>JBBCBC010000037.1:6880803-8234789 GCA_037126765.1 Stenogyne calaminthoides | reverse complement strand
ATAACCAACATTGGGTACCACTCTCAAAGTGGTAATTTTAGGGAAATTAAGTATTGAAAATAGAAATAACAAAAATAGTAGGCTGTAGATAATAATTAATCCTCAGGTGGATTAATTTCCGGCCCAACAGCGTTTGACCCATTTCCAGAATTTATTTTAGGGTCCGGTTATTAACACCCCCAAGATTAGTAGATACACACATCTAAATAGAAAAATTATTACAAAAATCCTATAATACCCTCATCATTTTAAACTAAAAACATATCCAGGCCTCTAAACCCCAAAAATTTTGGCCACATCAAGTTGCACGGCCGCCCAGACACCTGCCACCTCGAAGCACCGCCGCCATCGTTGTTTCCTCTTTATAATAATATATTTTTCGATAAAAAATATCGAACGCCTAAAATATCATCATATATTTCTTTGCCCAAAATCAATTGAATGAAATGCATTTCAATTCTGATATGTGACGGCGAGAAAAAAAAAGACGACCTTAACTTTAACCTGAGATCTGGGGAAGGAGAGAGGGGGTGGCGTGAAAATGGAGTAGATAGAGATGGGGGAGGGAACAGATGAGGGAGAGAAGATAGGGGGATGGTGTGGAGGCGGCAGACTGCGTGCGGGGAGGAGGCGCCGGACTATTGACGCCGAAGAAGAAAAACAGGGGAGAGATGATTTGGGACTTTTTTTTTTGGAGGAGTATAATAGGTAGTCTCTTATTTATGCTGGTGTATCTATTAATCTTGGGGGTGTTAATAACCGGACCCTTTATTTTATTCTCTTCATAACTTCCCGACCCAATAATACTTGGCCCAACTCCACCAGTAATCAGTTCTCCTTCAGCACGCATTGAGCCCAATCCCGAAACCCTAACAAAAGATTCTTCCTCATTATTCGGACACACAGAATCCCAACCCCTCATCCACTTTGTGTCCGAAAACCCTAATTCTATATCTTCTTTCTTCACCGACTGTTCACTCTTCCCCTTTCCCTCTGTTCTCGTAACACTTTAGTTTCTCTTTTCACTTTTGATCTGTTATTCTATTTTTGCGTGGTTTTAGGGGACCTAGAACTCTGCAATTTCAGGATTTTCTGATTTTTCATTTTTTTGAATTTATCGTATATGGAAAATTCTGTTATATTTGATATAATATGCCTCCATAAATCTCTAAACCCACATTCACTTTTCTTGTCAATATTTTCGACCATTTGCCGTGAATTTTAGGTCGTAAGAGTGTTTATTGGCCTGTACTGGAGTTGTTTTCAATTTATATATAAGGGAGAGAAACTAGATTAGAGATTCCAGTATAGCACTACGAAGAACAGACCATGTAGTTATGTGTAATGAAAACAATAATGTATTCGTTGGTTAGCAATTGGGTCCGCTGAAACATTGAAATTGGGGAGGGTCACTTTCAAGGTACATAGTTCTGTTGGTGGTAAATAAGCGGATGCTGATTTTCGTTCGTAGGATTCATATGTTTATATTGTACAAGGACAAAGCTGAGGACATGTAGGTGTAATTTTGTCAATCATGCTTTATAATTGCTATTTCAAGTATATATTGATCAATTTATAATGTCACAAAATGACTAAGGACCATAGTTTTAAAAAGGCGCGCCTGAGGCGTGAGGCGGTCGAGGCTATAGCTCCTTCGCCTTGTTTATGATTTTTGAGGTGATGTTTGCCAGGCGAGCGCCTGACGTTGCCTCTTGCGCCTTTTATGAGTCGACTCGGGCGCGCCTCTCATACAAACATGTTTTGATCCCTCTTTTATAATATTACTAACACTTTTAGGTCATTTTTTGGAACTAATTAACACTTTTTGAATTTTAAAAAAATAAAAATATATAAAAA
The DNA here is from genome assembly GCA_037126765.1 of Stenogyne calaminthoides. Lineage (NCBI taxonomy): Eukaryota > Viridiplantae > Streptophyta > Magnoliopsida > Lamiales > Lamiaceae > Stenogyne > Stenogyne calaminthoides. The sequence continues at coordinate 8,232,932 of JBBCBC010000037.1, read as the reverse complement.
TTAGAATTAGAATAATACATATTACATAACTAGGGTTCACGTCCAAGACTTCAAACGCCGGTCCTCTCTTCAACGCTGCTCCTCTTCCTACTGCGCCGGACCGCCACCAGCCTGCCGCCGCCGCGCCGCACTGCCCTGGTAAGGTTTTTCTTTTTCTTTTTTCTCTTTTTTCTTTTGTGTTACTCTGTTTTTCTTCTTTTTTTAATTTATATACCGCGTCCTGCCGCCTCCTTCCCGCCGTCGCGCCGCCGTCTCCACTGGTATTGAACAATTTCTTAACTTTCTTTAGCTATTTTTTTATTTTCAGTTCTGTTCTTCACACTTCACAGTGATTTAACCCATGCATGATGCATTTCATGTTAAACATTATTATATAACTATTTTCATGATTTTTAATACTCATTTATAATTTTAATTTTTTTTTTTTTTTTTTTTTTGACATGGATCATCAAATGATCAATTTGACGATGAGAAGGAGGAGGGCATGGAGTTTGATGAGGATTGAGTCACTTGATTAATCACTAATGAACATCTTAATTGCATTTGCTTTTTTTTTTTTATAATATTTGATGATTTGTGTGTGTGAAAGTCTATCTTCGGTAATTTAGACATTTAATATCAATTTCATGTTTACATTATGTTTATATGTGACTTTATGTGTTATATTATATGAGAATATGTGTGAAATAAGTATATAAGCTCATAAAATGTTGTTTGGGAGAATATGTATAAGAGGCGCGCCTCAGGCGTTCGCCTCACGCCTCGGGCGTTGGAACACCCCTGTCGCCTTTTTTAGCCTTACGCCTTTAAAAACTATGCTAAGGACAATTGTGTATATGACTAACTTCTTGATATATCACCAGTTCAGGAGTCATTTGATTCTGCAACCAAAAAGTCCAGCATCTCCCCAGGTGGTAGGACTCAGGATAGGAAGGAGTTTCTCGTAGATTTGTATATTGTGCACTTCTGAAAGCAAATCTTGACAATTGGCTAGAGGAGATAGTTGAAGATAATGTGACACCTGCCTTTGATCTTCCTTTTGAGTTGATAGACCTTCAAAAGTTTGATTTTGCTCTAGAAGGCGTTCCATTTCAGCAACTAATTCGGACAGACTGACAAGAGAACCAGTCTTGATCTGATTAATGCCTTCAACTGCACCAGTGGCTGAGAATGACCAACATGCCCCTGCGCAGTAAACACAAAGTAAGAAGGTTTTTTCTTTCTTCTTTAACTCAGTTGCAACACAAGGTTGAGAAATTAGCCGTCTAATCGAACTTCGAAGGTGATAGATACATCCTAAAATATAAGAGAAGGAAATGTATGTACTCCATTTGTGTACTTGGATCTAGTAATAATGTAAATATTCAGACAAAGTCTTATGCAAACCAGTTTATGTATCTTAAAACAGTATTAGTTGTTTCATTCAAAAGTATCAGTTGTTATACTTTAAAGTGATATTTGCTGACTGATGGCCACTTGTTTGCTGGTATGGTTTCAGGTAGAGAATGTTATTGATAGAGCTGGAAAAAATTCCTTCTCTTTCCATTAATTAGTTGTTACCGTTAAGCATGCCACTTTGGGAGTGGTCTGTGTTATTAATTCCTGAATGATATATTGCAGGTTGAAGATGCCTCAACCAAAGACCTAATGCAGCTGGTGGTGCAGATTGTTGCATTTCATATGAAGGTATGGTCATCATTAATTATGCTTGATAATAGGCCTTTGTATTTAGTTAGAAAATATTAGTGGAACATAAGTCCTCATAATCTACAATTAGCATACAGTAGCAATTAACTTTTGACACTTGAAGCATTTATATCTGATTTTCGATAATGGAACATTGAACTTAGCTTGGGATTTTCATGTATTTGCACCATAATGCTGAGCCTGAGGCAGTCGATCTTCTTATGGAGGTCTGTCCTTTGAATTTTGGTCCCTTGTGCTATTGCTGAAGAACCATATATATCTGAAGAAAAAGTGTTGACATATAAATTGTCTTTATCAGGTTGAAGACCTTGATCTGCTAGTGGAGCATGTGGACAGTGCAAATCATAACAGGACTTGCCTGTATCTTACTAGCTCAGCAAAGTAAGTAGACTCCAATGTCTTCTTTCTGATTGGTTTTTGCTCCTTGTTTGTCCATATAGGTTTCTATGTATGCAGATGCTTCCTGCAATATCAATAAATAACGAATCTGCAATTATACCAAGAAATTTTTGTTACCAATGCCTGATGCTGCTGAAATTGAGTGGCAGTTTAAATAAATATAGTTCTTTTTTCCTTGCCTCTTCCAGATGATAGATGCTACCAACTATTGATGTTATTAACTAATCTTAATGTTCTATATTAAAAAAATGCAGTTACCTCCCTGGACCAGACGACATGTTAGTTCTGGAAATCGCTTATTCAATTTATATGAAATTCGAAGAGTATCCAAGAGCTCTACAGATTGCCTTGCGTCTTGATAATTTTAAGGTTTGAACATACTGGGATTATCATGCTCACTTAGCTTGTTTTATATGGAAATAATTGGATTGTATCTTGTTAGTGGATGAAGGATACCAAATATTACGATATGCATGCCTCCTTTTCTGTTCAAAACTATAACAAGTGTTTGCTTTGAATCTGATGACTGGATATCTGTTTGCAGTATGTAAAACAGGTTTTCAACAGTTGTAAGGATCCTCTTAAAAGGCAGCAATTTTTTTTCATCATGGCTCGCCATGTAAGTCACTTGGAATTTGCTTTATGTGCTTAGTTATGTTTCTATCAAATTGTACATCTCTCTTTTCCCCATATGTGGTTTCGTATTTCTGTGCCATTGTTTTATCCATTCAACTAAGGTGGGTGCATGGGTTGATTAAGTTTGTCCAATTCGACAGTATGTTGAGGCTCTCTTGAAAAAATGCTCATAAGCAGTTTCTAGGCATTCCTTTTGACGATTTTGTCATGGATTTCATCACATCATAGAATTTGAAGGTTTGAGGAGAAAATTTATGGCAGTCATATGTGCTTTCGTCTTGGTGTAAGGATACTTCATTTTGGCATTATAGAGAATCAAGCTACAAAATTTGGCTTCGTATATAACAATGGACCAAAAAAAAGTTTCAGTACCCTAACAGTTTGTATTTGTAAATTATGATCCGACTTGTTCTTGTGTTCATTGTATTTTTTATGCGTAATCTCAGTCTCACATGCTCTCAGGTTAATTTGTTTCAGTGGACATATGTTCAAGTATTGGGAGACTGAGCCTGTTGTTGTTAGTGTTTGGACAAATCTATATTTACTCTGAATTTCCTGAACAACAATATGCTTATTGCCTTTTTGCATAAACAGGGCGTTTCTTTTGAGGTTGACGAAGCAATGGTTGCAGAAGATGAAGAAAGAGAGGCTTTACAAGATATCATCAACAATACTAAGTTAAATGAAGGTTATCTTACCCTTGCTTCGTGATATTGAAGTTATGGAGCCTAAATCTCCCGAAGATATTTACAAGGTCCGACTCTCTTTTGATGTTACTGCCCTATCCTGGCTGCATCTTGAATCTTTTTCTGTCCTTGTTGACAGTAACTCTTCTGAGTGTGAATTTTGACCAGTGCCTTATATTGATTAATCTGCATTCTTTTCTTATTTACTTTGTCACCTCCCAAGCATTAAATATTGCTCGAATAAAATACATTGAGTTCCAATATATTTCTGTGGATTCTGCAGGCACATCTACTTGACGGCCGTGGTAGTGGTGGGGGTTCTGTTGATTCTGCCAGGCAGAATTTGGCAGCAACATTTGTTAATGCTTTTGTCAATGCTGGGTTTGGTCAGGTTTGTTTAAAAACCACTGGCTCACATCACAAAAAGAGTAGTTCATATATTCCTTTAATCTTGAGGTTTGTTTGGTTTCATTTCTGCATTTGCAGGATAAGTTGATGACAGTTCCCTCTGAAGCATCTAGTGGTGGTTCTTCGTCAAGCTGTCTCTTTAAAAACAAGGAGCATGGGAAGGCCAGTGCTGCTGCAAGTCTGGTGTGACTCTTTCGGGCTCAACATATAGTTAAAAAAATATGTTTATTAGTAAGAGTTTCCACATGTGCAATTTGAACCCGAAAGAGGGCAATTCGGGTTTAAAAAGTTACGGGCCTAGTTTTATTACTTTTAAAAGTTGCAGTCCTACTTTTGTTAGCCCGAAAAGTTACAATCCTATTTTTGCCACCCCCTAAAGTTACAGTCCCAAAAAAAAAATATTCCCTAATTTTGTGTGTGAACCAAGTTGGAGATTTTTCATTTGTTGTTCATATATGTCAAACAAATTGACTGGTAGTACTATTGAAAATTCATACCAAATGTTGCAAATTCAACTTTTTGAGTTATTACTACCACAGTTGTACATTTTAATAATATTCTGTTACAGTTAATATCCTGTATCCTGGTCCAGGCAAATTAATTGCATGTCAGAATGCAGTTTATACAATTATTTATTTTGTTGATTGATTTTTACCTTTTTTTTTTTTTTGACAGCTGATTTTAACCATTAGAAATATTTACAAATGGGAAAAAAATAATTACCCCATGAGACCCTATTTAACCGGCCCAAAATAATCTGTGGGCTATATGGGTCGGGAACATTTGGTCTATTGGGACTATTGTAATTGTAATCAATTTTATTTTTTAAAATAGCATTAACGTTGTGCATAAATATATTTCATTTATGACTATATTTACGAGTTGTAGTCACTATATTAATCTATCAGCTGAAGATTTGCTCTATCAATTGAGCCCATCTGAAGTTATTTTTTTATATATACTGTATAGTGCCTCTGTATTTGCTTGTATCAATTTTTTTTTTAATGTAAATTGAGCTCATCTTAAATTATTTTTTATATATAGTGACTCTATATTTGCTTATATAGTAGCGAATTTGGTTTGTCCCAAATTATAGTTTCCTTTTTATTTTTTTATTAAACTTGCTTAATTAAAATACCCCTTTTGTAAAAAAAAAAAAACTTAAAATACCCCTATTTAATGTACATTGAGATTAAATATACTATTGTTTATTGTTTTTTGGGTAAGAACTCTGAATGTGTTGGTAACCTGTTATTTAAGCACGCACACACGATAGCTGATTGAGCAATCAATCAATATAAAAAACTATCAATTTTGTTCATATATAATTGATTAGCAGGAGATGTTTTGTCTTTCTTAATTAGCTTTGATTTTACAGCACTATTATTGAACATATATAATAAGTATGTGTTGGAAATTAACAATAGAAAAAAAAATGTGTGAGATTACAATTAAGCATTTGTAATGAATTAACCCAATATGCATCAATTTTATTAAAGCTAACAAGTGCCACTCATGCACTGTACACATCGTTTGATCCATTCAATTCCATATCGATAATAATATGATAATATAAAATTAATTATAATTAGTAAATTTATTCAAACATAAAATTAGCATTCATGCTGCATCCATTACAGCTTAAATTTAAACAATCTCCATACCATTTCGTTTGTTATGAGATGTGACGCGTGAAAGTCAATCTCATCCTTATTTATTAATTATATATTTTAACCATATTAATATGAAATAACCTCCATGTATAAGACCTACTGTCTCAATAATATAGCTTTGAAGTTACTTAAGAAGTTGAAAGTAGTTGCTTCCACTTAAAATCCTCTGAACTTTGAAGCAACAAACACCACAAGCAAAGAGATCCATCTGCATAAATAGCACAAGAAATCCCATGTTTCCTCATTATTAATATCCAGTAACTAAACAAACATCATACTCTAAATATTGGAATCAATTTTAAGAACATTCTGATCATGGAGAAAGGCAAAAGGTTAGCCCTTCTTGTGGGGTGCAACTATCCCAACACCCCCCACGAGCTGCGTGGATGCCACAACGACGTTTTAGCCATGAGTGAGGTGCTCGTCTCACGATTTGGATTCGATCCAAATCGTGTTGAGCTTCTGATCGACAAGCCAGGTAGCCCCGTCATGCCAACTGGTTTTAACATCAAGAAGGCACTAACCAGCATGGTCAATCAAGCTGAAGAAGGCGACCTCCTGTTCTTCCATTACTCGGGCCATGGAACTCTGATCAAACCTCCTCACAATTCTATCAAAAAAGAGGAAGCTATTGTACCTTGTGATTTCAATCTCATCACCAGTAAGTTTCTTAATTGTTCTACACATATATATATATATATATATATATATATATATATATATATATATATATACTAGATCAAAAAAGATAGGCATTTACCTTGTGGAATTGCAGGTGTCGACTTCAGAGAGCTTGTGAATCGCGTCCCAAAAGCAGCAACTTTCACCATCCTCTCCGATTCTTGCCACAGCGGAGGACTCATCGACAAAGAAACCGAGCAAATAGGTCCTTCAACCACCCCAGACGATGTCATCCTTCCAGCTTCCTGCAAAGTGAAAGAGATCCCTTTTCAATCAATATTTCAACATTTCACATCTTTAACCAGCAAAAGCAGCATGGATATAGGGACACATTTGGTTGAAGTGTTCGGACAGGACGCTAGCCTCATGTTTCAACACGAGGCTGAGCCTATCAGTCAGCGACTGAAGGCAGACGAAGGAATCTTACTCAGCGGTTGTCAGACAAACGAGACTTCTGCAGATATTCAAAGCATGGAAAATGGAAAACAGCCCTGTGGAGCATTTAGCAATGCCATTCAGATGGTGTTGAAGGAGAATTCTGGCCCTTTAAGCAACAGGGAAATAGTGATGTTAGCTAGAAAGATTCTGGTGATGCAGCATTTCAACAGACAGCATCCGTGCTTATATTGCAGTAGCGAAAACGCAGATGCAATTTTCTTGAACCCAGCACAGAAGCCAAACACACAAGATAGCATGTAAAACAATGGCAAGAATTATTTCTTTATTATCAAAAAAGAATAAAATCTCCATGTAAGAACTACAATAAAATGATAATCTCAGTGAAAAGCTACAATTACAGCAACTTTGTGCCTTCCATCAGACAGGTGGTTGAAGGCAATGTTATTATTCATATTCCTTGTCGATCAGACCGGGTTGTGGCAAGAAAATGAGGGAGGAAACCAGAAAATTTCATGATTTGTTGATTGAAATTTCTGATTTCGCTTACTGTAACATACATATACATATATAGTGATGGTGCTAGAATACATATACATATATAGTGATGGAGCTCTAGCACGTTGAGTTCATTACGGCATTCATTCAGTCAAAGATGAGTCAATCCATCTCAAATATAGATAAAATTTGAATTGTATTCAACTAAGTAACCAAAAGAGAAGTGTATTGACAGAAAACAGTGTTTAACAGATATTCAACATCTGATCTTGCTACAAGGCTGAATTGCTCCATATGAAATATAAACAAAAAGAGCAAAACTAACTATAAATCTTTCCAGACTTTAAAATCAGTACTAGAGCCAGTATAATTTACAACACTGTCCTGACACCCCAAGAAAAACGTGCTCCGTCTAGTGTCTGTGTTCACCAAAGCATGCGCAGAGCCACTAGGGCTAGCAGCAACTGCAACTTCATCTGGACCAACTGTTACTTCAGAGTATCCGTTTGTCTGTTCTTCGTCCTCCAGCTGGAAAACACATAACATTTACAGAATTGAGATACCAATAACTGAACAGGAAAATGGAGGATGTATAAACAATATGTCTATACAGCATCACTTATAGTAGAGAAACAAACTTTCGAGCAGCTTATTTGAAGTTCTAGCGTTCTGCATTCTCAATATTGAGAATCCCTACGTCACATTAGATAATTTATAGATCAAATTCATGTCCATACAAAAGAAAAGGCATACCCTCAAAACAGTTTTAGCTCCCCATATCACAATTGTCTCGTTACAAGTGTGGTGTCTGTGGTTTCCCCTCATGGTTCCAGGACGGATCTCACCTAGATGAACAGAAGAACAAGAAACCGCACCACCTGAAAGCATATTCCGCCTCATGAGAAACATTTTTAAGTAATAAGAAGATAAACAAGCAATGCAGGATGACACTGGTGAATAATCATTTTGGTAATTCTTGTTCTTGATCCCCAAAACATAAATAATTGTAAAACACGCGCATTCACACTCATCAATGTATATTCTATCTAATTCATCACAAATTACGATAACCTAAATGCAGATTCTTCTCCCAAAGTCTTAGCTCGAAACAAACAATTCACATCCAAGTACTCCCTTGAATTATCTTTCTACTGTATACTAATTACTCTGCAACAGATATAACAGTTTCAAAAGATGCATCTACTATGAATGGCTGAAGCATGGGGGGTCAAGATATCATGCACCACAGAGAATGCTACTAAAACAGCAACAAAACATCAATGCCACTGAGAAAGTTAAAAAGCAGATTCACACGAACAATAGTAGTACCACACCCTCCCACCAACCCATTGCCTTTTTTTTGCTACTTCCCCTAATAATAATGCTCACCACAAATTCACATTAACCTAAGACCACATTCATCAAAACCCAAAATTTTCCAAATCACAAAGCTTAAGGAAAAGAAAATGAATAAAAAGAACCTAAAACGCCAGCATCCAAGGCAAGTGAAACGGGATCAATCAACCAGCCACGCTTATCCTTCATCACGAGAGGAGAAACTGCGGAGAACTTCACAACATTGGCACTAGGATCCTTGAAAAAACCGCTATTTTTGTCACTCACAGTATATGAAGTTTGGTGAGGGGATGAACTGGAATAACTGTGTTGCAGTCTGAGAGAAACCCATGTGAGAAGAAGGAAAACTGAGAGTAGAAACGGGAACGCATGAGGTTTTTTAAGGAAAACTTTGAGCGAATTGAGTAGGGTTGCAGCTGTTTGTGGGGTTTGCGATTGAAATTGCGGAATCGGGTCCGAAATCGGGAGCGGGTACGATGCATACGAAGTTCTTCTAGGGTTTGCCATTAGATTTTTATCGATTTCAAAGATTGTTCGTATCTTTCTTCGCTCTCTATTTCCCCATGATTCTTGAATATTTTGCCTTTTTAAATTTGGGAAATTTCGACCTGATCTTTTTAATGGGGGGTATAAAGGGCATAAGAGAATGTACTCCGTAAGAATGAAGTGTTAATATTTTGTGTATACAAAATGTAACTGTTGTGTATACGAAATGTAACTATTCAAAAAAAAATATATCATTTTCAAACAGGGACACTTCATATATACAATAATAATATTTGGAAAAATTGTCACAGATTTATTGAACAAAAAATGAACGACAATCAAACAAAATTTCATCAACTAACTCAAGAAACTGGATAAAGAATATAGAAATCTCATATTCCAATGAATAGTCCCTATATATTAACATATCTGATAACAAAATCAGATAAGAAATAAACATATTTTTCCTCTCCGTCTTATATGTGCAACTCAACTAACAATCATGGTGATACACTTGCAAGCATTGCACACTTTCTCAGCAAGTGCAAACAATTTAGCAGTTGTTATTTACTTGAAAACTACAGCATCAAATCGACGGCGTCCCAAAACAGAATCGATGTATACTAAACTACTCGGTTTGGTCGTCTTCAGGGATCAAGAGACGAGCTGGAAAGCCTGTTTTGAGGGAGGACCAGAAAGGGTCTGAAGGACATAACAAAGCCAATAAACTCGACCACGTTCAACGTGAAGAAAACCAGGTGAACGCCTGCATTGCAAGAACAATAGCTGCTGTAAGATGCCAAAAATAGGTAAATTGGGGTGTGTGAAATAATTCAACTCGCGTATGCGTTCTACGTGATATAGGAAGCTAATTGTACCTGGTAGGAAGTTTGAATTTTGACGACTTTGAGTCCAAGAGAGTCTGGAGATTTTGAAGATCGGAAAACGATGTTAAGAGAAAACTAGAAATTAGAAGATGATATAATTTAGATGATCATAAAACTGAGGGGAGCAACTCACAAGGAACCCCCAGCTGCAGGCCCGACTGCTTTAAAAAGAGACATAGCAGACATGGATATCCCATTTGCAGCTCCTCTCTGTTCTTTAGCCTGAAAATAGACGGCAATAGCTTTCTAAATAAACATTCGGTAACATGATATGCGAACATCTGTAAATTGACGGAAATACTAGACTTACCACAGCTCTATTTTGAAGAACCAACAGGCTTGTCGTGATGGATAACTGTGTATGTTCGTCATGAGTCAGTAAAGAAACTAAAACCATTATGTGGGTCATGTAGTTTTTTCCAACAATATTATCATCAGTTCATAAGCTGCAATTTGGATAAAGAAAAATGGGTAACGGAAGGCGGTTTTTAAATGCATATGATGTAAAAACTCACAGAGAGTACATTCTTCAGCATTGAAGCACTATTAAGCACCAATACGAGAACGAGACCAGATAACTTGGCTATGAAGGGATAGCTCGATAGCAATGGTATCGAGATGATCTGCAAAGAGAGTACGGTTAAAACGGCAGAGGACAAAAATTCGGAAAAAAGGATATGAGCTTTACGGGAGACTTACAGCTCCTATACGAGAAACAATGATGGGTCCCAGTATCCTCTCTACCCAAGTATATATAAAGAGCTGAAAGAATAGCATACCAAATCCTGAAAGATAAAAAAGAAGGTCAATGAGATGTAGCACCTTGATCGAAAGATAAACACAATTACTTCACCAAATTGCATCACTGAATAACATTCAGTGTACGAACATAATTTTCTCCATCACTTAGTCCCAAAAATGGAATAATTGTGTACCTGTGATGGAAAGAACTTCACCAACATCTGCTGTGTTAAAACTTAATCCTCCAAGCCTTTTCGAGCTGACAGCCCACAAAGAGAATATCTGGAGAGAGAGAAAATAAATGAACTAAAATAAATACAGAAGAAAGAATGTATTTTCCATCTCTGGACCGAATCTTAACTAGCCAGAGGTTATATATCACAGGGATGTACAGCAAAGAAGGATATTGAAGTAATTCATATTAATAGTAAAGCAATAGTGTTTATAAAACTGAGTATTAGATTGATACTGACGAAATTCTTCAGTAGAAGGAAAAGAGAAGATAAACCAAGAAAGTACCTCGCTATAGGCCATATCATGAAGTTGGAAAACGCAGTACACCATAATAGCAGACATCAAGGGCCAATTTCTTAAGAGGCTCCTTTTAGATACAGGATATCTGAGCCCAGAATCTTCCTTTTTCTCGGACTGAATGGACACACGTGTAGTTTCTTCCAATGCAGCTTCCCTTAACAAGGAATCTCGAGCTATGCTTTCTTGACTATGGATGTGAATAGTTTCCTGAAATTACATTTATTTGAGAGCGCTTTTAAGTTATCATTTACATCACAATAGCAGCTGAGGTACAGAATTAATAAACATTGTTTGCAAAATAGGAAATATAGAAAAGAGAAACATACAGGAAGCCAGCAGGAGATGATGAATGCCACCAACGCAAAGAGTGAGATCACAAGGCAAGGTAAAAAATATGGAAACCTGCAAATGATATTGATAAGAAGGTGATAATTGTGCACCTAAAAATCACTCAAATGGATGGAAATAAATGAGCAAATAGTATTGCTTACCTCCCAAAGACAGATTTTTCAGAGAAGATGTGTGGATACTTGTCGGCAGGCTAAAATTACACAAGTCAAATAAATTGTTGGGTAAGATACGCTTTCACGCATATAGACCTTGCAGAACGGTAAAAGGCAGAGCAGCACCCAATAGAAAGGGGATGTTTGGCTCAGCTTAAGAAAGTTTTAAAAAATTACTTGTGCAAGAAAACCTCCAACAGCAGGACCGATGACCAACCCTATACCCCATGATGTGCTAATCTATATTGAATCAAATTCAACGAATCAGGAGAAACTATAAGATGTTTCTACAAGAAGAGAAAAAGAGGGGAGAGAAAAAGGATCAAATGCCTCACAACTGACATCCCCAAAGCTTGGTGCTCTTTACGACAAATTTCAGAAGCATATGCCTGGATGGGAAACCAAACATATTCTATTAAAAACTATAATAAATTGAAACAACAAGAAGCAATGTGCAATGATATACAAGTGGTGGCTATCAAGGAACAAAATTCTGAATTGAGTGCTTGAGTTGAAGTACTAAGGAGATTTTGGATAGACATACCCTCATAGGACCGAGTATTCCACATAAACTTCCAAGAAGGAATCTTGTTGAGATGGCCATCCAATAGTTTACACTAAAACCAAAAAGTGTATTGAATATAACCCTGAAAGGTTTCAATCAAACTGATGAATGAGAAAAAATGGGAAGAAATATAGTAAGGCCAATTGCCATGAATATAAATAGGTGGCTGGACGGAAATACTTTCACTAGAACCCACAGTGTAATTGTGCTGATCATTATCACTGGTTTCCGACCATATTTATCAGCCATCATTCCCCAGAGAAGAGAAGTTAAAGCTCTTCCAATCATGAATGAAGACCCTTCAATAAATATATAATGCACATTCAGTAACAAGTGCAACAATTGGAGCAATACACTATAACACGATGTTAAAAAGAGACCAACCAACATATCCAGCATAGTAACTTATATCTTCCTCCCTTTTGGCAATATGGAAGTCCCTAATCTGCATCAATTAGAAACATTCTTTAACAAAAAAAAGACCGAGCAAATCATAAATAAATAATATAATGCTTTATCCTTCTACTTGTGTCTTTCGACTCTTTCAAGCATTGAATTCACTGATAGGCACTCTATGATCTATCAGATGATGTGTAGATGTCTTATATAGCGGATTAGGAAATGCAGAAAGATTAAAATAGAAATTTAAAGGAACAAGAGCAGCATTACCATGAAATAAAGGAAAGGAAATAGAGACGATATTGGCAGAGCTGTCAATGACAACATAAGATATAATTAGAACGCTATAAATGAATGTAAGAATTAAGAAATGCATGGAACTATAAAGTAACTCGTTAGGTGATCAAAAAAAGAAGACAAGATTCAACTTTCTGACAAGCCAATAACTCACTGCTGCTGAACTGTTGCAGTTCTAGGCTTTATTATGATTACATATTACTCTAGTTCAAATTTAAAAAAAAAAAATCACAGGCTATCTCCCACCATTGCACCAAATTACTAAATATTAATAAACATACTTGTAACTGTTGAAGTGCATTTAGGTATTACTTTTTAATTACTTTTATTTATACATATATTCGTAAAATTATTATTTAGCTAAATTAAGTTACATTAAACTAAGTTCTCAATTAATTACACCAGAAAACAGGAAATGAATAAATTAAAACTTAAGGCAGAATATATGTATGGGGACAACAATGGTGTTTGACACTTATACTTGTGTAGTGAATAGTGTTACACCAAATTCATTTCACTAAATATGAACTTTAACTTAGAGTTGAATTGGAGTGACGCAAATATAAATCCACTTATGCCCCATATAATCATTATAATTTATAATGTCAATCTATCATTGGTAACACTTCTATAATCAAACACTTAAGTGTACTAATTAATAATCAAACACTTTCTGTGTACTTATGAACCAGAACTAACATAAAGTACAACTTCTCTAAAATCCAATCATCTTGAATTCTAAGTAACAATCCCATCGCACATATTATTTAACACGAGTAACGCCATAGCATCTACAAGATCCTCAGAGACCAAGACTCTTTAATCCATAAACCAAAACATGCTCATGGATTTTGATGTTCTCAAACCAAAAAGCTATCACCATCCATGGTTCTTCACTAAGGCCTACCCCCAAAAAGAGAGGCAAAAGAAATCCCACCCACCAACAAACAATCAATTTCTCAACTGCTACTTTTCAGGAAAAGAAGCAAAACACACACACATACAGTCCCACCATAGGTCAAAAATTGTCCAAAAAATCAACATCCAAGAATAAAACAAGTCAAAGAGATATATCCAGGAACATCGCATAATCAATTCATCAAGTTGCCTAAAACAGCAGCAAAAGAACAACATTTTCACTACAAATTTCAAGAAAGCAAGCTTTTTTACACCCACCTGCAGCAAGAGTGATAACCCAGACAAAAAACAAGAGCTTGAAAGGGATCCCACTGTTGGAATCCTTAAACCTCTCAATCTTGCACGCTTCGCAGTTCTCATGAAAATCTTGATTCTTGATCAACCGTTCAACATTTTCCGTCATTGTTTCACTTCTTTGAGCTCATTACCTTGAAACCCAGGTCAAACGGAATTTATCTACTTTTCAACAACCTTTTAAGCGCATTTAAACACGAGTACTAAATTATGTATGAGTTCCACGTGGGATTTGTTTTATGTGGGCCGCCAGCTGCTACACAGAGCCGTATCCAGTATCCACACGATACATCTTCTTCGGAAGGAACTTGTTCGGCCCATTCATAATTGATACTACTATACTATGAGACGGTTTTGCACGTATTTTCTTTTTTTAAATCAACGCAGACACAGATAATTCTGGGTTCCACACATATCCAAACTTGTAAATAGGGGTGGTGTTTCGATTTTTTTAATTAAAATAAACTCTCCAATTTGCGTTACTTGATTGAATTCGTCACATATAATTTGATATAGCATTTACAAAGGCTAGATGTTGTATTCCCCTAAGATTCACTTATAGTGCATTTAAAAAACGTGTGTTATACTGAAAAATGTATTTTATTTAGATTCAAGCGATTCAATGTAAATAAATTGCACTTTTTAATATAATAAATCGAACGATTCTAAATTACATTATGAATGCATGGTACACCTGGATGTACATAAGATCAACCTCTTTATAAATTATTACAAGAGACGTAAATTACCGAGAGAAAATAGTTATCCTATATAAAAAGAAGAATAGATACCACTCGTCCATTTCAATTTTTTTTTAACATGTAATTTATTTTATTGAAACAGGGAATTTGTTTACTGTAAAATAAATTGAACTTTTCAGTGTAAACATATTAAACGTTCAAATGAAATGCACTTAAATTACAAGGTGTACTTGATGCTTACAAAACTTTATTTAAAAAATACAAAATACATTATATTCTTATAATTTTAAATTTTGAAAGTAACACAAAAATTTATCAAAAGTGTCATGTCTTGCCATGACATGATTTGAGTAGAATCAAATTAATAAAAAATAAATAATGGTTAGTATAAATACATGAAATTGACATCCCCCTAACCACAAATTGTGTAGCTGCTGACTAATAAAAATTGATTAATGCTTAACATATTAACCCTAGCATAAATACCTGAAAAGTTCACATCCACCTACCCACGAGTGGAAGTTGTTCACTAGTTGGTATATTTAAATATTAGATGCCTTTTACTTTTTTCTATTCTCCTGGTTTTTAAATTTTGATGTTGAGAGAAGGTGCTATTTTTTAAGCATGAGGATCATTCGGATACTATACTTTATGCCTTTATGTCATTCCATTAATTGTCGTTATATCTTAATCAATTGTTTAAGATTCTAAGGATGTGTTTTGAAACACTTAAAACAGCTTCCAGAAACACTTATTTTCAAAAGCTGTGAGAGGGAACTTTGAAAATAAGTGCTTTTAGAAGCTGTTTTAAGTGTTTCAAAACACGCTCTAACTCTTTTGAGTTTTGTCTTTATTATTGTGACATATCGCTTAAACAGTAGCTAAATATCAATTTTATCTAAACATATGTCGACTTCGATTTCTATAGTGCTGGACCCGATATTTAAATGACATTTTGTTAGAACTACTTGTCTCCACCAATGAGGATTGAGGACGCATATTGTATCAATCACTTTTTTGAAGGGTTATAATTGTACTAAATACTCCGTTAACGGGAGACTTTGATTTAATTAAACCTTTCACCTCATTAATTGTCGGCCGACTCACGAGCCCATGACAGTTTACTGGTGGAAGGTCATCCCGTCAAAAGTGTCACGCAAATAGAAAAGCTACTATGTAATAGAATACCGTAAAAAAAAAAAATCTGCTTAAGCGTGGTATGTCCAGTTTGGTTGATTCGACACTATGTGCGGTTTGTTTGTCTAAGATTGAGTCTTCGATATGCACCTCATTGTTACATGCCCATTCTCTCTATGGTATGGGAGGCCGTTGCTTCGTGGTTGGGAAAATCAGCATCGTTCTCTGATGGACCATTTCACAGAATTTGTGATGTCAGAGCGCTCGGTTACCCGAAGGAAAGTTCTAAGCTTGTTTTGGCAAGGAAATATTTGGAAGATCTGGAAATCCAGATTTGAGATCATTTTCAAAGAGTGCTCATTGGATAAATTTTTGGATGAAATTAAGTTTTGTTCATGGAAATGGATAAGAGCACATTACTCGCTACTATCCTCTTCTACCCTGTTTGTCACTTGGGAACATCACCCATTCGAGTGTTTACCCGCTAAATTATAAATTGGTTTATCATGTATGTAAATTACATGATTAGAGTACTCCTTGTACTTTATTATGAAATTTCATCTTCACTTAAATAAAAAAAAAAACAATAGAGCTAAATTTACGAAAAATCAACTCTAAAATACTAATCATTAATTGTCAAGTTAAATAATTACCAAACCCTTTTTTAGGGTTGTTCAAATTATTAAAAGAACTTCCTGTCGTGAATGAATATAAAATAATTTTAAAAAATAAAAAGGAAAATTATTTGATTAATCGAGAAAAATAAATTTGTTTCACCTATTAATTGTGTTATTTGCATTGAGTTATAGTTTCATAATTTTGTATTTCTCGACAATTAAACAATTCTTTTAATAACTTAACTTAGAGATGTAATTTCGTAAAATATGACAAAAACTTGTGTGAACCCGAGTTCACGGTGAACTCAGTTTTTTAAGTATCACTGTTATGTATAAAAACTATCACTGTTATGCATAAAAACTTTGACTGTTATTTACAAAAACTATCACTAATAGAAAATGTTTTATATTTTTAAACAGTGAATTTTTTTTTTAATGATGATAGTTTTAGTTTTCTGATGATGATGATATATATAATAATGTGAGCGCGGTTCAAGGAGTATTCTCAAATAAGATATTCTCTTCATTTATCCTATATGTTGAGCATATAGGCATATAAATAGGCCACATGCAAATTTATTCAGACCATGAACTCTTTTTATAATTAGAACAAGGGAATATTTTGGTATTAATTACACAAGATAAATCGTCCGAACAAACTTATTAGAGACGATTCAGATTTATCTTTTTATTCTCCTTCTTTACGAAAGAGACAATTAAAAATGGCATTATCAGACGATAATTAAAAAAAATTAAAGATACCCACTTGTAAATTGTAAACACACACTTTTCGTATTGATTCCTTATTTTAATCAAATATCTTATCATGTGTGGTAGACACACAGAAAATTTCACACGAGACATTTGATAAAAAAAACATTAATTAATAAAAAAGACGAGTAAAGGAATAAAAAGACATTTAATTTATGAGACACACTTGCATGAGACCGTCTCACTATGAGACGGGGCTTAAGTTGAGCTTGACGCTTTAACACTTTGGTAGGGGTGGATGTAATTTGTGCTAGGTTGTATCCCGTCGCATGTATGAGATCGTCTCATATGAGTTTTTGTCTTAATTTATATATCTGATAATATCGTTTGACTAATCAGAGTGAAATTGCTAGATTCCAACTTCCAAGTCCCAAGACTATATTTATTTTGGGATTTAAGTGTGCGGAACAAGTCAAAGTTTCAAAATTCAGAAATTTAGAATTATTAATGAATAATAAATGTATGTGTTTGTTTTTGGAGTTTGAGTAGAATCAAATCAATGTTTAATAGTGATTAATGTTGTATTATTATATTATATTGAGAAATGTAATAAAATGTAATATATTGGGAAGAGTAATAATAAATTTTATAATTATTTTTAGGGGTGGATTGAATGTGAAATTTAAAGACCAGACTCTAAATTTCAAACTCGTATGAGACAAGAAGCTCAAAGTTCTAAGTTCATCCTCGTGAGTTCCGAAACAAATACAACCCAAATTACTAGATTTAAAATGTCCAATAGATTTCATGGAAATCCCACAAATATTTGGGCAAAAATAAATTTTATTTTCATTTTGAAAAAGAAATTTAATGGGCTCCAAAGAACACAAACCCATCATATTAATACGAGTGGTTAAGACGATTGGGCCAACATAAGCAGCCCACTTTACACTTTCTATAATCGGGCTGGAACTAAATTATCTGGCCCAAACTTTTGAATAACTGGGAACTAACAATTACATATACATCCCCTAATTATAGTTAAAATTGTGCAACTGTAACAAAATCTAACAAAAAAATTTCAGTTTCTTTTTTTTTTTTTTCAATGACCTGTTTATGTACCAAACTTTTAAAATTTATTTGATATGTTAACAATTTCAACTCACATTCACAATCAAATATGAAAGAGGAGATGTTTGTTGTGAAACTTATTTACAATAAAACTGATTTCATATTTATTGATCTGAACATTTAATTATCACGATTAATACTTTTTGTAATGTAAGTTATACTTATAAGTCATTACTAATAATATTTTTTATTGTAATATAAGTTACGATTAACACTTTTTAATAGTATGAGTCACACCCCTTAATTAATAGTAGACTTGGTGAACCAAGTGTTACTCTATTATGTGAGTCAAATAAACTTAAAACTCATTTCTTGCATGAATATGATTTTTTTTTTCACCACATTGTCAACCCTAATAAAAGGTCGGACTAATGAGAAAAAGAAGAAAACGGTTAATAAAAGAAAAGCTGAAATCAAAACAAAAAAACACCTCCCCTACTGTTATTTTACGTATCTTGAGGGGCACAAATGCAATAAATCTCCACCTACACTGAATTATTCACATCTAGATTTATATGAGGCACAATTTGTTGTTTATTGCATTTAACCCCACAGATTTCCAATTCTCTCCGCGGGTCCCCCTATTTCCCTGAGACATACAACCCTCGGGCTCGTGTTCCTGGAGGGTTTTCAATCTATTCACCCTATCAAAAAGTAAAACACCCACAGATTTTATTGAATTAATTTACGGCGTTTCTTTTAATTTTGCTTAATTACTTTTGCTTTTTCCTTTCAGGGTTTTCTCCATTGAACCCGCTCACTGGAATAGTTTCAAGGTGAAGGTATTATTTCTTGCTGTTTTTTTCTTATTTTGATTTTCATGAAAATCCCAGTATTTACCTCTTTTCCGCAATTTTTTAAAATAATAATTGTAGGCGAGGTTTGAATTGTTCGATTTCTTCGTGTGCTTTTTTTTTTTTTTTTTTTTGGGGTGTGGGTGTGGGTTCAGGCTTCTTGTGAGTTGGGGCAGAAAGTCGAGGTAACACACCCGAGAAACTAATGCGTATCTGTTTATAAATTTGGAGTGGTAGTGTTCTTTATGAACGTAAGTTATGCAGATGTGTATGTATCTGCTGGTATGCATTTTATACGTAGAGATAATATTGCTGTTTAATATTGTACTTTGTGCTTATTTAGCTAATTTGGAACTAATTGAGTTGTAACTGTGACGTATTTACTCTTCTCTAGTAAAAATTAGACTATTTAATGCTTATGCTCTTGTTGCTTGCCTAGAAGGATCTACAAAGACCTTATAAATCTTTCCGTGATTTTCTCATAATTGATGCAGACCAGTTTTTTGCACTAATATTTCTTCTTTTTCTGTGTTTGGGAGTGGGGGTGGAAGTAGTAATATTGCCCGTCTCATGATGACATGGTTGTATGTATGTGACAACATTTCATGGACATAAAGCTTTAATAGGAAGCATATTTGGATGTGTATGATGATGCTCGAGTGTGGTAGAAGATAAATAGGAGATAAGGTAGAAGATTGGCCCTTGGTCAATCCTTGGAGTTTAGAAAATGTTCTTTGTCCCTCGTACTTATTTTTGCAATACCGAAATACCTATGGATTATCACTCCTTCCCTTTGTGTTAGTGTGTTATACTTATACAGTGGTACCCCGTACCCCTGTCTCTTCCCATATTGATTTCTATCAGATGCTAAACCTATTTTTCATACATTTACTGACTTGCATTCAGTTTTAGTTAAACAGTAACATTAATTATTTAGTTGAAAATGAAAGCAGTAGTTGGCACAATTGAGATTGTGATGTTTTGTTCTCACCAGAAGCTAATAGTCTTGTGTCTCGGTTTTCCCCTGCCTAACCATTGCTATATTCAACTTGTCGACCAACTTACATGACAAAAACTTCTATGAACGTGGTTCACAGAAGTTTTATAACAAATTCGCCCGTAGAATGGACAAATTCCTTTTTTTCCTTTTCTTAAGAACACATACAAGATCGGTCACTACAAGACCCTTCCAATATTTTTCTATTGAGTCTTATCTCTTAGAAAGAAAGAGACTTTCCTCCCCCTATCCCTCTTTTTTTCGTACGAAAAAGAATTAGATATTGCATTACATAACAAGAATTTTATTTACACAAATAAAATCGAAATAGTCCTGAATAAAAAAAAGATCTCTTTTTGCTCTTCCTATTTCCAGAAAAATGGAAACTTAGGCCTGTAGTGGGTATCTGGTTCACTGCTTTAGGTATCAGCACCATGGCTTTCAATTTATTTTGAGAAGTTTAACGCACAAAATCAAGCATTTTTTAAACGGTTATGATTTATATGTCAAAAGGTGATACTTTGAAGAAGAGAGTTCACATGAAACTGGTTCACATGAGATTTACTCTAGTGTTTTTAGAGGCATTACACATTTTCCGCCTTTTGGCTAAGATCAAGTGTTATTTCCATTCTTATCAGTTTTCAGTACCATTATTTTTACATATGCCAATGCACATACTTTAACTTAGTATGCTGAAATGCAGCTCACTAAGTGAAAGAACAGAACATGTTATGAAGGTCCATTATTACTAATGTAGCTGACGCATCTGTGCTATTACTTTTCTTTTCGCCAGTTGTGTAATTCTTAATGATTGGAAACCTGCTCCATTGGCTTATTCGTTCTAGGAAACCCTGAAGAAATTTCATGCCTGAAGTATTTAAAAATTCTTCCCTAACGTTGTTTTGTTATCCTTTCAGGTCTCTCTTGGAATTACTAGGGAACTTGAAAAACAAGTTTATGGAATAAGCCAGTGTAAGTAACCCCTTCCCCCCTACCCCACCCAGTTTATCTTTAACTGTAGCGTCTATATTTTGTATTGGCTCTTATTGTCTATCAAGCAATGGATACGTGCGAGTTAATTGAGATAACATTACCTGTTAAGGCATGTCATAATCTTATTATAAGGGCCACTAAGATTTCTCCTGGAATAAAATCGAAAGCCTTAGGAGTTCACCCTTGCCACTGGCATCGGCTTCTTTTCAATTCTTTTTCCAAATTTATCAAATGTCACATTGCAAATCTCCTAAAAATGTCATCTTCTGATCAGTTTTTCTTTTCTTTTAAAGAACTTGAAGAATTTTGTTACGTTACTCATATTTTTCGAATGCATTAGATAAATTCTGGAAGGCAAGAAATTGATCTCCCTCTCTCTAATCATTATCATCCCAGACTCCAATTTTTGTACTTAATATTTTGTAATTTCAATACATCTAATGTTATTGCAGGAATATCTAGGCATAAATAGATTGTCAAACAAAGAATGGCTGATGAGACTTTCAGTGAGACGTCACTGACTGAGAAACTAACGAAACTCAACAGTTCACAACAAAGCATTGAATGTATCCTTTCTTAGAGTAAAAACCTTAGGTTGAGTTTCTCATTATGGCAATTTGTATCATCACTAATGGACAAAACTGAAAATACTTTCTGCTTTCAGTATATGGGCATTTCACTTTTTTTGTCCAATTTTGAACTTGGGCATTGCACAAGGACGATTATACACTGTATGTTCTGAAGCCCCTTATGCAAAGTAGGGGATATCATTTAGGTATCTAAGTAACAAAGAAACTAGATCATTGTTTTCAATTTATATTACCTGGTCTGAGTGTGATTTTGCATAATATATACTGCAATATGTAGTGGATGGTGATGGTCTGTTAAAAAAAGGGAGACCAAGTTTACAAATTACAATAGTTCATCTAACTGTGCCCCATCATGAACCCTTCGGGAAATAGGATGACGAATATGCATACTTTGTTAACTTGAAGCTAAATTAATTGTCTGATTTTCCAGAAGGGACCTAAATATGTGTAACATCAAATTTTTACATCTTTATGCTTAATCAGAAACATGCTCTATTTCATCATGCCTTGTCTCTATACAAATGATACTTGCCTGAAGAGCCAATTATGATGAACACTAAGTCTATCCTTGAAAGTTAAATGTGAAAAGTAGATCTAAGAACCATTTGCTTGATTTTTGGGCATTTCTGTTTTTCATTTTTTTCTGTTTCCATAATTTTGAAGGGTAAGTTTCATACCAGTACACTACAAATCTAGATCTAAGAGCCATATGTAAATGCTGTATGTGTGAATGCTATTATTTAGTTTTGTTTTTGGAGCATAGTTGTTAAAGGCGTGTGGGCGCACGGGGGGTTGGCGCCGTCCATCCCTCCATGGGTAAAAGTTAAATGTGAAAAGTGATCTAAGAACCATTTGCTTGTTTTGGGGTTTTTTTAATTTTTTTTTTGTTTAAAGAAAAAGTTTCATGTTTCAAATCTAGGTTCAAAATAAATGCTGTATGTGTGAATGCTATTATTTAGTTTTTGTTTTTGGACACATTTTGTATTAATTAGTTGAAGTGTAAAACTAGGTTAATTTTTTTTTTTTAAACCTTTCAAAATAATCTGAACACTTTTTATTAATTAGTAGAAGTGTAAAACTAGGTTTTTTCATTTCTTCTTCTACAATTTGGAGAAAGTTTCTTTTAACATTTGATCAGCTTTGTCTAAGTGGTGCATATCTCATCGGCAAAAGGCTAAGCAAGTTGTTGAAACATGGGAGAAATATTTCAAATCTGCAAAGCATGAGCAACGCATTGCCATGTTATATTTAGCGAATGACACCCTGCAAAATAGCAGACGCAAGGGCAGTGAATTTGTGAATGAGTTTTGGAAGGTTCTTCCAGCTGCTCTTAAGGTTGTTTATGATAGTGGCAATGAAAATTGCCGAAAAGTCGCATCCAGACTGGTAATTTTTCTACTATATTCATTTTCTTTGATCCTATATAACTGTCTATTAAAGCATGATAAAGTGACACCTGAGGCTTTTACATCCCTTGTCTTTGACTTAGTAATCATTTTTTTTGTGTGGCATGTGTTGGCATGAAGATGTGGAATTTCTATTGCAATGTGTAAACTTCAGTTCCATATCCTTACCATTTAGAACATTGGTTTAAGAAATGTTTATATTATAGTTTGATTGGCAAGTGTAATGAGGGAATGTTTGTTCTCGGCTAGCCTGGTCGGACGTCGGACAATGAAATCTCAAACCTCGTTCATAACAAGACATAAGTTGATGGATATTGACATCCTATTATATCCATCTTTACTACACGTTGTAAAAATCTACTTTATCACCTACCACTCACTCTCCTTTTTATTCTCCCAATTTCACTATCCTACCCTATAGTCTCATAACAGTGCTAATTATGCTGGCAGAACTTAGTGGAACTATTAAGAAAAAGGATATTAATCTGTTACATGGTTTACGTTAGGGAAAAATAGATAGAATCCACACAACTTTTACTGCTTTTGTAACCCGGGATTCTCTACTTTTAACCCCATAGAATAGAATGGTAACTGAAGGTATGTTGTATAGCATTATGATGATTCAAGTTTTGCTTCTTCATTGAAACTTTTAATACAGATTTTGCAGTTAGTTTCTCTTTTTATGTTATACACATTCGATTAACTTTTCACAAACTAAGTTGCTAGAAGATCGCACAATTTATGTTGACTGAAATAAATCTATTCAATTTGTTGGAGGTAGAACATTGGTTAAAAATCTAATGAGTTCATCAGACGTATCAAATATTCTCCATATCGTAGAACTTTTATCTTTGCTGAATGCCACCTCTCTCTCATTGTTATCATAATAATGTAGGTGTCATTCATAATATTCCATGGACATACTTACAGTGCTCCCACATAATGTAGCTTTTATAGACTCTTCGGTCATATTGAGTTTGTCTTCCTTTCCCTCTAAGATCTTGCAGGACTATATTGAATTTTCTCTAATGCTTTATAGATATCTATCCAGTCTATATTGCTAACTTCATGCTATTTGTGTTCATCAACAAGATTGTTGACATTTATCTTCTCTAAAATTCAACTTTCATTTTCTTTTCAATTGGGGGTGGGGTTGCTCTATATTAGGTTGAAATATGGGAAGAAAGAAAAGTTTTCGGATCTAGGGGCCAAAATCTGAAAAATGAAATGGTGGGGAAGATTCCATCTCCATCTCCTGTCAGCAATGTGAAGGTTTCAAACCCTATCAAGGTGGTGAAGAGAGACGCCACCTCCTTAAGGATTGTAAGTAAGAATCCATATATATTTTGTGCCAAAAGTTGTTTCTACGTTTTCTTTTACGTTTCATTTCAGGGCAGTACTTTTTATTTGTATCTTCGACTTTTTTGTTGACTTTAGAAATTGGCTGTTGGAGGTTTGCCCGAAAAGATTTTGACTGGGTTACAGTTGGTGCATGATGAAGCTGTCAATGAAGAAGTAGCCTTCGATAAATTTCGTTCTGCTGTTTCTTGTGTACGTGAAATAGAGAAAGATGTTCTATATGCTTCTTCTCAAGGTTTGACATGAGTTGCTTTTTTCTAGAATTTATTCCACGATTTTCTTTACTCTGATGTTGGATTTGTAACTTTGCATTCAGGAAACCTCCCTGGTTCTGATGTTGTTGATAATATAGAAAAACAGGAGAATGTGATTAAACAATGCATTAGTGACCTTGAAAAGTCTGAAGCAGTTAGAGTTGATCTGGTTTCTCAGCTTAGAGAAGCACTTCAGGATCAGGTATGGTTTTATTAATGCAAGATATGTTTCTATGAGCTAAGTTACTTCGAAAGTTCTTTTAGGTACTCTCGTGCTTTTAAATTTTGGCCAAGGGTCAACCCCCACAAATTTAGTAAACTTCTTTCACTTAAGATTTGTATAGTTTTTAGAAAAAAATTCGAGTGTAAACAAGAATGGTTAAATTTCACACTCGGATTGTTGTTAGTATTAGACACTCTATCCGAGTTTGTAGTTATTGCAACATTAAGCAAATGTCAAGTGGCAGTCTGCATGTATTGTCAATACTTTTAAAAGTCTGACAAGTTATACCTTGGCAGGAATCGAGGCTGGAGCATATTCGGAGCGAGATACTTGTACACTCCCTCTCTCTCTCTATATATATATGTGTGTGTGTGTGTATGCATGAATGTAATATTTCAGTTCTTTGCTAAGTCTCTTATGCAGTTATGCCCAACTCAAACTTTTGCAACTACTGTATCAAAACTTCATTTTGGAAAAGTGTTAAATAAAGTTGCTGAGAGCATTTGTTGTTTCCATTGGAGGTCAAATTTTGTAAAATCATAATGCCTTAAATTGAAGCTGGCAGAATTTGCTTGGACTTGAGGTTAATAAAAATATAATAGAGCAACAGGCTTGAGATAGTTTGGACATGTATTTAGGAGACCTTCAGGTGCTCCGGTATGGCTGATAAGAGGTAGTGAATCATTAATTCAAATGAATAGGGGAAAGGGAAGATCTAAAAGTACTTGAAGAAACTATCGAGAAAGATATGTTAATACTTGAATATAAATAAAAACATGCATCTTTGACCGAATAAGGTAGAGCCATATATGATCTTACATAATAGGGTAAAGAGCAATACTTGGTTGCACCAGTTGCAGGTGCACAATTAATACTGTTTAATGAAAACAACTTATACTGTTCAGTGAAATCAGCTTATACTGACCACTCTGATAGCTTAGTCCGTCTTTGTTTACAAGTTATTCTATGTGCAGGTTGGTCGAGGTCAGATTGAGCAAGCAGCTAATATCAAACTCCAGCTAACATCAAACTCCTCCACACCACCACCCTCGATGAATCAACTAAAAATCGAACCCACCTTTCCTCCTGGTATGACGCCACCCAATGTGTCTGTGCCTCCTCCTTCCAATCCACAGACTTCATTCACTGAAGAGGACAACAAGAAGGCAACAGCAGCTGCCGTTGCTGCAAAACTCGCTGCTTCAACATCTTCAGCCCAAATGCTTACGTCTATCCTCTCATCCCTTGTAGCAGAAGAGGCTGCCTCAATGAGCAGCGGCTTGAAACGATCAAGGTTGGAGCCCCCTATGTCAAACCCAGAAGGAGCTAATTCAGCTTATTTTCCTACTTCGCAGCAGGGAATGACCAGTATGCCCCCGGTTCACTCCTCGACTACACAGTCTATGTCTGCACTGAACCAATTGCAACCGCCATTCTTACCGCCTCCTCCACCACTTGCACCGCCAGGTAATTCCTCTTCAAACCAGTCTAATATGATGGGACTTCCCTATGGCTATGGTGCAAACAACCTACTGCCTCCACCAATGTCGTCGGGCCCTCCATCGGGCTTTGCTAGGCCTGGTCCGCCACCTCAGCAGACGCAGCCACAGCAGGTGCAGAACCAGCAACAACCACCTGCAAATGGTGGATACTACCGGCCCGTAGGTGTTGGATTCTACGGGCAGAGCCATCAGCCACCAACCCCTCCCATACATCGGCAATGAGATTTAATTAGAGTGGCTATGTCTGTGTCATTTTTGTACATTAATAGGATAGTAATTTCTGGCTACAAAACTCTTTGCCTGTTTTTTCTATAGTGTACTATCCTCCTGTTCTTACCTTGTTAAGATTGAATTTATCTGGCAAAATGTAAACTATGTTTAGAGTTTTATTAGCACAGATAGACCGAGGACGAAATTCAACAGGATGTTTGATATTTTTCTTTTAGCCTAACGTTGTATGTCTGTTTTAGGTAAGTTACTAAATCCATGTCATCTTTGTTGTGCCATTTTGTAGCTTGGGGTAGTTGTGCTTGATCTAATTTTATCATGTATTTTATTTACATTGATGATTGCTTGGCTCTTAAGTTTAAAGCAGTGTTATTAGTGGGATGCATGCTCCATTTGATGGCGTTATTTAGATGCTATAATTTGTTGAGCTATCATTCATTATTCTAATAAGTAGTATGATAACACAAAACCCTTTTATTTTTTTAATAACACAAAACCGTTCCGGTTTTTTTTAATATGTGATAACGCCTCATCGTTCGGTATTCGGATGATTAATCTTGTGATAACTCCTTCATTTGTCCCTTAGTCGATATATTCGGATGACTCGAATCTTGCCATAAGCTCCTTCCACCGAAAGATTTGTCCCTTCTTTCGATATACCTGTCAACGTACCTTTTCTTTGCGTTTGATATCGTGTAACCCCAAGTATTGCTTGGCTCGGCTGAGCCACGAAACCGGATCAGTTCCGTTAAACGTTGGGCATGTTAGCTTTGGCTGTGCCTGGTATTGGCTCAATTTGGACTTGCGATCATCCTCCCCGTCGTGGTGTGTTGGGTTGACGACATTTGATTCCGTTCTCGACGACGCTGATTCTCCATAAGATAACTCGCCTCGCTCCGTCTTCCCTTGCAACTCGCCAATTTCGCGATCGCCCGATCCATCCTTGCAATCGATGTAACCACCTCATCCAACTTGACGTTGGTATTCGCCCCTTGAATCTTCAGCACTTCGACCTCTGTCTCCAGAAATTCGATGCTTTCTTTATGAGTTTCGACCATAGTTCGTTCTCCACTTGCGATTCTCGATCACTCTCAATGAAAGCACCAATTTGATGAGAATCGCGATCACAAAACGTAAATTAAACACGCTAATTGTAAAACATAAATTAAACACGCTAATTGTCGCCCCAGCGCAAACTGACAAGAGACCGATTAAATTGAGGCAAAGTTGCCTAAGTAAAAGTAATTTTATTGATAAGATAAAAAAGAAAGAAGTCCCACAAATATTTATAGGACAAAAAGACTGAAACCATCCTAAAAAGAACCGAATCCCACAAATCTAATCTATCCGACTCAAGTGCTGAAAATAAAGGACTAAAAACCGATGTTGAAGGAAAATACATTTATGTGCCTTCATCAAAAAGTAACTGATGGAAGGATAGTTTAGGTAATTTCTTATATTATGTGTAACCCTAGATTATATCCTATATAAAGGGATCTCGGATGTATTAACCATACGAGAAGAATAGTGAAAACCTCCTGGTTTGGTATGCCCCCAGATGTAGTTATTCCTGACGAATTGAGTCACTAAATCTGTGTCATTTATTTCTGCATATCCTACA
Organism: Stenogyne calaminthoides; assembly: GCA_037126765.1. Taxonomy (NCBI): domain Eukaryota; kingdom Viridiplantae; phylum Streptophyta; class Magnoliopsida; order Lamiales; family Lamiaceae; genus Stenogyne; species Stenogyne calaminthoides. The sequence continues at coordinate 8,204,604 of JBBCBC010000037.1, read as the reverse complement.
ACACGTTATCAACACGAATTGCTTCACCCAATTAGGTTTCAAATTTCGCTGCCTCACTTATGAATTCTTTCACCAAAATCTCCATTTACTTATTACAGTATCTTCAATTACCAAACAACCGATTCACGGAACCGAGGTGAAATATATAATTGTTACCTACCATGAAGAGCAATCTTAAAGGTCCTAAGAGCCTTCTGCCCATGGAGTTTGTGGTAACAGATTCCTAATTTATGGTTTAAGTTATTAGACTAAAATCCCTGATTATGTGTGATAATTATATTCATAAATCTATTACATAGTTCACGACAAATTATTGACATTTTTGTTTGTAACTTGAATCCCTAAATTAAGCTTATTTAGAACCCATTAATTTGACTATTTGAGCACAATAAGGACTTGTGGGTGTAATTAATTCCCGAAAAAGAATGTGGGCTAATTGCATGCTCATATATGCAGTTATGTTATATATATACTCTGTAATTATGTGATGATTTTGTAGTTTATACTCCATTCGTCCCAAACTTTTTCGCATATGATTGGATTTTTTTCCCTAAATGGAAATTTCTACTTTATCACATAAAATACTAATAAATAACTCTTTTTAACCCCAACTACCCATCACTTTATCACTTTATCATATAAAATATTAATAAACAACTCTTTCTACCTCAACACTTTATCACTTTTTCTTAAAACCCGAGCACACAGTAAACAGGAAAACAAGAATGAGACGGAGGGAGTATCACTTTTGTGCGATGGATAATTTTATTAATATAGTTCACTTTTATGAGACGTGATTTTAATTAATAACAATATCATGAATCGGTTCAGTTTCTTGAATTCCCATAATATATCCTTATATTTGTTCGATGTATTTTACATCAATTGTCGTCTTGACATAACATATGCACTATGCTTTTGGCTAACACGTTTCTGTGTTAAGTTTTCTCTTTTGAACTCGATATTGGTTATTGCATATGTTTGATTGCTGGAGACATGCTTAAAACCGATGAAATTATTCCCATCTACGAGAGATGAAGCAAATAGTTTGTCTTCCAAATCTCTTGGAGCCTGAGTTCGACAGGAGCCAAGTCTATCATAAGACGATATTGGAATCCTTACCGTAGGGTTCCGCTCTGGTAAATAAGTTTAATCTTTTTTACATTTCAGCAATTAGAACTGTTTGCCGCAGTATAGACTTGAGAATTATTTGCTGTAGAAATTAGGATTTATGTGAAAATTCTTGTTTGCCCTGTTATTGCTTATTTTTGTGGCTGATTTGATTCACTGTAATTTATTGAATTTGTTTCCATCTGATGAAATAGGTGAAGTCGATTATATTTTTGCAAGTAAAGCCACACAAAGTTATTATCTTGATGAAACTGTTTTCAAATATTTTTAACTCCCCTGATGTATTTGGGTATGTGATGTTATGATAATTATTGTGAATTGAAAATTTTATTTATTTAACTTGTCATCTATATGTCATACTCTATTTGTATATAAATATACATGTTTCCTTTGTGCACCTTAATGATAAAGAAAATTCATGGGTGATACTTATGAGTATAAATTAATGTGATAAAGTATTTTCACAAAGTATCGAAAAATATGTGATTCACTCTCAAAATTCTAAATTTTTATGCACATTCTTGAAAAGTAAATATCTTATATTGTTACGTTTGCGTAATTAATATATGTTCTGCCTTGCTTGCAATAAATGGCTTAGTCAGCTTGACCTACATTTAAAACATTGAACTCAAAAGAAATTGAGTACCATTATTGAGTTTTCGATGTAGAAAATACCTTCTTCAGGAAGTATTTTTTTTACATCAAACCATCCACTGGTACCAATGACAATGAACTGTCTGATAAGGTCAAAAGTCAATCCCCTAATATCTTTGAGGCAACACATTGATCCTAGTTTATACTGGGAGTACCTTTAATTGAAAACACCCGTAGAACTGTGGGAGATTGTGACGTTCTGAAAACATCCATAATACTCTGCTTTTAGAACTAACTGTCTAGTGAAATAAATTTCTCTTACTTTTCTATTAAAGGATCAACAATTTTGATAAATATATGTTGCGCCTTAAAACAAGTCGTACTTTCTGTGAAAATCAAATCATAGAAGATGATATGATACAATAAAACTCTCTCCACCTTTCCTACTTCAATACTTACACTGGTTGGCAAACCAATATAGACTTGAATATGAATATATATATATATGTATATATACATATCATGATGTAAAGTGACACATCTAAGGAATAAAATAAATATTGAACGAAAAGTAAATCATTCTACGCAGTTTGAAAAATAAATTATTTTACTCAAAATTGAAAACTAACTCATTCTACTCAATTGAAACTCAACAGGATATGAGAATTATTTTTTCCAACTTACTCCTTACAATTTCATTTGTAACTACAAGGGTTGGATCATTACAATTTATAAAAGAGCGAAGAACTTCCAAATTCTTGATAAAGGTCAAATTTTTTTAATACCTATATGTTATGAGTTAAAACACGCCTTACCCTCTTTGAAAAGCAAATCACATAAAATGATCCTACTTTTCTTTCATTATTCAGCGGTTTTGATTTTATTAATAGGCTTTAGCTTCTTAACTGCTTCATATTTTCAAATTTCTGGCGCTATGCATACTTCTTTAATCATTTTTCAAATGAAAACTTTATAAATGAAGTTCTTGTTTTTAGAAAATATCACCTTTTATAAATTCAAAAATGAAAATAAGGGAAGTGTTTTTCATTCATGTGTGTGGCTATTATTATACTATCATCCTGGTGAATTGCCCAAATTTATATTGGACTTGTACGTTTTTATAATTAGACTTTTGTCCTTATACAAGTTATAGTAAGCAGCCAACATATTCCTTGATGATGTGGGTCATGTTACAAGTAATTGAAAAATATGACCAAATTCTTTTAAATAATAATGTCAAACCTGATGGGACAAAGAAAATTCCCGACGCTAACTTTATTAAGGGGACAATGGAAAGAGTCCCAAAGGAAAGTGGACATGACATGTTAATTCCTATCAACGTAAAAATAATAAATGCACCATGTGGTACGGGCTGTGAGACCCATGGTAAGGGTCACCATTACCATGCAAGCTCAAAGTAGCGATTAATTATAAGAGGCATGAAGAATTTAAAGAACGTGAAACCCATTATATGGAAGACAAACCATCGTAAAGATGTTAACCTCATAAATGCAGATTTCAATGGCAACAAGGACCTTGCCCAGTCAATAAGAATTTGTGATTTTGACTGCTTTACTGTATCAATTTTTCATTTTTCAAGAATGTTGTTAAGGCATACCTCCTTTTATTTGAACAAGTACTTTGGGTCTTAAAGTTATTTAGATCGATGATTTCTTAGTTTGATTTTTGGATTAAGATCTTTTAGTGATGTTGGCTTATTAATTTGAACTTTATTCTAAAAGTAAAAATTTATTTCAATATATTGTGCATCAATATTTCTTGTTTAATTTTAAAGATATTTGTGCCAACATTATCATTTGAAAGATCACAACGAGAATGAAATTTAATTACGAATGTGGAAGAAAACACATCTTAGAGAAATTAATGAGTCAATCTAGTGAATTGTATCTCACTATTATATGGATTCTCGAATTATATATTGTCGCCAATAATGAACTATGGGACACTGATTAATATAGGCTTTGTCATGACAATCTTGGACATCCAAGTTGTGACATGATGATCCATATTTTGAAGAACTAATATAGACATCTGTTTTTTGAGTGAAGCATAAAATGAGATAAAAATTTGATATAATGCACAATATCGGTCATGTTGCTGCTTTCCTGCAACCTCTGTTTTCTGAAGTACCAGAAACACTATTTACATTGCACTCTACCTCATTTTATAAATCTCAAGGGAACATCACTCATGTTACAAAGCCTACTCTTTAGCAAAAGTAAAAATGAGACCTACTTATGCTAAAAATTCAAAATAAAATATATCATTCTCACAAGGAACACAAGATGATATTTGTGGAACAATTCATCCAGAATGCAGACCATTCAAGTATTTTATGGTTCTGGTTGATTCTTCGACATATGGTCACATGTCGTTCTCCTATCCACAATTAATTTTGCATTGCAAACACTTAGCACATATTATATGTTTAAGGGTTCACCACCCTTATCATCATCAAAAGCATTTGGTGATTATTGCATATCTATTGGGATCAATGTGAAGCATCATGCACCCCTTATGCTACACAAATGGTCTCACAGAGGCCACCATCAAAAGAAAATAAATGGTGGCTAGGGCACTGTTTATGCGCATCAACATGCCTATCTCTGCATGGGGTTATGCAATATTGCATGCAACTTTACATATTCGTTTCAAACCCACTATTGAACAATCATTGTGGTACCAGTTGGTAACTGAATATAAGCCTGATATTTAACATTTACGCATATTTGATTGTGCAATATACGTGCCTATTGCGCCCCCACAACATACTAAAATGGGATCCTTAGAGACGATTAAGTATATATGTTGGATATGAATCCCCAACAATTATCCGTCATTCATAGCTCTTGATAGACGACCTAATTACCGCTAAATTTGTGGATTGTCACTTTAATGAGACAGTCTTCCCATCGTTAGAGGGAGATAAGAATAAGAATTTTCTAAGGGAACGACTGGAAGTATCTTGGTCTATCCCCATTATGTCTTATTTTGATCCCCCAACTTCACAACGTTAAAGTGGAGTAAAAAGAATAGTTGATATTCAGAACATAGCAGATTCGATGTCTGATACGTTTACTGATATTGCTATAATGACTAGGTCCCATACACCAGCTGCAAATGTCTGCAAGGTAGAAGTCCCCAATAAGAGACACAATATCGTAGAAAATGTGTTACAATCAAATTTGGTGGAAGTGTAGTTGAGTCCGTGGCAATTTCAGAGAACAAGAATAAAAATTATGTAGAACTGAGCTCATTATCTTCTTTTAACATTTTTTCCGGTTATTATCTTCGTCTCAAGCATGTCCATGGGTAGATAACACGAGATCAGCATAGCCAATTGTAATTGAGAATTTAAGGAGTAAAACTGATTTTTTTAAATAATACTATTATATTACTTAATTCTTATTTTAATATTTTGAATTATATTGTGGATTTAATAAATGGGTGGGTGATCCCACATTTACCACTCCTCCCCACCTCCACTATTTTGTATAAGTAAAAACTAATGGAGTAAACTCTTGTTTCAATTTTTTATTTAAAAAAAAATAAAATGATGAGACGCCACGTGGAAAGCACTTTTTGCTGGTGAAGGTACAAACCTCTCCCCCTCCCTCTTCCTCTCAATTCAGAACAAAATATACACAACAAAAAGGGTTAACTTGAGTCTGGTTCAGAGAATATTTTTGTCTTCATTCAGCACATCCGATTTCTTTCCCAAAAATGGGGGGCAAAGCAAAATTTGGAATTGAAAAATCTTCTGAAAATGTATTTATTTGATCTCTGTTATCTGAATATGGCGGCTAATAACAGAGAGCAAAGAGCACAACTCTCATTTACTCTTTCACATTACACTTTTTCACAAGAGTGACAAAAAATGGCCTCCTATTGAAAATGACTGCTCCTCCGATGATGAGAATCTCATTCTCACCCAGTGACGGAGCCAGGATTTTCATCCAGGGGGCCCAATTAATAGTAAAATAACACTTACGTGAATTAAAGCCTATACATTTATCCTATTATTTGTTATGTATAAAAACTGTCATTGATGTTATGCATAACAATGATAGTTTTTTTATATAACAATAATATTAAAAAAATAGAATTCACACAAGTTTTATATTAATAGTAATAAGACGAAAATAAAAGTTTAAAATAACTCTTCATGATAAAGAAGCATTGCATGATAGATATATTACTAACTTTTAAAAAAATATCATTTTCAATGTATTAACCAAACAATCATTCAAAAACTATCATTGTTGATAGATATGTTACTAACTTTGAAAAACATCATTTTTAGTGTATCAACCAAACAATCATTCAAAAAATATCTAACATTCGGTTACATAGTGAACCCTGGATGAATTTCATTGCTGAAAATATTCTTTCAATTGTAGTTGTGGCAATGTAAGATCAATGATAACTTAATAAACAAATAAACTAATTGGAATACAATATGATTTCTTGTATATAAAGATCGTGTATTTATAACTTAAACTGATACTTGATATAGATCGTGTATTTATTTAAAATTAAACCTAAATAAAAATTTAATACATCTAAATTACAACATTCATCTTCAACTCTTTATGATTTGGAAGCATTGCATGATAGATATGTTATTAGTTTTTTTTTTAAACATCATTTTTAATGTATCAACCAATCAATCATTCAAAAATATCTCATATTCGGTTACGTAGTGAACTCTTGACGAATTTTATTGCTTAAAATGTTATTTTCGTTGTAGTTGTGGCAACGCAAGATCAATGATAACTTAATAAATAAATAAAACTAATTGAAATACAATATGATTTCTTGTAGCAACCATCTTTTGAGCATGATCTTCTATTCCTGTAACTGTTGATAAGTTTTCATCCAAACGCATATCAATATAATTTCTTAGTTGACTTTTCATATTAAAGTAGAACAACTCAAATTTTTTCAAACATATTTGATTAAATGTGAAAGTACTAAAATACCCCTGTAATTTTTCAAAATCTCATGGGGGCCTAGTGCCCCTGCTGTACATTTTCTCGCTCCGTCCTTGTTCTCACCGATGGTTCGAAGAATCTCACCACCATTGCTTCCGAAAACCACCAGGGTGGTTCCGGCGTCGGGGCGACTTCTTGTCCAGATAAAAAAGAAAATGACGGTGGTGAGGATGAAGAAGAAATTTTATTAAAAAAAATATATGTGAAACAAATTTCGAAGTCGGTGGTTGAGTATATGTTCAATGCTTTCATCTTAATGGGGTCATGGCTGATGGGCGAAGTTTGGGTTCTTTTGAAGACACCAATGACGAAATTGAGGGCATGACTGATGCTGATGGGCGAAGTTTGGGGTCTTTGGAAGACACCAATGATGAAATTGGTGGCCTTTTTCTTCCCTTTATCCCCACCATACTGGTGGGGGCTTCTATCATCTTTATTGTCACTCTTTCAATTTCTTCAACAAGACGATGAAGAAGGAGGAGTTGCCGGTGCAGCCGTCGGAGAAGGAGAAGGCGGCGGAGCAGCACAAGAAAAACGAAGAAGTTTAACTAATTAGAGAAAAAAAGTTTAACTATCCAATTTTGGTCCCCTAATTATCTCTCGATTGTCCAATTTTGGTCCCATTTTTACTGAAAAATAGAAAATTTTATCATTTTCAGTCATGCGCAAGTCACGTATCGATTAAAAATGCTGGTTTCGAGCTCGTATCTGATGTGGACACTGACTATTAAAAGAAAAGTTCATTTTTCTAAAAAATTAGAAAGAACAAGAAAATTTATCTCAAGTGCGGAAAAAATGAATTTTTAACGTCCACGTCAACTACGAGCTCGGGAAACCCCAATTTTAACAGGCATGTGACTTGTCTGTTATTAAAAAAAAAGACAAAAATTATGTTTTTCGGCAAAAAAAGGACCAAAATTGGACAATCGAGATAGTTATGGGACCAAAATTGAAAAGTTAAATTTTTTGGAACAAAAAATGGATTACAGTAAAGTTATGAGACCAAAAAACTTTTTTTCTCCCACTAATTAGTAGATTATAACACGATATCAACAAGAGATCAGCATCGTGTGCATCAATACCAACATCTTCGGAAGACTTGAGGTGCCAACGTTAGAGTCGTTCCTGCTCGTCCAATTCGTCTTCCAAGTCATGTAGCTCAGAGCAACGACTGTGACAGAATTCCCACGTTCATCCCGATCAATATTCCCTGCACATGATCATTAATGTGTAAATTACAAATATAGTCTCATATAAGAATGTCAGCTCTTCAAAATGATCAATTTTTTAATAAAAATGTTCTCATAGGGTTTTACAAGCAAAAAACAAATGAATTTTTGGGATCAAAATCGTTTTTTGAAAATTCTCATGGGACCAAAATTGTTAGATAAAAATCGAATGTGACCATTTATGTAACGCTTCGAATCCAGATTGAAGCCCTTATCACTATAACACTCTAGATTCGAGTGTTGTCACTTACACTACAAAAAAAATGCATTTAGAGACGAAAATTTTGAGTTTGGGACGGATTTGAGACATAAGCAGTCAAACGGTCAAAAACGTCATCGTTTTGGATACCAATTTGGGATGGAAAAAACCGTCTCTACTTATACGGGATGAATTTGAGACGGTTTGTGACCCGGAAAAATGTACGCGATTTTGACCGCCTTATTTGAGACTTCCGTCTCAAATTTCTTATTGTAATATTTTTATTAGTAGCTTAAATTCTTGAACATTATTGATATTCATATAAGATATCATTCATAATGATCATTTGATCATAAACATTTCATTTGGGACACTGGTTGTTCCGACCACATGCAATCCTCTTTTCGCATTCAACCTACATCTCATGATAACCATCATATGGGACACTGGTAACAAACTACCACGCGCAATCCCCTCTTGCATCTTCCCACCTCCTTCGTGAAATTGCATATTATGTATCTCATAATATATATATATCATATCATTCATGAATTTGTCTATTTTATTAATTCAATTTGATCCAATTTAGTCTCATATCGCCGGTGGTTGCTCAAAATTGCCCTAAACTACGTCATTTTGGGCGTGTATCCAACACACGCCCCCAATTTTGATTGGAATATGTAAGACACGTGTCCAAAACGACATCGTTTTGGGCAATTTTGAACGACCTCCGGCGGTTTGGGACTAAAATGGATCAAATTGAATACATGTGGGATTAAATTGGAAAAATTGATAATTATGAGACCATTTCAATAAATGTGCAAAGTTATGGGATGATTGTGGTTTAATCTCGCAAAATAATGATCTCATTTAATACGCGTGTTGTATGATGATTATTTTGGAAAATATAATGAAATATGAATCGATCGAAACAAAAAACCTTATACAAATTTGTTTTTTTTTTTTTTTTTATATATAAATTGATCTAGAAATTAACTCCATTTATGTCCAAGTGTAAAAATAAAGGAAAATGAAGATTCCAACTGGGCGGTTTAGAAGACCCATCCTATTGTGTTTACATGCTAAACCAATACTTAAATAAATAAGCAATTTTGGAACCTATAGTAATCTTGAGGTTGTAACAAAAGAACAGAAAAGAAATGGACAAAAATAACGTCAATGTTTGCCGAATGTAATTGTTTTAGTTAGATTCCCTTTATTTCTTCTTATTAGCATATTATTATTATTATTATTATTATTATTATTATTATTATAGATACAACATGAAACCATTAAAAACTCTATTGAAATCGCTAAAGATTTATTTCACAGATAAACAAATGTTATTAAAGGACTACAATACTCTCTTTTGTTTCATTAATTAACACTAAAAGAAGAGAACACTTATCACTAAATTCATGATATGGTGAAAAATTACTTAAATCGTAATTTTATAAAACAAAACAAATGAATTATCATTTGCAATGAAAGATGTAATGTATTTTTCCCAATGCTTGCATGTGACAAAATTTGACCAAGTAGAAGATACCTTTCATCTCCTTAATTACTACTCATAGCATGAATATTAAATTAAGAAAAAACACCTGCTAAAAATCCTATATAAACCCACTCTAAGTGAATGGATTTTTCTATCTCAACAACACCCAATTAATCACTTCTGATCCCGTTTATTCTAATTGTCATGGCTAGAATTAGTACATTTCCTATAATATTTGCACTTCTTATGGGATTTGCACTAATGAGCTATTTTAGCATTAATCAATATCACTCTGAAATTTCTTCAATTGCTACTAATTACGCCAAGAGCAATTCTTCCCTGATGAAAATTCACCTAAACGGTTCGGTCATCGCCGTTTTTCCAGGCAAAGGCCACAGGAAATTGCAGGACGATTGTTGCGGTTGTCGGTTTAGATCTTGTGTATTATGTTGTAAAACTAAGGAGAATAATGGGACTCATGTGTGAGTGCTAACTATGTTTTTTTTTTCAATTATGTTGTTGTTAAAATACAGTTTGTTGTGTGAATAGTATGGATTTGATTAACTCATGTGTTAGTTAATCGAATGCATATTATGTGGTATGTCGTATTTGATTACTTGGATTTGTATAAGTGTGTTTTATGTAATAAAAGGAAAATTCTTTCTAAAGATGCAAAGTGACACATATATTCTTTCTGAATCTGATGTGCAAAAATTACGTTCTTGACTTTAAGTATCTAGTTTGAAATAAAGTGCAAAATTGTTTTTGAACATTGTCTTAGAGTAGTATGTGTGCCCACTTTACACCTTAAAGTGAGGGCCCAATATGTAATTTGCAGCTATATGTATCGTTTGATCTATAAATAAATATATGTGTGACTTTATTTATATAATTACTTGGTCATATGGGTATTACAGGGATGGATGGACCAATTGAAAATAATTTGTTTCCCAGAAAGAATATAGAGTAAAACAATAATATCATTGAAAGATATTAAATTTAATATTTTCTCCATTATTTACGAATCATATTCATTTTTTAAAATAAACAAGAACTAGCAAGCCTAAGCCAACATGGCAACAAGCAAATGGGCCGTAGGATTGCAGGCCTTCTCATCGGAACCGTCATTAGTTTAGAAATATTTAAAAGAAGAATAACTAGTCGTGTAATTAAAGTGATTAATTGTCTAAATCTTAAAAATAATTCATTTGTAAGATAATCAATACTCATTACAAATAGAGAATGTTCATCAATAATATTCCATAAATCGGATTTTTTTTTTTTCTCAGACCTAATCGGATTAGTGGTTCAAAACTCAAATGGATCAATTCATGGTATACTAATTTTTTTTATAATTCATCTCTCTTTTACTATAAAATAATATTGTTAATTAATTATTAAATTTGATAGTATGTAATTATAATACAAAATACAATAGCATTGGGTGGATAATATATTTTTTTCGACCAAAACTTCGTCATTCATTTCATATTTTATAAGTTTAATAAAATTTCTTAGGTTAATTATTGATAACAAATGTTGTTATTTCGAGTGTTAATAAAAGGCAACATTAATTAAATAAATATCTTCTCAAAAAATAAAAATAAAATTTAGTGCAGTTGTCAACGCGCTTCGAATAAAAAAGTAACGTTCTCTTCCCTTAATTCTTAAGTTAGCATAATAGTATTGTCATAGACAGCAAAAACCCTTCATAAAAGGAAAGAGAAAGGAATTGATTAAAATTAGGGTTCGCCAATCTGTATTTAATCGGAATTTCCCCCAATTTCCTGAGCAATTTTATCTTTACTTGCTGATTCTCGTCGTATGTATTTCAATTTTTTCCTTTCTAGTAACGATTCCATATAATCTGATAAATTGTTTTCTTCTTTTCGGTTCTCTGAATTCTTGTTGCAGTGAATCTTGAATCTGTGTTCTTGATGAGTTCTCGTACGCTGAGAAGAAGGCTGCACCATGGAGATGTTGATGGAGGAAGATATGATCGTTACGAGACTTCGGGAGTCTATTCTTTAAACGAGCCATTGCTTGGAGATAGGGATAGAGATTATGATTATAATAAACACTCTGAATCTGAGGTACTGAATTTGCTTTTTGCAGTATTAGACAATCAAAATTAACAACTTGAATTTATATTCCTGTGGGTTTCGATGTAATTTGGTGGGGTTGTTTTTTCTTCTTCTTTAAATCGAAGGGGCAATCACTCGTGGATATTTTGGATGAACAAAGGAGTAAAGAGCGTCTGCATTGGACATTGCTGTTTTCAAATGTAATTGCACAGTGGGCTCAATGGTTAGGTTGGTAATTACTGAATTTTGGGGGAGTCTCCCCCTTTTAGAAATGAGAGAGATGTTAAATTTCTGATGTGTTATACTAACACTGTTGGTTTGGATTTAAGCTGTAATTTATTTGATTCATGGTAGCCTCCTGATGCTTATTGTCAAAATATTTCAGATGAACAGCCTAATCGGTTATAATTTTGTACTTCTCCAGCTAATATTGTCCTTGGGTCTGGATCGCTGCTTGCACGGATTGTGCCATTTATTTCGGGCTCTCAGAATGGCTCAAATGGCAGTCTTCTGCCTGTTTTGCTTAGTCCCTTGCAGGTATCAACAACTTCAATATATACCACTTTATGACTAGCGAATGTTAGTCTTGTGTGCATCATTTGAAGACATTTGTTATGAACTTACTATGCTATTTTAAGTACTCTGTATTCCTTGAAATTCTATATATGCTTCCATTAGTTTGGCAAGTGCACAAATATAAACCTCCTGATTCTTGAGTTGGTTTGACAATAGGAAGCGAGGCTGAAATATCTAAAGCAGAGGCTTTCAGTTCCTTTTGATGGCACTTCTTCAGAGCATCAAGTATGTATTTTACCTCCTTGATTCCAAACTTTATTTAGTACTCTTACCAATTTATTATTTGAATGTAGTTTGGGATATAGAAAACAAGTGATTCCATGGTATGGGTTATCATGAAGCCAGATGATAAACTCACTTTATGTTTGCATGTCTATATTAATGCACTGATGGGTCAATATTATGCTGGCAGGATGCACTTAGACAACTTTGGAGGTTATCCTATCCCGATAGACAACTCCCGGCTCTTAAGTCAGAGGTGTGGAAAGACATGGGCTGGCAAGGACCTGATCCGTCAACAGATTTCAGGGGTGGAGGCTTCATATCATTGGAGAATTTGATCTTCTTTGCCAAGACGTATCCGGTTTGTATCTCGTTTTTTTCGTGCTTTGACGTCGAATTTTAAAGAGATCATGTTATAGTTGTCTAAATATTATACCTAGAAGGTGGAATCATGGTGAAAAAAACCTTTCTTTCCATTTCTCCACTCATGTGTCTTCATATAGATAATACTGCAATTTTATAAAGTGTAAGAGTTGTATACGGACAAGCAATTTAGAGCATACTAGGGAAATTTATATCCGAAGTGTTGGCTTGCATAGTCACAGATGGTTCTACTTCATTCCTTGACATCATCCGAGTCCATTGTTAAACTTGATTGATGTTGGCTCATTTCTTATTCTTCTACTTACTTTGAGATAAAAACTTGATATGGATATATTCTTTTTCATTTCTTACTTCTCTTAACTATCACAGGAAGCATTTCAGAACTTGTTGAACAAGAGAGATGGAGACAGATCTGAATGGGAGTATCCATTTGCTGTAGCTGGCATCAACATTTCGTTTATGCTCGTTCAAATGTTGGATCTTCAGTCAGGTGTGCGAGGGTTCTGCTCTGTTAATCCCATTTTCCCCCTGTTCATAAAATGGGTTATCTCTCTCAACCTCCTTTAGGGCCCATTTGGCTAAGCTTATTTTAAACATCTTATAAGCTCTGATTGTTTTGCTGGATCTAAACCATGCAACTAAAATGAAAGAAAACTGTGTTATATTCAACAATCTCTCACCTATGTAACATGCATCTATTCAGTCACGAGTGTCATCTGAATATTTATCCTTAGTTGAGCTGATTAGAAGAAAAATATATGGTTGATTGATGATGGAATTTTCGCCCTGTACTCGGCTATGAGTAATTCAATTTATATGCTCTATAAATTGAACTTAGATGATTTTTGGAGTACAGGAAGATAATAGTTCAAGAATCTGTACAAGCGCATGACCATCTAATTGTTTGTTTGATAAGCTAAAGAAATCAACATAGACCTTACTATTTTATCTGGAAAACTTGTGCAAAAAGAGCATTAAATTGTCGAGCACTAGTTCAAGACCACTTCCTTCTAAAGTACATATGAAATTCTTACGGCAGGTAACCCTAGCACGATGGCTGGGCACTGTTTTCTTGGAATGCTCAGCCACAATGATATGGCTTTTGACAACCTTTTCTGCGTTGCTTTCAAGTTGTTGGATGCACAGTGGCTTATCAAGCGTGCTTCATACATGGAATTTAATGTAAGAACAAAGAAACCATACTTGTATTGATTTATAGGCTGTTAACCTTATATTATGTGTAGGATGTTCTCAAATCTACAAGGTTACAGCTGGAGCTCGAGATGGCACTAGAAGACGTGTCGAGTGTGAAAGACTTGCCAGCTTATAATTTATTGAGAAGATGATACGAATAACACTACATTATACGATCTCACCGATTCACAGAAACTACTTATCACATTCGAAAATTGTAAATTTGATTCTCCTAAATTTTAGTCTCTTTGATCGTCATTGATGAATTCAGTGTGTGGAACAATTATAATCTTCTTTAGAGGATTTCTATAGTAAATATACACACAATGTCCACTCGTTTTGCATATAGTTATAGTAAATATGTTGTGTAAAATAGAAACTATAGTTGAATTGGATATCTTCCATCAGGACTCCATGAAAGTGTGCCTATTTTTTTCAGAATCATAGCTCTGAAGGAAATTCACAAGAGCCAAATTCATAATAACACAAGGAAACTGAAGCAGTATTACAAGGAAAATTTAACAGTATTACATGAAATAATACAGCAGTATTACAAAAATATATAACAATATTACAATCTAAACAAAAAAAAAAAGTTATCTAATCAAAACAAAAATATATGACATGAAATTAAAGAATGATGACTGCCTTGGTTAACAGCTTTCAAATCCATATTTCACCCATCCAATAAAAAAACTTCAGAATTTAGTAATCAAACACCCCCTTGTTGTTTTCTCGTAATTCAGTATAGTTGCAAATTAAAAAATTCCCTTCATCTTTAAATTGATGGCTAATTAAATGTCATCAATAACTTGTCACATTTACTGCCATGATTAAACATAACTTAATAAGATGATTTTTCCAGAAATGATATAAGTTGCTGTGAATACATATATAAGTTAATTGGTACCACCGTACGGACAACCTTTTCCGTTTCCATATTTACTAATTAAATGTTAAAGACAAAAAAAAAAAAATTAATGAAGCTGGTTATTTGTGAAAGCATGCATTTTAGAGCAGAGTGTTGCAGTTTTTTGGGCCGTTTTCTTTCTGTGAACACTGAGCATTAATTTTCTTAATTCTCAATTTCTTTCTTGTAAACTATGAAGAATCATTGTGTTTTGTTACTTGGCGGGCATTTTCTCAATTCGTAGCAGTTGTATCTCCTTTTCCACTTGGTATTTCTCCTCATAAATTTTCCTACTATTTCTTTTTTTTTTTTGTGTGTTTTTCTATTTTAGCAGGCTGTATGTAATAGTTCATTGTTTGAAACCTTCATATTAAGCTTGAGGAAATTTTGTGGTATCATGAACACATTTGGTCTTACTAGATGATAGTTGCTGTCAGTTACAGTGTAGATTGATCCAAATTTGTTTCATCATTCTTAAGTGGTGTATGAATACGAGCCAAAACTAAACTTAAAACCGATTTTTGAGAGATTTGAACTGGAACAAAAGTTTGAATGAATTGTCTTCAAAAGTAATTGAAGCTAGCAGTGAAGATCTTCCTGTAATTGATGAGGCTATGATTCTATTTTTTCTGTGTAATATTTTTTGCCTTAATATTGTTTTCACTTTTTCTGTTTAGTAATTGAAGCTAGCAGTGAAGATCTTCCTGCAAATTGAAGAATTATTGTTGAAGCGTTGAATATGGCATTTTTCTGGGTTTTTATGATCTGTTACTCTCTTTTTTGTGTTGATGCACAAAATATCACACGAAACAAGTCAATTAGAAATGGAGAACCATTGTCTCACCTGGAGAAAAATTTGCGTTCAGGTTCTTTAGCCCTGGAGCTTCAGATTTCCGGTACGTTGGTATTTGGTACAACAAAGCTGGAATGCAATCAGTTGTTTGGGTTGCAAATGGAGAAAGGCCAGTTTTAGGGGATAGTGGAGTAGTAGCCATTGGAGAGGATGGCAATTTGGTAATCAGGGAGAGAAACGGCGGCGATATTTTTTGGTCTACCAATGTAACAGTTGCTGGCGGGAGTAATTCGATGGCACATCTCAAGGATACGGGCAATCTAGTCCTCACAGCAACTGAAGGGCAGCTGTGGCAAAGCTTCGATCATCCAACAGACACGTATTTACCGGGTATGGAAGTTCACATGAATCACCACGAGGGAGAAAAGTGCGTTTTCACTTCTTGGAAAAGCGCTACCGACCCTTCACCAGGGAACTACTCGATGGGGGTCAATCCGCGTGGATCGCCACAGATAGTGATATGGGAAGGAGCTGATCGTCGCTGGAGAAGTGGGCATTGGAATGGGCTGTCATTCCTTGGTGTTCCGGAGATTAGGTCTGTCTTCTTGTTCGGGTTTAAGCTCACGATTGAGGGTAATGACAGTGTGTACTTCACTTGCACACCGATGAATCGTTCGGATTTAATTAAATTTCAGATCAATTGGGAGGGAATCGAGAGGCAAGAAAGGTGGAGTAACGAAAATAATGTGTGGAACCTGACACAGCAGCACCCTGTCGATGTTGTGATTGGTACAATCACTGTGGGGCATTTGCAAAATGTTATCAGATCGATAACCAGAGGTGTAGCAGTATTGAAGGGTTCGTGCCTGGGAATTGGTCTGGTGGATGCACGAGGCGGATGGAGTTACAACAGTGTGTGGACGGTAGTGGTTTATCGGCGGCTGATGGTAAAACTGACGGTTTTGTGGAGGTCCAGGACGTGAAGTTGCCGGATTATGTGGATCACATTGGGAATCAGGACAAAGAAGAGTGTGAAAAGATATGCTTGAACAACTGTTCGTGCACTGCATATGCCATTGTTAGTAGAATCAACTGCATGATGTGGAACGGGGACTTGGTTGATGTTCGACAATTTGAACAGGGCGGGAACACGTTGTTCGTTCGCATTGCTCGTACAGAACTCGGTAAGATAGATAATTATGTTTGTTGAATCTTGTACAGATTAATAAACTGTTTTCAACTGGATATTATGACTTGGTTTATAATATTGATATGTCTCCATGTTTAGTGTTTGATGCATAGCATATTCTGATGTACAATTATGATCTATTCATATAGGTGATTCTTTAAGAATATATCAATTATATGATCATTTGTCTTTGGTTTTCAGATGTGAAATCTGGAGATGGTTCAAAAAAAAGAGAGGGCGCGTGATCAAGAGCGCTGGAATTGTCATCGGAAGTGTAGCATTACTTGTTGGAGTGGCCATATTCCTCATATGGAAGAGAAGAAAATCACAAAGTGCACAAGTACCCCGTAGAAGTAATTACAAAATGTGATCAATGCGTATTGTCTTATTAAACTACATGCTGTGTTGCATTTTTTATGCTTTCTTTCTTTTGCCTCATAAAATTCAGGTCCAAGGCTGTTGAGATCACCGGCTATACCAAGCATATCAGATCACCCAAATGAAGATGAGATCGATTTACCTATATATGATCTCAATACTTTAGTAATTGCTACGAATAACTTCACTGATGCAAATATGCTAGGAAGAGGCGGTTTTGGCAGCGTTTACAAGGTAAATATGTATATCAGAAGAGTAGCATATAACTCTTGATTTACAGTAGCATTAATGCGTAACTTTTGGGATCAGGGAGTGCCAGCAGAAGGTCAAGAAATAGCAGAAGGAGAAGATGCTGGTGTACGAGTAGTTGGAAAATAAGAGGCTCGATTATCATTTGTTCAGTAAGTATATACTATAAACTAGATGATATCTTAAGTATAGCTGTAGGTTTGTTTGTAGTACTAATGCTGTTTTTTACCAGAGAAAAACAGAAGTTCAATGCTGCTGGACTGGGAAACGCGATTCAACATTATATGTGGGATCGCACGAGGCCTTGTCTATCTTCACACCGGGATCTCAAGGCCAGCAACATTCTCCTTGGCATGGCAAGAATCTTTCAGACTGAAGCAAATACCAGAAAAGTAGTTGGAACATTGTAAGCTCTACATCAAAATGCCAATACATTAGATGAAATTTCATCTAATCAATCCATTCTCTTTAATTTGCAGTGGGTACATGCCCCCTGAATACGCAATGGACGGTCGGAGTTGTGGTTCTAGAGATAGTAAGCGGGAAGATGAACAGAGGATTCTATCAAACTAATAACGACCTTACTCTTCTTGCACATGTAAGTATAGTATAGTATAGTATAGTATAGTAATTAAAATTAGTTTACCGTCACCATAATAGATGGTCGATAACCAAATTCATACCTCATTGTTTGTTATACATCTAGTAATTGGTATACATATAGTATTTTTCAATTGAATGTAACCTGTTTTGCCTTCAATTATCTTGTTAGTTATTATGTTTTTTGAAAGGATTATCTTGTTAGTTATTAATTTCAATTTGATTATGTTTTTGGTAATTAAAACGGCGCTTCAATCCAAGGGCGCCCTGAGCTTCAATCCAATCCAATGGGAGTAGGAGGATTATAAGGAATAATCAATCAATCAATCAATCCCCTGATGAGATAAATCATTTTCGAATTTGCGTTTTTGTTTTGTATTATTGAATTTTAAATATTTTTTAAGAGGTGAAAAATAAAATACAGCAGCAAGCAAAGCAGTGAGTGTATTTTCATTAGCTGAAATTTGAGAGTTTTTCTCAAGAGGTTAGCTAGATCCAGTGTTACTTAGTTCAATTTTGGAAAAATTAAAACCCTCATATTACTAAACCCATTGATTTGAGGCAACTTTCTCTCTTGGGAAATATTTTTGTGCGGATTGCTATAGTTTTAGATCTGCAATTCCTAAGAGTTACTCCCTTGATTTGTAACACTTTTGATAATACTACAATATGGATTTTACCTCCACTTTATCAAATTGTACAACAATTATGGTTTCACTGACATAATGGATAAAGACTTAAGTTTAGTGGTTGATGATGCTTATTAAGCTTTTTGGATGGAATAGCATGTTTTATTCTACAATTAGATTAGATTAGATTGGGGACAAGTTTGGTGGTGGGAGTGAGGGTTAGGTTTATGTGTGTTTTGTGTATCTGAAAATTAGTCAGGGTTTAAAGGCAATTAATCAGTACAACAAAGAGTAACACTCATGTGAACCAGGTTTATACATAAACTCTATCATTTTTATGTATAAAAACATATCATTGTTATGCACAAAAAAAATTCACTATTTCAAAATATAAAACATTTTTTAAACGGTGATTTTTGTGTATAACAGTGAAATTTTTTATACATAACAGTAAGAATTTTTATGCATAATAGTGATATTAAAAAATCGAGTTCACAGTGAACTCGGGTTTACACCCGTTTTTGTCTACAGCAAATCAAATCAAATATTAAATGGGCCGCCAATTTCTAGGTTTGGCATAGTTATATAGTAAATCAAACCAAATCACTTTGATCAATTTCTAGGTATAATTTCAGACAAACACTCCTGAAACACTAATTTTGCCCTTATTTTAATGGGCCGCGATATTAAATGGGCCATAAATGGACTATAGAATAAATAGTAGAGAAATTAATTACAAAGTAAAATATAATGTAACTTGCATGTGACATGATATAATTTAAATTCGCGTACAAAATTAAATTAAAATAAATAATAATATAAGTCCTGTTAATTTAATCTAATCAAACCAGCCATACAACAAATCAAATAATCATGAAAGTAACAATTAATTAAGGGCAAAATATAGTGTGAATAAGTTTTACGGTGAAACTGGTTAATGGAGTGTGACTTATATTACTAAAGTGTGTGACTTTTTACTGTAAAGTGTGTAACTTTTTACTATAAAAGTGTATTACTCATAACTATAAAGGGTATGACTTATATTATAGAAAGTGTTACTTAGTGATAAAATGAAATGTGTGACTTATATTACTAAAGTGTGTGACTTATATTACTAAAGTGTATGTCAAAAAAAAAAAAGTTTCACGGTGAACAAGTTTCACAGCATACCAACTCTTAATTAAGAGTAAGGTGGAGACATTCATAAAAGGAAATACAACCCATATAATTTGGAGGGGTGAGTACTAGCTATAAAATGGGAATTATAGTGTTTATTTAGTTCAATCAATCTTTTATTCATGGGCAAATTAATGTTTGACAAAAACTCATATGAGACGGTCTCATGCATGAGACGGGGTACAACTAAGCACAAATCACACCCTAAATTGTGAAAGTTGGGGAGGGATTTGAATAAATTCATGTTTTTTAGAAGGCGTAAAACCCAATGTGATTTAGTATGAACAAGTGACAGGTTAGCATTAGTACATAATAAGATTAAGAAATAATAACCTGAAGAGAGGAAAAGTATAAATAGTCTGATTTTGGTTCTTTTTTCCCTTGAAAATAAAAATAACGATTTCGTGTAGTTTCACGTTTTTTCGCATCATATGATGCAGTTTTTTATTTTTCAGGACGTCGTTTCTAACTTCCCAACAAAAATAAAATTAAATTTTAATTAATTGATAAGTTATAAATATAATTGAACCATCTCAAATTTTTTGGGAACTTTAGAAAAAAAAATCTAAATTGTGAAAAAAATAGAGCAAAATAAAAATAAAAATTGAAGAGAATAAGGGTGGTTGCAATGTAATATACTGATGAGCATGACAAGTTGCTCATATATATAGGTAAAAGGAACCCCTCAAATTAATTATAGATGGTGAGGATTACTGCATTTCCCTAATTTGTGGGCGTGAATATTTCATTTAATTGAAATCTATATATGGGATAATTTTATTGACTATGTGGACACTTTGCACATGAATAAATACAATATTTATTTGTGAAATATATATAATAAAATTAGATATAGCATTCTTGAAATCTTAATTTCATAAAGTAAGATGTACATTAAAATTCATTCTTATCAACAAGAGATATTCTATCTACTAAATGTGAATCACCCTCATTTTATATGATGTCTTTATTTTTAATCCTTAATTTATGTTATAAGTTATTTATAGTATCTATTAATTTGGGATTGATTTACTCTTTAATTATCAAATTAATTAGGGAGGAAATTAATCGGACGGGATTTTCTGTAACACAATAATGTAACATCTCCTATAACACCTATTAAATTTGGCACGTATAATATACGAGATATTTTTTTTAATTAACTTACCTTAATCATAATTACCAAAACAAATTTTAGAAAATTTTATTTTATCTAACTGTATCTAAATCATATATTCTCTCAATTTCTCTCAAATATAATTGATTTATAAAAAAATTAGCTACATACCAGAGAGTAGCAGACTTGAGATGGACGGGATTTTCTTAAAAAAGCAGACGTGAGAATGTGAGAATTGAGATGGAGAGAGATTGAGGGAATATAAGATTTAGATACGGTGAAAGAAAATAAGATTTTTTAGGATTTATTTGGTAATTATTATTAAGGTAAGTTAATTTAAAAAAATGATATCTCCTATATTACATGTGTCAAAATTTAATCGGTGTTATAGGAGATGTTAAACTATTGTGTTACAGGAAATTCCGTCTGAAAATTAAATTGGACAAATCTCACTTATTTTGGAATTAATCTCATATCTACTAAAAGGCGAATAATCACCTCTTAATTCATGCAGTGCTTTTTTTATTTCAAAATCAATTTACATGGAAGTTATTTATAGTATCTATTAATTTGGGATTGATTTGTTTTTAATTATCAAATTAATTAGGGAGAAAATTAATTTGGACAAAATCTCACTTATTTTGGGATTAATTTATTCTTTAATTGTCAAATCTTTGATTTATTAAAAGTGAATCATCCTCTATCTCTATAGTATAATGCCTTTATTTCAAATTCTTGAATTTCTAATGGAGAATTATTTATGGCATTTAAATATTTAAATCTTAATCATTCTATTGATTTATAATTATATTTTTATTGTTAAATTATAAATAATACTCCCTCCTATTTTTTGTAATGTTATTCTGAATTTTTTTAGACAGGTCAAAACTTACCTTAGTTAATAAAAATTAAATATTATTATCAATATTTATTTTTGAAAAAATTATTTACATAACACATTTTTAGAAAAATTTAAAAATTTAAGCAATCATGTTAAGAGTATATATATATATATATATATATGAGATAATGTTTGTGTTGTGTGGGTGGGTGGGGTGGGGTGGGGTGGGGGTGGGTGGGGATAAAATGTCAAAACAAAATTTATTATATAAATATTTTAGTAGGCTAAAACGACATTTTAATAATTTGAAGGGAATATGTGTTATTAAATATAATATATTTTTAGCATGTTGACTATTAAGAGATTTAGTATTATTTTATAATATAATTTTATTTTCAACCCGTGTAATACGTGAGATTGTAATCTAGTTTAAAGATATTATTAAAGTTCAAATTTCAAGATTTACAATATATTTCATCAAATTTATATATTCCCTCATTTTGTTTCTTTCACCTAAAATTTTCAAAGGCTATAATTCATATTTACTTATAATAATTTCAAGATATTAACGTTTATGAATATTATAATTTAATCGTATTATATCTCTAAAGTTTAATAAAAGATATCTTTTAAAATGAGGTCCACGTGCGTGAGACCGTCTCACGATGAAACGTATTATAATATGGCATTGGCTTTTTAACACCTTATGTCAAAGTTGGTAGTATTGTGTATTTCTCATTGAATTCACTATATATTTGGGGTTGGCGAATACCTGATATAAATTTTAATTAAATATTGCAATTATTTCGAGTTAATACTCCCGGATTGGGAAAAATTAATGGAAAATTATAATTTAGTAAGTGGAACGATTCCACAAATTTGGGGTTGGCGAATCCTCGGTATAGATTTTAATTAAATGTCACAATTACTTCGAGCTAATACTCCAGGATTGGGAAAATCATCGAATAATACTAATTACATGTACAACGTGACATTTTTACCTTTTTCTTTATTTACATGGATTCAATTTGCAAAACTAATGCATACTACTCCCTCCGTTCCAATTATAAAATTATTTGATTTTTTTAAAAGATTTAAAAATTGTATTGTAAAAATAAATTAGGCAAGTAAAATTTATATTATAACCTTATTTAATAAATATCATATTTTTTAATGCAAATTAATCCATAAGGCCATATTAGTAAATAAGTACAAAAATACTACTTTATTTACAATTTCTAAAACTAATGCATACTTCTTCATCCGTCCCAATTATATAATCTTCTTTGATCTTTTAAGAGATTAAAAAATTATATTGAAAAAATAAATTAGGTAAGCAAAATTTCTATTATAACCCTATTTAATAAGTATTATATTTTTCAATGCAATTAATGCATAAGGTCATATTAGTAAATAAGTATGAAAATACTACTATGTTGAGAA
Organism: Stenogyne calaminthoides; assembly: GCA_037126765.1. Lineage (NCBI taxonomy): Eukaryota > Viridiplantae > Streptophyta > Magnoliopsida > Lamiales > Lamiaceae > Stenogyne > Stenogyne calaminthoides. Next base: position 8,181,153 of record JBBCBC010000037.1, on the reverse strand, counting down.
ACAAATTGAGACATTCATAAAATGAAATACAACATATATAATTGGGACAGGGGACTATTATAGTGTTTATTTAGTTCAATCAATCTTTTATTTATTGGCAAACTAATGTAAAAGCCCAAATGAGAAGATCAACAAAAAGAAAAATAACATATTTTTCCTTCATACAATATCTTCTATCTCCCTCCTCCAGAACAAAAAGTACAGTAACATTTATTTCCTTCGCAATCTCCTGTAGTGGCTAGAATCTGTCTGCATATTGTGGCGCATGGAATACTTGAACACTCTCCTGTATAAGGTTGCCTCTCCTTCTCGCATGTTATACTTTCAACCTTGTCAAAGTACGATTCTGCATTTTTTTTATGGAAAAAAAGAAAAAAAACTTTGCTATTAAATGCAACAGAAAGAAATTGTACTAACTAGTTGGCTTAGCCCACCTGACCACTTGGCTCCTCAATTGAGTGGGAGATTCAGGTTCGATTCCATTTGGGAACAAATAGGAGTATGTGAGTTATAAGGTGGCTTGGTGAATTTGTGGAATATTTGTGTGCTTGGTGTACTAACTACTAACATCTAATAATTAACTTTGCCAGATAAAAAAAAAAAAAAAAATTGTACTAATAATGCTAAAATAATGTTGATATATAGTTCTAACTATTGAATCTCATTATTAGGGAATCAATCAATTATGGTATGTTTGTTTCGCGACTATCACGGTCGGACTTTGAACTTTACAATCTACAATTTCTATTTGTTTTGAAATTTAAAGTAATGATTTTGTGATCCTACTAAATCGATCTACTCTACTTCATCACCTACTACTATATTATACTTTTTTATTTTCTCGATACACAACATACATTTTAACTATTCATCAAAGATTTTGTAATCCTAGGACTTCAAAGTTCGGGATTTCCCACATCCACTATAATCCCTTAATGAATGATTTATTCCATAACTAGTGATGATCGTTGAAATTAGTCAAAGCAATTAATTTGTAATGTAGATTTCCATATATACTTCGTACATAATTAAATTTTTACTACTAAGAAAATAACTAGAATATATATAGTACAAAAAATAAAATGTTCAAAATTCAATATCGTCCAGCAATTTCTATGATTTTTCTTGCATAAGGTACCAAAAAAGTTTGGGATTTTCAATTTGATTATGTAACTTACTAAAATGATTTTGGTCATGTAACAATCTCGTACAATTTCACATTTTTTCACACTGTATGATGCAGTTTTTTATTTTTCAAGAGACTATACGACATCATTTCTAAATTTCCAGCAAAAATAAAATTAAAAATTTAATTAATTGATAAGTTATAAATATAATTGAACATCTCGAATTTTTTGGGACCTTTTGCAAAAAAAAAAAACCTAAATTGTGAAAGTTGGGAGGGATTTGAATTAACTCATGTTTTAGCGAAGGCGTGAAAGTCATTGTGATTTAGTATAAACAAATGACAAGTTAGCATTAGTACATAATAAGATTAAGAAATAATAACCTGAGAGGAAAAGTATCAATAGTAAAACAATTCTTGAAGCTGAGGTCATCTTCTCCAGTTGGTAGGAAAAAATAGAGTGAAAAAAAAATTAAAATTGAAGAGAATTAGGGTGGTAGCAATGTAATATACTGATGAGCATGACAAGTTGCTCATATATATAGGTAAAAGGAACCCCTCAAATTAATTATAGATGGTGAGGATTACTGCATTTCCCAAATTTGTGGGCGTGAATATTTCATTTAATTGAAATCTATATATGGGATAATTTGATTGGCTATGAGGACACTTTGCACATGAATAAATACAATATTTATTTGTGAAAATATATATAATAAAATTAGATATAACATTCTTGAAATCTTAATTTCATAAAGTAAGATATACATTAAAATTCATTTTATCAACAAGAGATATTCTATCTACTAAAGGCGAATCATCCCCACTTCATGTGGTGTCTTTATTTTTAATCTCTTAATTTCTGTTATAAGTTATTTATAGTATCTATTAATTGACAAAGTATAGTGTGAACAAGTTTTACGATGAAACTGGTTAAGGAGTGTGACTTATATTATTAACGTGTGTGACTTTTTACTGTAAAGTGTGTGACTTTTTACTGTAAAGTGTATTACTCATAAAAGTGAAGGTGTGACTTATATTATAGCAAAGGGTGTCGTAGTGATAACTGAAGTGTGTGTGACTTATATTACTAAAGTGTATGTCTGTAAAAAAAAAAAAAAACTAGTTTCACGGTGAACAAGTTTCACAGCATACCAACTCCTATTAATTTGGGATTGATTAATTCTTTAATTATCAAATTAATTAGGGAGGAAATTAACCGGACGGGATTTTCTGTAACACAATAATGTAACATCTCCTATAACACTTATTAAATTTGCACGCATAATATTGGAGATATATTTTTTTTCTTAATTAAATTACCTTAATCATAATTACCAAAATAAATTTTAGAAAATCGTATTTTATCTAATTGTATCTAAATCATACATTCTATCAATCTCTCTCAAATATAATTGATTTATATAAAAAATAGCTGCATACCAAAGAGTAGCAGACGTGAGATGGACGGGATTTTCTTAAAAAAGCAGACATCGGAATGCGAGAATTGAGATGGAGAGAGATTGAGAGAATATAAAATTTAGATACATTGAAAAAAAATAAGATTTTTTAGAATTTATTTAGTAATTATTATTAAGGTAAGTTAATTAAGAAAAATAATAATATCTCCTATATTACACGCAATGTTTTTGAAACCGGGTTGAACCGAGAACCGGCCGATAAATCGATTAAAAAATACATATAGAACCGCTTTTAAGGTTGAACCGGGTTGAACCGGTCAAAACCGGTTCAACCGGCCAACCGGAAAAAAACCGGTTTTTTTTTTTTTTAAAAAAAATTAAATTACTAATTTATATTAAATATTTAAAATTTTAAATCTATATTCCTCTCACATTTTTCTCCAACACTTTCGATGTGGGGTAAATATATGAGGTGAGACAAAATTTATAATACTTCCTCTCACATTTTTCTCCAACACTTTCGATTTGGGATAAATGTATGAGGTGGGAAAAAATTTATAATACTTCATCTCACAGTTTTCTTCAACACTTTCAATGTGGGATAAATGTAATACTTTCCTCTCACATTTTTCTCCAACACTTTTGATGTGGGATAAATGTATTAGGTGAGACGAAATTTATAATACTTTCTCTCATATTTTTCTCCAACACTTTCAATGTGGGATAAATATAATACTTCCTCTCACATTTTTCTCCAACACTTTCGATGTGGGATAAATGTATGAGGTGAGACAAAATTTATAATACTTCCTCTCACATTTTTCTCCAACACTTTCGATGTGGGATAAATGTATGAGGTGAGACAAATATATGAATCAAGGTCCACCTTCACCCCTTTTATAATATCTACTCTCACATTTTCCTCCAACATTAATTTTTGATGTGGGACAAATATATGAGGTTCACTTCTCCCCTTTTATATTATTTTCTTTCACATTTTTTCCTCTAACAATTTCGATGTGGGATAAATATATAAGGTACACTTCTTCTCCTTTTATATTATTTCTCTCACATTTTCCTCTTACACTTTCGATGTGTTTTCTTAAAAATGATATGAAAAGTTATAAAATATATATTAAAATTTTTGTAGGTGTATAGTTATTTTGTTTTTTTTAACTAAACATAGAAAATATTGACAAAAATTAGGCATAAATCATTTCAACGGTTGAACCGCCGGTTGAACCGTTGATCGGTGATGGTCTGTCCGGTTCGATCACCGATTCGATTATGAAAACACTGATTACACGTGTCAAAATTTAATCGGTGTTATAGGAGATGTTACACTATTGTGTTACAGGAAATCCCGTCTGAAAATTAAATTGGACAAAATCTAACTTATTTTGGGATTAATCTCTTATCTACTAAAGACAAATCACCCCCAATTCATGTGGTACTTTTATTTCAAATCTCTGAATTTATGTGAGAAGTTATTTATAGAATCTATTAATTTGGGATTGATTTGTTCTTTAATTATCAAATTAATTAGGGAGGAAATTAAATTGATCAAAATCTCACTTATTTTGAGATTAATTTATTCTTTATTTTCAAATCTTTTATCTATTAAAAGGGAATCATCCTCTATTTCTATATTATAATGCCTTTATTTCAAATTCTAAAATTTCCAATAGAGAATTATTTATGGTATTTAAATATTTAAATCTTAATCATTCTATTTATTTATAATTCTATTTTATTGTTAAATTATAAATAATACTCCCACCTATTTTTTGTAATGTCATTCTAAGTTTTATCAGATAAATTAAAGATATTTTTTTAAATCAAAATTTACCTTAGTTAATAAAAATTAAATATTATTAACAATATTTATTTTTAAAAAATTATTTACATAACACATTTTTAAAAAAATTTTAAAATTTAAGTAATCATGTTAGGAGTATATATATATATATATATATATATAATATATATATATATATATATATATATGAGATGGGGGTGGGGGTGGGGCGGGGATAAAATGTCAAAACGAAATTTATTATATACTCCATCCGTCCTAATCATAATGACATTTTTACTGTTCATAAGGATTTAGTGGAATAGTAATAAAAAGTGTTGGGGTATGAAGAATTGTTTATTAGTATTTTATATGATAAAGTGATAAAGTGATGAGTAATTGGGGTAGAAAGTGTTGTTTATTAATATTTTATGTGATAAAATAATAAAGTGTGTAAGTAATTTTATCATTATAATTATGACAAAAATATGGGGTACTTTATCATTATGATTGGGACGGAGGGAGTAAATTTTTTAGTAGGCTAAAATAACATTTTAATAATTTAAAGGAAATATGTGTTATTAATATATTAATTAATATGTTGATACTTCTTTTTTTTATTTCATTAATACATATTAATTAATATATTGATTCTTCTTTTTTAGACATTGTTTCATTTTAAAAAAAAAAAAATTCTTAATCGATTTATTTTGTTTTGGGTGCATGTTTTGACTTAATATAAAAATTGATAAATAGAATTTCATATAACAATTTCATTTTAAAATTGAAGCTAGTTTACTAATATACACTTTAAATAATAAATAATTCATATTTAAGGGGTGTTTCCATTTATTTATTTAAATTTGGGCAGATATGCTAATGTATAATTGGAAACACAGATATGTTTTGGGTTGGGCTTAATTGGGCCTCCTTATATACACACAGAATATTACAAGTTTGTACACCAACTCAAATCATTTACTACCTTTTATCCCTCTTTGAGAAACCCTAAAATTTCTCCCCTCCCATCCCCTTTTCTCCCGGCCCCGTCCGCCCGCCACCGCCACCGCCCCAAATTCCGTCAACTGCTACAAAAACAATAGAGTCATACATGGCCTTGTTTGCAATGGGAATGGTTCCTACTGTTTCAGTCTGTGTTTTCATAATCGAACCGGTGATCGAACCGGATAGACCACCGGTCAGTGGTTCAACCGGTCGGACGGTTCAACCGACGGTTCAACCGTTTAAATGATTTATGTCTATTTTTTAAATATTTTTTATGTTTTATTATTTTTTAAAAATAACTAATTTATCAATTGACTTGTAATATTAATATTTAAATTTAATTAATCAAACTTGAGGCATAATAATAATATAAACGTGTAGGTTTTCTTGATAAAGAAATTTTGTTCCACATTGAATAAGTATTAGATGAAATGTGAGAGAAAATAATATAAAAAAGGGTAAAAAATTGTCCCACATCGAATAAGTATTAGAAAAATGTAAAATGAAGTAATATAAAAGTGTGGATCTCCTATCCCACATCGAATAAGTATTAGAAAAGATGTGAGATAGAGTAATATAAAAGGGAGATGAGGTGGATTTTATGTATCTTTCATCCCACATTGAATAAGTATTACTAAAGATGTGAGATGGAGTAATATAAAAGGGAGTATAGGTGGATCTAAACTCTTAGCCTCCTATCCCACATTGAATAAGTACAAAAAAATCACATTGAATAAGTACAAAAAAAAAGTAAGATGGAGTTTAAAACCCTAAAGTTTTAGGCCTCTTTTTAACCGGTTTACCGGCCGTTTCTGTTTCATTTAGTGATTTTCTGTTATCGTGATTTTCGAGTAATTCTCATTCTTTGTTGCTCGAATTATGTGTTTAGTTGGTGGTGGATTTGTTGAGGTTGCCAGGTTGGGGAGGAGAAAACTGATACAAGACCATTTTTCAAGAATGCTTCCATCTCTTGCTGATGACCTAGAAGCTTCCATTGAATCCGACATAGAGAGAGTCTCGGTGTGATTAATTTTTTGCTGGTATGCTAATGATCATAGTGTTTAATATATTGCAAATGTCCACGTGATTTCTTCCAACTTTAAAGTATACAGAATCAAAACAAAAATATCTACATGTGGAGATGGATATAACCCATGGTGCGGTTTTTAATAATTTTCCAATATACATGTAACAAAAATATAAATTTGTAAGTTATAGCACGTGTTTGCACCACTTGAAATGAAATCCTAAAATAAATTTATCAAATTTGATGAAGAAACAAATCCAAAATTCCAGAGAGCAAGAATAAAAATTCTGTAGAACTGAGCTTTTACACTAACTTATACTTTGATCATCTTTTAACACCATCTTGGTCTCAAGCATGTCCATTAGTAGATAACACGAGATCAGCGTCGCCATGTCCGTTGTTCGATAACAAGAGATCAGCATCGTGTGCATCTATACCAACATCTTCGGAAGACTTGAGGTACCAACGTTGGAGTCGTTCAGCAGCTATCTTTACCTGCACGTCCCAATCCGTCTTCCACGCCATGTAGCTCAGAGCCAACGACTGTGCCAGAATTCCCACGTTCATCCCGATCCATATTCCCTGCACATCATTAACGACGTCCATTTCAGAACCAACCAACAAACCTAGTGTCTCATTTAGTAAGAGAAATGTACTACAAGATATGTAATTGTTGAATTACCTGAACTTCAAGATGAGCGACGTATCCTAGTATAGCTCCGATTGGAATCCCGATCACGTAATAGCAACAAAGGTTGATGATCGCGACTCTTCCTTGCAATCCTGCTCCAACAGCCACACCTGTTCCACAACATATCCGTCCATCCCACCTTTAATAAATGATTCAAGAATGTGCGAGTTTCTAATTGATTAGATTTTGAGTAATCGTGTGTGACCTGAAAGTACTGGATAAATGCTGTTGAGCAATACGGAGACAGCAAGAAGGTAAGAGAGATCTGTGACGGTTGATGCAACTGCAACGTCGTTGGTGAATAGGTAGCCGATGTTGTGGCCAAAGGCCAGGCAGATAACGGTGAAGAACAAACCGATCAGAACGGATGTACATATGAGCACTTTGATGGAAAATTTCGTAGCCTTGGCATCTCCTCGTCCAAGCTCGTTTGCAATCCGTACGCTGCTCACAAACACCAGTAACTGATTATAATAATAGCTTGGGAATTGTAAAGAATTTTAAGTAAAAGAATAGTATTGAAATTGCATACCATGCAGCACCAAGAAATCCGAGACAGATCATGAATTCCCAACCGTTGATATTTAGGCTGTAAAATAGAGCTTAGTTGCTTTAAAATCATAGCAATAGACTAACAACGCAAAACAAGCTGGATCGAGTAAAACCCTCACCAAATCGAAAAGGCAGATATGGCAACCTCGGCATTACTCATGTACCCCGCCAACAAGACGAGTACAGAATTGTACCACAATTCCAAGCTGCAATAAATAACAAGAAGATCAAGCAAGAACTAAATTTGGTATCATAGTTTGAAATTTGAATTCAATTGTGTGAACTGTGAAGCAATCAAATAAACGCGACATACCAAACCATTATTCCAGAGGATACGGAAAGCTTTATGACGGGCAATAAGTCCTTAAAAGCAGCGGTACTGAAACCCGTCCATGTCTGAGGGCACCAACCTCCCATTATATATCCAAATTCAGCGAAAGCGCCGAACCAAGAGGATATGCAGAGTGCTGACATGGCACCCGAGACGCCCCAGTCGAAGTAGTTGACGAAAAGATAGGAGAGAGGGACGTGCATTATAAGCTGCGCGATGGAAATCCATGCGACGATGCTGTTTTTCTGCTGGGCTTGCAGATACATTTGCATTGTCAAAGTGAACACAAAATTGTAGACCATGGGGATGAACCACCACGAGACTATTCCAGCCGACTCTGAAATGCTGGCCTCCTCTCCCAGCAGTTTGAAGATTGATGTGCCGAAAATGAAGAGAGGCAGTAAGAGGGTTAAAGTTAAGAGATCTACGATCCACGATCTTTGCAAGTAAATGCCCATCATGTGATACTGTCTTGCACCGAATGCTTGCCCACAGAGAGTTTCTGTAGCGCTCGACATTCCAATCTGCAGTAGTTCATACATACATACAACAACATCAGACCAATTTCAACTATCAAGATCAAATGAATGTTGAGCATATTACTTATAGTTATGAAGATAGCTATTTAATGGGACTATTATACACATTTAACCAACAACACAAACTAAAAAAGATGCATCTTTTGTAATCTTAAGAGCCACAACAAACAAAATCAAGAATTTTGAAGCAGAATTGCAACTTACCAAGACTCCGTTTACAAAACGAACAGTAAGTGTTTGCACAAGCGCGTAACCAGCAAGATCGACGGAGCTTATATGGCCGATAAACGACTGAGTCACTATTATCATTCCGAAAGATGCCACTCTCGCTAAAATGCCAGGCAACGCCACTCTCCATATTTTCTTGGATTCATCATACACCCTTTCTTTCAAATCACCCACCTCCTTTCCTTCCTTACTTACCAGTTTATCATGAATCCCATTATCCATGGCTCTGCACACGCAACAACAACCATTTAATGATAAAACTATTTATTAATTTATCTTCTTATCATCCATAATGCCTCATCAATCCTTTATCCTTCATCATTAAAACAATAGTACTATATTCTACAAACATCATCAAGTTTTGATTTCTACGGCACCTAATATGATTAGTCAACAGTTTAGCAAACTTCATTGCCAATTTTTTAATTACGAAATTGCAGATAATATCCCCCCACCCAAAAAAAAAGTATTTTTCTGCTCATACCAAAAAGTTAGAAGAACCAGAAGAAGACCCGTGGAAACAATCGTTTGGCCTAACTTTAATGGTGAGTCATTCTTTAAGAATTACACTCTTTTGAATTTTCTAAGCAGATATTGCATCCTTAAAAATTCCCTGAAAGTGGCATTTTTTCAAATGGGGGGGTTAAAACGCATTATTGTAATATTGTGGAGTATTGACTATTTTCTTCAAGTTTTAATAAGTCCATTATTCCATATAAATCTATTCTTTTCTATTTTTGTTTTGTGGGTTCAATTCAAAGATACTCTGGAAAAAGAATCGTTCAAGTAATGAATTTTCAGAACACTAACAAGAAAAACGTGCTGGTTGAATATACAAGTACTAATAAGTGGGCAAAATTAGACAAGAAAAACAAGGAAATATAGGTTTCAGAACACAAGGCATTAATGTCTAAATTAAAGCATAAATCCAACGAAAATGATAAAGATTCAATTTTTTTGTTGAAGTAGAAGCTGGGAATCACCAAGAAAATTGGGGAACTAGCTATATGCAACTTGGTCAACGCTGATGGATGGAAAACTAAATTTGCAGAAAGTAAAAAAGGGGGTTCCAAGAAAGTAGTAAAGAACACAGGCATAGTGTCTAAATTCTTGATTTCTCAAGAACCAATCTGAAAAAAATAGAACATATTAAAAGAACCAGATCCAGTTTCAAGAAAGCTGGAACAGAGTTTGCAAAAACAAAGAAAATGGACACAGTCAAATTAGCAGAGAAACAGAGGAAAGAACTAAGAAGACTTACAAAACAAAACAATTCTCTACAAAAGAGAAGTTGCTTTCTGGGCTTCCACTATATTTCTTGCTGCATAAAAGTGACTTTCTCTCTCTCTCTCACACACACACAAACTGAGAGAGAAGATAGTTATTCAAGACTAGGGATATGGTATTGGTAGTGGTAGTAATTCTAATATAGGAGGAGATGCATCGAATATCGACATTGTGGTAGTATTGAAATAGTACTATATAATAGAGAAGGATTGGTGGAAAATAAACAACCTACTCTCCTTAAAGTAACGTGCATGACAGCGAGAGACACTAGTCTTTAAATAATTTTTGTCACTGCAACTTGCTTTGTGGTCTTACCAAAATTTTATTATGAAATTTAAGTGTGATACACAAAAATAAAATTTAAAAGAAATATTTGCACAAGGAATTCCCAAATAGTACGTGTGATTCATGAGAATACAGCTGTACATCTAATTTGCAAAAAGTACAATGCAAACAAACATGTTAAATGGCATTATTCTTTCAATCAAGGTCTTCAAAATCATCACTACCAACATAAAGTACTCCATTTTAGTTATTCAAATTATTATTCCTTTTTTAATTGTGATTTAGTTATATATATCTTATCTAAATATTCAAGGTGATTCTCAATCACGTGTTATGTGCCAATTCTCATATTTCGGGTGTATATAAATTAATCTATCTGCATTCATACTAAACCATGTGTATTAATGTCGGAGAGGATATATGTTACATGACATGATGGACAAAACAAGAACTAGTAACAAAATTGGAGGGCCCTTCCTTTTATTTTATTTAAAGGACTTACTAGATTCTCAAATGTGGTTGATGGATGTTTAATTATTAATATAGGTTTGTTAGTTGTTTTAATTGCTTAATTAATTAAAGTGTTACAAAGTGAATTCTCATACGGCTGCAGGATTAGTACTATACACTTTTGACCGAGTATATTTGAATGCCATATTCTCTCAATCTAGTTTGATTCATAGAATTTGTCAAATGATAAGTATTTTGAATTTAGGTTTCATATTATTTTAAGAAAAAAAGGTTTTGTCAAATTGGGTCAAAGACATCTCAACTCTCAAGTTCATCCCCAATTCCACCGTATACTGTTCAAATACACACACACACATATATATATATCTAATTTTTTTTTTTAAAATAGTGTAGAATTCCCTTTTTTTAACCATCGAGTCAACACGCAATCATTTTGATATAACAAGTTGGTATAACATTAAATATATTGCGAAACATAATAATTAAGTGTACGTATCGTATTTACTTATCAATGAATTAAATTAAATTTTTTTATTTTTAAATAATTAATTAATCAATCTTGATCTGCAGCCTCTCCCATAAAAGACTCTTGATAGAGTGCGACTTCAAACATGCATAGATACAATATGTGCACACAATTTGATTCAATTATACATGGAGCTAGATTAGGACCCATATAAAAAAAAAAAAAAAAAAAACTCAATTTTTTTTATCATGACTATATATACATATTCATAATTTCAAATTCAGATATTCAAAAGTTTAAGAACAAACTGAACAGATTAATAAATTATAGGAGTAATTGATAATATTGGACATATAATATTTTCAATTCACGACATCACCTAACAATATTCCAGAATTACTACGTACTACATAAATGAGAAACTATAAATATGGAATAGAGTAGATATGCATTATAGGAAAATAAATAAATTTAAAAGCACTATCTTTTTTTAATCAAGAAATTGACTTATAAGAGAATATTTAGATTATGGGTATTTGATTTGTGTGTATCACAAGTTCAAATATACATATAATATACAGTTTTGATATGGAACCGATGATGAATTTTTTTTCCATCAGCATATACTATTTGTATCATGTCACAGTTACAAATATTTTATATAAATATCGGGCTCCTTAAAAAATTCACTATTGTCTCATAATTCCTAAATTTTTTGTACTAAGTATATTAGGAAAATGTACATACATCCTTAATCTTACAAAATCCAAAAGTTGCAAAGAATGTTCATCCAAAACCTTTGTATTTTACATTAGATTACATAAAAGTCCAATGAGAATAACATGTTTAATTCATGCAAAAATTACAGAAGGGCGGCAGGGGGTAGGTGGAAAAAAAAAAAATAGTTTTGAGGTCACGTGGATAAGATATTGATGGAAATGGAATGGTAGGCATATGTAATAACTTGGTAGTGACATATTGCTGCCCCTTTCCTTTTTTGTAATAAAATCAGGATTCTAACGATTGTCCAAAAAAAAACAAGTAGGATATTATCTTGTCGCAGTTTATGTTTAATATTTTACTTGATGTGCTAAGGTAAGTTGAGCTTTTATTTGCATATATTCATAATATAAATTAAATATTTTAATAAATATTTTTATAGAAAATGTGTCTAGTCTTATGTAGTTGAATGAAAAGGTAATTGTAGCTCTTTTTTTTCTTTTTCTTCTTCATATATTATAGAAAAAAAAAAAAAACGTTGAGGACTAATCGATTAAAAAAATGGGAGCATTAGGAACTAGGAAGCAGTACAAAATTGATATATCTGTACTTTATTCATTGAATTAGTCGTTACGACACTGCCTTACGCGTTTGGAATTCATTCGTCCTTAAATTAAATTTGAATACTACTACTAGTACTTAATTAGTAGAATTACATAAAAAAAAAATGACTTGTTATGAAATAAATCATATGTTAAATGTCAATAGAAGTTTTAAGAAAATTATATGGGAGTTACATGCATGTTGCAAGAAACTCTTCATTGCAATATTAATGTACTTTTATGTATTTATCTATAATGTTCTTTATAAATAGGTAGTATCTCATTTTCCTTTCATGACACAAACCAAAATTAATAAAACTATCCCTGGTTTTGGTATCGCAGGGGACGTAGTAAATTCTTGATTTAATTGAAAGTAAACAAATTATATTCTTCATTTATTTTATAACATGACTATGTATATAATCATATTTACGTAAATTGACATTATGACACGCTAATCACAATTTTTTTTCCCCCAAGTCTTTCAAAGAAAATCAAATTTAATCGTCTCTTCTAGGTTCAAGTCTCTATATAGGACTCATATTTTCTGACCAGATTAATGGACCTCGTAGTTGAGGTTCAACTCACGTGTTTTTTAAATTATGTAAAGACTCATTGATTTTTTTTTTTTAAAATGTAAAGACTCATATTCGAGTAAAATGCAAAATAATGCTGATTTAATATTTAAGAACCTTCTAGATGAAAGAGAAAGGTGTAATTACACATTTATAGCACCTACTTCAGGAATAATTGCTTTTCCCTATTATTCCTGGACCCCGCACATTATAAGCGACTCATTTAAATTTCTTGTTCATAATTACTGCTACTTTCTAACTTAAAAAGTAATACTATTATTTTAGGTAAAAAATATTTTTTTATTAAATACTATTATCTTAATTTAGGTTTGAACTTATCCTAAGCAACTTTCTTTTTTGTCTCCTTTTTTACTACTGTAGAAATAGACCTTTTGCAATCAGATCGAAATTTACTCAATATGCACTTATTTAATACATTTACTTTTCTATCAAAAAAAAAAAAAGAAAAATAGTGCGAAATAATGAATGTGGCCCACACGATCCGAATTATCAAATGCTAACTTTAATTTATTAGTTTCCGGACATATGTAATCCCTTTAAACTTTAGACATGTCCAGTTAATTTCAATTGAATATAAATACCTCTGAGATGTATCGACATTGCGACTATTATGCTGATTTATAATCTCAATCTGATTTACACATAATTTTTTTTTTTACATTAGCTTGAAAAGTAGTATCACTTTCTATCAAAATATTTTGTTTCTCATCGGCAAAACTGTTAGTGAGATAGTCATGTAAATTTCTAATAGTGTATCAGGGGCACAAAGCCTGGATTATACCTTATACTCCAAGCCTATAAGCTGGTGTTTTTTCTCTAATGAAAAGTTGATTTACCGTTCAGAAAAAAAAAACATGCAAATGCAAAAATGTGTCGATATGCTGTAACAAATTAGATGATCAATTTTAATATTTTTTGAAAAATTTACGAGAGCAAAAAGAAAAAGTGAAAGCAATTTGGATCACTTTCAAAATAAAACAAAATTGTTGGACTATATCTTGATATTCAATCAAATGGATAAAGAATTCATTGAATGGAAGAAGAAACTGTTATTGAACGATTGAATGTTGTTACAATTTGAGAAGATGAAATGAATCTGTAATCTTCCACTAATCTATCTAGTTGTATATATAATGCCCTTACAGTATTACTTGGTGTACTGTAAGGTATCACTTGTATATCTAACTAACTAACAAACTAACTACCCAATGACTATATTTTGACTTAGTTAAAATACACTAAAAACTATCCTTTATCATCTTTATATCCCCCCTCAAAATGGGAGTGGATATTTAGAAGTCCCATTTTGGACTTGAGTGTGTTGTAAAGAGAAGGTGATAGAGGCTTTGTGAGAGGATCTGCCAGATTGTCTTCAGAGGGTATTTGAACAAGTTTGATGATCCCTTTTTGTATCTTCTCTCTGGTAAGATGAATGTCAATTTGAATGTGTTTGGACTTCTCATGAAAAACAAGGGTTGTGTGCCATACAGAATGCAGATTTGCTATCTGTGTATATGTTCACTGGTTGAGGGTGTGAAATCTTCAAGTCTTGAAGGATGTAGAGAATCCATTGGACTTCGCATGTTGTGGTGCAAAGGGCCCTGTACTCAGCCTCTGCAGATGATCTGCTTACTGTATTTTGTTTCTTGGATTTCCATGAAACTAGTGAGTCTCCTAAGTACACTGTGTAGCCTGTGATACTCCTTCTTGTTTCTTCACATCTGGCTTAATCTGAATCACTGAAGGCCTGCAATTGAAAGGAGTTTGTGTTAGAATAAAAAATGCCCTGTCCAATTGTTGATTTGATATACCTGAGAAGCTTGTGTACTGCTGATAAGTGATCTTCAGTGGGTCTGCTCATGTGTTGTGTCAAAGTTTGGACAGCAAATGATATGTCAGGTCTGGTGATAGTGAGATATAAGAGTTTCCCAACTAGTTTTCTGTATTGAGTAATATCTTTAAGAATAGGAGCAATAGAGTTGGAAAGATTGTGTTTTGGATCCATAGGGGTGGAGCTAGGCTTACAGCCCAAGTAGCCACTATCAGTAAGTAAATCCAAGGCATACTTCCTTTGGCAAAGCTGTAAACCAGTGGTATTGCGAGCAATCTCAATTCCCATAATATATTTCAAGACTCCAGGTCTTTAATGGTGAATTTCTCATGTAAGAAAGCCTTGACACTCTCAATGTCATCTAGACTGGTACCTGTTAGTATTATATCATCCACATAACATAACAAGATAGTAAAATGGGGACCAGAAGACCTGGTGAACAGAGATGTGTCAGCTCTGGATTGTTCAAAGCCAATGGAGATCAAAGTGTCAGATAGTTTGGTGAACCACTGTTTTGATGCTTGTTTCAAGCCATATAGGCTTTTAGTAAGCTTACAAACATGATTATCAGCAATATTATATCCAGGAGGGGGTGTCATATACACCTCTTCATTCAAATCACCATGCAAGAATGCATTGTTCACATCACATTGGTGAATGCACCAATTTTTAGAAACAGCTAAAGCAAGTAGTATTCTTACAGTAGTTATTTTAGCCACTGGAGAGAAGGTGTCAAAATAATCAATCTCTTCCTCCTGTGTATAACCTTTGGCTGCAAGCCTTGCTTTGTATCTCTCAATACTTTCATCAGGTTTATATTTCACTTTGTAAACCCATTTACAACCAATGCAATGTTTATTTTCAGGTAATGGAACTACACACCATGTATTTGTCCTTTCTAATGCATCTAGTTCACTTTTCATGGCAATGACCCAATTCTCATTTGTGCATGCTTGTTTATAAGTTTTGGGTTCTACAATTTGTGTAATGGATGCAGTGGATGCTTTATGAGATTGTGACAAATGTGCAGTTGTGATGAAATCACTAATTGGATATGGAGTACTGAAAGGTAAAGTATGATTTGCTGCACTTGTATCTGTTGGAATTTAGAGGCACGTAAACACGTAATACATGCGCAACGGAAATTAAAGTTCACCAACAATGAACAATTAATTGCATACAGATTACAATAATCATAACGAGAAATCTTACAGTAACTCGAGTGCAGAATTCTCTACTACGGTATCCACGTAATCCCCAATTACGAACTTGCACAGATTTGTCAGCGTTGAATCCTGAGATGAATTTGCTAGGAAAATTCTCACTCTAGATCTTATGAAGAGAATAATGAATTAACGTTGTTTGTGAATTCCCAAGAGCTTGTATATATAGGGAGGCCCAGCTTAAATCTTAAGCTAGCCTGATTGGGAAATAAAATCCCTAATCTTTATTTAAATAAATCTCTACGATTTATTTCCCCATATAAAATCTCTACGGATTTAATTCTCATGTACATCAAATCTCTACGGATTTGATTCCATATATATTAAATCCTACAATAATATTCCATATATTATTATTGGGAATCCTATTTAATTAAATCCAATTTAATTAAACATTAATAATAATTAATTCTAAATTAATCTATTATTAATTAATTCTCCATAAATTAAATATTAAATCTAATTTAACATTTAATCAACCAACCATAATCCGTAAAGGGGAACTACTTATTGTGTGACCCATATGCCCTCATATATCGAGTGATTAGTCAAACTAACGGTCTTAATTGAACCCTAAACAATAAATCAGACATTCTCAATATATGAGGTACGTTGCGAGAAAAATGCAACTACCTGCAACTGAAACATGGCCTATTACGATTTCCTCATTTCATTCGCGAATACTCGATTAGTCTTGAACATGATGAAGTGTCTATTCAAATAACATAATCAATTTATCTCTAATCACTAATTGATCATGTATGTCACACTTAGCCACAAAGTCTAAGTTGACGTGCATCGGCCGATGACTTTGATCCAATTATGATGAGAAGATGAGTATTCTCTCTAAATCCACATTGAGGAATGAATCATATTCTTGGCTCAACTACCACACACATGCACTTCGTGATGAACCCAATCCAAGCCGTATCTACCCATGGAAGGGTGCAAGCATTGGTCATGGTCAAAGTTCATCATTCCACACATGTCGTGCGTATTGACCTCAAGTCAAAGGAGTATCGCATCTCTCCCACTAACAGAGACACCCGTAGACACATATAGTGGAAATACATCAAACGGTTTCTCGGATGGGTATACCAATACCCACTAAGGTATTTGTGCATCCATCATGAGATACCTAGTATCTCGTAATAAGTGAGATCTTACTACACTCTCTAAGAGTATGATGCAGATCGCACACCAATCTCCATTGCATCATCAATATCTCATTCTTGATGATCCTTGATCGGGGCTATTTGAGAATCATGCTTAAGTCATATGAGTTCTCACAACCTCAATGACAACAATGACTCATGGGAACACTTGTATGAATAAATGCAAACAATCAAACATAATATTCAAACAAGTGTATTGCCATACATTAATATTAAATAAACTATAATATTAAATCAAACTGAATATCATCGAGTATGATGTCCTTTCAATAGATTGTCTCTAGGACACTAACACTAACAATCTCCCACTTGGACTAGAGTCAATCACTTACATGTCTAAACCCCTAGACCATCAAATGTCTAGTGTGTACATGAACACTCAGTGGTGAAATGATCTTTCAAATTGAATATGTGGGAATGCATTTTAATTCTATTTCGCATATCGCTATGATCTCCCGGATTAAATGACAAGTCTTGGTACATGCTCGCTTATGCTTGTTGATCTCGGTTCCTTTACTTGCGCAATCGCATCAGTGGTGTCTCAATAAAAACTTTATTAGACAACTGGCACTCGGAACTACCCCTAGTTCTCTTAAGAACTATAAAATCCAGACAGCCTCCTTGAGGCTTCTGATACACCGATGTATTCAACTTCAAATGTTGAATCTGCGGTCCTTTTGCTTGGAACTATTCCAACTGACCGCCTCATTAATGAGAGTGAAACGTAGCCTGACTGCGATTTGTAATCATCATAGTCGGATTGGAAACTTGCGTCAGCATAACCAGTCACTACTGGTTCTGACTGTCCACTATAGACAAGGAAACATTCTTTAGTTCGTCTAAGATACTTCAAAATGGTCTTGACAGCAATCCAGTGAGACTCACCCTGATTCTGTTGGTATCTACCAGTGATGTTGATAGCGTAGGCCACATTTGGCCTAGTGCAAGTCATGGCGTACATGATTGACCCAATTGCATATGCATATGGGACATATTCCATGTGCTTGATATCAGCTTCATTAGAAGGACAATCCTTCTTTGACAGCTTTATCCCATGATTTGCCGGTAGAGACCCTCTCTTAGAGTTTTCTATCGCAAAACGCTTCAACACCTTGTCTACATAGGTGGACTGTGACAGCCTCAACATCCTTCTGGATCTATCTCTTTGGATCTTGATCCCTAAGATGTAGCAGGCTTCACAAAGATCCTTCACCATGAAGGTCTTCGATAAATAATCTTCAACGGACTGCATTAACGGGATATTGTTTCTCAAAATCAATGTGTCATTTACATACACGATTATGAAAATAATATTCTTTTCGTTGTGTTTACAATAAACACAAGGATCTTCCGAATTTATGATGAAGTCTAAAAACTTGATAGCTTCATCAAATCGGATATTCCAACTCATTGAAGCTTACTTCAATCCATAAATGGATATCTTTAGCTTGCATACTAGATTATAATTTGACTTAGATGTGAAACCTTCCGGTTGAGTCATAAACACTTCCTTATCAATGTCTACATTGAGGAAAGCTGTTTTGACATCCATCTGTCAAATCTCATAATCACAGTGTATTGCTATCGCAAGTAAAATTCAAATGGACTTGATCTTTGCAACTAGTGAGAAGGTCTCATCACAGTCAATGCCTTCGCGTTGACTATAACCTTTCGCCACCAACCTAGCTTTGTAGGTTTGTACTTTGTCATTTGCATTTGTCTTTTGCATGAAGACCCAATCGCAACATATGGGTCTAACCCCTTTAGGCAACTCAACCAAGTCTTAGACTTGATTGGTGTACATCGAGTCCATCTCGAATTTCATGGCTTCATTGTTGGGGTTATACTGAAAAGTATGCTTTTACTTTGTATAACCAAACTAAAGTTTCTTATTTATTAAATCATTTAATCACTGTTGAATTAAATATGAATGAATGTTATATATGTTTATTACAAACCCGTTCAATAAGACAGTACGTATTACATTGTAATTAATTTAGTGATACGATCATCATGAAGATCAAATTAATGACCCCGTAATTAAGTACAAATTCACAACCCAGATGGAAATGAGCGAACCATCATGAAGCGGTTGAAGTGTGAGACCCAGATTGGTCTGTCTTGACCAAGGATCGACTAGCGCATTTAAGTCTATTTGAATGAGGACCCACATGAGGACAAATTCTTTCATCTTGAATATACAAGAATATACCTCGATTGGTGCGTTGTTTCTTAATCTTCGTCCCTTAAATAGGATCGTGTGAAATTAATAACTATTGCTTTGACTTATGATGGGAAGAGAGTCAATGCGATTCAATACCTTATATCTTGGGCAATATTATTAATTACATGACGATTCTTTGACATTTAATACGGAGAATCGCGCAAGAACGTCGTCTTGCTTGATTTGTCCCTTGGTGGACTCATATCCTTTATCATGTCAAATCTTGCAAGTGGAAATTTATTTCCGGCATGGATAATAATGTTGAGTTGTCTTTACTCCAAGGACACATATATTAATTAATATAAAGCTTGTTCAGTGGCTTAATTAATTAATGGACTAAGATAATCTTAAACGCGGGAAATAATGACCGGGAGCCATGTTATATGTGAAATCGTAATATGGGTTAAGATGAATAGTTCAATATTAATTTTATAGTGGAGTAAATTAATATTAATGGACTTGAATAATATTTGACCCAAAATATTAAAGCTTCAATGTCCATTGGAGGTCCAATCTTAATTCTCCTAAAGGTCCCCCAAATAGCCCAAAATAAAGTCCAATTAATGAGAGAGAGAATAAAATATTCTTGCTATATTTCCAAGTAGTAATTTTCGAAAATTATTTAAATAAAAGGAAGAAAAGATTGTCTTGATTTTCTTGTAGATATTTTATGGAAAGAGATAATTATTAATTATCCCATAAATTCAAGAAGTCAAATCTTGACTCCTTATATTTTGTTAATTTCGAAAATATCAAGGTAGAAGAGGGAAGGAGATTTTTATGGAAAATTTAATTAAGGAGAAAAGAATATAGGAGATATATTCAAGATTTCTTGGAGATCAAGAAAATATTTTCTCCCTTATTTTTCAACCCTAATTTTCGTCCCCCTCTCCTCCCTATTTATAGGGGATAAGCTCTTCATTCCCAAGTGCAATTCCATGTGTTGAAAATATTAGAAATCCACAAAGGTGGTAGCAAAATATTTATTTTCTCTCCCATTAAAATCGCTCGTTGAAATCTTCCCACCGGATAGCGTTCGTGGACTTTGGGGATATATTTGGGAAGGCTCTTGGGTTGATTCATCCGTTTGATTCTTCAAGAGGTTAGTAATTCCGTAACTCCTAGTTCCGCATGTTTAGGATTTACGTGAATTACATGTACGCATGTTGTTTAATTATTATGTTGAATTGATTTATGATTAATTCATGTTAGTAATTATTTGTTTGATTTAAATATGTATTTAAAAATCATCTCAAATAGATCCGGGCACCCCGATTTACCCAACAACTGGTATCAGAGCTCTGGTTTCGAGCTCTGATTTTTTAAATTGTTATTTAAATTGTTGAACATTAAATTGAAATTGGATAGTAGAATTACTAAATCTGTTTTGCAGGTTTCCAATTGTCATGATATTTAATGTGTGTTTTTTTTCATGCGTATGAATGAATGGTTTTTAATTCGACTCGTTCGGATTTGTTTTTCTCGTGAGAAAATCCATGAGTGGATTAGGCTATTTGATTTGTTCATTGTAATAGACTAGTCTAGATTTAAGGTATTTATTTTTCGTTAAATAAATTGTAACTTGATCAAAGACGGAGACGAGTTAAAGACGGATCCGGAGCCGTACGTGGGCGAATTGCGCCGCGCGAAACGTGTCAAGGGAGGCACACTCGGCGTCGTCCATGGGGCGAGGCGCTAGGCGCCAAGGCGGGATCGGCAAGCGAACGTGCGGCCTTTTATCTTTAGCCGAACCCGAGGCGCTCATGCATCGAGGCGGCTAAGGGCCAAGGCTGCCGAGGCATGTGAAACCGCTGGCAGGCGGCACAGGCGTCTTGTCTGAGCCACCCCAGGTGCATGAGACGGGCGCTCAATTGCTGCCGCCGATCGCGCGCTAGCGTGCATCTGGCCGCGAGTGCTTGGCGTGATGGCGTTTCAAAAAACGGAGTTCTCTTGAGGCGAACTGATGGAAGAAAGGTAAGACGCCCGTTTCTTCAAAATCAAGCCAAAGAAATCAAACCATGACAGGTTGGATAATTTGTGCCCAATGTGTTTATTTTACGTTTTGCTTGATTTATTCTTTGTTAATGTTTTCTTATGCTTTATTTAATTTGTTTAAATGTGTTTGCATGAGAATTGCTCAACGAAAAAATCTCAAATTAAAAAATTACTAAGTATGTTATAATAATTAATTTATTTTGACACAAATTAATTTTGACCTCCATGATTTATTTATTTGTGAAATCTTTTGGAGAAATTCCCCTACATGTGGTCAAAAATAGGCTTTTCATTTAATAAATTCCAAAAAGGATGATTGTGAATTATTATTAGTGGCGGCGATGACCCTCCAACGAGGCTCGATCAAAGTGAAGTAATAATTTTGTATTTAATCATGGTTATTCTTTAGGTATAAAATTGATATTTATATCTTATCAAGTCCTTGTCAATTTTATATTGGTGGTCAAGTTTTGTTTAACTATTAATTTTTAATTAAAGGTTTGTAATATTTTTGTTTGTAACTCTCTTGAATGTGATTTAAATGATGACCCACCCACGAGGCTCATTTAAATCTGTTTTGAGATGTTGGCTGATGCATGTTCATATTTTTTTGAGATTTTAATATGAATCAATGGACCTTCTCATAATGATGGAGTAAGAAAATTCAGTTCATGAGTAAAAAGGGAGTGTTAAGATGATAATATAAAATATATTAATTCGACGCCTCTATAAATTTGGATGTTTAGATGAGACAAAATTCTTTTAAAAGAGATTTGATTATACAATGGAAAGTGCACTGTGCTCAAATGCAATAAAGACACGCACATCATATGCGGGCTTCGCTGTTACGGCTCATTTTGCCCATTACTACATTTGTTTTTATAAAAATTGGGAATTTATTTTTTTAGATTATTACAATTGCTCATAGATCAATTGTTCGGTTTATTATTGCATCCACAATCTTAAATTAAATTATTGCACTTCCCTAAAAGAAATGCTAAAATATGTAGTATAATAAATTAAAGTTATTTTCCTTCTTTCTAACAGAAGGAAAGCCCAAAAGTCATGCAAACATTCCATAATTCAATGAAGCCAACTTAACCCAGAACCAGAACAGCACAGCCTAAACTCAATTATCAGGAAAAAAATGAGCTGTAATCATTGGATGATGCACGCTTTCTCTTGCTGGGAATTTCATTTAAGACCATACCAACTTTAGCTGTATCATTCTGCATTTGTGTAACTAATTAACCTCTTCCTGGAAAAACCACATTGAGCAATTTACACTTCAATTAAGCAAGCAATGCAAAAACTTTCATGCAGCTCCAGAGTCCACATTATTATAGTTTCGGCATCCAAAAGAGGTCGATTCACTCGTTTCTGAGCAAGGGATACCTGCATAAGAGAAGGAGATTTCAAAAACAAAGTGGCTACAAAATTGACCTATAATGCCATAAATTTCGTCATTATAGTTTTTCTAGCTAAAAGTGTTTAATAACACGAAACGGTCATCCATTAGTTTTACCTGTTCATCCCAATCAGTTCTGCAAACCATGATCACAAGTACAACAGTTTGGACACCCGTCCCGATTATCATTCCTGTCCAAAGACCCTACAGTCACGAAACATGTACTTATCACACTTCAGACTGTAAACTGAAAGCTCGAAAGAACAAAGATCGATAAATAAGTAACCTTACTTCGACTTTCAGTTTGATGATAAAACCGAGTACAACTCCCAAAGGTATTCCGATCAAGTAATAGCAACCGAGGTTAACATAGGCGACAGTGCCTTGTTGTCCCGATCCATTTGCAACACCTGCGTACATACATGATTAGATGTAGATTGTACGTACGTATGTAGTGTTTTTAAAACTGTCGTCTTAATTTGTTTCACCTGAAAGAACCGGTTGAACGCCATTCAAGAGTATAGTGAATGCAAGAAGAGGCGATAAACGAGCAACTGCCTTCGCCACATCCTCACTTTTGGTGAACACATAAGCCAAGTTTTCCCTAAACAATACAAAAAATACAAACAGAACAAGCGCAATCGCCAATGATGTAACCGCTATCATCACAATTGAGAATTTTGCAGCTTTAGCATCCCTCCTTCCCAGCTCATTCGACACACGAACACTGAAAGAACGCATCGATTAACCAAAAGAACATACGAAACCTTTCAAATGACGAGTCAAGAGTTGTACTGTACTACCTTGCTGTAGCCATGAAACCTAAGGAAATCATCAGAGCCCACCCGCTAATATTAAGGCTGCAACAACCACAAATTCCGATCACTTATCATCATAACGCAACGAAAACATCAACACGGAGAAGAAGTTATATAACACTACCAGATAGAAAGAGCATCAATTGTAACCTCTGCATTTTCCATGTTTCCAGTCAAAAGAAGCAGAATCGAATTGTACCACGTCTCAAGGCTGCCAATACAAAGTAAAAAAAATCTCAATCACCACACAATCATAACGACGAATCAAAATAATCTGTATAAATAGCAGCAGCAGCCTAACCAAACCATGACACCAGACGATACAGAAAGCTTGATCGCAGGTCCAAGATCCTTAAATGCCAACACCGTAAAACCTTTCCACGTCTCTCCACAACCCCCACAAGTTATATACACGAGCTGGCCCGCGTTAGGAGCCCAGTACGCTAAAATAACCGATACCATAGCACCACGAAACCCGAACTTGTACTTCACAGTTAAAAGCCACGACAGGAACACGTGCAGCACTAACGAAAGAAGCGCAAAGCACGAAAGGATGAAGTTCTTGCTCTGTGACTGCAGGTAAATGTTGCAGCTGCACAAAACAGCAAACGAGAATAGCACGGGAATAAACCATAGAGCAATAGTTCCTGCCATTTCAGCAATGCGTTCGTCCTGGCCTAAAGCTTTCAGGATGGGGGCAGCAAATATAAACGCGGTGAAATTACACATGTGACGGAAAGTAAGACAATCCATGATTGCTGAAGGTAAATCCCGAGCTTGTGATACTGTTTTGCACCGTATGCTTGCCCACACAGTGTTCCGAATCCACTTGTCATTCCAATCTGCACTCAATAAACTAATTAGCTTTCATTCTCACATTTTCTTATGCTATTATAAACTGATTAGTTATTACCAGAATGCCAAGGACGAAACGGAAGAGGACGGTGAAGATGAGGGCATAAGCGGCAAGCTCCGTGGCGCCAATGTGGCCGATAAAAGCCTGGCTGATTACGTTTATTCCAAATGTTGAAAATCGGATTAGGATTCCGGGACCAGCAATCACCCACGTTTTCTTGATTTCGTTCCAGATTTTGGTCTTGAGATTTTCTTCATTGCTTTCAGTTATTTCCAACAGCTGTTCTCTATGGTTGCTTTCCTCCATTTAATAAAGATTGGATCTTTGCTTCTGCAATATTAGAAAGGAAGCAATGAGAAAGGTGATTCAGTTTACTGGACTAAAATCTAGCAAAATAATAGTAAGATAAAATATCAGAAGAAAGGGTTGTGCAATAATTCAAATTAACATCTCAAGGCAATAATTGGAAAAATCCACTTATTAAAGAAAACAAGGGACAAAAAAGAAAATCATGATGATGACATCCAACAGTTTTTTCCCCTCTAAAGGAATCCATGTGTTTCACTGCTCAACATCATTAAAAAACGAACCTTTAGCTTTTTCACTGAAAACTGATTATGATTAGAGAAAGAACAGAGAGAGACACAAATCTTAACAGAGATTGTGTTAAAGATATGCACTCATTTACAAAAGTATTACCTGTAATGCTGAATGGTATCACTTCAGCAGAAAACAGATTGTAACTTATTCAAGTTTAAGTTTGCAACACATAAATTCTCAACAATAGTTATTTCTTGAATTGTTTGCATCAATTATAAATGGGGTCTATTATTCTGTCTTGGTTTTGTAACAACAACCATGAAGGGGCCAAGGGCCGGCTTAAAAAGGAACATAACAGAATTAGAATAAATATAAATTAATATGTAAAGCTCATAAGTAAAGATGTAAAATATTATAAAATCAATTCGTCAGTTCCAAAGATCTGCCGATCAACATCAACCCAATCCACGTGAGAATTGAAGAGGAAACTACTAATTTGGATTTAAAAGTACTTTTTTTTTTTAATTGAGACTATTAATATTATAATTTTCTGCAAATAGTAATTTTTTTATCTCACATTTCATTAATTAAATCAATATTTTATCTGCTTACGGGTTCAAATTGCAATTTTTTTAATTGAGATTTAATTTATCAAGATTCAAAAGTTTAAATTAAATTGCAATTTCCAAAGAAGGTGATTTTAACACCAATTAATTAAAAGTAAAATTTTAGTTTATGTTAGTGATTAATCTTGTATTTTACACACGATACATGCACACCACGCATAAATAAACGAATTGAGGAAATCACAATCATTATAAAAACTTTTTTTTTGTTTCTCCCAGCATCTCATTCATACTTTCTTTAATGGGCTATTCCTTTGTTTAGGGCTTTCATTATTACGGCCCGTTAGCCCAGTACTACATTAGTTTTACAAAAATTGGGCCTAGTTTTTAAATTAAAATTTTAAATTTAAAATAAAATTTAAATTACGCAATAAAGTTTTTTTTGAGAAGATACGCAATAAAGTTATTTTCCTTTTCTCCAACAAACAGAAAGTTCAAAAGTCATGCAAACTTTCCATAATTATGTTTTGAAAAGAAAAAAAAAACCAAAATTAAGTAATTAACTCGTCATGCGTTGCCCGTTATCCAGAGTCGGTGAATCTTATAATGCCAGGAGAAAAACCGTCCTTCCAAACCAAACGAACGAGGATCTTACCTGGCGTTAGTGTTTTCCTAACGGCAACAATTGTATACAAATCTTTTCGCCTCTGAAGGTGAAAGAAACAGAGAAAGAAAGAGCGCGCGAGGGAGAACGAGAGAGAGAGAGAGGGCGAGAGGTCTGATTCAGAGTCTCGTCTCTCAAACCCATATTCAGAAAAACACTAAAACCCTAATTCTCTCTCTCATTCGAATTATTGTAGCTCAGCCCCTGAAAAATTTCCGATCATTCTATCACTCGTCGTTTTTTAATTGATTGTTTTCGGTAATTACCAGTGTCTTGATTTCTCGTTTTGAGTTGCGGTTTTGAATTTCTCAAAAGATGGGTAGCACAAGAGAGCAGGAACGAAACGAAAAAATAATCAGGGGATTGATGAAACTTCCTCCTAATCGCCGATGCATTAACTGCAACGCCTTGGTAATGTGATTCTTTTGTATTTCTTTAGAAACGATGTTCCTTTTTGTATTATTTTGTTGAATTTGGCGTATGACTTGTGTTCCTTCAAATTAGTGCCTAATTGTTAGTTTTCTGGCTTTTCGTCCGAGTAAACTTTTGGTTATTTGGATAATCAAGGTTTTATTTTTCTCCATTTCAATTATCTATTTATGAACGATGGGTAGTTGTATTTTGTGCTTGATTGTTTTATGGTGTGTGTGTTTTCAGGGTCTTCAATATGTGTGCACAAACTTTTGGACCTTCGTCTGTATGCCATGCAGTGGAATACAGTGAGTATCTAACTTCTCACTGAAGTATTTTATGATGTTCAATGGATTAATATTGTGGAGAATGCTTAATAGTTAATAATGCACCTTTTAATTTAATACTATTATATATTAAACGAAATAATTTTACAAGTTAATTACTGATGTAGAGTTCTCCAAATGTAAATCGTATTACCTTGGGATTATTGGGCTAGAGATTTTGGATAAGGACCTTTTGGAGATTCTTTATATAAGAACTCTCAGTTTCTGGAACATACTACCAGTAATGTCTGATTAAGGAGTCAAATATATGATTTTGTCAATGACAGCCAACTTCCCCAGAAAATATTACATCGTACATGGATAAGCATGGTTCTATGCTTGGTCCGAAATGAAGCCAACTTAATCCGGAATAGCACAATCTAAAATCAATTGTCAAGAAACTAATTAGCTGTTGCACAGTGTAATCATTAGATGATGCACGCTTTTTCTTGCTGAGAATTTCATTTTGAATATTATGTTGTAATAAGTTAATTACGTGTGACTTTCAGCCGTGAGTTTACTCATCGTGTGAAGTCCGTTTCCATGGCTAATTTTACTTCTCAAGAAGTGGATGCACTTCAAAAAGGTGGTAATCAGGTAAATATGTCCTTGCTTTCTCGCCCTTCAACAGTGTTCTGCAGTTACTTATGATGGTTGGTATTCCAGCGTGCACGGGAGTTATATTTGGTAGCATGGGACTCACTGAGGCATAGACATCCTGATAACAGGTTTGAGTTCTATTAATTTATCGTGTATGGCAGAAATAAAAAGGGAAGTCTCTTAAATAAATGAATTTTTGTTTTGCAGCAACGCTGATAAAGTTCGCGAGTTTATAAAGAATGTTTATATAGACAAAAAATATGCTGTTGAGAAGTCGTCTGATCGGCCTCCAAAAGATCCACAGGTTACACCTCTCGATGAGAATAATAATGATATAAAATTTTTGCCACTAACATATTTGTGATGATATAATTAGCTGTCACAAAAATTCCACATCAAAATGGATTACATGCTAACATGATGATCATCAATTGATTTGTCAGAGCCTAAGAGGTCATGAAGATGAGATGAGGCGAGCAAGCTCTTACCATTCTTACTCTCAAAGTTCACCTTATGATTTTCAGTATGAAGAGCGGCGTTATGGGAAGCCTGGACTATCCCTTACCAGAAAGCCTGGTTCTGATCGTGGCTTTTATGAGGGAAAGCTGGCTAGTTTCTCCACTTTCTCGAGTCCAAGTCGTTTTAGTGACCGAGCAAATGATGCACTATCACCTAGCCCCCAGAGAGAAACTTGGAGCCCCTTCAGTGAAACTATGAGTGATTTCTCAAGTGATATTCATGGGCATCATACAGTTCTACATAATTCTGAAGGAAATGGTGGGAGTAATGCAGGGAGAATCGGGCGTCCTGAGGTTTTTATCTTTTATCCTCTTCATAACAGAAGATCAATAGATTTATGTGGTTTACGAATCTTCTCCATTTTGAGCTTTAACTTGTTAGAATAGGAGCTAAGTATCCTAATGATGTTGCACCTCTGTTATATGGTTCATACTTCACCTGTTTTTTCTTTTTCTTTTATGGAAATGCTTGTACCTTGATGTCTTTTCTGTTGTCGGAAAATGTGAGAATATGCAATTTCTGAATGCTTCTGCAGAGTTTCCAAACTATGGTAGTCCAATACGCCATCTCATTGTTGGCCTCTCCCATTCTTGGCTCCCGCCCTACTTTCCTCCAATGTGTGATCTACCACGTTTTATATTCCTCCAATCTGTGATCTTTCATGTTTTATATGAGTTACAATAGGAAATTGACCTTGTCTTCAATTTAATTACTTTTAGAAGACATGCTTTTGCACAAATCTGTCTTCTCTCCATTTTTTGATGCATTTGTGTCACAGATTTCTGATGTATACATATGATGATTATGCTGCTTCCTCACTTAGTCCTTGATTGCAATGTTCTTAAATGCAGAGAAATGCGTCTTCTGGAAGCGTCAGATCATTTGATTCCATGTCCTTCAAGTCACTAAATTCTTTGGAACCTGCAGCTGAAGCCAAACAATCCGTAGAGATGTCCCTTGACACGATTTCATCTCTCTCTTCTCCACCTGAATCTTCAGCATCTACCCCATTTAATGGCTTGGACCTCTTCAATGAACCCTTTGCACCACAAAATCATACTTCTATACCTACAACAGTTTGCAGTTCTCAATTGCCGGAGTCATTATTAGCTCAATCTGTTGATTTGTTCCAGCAGTCTCATGTTTATTCAGTTCCAACACTCGTGGAGCAACAAGCATCACATATGACTGGGCTGTCTCAGCAACAACTAGTTTCTTCTACGAATAGCGAGGTGTCTGATGTGGAAAGGCCACAAAATGGAGGATGGCAGACATTTGGTGTACCTCAAAACTTTTTACCTATGGGTTGTCAAACTTCTATCCCTGCTGCCGTACCATCTTTTGATGGAAATAATCGAGGGGAATTCAACCCATTTACACTTGGTCACACTTTTTTCAGTCAAAAGTCCCCAAGTCTTGAGCCTTCTGCATCAACACATACACTTGGGCACAAGGGCTTGCAATCAACAGCCAGGATAGCACAATTCGACATGGTTATAAGAATTGTTTCCTCTCTTTGGATGATATGATAGTGCAACATCTGAAGTTTTTTTGCATTTATTCTAATTATTTTTATATATTTTTTGTTCTTTGGGATTTTATTTGCAATTTTTAATATGCTGAAGTTGTGGAATGCATTTGGAGATTCTTCTGGAGAACAGACAGTTGAGAATGTGCTAAAAGATACAAATCAAGCTGCGGTGTATTTTGCTTCAAGTGCTAATAGATCTCATAATGTTGGTGTATATGAGGTTTGATACATCTCTTGCATTTTTTAAAAGAATGGTTCTCTTCTTGGACTAATTGGCCGACACATATGCATACAGGCTTTGCATAATGGTGGAAACTCTAACACTCCATATGTGACTGAACCTCCTTTGTTTGACTTATCTTCATATTCGAATACTGCTGTGAACAATTTCTCCATGGTTCCTGTGATGGTAAGTTCCTGCTTTTTTCTTGCACATTTTATTCTTTATACTCATTTTTCTTTATACTTATTCTTCACTCATTTTTTCTTTATAATTATGTTGTTTATTAATTGTTTTACTTTTGTTGTTATTATAAGGATGGAGTACATTCAGTTGCAACTGTGCATAAGCCTACCAATCCATTTGATCTTCCCTTTGATGCAGACTTGGAATCTAGCAGTATGGTATGTTCTTTTTTCCAACTCTGGTGTATAGACCTGATTGAATGATAAATCCAACATTTTCTTGTTTCCACAAACATTAAGACAATTCTAATTTTACGGTATTGTGTGTTTAGTCTCAGTTCTGGGACATGAGCTCATTGCAAGCTGCTCTTCCTAATAATCAGATGCCAGTTATGTATGCTTGTGATACAAATGAGTCCTGGTTTCCCCAAAACTCAGTTCCATCATATATTCCTGGTGGAGTTGCATTTGATACCAATGGTATTTTGATTTCTGCTTGATTATTGTCGTGAAAATTTCTTATCCCTCTATTCGTCACACTGAATCCATGCTTTATTCAGCAGGGTCTTTGGGATTCATCATTGGGCAAGTACCAAATGCCCAAATATTGTAAGTTTTCTTGAATATTCATTTTTGACTTTGATATGTAATCCTTGAACTTTTGGTGTAATTGACTTGAAATAAATAACTAAGCCATGTTTTAAGTGAAAGTTTAACCAAAGCTTATGAGAGGAAATATGGAAGCGACGTTGAGTCATAAGGTGGGGTTTAGCATATGATCCTTAAGGTCCATAAAATTGTTACATTTTCAGCTTTCTCCAACATCAATCTCTGAAGTTCTATGAAATAATAGGATTAAAATACTGTAGACCTGCTTTCATCGTATTGGAAGTAATCAAAATCATACTGATCTACACTCTCGCTCTAGTAAACTCTCCTTTTGAGGTTACTGCTCGTTGCTAGAGATATAGACATGGTAGATACTAATGAGTCGGCATTCTTGCAGGAACGTTCCTGCTCAATGCCCCATTGCATCTACTGGAGGCAATCCTTTTGCATAGCAATCGAAACTTTTTTCTTATTCAACTCGTGTCTGGAAATCACAAGTTTTCTGGTCATTAAAATAGTCTATTTCTTCACTCTTGAGTAGACTTTTTCAGTCATTTGTTTATTTTCCTAGAGAAATAAGTTAAAGCCTTGATTTCCAGGGTATCTAGTTTTAAATCAGCGCGGTTGTATATGTTGCTGATACTGAAATCAGATCTAGTTGTACATGGAGATTTCAGCCCTAGTTAAACCATCTTCATATGAAAGTTAATTTGTGTAATTCTAGGTTTGCTGTTGTAATATCAACTAAGCTGATGCTATATAAACTTCCATTTTTCTGTATATTGGTGCCTTATGGTTGAACCTGCATGATTTGTTTGTAAACGTGTTCCCATTTCACATTAACGGTATAAGAACTTATATGAAGCTATATATGAATTTGATTCTTGATTATACAGTCACTGTGAAGACAAATTTGCACTTCGTCTCATACGAGTTTTGTCTTTTAATTTTAATTTTTGTGCACTAGATGGATCCATGAGGAATGTGTGCCCTCTATGTGACCAACCCTAGTATCTAAAGAATGATAACATTGAGTATTTTATTTTAATTATTTGGATTCTTTTTGTGCACTCGTGATATTATTATATTTATTTAATTTGTAGATTTAGCTATTTTAACCTAAATAAATTCTTAGATAGGCCTAAAAATTAGAAGCTATAACTATATGTGCTCGCCACGTTAGGCAACTTTTGGTTGGTACAGTTGGCCTTAGCGGCTTTCATCACTTAATTTATAATACAAATTATTCTTATTTGGAGAAGAAAAAAATAAATGTCGGTCCTAGATACTTAATTAATTATAATTTGTTTCTTTTCAAAAAAAAAAAATAAAAATCCTGCATCAATTACTTGAAACGGGAGTTACAAATACAAAATTCAATTGGGAATTTGTAATTTAGAGACAAGCATTCGTTTGGTTGGACACGGGACGATTAGATTTTGGCGTTGAAGATGCTTAGTATAATAAACACAGAATGGAGCTCATTAAGAACTATCTTTGTCTGCTTTAGCTTTTTCTATGGACTCCATTGCATCTTCGAAAGATTTCTGTAATCACAGAACAAGCATATAAACCAAGGTGTATTATTGAATTCTACTATGTCAACATATGGTGTATGCATTATTGTGAGTTTTATTAATATTATCTGTTTATGTGCAAGATCGAGAAAAAAGCAGCAGCAGGAAACAAGAAATAAATATTAGCAGAAAATTTATTGACACGTACCCCATTATTACGCATTTTCCACAGCGCCTTCCCACTGGAATCAACAATAAACATCCCGCCTAACAAAATACTGGTGCAAAGACAAACGTAAGCAGAAATCCCAAAAAAAAAAAAGGACAATACAATTTAAGGATATATTTCCACTTTGGCGTACGAAAACTGAAGTGTGCATGTTAGGATTTAACAAGAGTGCCAAGCTTTGCAACTATTAAATCCACTCCTAACATCTTAATATTTCGATCCAACTAGGTAACATGAGTTTAGTCTATATTTTAGGAAGAAAGGTTAGACGGTCCTCAGAAAAGTGATGTATAAGGCCTAATTGCATTTCTGAAATGGGGGTTCTATACGTTCCAAAACTTACCCCATACGTCGACGAACCTAGCCTCTTCAAATGGAGCATATAACCTCAATATGTCATCCACAGAACAGAGAAAGATACGACCATAAATTTCATTTTTTTCATATCAACTTTGAATAGATAAACCTGAAGCCGCACACACAGCCACATAGTGCATATCAGAGTGAACTCTAAACCATCAATTGTTCATCCAAGTAATGAAATACAATCAGAAAGAACCATGGACATAACCTAATACTGTATTTAACTGAACACGACATTTACCAAGCCCTTCTATATATCATTCCACGGCCAATATCGAAAATATCATTCACTCTTTGTACCCTGTTTTTCATCAGGAATTTCATGGGGCTATATAAATACATAACAGAAATCACACTAGCTAAGAACTCACTTGGGCCTCCGAAATCCAGGTATTCGTTTTAAAAGAACTCATACAAACAATACTGAAAGAGATGCTCTAATGCAATTATGCAACAACATAGAAGCTACTAGGTTATCATTAAGCTAATTTTCCATGGTAATTTGCATTATCAACAGCTTCTGTTTTTGAAGTTTAGATCATCAAATTAGAAACTGAAAATTCATTCTATTAGAACATATCAAAACGCCCTATCTAAGAAATAGAAGCTTCACAACTTACACATATCCTCACACATTATATCACAAACATAACGAGATTACCAAATTAAAGTCCCATAAAACGAAATTAAAAAATCAATTACCCGAAAAACGTGGCATTGAGAAGAAAACTCCTTGTGGTGAGAAACCGAAGACCCATCTCAAATTTGGCAAAAACACCATCGCCGCCGCCCCACTATACCCATAACCGTAACCAATGGGCGTTGCTATAACTATTAGCACCCCCACCGCCGCCGTATTTGTAATCATGTCTACTACTTTGATGGTGGGGCCCATATGCGTTTCTTCTGAGATTATAATCGGCGCGTTTGCGATCATCGGTGAGAGTATCGTAGGCCTCCGTTAGCTGCTTGAACTTTTGGGTGGCGGAATCCCTTAAATTCTTGGAGAACTGAGAATGCTTATCCGGGTGAAATTCCATCGCCAATTTCCGAAAGGCTTGCTTGATTTCTTCTTTGCTCGCATTCTTGTGAACCCCTAATATTTTGTAATGATCCATTTTCGTAATTCCTTTACTGGGTTTTTCTTTTTGTTCTGTTGATTGTGAAATTCCGGTGTCAGTTAATCTGGCGATGAAAAGGGGGCGGGGAGCGGCCGCGCTGCTACCGTGGCGCTAACACAGCCGCGTTTCATA
Source organism: Stenogyne calaminthoides (assembly GCA_037126765.1). Classification (NCBI taxonomy): domain Eukaryota; kingdom Viridiplantae; phylum Streptophyta; class Magnoliopsida; order Lamiales; family Lamiaceae; genus Stenogyne; species Stenogyne calaminthoides. The sequence goes on along the minus strand of JBBCBC010000037.1, from coordinate 8,146,948 downwards.
GTCATGCTTTAATTTTAGTTCGGTTTACAAATGAACTCATTTATACAAATAAAATATTTTTTTTTCTTAAATTACATGTTAAGAAAAAATCAATACTACTAGAAGAATAATTACACTTAGAAAAGAATAAAATTTCTACTTATAAACACAATTAATTAAAATTAATTTTCTTTTAAGCAAGAAAAGATGTATTCAAAAATAAAATAAAAAACCAATTTAATCGACTCTTGATTATATGATTACTTATTTATTTAGATATTCATTCTTATAAATTAAAATTTATAATTTCGGGTATTTTTAGTAGTGCGAAACCATGAACATCCCTCAACCTAAAAAAAGGTGTAATTCTATTATGCATTCCATAATTCCACATTCATCGCAGAAAAAATATAGTCCTTAATCCAAGAAATTAAGCAATGATCAACCCCACCCCACCCCACCCCACCCCATATGAAAAGCCACATTACAAGATCATGGATTTTTTTTTAATTTCAGATGACCCAGTCTCACAAGACTCAGGTTTGATACTATTGGGGATAATAAATCAGTAATTTGCCATTTGGATACTTTTCTTATCATAGAAAAATTATTAAGGTATTTGAAATTTTGAAGGGAAAATGTTGACAAACAAAGAAAGATCCAAACTTTCTCATTTCCACCTTCTCCTTTTTCTGGCTTCCTTCTTCAATGCCTCTTTTCTTGCAGAAATAGAAGAAAGTGAGAGTGTGAAAAAAAAAAATCAAGAATGTACTTTGGACATTGATCTCTGTTTTAGCTGGTACATTTGGCCCCTCACCTGATCTTTGTGATGATAAATTCGTTCATTTTGTTTGTGTGTTCTTATATATCTCTTCTGTTTTTTTTCAGACTCGTAATGTGATTTTTGAAATCCTTATTCCAATTAAGGTGAGTTCTTGTGCAATGTGGTTGGTAGTTTTGTTTCTTTCGTGTGATCAGATTGTGATTTGCTTTTATCTAATGATGTGCATTATCGAATTGTTCTTGAATTTTTATCCACATTGCAGATTTGAAAGGAGGGATCATTCTTTCTGGGGAAGAAAATGGGCGTTGAATTGTTGATCAAAATGAGGAATGGTGTGATGTTTACAATGAAAGGCTGTTTTAGATCAGTTTGCAATCATCCATTCCTTGTGTGTTTGCTATGTGTGTTGATATTTATGTGTAGATCATCACCTTTTATGTTTTTGTTGTTGGTTTACGCGTCGCCTGTTCTGGTATGCACTGCTGTTTTGCTCGGAACCCTTATGTTTTTCGGGCAAGCAAACATGCCTAAATTTGGAACCAAAGACGAAACACCTCGTGATTCCGTGCCACAAAAAACTGAGCTGTCGAACGATGGTGTTGCTGAGAAAAACGATGAATCGGAGCAGCCAAGTTTGGGGCCGAGTTTATCCGAAAGTAAGGGTGATGAAATTTGTAGTGAGGGTAGTGTAGATGTTAGTGCTCCATTAAAAAAGGATGGAGAAGTTTTGGAAACAAAGAGAGAGTTAGAAGAGCAGAAAAGTGAATGGAATGACTGTGGAATTAGTGATGGAGAAGTGATGGAAAACAATCACTATGGTGCGGTCCGAAAGGCGACAGATCCAGAATCCGAATACGAGAAATCAGAAGCAGAATCGTTCGATTCTGAGATGGTGAATGTTGATTCCCTGGCGTCGTCTGGTCGTTCTTCTTGGAAACAAATGGAGCAGCACGAGGACGAAGAAGATGATGCTTTGGATTCCGGGACGTCTGACCAGGCCGAGAGTTCCTCTCCGGATGCATCGATGGCTGATATGATGCCGATGCTAGACGAGCTCCATCCACTTCTCGATGAAGACTCTCCACAGCCTATCCAAATGTCCCGAGTTGGCCCCGAAGCCCCATCCGCACGGTCCAGTACTAGTAGCATTGAATCAGTAACCGAGACTGATAATCCGGATGATTCAGTTGCGGAAGATGGTGAAGACGATGATGATGACGACGATGAAGACGAAGATGATGCCGAACGGGACAAGGGGTTCCGAACGAAGTCTGCCATTACTTGGACAGAAGAAGATCAGAAGAATCTCATGGAAGTGGGGAGTTCCGAGATTGAAAGGAACCAACGGTTGGAGAATTTGATCTTGAGGCGGAAAACGCGCAAGAAGAATATGAGCATGGTGCCGGAGATTAACCTGATAGACTTGGATGGCTCCGATTTCCCGCTCCACATTTCCTCCATTTCCACGTCGAGGCAAAATCCATTCGACACGCCTCATGATTCTTATGATAATTTGGGACTTCCTCCGATTCCTGGTTCAGCTCCTTCTATTCTGTTGCCAAGACGAAATCCTTTCGATATGCCTTATGATTCGTCTGAAGAAAGCCAGAATATAATGGGAGATGGATCTCAAGAATCAAGAGACCCGTTCTTCAGAAGACGCGAGAATTTTAATGTGGGGCCTTCGGTTTTTGCTCCCGGAAGGCAAGACCTCAAATTGAGGCCTTACTTTGTTCCAGAACGGATGGTTCTAGAAGAACCAAGCTATTCGACATTGCAACGACAGTCGAGTGAAGTGAGCGAGTCCAAAGCGAGTTCTGCTCCTGACTCGGAATCAGTGAGTTCGCTCGAGTGTGTAGAAGACCAGAAGCTTGAAGAATATCAAGATCAAATTTCTAAGATGGAATTTTATGAAGAAGATGCACCTTATGAAGCAGAAGTTATCTCTGAGATGAAACACGCCGCCGAGGATGTTGGGCACGGAAGCCAATCTTCGGAAGGAGAAGAGTGTTTGGAGCTGGGCTCAGTCGAGAACAGAGAATCTGAGGTCAACGACGTTAAATTCCAATCAGAGTCGGAAGCTGTTGAACGAACACATAGTAGGGGCTCAAGCATTTCATCACTATCAGAAGTGAGTGAAAAGGTTTTCACAAAGACAGATGATGTAGCTGTAGAGCCAGATGTCGCTAGTGGATTGGTTGATGACTTTCCTCACAAGGAGCCCGTTTATGACTCAAGCCCCAAACGAGGGAATGATGATATAAGCTCTGATCTTTCGGGCGTAGATCAGAAATCTGATGAAAATTTTACTGAGGAACAATCACAGGGTGACAAGAATGTAGGTGAATTGGAGGAGGAAAAGCGTTTAACCTCTTCAGAGATAGAGAGTCCAGTTCCAGTTGAAGCACCACAAGTTGAAAAAGAGCATTCGGTTGACAAGGAAGAAAGTGCCAAGTCACCGACTTCTGATGCTGATTTTGAAGAAGCGTGTGAGAAAATTTCTACTCCTTCGGCTGTAAATAGTGCACCTCATTTCTATGTTAGAGCAATGCATGAGAAGGATTTTGAACACCTAGAGGAAGTCCAGGTACTGAAACTCTATACAAGGCTTTTATACGGATTTTCTTCTCGTTTATTTACCATACATTCTGTTAGTTGATGGTTATTGTGCTAAATTTTCCATTATCAAGTATAACTGGATGCATGTATTGAAGTGTTCAACCTTCTAAGTTGTGTAAAAACTCCCACTTATGCAAGAATGATATGTCAAAGTTCTGTATTAACAATCAAGAATAGTGTTTTTTCATCATTCAATTGATAAAGCCCAAGTGATAACTTATAGTTTTGGTAGTAACAACTAATAAGTCAAGTGTAGAAAGGTAGGCAATATTTTGAGGGAGATATACTGTCACATGTTCTTCAAGAGAACTTGGGATTTCATGGTAAATTGTTTCTACATATTTGTTTATGCTTTTTCTCAGCTTTACAGATGTTTTGTCTAATCAATACATGATGAAAAGTATCACTAACTATACTGAAAGGTATTAGTTAGTGAAAATCCTATTTTATATATCTTAGATAAAGCTAAGGGAGATTCTGAATGAGTGCAGATTCTTTTGCTGAATGTATATACTTTAAAAAATAATACTGTCACATAATGCAGGTACCAAATACGCCAGTCGAACCATCTGAGAAAGAGCGAGGAATACAGAATATACACATCCCAGAGCTCCGAGAGCTTGATCGTGATGTCCCACCGAACACCAAATCTTCATTTATTCCCGAATCTAATTCCAAGCCAGAGGAAGCCGTTTCTCATGTTGATACACAAACAATGAATGAAGTTGAAAATGAGATTGAGGATATTCATGAAGGAAAGCTGTCAGAATTAGACAAGGTAGCGGACTTTAGTATCGAGCAAAAGGAGTTGGAAAAACGCGTAGACGCAGAGACTAGTGATATTAGTGTTGTTGAGGTTAACCATGTTGAAGTGAATAAGACGGAACATCAAATGGATATGGAGAAACCAAAGGATGGCTTTGGTACTGATCATAAAAAAGAGATGATGTTAACTCAGGAAGAACTGGAGCCAAATACCAATGCCAGATCAGTTGAAGTCGATGGAGAAACACTGGAATCAATTGTGGGTGAGGAGTCGAGTGTAAGAGAATACGAAGCCAAAATACCTGAAGACCCACATTACACGTCTGATACAGAAAAAGATACTAAAAGCTCTTTCTGGGCAAAGAGACGTCTTTCGACCCCATTCTTTTGATAATTTTGTTTGTTCCTTCATTTTAACTAGCAAGATGGTAGGTTTTTCAAGAATGAATTTTGACTCAAGTTTTTTGAGTTTTGGAGATTTTCTTCTGAGTTTTTTATTTTATCTGGCCAAAATTTTGAAATCCCCTTTTCTGACCCTATACATGGAGGCACACTACACTTCACAACCTCATATTTTTTGCTTCATTGTTATTACAATGTCTCATTGCCCGAGTAAACCTTTTTAGTTTCTACCCACCGTGAATAAATCTTAGTGATGATTTTGGCGTAGTAATGTCATATCAGTATGGCTTGAAATTATATGGTTATTTAATAGAGAATTTACTCCCTGCTAATTTAACATTTGGGCACAAATTTTAAGTTTTATCCCCCAGAATGTACCAAATGCTACATAAAATACAGTTCCAGTAAATCTTGATAACATGATATCATTATTGGTCATGGTACTGGAAACTGTAATACAACACTAGGCATCTTATGGTGCACACATTAACTTAAAAACACTTCTTTTTCAAGAGAAAAAGCACAGTTGACACTGACAGGAGTTTTGAGGTTCTGCATCCACCACCCATTTCTTCATGAGCAATTTGTATCGTAGCTAGCAAGCCCCTGAAGCTCAGGACCTTCCAGACGAGGGTTGTGCTCGAAGCTGCAAAAAAAAAAAAGATGGTCAGCGGAAACTTACGACATTTATTTCAGAGAGGAAGGGAATTTCAACAGTAAAACAAGTGCGACGATTATCTAAAATTGCTATGAATCGAGCATTTACTTGTTTAATGGGATGTGTGCAAATGAACCAGTAATAGGTATTGTACCGCACAAGTTGTTATACGAGACATCTCTGCAAAGCAAATGCGTATATTTATCAGAAACCACTTTGCACGAAGTAGCAATGCCAAGGGTATAAGGTGCTAGCCAAATCAGAAGCACTTACACAACTTTCAAGGTTGATATACTAGCAAGCACCCTCGGGATTGGCCCAGTTAGCTTATTTTCATTTAAACGCCTGCAAATAAAATATAAACTTTTTCACTTGATGATGAAGTCATCGTAATTTGTAAGATTCACATGGAGTGTACAATAAAGACAGCGAGGAAGAGGCAGGGTGGGGGACCTCAGCTGTAACAGGAAAAAAAATTGGTATATAAAAGATGAATCAAAATGTTATAGGTGAAAACGGTTGAATGATCCTTGATCACCTATATTAAAGCCTCGAAGATGATTCTTTTTTTGGCTTGGCTCTAGTATCAAATTGAATGGCCCCTCATCTAAAAGCTTAAGTTGGTAGAAGTATAATTTAACATTTACTTCAATTTCAACAACAACACAAAGAGCATCAGATTTCAGCACCCACTATGCATTCTTTGATAGCAGAGATGCATTAAGCTAGTTAGCTAGATAAGGTAACTTCCTACTAGTACAAACCTACTACCCACCCCAAATATAATCCACCAAAAATAGAATGGACATGGTCATGAAACTGATACAAAATCAAGAAGAAGAAGAGGCAGAATGGGGAGAACAAACTTACAGAAAGATAAGAGATTTCAAATTTCCCAGTGATGGAGGTATTTTTCCTGAGATATTGTTGCTATAGAGATCCAAACTTATAAGGCTCTTCAAGTTACCAAGTTCAGCTGGAATTGAGCCCTGAATGTTATTTTTGTAAAGCTCCCTGCAGGGACAATGTGTGTGTGGGCAAGTTGAGATGACGAATGATGTGTTGTAAAGGGTACAATATAGACAAGTTTCAGAAACTATATTTCAAATGGAAAGTGGACTTGAAGACATGGAAATGCTACAAAATACTCACAGATACTGAAGATGTTCGAGTTGCCCAAGCTCAGGCACTAAATGACCTGACAAATTTGAGTTTCCAAGGTCCCTATTCAATTGATAACAAAACGGTAAGTTTGAGAGTCATAAGCATCACAAAACAATCAGAAAGAAAAAATCCAATATCCATACTGAAAACAGGATCAAGAATTAAGACTTGTATAGACAACACAACTCCCCGTCAACTCAAAATGAGGATCAAGGCTTTACGTTCTGAGAACAAGGAGATTTCTGCAGGTTAAGACCCAACGATTGGAGATGTCTAATTGCCTTTATGTGAATCAACCATGCACTAGAACATTGTTCAATTGAATCCTATTTGATAGTTGGCCTAAATGAATACAGAAAATGGTTTTCATGAACAATACAGCGTCTTCCTCCCCCAAATAAGACAACTTTTACCAAGCATATCACAAGATAAAAACAGCTTATATACAACAGAACCACACTTTTCAGTATTGATATAGATAATTAGAAGCACAATTCAGATCAATAACGCACAAATCCTTAAATTGACAATTCAAAGATCTTTATCCACCAACTGAGCTAATAAATAAAACTGTGGTAACTTTCCTAAAAAAATTATCAGATAAATTCCTAATAGCTCATTTTCCTCAACTATCTAACAAGATGAACAATTCAAATCCACACCAATTTCCATCGCCGAAACGCATAACAGTCAATTAAAACACAAAACTCACAAATAGAGATGAGTACATACACACGGGTGACTCGATTTTCTCCGTTGCAGGTAACGTGAAACCAGGTGCAGGGGTTCACTAGATTCGGATCCCAGCTCTGGAGCACCTTATCCGGGTCGGTCAAGCTCCGGCGAAGCGCGGATAGCGCGTCGCCCTCGGAATTCCCACTCGCTTGCAGTGATAATGAAAAAACGGTTAGAGCTACCAATAAATCAATGGCGGCCATAGCTCCCATGGATTACACACTAAGCTCTCACGCTTAGTGATTAATTGCTTCACGAAATTGTTGTTTAATAGTATATTGGAGAAGAAGAACCGCGGATTGTTGGAGAAATGCAGAGAAGTAAAATAACAGGGGAAATTTGCTTCTTTAATTAAAATCAGCTTTGAGGATGGCAGTTAGGCGTTAGCTATATAAAATGAGACCAAATAAATTTGAATGGTTTTTTCTTCTCTCGTAACTTTTTCTCTCTCATTATATGCAGCATAACGACATTACGAAATTACTATTAAGACGACCCATGTGAAGGACCAAAGTTTCTTAGTCAACGTATTTAATAGAATTGGACTTTAGGACACCTTTTTGTGGACTTATTCCTCATTTTCATAATTTGACTGAGTCATCAATGATGGCTACAAACATAACCTTCTAGTCATCCGATGGCTGATCCACTCAGATGCTTTTTCCGTTAAAAATAATCGTCGATGTTTTGAATGTTCAATTTTCAGAGTGAATTAGCCCTCGAGTGGCTAGAATGTTGTTCTGTCAACACATAGATATCAACTATCATTGTTATTTATAAACATATATTATGTACAATAAATTGTAACTTAAAGAATAGATGCAAATAATGTATATAGAAATATTTAAACTCGTGACATTCGGTTTTCCCACGTTCATATAAATAACATGCATTTCATGCTTGTATGTATTGTGTAGTAATGGTCATTTGATGATATTTCTGAAAAAATTGCAATAAGGAATACATGTGCATTTATTTTAAACTCAGAGAATCATAGAAACTTGAAATATTTTGAGCAAGATGGTAATGATATAACTCGCAATTACAATTTACATCTCCTTTACCAAGCTCATCACAGAAAGCCCATCATATACTTAATAGGCTACTTAAAGCCCAAATAGACAAATTTGGGCTTATAGGAAAAACCCAGTAACCAGAATAGAGCCGTTGCGTGGCAATGGCAACGTGGAGACGCCGCGTGGGAACCGCGTAACCGCGTTTTGATTATTAATGAGAGAGAGAAAGTCAGAAAGGGGCCCCTTCTCAAAAAAGAAAAGAAAAAGTAAAAGCACAATTATTAATTATTCATATAATAACCAATTAAATTAATGAACTTTATGTACTCCGAAAAGAAAATAATTAAGCAAATACCTTTGGTCATGGTGTATATTACAATTATACCCCCAGTTTTTCCTGCCCAAGAAAAATACTAATTTGATATTTTTTGTATTTTAATTTATTTTATATTTAAAACAATTACTTACTTAACATATGACAGGATGAAATGTAGAATAATATCAAATTAAAATATTATACTAATAAATTATGTTCTTGTTCTACACTTCTCGCTGCCAAGAGTCAGCTGATTAAAGCTTAATATTGATGTTTTGGTTCGAATTAACTTCGGTGCGTTAATTGGAGGCGTCTATAGTAGTTGGGATGTTGATGTAGGAGAAGTTTTTGCGGTTAGAAGAGGTGTGAGATTGGCTCAGGAAAGTGGAATCCATGATTTTGAGGCAGAATCCGATGCTCAGAATTTGACAATTTCTCTTGTTCATTACAACAAGTCTGACCTTACCTACTTTGGAAAATTTATGCCTGATATCCTGGAGTTGGCTAAGGACTTTGATGTGATTTCTTTTGTATGGACGAGGAGATCAGAAAACCTTGTTGCTCATCAGCTTGCTCTATTTTTTTACTGTCGTGAGATTTTTTTTTACTATTACTATTTATATTGCTGTTATTGTTGAGGCTGATTTACTATTATAGTCATATTTTTTTAATAAACAATTACAGTCTTTGTAATGACGGTTGACATAAAATTTGGACGCTCAGGGTTATCCCGAAGATACGAGTCTTTTTGTGGAAGACTTTACACGATATTATTCCTACGGAGATTAATCTAATTAGTAGGTTTGTAGATGTGGATCCGTTCTGTACGAGGTGTGGTGTGGAGGTGGAGACTACTGAACATGCTTTTTGGGACTGTGTGTGGGTGCGTCGGGTTTGGGATACTGGGCCGATTAATGTGGTGTATAGTTTGGGGTCGTTAGAGGAATGAGTTCGGCAGATGGATGATCGGTTGGATGAGGATTCTTTCTGTTTGTTTGGTATGATTTTGTGGAACATCTGGTTTGCCAGAAATCTGCTTGTTTTCTAGGGGAAAGACTTGTCTGAGAAGGAGGTGATTGATTCATCATTGGCACATAGGCGAGACTTCTTGAAGGCTATGCCTGGGAGGATGGTGAAGAGTTCGGTTGGGGGAGGGAGAGTGAGGTGGAAGTGTCCAGAGCAGGGTTGATTGAAGCTTAATACAGATGCTTCGGTTAGGGCGGGGTGTGGAGCAAGTATTGGAGGGGTCCTTCGGGATTGGAATGGGGTGTGTTGTGGTGCTTCAGTGAGAGGTGTTGTATGCCTGATGTGAGTGTCGTGGAGGTCATATTGCGATTAGAAGTGGTTTACAATATGCTCGTGATCAGGGGGTTCAAGATGTGGAGGTTGAGTCTGATGCTCAAATTGTCATATTTGCACTACAATGTCCAAGACTTGACTTGAGTTACTTGGGCAATGTGGTTCAGGATATTTTGGAGCTTATGAAGGAGTTTGACCGTGTTACGTTCGTTTGGACTAGACGTGCTGGAAATGTTGTGATCTATAGATTGACCATCTTTGTTTTTTCTTGTGATTCTGCTTTCTTTTCTGTCCACATGTTCCGGACAACATTATTGCTACTATTGATGCCGATTTGACTTTTTAATACTATCGATTTTTTATTTTTTTTTAAATGACGGTTGTTTTTCCTTTTTTTTTAAAAAGAGTTGGAATTTTTATATGAGGAAACTTCGAATTTCTTAAAGCTCGAAAATAAAAGAAATGGATAGGGGGTACTATCTGAGTTTCATAATATCATTTTCACAATATTAATTTCTTTAATAAATAAAAACATTATTTTTAAGAACCAGAATGGAGAAAATTTCAAAAAAGAAAGACAATAAAAAAGTGAAAACGTGTAAAATCAAAGGGCAAAGCGGGAACACGGGGAGAAACACCTTACCACGTCGTGATGCAATAAATTGAAAAAACAGGAAATTCTAGGTTAGTTTCATGGATTTTAGTAAACAATTTCTTATGTTCGCCATTGATTGCATATAACCTCAATCTGTCCCTTTCTCATCTTTTGTATGATAGATTTTGCTGATTTATAACGCTGACTTGCTTTTTTCACAATACAAATACCGAAAACCGAGAGTGCTCATCTCAAACTATCTTCATCTTCAAGAAAATATAAATCCCAGAAATTTGGGAAAAAGAAGAATTAGCTGACGAGATATGGCTGATCAGTTGACTGATGATCAGATCTCTGAGTTCAAGGAGGCTTTCAGCCTATTCGATAAGGATGGCGATGGTTCGATCTCATTCTTTTCGATCATTTTGTGTGTGTCTGCGTGTGTTGTTGATGTTTGTGTTTTCGATATGGGTTTCTCTGTTTTATGTCAGATCTGTTTGCTTTTTCAATTTTTTTGATGAAAAATCGTTTCTTGATTTCTGGGTATGGCTGCGGATTTGGTTCTTATGTCGAATTTTGGGGCTTTTTATGATGTGGGTTCCATATAGCTGTGTGGCACATTTCTCTGAGCTCGATCTGATGAAAAGTTGAATGCAAGAAATTAATTGTAATTTGATCTAAAGCAATGACTTTGGTAACTGTATGTTGAAAATGTTTTTTAAGATAGTTTTTGGGTGGAGTGAACTAGTTATTATTACTCCTTAGGAGAATTGAGTGTTCTGGTGTTGGATTAAGGTTGGTGGTCTCTAACTGGTTGATCCAATTAGAAGAATGAGTGTGTTGTAGGTGATCCAATTTTGGTATGAGCTGATGGATGTTCCTCTGTAGGTGAGTGAGTGTGCTAGCTTTTGATTCGGGCTGTTAGTGTTGTGCTTTCGATGTATTGATTATGCCGATTGTTCTTTTTATGGGATCAGAATTAGAAACTTATCTTTGAGGGTAAAGAAAATGTCCTGTTATTAGTGTTGTGAAAGATGTTGGGAGTGCAAGTGATCACAGATGTATTGGGAAGAATAAATGCATAGAATCTATATATTTCAAATTGAAGCCAGCATAGTTAATTGATCTTGATTATTGACCAAGTTTGTATATATGGTTGGATAAGTGAACATACAAATTTGCAGCTCGGGTTAGCTTAAATTATTATTCTAGTGCTTCTTAATTGTGAGTATCTCTTTAATTTTGTTTCCTAATTTTGTTTGTGATGATCTCCCCCCACCCTATAAATTGTGGGTATGCTTGTTTAATTCATGCTTATGATGGTTTTGGACTTTAGACATGCACGTGAAAGACCTTTAGATGCTCTAGTTTGGCTAGTAGAAAGTAGTAAAAGATAAATTCAATTTATAAGGGAAGGTGTGGTGTATTATTAGTATATGAAGAATCGGATGAAACTATGAATGATCTGGTGTACTTAAAAATGAGAACAGAACACGTGTCTTGACCGAGAACAATATGAGATAATTTTGCCATATTTGGTATTGCCATATGTACAAATTACCTGCTTATTAAACTTACTCTCTATATCGAACCTTATTAGGCTGCATCACCACTAAGGAGCTCGGAACTGTGATGAGATCCCTGGGTCAGAACCCTACCGAGGCTGAGCTTCAAGACATGATTAACGAGGTGGATGCTGATGGTAATGGGACCATTGACTTCCCAGAGTTTTTGAACCTGATGGCTAGGAAGATGAAAGATACCGATTCTGAGGAGGAGCTTAAAGAGGCATTCCGTGTTTTCGATAAGGATCAGAACGGTTTCATCTCGGCTGCTGAGCTCCGTCATGTGATGACCAACCTTGGGGAGAAGCTGACGGATGAGGAAGTAGACGAGATGATTAGGGAGGCTGATGTCGACGGTGATGGCCAAATTAATTACGAAGAGTTTGTTAAGGTTATGATGGCCAAGTAATGTCCCTATCTCCAATAAATCTTGGAAAGCTTTATGAATATAAATTTGTCAAAAAGTAAAAAAAAAGATGAACATGGCTTAGTAGTGTAATAGGCTTAGTCCCTTTTACATGATTTGCATTTTATGGTTTAGAGTCGAGTCCTTCAAGATTTGAATGGTTTATTGTAATGATGATGGATTCTTCATGATCTTGATATTTATCCCATCCTTTGAGTTTTCTTGTGACTCGTTCGCTTTCTTACAGGCATCCTTAGTAACATCATCGCTTCGTTGCTTCTCATATTCTAAATGTGTGTTTGCTTCTCAATATTTTAAAAAATAAGTGCTTTTCTCTTTTCAAAAGAGTTTGCAAACAGGCTTTGCTTTTCTCTTTTCAAAAGAGTTTGCAAACAGGCTTTAAGTCTGGTACTAAGGTTGAACTCTGTTTCAGTTATCAACTCTTAGAATAATATTGGTGGTTGTTTCGTGTTTGGTTTGATATGAAATTTATATCTATTCATGGTATCATACCTTTCAGCAAAATGCATCATTTTCATTCCAGACTAATTCCTTGTCTTCAAATCCACCTACATATAAAGAGATATTAATGATAACATATGCTCCTTATTAGCTGGTTATAATAAGATCTTTTAGTATATCCTTAGAATGGTCCCTTCACAAAATATAATAATTATTATTAATTGTGTGCATCTCTAAAGTACAAATACAGTTTTGAGATTTGTAATTGCTAATATACCTTCTCAGTCGATGCAATTTATGGAAAGAGAGACATATTATAAAGGGTGTTTTAAATTTACAAAGTACCTAATTTGCTCCTTTTTTTTCACTTTTTTTTTTTTTTCATTGTTTTTCTAAATACGATGAATTTTATGCTCTTAATTATTGAATCTAAATTTAACATATAAATATGATTACTCTCTCAATGATCTTGGATTGTCTTTCTTTTCTCCCACAATATGATTACTATACTTTGAGACAAAATTAAAAGAATTGTATACCTATTTTTGTGGGATGCTGAGAGTATTCTTAAGGCTGTTTTGGATCTCTAGAAAAAAGTGTACAAGTGTTATTTTCAAAGTGGGTGTGAACCAACTTCCAGGAAAAAAAAAAAAAAAAAAGAGCACTTCTCGAGAATAATTTCTATTATGCTTGAGTGATCAAAGCCGCCAAAAACTGCTCCTAACTGAAATCGCCCAACTTTTTTGAGCCATAATTTTTGGTATTTAATTTTTGGGCTTAACTAACCCTACCTCCTTGGCATGATAAATTTAAGGGATTAAGTTTTTTTTTAAGGATTTTTTTGTAATTCATTAATTTTGCTTCGTTTTTAAATTGGTTCCAATTATTTTCACTTTTAGATTTTAATACTGTAAGTTATTAAATTTTTTGAAATTGACCATTTAACCTGCTGCAGCAGGTCACCAAATAGATAAAAGTCGTCACCTATGTAATTTTTTTATTTTTTCCTTTAACTTCGAAATGTCACCTAAGCTTTTTTAATCCTAATAATTTTGTGTCGAAATTTTTCTGCGTATGTTATTAGGGAGAAATAGTGGTTTCTTGCGTATTTTGATTTTTTTTTCCGGTTAGTTTAGACCCAGTAAACTGACCCAATTTACTTCGTCTTTTAATATACAAATTGTTTTTAGACATGACTCAAAACTCGATCAAAGTTATCAGGATTAAAAAAGTTTAAATAGTGTTTCGAAATTAAAGTAAAAAATAAAATAATTATATAGGTGGCAATTTTGTATAGTCCAGTAACTTTGCATCATTTTGAAATTGGTCCCGATTATTTTGACTTTTTAATTTTGGTCATGTAAGTTATAAAAATATTTGAATTGATTTTTTAACCTGATGTAGCAGGTCACCAAACAGGTAACTTCCACATATGTAATTATTTTGTTTTTTTTTTAAATTTTGAAATGTCACCTAGCCTTTTTTAATCCTAATAATTTTGGGTAGGGATTTTTGTGCTTATTTGTTTTGGGAGGAAGAGTTATTTTCTGCGTATTTTGGTTTATTTTTTTATTTTTCAATCAGTTTAGACCAAGTAAATCGAACCGATTCACTTTGTCTTTTAATATACAAATTATTTTTAAAATGAGATCAAAATTATTATGATTAAAAAAGTTCAAGTGACACTTTAAAATTAAAGGAAAAAATAAAATAATTACTCGTGTGACGGTTACCTATTTGGTAACCTGCTGCAGCAGATTAAAGGATCAATTTTAATTTTTTTAAAAACTTACATGACTGAAATCAAAAGTTCAAAACAACATGTGCATCTGTATACATTTATATATATATATATATATGTATAAATAAATTCGCAAGTTTAATTTGATCAAACAAATTGCATGAGTTGCTAATTGAGAATAAATTTTGCACACGGAGAAAGTATTAATTATTATTATTTTTTATAGATAAAAGGCAAAAGTGGAAAAATTATTCGTACGAGAGACTCAATTATTCCGTTTTATTTCAAGAAAAGAAGAAATAGCTAGAATTATATCGCCATGCATATATACTTAATTATATTGAATCCGTCACTGGACACGACCCTCAAATCCTTGAAAACCAAACGCATTAACCCAAATGAACTAACTCCAAGAAAAATACTTGAATTAATACCAATTCAGCAAAATATGTATATTTAGAAATTCCAATTTTCCTCTGCACTAATTTTAAATGATGCAGAAGAATACATAGCAATAGGTATGCATTCATGCATATACATTTATTCGTAAGGACCATGCAAAACAGGCACGCACACGTACGTAGCTACTTGTTGCTTATTCATACTATAATTAACCGGTAGCCATCCATACCATAATATATAATCAAGAACCACCATTTCTCCTGACAAATCCGGTCACCGTGGCGTTCCTCACGAGTCCCAACACGCTGAATTTTTAAGACATATATTGACCCAAAATATGCATGGTGAGTCGTTGGATTTTTTTAATTATTGGAACGAGCCCACATTCATCTCATATACCATATAAAACGGATAGTAGGGTGTTCAATTATAAAATTTGTCGACGGAATTTCATAAAAAAAATTAACTCTGTTATTTCTATTAAGTAATTTTACCCTTTTGAGATCTAGAATAATTAATAATCACTTTAATTATAACATATAAATGTTATTCTTTTTCTAAAACCACATATACAAGTATAAATGTTTCTTGGACGCACGGTTGAATATGCCATTTTAATTTGTTTTGGGAGTTACTTTTTGTTTAATTAGGTAGGTTAATTTGCCTTAATAATTTGTGTGTGTAAAATTACAAATATTGCCATATACACAAAATATCTAAATATGTATACATGCCTATTAATTATTGGACCTCTCGGAAATACTGTGTGTATAGATGATAGTTTTTATAATTAAATTTTTCTTGAAAAGCAGTTTAATTTCATTTAAAATTTTCAAAGGTTCAACCGTTAAATTTTTTGCCAAAAAATAATTTGGTTCTTTTAAAAGTGCATAATAATTAATTATAAAATTTGCCTACCAACTTTTAGAATAATCTATAAAAAAATATCTATATAAAATAATTTTTATTTAAAACAAATTAAATTTACAAATAAATTAATAATATATTTTAATTTATGTAGGCAAACAAAATAATAATAAAAGATAATTTTGAGACTAACATTTCGATTGACAATTATAATAAGACCGTAAAATAAATTTGATTCTAATTACATTTTACGTATGCAAATTTATTTATGAATGAAAAGATTTTATAATTAGAAAAATTTTTAAGACATATATTGACCCAATTTTTTGCTATTGGTGAGTACGGACGAAACTATTTTTTTAATTACCCCAAACGTATATAGATAAATGATATTATTTGTTATAACGGTATATATTAATTTATAAAGGTGTTTGTTATTATTATTATTTTAAAAAAAAAGTTCACCGATTTTACCATGTTTTTATACAATTTTGAGATCAATTTTAATAAAATATTAGTTCATACAAACATAATTATAAATTTTTTTTTTTTGTAAAACCACTTATACAAATTAAATGTTTCTTATCATCACATGTGTTGATATTTTTCATCATAAAAAATATTGTTCAGAATTTTACTTTTAGTTTTTTCCTATTATTTAAGAAAAATATAAAATAGCAATTTGGTTTAATTTTTTAAAATTGCCATATATTTAATATCTAAATATGATACCCCAAAATTGTATTCAAAATTTTATTATCGAGATGATAGTTTTTAATATAATAAGATTTCGTGTAAAAATGTCCAACTAATTAATTAAAATTTCGTGAAATTTAATTAATTTTTTTACAAAAATAATTTTGGTTTTAAAAAACTAAAATGAGTGTTAATCGTTTCTGATTCCAAATACTTAGAGAATAATACATAACGGAATTATCTATAAATTAATTTCTTCATAAGGCAAACAAATTTTGTCTCAATATATTATATATTTTATTATTTGTAATTTACGTAACAACGATAATTAACAATTAAAATGTGCGTTTATATTTTTTAAAAAGAGGGGCTAAAAAGAGTTTATCGTGACTTTTTTGACAATTATACACACCCCTCATAATTTTGGTCTCAAATACTTTTTACCCGTAGTCCAACATTTTTTACATTTGGTCTGCAAATTTATTTATGAATGAAAATAAATATATAATTAGAAAAATTTTGTAGGTTAATCAAACGTTTATTTAAAATATTAATAATTTAATATGTTAAACTATTTTCTTAATCAACAAACGTATATAAAAAATTCCCAAACCAATTTGTTTCTAACGGTATATATTAATTTGTATAAAGGTGTTTGTTATTATTATTATTTTAGGCAAAAAAAAGTTACACCGATTTTACCATGTAATTATACAATTTTGACTCAATTTTAATGAAAAATATTAGTTCATACAAACATAATTATTAATTTTTAGGCTAAATTGTATCAGCACTTTCTCAAATTACAACTAATCTTATCATCACATGTGTTGATATTTTTCATCATATAAAATATAAACTAATATTTTCGACCATTTTTCCTATTATTCGTGGAAAAATATAAAATAGCAATTTGGTTTAATTTTTTAAAATTACACCGATTGGACAGCGCAACTGATGCCCCAAAATTTTATTCAATAATTTTATTATCGATACTTAAGTACATTTTTAATATAATAAGAGATCGTGTATAAGACCGTCCAACTAATTAATCTCATTTCGTGAGCTTTAATTAATCGGTGTTTGAAATTACTTTTACTTTTGAAAAACTAAATTGAGTGTTAATCGTTTCTGATTCCAAATACTTAGAGCTGCTTACACACATACGGCACATTCATTAATTAATTTCTTCATAAGGCACATTCAATTTTTGTCTCAATATATTATATATTTTATTTTTTTTAACGAGGCTTGAAAGAAACCAAGATTTGGATCATGAATTTATGAGATATATTGTATTTACGAAATACATATCTTCCATAATTCTTTTCAAAAAAATCAAGAAAATATTTCTTGCCCATTATATTCAAACAGACAAATACCTTCATGAATAACCAAGTGGGAGATTTCTTGAATTTAATGAGATAATCTTGTATTCCAAGAGTCCAACATATCTTCATTTGGTAAAAAATCAAAAGAAAATCTTTTCAACTTTTTATCCATAAATTTTTGAAAATTTAGAGGAAAAATAAGTCAAACGTTTATTTATTTAAAATTTTAATCACCTTTTTTTTAGTTATGATTATTTGTTTGTTTTCATCTCAGGGGGGCCCAAAAAAAAATTCCCAAACCATGGACCTTCTAATGGACGTTTTTGAATATCAAATATTGTTTCACAATATAATTCAAGTCCATAAATATTAATTAATCCCACTACAATAATTAATAATCAACTATTAATGGAACAAGAAATTGTTGGGAAATATGGTTCCAGGTCATTATTTCGGGTGAATTTTAAATACAAATTTATTTTTAATTAATTCAAGCATGAATAGCTTTCCATTAATTAATATCTTTTAATAATGGTCAAGGAACGGTTCAAGATTATTATCCACGTAAAAACTAATTCCACTTGCAAAATTTGGTTTGATAAAAATATGAACCTCCCAAGGGGGAAATCAAACAAAATTCGGTTGACGGATAAGCAAAATTAAATCTTAGCAATCACATGTGACTAATAATATTGCTCAAGATAAAAAGTATTGACACTTGTCGAACAATTACCCATGATAAAAAATAAACTTACCAATTGTGACCACTTATGGAGCGCTAATTTTTCCAAAGACCGAGGGAATTTCCTTGTTGAGAATGAAACAATCATCCCCTATTTATAAAGGTGAGAGGTGGTCGATTTTTTCAATAGAAAACCAATTGGAAAAAGACAAATTGATCAGCCTTAAATCTCAATATATCTCCTATATCTTTTTCCCATATTTAAAATATTCCACAAAAATCCCACTTTTAGTTATAATATGGATTTTTTAAAAATACAAGGCTTGCAAGAAACCAAATTTGGATCTTCAATGTAATTTATGAGATATTCTTGTATTTCAAGAAAGAAATATATCTTCCATTAATCATATTTAAAAAAAAATTGAGAAAACAATTTATTTCAAGAATTATATTCAAAAAATTTCAAATACGATTATATGAATAAAAAAACATACTTTTCAATATAATTTAATGAGATAATCTTGTATTCCAAGAATACATATCTTCATTCCATAAAAAAAATTCAAAAAAAAATCTTTTCTCCGTTTTTAAACCCCATAAATTTTGAAAATTTAGAGGAAAAATAAGCAACAATATTTATTTTATTTTAATCACCTTTTTTAAGCCATATATTGGACTATTTCTTAAGAAAAGGGCTTTAGGAGAATTAAAATTGGACCTTCTAATATGGTGAATATCAAATATTGATTTTTTACAATTTGATTCAAGCCCATAAATATTAATTAATCCCATACATAATTAATAAAAACTATTTGGACATTTCTTTCAAAAATTAGTGCATTTGTTGAAAATTAGGTTTTTTATTTCGATTTTGAATTTGCTGAAACTAGGGCATACATGCATTTGGTGAAATTTGGGCATTTGCTGAAATTTGTGCATTTGGGCATTTGCTGACTGGAATTGTGATCTTTTGTTCTAATGTAGGCAAATGCAGATTCTTGTATACTATTAAGATGCATCACGGGGGAGCACTGCGTAAAAATAGAATGGGAAATTTAGGATATTTGGGAGGCACAATAAGTGCATTTGATTTTATTGATGTAACCAGAGTAGATATTGAGTATTTGGATAATTTGGTGTCTAAGCTGGGGTACAGTGGAACCAAGGTGTATTATGGGTTAGGTAAAACTGGGGGATTTCAGTCTATTCATGGTGCATTTGATATTGAACAGATTTTCAATGCTGCTATAGAAAGGGTAGCTCATTTTTTTCCTGAGTGCCTTTAGAGATGGCCCTTGGCAAGAGTCTGGTGTGATATCAGAGGACTTGAAGGAATTGAGAAGTATGAAAAAATTCTGGATGATCCCAACAACATGGACTTCCCACCAATCTCTCAACCTATT
This sequence comes from Stenogyne calaminthoides, assembly GCA_037126765.1. Classification (NCBI taxonomy): domain Eukaryota; kingdom Viridiplantae; phylum Streptophyta; class Magnoliopsida; order Lamiales; family Lamiaceae; genus Stenogyne; species Stenogyne calaminthoides. The sequence goes on along the minus strand of JBBCBC010000037.1, from coordinate 8,127,061 downwards.
GAAGTTGAAGTAATGAATGAGGTAGAACAAGTGGAGATCACCCAGCCTGGTGACTTCCCACCAATCTCTCAACCTATGGAAGTTGAAGTAATTAATGAGGTAGAACAAGTGGAGATCACCCTCAACTTCAAGTACATGGTGATAATGATAATGTTCAGGGGATAGAACCAGATCAGGGGGGTCAAGGGGTAAAAGCTGATGAGGGGGGTCAAGGGGTAGAAGCTGATGGGGGTGAGATAAATTTGGAAGAGGAAGATTTGGAAGAGGAAGTTGAGTGGATAGAAGCAGCGGAAGAGGAGAATAATTATGGAAAATATAATAGCAAAGGAAAGACAATTATGGAGGAATGGGAAGAGGTGAGTGATTCTGATTTCAAAGGTTATTATTCCAGTGGTGATGATCTGTTGGATGATATCATATTTGATGAGAATGTGGACAATGAAGCTGAGTGGCTAGGCCTTGTGGATGACACTAACAGAGATTCTGATTCAAGTCTATCTGATGAGGACATAGACAATGAATCTGACTTTTCAAGTGTTGCATCTGAACTCTCCTAAAGGCCCCCCAAATAGCCCAAAATAAAGTTCAATTAATGAGAGAGAGAAGAAAATATTCTTGCTATATTTCCAGTTGAAATTTTCGAAAACTTTGTCTATTAAAGGAAGAAAATGTTGTCTTGATTTTCTTGTAGATATTTTATGGAAAGAGATAATTATTGTAGGAATACATAATTATCCCATAAATTCAAGAAGTCAAGTCTTGACTCCTTTATTAGTGTAATTTTCGAAAATTAGGTAGAAGAGGGGAAAGAGATTTTTATGGAAAATTTAATTAAGGAGAAAAGAATATATGAGATATATTCAAGATTTCTTGGAGACCAAGAAAAGATTTTCTTCCTAATTTTTTAACCCTAAAAATCGGTCACCCCTCCTCCCTATATATAGAGGATGAGCTCCTCATTCCCAAGTGAAATTCCATGTGTTGGAAATATTAGAAATCCACAAAGGTGGTAGCAAAATATTTATTTTCTCTCCCATTAAAATCGTTCGTTGAAATCTTCCCACCGGATAGCGTTCGTGGACTTTGGGGATATATTTGGGAAGGCTCTTGAGTTGATTCATCCGTTTGATTCTTCAAGAGGTTAGTAATTCCGTAACTCCTAGTTCCGCATGTTTAGGATTTACATGAATTATGTGTACACATGTTGTTTATTATTATGTTGAATTGATTTAGGATTAATTCATGTTAGTAATTAACTGTTTAATTTAAATATGTATTTAAATAATCACCTCGAATAGATCCGGGCACCCCGATTTTCCCAACATATTTACCTTGTAAACGCTGCCAAAACCGCCTTTTTCTAGCTTATTTGCATCAATGAAGTTATTCGTAGTAATTACTAAAGTATTGAGGTCATATATAGGTAAATCGAGCTCATCTTCCGCAGTTTCATCTGGGTGATCTGATTTGCTTGGTATAGCTGGTGATCTCAACAGAAGATCTCCACTTTTCTCCCTTGGACCTGAATTTTATGAGGCAAAAGAAAGCATAAAAAAATGCAACATAACATGTAGTTTAATAAGACAGTATGCATTGCTCCAGACACATTTTGTAATTACCTCTACGGGGTAAATTGTTCAATGTGCACTTTGTGATTTTCTTCTATTCCATATGAGGAATATAGCCAGTCCAAGAAGTAATGCTCCACTTTCGATGACAATTCCAACTATCTTGTTCATGCGTCCGCTCTTTTTTGAACCATCTGAAAACCAAAGACAAATGATGGCTTGAATTGCAAACGCAATAAATATCTTTGACTAATGAAACAAGTAATAGTAAGACAAATTCGAGTCGTGGTAATATGAAATCGGATGTATTGAAAAAGGTTTAAACATTGCATTTAGTTTGAGGATCGAACGGCATGATCAAATCAGAAGTATTCATCGACCCTGCCATTACCCTCGTTGGTGAGCTTAAACCCGAACAAAAATACACTCATAACCTCCGGAACCCAAATGAAGGCCAACCCATTCTAATGCCCACTTCTCCAATGACGATTGGCTCCTTCCCATATCACAATTTGTGGCAATCCACGTGAATCGACTTCCATCGAGCAGTTTCCCGGTGAAGGGTCAGTAGTGCAGTGAAAACACGCTTTTCTCCTACGTCTATATTCATTTGAACTTGCATGTCAGGTAAATACATGTCTGAAATGTGCACGTGTCAACCGTGCATGAAACGTGCATGTACAAATCATGTACGAAATCTGTACGAAATGTGCACGTAAGAATCTTGCACAAAATTTGCACGGTATTCTTGTGTACGACAGATCGTGCACGAAATGTGTAAATATTATTCGTACTCTACCTACTTAAACATATATATATATCATTACAATCATTACAATCATTACAAAATTTGTATAAATGTGCACATGCGAACCTTGCATGAAACGTGCATGTACAAAGCATGCACGAAATGTGCACATAAGGATCTTGCACAAAATTTGCACGGTATGTGCGCGTACGGCAGACCGTGCATGAAATGTGCAATTATTATTCTTATTTTACCTACTTAAACACATATATATGCATAATTATTACATGTGAAAATATCAATAAAAATATGCAATACACATTATGATATATTAAAAGACTCAATTTTAAAATCGATTCAAATTCTACAATTTATAGAATCGCCACTGCTGGTGTTTTGTGATAAGTTGTGCATCAACACTAAAAACAGAGTAACAAATCAAAAAAACCCAAAAAAAACCCATATTAACAATGAAACACTAATTTGCAGAATAGGTAAGAAGGGTGGATTTACTGAAATCACAAGGCCAATCAAAACCTTTCTTTTGAATTCGCACAAGGGTTATGGAAAGACGTTTTTTAAATAGCCATTTTATAAGAATGAACATAATTTAAATATTTTTACAAAAGTTGGTATGCATTGAAATTTATTGAATGCTCTTTTTTTATAAGAATAATTTTTCAATTATCACAATTAATACTCCTTTTATAATATAAATCACATCATTCAATTATCACTACTAATATATTTTACTTTAATGTAAATCACATCCTCCACTTTTATGATTAATACTCTTTATAATAAAAAATTACACCCTTCAATTATCACAATTAATATATTTTAATAATATAAGTCACACCCTAGCCAATTTCAATTCTTATGTAAGACTTTTTCACACAATAGCCCTATACTTTGCCTTTTTACAAACAACAAATAAAAAAATATACTATTATTTCTGCTCCTCAAAATAAAAAAATATACTATTATTTCTGCTCCTCAATAATTTATTAATTTGTTCTTCTACATGATTTTTTGAAAAGGGAGGAATAAAGCAGTTAACAACAAAATGTCTAATAATAAAATATTTCACGCTTCTGTTAAAGCGAGGCATTTTGAGCACTCTCAGATGCGTACATACAGAAAAGCGTGTGTTCTAGAGAGAGACACTCTGTAGAGATAGAGAGGGAAAGTAAGACTCATCAATGACTCGCTGCTTACTCATGTCAACGATCTAGAACCCAACTTCACTCCAGTTTCTTGGCTTTTCCAATCTCTGCTATGGAAGGTAAGCCACAATTTTGGATTGGTTTAGTCAGAGCCCTAATTCTTGTTTCTTTTTTCCCATTGATTACTCTATTTTTGCTGAATTATGGCTCAATTCTACCGTTTTCCTGGACATTGCACTGACTTCCTAGAGAATCTCCGTAAATTATGCCGTTTCCATAATTGGGGTGATCTGAATTAGCTTTAGTTTTTCTTTTCACTTTATGATCTGTTATTCTATTTTTGCGTGGTTTTAGGGGACCTTGAACTGTGCAATTTCAGGTCTAAGAGCGCCGTGATGATGATATATTTCAGGATTTTCTGATTTTTTTTTTGAATTTATCGTATTATGGAGAATTCTGTTATATTTGATATAATATGCCTCCATAAATCTCTAAACCCACATTCACTTTTCTTGTCAATATTTTCGACCATTTGCCGTGAATTTTAGGTCGTACGAATGTTTATTGGCCTGTACTGGAGTTGTTTTCAATTTAATACAAGGGAGAGAGACTAGATTAGAGATTCCAGAATAGCACTATGAAGAACATACCATGTAGTTATGTGTAATGAAAACAATAATGTATTCGTTGGGTAGCAATTGAGTCCGCTGAAATATTGAAATTTGGGAGGGTCACTTTCAATGTAGTTCAATTGGTGGTAAATAAGTGGATGCTGATTCCCGTTTGTAGGATTCATATGTTTAGATTGCAGAAGGCTAAAGCTGAGAACATGTAGGTGTAATTTTGTTAATCATGCTTTATAATTGCTATTTCAAGTATATATTGATCAATTTGTAATGTCAAAAAATGACTGAGGACAATTGTGTATATGACTAACTCTAGATATATCACCAGATCAGGAGTCATTTGATTCTGCAACCAAAAAGTCCAGCATCTCCTCAGGTGGTAGGACTCAGGATAGGAAGGAGTTTCTTCGTAGATTTGTAGATAGTGCACTTCTGAAAGCAAATCTTGACAATTGGCTAGAGGAGATAGTTGAATATAATGTGACACCTGCCTTTGATCTTCCTTTTGAGTTGATAGACCTTCAAAAGTTCGATTATGCTCTAGAAGGAGTTCCATTTCAGCAACTAATTCGGATGCCTAGTGCAATTTATGCGTCAACATCCAGCGACGTTGAAGCAACAGCTTATCTTGCTCTTGAGGATTTTCTGCATGCAAGTGCAAGTGGCCTGTGGGAAGCTTTCTGGGGGCCTGAAAATGATATGATGCCTTTCTATGTTTCATCTCTATATGATGGAAACTTGAAATTTTACCAGGCTGAGCAGGCTATTGCTAAAGGTAAAATTGGAGGCCTTTGTGCCTCAGCGATAATGCTAAAGAACCCGAGACATCCACAAGGGAAGTGGGACGATATCATTGAGTTGGCACTCTTGAGACCTGATATTAAAAATTATGCTTCAGCTGAGGAAAACTCTTATCCACCAACCTCTATTATTGCTGAAGCTTTATTCTTTGCTTTCCGTGTGTTGCTTGCAAGAAGTATCAGCAGATCAAATATCCCTCTGAGTTTGAATTCTGTTTTTGTACTTCTAGTTGATTCTCAATGTGGTGGTGTTGTTAAAATTGAAGGTGATCTGAATAAGTTGGAATGTGATCTAAATAACGTCTATGAATCTGCTGCTGCATGGATTAAAGACCATTCGCGAATTGCAATTTCGCCTTTCGATAGGGTATGGAACAAGCTTGGAAATTCCAACTGGGGGGATATTGGAGCTTTACAGGTACTTTATGCTACATTTCAATCTATAACACAATATGCTGGAACCCCTAAGACCACTATTGAAGATTTAGCTGCTGACCACAGTTCTCGTCTTCAATCTCGGAGAATGGAGAGGCAATTGGAGGACACAGGGGTGAATGGTAGTGGCTTGTTCCGTTTCCAGCATCGCACTGCTTCACCTGAAATTGTGGAGGTACAAGAGGAATCCATTAAAGTAGATTCTGCAAAGTCACTGAAGCTTGAAGTGGGATCTGTGTTAATGGTAGAGGATTCAAACTGGCAAAAAGGCTATCACATAAATGAAGTACTGAATGATGGGGAGATTCTATATTATATCGCATCTTCTGTTGAAGATTCGGGGAAGGCCCACTTTCTGTACGTTGGCTCTCGTCCTTCACAGCTGGAGCCAGCATGGGAAGATATGAATCTATGGTATCAAGTTCAGAGGCAAACTAAAGTACTTGGTATCATGAAACAAAAAGGTTTGTCCTGTAAATATCTGCCTGAACTGTTTGCATCTGGCCGGGTAGTTCATCCTGGTCACTGTCGGAGACCAAGCACAGGTGGTAACTGTGACCACCCATGGTGTGGGACCCCTGTTCTAGTTACCAGTCCGATCGGTATCCCGATTTCTGATATGGTGAGAGCCGGACAGTTTGGTGTAGACGAGGCTATCAGGTGTTGCCATGATTGTTTGTCTGCTCTTTCTGCTTCTGCTTCATCTGGAATTCGACATGGGGATATTAGACCAGAAAATGTTATCTGTGTGAAACCTGGTTTGAGGCAGCCTTATTACATCCTTATTGGTTGGGGACATGCTGTTTTAGAAGAACGAGATCGTCCAGCACTAAATCTTCATTTCTCTTCTACTTCTGCCCTTCAGGAGGGGAAGTTATGCCCTGCTTCTGATGCAGAAAGCCTGGTGTACATGCTGTACTTTTGTTCTGGTGGGGATTTACCCGTTCTGGATTCAGTTGAAGGAGCACTACAATGGAGAGAAACCTCCTGGTTGAGGAGGTTGATTCAACAGAAACTCGGTGACATCTCAGCTGTGCTCAAAGCGTTTGCAGATTATGTAGACAGCCTATGTGGAACACCGTATCCTGTAGACTATGATATCTGGATAAGACGGTTTAAAAGACAAATTAACGAGGAAGGTAGTGGGAAGGAAGTTGAAACATCACGGTAGAGTTGCAGCCTTTTGTTGTAGTGTTGGATTTTCTTTTTTTACAAGTTTCAGTTTTAATATTTGAGGTCTTGCAAAGATGGGTGGCTTGGCAGTTAAACCCTAACTTCTTCATGAGTTGAAGTCTGAGTTCATCATAGTCTCTGCCTCTTATTTGGTAAAAGGCTTGTTGTACATGTGTACGGGAAACACCAAGGCCCTGTAGCCGTTTTGGTAGAACTGCGGATACGAATTCAGATGATGTTTGATGAGCTTCAACGATTGTAACGTACGTCTGATTTTTGCTTGCATAAATCATTAGCAAAGATCATGATCTCATTCTTGTTGCATCTGTCGAGGGTTGATGTAGAGAGATGTTATATTTTGTGTTGATTGTCATTAATTCTTGTAAAGAAAGGACAATATATGTGTACTCGTTGCATTACTTTGCTATAAAGACGTGAATCTTTTTGCCATTTTAATGATACGATAATTGTTTTGCTCCATATCGTGACACAATATGTGCTTCTCATCACATTGATCAATGTAGATTTTTTTGTTCTTTGATGTTGCTTCTTTATTTATCACTATATTAACTTAAGGCGTTGTCAAGTTCATTTTAACAAGAAAAAGTAAAAATGCCAAATCTAATAAACGTGTGACTACATTTTTATGCAGGTGTATAAATGTAAGTTTTGTGTTGTATAAATGCTATCTTTTAGGATGGATGTGTTGTACAACAGCCTATCCATTACGTCTAATAATTATGCTATAGTTGAAGAACTACACAAAGTACATCATCAAGAGAGACACAAGATCACCTATTTAACAATGTTTAGAGGTATAAAACTAAGGTAGATGGGGCGTCCGTAAACCATTCAGATTGAGTTTTTCGAGCACATTTCCTGATCACAGCCCTAGTTAGATTATTTTAATCAAACACAATGGCACCAGCAACTAAAATCCCCAAGTCTACTAATTTCACAGAATTCATATGACAATGACAACATAGAGAAAATGAGACCAAAAGTTTAGTACAATCTGATGAATTTAATTTCATTGTCTTCGTGCTTCTGATGTTTGCTCACATTGACTAACATAATTGGAAGCAGAAAAAAAAAAAAGGGTTGGGGAAAGGTTGGAACGATGGGAAACTTAATCAGCATCCATTTCTTCGAGTGCAGCTTTAGCTGCTGCCTTGGCTTCCTCTAACAGATCATCTGGAACCTGGTTGTAGAATTTAAAAGGCATGAATAATTAAGCAGACTTAAGGTTGTGTTTAGATTGAGGGATTTGAAACTAAGAGGTTTTAAACCAACCCAAATCACTAATAAAAATATTATTTCAAAAGAAGATAGGTGGATTTCAAATCAGTATCAATCCAAACATGCAAATGCATTCTTACTATGAATTTTAAATCCATCCTTAAATTCTTCAATCAAACACAAAGTAGAGCATAAAAGGTCTTAGAGCATTAGTTACAAGTACCTTTTGATGCTGGCGGTTCGACTCATCGCAGACCCAACTCATTTCCAATTCAAAGGCCTTGTCCTTAGCCTCATCATGCACCCCATAGATACTGCACGTAGAAAAGATGGGAGATTGAAAGATGCAAGAATAAACCAAACATTGATATAGTAGAAATAAAATGATGAAAATAACAAAAGAAACAAGATTTGGGTAAGTAGTAGATATGATTTTACAACAAAATCAAACAAGACCAAAAAATCTGGCCTGATTATACTAACATTCAGTATTTGCATACATATGCACCCCATACATGTACTTATAAACATGTAAAAAGAATAATTCAAACATCATTTATAAGATAATTACTCACATCTTGGCCACCTCAATAACACCTTGTCGGCACGTCATGTCTGAAAGCTTTAATTTTTCAATCTCTCTGTCAATAAAAATTATGCTCAGCATCAGCAAATACGCATATCAATGAAACAGAGAATGCATAACAGTTATGAAGGTGATTTTGCAAAGTGTAAATTAATAAATAAAAAGAAACAGAAGTTCACAATAATCAAGAATCATAAGAAATTCTGAATAAATAAGAGCATCAACCAAGGAGGCTGAACATACTGCCACTATATTTTTATAAAGCCCAAATATTAACATCCTGAAAACACAAACAACCAACATGATAACAAGATGAAATATAGAGAAAATGTAAACGGCTCATTGGTGTGTTGCTTTTTTTTTCCTTTTCGATTTTCATCTGTCCAGGATTTACAGAAGTAGACAACTTACGTTTTAGCAGCTTGCCTTCCCTTTCCAATGGCTGCACCAAAATACCTCTGCAGCAATGAGAACATAAGATCACCGAAGGCCACATAAAAGAAGAAAAACATAAATAATTAATTAAGTTTGAAAGAAATTCAAGTCAGAAAATACTTCAACTAATTCAAAATATACTTGACGTGCTATTAAATATAGGTTGTAAACAATGAGAAAGCATCTTACATAGGATATCCCAGAAGGTTCAATCATGTACAACTGTGGCCCATCTCTATCATAACCTCCCAGAATTACTCCACAACCAAAAGGCCTGCAAAATTTTATTATCATATTTAGATGCAAAAAGTAGTTAATGGAAGCAAATTTGATCAATAGAGGACTATGAAATATCAAACCTGAGCCACCAATAGAGTGTGCATAAATGGACGTAGCTAGCAACACGTTGTGCAAGTTCTTTTACAGGAATGGAGTCACCATACACACTGGAAATGAAAAGGATACAGATATATGTGATGTGAGACATGTGCCCATCGACTTATACTTCAGCAGAACAGTAAACACGCCAATAGTCTATGGATAAACATGTCTGCTCATAAAAGTAAGCTGCTGAGTTTAAAGTGTTCTTTTCTATTTTAATTATGAAATAAGCATAATGTTACAAATTTCGGGAGCATTCAACAAAATTTTAATAAGTTGGGTAGAAAAATTAAAAAATGCAGATGTTCCCATCTTTGGTACAGCAATGCATACGGCACATATTCAACATGCCGAAAGACACTTCTCATTAGTTGGGAGTGAAGTTGATTTTGAAATGAACCTTTTTTTTCTTTTTTGGCTAGTTATAAGTCTCCTATCGTAGCTAATGTATAAATACACACACACAAAAAGAAAAAAGAAAAACATGAGAGCCACAAAACAAACTTTTCATAGCTAGTTGCTTCAGATTTAGCTCGTGTAACAATCTGCCTGCCATCTGCAGCTAATCCAGCAACAGCCTGCAAATTATAAAACATCAGTTCAGACAGTACAATTTTTTATTAAATTTTAATCAATTGTTAAAACAAGCTTCTCTATAATAATGTAGTGACCATTGTCAACCGATAAATTCAAGATAGACCAAGAAAACAATTTTGAGAAAAAAATGAAACGTTCCTCTCTTGTAGAAAGTAAGAAATTTAATCCACATTGTATATTGTATATCAGCAAAATGCACGCATTGGATCAACACAACCAATTGACGAAAATGTCAACTTCCTCCAGATTGTTGATATCAAACAAACACTTATTATCACAATCTAAACCTAATTATGCATATAAACACAAATATACAAATAATATAGACATAAATTGAGAAAGAAGCAAAAGAAGGTACCATGCCGGAGTTGCGATGGACGGCGTGGATTCTTCGGTTGGACCCCGGCAACATCATCTTTGAAGCAATAAGCTTCTCCACTCCCTTGAACAAAATTAGGAAAAACGAGAAACCAAATTAAAACCCTAGTAATCAACAAACTTAATGCAAATTGCGATATATTCATAACCATTCGAGTCAAGGTTAGAATTTGGGGGTACCATGACTACGCCATCGTTGCATCTGATGGCAACGACGGTGCCGCTGTTATCGACGGCTTTGGCGGCGTATTCTATCTGGAAAACGCGGCCGTCCGGCGAGAAGGTGGTGACTGATAGATCGTACCCTGTGCCTATGCTGCTCATCTTTCCCCCTTTTTTCTCTCTCTACTGCTATTTTTTTCTTTCAATTTCGAAGATACAAAGAAGAGAGCTTTCTTTTCTGGCAAGCCAGTGTAGACTGTAGATGAAGGAGCGGGTATAATTACAAATAAATCCTTCAGTCATGAAAATAAGTCTAGTTTTTTTCCTTTTTTAAATGTATATTAATATGATTTAAAGAATAATCTAGATTTATAATCAACAGGCAACAACATTACTATTTGAGTTCTTTTTATTTTATTTGAAGTATTATTTCCCAAAATATGGTTCGTAACTCATTTATATTTGCAAGCTTTAATCTGTCAATAGTTCTATGCATATATTGCATTGAACAATACTCCTATTAGTTGGGTTGAAATTTGAAAATGAAGTATAAAAAAGTCGAAAAAAGATAAAAGTAAACATTCTCAACGATCATGATTCGTCATTAAATATGGAATGATAAAACATAACTAAATTCAAATTTATTAGCATTCTAATATCTAAGTCATGAATAATAAAATAGTGAAAAAAAGATAACAAGCATTGCTGCACACACATAATGACACAAACGTACCTAAACATGATATATATGAAGAAAAAAAACGTCTGCACACTATAGATTACAGTAGCCAAAGGTGAAATGACAGTATAAACCTCACACATTCAATTGAAAAAAATCAAATACTCGAGTCCTAATATTATGGGCAGAACAAAAGCATATTTACACTATCCCTAATATTATGGACAGAACAAAAGCATATATACACTATCACAGTTATGTTCAATTCTTCACCCAACGTTCAAACGGTATTTAGAGAATGATGTATGGAAGTCCGAGTGTTGGTAGGAAACAAGCTAACGTGCGACACTGTCCCCCTGAAGAAGACCGTCTCGGATCTGGGAGGCCACATCTTTGACGGCCCCAGGTCCGTGTGGGATGAAGACTGCCGACGACTTTGATGATGCGCCAATTTCCTTCATTGTGTCGAAGTACTGGGTTACGAGCACCATGTCCATCACATCCTTAGCCGTAGTTCCAGGCACGTTTTCTGAGAAAGCGAGCACGCTGTCTCTCAGCCCGTCCACGATGGCCTGACGCTGACGAGCAATACCTACCCCAGATAAGTACTTAGATTCAGCTTCTCCCTCTGCTCTCTTGATTTGCAGGATTTTCTCTGCTTCAGCTTTCTCAGTTGCAGCAAGCCTCATCCTAGCAGCTGTTCCAATATGATGAAATTAGTATCTTTTCTGTGACCTAATATCATCAACTAGATGCCTTTTATTTTCCCTACTTCATTATGTACTAATATCTAGTTTAAAAACAGTTGGTGTTTTTGCTTACCAGCATTTATCTCATTCATGGCTCTCTTAACTTGGGCATCCGGTTCAATATCGACAATCAGAGTCTGCACAATCTCGAATCCGTAGGCGGACATGGCCTGCAAATATATAACACGTAAAGTTACACGCACAATCCTGTATCCACATTACACAGTTCATTGCTTTCATGAGCATATGTTACCTTTTCAAGTTCGTCCTCCACAGCTCTGGCTATGTCGTTTTTCTGCTCAAAAGTGGCATCCAATTCCAGTTTTGGTACACATGCCCTTATGACTACACATCAGTTGTGAATATCAGACTACGGTTATACAACAATTTTGAAAATCAGCAAAAATATATAGAGTGGAAATCCAAGAAATAGCATTCTATCTTCTAAGTATGACCTAATGAGCTAGTTTAGCATGATTAGCGAGACTACCAAATTATAGCTGTGTCACACATGAATAAGAGGCTTGAACGATTTAAACAGCTAAATTCTGTATTATCATACGTTTTCCAGGCAAGAAACTAAAAAGCATACATTCATTAGCATACCATCGAAAACATATGCTTGGATCTGTTCTTTTGTGTTGGATAGCTTATAAAATGCATCAGAAGCTTTGTCTGCCAGCGCTCGGTATTGAATTGAAGCAACCACAGTTACAAACACATTATCCTGAACCAACAAAAGAACTATTTTGCTTAGGAAAACCATCACATTATATTCATAGCAAAATAATAATGCAAAAAGCGAATTCTTAATTTCCGAGCTTATACGTTGGGTGAAATTTGACGGAGCTGCAACCATATATATTATTTTGAACATTAAGATATATTACTAAATTATTTTCAGAGATAACTACAGAAGTTACCCTTAAACCACCTATTCACACGAAAAGAAAATAAAGAACAAAGCTTGTTAATAACAAATATCCGTCGACATTTATCTATATCTTACAAAAGTATATACGCACAGCCAATTTTTTACACTTATTTATATACCATATCAGACCAAAGTTACTAACTAGTGCAATATAGGCAGAACAGAACCACCATACTAGATATGCATTTGGATGACCAAGAGAAATCAAATTTTCAAGCAATAAGTAAATGGCAAACACCTTAGTTTTAGTTTCACAGCGGACATCAAGCTGTTGCAGACGTAATGATAGAGTACCAGCTAACTGATTGCCGATACACCACGGCAGGCAATGGCAGCCAGGTTCAAGCACTTCGGTAAACTTGCCAAAATGCTCCTTCACAGCAACGGTAGACTGATCCACCTGGACACAACCGAGCGTTTGACCCATTTTCACGATGAAGAAGACAACTTACCTGAAACAGTATAAATTTTAAAAACACCATCATATACATGTTTACATATATGCCTTCAGGTATTGGAAGATTGATGGAGTAAAGAGCCACACTCAAAACAATGAACAACAACATCAAAAGAACGAAAAATCAATTACAGAATTCCAGAAGCAATTCTGCTCAAGCCTAAGCCACATAAAATCCCAAATCAATTCTGCCCTAACCCTAGGACTAACACATTAATTAAATACTCCCTACCAACTCTAAATAAAGCCCCAACTATAATAATAAGACTAATGATTTTCAAGCCATTAGACATGCACTTAGTTCAACCAGTTTTCTCTTAGTGTCAAGTTCTGTGAAGGGGGTTAAACAATGACAGTGATTCACCAAATCATATGGGATTGAAATAATCTTAATTATAGAACAAGGGTTTGTTCAAATTATGGAAGAGGACGACAAAAACACTTAGTAAAGTAATAATAATCTACTTAATACTAAGCAGTTCATCTCGAATCCAACTCAAAAGCCATCAAAGCATGGACTTTGGATAATAATTAGTCGTCTTCACTGAGAAATTTCATCACATTCATTTCCCTCTTGTATTCCATCACCGAATAGCCACGGTAAAATCGAATTCCGAAAACCCCCTACATGATTTATACGAGGAATAGCAGGAAAATAACAGTAATAAAGCAAAATAAAAACCCCTTCACATAGATACAAAAAATAGCGGACATAACGACCGAACCCCACAAGAAATATCAGAAAACACAGATCAAATTCAAAAAAAGACACTTCCGGCAACAGTTGATGCGAATTAAACCCAAAAGTAAGAAATCGTCAACCGCGAAACTTACAGTAGAGAGAAGAGAGTATGTGTAAAATTTGTGACAGAGGATCGATCCCTTTATAAGGGTGAGAATTGTATTTAGGTGTAAATTCCAAGGAGCGAAAAACCAGCGCTATTCGTATGTCACCGTCATTTCCTATAGTGGGCCTCCTCCATTTATATGTTGAAAAAATAGGAGTATATTTTTAGTTATTTACCATATAATTATATCTTTATATATAATTTAGTAAGTTGATGGGTGTAAGTAACAGTTGCATCCATTTTCGCTGGTATTTTCCTAGTCATTCATCACAAGTTGGGTTTTTTGTCTTGAAGAAATCACTTTAATGTCTTGAAATAGAGTAGGTCTAGTGTAAATAATATACGGAGGGCTTAGTCTAATTATATTATATATGAAATATAATATTTAAATGTCAAAATGAGGTTGTGGTTAATGCACGTACGCGACGAAAATGCCTCCATACACATCATTTCCCATAGATATATATATATATATATATTTTTGTGGAATTTGACTAATGATCACCAGATGAAAATCATTCCATGATATCATATATTAGACCTTATCCATTAGGAAAATGGATCCCGGATATGGATTCTCTACCGTACAACACATCATTTCCCATATATATATTTATTGTGGAATTTGAGTAATGATCACCAAATGAAAATCATTCCATGATATCATATATTATACGTTATCCATTAGGAAAATGGATCCCAGATATGGATTCTCTACCGTTTTCAACGGCTCCCCTCCCGCATAGGACCATGACTTTGTAGATATCATACCATATGTACAATTTTAATTTGCACATATTTTAAGAAGAAGAATTTTAAAAAGTAAATATTTTACAACAAAATTTATACGATAGGTTTATGACAATTTTAACACACAAATTTTTCAAAAAACAAATTTTCAATTATATAAAAAACAGCTAAAAAATATAAATTTATATAATGAAACATTATGAAAATTAGAAATTTAAAATAGAAATAATAGACAATATATTTAGAACGGATAATAGACAATAGTACATTTAGAAGGAATTAAGTAGTTTTATCCTTATTTTTCTAGTATTTATTGGGCGACGTACCCCATTCTGTAATACTTGCACTGCACTGCACTGCACTGCGTAAATATAACAAATTTGGCAGATCTTCAAATCTCACCAATACGTGTGAATTTGCTACTCAAATTGGAGTACATGTAAAATGAAAAATGGACGAGAAATAAAAATAGTAAAATTAAGAGAGACAGAAAATAGGAAAACTAAAATCTTAAAATACTGATAAAAAAATGCCGAAACTAACAGTGATAACAAGGAAGAGTTATTTACCAAAAACAGCTATTGAAACCTGTAAACTTGTTTGCAAATATGCTACAAGAAACAGAACATAATGCACTGTATAGCTGGTGTGGTCGATATCAAAAACAGAACATAATGCTACAAGAAAATAAGACACTAAATGCCAAGTCAAGATGAAAATTTCAGTCATAAGAGCAAGCACTGGATGGAGAACACACCAGGTGAAGAATCAGCCCTAAGTTTACACATACATAATAAACAAACTCACCCATATGGATCAGCGTAAAAAGGTCAGTAGAAATCTTTTAACAGAAAACGCAGCAAATGTTAACATAGTTGATACAAAGAAAGCTTTAGTATCTGCGGAAATGTTTTGATGTGATCCTATAAGGAGCACTAATACATCTTATTTGATTGAAATTCAAACTGGATAAGCTCTCATATGAGTCAAGAAACAATTGGTGGGGATGCAAAACATTCCAAAAACTTAAAAGGATGTCTATGATCAAGAAATAGTTGAGAATATTTATTCTTCTGAAGCAACCACAGTGATTTCACCTTTATCTAACATATCGTAGAACGCCCTAGTTTTGCGCTGCTCATTCCAGTGGTGCATCTTCCACACGCTACCTGCAGCAACGCCAAGAACAGCTGCGATAATTATCTCCTTCACGACACTAGGACCCTTCAAAGTTTCATGAGCAATCCTAGGACCAGACATTTTAACTTCTTTCTTCAATACTCGTTAGATACCTGCAATTTATTCCCGTACATTTTCAGTAAATATGAGGCCACGAGCACTAGTAAATAACAACCATACTGTGAGCGATAAGAGCAAATACCAGAAACCATTGAATCACTTAATAATGGGATAATAAGTATCTAAATCAAAACCACTTCCTCCATCACAAATGCTCAAAAAATTTCTCCATAGCATCCTACTTTAAGGGGGTATTTGCAAACTCAAGCGAGAGGGCAAAATCAATGTTCTTCAAACACTCCCTAAATCAATAATGATTCAACACAAGTGAACAAGTGCTTCTAAGCTATTAGTACTGAGTAGAGCTTGCAAACACCTCCTAAATCAACAATGATTCAACCCAAGTGAACAAGTTCAAACAAATATATCATGGATTACAAACACTATTAAAAGGCCATTCACAAAACACAATT
This sequence comes from Stenogyne calaminthoides, assembly GCA_037126765.1. NCBI lineage: Eukaryota > Viridiplantae > Streptophyta > Magnoliopsida > Lamiales > Lamiaceae > Stenogyne > Stenogyne calaminthoides. The sequence goes on along the minus strand of JBBCBC010000037.1, from coordinate 8,110,638 downwards.
GCAGATAACTCTTGTAACACAGATTGATCATGCAGATGTAAAACACAATATTTTCAAACGGTGATGTCGCACTGATGAGCTGTGCCAAGTATTGTAACACTGAATTTCAGCACTGTAACCTTAATAGGAAGAAGAAGCATTGACAAGTTTCAAACTTAGTTCAGCTTTCATAATCTTTTAATAAGCAACAAGGAAGAGATTACTCTAAATTCGGCATAAACCAGCAATAAAGATTTCTCAACATTCCTAACAGCCAACTGAAGACTCAACATAGCACTATAATAAAGCAAAAAATGGTTTGAATACTCGACATAGCAGTATAATAAAGCAAAGCATGGTTTGAAGACTCGACATAGGAATATAACAACGCAAAAAATGGATTAAGCACAGGGATAGCAAAACTGAATTTCAACAGAGTAGAACAGCCCAAACAACAACGCAAAACGGGAAGAACACGCAAATAGTACAGATTAAATCAGAATATATGACAATATTTTTTGTTCATTAAATCGTTTCCACAAGCTTAAGAAAAAATAGACAAAGAAAGGCCTTTTATTTTAGGCGAATCAACACATTCAATCCCTCACTTCAACCATACCGCGATCATCAAAAAGGAAAACCGTAAAATAAATCGAAATCCATTATCAAAATCAGATGCTGCCATCAAAGAATCTTAACAAGAACCAAAATCAAATAAAAGAGAAAATAGAGCATCTTAACCCAAAATCAAAATTTTAAACGTTAGATCCGTAGAACCTGAGCAAGAAAACCATGAACAAAAAATCGTTGAAAAGAAATTACCAGTCGGATTGAATTGTATGAGCGTGTGGGCGCAATGCGAGGCCTTACCCTAAAACTCTCTGATTTGATATAAAAAATAAAGTGAAATAGACTAAAATAAATAGTGAAGTTGGGGGAACGAACGAAGCAAAAAAGGTAAGCAACGACGTCGTTTCATTATTTTAGTTAGTGACTTCTTTTTGCACATGACGCGGTCCATTAAATATAAAAATCTAATTAAAATACAAAAATGGGGTAGAAAAAACACTGAGAAACAAACATAGATTAACCAATTAACACGGGCCGTCTCCCACCATGAAGATTCCCAGAAAATAGCAGAGAAATCTGATGATTCCAATTGATCGTCTTTAAAGGTCAACTCGCATCTGCATGAGTGGTTGTATGCCCATCTTCCTAAAGGGAAAAACAGAGATAGAAAGAGAAAAGAGGGAGAGAAAGAGGGTCAAGAATGGCGGGGGGCTGGCGATTGCTGGCCGCAGATTTCGTGATGTCTTTGATGTGGGTTTGGTCGGGCGTTGTAAACAAGATACTTGTGCACAAAATCTTGGGTTATGGTGCTCATGATGTTAAGGGCGAAATTGTTAGGTACAGTTTTTCAATTCTTAACATGTTCTTCTTTGCAATTATGGCCAAGCTCACCAAAGGTGGGGCCTACAACCCCCTCACCCTTCTATCCGCCGCCATTTCTGGGGATTTTTCCAATTTTCTCTTCACTCTTGGCGCCAGAATCCCTGCTCAGGTGAGGAATTTTATTTGTTTGGATGTTATGGAATGTGGTTATGTTTATTTGATTTGTTTGTTTCCTGTTTAGGGTTGTCAGTAGATTTAAAGGTTGAGATTGATTGTCCATTCTGTTGATAGAAAGAGTATATTGATATTCCTTTTCTAATATGTGTGGTTTGGATGATATTGTTTGTATTGGTTTTGGTGGCATTCATTTGAAGAATGGTGTAAACTTTTCTAATCTCATTAGGCTCCTTTTTTGTGCTAGTTGTGAACACAACACCTCTAGTTTAAAAGATTGAAACTTTGGATAGAGATACTTCTTAGCATCTCTATATTCTTTTGGTTCCATTACTATCGAAAAGATGGACTTTTGCATATGGATTTTGCTGACTTGATGGCCTCCTAGTGTGTCTTGACATAATCTGGTTTAATTTTAGTGTGATTTTTCCAGTTTGGAATCAATTAACATATGTTCTTCATTTGCCTAATCTTCATAAGGATTGCCTGAGGCTCATAAGGGTGAGAAGACATGTTCATACATAAATTAGAAATCCTTATGAAGATGTTATCGTATGATGTAATGAAGACATGAGTAGCGTACCTTAATCTCCAAGGATATATGCTCTTAAAATCAGAACTTTGGCAGTAAGATGCCTGATAAATTCTGGATTCAATCTTATGACTTTAACATTAGTGTTTTGATATCATCCCTTGCATTGTCTATAGTGAGGCTACTCATCAAATTCTTCATCTAATGCATTAAAACTTGAATATATTTTGGTTAATAAAGCATTCTTGCTATTTGTACATTGAGATGTTCTTAAGCTTATTGTTATCATGACTTGCCTTTGCACTTCTTATTTTCATATATGATATGAGCTAGTGTTTAGAAAGCTCAGTATCCTGACTTCTTTCTCGTTTCTCTTCAAAAGGTTGTTGGTTCAATTTATGGGGTTAGGCTCCTCTTGGGCGCCTTTCCTGGAATAGGACGAGGGCCACGCTTGACCGTTGACATTGCACAGGGTGCATTGACAGAAGGTCTTCTGACATTTGCAATTGTGTTTATATCCCTTAGCCTTGCTCAAAAGGTTAAGGATAGTTTCTTCATGAAAACATGGATTTCCAGCTTATCGAAGCTTACTCTTCACATGCTAGGCTCTGACCTAACTGGGGGTTGCATGAATCCTGCATCTGTAAGTATTGCTTTTACTCACATCTGGATCCGTTTTATTCCTCGATATGCATCTTTGGAACAATTGTAACGATAAATCTATATGTTGTAGGTTATGGGATGGGCTTTTGCTAACGGGGAACACATCACCAAGGAGCATTTGATCGTTTATTGGCTTGCTCCGGTTCAGGCCACTATGGCTGCAGTTTGGGTGTACGGGATACTATACCAGCCTAAGAAGGACGAGACGAAAGCTGATAAGGGGAATGATGCTTCAAAACTGAAATCCACATAAACTGATTGCATTCAGTTTCTTGATTCTTTTTGTGTAATTAGGAATTTAAAAGCATTTCAGTGCTGTAAAGCTGTTCATAATTGTTAAATACAATATTCTAGCATTTGAAATTCTGCAAAACGTTTACATGTGCCAGTTTTTTACACAGAATTAATTAAATTGCATTCTCTATAGAATGAAACCGAATAGATGTATGTCCCTTACAACATCAGTAAACAAGCTGTGGCTCAAATTCAGCCAAGTCGACAGAGCCAGATTCGATCGGTTTCATGAGATACGCAGCTAATATCTCGGAAGCAAGAGCTGCAACAAGGGGAATCCTCTTCAAGTTCTTGATCAAGGGGATATCATCGGACTTCCCAATCGCGAGTATTTGCTCATAGCTTTCCACCATCCTGTCCAACTTTCTCTTGAACTCTGGGTTCTCAACGTCCAGAACAGCCGGGAAAACTCTAGCAGTCGTGCGGTTTGTCTACACAAAAGGTAACATTCACAATCACCACCCATAAATGATGCAAGAAAATATTAAGTGGTAGTAACATTTACCTCAATGATAACATGCATGTCAAATTGTTTAGTAGTCAGACCAATGCCCTCGTAGAAATCTGTTCTTTGGCAGTCGTTGAGATACATTGTCACATAAACCTGCATATTTAGATCATCAAGATGTAAGAAACACACACAGAAACACACATACACACGTATTAGAGGACGCGTTCGTTCTGTTCCTACCGAGAGACAGAAGAAACGGGACCACAGCTTCGCCTTCCAGTCATTGAGGAACTGTGGCTGTGCCTTCATCAATGCAGAGAAGAAATCGCCATGGCGATTCTCATCCTGGCACCAGTTCTCAAAGTACTTGAAAATCGGGTAGCATTGGTATTCTGGGTTTTCCTTGAGATGTCTGTATATGGTTATGTATCTCCAATACCCGATCTTCTCTGACAAATAGGTCGCGTAGAAAATGAACTTAGGCTTGAAAAAGGTGTACTTTCGGGCCTTTGTTAGGAACCCCAAGTCGAGAGCCAAGTTGAAATCGGATAAACCTTTGTTCAAAAACCTGTCACACAATAAACCACAACATCTTACAGCAATCATAAAACATTAGCAACTATGTTTAAAATGCAGGGGAAATTTGAACATACATACCCTGCATGACGGGCTTCATCCCTAGACATGAGTGAGAAAATCTCAGCTACAATAGGGTTAGTTTTCTGCACAGGTAATCATTGAATAGGTTCAACATATATGTTTTGCAGCATTATTTGAACAGTATTAGTTGTTTCATGTAAAGGTATTAGTTGCTTAACTATAAAGTATTAGTTGCAAAAAACAGAGGTATGATAAAACTGCTAGATAACATATTCAAGAATCGAAAGAGCAGACCTTTAGCCTCCTTCCAAGCTCCTTATACAGAAGAAAACCAGAGAACTCAGCAGTGCAGGATCTTTCCAAGAACTCGACAAAGATCTGCCTCAATGGGCCATCAATTTTGTCAGCAGCTTCCTTGAACTCCTTGTTCCTCACAAAATGCGTCTGGTTGAAATCCGTCTTGAATTCCTGCAACAGAGCTTCGAACTCAGCCATGTTGAGGTTCTTGTTGATCTCCGTGTTGAAAAGCTGCTCCATTTCGTCGAAATCGGTGGTGTAGAACCTCGGCGTCAGAAGGGATTCGTTGATTTCTTTCTTCTGGCTGCTCTTCTTCGTCGCCGCCGGCGGGGTGGCGGTGGCGGACATTTTGACGGTGAAGAATTTTGAGCGTGGGATCAAGCTTGAGCTGCTGGTTCCAATTCTGGGGGTGAATTTGGAAATGGGTTTTAACAGGGCCATTTCTGCAGCCATTTTTTCAGTAGAGAAGAGTGGTGAAGATGAATGGGGGTTTGTGGGATTATATCGTTGGTGATGAAATCTAAGTTATCTAACCTCATCGGATGATGAAATCTGGAGTTGCCTTGGTGCCTGACACGTGGCGGATTGTTGTAGGTCACCTTGATTGCGTTTGTAGGTTTTCATGCATTATTTAGGACCCCAGTTCTTGTGGCCTAGCTCTCTCCACAAATGGATTTTCAATAAATTTTGACATCTTTCTATAATTTTTCCTTCTTAAAGATCAAATTTTGGTTAGAAATAAAAATTGTGGAGTTGAAATTGGAGTAATATTTAACAATGTCTTATGGGACCAAAGTAGATTTTTTATTTTTTTTAAATAAAAATATTCTCATCTTTTCGTCAAACAAACTTCAACACTGTCAAGATTTTGCAGATTTGTCGTTTCACAAACTCTTATGTAAAACTTATTTAATGTATGAAATTGATATTATTATTTTTACAAATTAAAATTATAATAATAAATTGTTCAATTGATAAATGTAGTTTGTTTTATTAATGGATGGAGGGCTCAAAAGTATTCACCATTATATATTGTTAATCATTATTTTATTCTCTAAACATTAACATATTTATATACATGTAAAGAATAATTTACCATTAATCTAGGATAAATAAACACAGAGCAGGGGAGAATTCTTGATAAAGAAAAAAAATATAGAAATAATTTTATATTTCTGAAAATTAGAAGCAAAAGGAATTCAAGCAAATAAAAGCTGTAAAGGGTTGAAGACTGAGTCTCAATTACATTAAATCAAACCAAATACACAACAAAATAACTACATTTTGATAACAACTAACAAGTTCTTCTTCTGTTATTTTGAACATTATCATCCTATGATCATTTCAAAGGCTGAAAGTAGCAATGATCTATATACCTTACAAGATGAACAAACTGCAATGAATCTGTGTTTCATGCTCCACCTGATGTTTGTCTGGATTTTATATCATCATGTTTCTCCCTGTCATTAGCCTCAATTTCAACTATGCCGGATTCTTCGAGTTCTTGATCCATTATGAACCTGTCAGAATCACTTCTTTCGCCTTCGTTCTTGTGTTTGAGATTTCCCTTAATTCGATCAAACTCCATACTTGACAGAATCTCAGGAAGTGTAAGAAGATTGTCCTCACTAACCTTGTTTCCCATCTCAATGTCGATTTTCTCCTTTGTACCTTCGAAGAAACCATGATCCGTCGGTTCTCTGACCATGATTTCGTCTTCTTGAACAAGTGCTCGGAAATCAAGCATTGGAGGAGGAATTTTAGAGAAGAAGATCTCTTCAAAGTTCTTCATCATCCCTTTGTTGTACGGGTTCTCCTTCTTATCGTAACGGTACCTGAAGTTCTCATACGTCGTCTGCATCACAAGTGGGGAGTTAGTTCTCTCGTTATTGTATACCAAGTGTACGATGCAAATGTACATAACTAATACTTTTCAATGAAAGCAATTAATACCTTTTAGTTAAACAACTAATACCCGTACAAGTTTTTGTCAGGAAATTAAGATGATCACCTGATTTGTGCTGATGAGATAGAAATGGAAAATCGTAAGCCCACCGACGAACCAGACAGCGGTGAAACAGTAGACAATCAGAAAAACCGACAAAACATCACTTGACATTGCTTTCCAGACACTGCCTTTCATTCTCTCTCGTACAATGTGGACCAAAGACTCCATGAAAATAAATATGCACAAGATTGTTGATGTTGCTATGAACATGTAGAAGTACCGATAGTTACGCTGCACGCGCAGATGGTGTAGAATAAGGACATGTTTGGTTATATTGTAAGTAATCAAACATGGTTTAAAGGGATATATGCAAGAATACTCACTATACCAATGCACTGGCCAACCCATGGACAGTGGTGATCAAATCTCTGAACACAGTTATTGCAGATGGAGCAATGTGATGCACGAGGGGGACGATACAGCAGACACGTGTCACAGAACTTTACTTTGACAGCGTGTCCGTTGACAACAACAGTCTTTGTCCGAGGAAGCTTCAGATGGGGAGTTGTTCCGTTGATCCACTCCATTGATGGCGTGTGATCTAATTCGAATGTTTCGTCGTATTCAGGAGCTTTCGTATTTCTAGGTATGATCCCAGGATCTCTAGAGGATGTAAGAAAGAGGAAGAATAAATCCTGCAAATGATCATATTTATATGAAAAACATCATCACATCACAGGTTATTTAACACGAAATTCGAACTACTTACTTACCAACACAGTTAGTACTATAACCACAATAAGTACAGGGTACCACTGGCCAGCAGGTTTGTGTTCTTTCATCTGGTGTCTGACGATTAATACGATCTTGATACAGAATGCAAGGGCGGGTGCAGCAATCATGAATACGGACAAAAACAACGAGGATACATCTGGACCGAAAATCAATCTTCCACCAAAGAAGAACTTCTGTTTGATCCAAAAGTACAAAACTCGGGTTTTATGATTGATCATATATGAAGAAAGTCTTGTAACAAAATCAAGAAAAAGGAAGTAGTTTTCAATCTTCATCTTAGGTGACATATTTGTGCAACTATGTATATCAAGTTTTGGTCATCATTAATGAATCAAGAAATATTTCCCTTCCCAATTGATCATCAAGAACAGAAAATAATCTACCAAATGAGATAAAAAGAAAAGGGCTTACATTGCTTCCACTCCAGATTTTATAGAGCCTCAGAGACTCAGGTTTTTCGCGGTCCATATGTCTCCAATTCAGTTAAAAAAAAAAAAAACAGCAAATTAGCAGCCAGAAAAGTTCAGTTCGGATTGTTGTATGATTTCCAATCACATAAAGCTCCTTTCTAGATTCAATTTCTTTGCAACATCCCACACAGAAACTATATTAAACTCATGCTTTCATTCATGCAAAAACATGGATCAATAGTTTTGAGGAGAGAAAGAGAGAGGGATTTGAGATGATCAAGAAACAGCTGCCATTAGGCCATCTGTTTCTTTATCACAAAGTATATTTCTTGGTAAGAATGTCGTATTCTTCTCATAAACACAAAGTATATTTCTTGGTAAGAATGTCGTATTCTTCTCATAAATATTTGTTAATTCATTTATGTTGTGGTCTGATGGAATCTCTGGATTTTATCTAACTACATAATCAATTTGTTTTCAGTTATTTTCTCACAAACTAAAAAGATTGACTTTCAGTTATTTTCCCTCAATCTCTAAAGGGTGTGTATCTATCCTGGCAGATTGGGCGGTTCTTCCAACTTTTTGACTCTTTTCTTTTCATAATCTCAAATTAATCCAACGTGCGAGCACAACAATCTTTATTGCCTTTTTTTTATGTATGTTCAATGGTTTGAAATAATTCATATAATTTACTCATTAGCAAACTCACGCGTATTTATCGTATTAAAATTTTAAATTGAAATCTTCAATATTTCAAAATATCTCTAGTATTATAATCAAAACATGAAATTAATTGAGAATTTTTCTTCAGTGATGATAGACAGTTCAAATGAGAGTGGTGGCGTGGCGACCGTCGACGTGCCCAGAATAAAAAAATTATGTCAATTTTCCAATCAAATTTTAAATATCCAGCAAAAATGACTAAAATTGAAACCAAAAGAACCAAATTTAATAAAGTAAAAATTTACCGAACCATTTGTGAATCCGGACAAAATTACAAGACCATTTGTGATTTTTTTTCTCTAAAAATATATGTATTATCATTAGATTACAAACTAAATTTAAATAACATATTAAAAATAACAAACTAGTTGATTAAACACAAGGAAACATATCTTTTTGCAAAAAAAAAAAGAAAATATTTTATTATAAATGAAGAAATTAATGAATTAACTAGCTTCAAATTCAAGTATCATATGAATAATTGGGATTGTTATCATAGAATTCTCAGAAATCCTTATGAAGTCGTCATTGAAACAGCATCAGTTTGTCTTCATCACTTCATTTTTTAAATATAAAGACAAGAAACTAATCTGAACCAAAAACATGAATCTATGAAAATAGATTATAAAATAACTAAGAGTTTGCGATAATTAATATATACTCATATCAAATTAATTATTAACCGATGATTTCCTTGTAATTTACAACTTCCTCGTTCAAACAAAAAGTATGAAGATAAACTTACAAGATTTCAGCATTCACAGCTTTTATCTCTTATTTCTTTTTCCTTTCTTTCTTTCACAGAAAGATACATAAACGAAAAAAGTGACCTGTGTACGAAAGAAAAACGACGCTTAACTCCTCGAATCTCCGGTCTTCAGACCGAAAACAACAGATCAAACAGCCTGAAAACAGATGATCAACAAATGAAGCAGTCAAGAAAATGGAGACGAAAAAGCAACACAAAAAAATCAACATTGCAAGGATTAGAATCCCTCATCTCAAATGTATCAGAAAGTATCAATCTTTTTCTACATTTTGGATCAAGAAAACGCGTAATATAGGCTTTGCCAACATGAAAAAAATTCATCTTTAAAAGTTTGGACCTTATCTTTGAAGTGCCACTGATGATGCTCTATGAATAGCGAAGTGCCACTGATGATGTTCTTCGTGAGCTATCCGTACTAAATCCAGTGGTGTCATTGTCGTCTCGATCAGAAGAAAAAGAGAAAGGGTCAGCAGAAATTTTCCCTCCATTGTCCTTCTTCAAACTGTCTTCAATTCCGATGTAGTCCAATGGTTTGCCGTCTTTGTTGATGATACCAAGTTCGAGGTCTATCTTCTTGTTCGACTTGTTAAAGTCTCCACCGAATCTTTTACTTACGGACCCTTCAAATGGATCGTCTCCTTTATTCACCCATTCTCGGAAATTAATCAGAGGGGGTGCCGGCTTAGTGAAGAGAATTTCCTTGAGGTTCTTGATGATCCCCCGGTTAAATGGATTTTCCTTCTTATCGTATCTGTAACGGAAGTTCTCGTATGTTGTCTGTTAATTACACTAAAGACATATATTAGTATATATTTCTTGAATTTTTCTGTTAAAAGTAAGGAAACAAATCACAAGATAGACCGGTAGTAACAAATCTGATTCTCACAGATCATTTCAATAGTACATATGATTTAGAAATAGGATAGACCCCAAAAAAGACTAACCTGATTGGTGCACATGAGATAGAAATGTAGGACACTAATCCCACCAACAAACCACACTGCAATGAAGCAGTAAACTAGTAGAGTCACCGAGACGACGTCCTCTGACATGGCAGTCCATAAGGAACCCGGTTTATCGACGAGGCTCATTAAAGTGAATGTGAAAACATAAATGCACAAGCTTGTTGATGTTGATATGAACATGAGGAAAGTCCTGTAGTTCCGCTGCACAAGAATATGCAGTGTTAGTCTGTTTCCCAAAAATAATCGACATTTTGATTCCTAGGCAAGTACTTTTATGACCAGTTGCACCGTTCAACTCAAGTGCATTTTTAAATGGTATTAATTGTTTTAATAAAAGGTATTAGTTGTTTTAATAAAAGGTATTAGTTGTGAACTAGTTGCACGTTGCAGGTGGTGCATCTCTAGTGTTACTATTGATCCTAATGCTTACAGCTCCGATGCACTGGCCCACCCATGGACAGTGGTGGTCAAATCTCTGGACACAGTTGTTGCAAATCGAGCAATGAGATGCACGTGGTGGACGGTACAACAAACAAGTATCACAGTACTTCACTTTCACCGTATGGCCATTGACGCAAACGTCCTTCATTCTTGGTAATTTCAAGTCGGGAGATGCAGCGTGGGCCCACTCTGAAGCGGGCTTTATTGAGCTATCTAAATCTGGTGGCTTTGTGTTTCTAGGAACTATTCCAGGATCTCTTGCAGATGTCAAGAAGAGAAACGTGAAATCCTGCAAAACCACAACCATTGAACACTTCTGGATTCTTCTTTCTGTGTCACATTATGCTATTTACCTACCAACAATGTCAGGACAAGTCCCATAAGAAATACAACACGATCGTGCAAGAAGTCAGCCTCCGGAATCTTCATGAACATCTTGGTACAGAATGTTAATGCAGGTGACCCTATGAGGATGGTAGTTATAAAGACTGATCGTGCATCAGGCCCAAAGACCAATCTCCCTCCACACAAAAATTTCTGAAAAGATGATCCAACAATGCATTGATTCTGCACTTTTCTGGAAAGTTTTAAACAGTTAAAAGGAACATAATTGCATCATATAGCTGAAGACCTTTTGAGGCTTTTCCCTAACGTAACCCGACTAGAACAGGGTTGACGTAAAGCTAAAATGACACTACAAACAGAGCTTTTACCCAGTATAAAAACTTCCACATCTACTTGCAGATTCATTGTAAATTTAAAAGAATGCACAAACAGTAGTAGTATAGTCCTCGTAAATCGCTCTATGCATGAAGTACAAAAATGCAGTGCATGAGTGTTGAAAGAACAAGCAAGGTTCTTTTATCCTTTTGAAAGAACAAGCAAGGTTCTTTTATCCTTCTAACATAGCAAGATACTGATATCAGATGATTTGAGTCAATAAACACAAACTAAGGGATAATTCCATTATAATGAACTAGATTCTGTTTCTCTGAACACAATATCCATCCAAGATTCTTGGCCCAACATTAACCAAAAATTAACCCATGCAAATATATAGAAACAATAAAATATTAAAAGCAGAAGGAAGAACATACATTACGACCCTCCCAAACTTGATAAAGCCTCTTGTTCACAGTCTGGGGATCCATGGATTTTGAGAGTGCAGCGACAAAATCTTGATTTTTCATCCCAATAATCAAAAAGACCTAAACTTTTTGAATATTTTTCCCTTAAATTTATTTTATTTTTCCCAAATTCTGCAATTTTACATACAAAAAAGAAGAAAAGAATAAATTTGATCAAAGGGTGAGAGGAAATCAAGATTTTGTGATGCAGGCGTAGCTGAAATAGGGAGGAAGAAAACCCTAATTTCTTTCGTGCTATACCAGCTACCCCTGCTCTACTCCCTCTCAGAACCCACGTTTCCGAGACATTGTTTTCTCCTTGTTTCTCCCTTTTCTCAGATTAACTAATCTTGGATCAATCTTTTCTGGATTTTCAAATTCCATCCCCATTTTTCGCGGTTAATGCACTCTCTAACTCGGTTCAATTGGCGGATCAATTTTATTCTTATACACACAGTTTAATTTACAAGTGACTTGTTTTTTATTTTAAATCAAGCCGAGAAAAAAATAAGTTAATCTTAAATTGAGATGCATATAAAATGGGCAAAGTATAACTTCAACAACTTTCACATAAAATTTTGTGAAACTAGTTAAAGAGTGTGACTTATATTACTAAAGGGTATTAGTTGTGATAACTGAAGGATATGACTTTTTACTATAAAGGGTATTGGTTGTGATAACTGAAGGATATGACTTTTACTATAAAGGGTATTGCTCATAACACTGAAGGGTGTGACTTATATTACAGCAGGAAGTATTAATAGTGATAATTAAAATGTGTAACTCATATTACAAAAGGGTATTAATCGTGATAATTAAATAGTCATGATTTTTTATAGGAACCAATTTCACAGTGAACAAGTTTCACGGCATAGCAACTCTATAAAATAAACATCAATCTCATATATCAATGAAAGAACTTGTATGCACCAGATACACTGTGCAATTTTAAAACATGAAATTTGTTTTATTGTAATATACAATTTATTTATATTAAAATGTGTAACTTATTTTCATTGATATAAATTGCATGTGTTCAATGTAAACAAGTTGTTTTAAAAATACACTTAAATCGCACAATACACATGATGCATGAAAAACCTACTAATTACATATCAATAGATGATGCATAGATAATACGGAAACAATAAATGCAGCACCACAAATAAGAATCTTGATTAACAAATCAAGAAAGCAAAAGGTTCCCTAACATAACATAGTTTTAAAACCATCAATGATGAATGAATGCTCCTGAAAGACAAAAAGGATCAAGTACCAAAACATGAAGGGAGCTTATGAGGGTCTCAAAGAACTCTGCCTCACTCTAATTCTGATACACAATTCTAATACAACAGTACATTACAAACTACATACTACAACTACCTATGACACTCCATCTGCTCCAACTGAAAACTTTCCGGTTCATCTGTAGCTGCTAATACTATGGCTGAGGCCTTCTTCTTCCCAATGGGCAGAGGAATCCAGCACGGTATCATCAAATTTCCAGTAAAGGTATGAATCTTGAGGCTAAGAGTAATAACTAGCATTGCCACCAAAAAAAGAAAAGATTGTAAGGCAATATAATTCCTCAAGATTTAAAAACAATTGCCGCATATAGGTTGTCAAAGCATCAGAGATTTCTCAAAAGGGGAAGATATTAGCACCATTTTTCATAGCTAAAGAAACAAAAATGACCAAGTGAGTTTTACTTAAATGCACTGTACAGAGCAGTTATACTATTGTGGAAGATACGAAATAAGTAACTGTATCATTAAATCGATAGCTTACCTTTATTCCAAGGCATCAATAGAAGTAGCCTTTGCACTTGACCGAGCCACACAAGCACTTCTTCCTGCCTTTGTCTCCTTGAACAAGCCCATAGTCATAGGTAAGCTCCTGCATGGGAGGAATATGTCGAATGGCAAACATAGCAATATGTAGATAGGCATCATTGTTACTTTCCCTCAAAACGGGCTGCCAGAACACATTAGGCGCACAACTATGATTCATGAAACGGGCCACATTTCCATTGTTTTTCGCACTTATAACAAGGGGGAAAGGAGATTTTTTGAAACCAGCAGGATCATCAACGGGTTCGACTGGCTCATAGTACCGACTAGCATCGAATACATAATTATCATCAGTATCATTCCCAAGATTATCCTTGATGATGTCCCCAGCATACTCACAGATAAAAGCTCCGGCCCGAATGGGATCCCAAGACCTAAGCCCCCAACCTCTATTCCTCGTCTTAAATACCTCGAGACGGACTTTTATACCCGCTTGAGACAAACGGCTTCTGCAGTTCGGAGGACATGAACAGACGGGCCCGCACTCATGGATCACAGAGTTATTACCAGTCAAGAGAACCCCAAGAGTTGAGTACGGGAGAGAACCGTCGTTTCTCTGGTTACATGGACAGTTGGAATCGCCAGGCTGGCATCCATTCAAGCAGTGACAACCCGACGAAGGGTTAGGGGCAGCAAAAGGCTGTGAATATTTGAGAGTAGCAACGTACGTGAAATGAGCGGGCCCCCTCTCCCCATCAATGTCGTTCACAAGAGCTACAGGCTGAGTCTCAGCACCTGAGGCTATATCAGGAATTATAATGCCAGGTCGAGTGGCAGTCCCATCTTTAAACTGCTGAATTGATTTCCACAATGAAAAGGCTTCCGGTTGCCCAGGTGTCCTAATCAACTTATACTTAAATACGTTGCAACCCGATTTATTTTTCTCTGCCCATGACTCCTGAATTCTGTACAGGCCATCATACACATAGATCTTGCCAGTACTATCCACATCTTTAATACCCCTTATGACTCTTATATCATTAGCCCGATGTAGACTCTTTTCTAAAGCAAGATTTCCCCTTTCAAGCTTTTGATCAAACATTTGTCCATCTCTTCTCACTACTCCACCCTGACCACTGTAAATTAACACATCGCTGTTATCCCCGTCATCATCATATCCACCAGACGAAACTATGCTGACAGCAACAGGTTCTTCATCCGTGGAAACCTTGACACTCATATAATCAATCCCACCCATGCTTTGGGCATGTAAGCCCACCAAACAAAGCTCCATTCTAAAGAAAAAAATATCACCCACCTCAATCCCAGGTACATGCCCAATCCTCTTATTGCAGTTTGTTCGCACTCCTTTGGTCATCATAAGATTAGAAGCTTTCAGATCGGGACGTTTAGCAACACCAGGAGCTGAACCCTTAATTTCTTCAAGATGCGAAATCCTTCTCCGAAGCAGATCATACACCAGGAGTATGGTTCCGGTGATATTCCTGTCACCATTAGTTCTTCTAGAGTCATCAAAATCCTTAAGCTTAAACGAGGTCAAGAAGCTATTAACTACTGATTCAACATCAATCTCTTTACCATCTCCAAAATTTCCAGCTGATTTTCTCCTCTGTGTACGACTCTTTCGCTTACTACTGCCACTCTTACTATTGCCACCCTCTGCATCAGCGACATGCATGCTAAACCCACTCACATAAGAGTCGTTTTGATCATGCGAGTCGCTATACCTATCATCATCTACTGATACAAAACCTGATCCACGAGTTCTGGAGGCCCTCTTGGAACCACTGGGACCCCCATTTTGGCGGGCGGTTGGGGTCCTAAATGAATTCAATGGAATAGGAGCTGGTATACCGCTACCAAAACCTTGGGTGTTCTGAGAATCATTTGAAGTCATAAAAGGGTAAAATGGTTGCACTCCAGAGGGGAAAGGACCTGATGGGGGAACACAGACGAAAGGAGTCGGACTGGGGTTGGTAACTGAAGACATACCAGGTGGATTTGGGAAAATTGGGACAAGGCATCTTATAGGCCTCACCTCTAAAACCCTAGACTTGTCAATTGACCCAGGAGGACCGTTTTGATTAGACCCCAAACCTTGTTCCATTTAACAACACAGCACCTTAAATAATAATTTATCCAAGAATTATCAGGGAGGGAAAAACAGTCTCAGCACAGCACAAAATGAAAACAGGATCTACCACCAAAATAACGACTCTATTTCAATTTACGAACACTCCCAGTACAAAAATCAATCCACCAAGAACCAGCTTCCTGAAAAATGCTGAAAATTTAATCAGGCATCAGACACAAATTTAAGTAAAAATCAAATCTTTAGGGAAATGAACAGAAAACCCCTGAATTTTCATGCGAACCCTTAAAAACCCATTAACGAATCAGCTATAATTGAAGTTTTAAAGCACAAATAAAACACATACAGAGCAGAGAAACATGAAATCTATTTGTAAATTAGAAGATGAAAAAGAGTATTCAGCTGTAGCCTCAGCAAATTAAAAAAAAAAATGAAGACATACAGATACAAAACACACTTCAGAATAGAAAAAGATTCCACATGTTTTTCACCAGAGCCCAGATCAGATGCTTCAACACAAAATAAAATGAAAAATAAGATCTTGAAATTGAGAAAAGTACCTCCGAAGTCGAGAGTGGTTTTTCAGCAGGTGCGTGCGTCTTGAGAGCGTTTTGTGTGGGTTATTTGCTGCAGTCAGTCTGCAGTTTTGATTATTCACTTTTCGTAAATAGTCGTCCTAATTTTGTTTGATCATTTCTTAAAATAAAAATAAAGCAACTTTCAATACTATTTAATATTATTAATTCTCTCTACAAAATCCATTTTACAACATTTAATATTATTATTTTCCTCTACCAAATCCACTTTACTCACTTTACACCATTTAATACTATTATCTCCTACTTTTTCTTAATCTTCGTGCCTACAGTAATCGAATAATCAAAAATAGGATGGAGGGAGTATTTCATTTTATTTCTATTTTTTGGTCTATGTACTATTGGGGTAACTCTGCATTCTATTTTTAATTTTTATTTCTATTTTTTGGTCTCGCTATCACTATCCAATAATCCAAGGCTATTTCTCTTTTTGGAATTCTATTTTAAATTATTATCCATTGTCCACATTTACAGTCAGAATTTTCTGTCGTATTTCGTTCGTATTTACGGCCAAATATCCGCATTCGCAATAAAAGAAAAAAGTTTATTTGACTTTTATTCAATTTACAATTAAAAGTTCTATTACATTATGATATAACATCTCTTGTTACACGGGTTAGATTAATTCCATGAAAAAGAAAAAACGGTGAAATGAATAATTGAAAAAAAAGTGTAGTTTTCTTTCAATATTTTAATTTTGTATTAAAAAAATCAATTTTTTATCAAATAAAAAAATATTTAATTCATGATCGATTCAAATGAAATTTTAATTAAAGTAATTTTGACATAAATTTCACAAAATTTATTTAATCATGATTTTGGTAAAATCAGTATCAACAGTTTAAACTCATATTTGTTCCAGCAAAATTTTAAAATAATTAATTGAACTTATAATGGTAAAATTCCAATTATAAACGAAATTTGCATTCTTAATGGAATTTGTTATATTACTAATTTCTCAATTTATTTATGTTTACAATCTAATTTCCATTCCTTTGTTAGTGTAATAAGCATAGTCAAAAGAAGAATTCTATTTTGTGCGAGTCAAAAGTAAATCTCAATTTGCAAGATCATGGAAATCTTGAATGCACAGATTTTGTATATTTGAATTATTGTCATTAAAGTTTTTTTTTCCGCCTTAATTCTCCATGTTTTATTGCAAATTTTTAGTGAATGTGAATTCTATCTATGATCTGATTAGTAATGTTACGCATTCTATCATCATTTCATTAACTGACTGGACTCATTATTATCCCATAATAAGATTAGTCTTATTCAAAATTTACATAATTTGAACTTTTTTTATTGTAAAATGGTTTGAACCTTTTTTTTAAAAAAACTTGGTTTGAACCTTTTTTAAAATGTCCATCTCGAATAGAAATAAATATCACTATTGGTGGAAGGATAAGTGGGGCCAACAGAGAAACTTACAAGGAACAATTATCAAATTCCTACTTAAAGGATCAAACAAACTACTAAACCTTAAAAGCAACGATTACAAAGATAAAGTCATCTATAATTACAATCTTAACAATCTAATCACACGGACAGAGTAATCACAGGAAAACAGTTACAACGACCTGGAAAAATATTTCCACCTTCAAACCTCATTTGCTCAACCAAAGGATACCAAAGAATCCAAAGTCAAAGATTTGATTTTTATTAATTTTCTAGGCTGCACAGCAGGTAATTTTAACGTGATCAAATGTTTTGCAGTTAAAGATTCAATCTTTTTTTCTTGAATATTTGTTTTCTGTGTTTTGCCCAGATTCTTAAATCTTCATAAAATTTTGTTCTGGGATATTTTTGTCTCTTATTCAACTGTGAAATTGTTTACTGACTGTTTCTTGATTCTCCTAGACATGGGCTCCGCCTATAATTATTGGAATTACTGCAACCTATTTCAGCATTTCTGTAATGAGATTTGACTTTTTCACCAGAGTGTAGATGTGTAATGTAATGATTCTTGTTCTAATCCAATGCTTTTGCACATGTGGGAGTTGCAGCAGTTGCCTTAGATTGTGTGTTTTGCTGATGACAATAGCTGTATAAGGTAGTTATTCTGTTTATACTTTTCAACTTTATACAGTTGAATTTTAACAGAATCTATAGCAGAATTAGCTCTTGTTACATCACCAATTTTTCTGCTGTTTTCACCGATCAGATTGTAGTGTTATTCGGGTTTAAATAGGCGGCTGAACAATCTAACGAGCAAGAAATGGACTCGAAGTATGGTGTTTGTGTGTTGCTGCTTTCCTTTTTCATTACGTTCCATCAGTGTTGTGCAACTGGGATCAATGCAACTCAAACAGCATCATTATCCGTAAATGCTTCCAAGAATCCTGAAAGAAAGATACCAAAGACTTTGTTTGGAATATCATTTGAGGTCAGTTTGGCATATTCATTATGTCTTCAAATATTACAGCATGGTTTCTGTTTGGATCTTTTCCAATCATAGTTTTGTTTATGTTTTTAACCATATTGAGTCATAATTATTGAAGATTTTCTGTAGGAGATCAATCATTCTGGTGCTGGAGGATTGTGGGCGGAGCTTGTTAACAATAGAGGTAGCTAGAAATTTTGAAATGTTAATCTTTGATATTATTATTCAAGTCTAAAACAAAGCTTTGATTCATGCTAATATTATGTGCTTCAAATATCACTTTAACCATCACTAATTTCTCATACTATCCAAGTTTTGATTCTCAGAATTATGTTTCCAGGTTTTGAAGCTGGAGGTCAAAATACTCCATCAAATATTAGTCCTTGGACCAAAATTGGAGACGATTCATCGATCATAGTATCAACTGACCGTTCATCCTGCTTCGATAGAAATATAGTTGCTCTTCAAATGGAGGTGCTGTGCGATTCTCACGGTCAAAACAACTGTCCTGTAGGAGGAGTTGGTGTCTACAATCCTGGATTCTGGGGAATGGTAAGAAAATATTTTCATCTTTATAGTACAGTTACCTAGTATTTACGTATAATGATCCTCTATATGTTCTTATAAATGTGTAATATGCAGAATATTGAAAAGGGAAAGACATATAAAGTGTCCTTTTATGTTCGATCTTTACAACCAGTTGAAATGGCTGTATCATTGATTGGTTCGAAACTGCAGACTCTAGCCACATCTGATATTAAGTGAGAAATTTTAAGATTCAATGATGCTTTAATTCCTGTTACATTGTTTATTTCTTATATGTTTAAGATTGGTTTTGCAGAGATGATGATGTCTCAAAGTGGACAAGGAAGGAGATTTTGTTGGAAGCACAGGAATCGGATACTAATTCAAGATTGCAGTTGACGACATCAAAAAAGTGTACGATATGGCTCGACCAAGTCTCAGCAATGCCTTTAGATACACACTTGGTGTGTGAGTTTACTACATTTCCAAAAACTTCATAGAAAAGTGCAGTTTGCATAACTGAAATATTTATTTTAATTCCTGTCGTAGGGACATGGATTTCGACAAGATCTTTTCGACATGCTTAATGTTTTGAAGCCAGGATTTATCAGATTCCCAGGTACCTTATTTATCTATGTTTCTTTGTTCATTTTCCTTTTTTTTTTCACAATAATAACTTAAACTTTTCTTATTTATTCTATCTGTTTCTTGAAAGGCGGTTCGTTTGTGGAAGGAGATTGGTTAGTGAATGCATTCAGATGGAGAGAAACTATAGGATCATGGCAAGAAAGGCCTGGTCATTTTAATGATGTTTGGCAATATTGGACCGATGATGGACTAGGTTATTTCGAATACCTCCAAGTAAAATATGCTCTTCTTCCTAGTTTACAGCATCTGAAGAAGCTTTCTTGCATCATTCTCATTTCATAAGGATGCATTGTTGTAATTCTGCAGCTTGCAGAGGATTTAGGCGCATCGCCAGTTTGGGTCTTTAACAGCGGTATTATATATAGTATAAACAAGCACACTTCACTATAGTTGTTATTCTGCTGTGCTAACAAAGAATACTAAATCTTTGTAGGAATAAGTCACAATGATCAAGTTGATACTCCGATCATTCTACCCTTTGTACAAGTACGTCTTTTTTTCTTTTCTTTTTTTGAGTTTCATACTACAAAGTTTAAAGTTGTTAACTTCAACTATCTTAGCATCATTCTCAGCTTCAGATGTTTGCCTTTTCTATTTCAGGATATTCTTGACGCGATTGAGTTTGCTAGGGGAGACCCGACTTCTAAATGGGGCTCCTTTAGAGCTCATATGGGCCATCCAGAACCATTTGATCTACAATATGTTGCTGTTGGAAATCAGGACTGTTGGAACAAGAATTATCGTGGTATGTATTTCTTCTGCCAATGTCATTGTACGTTGTAAGGCTGAGACACGAAATACAATATCCACATTCTTATATTGTTATATATACATGTCAGGGAATTACATGAAGTTTTACACTGTCATAAAAGGAGCCTACCCAGATATCAAGATCGTCTCAAACTGTGATGGTTCTGTTCAACCGTTGAATCTCCCTGCTGATTTGTATGATTTCCATGTAAGAATCGTAACCTCAAAAACTAAATCCTTGTGTAAATTATATCTGTTTTCTTATCTCACAATGTGGTGTTCTTTTTGCAAAGGTTTACACGAATGCAAATTCTATGTTCTCGATGACACATAACTTTGATCAAACCTCACGAAATGGCCCAAAGGTGATTCTTTTTTACACCTCTCCTAATTCCTCGAGTGTTTTATGTTTCTTAGCTGTTTAGTGGACGATGATATTTCAGGCTTTTGTGAGCGAGTATGCTGTGAATGGAAACGACGCTGGGAGTGGAAATCTTTATAAAGCACTTGCTGAAGCTGCCTTTCTTCTTGGACTAGAGAGAAATAGGTACTTAATTCTAACAATTTATTACAATCTGGAATTTTACAACTCATCCCAAAACCATATCAGATGAATTCAATTGTTTTGCAGTGATGCAGTTGAAATGGCAAGCAATGCTCCTTTATTCGTGAATGTCAATGATAGGAGGTAAGATTATTTCATTCTTTGATACTCATCATCAACCTGCTTACGAAGCAAGAGTCGTGTTTCTTACACAGGTTCAATCCAGATGCCATAGTCTTTGATTCATCCAAGGTGTACGGTACTCCTAGTTACTGGATGCAGCATATCTTCAAAGAGTCGAATGGTGCCATTCTTCTCGATTCCAAGCTTCAATCCGGTCCTTCTTCCCTCCTCGCAACAGCTATTTCATGGACAAATCCAGAGAACAATAAAAACTATGTCAGAATAAAGGTTTGAGTGATTGAAACTGCAACATCCTTCCTTCAACATTCTTCTCAATGATACCACTCATATTCAACGATACGCGGAAAATAAGTTTATCATGAAGAAAAGAATTCCTAATTATGCTTATCTGGTATTCTTGGCTCATAATAAAAGTATCTTATTGATCAGGTTGTGAACTTTGGGAGCAACAGAGTGAATCTTAAGGTTTCGATCGACGGCCTGGACAAGAAGTCCATAGAAGCAGCAGGTTCTACATTGACTACACTAACATCTGGCAAAGTGAGGGATGAAAATTCATTCAATGAGCCAAAGAAGGTAATTTGATTACCTTTAGCAATTTCTTTCTCTAGTCTTCAATGATAAATGGTTTTATGAAAGCTGATTTAATGAATTAGAAGTAACAATAACGTATTCTTGTTTATGCAGGTGGCTCCTGTTATAAATGCACTTAAAAATGGGAGCAACAAAATGAATATTATGCTACCTCCATATTCCTTAACCGCGATAGATTTGCTGAGAAAATTAAATGTTATCCAAGCTGCAGGATCTGATGGTGTTCTTGCATCGATGTAATTTGTGCAGCATTTGATATAATAATTACACGTTTTCTTTAGGAAAATCATACAAAGTGATTATAATACATGTAAGTTTGTGTTAGCAAATGTAAATGTAGGTAATCCCTGGCATATCTTGATTAAAAAAAAATGATGCAATCAATGTTTTTTTTTTAACAAAATGCTGATTAATTTAGAAATAGAATAGAAAGCATTCAAAAACGCAAAAAGAGTCGTAATAATAAATACATACAACTAATTAATGTCGAAAGGTGAATTGTAAAAAGTGCATAAGTTACAGAGCGCTTTCACAAGATTCTGTTTCTAGTTGATGACAATAGTTTTCACGTATTTTCAACAGTGTTTCCAGATAAAAATCTCTGCATATAAGCTGAAAATGGAGACTAACTTCAGAATTCGTCACAGACTCGTTCACGTCAGGCATGGTGATGTTGCTAACCTCATTTACAATTTTGATTTCTCCAGTTCATCCCTACAATATGAACCAAAAGGGAACTGATCAAGGAATTAGAACAGCTCTCCGCTCAGCAATAAGAAAAATTACCACTTTCTTCACATGATTAGGTTTTAGGCATCATATATTTACAAGAAACTCAAAAACTGGACAAATTAATACCTCAACTATGGTTGAATACTGGAACGAAATAATAGTGGGTAGGTGCAGCAAAATCCACTGCTCCAACACTGCACAAGAATTAGTTAGTCGAGGTGCTGAAGTATGGTGAAATTAAGGTAATGTAGATACTCTCCGCTGGAACAAAAGTAACTTATGCTGTTTAAATTCAAAATTGCAACAAATTTGATGTGCAACTTCTAGAATATACCAAGTGTGTCTCATAGATAATGAAACAAATACCCTTGAGCCTAATACGTATAAAGAGAATAAGAAGGTAGAGCCAAGTAGAGAAATGGCAAACCACAGAAAGCAATGGTCCTTGTTTGAACTTGTCATGAAACGAAAATGCTACTGGCTTTGGATTGTCGCCAGGACCTCGAATGAACCCACTGGATCGGCAAACATACACATAAGTATTAGTTTAGATATAAAGCACAAACATTTGGAAAGTGCAAAATAGAAAATAATATCGGGCATCATGAGAAGTGTCTGGTTTACGAGTTTACTGGAGAAAAACATGCGGGTAAAGGCAATGCTAGATATTTCCACTTACATCAATGATGTCGATACTAAGGGAGTTCTTTTAACATCAAATACGGCTATGAGGCCTTTGTATAGGTCATCACCGTCTCTATATGATACAGCCAATCTCTCTCCTGAGGCATCCCATGCTATCTTCTCTATAATCCGGCTGAAAATGGTGATAAACTTAGTAAAGCAATCTTGTCAATGAGTTTCTGGTGCATTTACAGGCTTTGGGGGGAGGGGGAACAGAACCCAAAATTGAAATAAGAATCCATAGGGAAAAAGAAGGCCCAACTCCTTTGATCCAGTCAGATGGCAATTCATGAGTGCTAACCAAATAAGAAAATTGATTTGCAAAATTGAATGTTCAGAGCCACCAGGTGAAGCACTTGCTACATACTAAAGAACGTCCAATGAGAATAAAAATAACAAAAGAATGAGGCTAGTAAACTGGAATATCCTCAAAGGCTATAGTTTACAAAGAAGATTTTGATGTATGACTTGTAGAGAAATGTACAGCACTATCGAAGCATTTGAAACGACTACTACAAATAAGAGCAATTAAAACTACACGACGGGATTTAAAAACAATTATGTAGAGAAATGGGGAATGCACAACCTATATGCGTACTGGTTCATAAATAGCTAAAATTCTTTGAACTAACTTTTTATCAGAATGAAAAGATTCCATGTAAAGTTTATCGAAACTGCATAATAGATGGTGTATACGTTACAGCTATATTAAAGGACTTCTGTACCTGTCAGTCAATTTCAACTCTGGCAACTCAACTGGTATAAGATGTGCATCTGAAGAACAAAATAAAAACTTAGAAGGCAAGGGTGTAAAAGAAATCCCATGCTCTGTTGCTTAAAACATAAGATAGACATCAACAAAAAAACATATACAAGTCAGATGAATTTTATACCTAATGAAGGAGGTTTTGATGCAAAGTGAATAGAACCTAATGATGAAGATTCAGAAAAGGAAAGAAGTATCATATGCCCATCTGGATCCCACGTTGCTCCCTATAACCAAGAATTAGATGAACAATTAGACCATAAGTCATAACCTTCACAAAATGAAATGGTCCAACAGAATAAAGCATTACAACTATGGAAAATGGAAACGGATAACAAAGGCACGATTCCTCATTAAATCACATCAATGAATAAATATAAAAAGCACCTATATGAATAGTCACTTTTTGGTCTTGATTGTGTATGTTGCAATGCCTTTCCTCATGTTCTAGCACAAGTAGCCTAAAGTTATGCAAGACTATGATTCGGCAATGGAGTAGTCCTAGTTAACTGGGCAAATGCTAAAAAGCAATCCTTCAGAAGAAAAATTTATTCCTTATGAACATATTCTGGAGACACGGAGGAGAATCAATTTTTTTTTAAAGGCACTTCTAAAATCTAAATAAGAGCCAGTAGATAAAACACCATGTTCATAAACACTTCTAACCAAAAGCAAGGCAAGAATTTTTTCTCCATCAACTAAAACTTCATTATCAGAATTTCTATTGAAGACAAAATCACAACTATCAACCCTAACTATCTGAAGTAAAAAAGAACTTCATACACTTGAGAGTAATACTCCACTTCAAACATAAAACAAAAACAAAAATAAAAAAAAAAAGAAGCCACTGACATAAAATACTTCATAATTTAAAACTAAAACATGACCTGAAATACGGTTGGAAAACTGAGTATTTATCACTAGTATATATGATAGATTATCCACTCACCGTAACACACCCATTCTTTGAGGACCATGGTTCCGATGTCCATGTGTTTGTCTCCCAGAGATAAAATGTTCCATCACTGCATTAAAAAGTGGCTAGTTTGAAAGGACCCTTATTGCTAGCATAGCGTGCATTCTCAAAATTAAATAACATGTGTATCAAACTTTACAATATCTAGAAATTACTATACAATTTTGCAGCAAAGAAGTAATCTCCCGAGGGAGACCACTTTAACAGCGATATGCCTCCTAAACCCCTTCGAATAGGAGTGCCCAGCCCTGTAATTAAATGTAAAAAGTTAATATTCACATTTTGCAGATTCTTTTATGAAGGAAAAAGATAATGAAAGGTTCATATACCTTGTGAGACATCCCAAATGGTGAAAGATGAACCTTCAAATGAAGCTGATGCTAGATATGTAAAACCAATTCAAGGAATACCTTGGATTCAACTAGCTCTCTTAGGGAACATGGTATGTTTCAATAGAAATTAGTTGTCTAACTTAAAATATAAAAGTTGAACTAGATAATAAAGAAAAAATAGATAAGTGTCTTCTTTCCTCTATAGCCAATTAGAAACTTCATTCAGAAAGTGAATAATCCAAATAATGATGCAATAGCTGGATTCAGATATTCTTATCCCATGAGAAGTTGCAACAACTCATAATATAGAATCTCACATTTCTTATAAGAAAGACAATGTATTAAACTAGTCCTACATCAAATGTTGGATAGGTGAAACAAGTAAGAGTATATGATCTATGTTCAACTTAATTTCAGCCAACAAGTAGATAACTGAATATAGGAAGGACTACAAAAATAAGAGACAATATATTACATGTTATTTAAGCATAAAATAGAAACTATAGTTGGTTTGGATATCTTCCATCAGGACTCCATGAAAGTGCAGTAATTTGGTCAGAATCAAAGCTCCGGAGGAAATCCACAAGAGTCCATCTAGTTGTAGAACCTCGGGAAAGTGAGTTTGAAGTCACCCCTGATCTAACAGATGGAACATTCCCGGGATAAGATGCAGCCCAAATGCATATGCCACCCCTATTACCAAGCATAACAGCTTCACCAATTAAGATTTTACAATGATAACAAGAAATTTCAATAAGTAAACAAATATACAGTATTGACTGTGTTAAACAGACTGAGTTCATGGGACTGACTTGCATGCAATGGAAAGGGTTTTGCCTCCATTTGGTCTCCACTCAAGAACCTTTACATCTCTTTGAGACTCATGGGACAAGAAACATGGAGACTTTCCATCTGATTGAGGACAAAAGAAAGAGAAAAAAGCACCACATACCATAGGATCTAAATACAGAGAAAACCACTACGCAAAAGTATCAAAGGGGTAATTTAAAAAGAGATCAAGTGGCAATAGTTGTTACCTGAATCATTGTAATCGTAGATTGTCACCTGGTGTGGCCCAGAAGTAAATGCTAAAATCTGTTTGTGCTGGTGCCAACATACGCTATGAAGATCGATATCTTGTAATAGTTTAACCTAAAACGACATGTAAAAGTTAGAAGACCTTAATACTTGAAGTCATAAATCAATTACACCCCCAGGTTCCGATGCTAAAAATTTGCTCTCACTTACACTAGCTATTCAAAATCAGTATATTGCAGATCATATCATATCTAAGCTAATAGAGCATCTGTCTTGACATTATCAAATTGAGCACTTCACCATTAGTAAACAGTGCAACATCCAACAGCTACTAATTCTTTGCCAAAACTAGGACCTTACACTTCATTCCCAAATCCCACCAAATTACAATATAGTAAACCATCATAATTAAGCACAAATACTGCATGTATTAACAACAGATGCAAGCGAACACACGCATACAAATAATATGCAAGTCAAGGACGATAATTACATCAGCAGGCTGAAAGAGAGGCTTGGGAGAGCCACTCAGGAGGGCCTGTATTGCAGCTGATAATATACCAAAATTACCCTTCGCCCGTAAAACCGGTTCTTGCTCACTCGCCGTCCCTAATAAGCTTTCTGATTCGAACGGGATGGAACTAAATACAGTTCCCTGCAATTATATCAATCAATTTGTTGTAAACTGTAAAATAATCAAACAAAATAGCTAACAATGATAAATAAAAATGAAACATAAGAATTGAAATAAGGATTGAAGCGGAGTACGAGAATTTTAGCGTAAGTCTCCCTGGCTTGATCATCGCTGAGGTGATCTGCTGTAACTGCGAAGATAAATTGGGGAAAATAACTTTTCAAGAAACAAGAACCGGAAACCAAGGAAATTATATGTAAGTGAAGTTAAAGATACTAAGGTAAACAGATTCCATCAGACGGTTAGTACAGAATTCTCTGTTGATCTCGCAAATGGTGACGGTGCCCGGCTGTGGGAAAGACGGCATCGTACGGCGGGTGTTAGTGTGAGAGAGAGAGGGATAATAGGGTTTATAGTTTATACGGGTTTATACTTTATACGAATGTGGTCTTTCTTCCCGCCCTCTCTTTCCCTAAACTATAGCAAAAAAAAATAAAAAAAAAAAATCAAAATGATCATGTAATTTGCACATTTATTAAAAAAATTGTATATATCACATATTTTAATTTAATCTCGTATATTTTTAATTTGTGTCGATTTAATTTCAAATAATCGGAGACCGGTCAAACTACCCAAAAACGACATTATTTTTGGGACGTGTGATACACGCGCCCCTAATTTCGATCGGGAAATGCCCCAAAAACGATGTCGTTTTTTTGTAGTTTGACTGGTCTACGGCGATTTGGGACAAAATCGGCACAAATTAAAACATACGGGACTAAATTGAAACATGTGATATATACGAGATATTTTCAGGAAATGTACAAAGTTACGGGGTCATTTTGATTTAAATCCCGCAAAAAAATGGTAAATAGTTGTGTTTTGCACCAATTTTGAATTGATATAATTGATTTTTTCAGTGTTTCATTTTTTTTTTCCTCGGCTCGGATTCTACCCGAATTTGGCCTGAGTAGTTCATACTTTAGAGTTTATGATTTATTCAATCTGGTTGTGGGAAAGTTGATGCACCCAAGTATCTTTCCAAAAAAATTACACAAAATTATTTAATCTAGAATACTCTCTCTGTCCCCAAATAACGTGAACCCCTACTCGGGCACACAAAATAAGAAAAGTTGTTTTATTGGTATTATTTAAATCAATTGTAATGAAATTGTGATAGTGTAAATTTTGAGTGTTTTGCCATTTTAGGAAACGTGCACGTTTTTTTGGGACGTCCCAAAAAAGAAAACGTGCACGCTTTTATGAGATGGAGGGAGTAACATTTAGTTATATTAATAAATGAGTAAGGAAATATACATTTAAATATAATTTTTAATTTAAATAAAATTTTAAATGTATCCGCATAACAGAATACGTGCTCAGAAAAAAACAAATAGTACGTCTTCATATTAAAAACGGTTTCTTGTGCATTTTCATTTGCAAGTTCAATATCCATTTTTCATTTGCGCCAAATCATCCATGGCAAATCTCGCCATGGAAAATATTCTTCCTTTCCATACTAAGCGTACGTCGTGCGGTTTGTCGTGGAAATGCACAACTCGCAAGCCGGCTCACATAACTCTGAGCGCGGTTCGTCGTGGAAATGAAGTGGTTTCAGCCGATGCTGATGAACGAAAAACAAAATCGAAATCCCTCCTTGCGTCCATGAGACTCGAATCATCGACAAGTTACTTAAAGGTCTTTCTTTTTTGCTTTGATTCGTCTTCTAGGAAGTTTGCTGTTTTTCTAGTGGCTGCTGATGTAGAATCAACAAATTGAGATATCAAAAAAGATATATAGAAATAGTAAATGGCAGTATCATGGGCGCCGCAGGTTTGCCAATCGAGTGAAGTGTGGCTTGGATTGTCTATAAAATAAATAGAATCTGGTGTCAATTCGGGATAGTCTTGGGCGGGTAGTGCGAAGGAGTGGTTCCTGCCGAGAAACATGACCAGATTGTCTAACGAAAAAAATAATTCATAAGTGTAATGATATCAATTTCATACTATAAAAAATATTCATAAGAGAGTTTATGTATAAATATAAATAACTTAAATGATATCTTATAGCATTTTGAGAGGCCGTCATCAATATTATCTTCATTGATAATTTGTTGAAAAATATGTTATTAATAATGTTTATTTGGAGAAACTTCTTTTTGAAGATACCACAGTCACATGTATCGTCAATAATATTATATACGCAATAAAGAGATTAAGATAACAACTCAAAGCATTTACAAATTCAAGAGTTTCAAGTGACCATCATTTGTTCTGCTGATAAAATCACCTGTTACACATTTAGCTTGAAAAATAAATCACTTGAATCAATATTGAAAGAGTTTTCATGCTTTAAAGTATTCTCAAGATTTTTACTAACATTCTTCTAAGTTTTCATCATCCAAATTAACATGCTTTATATACACAACCACCCGAGCAACTTTAAAAACAGAGAAGCCGATGTCTTGTAGGGATAAGTATCATCCCAATCCCTATGTGGAAAGTTGTTGTTGTTGAGATTTGTAGTGTAAAGACTTCTCTCCATTATCCAGCGATAAACAATGTATTTATATGCTAATAATTTTCTTGACTGCTCAAGAAGGTCTTTGCTGCAAAGTCGCTAAAGAATCCATGAAGAGGTTTGTAAAGTTTTTGATCAAGATTGTTCAAAGGTTGTTAGCTCCAAAACATCAAGAGTTAGTTGGTGGAGTTTTAGCTGCAACACTCAATACCATTTGGTTCTCAAAAAAAGAAAGAAGCTAATCAAAAGTCTACTAAGGAAGTTATTGCTAAGGGCATTGACGTACTAGCAGCCCCAACTCTTCCATTGTCGGAAAGAGAGAACAAGATTTTTGAAGATCTAATAGTTATTGAGAAAGATCTAATGGAAGAAGCTACTATAGTAGCAACTAAATTGAAAGCCATCAACGACATCAAGAAGGATTTCGGTATGGATGAGTGAAGAGTACCTTTCTTGCCAAGTATTTTTATTTGTTGGATGTTCTATGATGTTACAAACTCTATTGTTTGAAGGCTTTATTTTCCGTTGTGCTGACTTAGGGTTATAATGAATGCCACATAATTGGGAACCACTCTGCAAAGCAAACCAACAGGAAAGACGAAGCTCGCTAAATGACTACACACGTGTATATATATACACACAATAATTCATTGCTTGAAATTTTTATTCAAAATTTTAATTGAATATCTTTCTTACACCTCATTCTTGACGTGGCACAGCCACAACAATACAACACATTTACTACCATACATAATACATTAGCAACCACTCCATCATATTTCTTGGTGTCAAAAATTAAATAAAAAATCTAGCCAAATACACACACAAATCGATCCACGCACTCTCAACCTTGAGCGAGAATTTTTTTTTTTTATCGGACAAAGTTAGTTGTTAGATGTTAGTAGTTATTACACCAAACACTCAAATACTCCACAAATTCATCAAGCTACCTTATAATTCTCATACTCTAATTCGTTCCCAAAGAGAATCGAACCTAGGTCTCCTACTCAATTGAGGAGCCCAGTGGCCAGATGGGTTAAGCCACCTGGCCAGATGGGCGAGAAAATTATATTACACTCACTTCAATGTTATTAATATAGAATAGATATATATATGAATTGGGCCTCCAATTTTTTAGATTATAACGATTGCCGATGTATCAATTGTTCTGTTGTAATTTTTAAGTCATAAATTAAAATATTGAATTTCCCTAAGAAATGTAAAATATGTTATAAAGTTATTTTCCCCTTTTCTAAACACACTCTCATGTGAAACTTGTTTATAGTATGATAATTGTAGTATTAATTTATAAGTATAACATTATAAATCTCCATATATTACTAACTGATATATTTTTTTTTATTTTCTTTTACTTATGTGTTGTCTTAATGTTGAACTGGGTTATGTATCACATTTTTGGAAGGCGTCTAATCAAAGTGTCAATATTAATTGTATTAAGAGGCATATTTAAAATAAATGAGATGCTGTATCAATCGATTGTATCATTAATGTTATTAATTAGTATAAGAAACTTATCTTCGGCAAAAAAATCTTGATTAAATGCACAATTATTTCTTATTATATGTTAATTGAATTTATAATTAAAATCATATTAAATTATGGATTATAGAATTATTTTTATAAACTAAAATAGTATAAAAGCATGTAAAATAGATTTTAAATTAGAGTAAGTATCCTGTGAAATTTGTTCATAGTGAAACTGATTTCATATTTACAGACTTATCTTTCATTTATCACTACTAATACCTTTTGTAATGTAAGTCATATCTTTCCGTCATTATTACCAATGCGTCTGTGGTAATATAAATTACCATTAGTATCACGAGGTATACTCTTTCTCTAATAATAAATTATATCCTTCAATTATTATGATCAATATCTTTTAATAATATAAATCATAATCTTTAATCACTTTCATAGTATCCTCATGTGAAACTTGTTGGTCAATGGTCATATACTTTGACTTAAAAAGAAAAATTAATTCTAAATTGCTCAAACAATGTCACCATTTTTACTGGTTGGAGATTACTATAAATTATATCAATGCACATGCATTCCCTCTCTCGCATACTTACATCACATATATATTATCAGTAAATATTATTTTATATGTTTGTAATGCACATATTAGTATTTAATTATTATATATAATATGCAATTATTAACATTTTAAAAATCCACCTACCATCGAAGCACTATAATTATTTTATATTAAGGAAATAATTGTATCTAGAATTTAATTATTAGATATCTTTTACGATTTGATTGTTTGTATATTTTAGAATAAAATCTCAATAAATATTTATATAAATATATAATCTATAATATCTCATAATTTTGAAATTAGTATATAGGGTAGAGATTAAAATATATAAATAAACTATTGAGATTAAATTTAAGATTAGAATTAATGAGATTGAACAGATTTTGAAATAAAGTGATTTAATTTGACCTAAAAGTTTGTCTTTATATATAGTAGAAATTATTTATAAAAGTAGAAAATTGACAAAATTTAAAAAATACATATTTGAGCAATTGTAGTTACACTTGATTCACTCTCTAAAAAAGAGAGTGACTTAACATCCACCAATAGTTTTTTTTTTTGTTCTTTATATTTTATTTTTTATCCATATTTTTTAAGTTTGATAAAGTTTTTGTTACATATATAATTTTAACACATCCGATCAAAAAAATATACTTTTAACACATTAATTGTTAAATTAGTCGTCTTTTTATGATCTTTAATTTGACATATATATAATTTAAATTTAAATTTAAAATATGAATTTTAATGTTTTAAAATAATTATCAACTGTGTGACCATACGAAGATGTGCACTTTGAACGAGGAACAATTTATATTACATGATGTTATCTATTGTGAGTTTTATGATTTCTAATTGCGTCAAGCTGAATACTAATCTAAAATTTGTATTGAAATTTGATAAAAAAAATCCCAATAGTCGTTTTATTAACTTGATTAAAAATTCCAATAGTTATTTTATTTAGTAAAAGATCGATAAATTTGATCAAAAACCCTAATAGTTAAGAGAAAAATTGGTAGCAAGAGAATTAAAAATTGAGAGGCGAGCCAAAGAGTTAAAACAAATTGAGAGATAAGTGGTAGCGAGAGAATTAAAAATTAACTTATGAAATGCAATAAATTAAATAGTTTTAAAATACATTATCTAAAGAACCTGGTGCAGATAAAATCCATTTAAATTAAAGTACATATTTACTGAAATTTCTCGTAGATTACACACATGTCAAATTACTATAGCAGTGACATATCACTATATCACGAAAAAAAAAGTTATTTATAATATTAAACACTGTTTAGTTGAAGAGTATATTTGATAAGATTACATCAACGAGCAAAGGAAATTGTCTATTACAACGAAACTAGTTAGTGCCCATGTTACGTGATTCTTTAATTAAAAAATACATCATTCTCAATAAATTTATATTTAATAATTGAAAATACAAATATGTGCATAAATACACTAAATATGAATTAATAAAGAACTAAGGTGTATATTAGTAAATTTTTTTAAATCTTAGAATAAATGTGTCTAATATTATTTAATTATCACTTTTAATATGAAGTTGCAACTTTCAAATCAAAACAAAATAAATATATTAAAAAAAATTAAAAGGAGAAAAGTGAAACAAAATTTTAAAATATATTAATAAATATATAAGAATAATTATAAAATAAAATTATTAAAGAGTTAATAATTAAATATAATTCACATTAATATAAAATACATTTAGACTAAAAAATATATTTTACTTATATTAAATTAAGTCAAATAAAAATACACTAAAAAAAGATAAATGAATAATATTATAAAGTTTAAAAAATAAAAATAAAATAATAAATATTAATTACAAATTTGATACTATAAATATAAAGTAATAAAAAATATTCAAGATATTAAAAAATTAATAGATTAGCTTAATTAAAAAAGTAACATAAATATTTTTTAAGAGGTGCACTCATACCTTAGTCATAACAATTTTTTAACTAAATCATGTATTAAAATGCCACATAGATATCACATATTACCTACAAGTCAATAAAAAAAAATACATTACCTACAAATTAATAGAAAATTAATATATTAATATAATAAAATATAATATTTTATTCAAATTAATTCAAAACGACATATTCCCTCTGTCTCAAACTTGTTTTTTTTCAGATTATTTTAGTGTCCCCATATTTTTTTTCTATTTCTTAAAAATGAAAATTTATCTTTATTTTTATAAAATACTTAATAAAAACTTTTTAACCCTACTTTATCACTTTATCACTTTATCAAATAAAATATTAATAAATAAATATTTCTTTTTAACCCAACTACTATCGTTTTATTTTTTTTTTAAAACCCAAAGACACAAAGAAAAGCAAGAAAAAACAACTATGAGACGGAGGGAGTATCATTTTAAATTAACCACAAAACATCATTCAAAGATTCTCTACTATTATATAGGAAATAGAATGATTATTTGCGTAATTATGAATTAAGATTAAATATGCTATTGAAAATATCAAATGACATAAATACCGCTGGCCTTTTGTACATATAATAAAACCCTAACCCTTTTCTACCCCGTTCCCACTTCAGTTTAGCGCCGCCGCTCTATCCCCAATCTCTCCAATGGGTGGCGAAGTAGAGAAATCACGGGACGCCATTTTCAAAGACATCAGAAGGTACAATTGCGAGTATTGTGGAATTTGCCGATCAAAGAAAACCCTAATTGCTGCTCACATCCGTGCTTTCCACGAGGTATGTGTATTCGTCTGCGTACTTGTGTATATTTTTGATAGCATTATGGGGGTTTCGTTCTTGAACTTATACCTTTTATTTATATTGTCTAGTTTCTTATGATTATGTATTGAAATTGTGTTGCTACTTTTCTTTCGCTGATGATGAATTTGAGAAGAAGACTTTTTAATTTTTTTTTATATTAGTTGTTTGAAACAGAATTATTTAGCATTCGGCAGTGAAGAGATCTCTGTTATCTTATTTCTAAATTTTATGTGAATTTTCCGTTTTGCCATTTTTTCAGTTTTCGATTGGCCTCTGAGGATGATCTAAAATAATATATTTCGTTATTCTGAGAATGTTTACTTACAATTACTGTATCGTTATTATATCTTCTCTGTAATTGTATTTTGATAGTAATGTGGCATATGTACGTCTCTATTCTGAGATGATGTCTTCTTAAAATAATATGCAGTACTGGACTGGGGAAATATAAATAAATCCCTTATTACGAATTAGGAGCTATTTGCATTTCTATTCCTCAAATTTTTATACTATTAGTTATTACTATGTCTTATCTTTAATTATTACTGATCTTTTAGAATATTAAACAGAACAGGCTTTATTGAAATTGATAGTCATAGAGATCTAAGCATTTTAATTTCCATGTTATGAAATTTTGTATGTTCTGTCTTAGTATTGTCAATCTTGTTTGTAATAAAAATTGGGTTTTGTATATTTAAGGATGAAATGAAAGGAAAGGAGCTGAATGAAGAGAAAGAGCATGACAAGAAATTGAATATATGTGAAGAATGTGGTGCGAGTTTCCAGAAACCTGCTCATCTGAAGCAACATATGCAAAGCCATTCTATTGAGGTCAATTTTCTATTTGGTTCTCTATATCACTTTTGTTGTCTGTTTCAGTTTCCGAGTGTTAATTATAGTTAGATTGATTAGCCTTAAATTCTTACTCTAAAATATGGGTTACATGATCCACAAAGTGCTAGATTTTAGCACCAGGGCTGCACTGTTTCTGCAATATCATCTTGTTGGCCTGGTGACCTAAATTATACGTTTTACTTGCTAGCTTGATTTATACCCATAGGTAAACTTTTTGTATCTTGTTTGTGTTAAAGATTATACTGTTTTGCAGATTGAAATAAGGGAGAAAAACATGATATATTGCTGGGCGTGAGCATTGGGATCCCAAATAAAAGAACTCCAAAATGCAAGAGGCAGCAATATGACCTTGATTGGATCAGTACCAGGTGGGGGACTACCTGGGAAGCTCCATCAGGGGTGCCTCGATCACGCTTGCTATTCTTTGAGGTTTGGTGAATCTTTAGTTTATTTATTGGAGTAGAACACGCTTAATTCCTGTAAAAGAAGTTCTGCCGAATTCCTTTTCTCCTGACTGTAATCATGTTCTTTTGCAGAGGCCTTTTATATGCTCGGTGGATGACTGCCAGTCTAGTTACAGAAGGAAGGACCACTTGACCAGACACATGCTTCAACATCAAGGAAAATTGTTTGAATGTCCTGTTGAGGGTTGTAAAAGCACATTTGCCTATCAAGGTAATATGACACGCCATGTGAAAGAGTTTCACGATGAATCTGCTTCTACTGATGTTGACCATCCAAAAGAATATGTCTGTTCGGAGCATGACTGTGGAAAGGTGTTCAAATATCCCTCCAAATTGCATAAACATGAGGAATCTCATGGTAATTTAAGTCTATTTTAGTCTTCCTAAGCGAACAAATAATACTTTTGTTTTTACTAGAATCAACTTCTTGTTATTTATATAAAGTCTGTGCTCAATGCAGTAAAGTTGGATTCGGTGGAGGCTTTGTGTGCAGAACCGGGATGTATGAAATATTTTTCTAATGAGCAGTGCCTCAGGGAGCATATTCGGTCTTGTCATCAATACACTATTTGTGACAAATGTGGCACAAAGCAGCTAAAGAAGAACATCAAGCGGCATATGCGAACGCATGAAGCAGGCCTTTCCTCAGAGAGGATCAAATGTAGCTTCAAGGGGTGCTCGCTGACATTTTCAACTGTAATTCCCTTTCTGTTCAAAACTCATTTACTTCTGCCGAGCTCATCTTGTACAAAATAACTTTTATCACGAAAGAATTGATTGGAACTGGACTCAGTTTCTTAATATCTGAATTTCTCTTGTGCAGACATCAAATCTCAATCAACATGTAAAGGCCGTACACTTGGAACTGAAACCATTTGCTTGTGGGATCCCTGGTTGTCACAAGAGATTTACATTCAAGCATGTGAGGGACAATCATGAAAAATCCGGCTGCCACGTCTTTACTCCTGTAAGAGTTGTTACCTTTTTTAGTTCAATCATTCAGTTCTACTGTTAAGTCAAAGCTAGCAGTATCAAAAATATACTTACAGAAAGCCTGATCTTGTTGGCTGGGACATTCAGGGGAGTTTTGAAGAGTCTGATGAGCAATTCAGGTCAAGGCCAAGAGGTGGCCGCAAAAGAAATTACCCAGTTATCGAGTCTCTGACGCGGAAAAGGATCGTTCCACCCAGTGAATCTGAGATCGTTATGAACGATGAAGATGATGATAGATCATGGCCAGTCTCTTCAGAGTTGGGAGATAGCTGATCTCATTATAGAAAGTTCATGAAATACTAAATCATAATGGACTTAAAAATGCCCTATAGTATATGAGTGTGTATATGCTGTAATAGGTATAGATTGAAAACATTGCAGGTTAGAAGCTCTTGTGTTGATTATGTTATCTGGTTACCTAATACAGATGTTTCGTATGAACGTTGCAAATATTTTAATCATGATATTTAGTTCATATCAGATTATGTTAAATAGTTATCAAAGTGCTGTTTTTCTTGATTTACTTCTCTCCAGTTCTCAGGCTGTGCCATGAGCAGCAACTGCTTCTTAAGTTTACTTTTATTTTTCGTTTTGAAAGGTGATTTCTATTAGCATCCTAATTTGCAAGGCCTCCTTTTTTTTTTTTGAAAAATACTCCATCCGTCCCAAATAAACGTGCACGTTTACTGTGCTCACTTATTTTTGCGAGCGAGTTTTTTATTAGTATTTGAAATGATAAAATAATTTTTAAAGATCATTTGATAGAGATGAGGATGATATATATAATACCCTTTAAAAAAATTACTTTATCATTTGAAATACTAATAAACAATTAGCTCATAAAAACTCGATAATAAAGTAAATGTAAACATTTTTTCGGGACGGATGTAGTATATATTTGTCATTACTCGATAATGATATAAGGCTTCACAATGTAGGTTCTCGCAGAGTTCTTTTTACTCCTGAAATATAAAAAATATAAGCAGGAAACTTGGAATATAAAATTGTGATCCTCTTTCATTTTTTATTATACTCGTCAATGAAACATCATCATTTAGTATACATTTAATAACTACTATCTCGATCGCACTATTTCATTCATTACTCCATATAATTTTTTTACGGGATTGAGGGGTATATTTTAAACGGTTTACACATTAATAGGTTGATATGAATTATGAATCATGTGTTTGTTGAATCTTCCACAATAACCTAACTGAATATTATGGTAAATCCAAATGAGAATGTAAGCATGACTCATTCTAACTTGTAAGTAGCTTCGTTTACTTTTTAACCCTATCCCTTTTTAACTTTTCAAGGACTTTAGTGGGAGGGTCAAATGGATTAAAAATTTTAAAGTCTACTTGTCTTATTACCCTTTTTCTCATGGTAGGAAATTTATTTTCTATTTCTTCTTAGGACTTTCCTATTAATTATCACAAAATATAAAAGTAAAACAATTGTTACGACTTTTGTATTAATTATTTAACTTTTATGCAATTGGAGTAGTTAGATAGCATTCTGCATACCAAACACCATACAAGACTATGATCATAATAATATACTCAACCGTACATTGTCATTCTCCACTCTAGAAACTTCTAAATATTTTCATTTTCTTGTGAAATTAGATGTCATGAGAAGGTAAGCATGAAGTCAGATGGGATACTTCAAATCAATAAATAACATAATATATAAAATAATAAATATTATTACAATTAATGAGGACGCCACGCAGTGACGGACCCAGAAATTTTACCGAGGGGGGCCCAATTTATAACATAGTGTAGCTAAATGCACTTTAGAATTTTTATATATTTTCGAAAATTATTTGGACTAAACATCTTTATATTAACATAGTCGAATACATTTATATGTATATTGAAAATGTGAATTATACATATTATTTCTCTATTTTGTTACCCCTTTCTCACCTAAAAATCAACATTTTATTTATAGAGTGTTGATTTTTACAAGGATTAGTAATAGTGGTGTACATTGAACATGATGCACATAATACTTTGTTTAAAGGAGATAGATATTCGTATGAGATGGTTTTATACATGATATATGTTATAATTTATAACACAAATAATACTCATCCTTCCAAAATATTAGAGCGTTAATACACAATTTATGCTTCGCCTTACTATAAGACTGTCTCATACAGATGTATCTTAATTATAAGTGTATATATATATAAGAAATTCAAGTGGGGTCAGGGGGGCCCAGTGACCCCCTGACCCCAAGGTAGGTCCGTCACTGACGCCACGTCACTACTACTC
This sequence comes from Stenogyne calaminthoides, assembly GCA_037126765.1. Classification (NCBI taxonomy): domain Eukaryota; kingdom Viridiplantae; phylum Streptophyta; class Magnoliopsida; order Lamiales; family Lamiaceae; genus Stenogyne; species Stenogyne calaminthoides. The sequence goes on along the minus strand of JBBCBC010000037.1, from coordinate 8,071,875 downwards.
GACCAAAATAGGTTGTTGGTCAACAACCACTTCAGGCAAGGCAATTGTACCTTTTATGCAAACATAATTATTTAATATTACCACATTTGATTATCTATAATCTAAAATAAATGTTAACATAGCCTTCTTGTAAAATACTCCACCCATCACATAGTTAATTGAACATTTATTGTACACACGAATTTTAAAAAAATAACTATTTATTATTATTAAAGGAGATAAAGTTGGAGGTTAAATGGTAAAATAATGATATTTGTGTAAATTAAATGAGATAAAGTTGACTTTAGTGACATTGCATGTAATATTGAGGTGTTTGAAAGCTATAGATAAATGTTATCATTTATAGAAATATTTAATTAAGTTCATGATTAATTTTTTGACAAATGATCAATTAAGTTGGGGACGGAGATAGTGGTAAGTATTAATTCAGTGGTAACTATTAATTCAATCGAATTTTTGGAAGCACTGATGCAAACTTGATATTAGAGGTTCCTTCTTTTTAATTTTATTTGTTAAATAAATTGAATTTAAGCATTTTTCAGTTTCAACTGGGTTGTCCAACCCCATTTTCAATTATAACTCAAAGAAAGATTATGTTTTTATTTGTTATATTATCATAAGAAAATGGAAATCTAAATATCCAATGGCACATGATGAGTTAGAGAAACGACAAATTAAGAGTAATATTGAGGGACTAGGATTTCAACAGTGTGGACTCCCACAGGTTTAAACAAGCAAGAGTCAACGCTTGACAGATGCCGTTGGATGGGCAGTTGGGAGTTTTGGACGGTGGATGTGCCATTATTGAGTTCATACGCGTCATCACCCTTGGTTTTGTTATCGTTAATTGAGTTTAACGTGTAGACGATTTTACCCCTGAAAATGAAAGAATAAAATGCAATTCACGTTATTTGGATAGGGACAAGAGAGTACAATCAGTACTGCATCCCTTCCCTTGTCAACAGTTTTTCGAATTGAGTTACAAAATATTACTACACATATTTCATAAAAAAAATATTACTACACATATATGAGACACTGGCTTATAAATATAAATAAACACAAAAAAAATCATATGAAATTGTTTCATATATAAAATGCTTTATATATAAATTAACGCCACATGACTTTTTAAAATTAAAAAAAAATGCTTTATCTTCACACTTTTTTAAAAATTAAAAAAAAAATCCATCACATAATGACATCTCATTGTATTAAAAATCATCATTCATCATTCGCTAATATGATTAAAATTGTGGAACATCACGTTTTTTAAGTTGTCTATAAAATTGTGGAACATCACGTTTTTTTTTTTTTTAAATCAGAAATTGTACAACATCACATAATGACAAAATCTCAATTACGAATATGATTAAAAAATCATTTTTCTTTCTTTTTAGTTAATATATGATCATGGTTAAAATTTTTTAAAGGAACATTCACGGTTTTTTTAATTTGTCTATAAAATTTTGTTGAACGGTTTATCTGCATAATCACACGTACCAAAATTAATTTTAGCATATTATTATATCATTTGATAGACATTAGTTCTTTTTTTTTTTTTTTAAACGAACATTTGATAAACATTTTTTTTTGACAGAAACATTTGATAAAAATTAGTTATGTGTATTAAGTCACATAATTGATAATATCATTTAATATATTTGTAATAGTGGTATTAAACGTAAGAACACAAGATGAAACATTATATTAAAAAAATCCAACCCTCAAAATCCTAGTTTCTAGAAAAACATGAATAAAAAGAATAGTACAAAGGTCAATTTAAATTTCGTCCAAGATAATCTTTTTTAATATTTTTTTTTAATTATTTAGTTAATATATGCAAAATCAAAAGAAATGACCCAAGTTAACCAATGGTATAACCATGGTTTTTAATTTGTAACAACAATAATTCCACGGTTTCCAAGCATTTGAAACCGTATATTATATTTATATAAACAAACGTGTCAATTTGGACTTTTAAATTCGAAAAAAAATTTTTTGTTAAGATCCATAATAGTCAAAGGTGCGTTGAACAAGCTGTTCAGGAATGTTTGCAGATATCATCAAGATCAAATCATGTTCCCTATATCATAGTATTATAATAGGGTGCTTCAATGCTTGATTGAATAGGAAATAATGGAAAATAAAATTATTTTGATAAACTAAAAAAAAAAAGGGAGGTAGAGTCATATAAAATGAGAAATCAAATTATTATTTCGCACATATACCTAAATCCTAATCATCAAATATTTTTAATTTTTAAATTTCGTACGCATTTCCTCATTTTCTTACATATGGGCTATAAAACAATCACATGTAAATAATTTGGTCTGAATTTGCGAGAGGTGGAAAATTAATTCTTTTATATATACTCTCCCCCACTTGTAGATAGTGTTGTCCTTTGAATTGTCAATTTTAAATAAGAGAATCAAACCGTTTTAAAATGTGGATATTTAAAAAAAAGTGTTTTTTGGCTCTTCCATTTTTGCAAACACATCCTTAATGTGGAATGAGATCGGTTATTTTGAATTTTGTATTTTCAGTAATATGGATGGATGATCATGAATAATAAAAATATCCAATGAAACCATAATTTTAAAAATCTAGAAGGTAAAAACACAATTTAAAAAGTGGAATAAAATATCAAACCGTTTTAAGTGGAAGAATATTCTATTGTATATAATTCTCTAATATAATTCATGTTTGATAATTGCATTTCGCCGGTAAAGATCAAGTTTGATATGACCATTCACTAGTAAGAGAATTATCAATGAGTGTTAAGCGAGGGTCATTAGGTTAACGACATTTACCATAATTGTTTTTTAATCAAATTAATTACTATAACTGTTGTGTGTAGTGATATGAGTAATTTTCTTAAGCTGCTTTAATGAAACAAGTGACGACTGACGAAAGACATGTTCCACGTAAAACTATGTATGATCTTTGAATCAAACTTTCTCAAATCATAAAAATCTCTTGAATCACAATATTGTAAAAAGTAAGTAGTAATCATATAAGTGAAAATCTAATTAAGATACAGCATAATGGCGATAGATTAACCAAATTAAGATCCTCATCGAGCCAAGCAATGTCATTTGCCATGACACTTCAAAAACCCCCAATATTAACAGATCTTCCCTTTTTACCCCTCCGCTCATTTTCCCCCAAAAAAACAAACGAATTAGTTCCAAAATTCTGTTACTCCACACCTCTCCACGACTCCAGAGTGGGAAAACTACAAAACGCGTCAAAATATGGCTCAGACGCCCTTCCGCCGCCATCCGCCTCAACCGTCGGCGGCTGAGACGAAGCCACGCCGGCGTCCAGCAAAAAAGCCGAAGTGTCGAGTGTTGACAATCCGTAATCCGCCGCCCAATGAGTCGCCGTCGCCGCCGGATGCTGCTGCTCGTCGAAGCCGCCGAAGCTCACGCCGGTGACTTGCTGCACCGTCCGCATGAAATTCTCCGGATCCGTCGCGATAAACGTCGTCATTGAAGCTCTCTTCGAGGCGCGCGACTTGCGCTTCGCGACCCTGCCGCTCGGAGGAGGCGCGCTCGGCCGGCGCTTCTTCGAGACCAGAGAATCGCTCTCCGATCTCTCCGATACGCCGGAAACCGTCGGCGTCTGAACCGGCGTCGTCGTGTCCGGATTAGCGAATAGTACAGATTCCTTCAAATGAGGCGAGTAAAAATCAGAAGCATCGGAAAAATCGGAAGCACCGGCGAATGAGCTCTGTAGAGCCTTGGTGAATATTTCGGCTTCCTTTGTGAATACGTCGGAAAACCAGGCATCGGAAAAAACAGGGCGGACGGACCATGGCTGCTCCGTTAACAAATTATCGTAAGAGGTCATTTTTCCCCAAAATTGAAACGGAAATTCAGAGAGAATGTTAAATCAAGCACTTGATTTCAAATCTATGCGCTTAAAAACAGCAAATGTTTGTAATTTGAGAAGAAGAAGATAATTGGGGGAGAAATGATGAAGCTATGGCTTGAGGGGTGGTGAAAATCGAACTGAATAAATAGGAGGTGTGTGTGGAACCGCGTTGCTCAGCCAACGTGGCAAACTACCATGTACGGAGGTTCAACCATGGTTTAAATTAAAGAGTGTTCCATTTAATTTGTTAAATTTATATAATTTAATATTCTCTCTATCTCATTGTATTTGTCTCACTTCTTTTGGTTGAATTGTTTAAGAATAAAATAATAAAAATAGAGGGTAGTTTTGGATATTGGGAAAGAAAAAAAATGTATGTGGAGTAGTGAATGACATTTTTTATAATATTGTATGAAAAGTGAGGATACAAATTATAGATAGTAGAGTTACTTTTTCCTCTTATGGAATGAGAAAGTTATAGTGGGACGTCCATAAAAGGAAAGCGAGACAATTATAGTGAGATGGAGTGAGTATAATACTACTTTCGTCTCAAATTAATTTTTATTCTGTTTTTAGCACAAAAATTAAGGAAATGTTACTTTTTACTTTGTTAAAGTGATAAAGTAAGAGTATTTTGGTCAACTTAACTTTAATTATTAATTGTAAATTATTTGTGTTATGAAAAATAATGACATAGGGTATAAATAAATGTATATTGTGAGGGTAAGACTACTGAGTAATATATATTTTTTTTTGTGAAAATTAATATGGGACCAACAAAAAAGGAAAGTGTGAAAATGATTTGGGACGAAGAGAGTAATACTTATTGATTGATATTATTATATTTATAATTAAAGGTCCATTTGATAAAGATAATATAATGAGAATTATTATCATTAATATTGCTTGACAGTTTTTGCTGCATTTATTATAAAAATAGAAGTAAGTAATTAGTTAGTACTATATTTTCGTTATGTATATTTATTTTTGTAATCACTCATTTATTCTTCTCAAATGATACTCATTATTAATTTTTTAATCAAACAATAACAATGTAATCAATAACTCTATATTGATTTATCCCTCAATAATACTACCTCCGTTCTGAAGTTAACCTTACAGTTACTGTATCGCGGGTTTTAAGAAAAAATGATAAAGTGATAAAGTGTTGGGGGTAGAAAGAATTGTTTATTAGTATTTTATGTGATAAAGTGATAAAATGATGAATAGTTGGGGTAGAAAGAGTCCTTTATTAGTATTTTATGTGATAAAGTGATAAAGTGGATATTTCCATTTAAGGAAGTGCTCAGTTAAGTATGGGACGCCCAAAACGAAAACTGTAAGGTTAAGTTTGGGACAGAGAGTACTCATTATCATTATCATTTTTAATTCATACCAAGTGGGTCATGATATCATAGCATTAAATATTATTTATAAGAATAATAATATTAATTTATAAATTAAATGATATATCTATGAACAAATAGTATGGTAATTGTTTTTAAGGTCCTAGAAAATAAAATAAAAAACCTTGATATGAAGGAGATGGATACTTAAAATGTATAGAAAAGTAAGGAAGCTTACATAAGATTCTTGATTAAAATAGTATTTGAGCCGTACCATATGTAACTAAATAAGTATTTAACAAAATGATTAGGTCGCAGGATTTGACCTCAATTTTAAAAATTGTTGCCAAGAGTTTGTTTGAATTTTGATTTATTAAGGCATGGGGCGTTTTCAAGATTTTTGGTGCTTTTAGGTTAATAATTCACCTTATTTATGTATATTTTAATTACTGAGATAAGAAATTTGGATAATCTGAATAAAACTCATTCAATCAACCTGAAAAAAACGATTAAATATTTTGTTTGGAAAAAATATTAAATATTACACGTTTGATTCTACTATTCCAAAATTCCAATTGAGTTGGCGAGCTGATACTTTCAAAAATGTGTTGGAGTTTTTAATTGAATTTTACGACTGGATCAAATCTAAATACTAATAAATGAAATATGGCAAGTATGATAAGTAACAAGAAAAGAAAACAATGATACTAGTGGAATACAATAATTGAATAGAAAAGGAGCCAAAAAAAACAATGATAGAAAAATAAATCATGCAGCCTACATTAGTAAGAGACTCCTAATAAGAGTCGCAACTTTTAAAATTAATTATAAAAAATTGTATCTTTAAATGAGATAACTGCTTATATATTGACTTTGCCTGAAATTGACTTGTAATTTTGGTAGCAAAGACGTCATTTCATTTCAAAATTTGAGTCATTAAGCTGAATTTGGTCTTTACAGTTATTTAAATTCAGCCAGCTATTGATATGCGAGTTTGAATTTCTAGTAATATCATATTAATGAAACTGAATGCGAATTTTTTTTTTTTTTAATTTACTTATATATTTTTATACCTTGCTCATGTTTTTCTAAAAATAAATCACAAAATCCTAATTCAATTGAGAAATAGTGTAGATAAATAATAAAACGAGAAAAGGAAAGGGAAAGATTCCTAAATTAATAAAATGCTATATTAAAATACAAATCCAACTATTAAATGGATAAGTTGAAGCCACTGGGTAGCATTATGTATGTATTATCCTATGGATGAAAAAATACTTAAAAATAAATGTGAACATGTGAGGGGAAAACGCGTTTTCTGCAGGTTCGGATGAAACAATTTTATGACTTTGTTGGTAATGCTGCTCAAACCTTTCCTAAATAGTCAGTATCAAAGCGCGATCACTGGAGAAAACGTGTCTTCAGTTCCAGAATCCAGATAGCTGTTTCATTTCATGCGGTCTATGTTGGGTGCGGGGTGCAGATACGATATGATTCGGGTGCGGGGATTCGTAGGTTTTCAAATTTTTAGGATACGATACGGCCATGATACGTTAATTTTTTAAATTTAATTATATATATCACCTGTAATAATATTAAAAAAATTACAACAATTATATATAACACATGTAATAATATCAAGAAGTATTTAAAACACAAATCTTAATATCAAGGAATTCATCTCATAAGTAACAAAACAACAATTAAATCAAATATCATTAACCTATACAAGTCATAAATCATAATAAAAGATTAATAAATTTTAATAGTTAATAAATTTTAGAGAGTGTCCTTCAAATTATTAGTAAGTTTTAATTTTTTACAAAAAAAAAACCCCAAAATTTAATAAATTTTACAAAAAATCGATCTCGATCCGATCCGGCGTGTAGATCCCGAATGAATCTGGCAGATCCGATAATAAAAAAAAAAAAAAAAAAAATAAATGGGATTTCGCCACGTGGCAAATCGGATGCGAAGTAATCCTGAATTTAATCCCACCCGAAAAAATCTTTTGCATCTTTGTTAATTTTTGAAGAATTCGTGCATTAGAGCATGTAGTATATGTTGACCAAGTCAAACCAACCAACCTCAAATCACACCGTTCACTTTTATGAGTAATACTCTTTATAGTAAAAAATCACACATTTTATAGAAAAATGTCACTCTTTAACAATATAAGTCACACTCTTTAACCAGTTTCACCGTGAAACTTGTTCACATTATACTTTGCCATTGTTTTATTGAAAAATATCTATTGAGCAGTATTAATTATTTTCACTGAATCATATTAATAATCATATTAATTATTTATAAAGTATAAAGTGAATAAGTTTCAAATTATTTTCCCCTACGAATTTTCTAATTCTGTCCTTTACTCTCTGGATCAAAGGTATCAACTTTCTACCTTATCTACTCTCCTTTTCTTTCTTTATCTCTTTTCTCTGAGTGCTGTTGCAATTCTGTGTGTTTAATCATTCTAGAATGTATCTATCTATCTTCATTCCTATTTATCATTTGCATTTTGTGCCACAGCGATTTTGCAATAATAATTTTTGAATCGGTATGTATTATCTCTTCTCCTCATTGTTGTGTTTTTTTGAAGATAGATTGCGGTGTACTCAAAGTTGTAATTTAGGAATTATGATTCCTTGATGCTATAACTTATCTCAATACTCAATTCTTGTTATTTCAGCTTTTGCAAACGTTTCAAAAAAAAAAAAAAAAAAAAGCTTTTGCAAACATTTTCTTTTGTGCCTTTTTTTGTTGATCTCCTCTCTTTTTTGGCACTTAATTGGAGTGGCTGTGGATGGTCCCCTTTTTCTTATGTCTTTTGGATCATAAGTCGATAATTGTGCAATGTAAATTATGGGATGCTAACCTAATAATCTGAGGTGCTCATATTATGTTGATTATTGAAGAAATGCTCATTGGTGCGTGTTAGATAACTTGCATAATGTGTGTGCATCTTATGTTCCCATTTCATGGTGCAGAAGGTTAAGTAGCTTGCAGTTTGGGTATGTGAATGTAGCAAGAAGGTGTTATTAGAGAGCGATAAGATGTCGAGCAACGGAGGCACTCATTGGTGTCATGGTTGTAGGGCAAGTGTAACTCTTAGGAGAAGAAATGCAGCATGTCCCAACTGTGGGGGAGGATTCGTTCAACAGCTCGAAGATGCAACGAGCGTGACTCGCGTTGTACAAAACCAAAGACCGAGGTTTATGGAAGCGGTCACAAATTTTCTCAGACAACAGAGGGCTGTTCCTCAACAAGGCAATTCATGGAATTCATTCCTTGTTTTTACCGGAGATATGCCTACGAGAATGCCTGGAAATGGTGGGCTTGTGGAGTTTCTTAACGAAACTTTAGGATTTAGACGAGAAAACGGGGGTGACTACTTTATCGGACCTGGGGTTGAAGAGTTTTTCGAACATTTTACTCGTGATAATCAGCGTGCTCCTCTACCAGCTTCAAGATCCACCATCAATGCCTTGCCGACTATCAAGATTTCAAAGAAGCACGTTCGTGCTGATTCCACCTGTGCTGTTTGTAAAGAAAGATTTGAATTGAGCTCTCAAGTGACAAAGCTTCCGTGCAAGCACTTATATCACTCGGATTGCATTGTCCCATGGCTAGAACAGCGCAGTTTGTGCCCTGTTTGCAGACAACAGCTGACTAGTCAACAAAGAACCGATGATTGCCATAGTTCTAACCCGAGGGAACAAAACAGAAACCGCGGTAGAAGCAGAAGAGTGGGTGGTCAGGGAACAAGGAGGCGGTGGTCTTTCTTGTGGCCGTTCAGTTCGTCTAGTTCTAATGTTAACCGTAATGAAAGAGTTGAATCTAGGACCATTCCCTACAATCGAGACAACCACCATACTGAGTATTCAAATTGGTCATTTTGATATTAAGGTCTTTCAGTTCCTATATATTTGCTATCATTTCATTTCTTTATGATCATAATGTATTGCATTTTTTATCCATTTGAATAAATAAGGATGTAGCGCAGGCCGCAGAGCATGTGATATTGTGGTTCTGCTGTCTGATCAACTTGTAGTATTGTATTTTGTCAATGAAGAGCTCCTTTCACATGCCCCCAATCTTTGTCCTCAATTTTCAAGTTTCAAAGTTTCTATTCTGCTTTTTTCATGGCTTTAGCCTTTAGACATGATTAATTTCTGAGTTCTGAGGTTCTATCCGTCGCTCATTTGGGACTATGTTTGTTAGTATATAAGTGAACGAATCAGCGACTGATCCTAGTATGCATAAACTGCACTTCATAGGCGAAGAGAAAAATCGCAAAAATATATGATTGATCGAGGAACCTAACCCTATTTATGTTCAATAAGCAGATCATAAACTTTTATATACGTTGGATAAGGAATACCATTTTCCAGCGTCCTTCCCTTTCACAGGGACTTTTTCTTTAAAAATATTCTTTTGCACTTTCTATCCATTACCTTTATTTTCCAGATTCCCTGAGTCTGTTCATAAAGTGTACATTCTGTAATTGCATAAGTACCCTCAATTTCTCATGTTATTCATAGGTTCGCTACAAGTCTACAATTCATAGGCATGTCAATAAACTAGAAGTAATTGAACTCAACCCCAACTTGAGACACCTTAATTGACGCATGCACAAAGAGATAACTGGTACGATGGAGTTTATCAAATTTGAATTACAGCATATCTCGAACAATCAAACTCGATGCAGAGAAGATAAGCAAGATTATATCCCATCTGGACACAAAGAAAAGAAAGAGGTAGTGCAAAATTGATAACATTATAACACAAACCATTTTGAGAACATCAAGAACGATAGATGATATTGTTACACATGAACAAGCAAAAAAAACATAAAACCATAGCAAAGCAAAACACTCAACCTCAAATGTTTCACCATCTCTGGATATAAGAAAAATGTGATCCTACAACACAGAGCCAAATCTAAACATGGAACATTGTCTAGTTGGTGAGCTCCATAATAGCAGAGACAATATCTCCATCTGCATCCTTGAGGGCTTTGACGGCCCTAGCTCTAGGAACCCCAGCTTGTGTCATCACCAGCTCAATGTCCTTAGGCTCAACGCCCTCCTCATCTACCTCTTCGTCATCCTGAGGTACAATAGTTGGTTCTGCCTTTGGTGCAACATGGCCCGCATTAGGAGCCTTGAACTGCTCTGCAGCTTGAGTCTGCAATTGCGAACTCAAGTCCTCAATCTTAGCCTCTCCAAAGACAACGTATGTATCGGAATTTGGGCTCTTAAACACATCTGGCTTTGAGATGACAAATAGGATCTGAAATCAGAAATAATAGTGTGTCAAGCAAATGCATTCAACTTGTTAACAGAAACTGTCGAGAGACGGGACACAAAGGAAGAGGATACGAACATTCTTGCTCTTCTTAACAGTTACTCGGCTAACCCCGGGGATGGGCTTCATACCGAGCTTTAGCATTGCCTTGCGACTCTTCTTCTCACTTCGGCTCTGCTTTGACCTCCCAGTGCCATCTTCTTGTCCTGAAAAGAAACAAGTCCCATTTGGTGTAAGTTCTGATAGTTGTGACCATACATTGAATAAAGAAGGTACTTGAAACTGTGTTCTTATCCTTCATTCTTCGAGAAACAAATATTATAGGAAACCCAAAATGGAAGTGAAGGTTCCCATGTCATATATATTCTTTGTTGTATGATAAACAAACATGCCCATGAGGCCAGAAAGAATAAAGGTGTCATGTATAAGACACAAAATAAAGAAAAATCATTAAGATGGCTCTCTCTCTCTACCAGATATCTTTTAAGAACCTCGCAAATTATATCCCAAAGTAGATTCACAGCTCAAGAACCAACAAACAGACATTTGAAATTTCCAGTTACTGTCTAGCAACATATATAACATAAAAAATAAAAAATAAAAAAACATAAAAAACATTTCAGAGGAAAATGTACAGTAGACACATACCTTCAGCGTCATCATCTTCGTCATCTTCATCGTCGTCTTCATCGTTTTCATCCTCAACCAATGGCTCATCATTCTGGCAAGCAATAACAGAATTAATAAACAACCAAAGTAATAGAACACTGATTTTTCAGTTTTTCTCCACATTAACTATAGAGAGGCGATGGGTGCTCATTACATACATGCCAGCTATCACATCACTTGTCTTAATTTCAATAATATCATGAGTTTTTCCTATTCTATCCTCAATTCTCCCCCTAATTTAACACCCTAATCTTTTTAATAAATGTATCACAATTCACACCAAGATACACCATTTCAGGAGAGAGACTGGAATTCAAGATATTCAGAATATTCTTGCAAAGCAAATAGAAATCAGGATAGTTAATAATAGATACTGCCAATGAAATGTCAATTTAAGCTACTCAACATTTCTCCATATTGTCCAATCCATTGAGCATTAAATAAACCATAACATGTAGAGAGATTTGACAATCATTATTTATTTTCTACAACGCTCACTTTCATCTTGAATGCCTATTGCCTAAACAGATACAACCAGATATGAAATCACCTATAACTCAAAGGGTAGAAGCACTAACATTTTGAAAAAGTTGGGTCACACCTACTTCTCAAAAAAAGTGCTTCTACCTATCATGTTGAGGTTGCAAACAATCCCTAAATGACTTCAAAATAAAAAATGATATCATGAACTGTATTGGTCAATCTAAGAACACGTTCTAACAGATTCAGAAAACAGTACCAAAAGATCCCTCACCATTCGGTTGAGAAAAAAAAGTGCATTCATCCCTTAATAATTTAGCATCCCAATTCTTAGAAAAACTTGAAACTACCAATTTTTGACCAACCCTAAATCAAAAACAAACTTTCTCCGATGCTCATCTAATCTTTCTCCTTCTAAATCAAATGTTTATAATAAAATAACCGAATTGAACTAGAGAACTAACAATCAAAGTAAATTATGAACTCAAGCCCGACCCAATCTAATTTAAATCCAGAGGCCCCAAACAATATCCAAACTTGCATCTAAAATAGCGTCTGTTTCAGTATGTGAAGAGAATTAACTTACATCAATCTTCTGTTGCTCGAGATGGGCGGCCAATAATTCTTCCTGCGATTGAGTCATGACTGATATTTGCAGATAAAGAAGACGAGATAGATTTCAATCAAAACCCTAGAAGAACAACCCGGAAGAAACCCTCGACGGGTTTTATAGATTGCAAGTTACTGCAAAAGCGGTATCCTCGCTATGAAAACGCTAATAATATGTCGGTAAACGCTTTTCCTTTTACTTTCTTATTTTTAACCCGCTTTAATCTATATTTTTTAACCCAAACAATCCCAAAAACAAAATTACTGAATAATTTATTTGAACACTTTTTTTTATTGAGCAACACTTATGTAAACCATGGTCACACATAAACTCTATAATTGTTATGTGTAAAAACTATCACTGTTATGCAAAAAAAAATTTACTGTTTAAAAATATAAAACATTTTCTAAACAATGATTGTTTTTGTTCATAACAGTGATAGTTTTTATACATAACAGTGAGAGTTTTTGTATGTAAAAGTGATACTTAAATAACCGAGTTCATAACATGAACCAAGTCTATACAAGTTTTTGTATTTTTTTTTTATTATAGATTTTTTGTTTCTGAAAAAAATTGATCGAATTTATTGACTTTGCTAGAATACTACAAAAATCAATTAACCAGCACTTTTTTTTTGAAAGCCAAAAACCTAGCAAATTAACCAGCACTTTAACTCAAGTTAGAGGGTAACAGAATTACTGAATTATTAGATTTTTTTTTATATAATCGCTAAGAAAAACAATAAATATTCCAATGCATTAAACACTATGGACACAATACTTTTATGAATGGCTTCTATGAGGCAGATTGACAATCAAACACAAATGACACTCATTTCTTCCCAAAAGTGTTAAAACATCAACGATGTAATTTATATTAAAATGCCGGTGAGGCGATGCAAATCTGAAATATTATTTCTACTTTTATCTATAGAAAGACAATAAAAATGTGTAGTGGATAATATTTGGGCATATCTTTCCCATGTTGACTGAAATGGAAGCAACAAAAACCCACCACATCTGAAGATGTGCTTTCACTTTCTTATATGAACACCACCAATAAATATTTCATAACAAAAATATATACATATATATCTATATTAATCATTATTATTACTAATTAGTATCATCCCATTTTTTTTATTGTTAGTCTCTCACACAGAACAATTTAAAAGAAAAAAAAAAAAAAAGCTTAAAAATGGGGGATAAGCTAGTGAAAGCATTTTCTTAAAAAAATATATATATATCTAATTGTACTTGATTCAAAATTTTGATTGCTTTAAAATTTGTAAAAATAGACTACTTTAAAAAATTGAAAGAGTCCACATATAGGGGTAGAAATAAGCAGAGTGCGACTTCACATTGGAAAGTCTGGACCTATGAAGCAAATTAATATGCTCATTTTTTTATTGATACTTGTGATCTATGATAAATTTTGGTAGACTCAAATTTAATCTTTTTAAAAAGACAAAAATTTATATGACACCGTCTCATGAGACGGGATATAATCTAGCAAAAATTACACTCACTTTCTCTAAAGTGTTAAAACGTTAATGATTAATTTATGTCCCGTCTCATCATAAAATAGTCTCATGTAAATGTGTCTTCTTTAAAAAAAGAGTTTGACTGGAAATATATTAATATAATGATTTTTAAGATATATTTATTTTGTTCTATTTGTTAACAAGATTTAGAGTTAAGATGATTAAGATTTATTTAAATTAAATAGTACTCCATCCGTCCCGTGATTACTGCAACATTTGCTTTATTTAGATGTTCCAACATTACTGCAACACTCCTAAAATGGAAATAAATATAATATTAATATATTCACAACACCCTTATTTTATTCCACTCAAACCCACTTTATTTTTCTTTACTTGGTTTGCGGTCCAATTTGTGTGCTGCAATCCTCTTGGGACGGAGGAAGTAGTTCCTATAAATATATATTATTGATTATATTTTTTTATTATTATAAAAAAATGAACTTATATATTGTAGATTGAATAATATAAATAAATATAAAAAAATTGATATGTTGAGTTCAAAAGATTTTTGTAAAAGTTTAAGCCCGACCTTCTTAATAAATTCATATGTTCGATTTCCACCACTATCCATATGGATTATTTAATAAATCAAATCATAGAATGAAATACAGAACAATAGAATTGAAGAAAAATAATCAATTCTATGATTTGAAAAAGACAAACTATTCAAATTATAATTCATTCTTATGCTCACCCTCCTTTTTCATATGAATCCAATTTTATAATATAAACTATGAATATTTTATAATTGGAGAATATAGAAATAATATTATATATATATATATATCATATGGATATATTATATAAGTTTTAATGATTCCTATCTTATCCAATTACGAATAAGAGGCATGTGCAAAAATATTCCGAAACAGTAGAGGATGGGTTTTAGATTACCACAAGTTGGATGCAAATTGTTCAATTTCTTCCTTATTTCATTGACTTACATTAGTTCTTTTAACTAACATTTATGTATTTTGTGGAAAGAAAATAATCTTGAAATTTGATTTATACATATAACTTACCAATATTTTTATTGGTAATTATACGGAGTGATAGGTTTATTAGGGGATCAACTTCCACACAAATTAATCGTAGTACTTTATTACATAATAAAAGTGATTTGTGTTGAATTGGGACCTCATAAGAAAAAGTTAACTCTTGTATGCACTCATGTGTACCGTGTATTCATAAGGTATTTTAAAATTATACAATTTATAATACTAAAAGATGCAACTTGCTTACACTTAATCGTGCAATTATTAATATAAAAAAAAAAAATGGCGATTCAAATTGTAAATAAATTGCATTATTCAAGATATAGATTACACAGATTTTAAAATATTATATTTTTTTAAAATATCTTATGATGCCAATAAGAATTCAATACTTGTCTCCACATCATTGTTGTGTGTGTGATAATTATTTTTAATTATTAATTACGCGATAGACAACATTTCAAATAGCCCAACATGTAAATTATTGAAAGCATTATATAATTTGTTGGGGGTAGATAATCATAAAAATAAATTGTACTATAGGCTTTTATCTTCCTTTATTCCAATTCAACCAAAAACGACAAAGTAATAAATTAGGGCAAACGAAATTATAGCATTCAACTACAACATTCCACAACACACGATTTAGTTTTACAATCACCATCTCAAATATAATTCATTTTATAATAAATTTTATTTTTTACTAATTACCAATTTGATATGTTCCAATATAATTTGGATCTTTCTAGTCCCATAGTCAACCTATCCTTAATCGTAAACATGCCACATAAATGGAAAAAAATCACAATATATTCTTAGAAAAATTATTTCCACAATTATAAAGTACTATCAATTTCTTCATTGTTACTACAACTGTGTAATTTTAATAATGATGGCGGATAATTGTACTAAGCACACGTAGTACATTTTATAACTATAAAATTTATTATACTGAAATATGCAATTTATTTACCCTAAATCGTAATTGCACGGTTCAATATAAATAAATTATATTTTTCAATATAATAAATTGCATGGTTCTATAATACACGTGTACGGTGCACTTGGGTGCCTAACCAAACAAAAATCACAAATGTAAAAGCCTGCGTTTGTTTTGGGACTCACACGGATGGACTTAGGACTTTGCGCTCCCCATCTCATACGAGTTTGAGATTTAGAATCTAGTTTTCAAATCCCACATTCAATCTACATCTATAAATACTTATAAAATTTATTATTACTCTCCCCAATACATCACACTTTATACACTTTATTACTCTTCTCAATATAATATAATAATACAATATCAATATTGATTTGATATAAAGTTAAATCTCATCCTACTCAAATCTCAAATAAACACATATATTTACTATTCATCAAAGATTTTAAATCTCTGAATTTTAAAATTTTAACTTGCTCCGCACACTTAAATCCCCGTACAAACGCACCCATATATTTATGACACTATAACTTAACCTAAAAAAAATGATGTGCTTCAATTCATTGCTATTAACTTGTCTTTATCTCGCAACTAGGAAATAAACAGTTGATCTGCTGAAGTTACGCCACTATCTTCTACTTCAAACTTCAAACCCTAAAGTAAAAACATATTCCTTTTCTCCATCTCTTAACCACTCACCGAAATTTCCTATCTATCTCTCTACACAAAAACAAGAAACAGGGTAGCCATGGGGTTTTCTTCAGCAAAAAAGACCCATAAAGAAAACCCACATTGCTGAAGTTTCTGCAATGGGAAAGGGTGAGGATGGGCAGCATTTGGAAAGTACAGGACTTGATGCACGGGGTACAACCCCTGGTGCAGGGGATAGTAATGGGTGCTGCTTCAGCTGCAGTAGGGTTCACAAGTTGGTGACTTTTAAATGTGTTTTTGTTTTAATTTTTGGTGTTGCAGTGCTTTTGTCTGCTATTTTTTGGTTGCCATTCTTTGGTTTTGGGGATCACCAAGATCTGGATCTGGATTATGCAGGTTTGTGGGTTTTTGTGGATTAACCTTGTTGTTTTTAAATTGGGGAATTCTTGGTTTTTGGTTGATGATTGTCATCATTATGGAAATGCAGATCTGTTTTTTGTGTTACTTGTGATGCTTATCATAATTGTGCCTTTTTGGCACTTGGGTTCACACAATAGTGATTTTCTAGATATCGAATTTTAGATGCTTTTTGATTGTGTGGTTGAGTTAATTACTTAATTTTATGGTTGGGTAGGTGCATTTGGAATTGGGGTGGTTGTTGATTTAAATTCCTTCTTCTTTTAGAATTTCTGGGTTAATGCAATGACTTCCTTTTTTTACTTGAGGATTTCTTGTCAAGATTCTGGCTTACATTAGAATTGTAATTGTGCTTACTAATTTTGAGTTATTTATTGTGATTACCAACTATTTCCCCTCCCCCTTTTCTTGGCACTTGGAGTCTTGGATCGTGGGCGTTTCTTGTAATTTCAGAATTTTTTTTCTCAGCTAATTAAGAGGTACAATTATCAGCGAATTCAAGATTTTTTTTGGGCCATGACATGAATTTTGTAGTTGAATGTTTCTTCCTCTGTTTTGCGTTTAATTTCTTCTAGTTAGTTCCCAAGAGTATCAGCAATTACATATGAAATTGCAAATATGGAGGCCATCTTGTACTAGAATATCAGCCTAACTAGTGACCAGTGTTTTTGAAGTAGAGAAATCAAATCTTTTGCTGTTGAGAATTTCCTGTGCCTATTTGTTATATTATTTATGATTTGACTATATATTCCATCTAGTCATAAATTAATCTCACAACATTCCTTTTCCCTAATTTGTCAAATTTTTGGTGCTATATTATACATTAAGGAAAATGATACAATCATAAGTATACAAGACTTTAGGAAGTTTTATTTATTATTTAGATCTAATAAAATATTTGTTTGATATTCTCCAGGTCATGATGTAGTGGCAAGTTTTATGCTGAAGAATTCAGCTTCTTATCTCGAAAACTATATCTTGCAACTTGAGGGCGAAATTTTTGATGAGATGAGATTCTCCTCTACTAAAGTACTCCCTCAGTCTCCTTGTTTGATTGAATTTTAACTTTTTTGCTCCGTTTATTCTCTTTTTGTAATTTGTATGGAACTCCAACAATTGCATTAGCTCAGTTGGGCATGTCCTCAGTAACATTGAATATCTCAGTCTCCAGACATAATCTGTTTTTATGGATTATGAATAAGTTAAGCTTAACTGATAACAAGTCAATAAGACCATCCCTGAATATCTTGTGCTATTTTAGACACGAACATGTTCTGGAAAACCCAATACATGCTGAATATCATGTGAACAAGATTGCACCATACTTTGACATCTCCTTATTCTTATATGTTGATTATGTTCTTGATTTTCTCTAAATCCTAATTTAGTTTTCTTCTTTTGGCAGGTAAAAGTAATATCCTTAATTTCAGCTGGACCAAACATAACAAAGGTTGTGTTTGCAGTTGAATCTGACATGACGACACAAAGTTTAATCAGATCCTCTTTTGTGTCGCTAATTACAAATCAATCATCTCTTCATTTCACTGCACCTTTGTTTGGGGATCCATTTTCATTCGACGTGATCAAATTTAAAGGAGGGATTACCGTCATTCCTGATCAGAAAGCATTCCTTATGCAACATATACAACTCCTTTTCAATTTCACCTTGAACTTCTCCATTGATCAAATAATGAACAATTTTGATGAGCTGACGAGCCAACTGAGACCGGGCTTGCATTTGGCTCCATATGAGGTCTGAGATTATATTCTTTTTTTGAATAAAAAAATGAAATATTTTCTTGAGTCTACATTATCTCATCAGCTAAAGCTCCTCCATTTTTACCCTTTTTTTTTCTTTCTGGAATGCAGAATTTATATATTAGGCTGACCAATCATAAGGGTTCAACAGTAGCTCCACCTACAATAGTTCAGTCCCAAGTTCTCTTGGCAGTGGGTATTCCTTTAAAGTCGAGGATAAAGCAGTTGGCTCAAACTATCAAAGGCTCACATAAAAATCTTGGTCTAAACAAAACCATATTTGGACGGGTGAAGCAAGTTCAGCTTTCATCCATATTACAACACTCACTTGGGAGTGATGGAAGCAGTCCATCACCATCACCGTCACCTTTCCCATCTCCTACATCACCACCCCACCACCACCACCACCGCCACCACCACCACCACCAGGATCCCAGAATTTCTCCTAGCGTTTCACCTTCACCGGCGATATCACCAATGTCTACGCCTGTTCCTGCACCAGCTCCTGAGAAGCATAAGGCAGCAGAGCCTCCTGGTTGTCGTTTTCAGATTCCCAGGAAGCACAAGCATTCTCAGATGGCACCTTCAACACCACCAGTTTATGCACCATATATTGCTCCATCGCAGCCAAAAAAATCAGATAAACTGGCACCCAAAATTTCTCCAGTTGCTGCAAAAGGCCCATCTCCAAATGCTGCTTATGCTCATACTCGGCCACCATCACGGGGTGAATACCATGCAAGGCCTCCAGAGGTGATGCCGCTAATGTCGCCTTCTCCATCTCCTTGTGAGTATATACTATATACTTTCCTTTCTCTATTAGGACAGTGGCATTTTGTGCATATATGCTTCGGTTTTTGAACCTTTGGGTTATAGAACTTATGGGTTATAGCCACATTTTAAAGAAAGCGAAAAAGAGCCATATTGGCATATAAAAAAACAAAGGTATTCTTGCTGAAAGAGGCAAAATTATGTCTTCTCTCCATGCATCGCGAGACTTGGTGTCGTGAAGCTCAAGACACTGGATGTCTCAAGCATGTGAAACTCTCCTTTAGAATGGATTTCTTACAAAAATTATACAGTAGTCCTTTTTATATGCCAAAATTATAGTAATATCTTAGTTTTTTCTTTTTTCTTGAAGAGGTGGCTATATCTCATTTTTCCGATCATTCCTCAAGTTCCTCAAGTGTTCTGCTCATATTTTCTTTGAAATTTTGTCTATGCAACGTGACAATCTAGTTTACTCTGCAGCTTCTGCAAGAATCATCTCCTCCAATATATGGACTCTACTGCTACTTATATTACTTGGAATGCATTTTTAAGTGGTAAAAGCTACTCGATTAGGGGAGAACTTCAAAATCTGCTTCTGCATGTCTAATCTATCTGAGCGAGCATTTTAAACCAGAGGTTTTGCTGTTGAGAGCAACGACAAAAATAAGGGGTATGCCTCACCTTTGAGTGCATTTATTTACGTTGCACTTGTAAATATTCGAGTAAAATCTCAGTGGCTAGTTATATGAAGGTCAAAGTCACACAGGTGACGGGCCTATCATGGCTGCCATGGCTTCTCACTCGTGTATGATATCTCTTCGATAGATTTGACGAGGGAAAAATCATCAAATGTAAAATCAAATCCCTTTTTGTTTTTCTTTTCCCAATCTCTTACTAGTCTACAAGTCATGATCTTTCACCATGATGGTTCTATGTTTATTCTCAAACACAATTCTTAGGATAATATAGTGTTCTTTAACTTATCAGTTAGGGGCAGATGAGCTTGTTGGGCTATTCGTTACTATGGCTACTCAAGGGCAATGTAATTGTATAAAACAGAGGGAATCTCAGCATTCAAGCAGCTGAGGAAGTCTGTGAACTCAATAAAAGTGGTTTTTAAGTTATTAAGAACTATTACAACTGTGTTGTTCTGTTTCCAGGTGATATATATATATATATATATATATATATATATATATATATATATATATATATATATATATATATATATATATTGATATGGTAATAATGGATGTAGGAAGATTATTGTTGCATTTCTGATTTGAGTCAAGATATAGTGATAATAAGCCATTTTGCTTCATCAAATTTGATAACAGTATGGTCCTGTTCACACGCTCCATGTGAGGACTTGTCACAGTATGAATGATTCTTTTGCAATTCTCAATAATTTAGTTTTTTTCTCAATAAATTCTTCTGGTTGAACAACAGGGACATGGGAATAGAATTAATAGGTCTCCCAGAAAACCCGTGAAGATGATCCTTATTTCTTAGTATGAACTTCAATTCTATGTTGCTTGCAACCAATCTTGTTACTATATAAGGGCTGGATATTAGATAAATTTTCTCAAAAACCAAAAAACTTGAGTTATATGTAAAAATAGTTTAAAACAGGCATAAGAATACTAAACTATTCGAACTTGACTCGTGCTTGGTTCAAGCTTGAAGTGATTAATAATTAAATGAATTCAATCATAATATTTAAAACTCGATACGCCCACCTGTAATATGTGATGGGAGTAATGAGGAGAATACTATCAAGATATTTTCCTATTTGTTTCTAACAGAAGATATTTGCCTACTTCAAAAACATGTCTTGTGATGGCTTTTTACAAATTGCATCAAATTATGAGGATGGTAGAGACAGGGGAGTTGCAATCATCTTTTTTTTAAAAGTGCATCAATGTTCACCGTTCAAGAGGGTAAGCCAAATTTACTTTGGACTTAAACCCAAGCGACTCTTGACATCACAAACGGGGCGATCAATATAGCAAGGGCTCAGAAAGTTGCAAAAGGAAAAAAAATTGTTATAAAATCAGGACCATACAAACAAATCTTTTATTTTGAGCAAGAAAATCTGATGAAATTCTCTCTGTGCTTGTGAAGCCCATCTGTTAAGTTATTTTTTTTTTTTTTTTTAAGGTGGGGGTGGGGGCTAAAATCTAGGTGCTTCACATGCCAAAATATCTCCCTATTTTCTATCATTGTCATGCTTCAAATAAAATATAAACTCGCCCTTTTCACTGTTGCAAGATACCGAACGAAACCCACCTTCTGATTTTCTTCTATTTTTCTTGTTCACCCAAGAATCAACTCCAGGAAAAGGTAATGATGAAATTATGTAAGGCGAACCGATTTGTCGGGATTTCTACTTCGATAGGTTTATCTTGTGTAACTTTAGTTATGTATCTACTTCAGTATTACTGGTAATGCGGTGGACTTTCCTCGCAAATTGATCAGAACTGTGGTGTACATCTACTTTTGGGATCTTTTCAAAGATTCTACTTTGATTATTGCTTAAGGTTTTATTTTTTGAGTACTAAATGCCTTTCTGTCAATCTTTTTATCAAGATTCTGCTTTCTTGGATTTCCTTAAAAAAAAAAACCTACATTTAGATGTCAATAGTTCTTCTTTAATTCTGTATGGATGTTGTATTGTAGTTTGTCTTTTGTCATCAAGATTTTGCATATGCAATTTGATGCGAAAGATTCGACTTTACTTTTCAGTATTGGATTTTTGTTCCATTAACTTTACTGTTGTACTGATTCTCTCTAGAGAAAGAATCTCAGGGTGGGTTTTCCTCATAAAGCAGAAATTTGTTTTTCTTTCTGTGTAGTACGATTGCAATATTTTAGACCTGTTCAATGGTTTTATTCTCGATTGATCAATAACGTGAAACCCATTGTCGGAATTTATGAATTCAGTTGTCATTTTGAAGCCATAGTAGCAGAGTATGTGCCTTGCATAACTCATGTGTTGGTTTTTGTAGATTTAAACACCTGAGAATCCAATCTGCATCGGTTAAAAGATGGTTAACTTAGGATTGTTATCCGGGAGCAAAACATCAAATTCAGTGATTGTGAGCTTCAAAATACCTTATTACACACACTGGGGGCAAAACCTACTGGTATGTGGTTCTGAACCTGTGCTTGGCTCATGGAATGTGAAGAAAGGCTTACTGTTGAGGCCTTCTCATCAAGGGGACGAGCTAATATGGTCTGGGACTCTACCCGTGCCAGCTGGTTTTGATTGTGAGTACAATTATTATGTGGTGGATGATTCTAAAAACGTGTTAAGATCGGAATCTGGAAAGAGAAGAAAACTGATACTACCTAATGGTGCTCAAAACGGGCAGTTGGTGGAGCTTCGTGATCTATGGCAGGTACAATTTGTCTTCCCGTGATTATTTGTTTAATCATGTTTTACCACACTCAGAAGTTTCTAATTGAGAATTTGTTGTAATCTAATTTAGACTGGTTCCGATGATCTACCATTAAGAAGTGCATTTAAGGATGTCATATTTCGAAGAAGCTGTAGTTTGAAGTTGAAAGACCCCTCGAACCAGTTCAGAATGTGTTGGATCGTGAAGGTAATTCTATCTCTCTTAAGGCTCATATACATTTCTTCGAGTATTGTTACTTCACACGGAGATCATATTGTATAGATATTGATTTTGCATACAAATGTGGTTAACAGATTCAATTATCGTGCAATTCAGAGTTTGCTCTTCAAATATTGAAGATGACACATCTGTAAGATCTTATTTCCCAAATGACATTCAACAATTTTAAAATTGCATCTCACGAGTTCATCTCGTTCACGTTTGTTTTCCGATATTGGTAGGTTTATGTGATTGGCAGTAATTCAAAGCTGGGGGAATGGAAGGCTGAGAATGCATTTAAACTCAATTATGCCGGTGAATCGGTTTGGGTAGGTGAATCTGTAATGAGAAAGGATGGCTTTCCTATAAAATATCTTTTTGACTACTCAGATTACCGTGTTTTGTTCATGTCTGAGTGAATTAGTTGCGTCTATAAATAGGAGCACTTGCAAATGTCTCCTTAACAATGCTTACATACAGATATTGCAAGCAGGGAGAAGATAAGAAATTTTCTATGGAAACTGGTGCTAATAGGGAACTTTCTGTTGACTTCTCAGCTAGTCAACCCAAGTATATTATCCTTTCTGATGGCTTAATGCGAGTGAGTTATTTATTCAAAATTTAAGTAATCTTTTCTTTCTTTATCTTTTTCTCTGTTTAATTATCAGTTAAATTTGGTGTTAGGAAATGGCCTGGAGAGGTACTGGTGTAGCTATCCCCATGTTTTCTGTGAGATCAGAGGACGATGTAGGAGTCGGGGAGTTTCTTGATTTGAAGATATTAGTTGACTGGGCAGTTGAGTCGGGTTTCCATTTGGTTCAGTTATTGCCAATCAACGACACTTCTGTACATGGAATGTGGTGGGACTCATATCCTTACAGGTAATTTTTTTTTCTTTTTTATGCAGTTGTGGATTAAATGACTATAGTTTCTTCGTTTAAGGTATTCCGATTTTGTCCTTCATAAAATCTCCCAAATCTAATTGATTTATCCCATACGAAAGACTGTTTCCAGATATATTCAGGACCGTGATTTTCGATTTTACTCTTCTTGCCATGCAGCTCTCTGTCAGTATTTGCATTACATCCATTATACCTAAGAGTGCAAGCCCTTTCAGAAAATCTTTCAGAGGATATCAAGGTATCGTCTTTAATCTGCCACCTTTTAAAATTAATAGTAACTAACCATGATGTGCATGCTAATCATTTGTGAAAACTATGCATAATGCCTAATAATCTTTTTGTGCAGCAAGAGATACAACAGAGCAGAATAACTTTGGATAAAAAGGTACCGATTTCTTTTCCGATATATTTTCCGTGCAGCTTTGTCCTAACCAAGATTTGTCATATTTTTGTAAATCTTTGTCTTAACCAAGATTTTGAAATTTTTATGTTTGTCTTTGTAGGATGTGGATTACGAGGCTACTTTGGCCACAAAACTTTCAATTGCCAAGAAAATCTATTCTAAGGAGAAGGAAATTGTATTCAGTTCAGTTGATTACCAAAACTTCTTCTCTGAGAATCAGGTGACGATATTCTATTCCACTATTGTCTACTGGTTGAAAACGCAACTCCTTTCTTATTTTTACGTTGCATCTTTCTTGGTCGACAGGATTGGCTAAAACCTTATGCAGCTTTCTGTTTCCTAAGGGACTTTTTTGAAACATCAGAACGCAGTCAGTGGGGTAGTTTTTCTATTTTTTCAAAAGAAAAGGTAATTAGATCATTAAAAGTTTTTTTCTCTTGATACCATATCAGCAGTGCTAACAGTTTTTCCCTTTATTTTCAGCTTGAGAAACTAGTCTCAAAAGAGAGCCTGCATTACGATATAATTGGCTTCCATTACTATATCCAATTTCATTTACATAAACAAGTGAGTCAGAACTTTTACCTTCTTGTTTTTGTTGATCTACACTGCCATCTCAAATCACTTTATGATTATGTACTGACAACAGTTATCAGAAGCTGCTGAATATGCAAGAAAGAAAGGAGTAGTGTTGAAGGGAGATCTCCCAATTGGAGTTGATCGGAATAGTGTGGATACTTGGGTGCATCCGACTCTCTTTCGAATGAACACCTCAACTGGGGCCCCGCCAGATTATTTTGATAAAAACGGGCAGAATTGGGGGTTCCCTACTTATAACTGGGAAGAGATGTCCAAAGACAACTATGCTTGGTGGCGTGCTCGTCTAACACAGGTCTCATGCTGAAACTCTCTTGTCCATCAATACATAGTTTTTCAACGGTAACATAGATTTCAATAATGCCTTTTTTTGTGATTTTGTTAACAGATGGCAAAGTACTTCACAGCATACAGGATTGATCATATTCTGGGATTCTTCAGAATCTGGGAGCTTCCAGATCATGCAATGACTGGGCTTTGTGGAAAATTTCGACCGTCTATCCCTCTAAGCCAGGTATACTTCATGGTTTCCTTATTCAAATTCTTGTTTTGTTTGTTTGTTTATTCTTCTTTTTCTTTTTTAAATTTGAGCTTTATGTGTTTAATTATGGTCATGTCACAGAATATATTTTCATTCAACATTTGTTATTGTAGGAAGAACTTGAAAGGGAAGGAATGTGGGACTTTAACCGTTTGAGCCGACCATACATTAGGCAACAACTATTACAGGTATAAGTTCAGCATAATTATTACTTGTGTTAGTTTATGTTTCCTTGTACCTGCTTATACATTTTCACTTATGTTTAATCTAACGCATCTACACAACTCTATTTCAGGAGAAGTTTGGAGCTTCCTGGACCGTAATTGCTGCTAACTTCCTAAATGAATTTCAGAAGGACCATTATGAGGTGATCGAGAAAACTCATATTTTTATCTATTAATGATTCATGATCATGTGCTAAAAAAAGTTATTTGTTGCTGAAAAAAGTCGTCATCACGGGTTTATTATACGAGTTTAGGAACAAAAATGCCACACACTCAGATTGCCTTCAAGCCATTAACTTTTTAGCCATATGA
The DNA here is from genome assembly GCA_037126765.1 of Stenogyne calaminthoides. Lineage (NCBI taxonomy): Eukaryota > Viridiplantae > Streptophyta > Magnoliopsida > Lamiales > Lamiaceae > Stenogyne > Stenogyne calaminthoides. The sequence goes on along the minus strand of JBBCBC010000037.1, from coordinate 8,045,901 downwards.
TTAATGTAGTTAAAGGAGGACTGCAGTACCGAAAAGAAAATTGCATCCAAGCTGAAATCGTGCTTAGAAAGATCCATCTTTCTTGAGGATGAAGTAAAGCTACGATGCAACCTCTTTGATCTCATTCAGGCAAGTTCATGGAAAATATATTTTACCAATTTATGCCGAGGATGAAGCAAATACTTGCATCAATCAGTTCAAGAAAAGAATGAACCCCTAGAATCCCGATTTAAAAATTTTCCACACTCAATTCTTCTTAAAGATCAATAATGCTTTGTTAAAATATGTCTCCATTGCAGAATGTAGTCCTTCTCAGAGATCCAGAAGATCCAAAATATTTTTATCCCCGTTTCAACCTTGAAGACACGTCAAGTTTCAATGATTTGGATAACCACAGGTACTAGAAGGGAAAACTTTTAATGTCAGAAGCATGAGTTTCTTTCTCTTTTCACTGCATTATCTTTTCAGTCAATAAAACTATCCATTTTGCTTGAGTATCTGGTGTGCGCTATGTTATCTCTGACCAACTTCCAAATATTGCAGCCAAAATGTCCTAAAAAGACTATATTACGATTACTATTTCCAGAGGCAAGAAACTCTGTGGCGTCAAAATGCGCTCAAGACATTACCTGCTCTGTTGAATTCATCTGATATGTTGGCTTGCGGAGAAGATCTTGGGTTGATTCCTTCTTGCGTTCACCCCGTATGATTTTGGACACCCACCTTTACATGTACTAATAATTTCATTATGTTTGACATGTTAATTTATTGCATCACTTCTTTAATACAGGTCATGCAAGAATTGGGTCTTATTGGATTACGTATACAACGTATGCCCAGTGAAGCTGATCTAGAGTTTGGCATCCCTTCGCAGTACAGTTATATGACGGTAAATTCCATCTAAAATATTTTTTACATGGTGTTCTAGTTATCGTTGGACAAAAGTGCACGTGTTCTTGTTTCGCCTTTTTATCGTCAAAAACTATGTTTTAAAAACCGGAACCGGAAGTTGAGCCGGACGACCCCCAAAAAAGGCTGGATCGGGGTCGAATCGGTTGGGTCGGATTGAGCCGGTGTGACATCATAATAAATATTATATAATGTATATAGTATGCATGAAAACCGGTTGTATTAATTAATCTAATTTGTCCCTAACAAAATACATAGTACAATATACATAAGACAAGGAGCAAAACCAGTATTAGCATTAAACATAAAAAAATTGTAAAAATGCGGGCCACGTTACTCCATTGCAGATGAAAACCAGTAGTCCCCAAAATCCACGGTACTCAATAGAAGAAACACACTCCATTACTATTGAAAGATATGGTACCAAAATCCATCAACCAAAATTGATGAAATCAATCTCAAATATATAGACTTCCAACATTATAATCCCCAAAATTGATGAAATCAATCTCCCACCTCCATCTCGCGCGCCGTTGCCGCCATGTTCTGGAGGAGAAGAAGGCAGAAGAACTTAGAATTTATAGATTTCTTATGAGTTCAACCTTGATTCGCTCGATTTGGATCCCACGCTCTCCTATACTTTCCGGCGCTCGAGTTCTTGTCCAGATCTTCTTCGGCCTCGTTTTCCGATCTCGATACGCCGGCGGCATCCCTAGCGCGCACAGTGGCAGTGCGGTGGCGTGTGCGGAGACACTGCGGTGGCGGCAGCACGGCAACACTGCAGCGGCGGCGGCATGGTGGGTTTAGAAGTTAGGGTTAAATTTTTTTTGGTGAAAATCGGCGGTTTACCGGTTCCCAATTTTCACCGGTTTTCACCCGGTTTTTCCGGTTTGGGGGGGTCCAATAGCGGTTCTAGGCACCTCTATTGGAACGCTAGCGGGCGGTTCACCGGCCCGAATTTTAAAACACAGGTCGGAAAACCTCTTTACATACCCATGCACATTGCTTTTTTTGTCTCCCCACTGGTCAAAACGCTACCGAAATAAATAAATCAAAGTTCTTGTTTTTGAGGAAATAATTTCTGCCCTTAAAAGGTGATTAATAGAAATCAATATGCTATTGCCTTCATTTAGGTATGTGCTCCATCATGTCACGACTGTTCCCCCCTCCGTGCTTGGTGGGAAGAAGACGACGAGCGCAGACGTAGATTTTTCCAAACCGTGGTGGGCTCCGACATGCTACCACCCGACACATGTACTCCTGAAATCGCGCACTTTGTTTTGCGTCAGCATGTTGAATCTCCATCAATGTGGGCCATTTTTCCGCTTCAGGTATGATAATATTTCAACTGAAATTTTCCATATACATAGAGAGATTGCATATTATAATCCTTGTATTAAAATGCAAACCACAATATTCGTTTTTACAGGACTTGCTAGCACTGAAAGAAGAATACACGACACGCCCAGCTGTTGAAGAGACGATAAATGACCCCACAAATCCGAAACACTACTGGAGATATCGTACTACTCTCTCTCCCGTTTAAGTTTTGTTTTTCCCTGTACGAACTCTTTCTCATATAATGTCGTCTATCTTGTTGATCAGGAGTACACGTGACAGTGGAGTCGTTGCTCAAGGACAGAGAACTTATATCGAGCATCAAAGGTCTCGTTCGTAGTAGTGGAAGATCGTACCCCCTTCACCGGAAAAAGAATCTCCAGTGACCAAAGAGGTGAAGCAACAGCCACAAAATATGAATGGATTACCTAGAAAAGTAGCAGCAGCAGTAGCAGTGTGATTTTGCTGGGTCTTTTTTAATTTTATGTACTTGTGGACACATGACATTTACTTTCTACATATATTAATTGTCTCAACTTTAAATAATGTAATTCACAGGCACCAATAAATGGGAATTCATTTGATTAGCTCATCTTTGTTAGGTAATAAGTGCTTTCTTATCTTGCTTTTGGACCTTTTCTTTTTATTTCTCTTTGTATAATTTTAGTGGTGATTCAAAATAGTTTCCATCAATTTTGAATGCAAGGAAACTTATCATGATCGTCGGTTCCTAGATTCTTTCTAAATAATTCCTCTAATAAACAATTCGTATTAGTTATTTTTAATAGAATAATTATCCCTTATCACGATACTTGCTTGAGAAAAAAAGTTTTTTGGTCTCAGAATTTTTTTGTAATCTAATTTTAGTCCCAAAAAATTTAACTATCCAATTTTGGTTCCATAACTTTTGTGTTTGTCCAATTTTAGTCATATTTAACTAAAACGATGTAGTTTTTGATAAAAAAATTAGTCATTTTTGGTCACACGTCCGATCTGAAATCTTCAATTTTTGATTGAAAACAACGTCGTTTTAGTTAAATTTAAATAGGATCAAAATTGAACAAACGCAAAAGTTATGGGACTAAAATTGGATAATTAAATTTTTTGGGACAAAAAATAAATTACAAAAAAATTATGGGAACCAAATAACTTTTTTTCTCATACTTGCTTCCTAGATTCTTTCCTCTAAAAAGCGATTGGTATCAATAATTATCGAAATAAAGTGTGTCAATTTAAAAAAAAAAAAAAAATTTAGGATGTAAATTTGAATTTTTTTACATTAAAAAATAATTTTATCAAAAAAAATTCCATCCATATAAGTTTTTCCAATCTCATAAAAGGGTCAACGGTGCAAATATTTCCTTTCTTGAAGAAATATTAAAAGAATCCAAAATAAAAAATATAATAAATAGCGGATGAAAATCACGCGCAAGTCACCGCTTGTCGACTCTCTCCTTGGGCTTTTTCCCTCTTTTCCCCCTTCATAAACCAACCCCCCTGCGCCTCCTACGAAACAGAAACGGCGACGGCGCTTATGGCGCACAATCAAGCAGCAACGCCACCAATGGTGAACGGAATCGTCGACCACGAGTTACCCTACGACACGCACAACACCTACGACGTCATCTTCTTCGGCGAATCCGTCCACACGACCGTCGCCTGCGACCCAACCATCGTGACCCAGTGGATCTCCGATATCGAGTCCCTCCACCGCCAACGCCTCCAGAACCTGATCGTCGGCCTCGACATCGAGTGGCGCCCCTCCTACAACCGCTACATAAACAACCCCGCCGCCACAATTCAGCTCTGCGTCGGCCGCCGCTGCCTAATCTTCCAGCTCATTCACAGCCCATCAATCCCCCAATCCCTAATTAACTTTCTCGCGAACCCTAATTACAAATTCGTGGGGATTGGGGTGAAACAGGATCTGGAAAAGCTGGAGGAGGATTACGAATTCGGATTTAATACGAATACGGTGGATCTGAGGGAATTGGCGGCGGCGAAGTACGGGCAGAGGGAGTTGAAGAATTCGGGGTTGAATAGATTGGCGAGTCTGGTGCTGGAGAAGGAGGTGGAGAAGCCGAAGAGCGTGACTATGAGCCGGTGGGATAATCTGTGGCTGACGCCGTCTCAGGTGCGTTATGCGTGTGTTGATGCCTTTGTTTCTTTTGAAATTGGTCGGGTTTTGATGGCTTCACCTGCTTCGATTTCTGCAACATCTGCTACATCTGCTTCTCGTTCGATTTCTGCTTCTGCAATCTCTGCTTCTCGTTAATGGAAATAGCTTTAAATTCTTATTTACTACTTTGTGGAAAAAAAATGGTGTGCAGGACTTTTTATTTAAAAAATTTCTGTAATTTGGACCTAATATTGGATTTCTAATGATTATCGGTAATTTAAATGTTATTTTCTACTTATGGTTACTTTTAATTTTTAATGCAATACGTATGTTTTTGTAGGTTAAGTATTAGGGCTTTGGCATGTTGGTGATCCTTTTTATTATTTTTTTTTCCCCTTAAATCTGAATTATTATAAATATATAATTTTATTATGAATATATGTGTGTTAATGTATTTGCTTAGTATGATATTGTGTATAAAGTAAATTTGAAAACAAAATTATATTTCAGATACACTATAAAATTATAGTACTACTCCTCATTTACTCCTTTTAGGGTTTTGTATCCTAAATTGAATTGAATTGAATTATGTGGATGGATATGCATTGATGGAATGATGGTTGCTTGGATCGAATTATTGAATGATGTGGATGAAATAATTGGTTTAGATGAAATTCATCAGACTTATCTAGAAATAATTTCTCAGTAATTTTATTGTACTTTTTAACTGTTTTATATATTGTGATTAAATACAATCTTTTTCTTTTTTGAAAGGTGTACAATCTTAATTAATTAGAATTTAGTAGCTGGATTTTTGAGTTAAAGGAGAGCATATCAGATTCACTTTAATTTCGTGCAAGATATTTTAAGTTAATCGTTCTCAAATCAAAGCTTTTAGTTCAATACACATTATAACCTGACAAAGTCAAATGTGTAATTGGTGCACGAACTACACATATATTCACAGAACCTATTGAATATACTATTAGACATTTTATGTGAATATACTATTTAAAATGTCTAATATCCATGCACACAGTCTTCATCTATGGATCAGATTTCCACTACACGAAAACTCATTGTGAATCACAAAACTTGAAACAATTAATAGTATATCATTATGCATCAAAACTTAGAACTTGAATAAGTGAATGTAAACAAGGTATTCCTCAATTCATGATCATAACATTCCAAGAATAGGAAGATAAAAGAAACCGATGAGACGTGGAAAAACCAAGCACTCAAACATTTCCAACGGCCACACGCTTGAAGAGTTCAGCAGGCAATCTCGGCGTAGCCACAACTTGCAGAGGCTTTCCCATATAAGTGACAGTACCAGGCTGTTCCATCATGTCCATATCCTCTGGCCTCATGCCCTCCGGCGGTGCCAAATTGAAGTGGTGCAACATGTGTCCCAACATGGAGGTGACCAAGTTGATAGCCAGCTGTGCACCGGGGCAGATCCGCCTGCCCGACCCAAACGGGAGTAGCCGATAGTCAGTGCCCTTCATGTCGATATCCTCCTCCTGGAACCGCTCCGGTCTGAACTCGAGAGGGTTCTTCCACACTTGTGGGTCCCGAGCAATGGCCCACACGTTGACGCTCACGGTGGCGCCTTTAGGGATGTCGTAGCCTCCGATCTTGACGTTGGTGTTGGCTTTGTGTGGCAGCATTAGTGGGGTGGGTGGGTGCAATCTGTAGCATTCCTTGGTCACACATTGCAGGTATGGGAGGTTCGGGATGTCCGCTTCGGTCATGAGACGGTCACGCCTACTACACGGTCGAGTTCCTCTTGCACCTTTTGCTGAACCCTAGGGTTCCGTACCATCTCGGCCAACGCCCATTCTACCGTGATTGTGGTCGTGTCCATGCCCGCGGAGATCATATCCTACATAAAAATCGACAACGATGAGCAATACGTACTATTTGAGTGGTTGAAAAGTATTAGTTCATGTGATGAAAAGTATCATCTCATTTGATGAAAAGTATTAGTTATATATTGGAGAAGTACTAGTACTATTCAGCCTACAAATTTATACTTTTCTTTAGTAAGAACTAATACTTTTCTTCAGATAAACTAATACTTCTGATTTTATATTTATGAGTGAGTGTAAAATTGATTCAAAATTGCACCAGTCGCACCCAGTTTCTGCTTTGAATGTTTTACCAATAACATAAGAAGTAACTGATGTACAATTAATGAATGCAATTACCCAAAGGAGGCCTATAACAGAGTCATCGCTGAGTTGGTAGTCTTTCTGTAGAGTCAGCAATGCATCGACGAAATGGTTCTTGGTATTTCCGGTGGTAAGGCGGGCACGAGTGTGCTCTTCCATGATCTTCTTGGTGAAGGAATCAGCACGAGCATCGTGCTCAGCCAGGGCATCGTTCTGATCCTTGAACAAGAAGCTGAACCAGGGGAGGAACTCTGCAAATGTCGATTTCTTGCTACCTAACTTAATCGCATTGTTGAGAATGTTCTTCAATTCTTGGCCCTGATCATCGATCACACCGTTGGAGTCCACGAATCGCTTCCCGAATGTCAATCTTGTAATGTGCAGGAATGCCATCATCCCCAAGTACTCACGCAACACCAAAGCTTTCCCTTTGTTCTCTGTCAAAAATTACTTGATTCTTAAAAAACCAACACAAAAACCATCTTTCTTTTTCTATCTACTTAACAAATAAGCCTCTGGTAACATGGATTGGGACCATCATTCACAAAAACATGTTAAAGTCACAATCTTTACCCACCCCAATTTCTCTCACCGTAGCCCATTCAAAGTTCAAACACCATTTGTCTCAAATCTTCAAATCCAGAAAATAAACACAATCTGCAGTTTACCAATTAAAGTACCCCACTCCCAGTAATATATCAACTATAAAAGTGAAAATCAAACTCAAGAACATGAAAAAAATCAGATCTTTCCCCACTTCTCCATCAGATCAACCCATATCATAACCAATCCATCACAAAAAAAAGCAAGAAACAGAGTAAAAAAAAACAGAGAACCATAAATTACCAGGCTTAACGCAGTCCTTATAAACAGATTCAACCATGGCAGTAACTTCATCCTCCCTAATCGGCCTCAATCCCTCAAGCCTCTTCATTGAAAAAAGCTCAAGCGTACAAAGCTTCCTGACTTTAACATAGTGGGGCCCGTAATCGGCCCAAATCAAATCCATGCCATTTTTGCTGAACTTATTGATCTGCTTAGTCCTGTTTCTGTAGGCGAGCTGCTGATCGTTGTCTTTCAAGACCTCCTTAGCTAGGGCGGAGGAGTTTACAACCACGCTCAGATGCGAACCGAAGTAAACAGAGAAAATGGGCCCGTAGAGATGGGACCATTCCGTGAAACACCGGACCAGCACCGGTTTCAGGTCAGGGAGGTTTCCGACGATCGGGAGGGGGCGGGGCCCCGGCGGGAGTTTGAAGCGGAGGCGTTGGAAGAGCTTGTAAGCGATGAATATGGTGGCCACGGAGAGAAGGATTAGTGCCACTGCCATTGGAGGTTGACTGGGGTGAGCAGAGACTTAGATGGGGTTTGTGTGTATAAATATATACTACTACTATGTGTGTGTGTAACGGGGTTGGTGGAAAGTGTGACATGGTAGATAGATGTTTGAATATTTTTTGTTTAGAATGTCAATGATTTGTGCTAGCTGAAAGAGATAACCACAGGAAAGCAAAATATAAGACAACAAATTTCATGCCTGAAATTGGTTAATTAATACTCCTTGTATTGAGAAAAATTAAATAAATAGATTATTCTCGATCCTCTCTATAAGCTCGAACTTTTAAATGAGATGAAATTCTTTCATAAGTAATGAGCCGGGTTGTGAGTTCGATCAAAGTTCAAACATTATTTCACCCATTTAAAAATTGTCCACTGTTTCCTCAGAGAAAAGCAGAGAAAATGATTCAGTGGGGTTGTCCTCTGTTGGGCCTCTCCTCAGAAAGAAATAGAAAATGATTCTACACAGTTTTTTGAGGAAAATTAAATAAATAGATTATTCTCGACGCTTTCTATAAGCTTAAGTTTTTAGATGAGACGGAATTCTCTCACCCCGATCCACCAATCTTCAACGTATTTTTATAAGCAAGTTTTTGTATTAGTAATTGGAATTATAAATTTACTTTATCATTTCAATTACTAATACAAAATGTGCTCGCAAAAACACGTGTAAAAGTCAATTGTGCATAAGATTGGTGGACGGAGGGCATATGAGTTATATTATTAAAAGATAGTATTAATTGTGATAAGAAAAAATATAATTTAATATTATAAAAAAAATCACTCATGATATTAAATAGTACTCCCCCGTCCTGATTTTAATTATCCGTTTTTCATAAATAGTCATCCTAATTTTATTTATTCATTTTCAAATTAGGCAATAAAACAATATTCAATACTATTTAATACTATTATTTCTCTCCACCAAATTCACTTTACATCATTTAATACTATTATTTTTCTTCATCAAATAACTTTATCCACTTTACCCACTTTACACTATTTAATATTATTATCTCCTATTTTTTTTTCTTAATAATGAATCTCACAAATAAATGGATAAAAAAAAAAAATAGAGACGAGGGAGAAATATGACTTATCTCTCCTCGTCTCCAAACTTTTTCGATGTTTTATCATCATACCCTTCCTCTTGTGAGCGATTTTTGTATTAATAAATAAAATAATTTTTGACGTGTTAGAAATGTATGATAGATAAACCTCTTATCTATCATAGACCCTTCCTTTAAAATTAATTTCATTTTTCAAATTATTAATACAAAAAAAAAAAAAATATATAAAATTGATAGAAAAAAAAAATGAGTCTGGGACGGAGAGAGTATATTTTTAAGACACAAACTCGAATGTGACTGAATATAACTTAACACCAATTAACACTATTTTTTTTTAAATATTAAAACTACAATATCTAAATTATGGTATCGCTGTGAGACCGCCTCTAACAACCGTACATCTATTTTAAATAGTGATTCATAATGTTATTTCTTTTGGAAAAACACTATGTCTAATTTATAATTACAAGTACCATTATTAAAATATAGAAGAATTATTATAATAATAATAATAAGAAAAGTCATAGATATCACCTAACCATGTCCCCACATGTTGAGCCTTCCAAAGATCTTATACCACATCTATAATGTGCTTTAGCTAAATATACTAGTAGTATTTTTCAGTCAGATATTTGTTTATGCATATTATAATAAATAAACAAAAACTAGATGGTTGACCAAATAATAGAACAAGATTTTATATGGAGTATTGACTGTTACATTAGTGAATATTTTAAATAAACATGGTTTGCCATTTTACCCCTTAATGGAATTGTCTCATCATTTTTCATAACTAAATTTGGTGCGTTTCCATGGAGATTGACTCAAACCAGCCGGTAAGTGGGTTAGGTCTACTTCTGAATGCTTGAAGGTTTGGTTGATAACATTTCTCTACCTACTAACTTTTAATTTTTTAAATAAAATGAAGATATATATATATATATATATATTATTTTGAGACCTGGGATTTAAAGAAATAAATATATAATTAATCAGCCGTGCATGTGGGGAATGTTCAATGTTAATTTTATTAAAATAACGTAGGGTCACAAGAATATTCTCAATGCCTAATTCCATGAGAGAATTCACAACTTCTTCAAAAAATAGTAATTTCAGTATACTTCAGATATATGAAAAATGAAACATATTGTATTAAATTAAACAACATTAATTATCCAAGTGCCTTAACTTATCCTTGAAATCATGGTGCTGTAAATTTTGGCTTCATGTTTAACATACTGTCTCTGTATATCTTTCAACTCCTTGTGTTTGATCTTCAAATCTCTGCAAAATCAAACATTAGTATAACAAAACAAATGAATATCATACGCCAAAAAGTGATCAAGATAAGCAAAAGCCATGCATGTAATTAATACTTATTGTTTGGATCAATCACTAGAGCTCGATTCAGATCTTCCTCAGCTTTCTCTAGATCAGATGTTCTTACATACGCTTGCGATCGTCTGAATAAAGCCTTAATGTTGCACGAATCGAGTTCCAAAACCTGTTTCAAGATCAATCTAATTAACTACCTCAAAACATCATTTTAATGGTTTTTGTAGGAAATGGAGAAAAAAATGAGACCTTGGTGCAGAGTCTTGACACCTCTTTGTACTGTCCCAGTTTCAGTTTACAAGCAGCGTCGTTCAAATAACACGATAGCCTCAACGAATTCACTTTTGTTCTTTCTTCATCACTAAAAGAATGGTTGTATTCAAGGTAAGATGAAGCCTGTAAAGTGTTGAAAAATTGGAACAAAACCATGTTAGTTTGATACTATCTATCACTTATTATTATATTGATGCAATGTATATCAATTGATCACATTCCTTCTCATACTTCTTGGATGCAAGATGGAACTTTCCAGCCTTGAAAAGTATGTTTCCGTCGAGCTTTTTTGATTCAGACGCCGCTATCCTTTCTTCAGCATCCATCTTCCAAAAGGGCTTGTCCTGAAACCAATTGTCCTCTTAGTATTGATCAAACTTTTAAGATAAACGGAGCGGTTTTTTTACCTTAATGAAGTCAATGAGTTTTACTTCATAGAGAAGAGAAGATGTAGAGGTTGTTAAGACATCAGAGCTGATTTTCACTATAGATTCTTCGCCTTTTTTCATCGTCATCACAGCTTTGTCCAGACCTTCATGGACTTTTTCTGCAGAGAAAATGTTACAGACAATGTAATGAAGAAGTATAGGTGCATATATAATTTACAATCTGGAAAGAAAATGCACCTTCTCCACACACATATTCAAAGGGTTCTTCTGCTGATCCTTGTCTTTCTACGATAGTACCATCTTCAAGTTTACTGATGAAAATTACTGCAAATCAAGCAATTTTAAGATGATTGAGATTTGAGAAAGTAAGAACGAAGTCTTGTTTTACTTGGATAAGGTAAGTTTACCTTTAGCAAGAGATCCTTCGTTGGGACGATCAAAAGCTTCGCCCTTTTTCGTTATTTTCTTGAGGATTTTCTTGTCTCCTTTGACATCAACCACAGTTTTCCAAGAAACCAGTTCAAGATTAATGATCAAACTCTGATATTGGTTTTCATTAATACCATCAAATTCAGATGTTGATGTCCCATTTCCACATTTTTTAAGGCCATCTGCAAAATTAGAGCTAATTATGGAAAGTTTAGTTTATGTGCTAAAAGATGGTAACAATCATCAAACACTTGAAAACTTACAAGACAACTTCACAGAAACCTCAGCTTTTTCACCCTTTCTCATTGTTTTGACAGTCTTGCTCATTTCAGGACATAAATTCCCTAACGAAGAAAACGAACAAAATCAAGAGCTAGCAATGGTAAGAAGAAATCATCAGAAATTATGTTCAACTTACCAATTGCCAAAGAGAACTCCAAGCCTTCATCAGGTGATTCAGAAACGAGTACTCCTTTGTCATCTTTCGCGACATACTTGACTAGACGACGAAAAGAAAGATCGATCAATAAGATTAGGTTAAAACTTTCCATATATATCATCAATGAAACCCCACAATCTCAATTCACAATATACATACCTAAAACTTCATCTTCTTCATTAGGGGTGGCCCACCCCTCCCCTTCCCTTGTTATCTTCTTCACTATTCCTCCATCACCACTTATGTCTCTAATGGGGCACCAAGAGATCAACTCTACGTCGAAAACGAGAGTCGAGTTTGGAGGGATCATAGGAGGAGAGCCAGTTTCACCATACCCTAATTCTGGAGGGATTGTGAAAATTGCTCTTTCCCCCTTTCTCATTGTACTAATACCCTCATCCCATCCTTTTATCACTTCACCTATCAAAACAATCACACTTTTCTTTAAAAAAAAAAGTCAACTTTCTCTACTTCATTTTTTAGATTTAAGTAAAACTACAATGCTGGATTTGAACATACATTGTCCTAACTTGAACCTGAAAGTTGCCCCTCTTTCCCGACTCGAATCAAAATAATCGCCTTCTTGCAAGCTCACGGTGTAATGAACTGAACAAGAAACAGAACAAGGTTTCTTTTTTAATGACAATTTAGTCCAATTCTTGAAATTTATGAGTACTAATCAAACACATAAAAAGTAAAGAACCCATCTTTTTCTTCGCTTTCGATGAATATTCTTGCAAAAGGGAAGAACAACAAACCTTCAATTTCATCACCTGGGATTGGAGTTTGCCATGAAACTCCTTTCCTAACAATCTTTTTCCGCAGTCCTTTCGTCCCGATGTTCGTCTCTAGAGATTTAAGGTAAGAATTCACTGGTCCCTTTTCCATCCTTTTTTTTTTTTTTTGAAGTGGGAGAAGATGATGAGAGATAAGGGTGTTTCTGTATTACATTTGAGCAGAGGATAAGCCGTTAGTTTCCCTCCTTATGTTGTCTTTCTGTTAGATTTTTCTCATTGGTAACTAACTTATGAAGACTGGGCCGAGTTCTGTTTAAGTTGGGCCTGGCCCAATGAATAAATGTAACTTGAAGCCCAAAATGTGTACCGTGAAGCATGGTTCAACTTGATAATAAATTTTAAATTTTATTTTATAACAAATTAAATACTCAGATTTATTGGACATATCTTAAAATGATAAAATTTTTTTTTAACGAATTAAATGACAATGGTTTTTTTTAATGAACATAACAAAAGATTTGCTTGATGATGCTTTTGCTTTAAATACTCAAATTACTCGAGCTCGAACTTACATTCGTCTCTGTTTCATTGAAGAAAAATAACAATCTCAAACCATAGATTGTAAAAAATTCAAACACTCACAAGCTCTACTTCCTTGCCATCATCCAACAAAGGCTTTTTCCCACACTCAACATTTTCATCAACCATCTCATTTATTGGTTTGTACTTATAAAACCAAGCACATATTACATAGTACATCAAGTTCAAAACTTGAACACCTGTTACAAGCCAATAGTAATTCTCCAATCTACCCCTGTTGAGATTTCTATCAGGCAACCAGTTCCTCCTTTCACCTGTATACTTATGCACCAAAGACACCATCAATGTGCTCACATAATTCCCCATTGCTATTGCAATCCAATACAATGCAGCTGATGTGCTTCTCATGCTTTCGGGCGATTGGTCGTACAAGAACTCCAAGTGTCCTACAGCCATGAAAACCTCTGCCAGTCCATGCAGGACGTACTGCAGGACCAGCCAGAAGACACTGATGGGAATGACCGCGGTAGGGCGGTCAAGGAGATTGTGATCTTTCGCGACATGTTTACGCCTGATTTCAACGAGGGCTGAGGCTGTGGTGGCGAAGATGCTGATGAAGAAGCCGATTCCCATTCTTTGGAGGCATGTTATGCCTACGGGGTTGTGTGTGAAGCGTCGTGTTAGAGGGACGAAGAGGAGCTCGTAGAGAGGCAGGGCTGTTAGGATTGTTAGAGTGGAGAATATGGAGATTGAGGCTGGTGGGATTTGGAAGGAGGGAGATAAGTGTCTGTTCATGGTTTGAGCTTGTTTTATGGTGAAACTGCTTAGGTGGGAGCTTGAGGCCATTAGTAGTATTGCTGATGCCCAAATTGGGAGTAGTCTGATGATGGTTTTCAGTTCTTCTACTCTGTGGACTGTTGATAGCCGCCATAGATTCGGTTGATCTTTTGTGTCCGATTCTGTCACGATAGCTGCTCGATCAAGGCACCTTCGTCCGTCCATGCAGAAACAGGTGTAAGTACAACAAAATGGTGTAATAGAAAGTCATGTTACAGACAGTAAGTAGAACAAAATGGTGTAGCAGAAGAAGTTACGTACAGTAAGTACAATAAAATTGTGTAACTAAAATGTTACGATAATAAGTACAACAAAATGGTGCAACAGAAGATATTATAGACAGAAAGTAGAACATAATGGTGTAACAGAAGATATTACAGACAGTAAGTACAACAGAATGGTGTAACAGAACATGTTACAGACAGAAAGTAGAACAGAATGGTGCAACAGAACATATACTGACAGTAAGTATTACAGAATGATGTAACAGAACGTATTACAAACAGTAAGTATTACAGAATGATGTAACAGAACGTATTACAAACAGTAAGTAATCGTGGAGTATAAGGTCTTACTTGAATTTATCTGAATGTATTAGCCTGCCATTGATGGAGATAGGGGCATCAAGATATCGGTTCTCGTACAACGCAGCAGGGTCATCGGGAGCGACGGCTTTTCTTTTCCGTACAGCAGCAACGACCACCTGCGCAACCCTGACGAAAGGGCTCCCCCCGGGCTTGATTCTCTTGTACAACGAAGCACCGAGAATGAAGGCAACGAGGGACAACGCCATGGCGATGGTGGGGATCCCGAGGCCCCACGACCAGCTGACGTTGTCTTGGATGTAAACGACTACGGTTAGAGCAAGCAGAGAGGCCACCCCCATGCAAAAGTAGTACCAATTGAAGAAGTTCCACCTTCTGGACTCCGTTTTTGCTCTGCTCATATCGAATTGATCGGCTGCAAACGTGACCACGCAAGGCCTGATCCCACCCGTGCCTAGGGACGTCATAAGGAGCGCGACGTACAACACCCACAGCTGCTGGTTCGAGGCCTGTACGCAGTTTTCTTGAGTCGGACATGGAGGCGGACGAAGCTGAGGCAGAGTTGCTGATATTGTGATTGTCACCATTCCCTACAAGAACAGATATAGATGGAGATGCATAAGGTTTAAAGAATGTTGATTTTTTTATGTGCATAAGATGAGAGGACGGACCAGGATGTAGATGATGGAACCGGCTATGATGGTCCAAAATCGGCCTGCGAAGGAGTCAGCAATGAGAGCACCAATAAGTGGGGTGAAGCTAGATGTTCCACTAAAGTTGGAGATGGTGTTAGATGCCTCAACAAGAGGCAAATTCAAGACCTGAGTGAGGTATGTGATCATGTTTGCATGAAAACCAGCTGCTGCAAATCTGTCACATACTTCATTTGCTGTTGAAAAACATACACAATCAGTTTGCAATGTAATGGATTCATCTGTCAAATTCTTTAAGGCATTCTAACTAATCTTGAAAAGTTAATCATTATACACTATGATGATCCAGCAAAATATTAAAGTCATTCTTATTGTTATTATCTGCTCTTTCTGGAATTTAAAGTATTAATTAAACAAAAATCTTGCCAATTCCATAATCACACAAACATGCACCAATGCATCATCAAAAAATCCAAAATTGTAAATGATAGTTTAAAACAAGGGAATCTTGAAAAACAACATACATAATTAAGAAGATGAACTAATTACCAAGAATGAATGGCATTGTTCTAACACCACCAAGCTGCTTCTTTTTGGCCTCAACATCTTCTTCTTTATTTTCAGACACATTTTTCTCTAACTCAACTTTCTCCATGCTTATTCAAGGGTGAATTTGCAGTTTACATCAATAATTCATGGCTTTTTATAACAAGTGAGTAGGAATAAATTGGCATTGTTTTTCTCTTCCTGCAGAAAAGTGTGAAATTGTCGGAAATAAAAATAGAAAAATGACATGATAAGTGTGCATGTGATTGTTCATTTAATTGTTTGTGTTTGTCTCATGTATTAACATAAATTTAATTTCTGCAGTCTTATGCAGGTTGTCTTTATTTGAGAATGATTGGTTCCTCATTTCTTCCAAGAATTTTATTGAAGTAATATTTTTATAATACTCTTTTTTAACCAGTATTGACTTATTTAAACTTTTTATATCTTTTAAAAAATAATTTGACCCTAAACCCATATTGATATGTTCTATTCTTTTAGAATTTAACAATGTCAGCCTATATAAAGTTCTTGTACACGATAACATATTTAATTGAGTGTATTTCATAATTTTGTATGAGTATTGTCTCATGGAATAAATAAAAAATACTGATTTCCAACGAATTCAAATATAAATATTAAAACTCGATAAAAGTTAAAGAAACTTGAACAAAATAATTCGTATGGGTCTAACCAAACTCATTACACTTGCACCTAAAATATGAATGCTAATTCATGAAGTCAAAATAATATTATTAAATAGACACCTTTCAATTGATATTATCGCTAAATTATAGTAGTATTAATTTTTCTTAGTATAGATTGGTTTTTCAGAAAATTGATGGCTTTGCTGACGTATTTGCTTACGTGAAAAAACTCATAATGATTAGGAATATGCTTATGTTATTACAAAGGTACAAGAAACATATCTTTGCACGGATCATAAAGATCAGCACGGTTTTTTGTTTCACAAGCCTGTTTCATCTGGTGTTTTATGTCTTGAATTTGCGTTACATGTCTATGGGCCGGGTGAACCATCTATACCCTAAACACTAAATAATAAACTCTAAATCATAACCTATTCGGGCCGGGTGAACCATGAACCACCGGGCGGGTGATATTGAACGGATTAAAATTTGAAATGGACACGTGATATTAAATTCGATCATTTAAATACTGGGATAAACACACATGTGAAATAAGGAATCCGAGCGGCATAAAGATTGCCAACTTTCTCATTAAAAAATTTCCAAACTTTATAAACAAATACTCTCATTTTTGCCAAGTACTTTTATTAATGCACTCACGTTGTCATATTTACTTAGTTACATATTTTATTTTTTTATGTCTTGATCAACATAATGAGACGTGTATATTATGTGTATATGTTGATTTGAAATAAGAGTAGGTTTGGAGCACATTTCAATAATGTATATGTATATTATTATTATTATTATTATTATTATTATTATGCCCCACTCACCCAAAATCATGGATATGTTCTTGTTGAATTTTTTTCAAATAATGCTATTAGAACAAAAGAATTCTAATACTGGTATCATCATCCCTTAAACTTCACTTAATGGTTGAGTCTTGTATACACTCAGGTGTACCGTGCACTCATAGTGCATTTTAGAACCATGCAACTTGTTATATTAAAAAATATAACTTGTTTACGTTGAATCGTGCAACTATTAATATGATTCATTGTAAACAAGTTATATCTTTCAGTATAACAAGTTGCATGGTTCTAAAATGCACTATGAGTACACAATGCACGTGAGACCCACTCTCACTATAATTCTCAAGAAAACACACACAAAAATAAAAAACATATAGAACCTGCAAATGCAACAATGCATGATGGAATACTGCACAAGTATAAACTGAAATGACCCCCATATTTTGACATAGAAATGTACTATAAGTAAATAATCCATGGCAACTAAACTATATAGATAAAGAATATTAGCATGAATTGAAAAGGATCCACAGGTTTCAAAATTTAATGGAATACTTAAACTGCAGCTGATTCTAAAAGATCAAAGAAATTTCCAAGCTAGATCTCTCAGTTGAAATCTCTGAGGCGTTTCTTCAACGTGTCCATCGATTTCTTTCGTGCACTCTGCTTCGAGGCCCTGTTCGAAAGGCTGCCAAATATTCCATCAGCCGAATCCTTGTACTTATCACAGATAGTAGCCACTTTTTTATAGTCCAAAGTGTTGTAGTTCCTTTCTCTTATTACAGGATTCATAAAGTTTTCGGGCTGACTGCTAGACAGAAGGTTGATCAGTTGTCGGGCTTCAATCAAGCAAGCCCGAAAGCTTCCATCTTTGTATATCTCGTGCAATCCACTCGAGTGGAATCTTTCATCAGCAAAAGACTCCAACGCCTTTATGTCATTGTTGATGGTCATAATGGAGTTGACGCCAAACCTCTTTATACTATCATTGAGAAAAGCTCCAATTATAGAGTTGGAAATATGCTCCAAAGCGCCACTCCCGACTTTGTAAAGAGCATCCACGGGTAAAATTTGCTGAGCTGTCGAGAGAACAGTGTCGAGGTATATGACAACCTCGTTTATGTACTCGTTTCCAAGCTGCGTTGCTTCATCGGACGTCCAATTCACATTCTCCGTAAGTCTCATGAATTCGTCTAATTTGGAGTTGACCAAAGTCAACAGAGCCAAGTAAGCGGCGTCCCTTGATGTTTTAAGAACAATCTTGGCGGTTAAACAGCCTTGAGGTCTATCGATCGATCTGACTGGAATCCCACACTGTTGGGCCGCATGTTGGATGAAATAATCGCAAGCCCTCTCTAGAACAGAGATGTTAGCAGCGATCTGCATTGCTTGAGATACACCAATCGAACCGCTGTGAATTGTCCTGAGAATGGCATCATTCAGGACATCGATCAACAGCTTATCGAGGTACTTGCGTACAAAATCAAAGTAATTCATTTGGGCCCCATAAGACAAAAAATTAACTGAATCCTTGACAAAAGAACGAACAATACGGCAGCAATCAGGGACCATGGAAGAAAAGGGAGCAATGTATGGGAAGGCGGGCATTATATCAGAGGTTTGAAGATGGAATAGGAGGACATTTGACTGGTATTCAGACTCCTTTTTCATCACCATTTGCTCGTATGTATCATTTCCAAGGATATCAGTAATTTGCTCCTTGCACTCTGCTAAAAGAAGCTCGTGATATTTTTCACGACTACTGTTTAATGTTTCCAGAATTGGGCCCACCTCATAACCGTATTGTCTGAGCGTTGCTCCAAAAAGAGTCACGTAATCCTTCACAAGAAGGAGATGGCTTGCTGCATCCATATGAGCAAACTGTTCCTCCAAAATTGCAGCTACTTTAGCCACAGCTGTTTCCCACATTGTCTCGAGCTCGGTTGGTGATAGCAACCCCCCAGCGCTCCTCAGAACACGATCTTCAACAATGAAATAACCAGCAATATGAGCCAAAAACGTCTGATGTGATTCAACAAACGGTGCAGATGATATCTGTAAGTCTGATTTCAGCTGCAAGAACCGATTTTTATTGTAATATTCACGGAACTGTTCTTGAATCCCAAGACAATTGTGAATATGATACGCTCGATAAAGGGGCGTGAGGTCGAATTTCAGAACAGATTGTTCATCAATTTCTTCAACGTCCAACGCATAGGTGAAATCTTCTAAACCCAAACAGCTCTGTTCTTCGGCTTTCCTTTGACGAGCCAGCATGTCCTCTTCCCTTTGACGAGCAGCTGAAGCGTACCCAATAGCCGTTTGCCCGATATCCTTCGAAGAACTCCTTATATGAACCAACCACTCATTAACTTCACCACAAACCCTCTTCTCAATATGAGATTTCAACAGCGGTATCCTTCTTTCTATCAGAGTCTTAAGTGCCTTAACCGGAATACTTTTCAAGTAACTTTTCTCGATCAGATCAACAGCTTTTAGCGCAGGATAGAACTGGCCTTCAGAGACGTGGTTATTACACTTGACACAAAGCTCCAACACTTGTACGCAGAACTTCGACATCTTAATAGCTTCCATTACGTTCTTTTTAACCGAATAAGATTCTAGAAGCTCTTCTAGCTTCATAAGTAACGCGCTGCCAACCTGTTGCAACCTATAGTTATCACTCGACAGCTCGCTTTTCAGCTCTTCCGCGTCGACCAGGACACCACGTAGCTCATCCACCGCAACTATGAATTCCTCGTAATGGAGCTTGCAAAGATCCTCGATTTCAACTTCTTTCTTTTTAACTAAGTGCTTAAGCTGCTGTAAGAGAGCTTCAGGCTTCCCTGTCTCGAATGCAAGCGAAACCATAGGTCCTAAATCCTCTCCGTTACTGACCATGGTGGCAAGAACAGAGTCCTCACCGGTATCTCCATTCTCAGTTACGATTCTCCTAGTTTTCGATCCCATATCTTATCTGATATTTTAAGTCCCTGTACCAATCAGCACCCATATACTTCTTGAATTAGAACTCCTTTCATATTCACTTAATATTAATCAACACCACCACAATGAGAACCTAAATCTATAAACAACCAGAAAACAAAAAAAAGCACAGCAGGGAGGAAGCTCAAGCTACTAAAATAACAGGGATTTCACCTATAATTGCGTAATTTTACATCTGTTTCATCAGTAGCAACCATAACCAGAACAAGGCACAAGAAAAGCCAATAACCATACCCTATTTCTGGGAAAAATATACAGAATTCCATTCGGGATCCATTTCATTTTCAAATTCAACAAAATTAAATCCCATAAAGAAAATTAAAAAGGTACACAGTCCAACCAAAAGGGTTTCGCACACTGAAACAAAGAAGTGCGCTTTCTATCATCATTGAACTAAAACTATCATATGAACCAAAATCAATTTAGATATCAACACACAAGCTAAAATACCAAAAAAGATTACACATGTACCTTAAACAGAAGAAAAAATCAAGAACCCTCGATCCTGATCAAAATCAAGAAGCGAATCCGAGAATTCTCTTTCCTTTCTCCTAGAAAATGCGTGTCGAAACCTCTTTTACCCCTCTTTTGGGTCGT
Organism: Stenogyne calaminthoides; assembly: GCA_037126765.1. Classification (NCBI taxonomy): domain Eukaryota; kingdom Viridiplantae; phylum Streptophyta; class Magnoliopsida; order Lamiales; family Lamiaceae; genus Stenogyne; species Stenogyne calaminthoides. Next base: position 8,025,162 of record JBBCBC010000037.1, on the reverse strand, counting down.
CGTTTTTGTTTTTTGGGTTTTTCCCCTCGTTCGAGAATCTACGCCAATTCGTGTCGATGTTCTTTAAGAAGGGGTGGCTCTACTATGATATGATATTAATATTTAGCCGGATTTTTCCATTATTGCTGTAATGATGGGATTGGAATGAATAATTAAATCGGGGAAAAGGGCAACAAACATTCTCACTTTGAAGCAAAGAAAACAACAGTGTACACTCAGGTGTATTTATGTTATTTTTTTTTTTTTTTTTTTTATTTTTTTTTTATCGGTCAAAGTTAGTTGTTAGATGTTAGTAGTTAATACACCAAGCACCCAAACACTCCACAAATTCACCAAGTCACCTTATAACTCCCATATCCAATAAATTAGATTAAAGGGAATCGAAACCTAGTCTCCCATTTCAATTTATGTTATTATTATAATGCTAACAACATACTTATATAACCTTTCCATTTTACAACTCTTTATGTTAAATCCGAATTTTTTAAATTTGATTACAAATTAATTTCATTCAATGGAACTATGAAAGTTGATGGAAAATAATTAATTCACACATAGACTTTAATACCGAAAATTAAAATTTGAAAAGGAGGGCAAAAAAGTCAATCTCTTCAAAAGCCAAAAAGAAAACAAAAATATCATTTTACAAAATTTCCTATCAAAGAGTATAGCAGCCATAAACTCATCCACAAAGGATAACACAGATCAGAAGCCCAACTGCCAAACCAACATCCCTTCACTTCAAATCTCTCTCTGAAAATGGCAGCAATTTCTTCACTTTCCCCCACTCTTTCCACAAGAAACCCCACCTCCAAAACCCCATTCTCCACCCCTCTTTCTTCCCTCAAGTTTTCACCTAAAAATTCAATCTTGCAGCAATCACCATCTGTTTCAAGAAGAGATTTCTTGAATGGATCAGTTGCTTTGCTGCCATTGATGATTTCTTCGCCTTCGCTCGCCAGAGAAGTCGAGGTGGGAGCCTACCTACCTCCCTCCTCCTCCGACCCCTCTTTCGTCCTCTTCACCGCCACTCAAAAAGACACCCCAGCCCTTCGAGCAGGTAATTTATGCGCACACATTTTCATATCTTGATTTGCATTTGATAGTACTTGATTTCAAAGGTGTAGTTCTTGATGTTATATAATTGGGATTATAAGGCTTAGTGATGATCCTCTGCTCTATGAAAATGGTGATTTGTAGGACTATAAATTCATCTCTAAAAAAGGGAAGAAAAGACAGAGAAAAGCAGAGGCTTGTTCTGTGTTTGTGTGTGCTTATGAAAACTCTGAATTTAGTTGGTTGCAGGAAATGTAGAGCCTTACAAGTTCATCCTGCCACCAAGTTGGAAGCAATTGAGGATTGCCAACATACTATCCGGAAATTATTGCCAACCTAAGTGTGCTGAGCCATGGATAGAGGTTAAATTCGAAAACGAAAAACAGGGCAAAGTTCAGGTGGTGGCTTCTCCTTTGATACGTCTCACTAACAAACCTAATGCCACAATCGAAGAAATTGGGAGCCCGGAAAAGCTCATTGCTTCTCTTGGACCTTTCGTCACTGGAAATACACTTGATCCGGATGAACTTGTCGAGACTTCCATTGAGAAACGAGGCGATCAAACAGTATGTCCAATCCAAAGAATGTATCTTTTGCTTCTCAATTTACTCTTTCATTGATTTCTGTTAATATTGTGTTCTTAATTTCCTGAACTGCAGTATTACAAATATGTGCTTGAGACTCCGTACGCACTCACAGGATCGCACAATCTGGCCAAGGCGACAGCGAAAGGAAGCACCGTTGTCCTCTTTGTTGTCAGTGCCAATGATAAACAGTGGCCATCATCTAGAAAGACTCTGGAAGCCATACTCGATTCCTTTGAAGTATAAAACTATAGATTATTAATGTCAATTCAAAACAACACTTTGTTTTGGATCAAGTGTAGTTGAATTCTGAGTCTGTTCCTCTGTATACCAATTTGCTTTAATGATTGTTAAACAAACTACTTGCAAGTTTTGGCATCAGTCTGTGTGTGTTTGGAATGAGCCATTAATTTTATGTACAAGGCATAAGTTTTATCAGAGCAAAACTTAGATCCAACAATGGACACAAGAACCCATTATTCCATGTTTTACACACAAAAACAGAGTGTACATCAGTTCACATCTAAAAGTTGATGATGACAGATCTCTAGTTACATGAGATTATAAGTTAGGTACAAAATAAAAGCTTCAAGGATAAACATTTGCTATCTGTAGTAGTGATCCAACAAAATCATATGTCGTCAAGTCGTCACAAGATGAGGAGCAGATCCCACGAACGGTAACATGCACGAGTATGTGGCATACTTGACACTATCGATCAAGACAACAACAAAAATTCGCGAGATGGACTTTGTTCCCATCACACCATCTATATCAGCGTCGCCTACCTCACGGGGATCAACAAGCACAGAGACTACCATTGGAGATGCAGAATTATTGCCTTTCAAGTTTCCTTGCTCTGATTTTCTTCTCGTGTGTTGCTCAGAAATATTATGGGACGAATCAGGAAGTGGAATAGGAAGACCACGAAGGATTCTTCTATTCCTTCCCTTGCTGGCATGCGTAGAGTTCTGAGTCTGAACTTCAGAAATATTTCTTGTGGTAGGAGCTGGAAGTGAAGCTGACGACACATCAAACTGGAAAACTTCGGTACACATACCTGAGCTCAACATCGGACCTGAACAGAAAAGATAAAGACAATGTTATGTTTTCAAGAGCCAGAAATAAAGAATTACTACTTGCCAACTAGGCTTCAGTTATGTTGTAATACAAATGCGATACAGTAAAGTCGTAAATTTTGTGATGACATTGGTCAGACCTCTCCAAGATCATTAGCTGCAATTATACATAACTAAAACTAGAGAAAGGCATTTATGGATGTAAACAGGCTTGAAAAATGAACATCATCCAAGAATCTTTGGACATCTGACTCCAACCATTTTTACTCAAGTGACAATCAGGTGAGTGCAACATTTGGAGTCGAAATCAAACTTAACTACACAAGGGTATTAGTTAATTTTTTATAAAACAAAAAAAATCACAATTGAGGAAAGACCAGAATTACCAGCAAATCCTTCACGGAACCATTGTTGAAGTCTGCCATCCCTGCTATCCCTGTGAGTTGAGCTGGAACCAAGAGCCCGTAATTGAGGGGGATGCCTAGCCTCATTTCGTTGGCCACCTAAATCTCCAGGAACTGCCAGACCGGTCTCACCACCTCCATTCGAATGAGATGACATGGCTTTCTCACTTGCCAATACTGAATGGATAATCAAGTTACCATCTATCTTCACCAACTTATCATTCCTGGGGAGATATAATGACGCAACAAGAGGTTCGCTGACATTGCCCGACTGAACACACTCATCTACACCTGACCTTCCTCCATTATCATCACCACAATATAGACTACTCTTACTACCAAGATCTCTTTTTCCACCATATTTCTCACCAGCCCCACTTCCATTCACCACCAAAACCCTACCATGATGTTTCTCATAGAAACCTCCACCAGCATAACTTTCTCCACCCGTCAGTGTTTCCCTTACCCCTCCATACCTCGTGTTGATCATTGGCACCAAGCCTCCAAATAAGAATATGAAAAACAGCAAACCAAGAAAACTGACCCCAGCAACCTTTTTGGTCTTCGTCCCCTCGTTTTTCTTACTCTCTACCTTCTTATTCACCTTTGGTGGTTGTGTTGTTTGTTGTGGCTTCAACCTTGGGATTGGCACCAAAGGCACTTGTGAGCCTTGTTTCATCATATACGGTGGAGCATACGGCATCCATGGATACACCATTGATGAATGTGGGTACATCCCAGGAGGTGGTGGAACCATTGACGGAGGTGGAATTGCACCACCCCCACCCATTTGTTGCCGCAAAGTGGTGTTTTCCGCCATAAAGTAGGAAACTTTTGCATTTAGGTCTTGAATAGTTGAATGCATCATCTTCACCTTCTCCTCTAACTCATCAACATAATGCTTCTTCCTCTGTCTTGATAACTGTGCACTCTCCCTATTCCTCACCAACCTAGCCTTTCTTTTCTCATCCATATCATTCCCTCCACCATTTGTGTCATTTTCTGAATTACAGTTAGATTTTTTACTCTTATTAATTCTAGACTCCACAGTACTATTAGGCAAATCTTCACAGCCCTTTTTCCTTTTCAACAAAGAGCTATTGACGTTATTTTTGGATTCAAAGTTCATTTTCTGATTAACATCTCTAACTCTAGTGTAACTGTTATTCGAGTTCGGAGAAGAACTTACCGACTTCATGACGCAATTACTCGAGTCATCAGAGCCAAAATTCCCAGAACCTCGAGATTCTGGTGAAGGGCAATCCACCACTTTGACATCACTGCCGCCGTTTTCAGAAGCCACTCGATTCGATCCGTTGGATTCAGGCGACGGCACATTGAGATCACCGGAAATCCTATCCGACTTCAACTCGGACGACACCGAATTCAGAACTTCGGAGACACGGGAGCTGCGATCGCCTGAGAATTTTCCGTCTCCTGAAGCATGAAGGAGGTCCGAAGAAGTTTCCTTGAACAATGAACCAAACTCGTCCCCATTCGGCACAAATTGAGAAAAACTGGCATCATACGCGGGCTGGCAATCGAAATCAGGGTACAAATCAGGATTAAGAAGGTCGTCGAGTTCATCGATATCAAAATCGTCGAAGGAGAAATCGAGACCGAGGTCATCAACAACGACGTCGTTCCGATTGTCGCCGACGACACCGTCATTATCATTGAGTTGTTGAGAAAAGTAAGCGGTATCGAAGGGTGGAGCCGAAAGCCCGTAATCATAATCGGTGGTTAGGATTGGTGGCGGATCAACGGAGTCCACCGTCGCTTCAGCCATTCTCCGACTGTGTGTACAGAATTTGATGGAATTGGGAAAATTTTGCTATTAGGGTTCAAGAAGAAGAGACTTGGAAATTAAGGATGATCGCAAATTGCGACCTAAAAAAGAAAACGTGTTAACCATTTTATAAGGTGTCTCTCATTCCTTGACCCTATTATAACTTGTCTAGAGAATAGGTAAATGCCATAATGCCATTAAAACTTAAAAGGTTTCCATTGAATTATATACTATTTTTTATTACTCAACCGTCTCCTAACTGCGATCTTTTCATTTTGATCTTTTCAATTTTAACTTCACATTTTTTAAAATAAAAATACTCACTTTAACATTTTATCATATAAAATACTAATAAACAACTCTTTCTACTCCAATATTTTATCGCATAAATTACTACTTCCTTCGTCCCGAACTCGATTGCCACATTTCCGTTTCGGGCGTCCCATACTTGATTACCACTTTTCTTAAATGAAAATACTCACTTTATCACTTTATCACATAAAATAATAATAAACAACTCTTTTTAACCTCAACTACACATCACTTTATCACATAAAATACTATTCCCTCCGTCCCAAACTCGATTGCCACATTTTCGTTTCGGGCGTCCCATACTTGATTACCACTTTCCTTAAATAGAAATACCCACTTTATCACTTTATCACACTATATCACATAAAAAGCTAATAAACAATTCTTTTTAACCCCAACTACCCATCACTTTATCACATAAAATACTACTCCTTCCGTCCCGAAACACTTTGCACCAACTTTTGCGCACAAAGATTAAGAAAAATGTATAATGAGTGGAATGTTGGAAGAGTAATTTTATAATTTTTTATGTATATAGTGAATAAAGTAGTTTGATTGAGTGTATGAATGAGTACCAAAGCAATGTCATTTTGTGTAAATAGATTAATATTGTGAGGATGAAGTTTAGTAAGGAGTTTCCAGTTTTGAGTGTGCAAAGTCTTATGGGACAGACCAAAAAGAAAAGTGTGCTAAGTCTTCTGGGATGGATGGAGTAATAAACAACTTTTTCTACCCCAACACTTTATCATTTTATCATTTTTTTCTTAAAACCCGAGTACACAGTATTGTGACAATCAAGTTTGGGACGGAGGTAGTAATAAACAACTCTTTCAACCCCAACACTTTATCATTTTTTCTTAAAATCCGAGCACACAGTAATGTGGCAATCGAGTTTGGGACGAATGTAGTAATAAACAATTATTTCTATCCCCAACACTTTATCATATAAAATAATACTCCCCCCGTCCCAACATTACTTGAACACTTGTCTTATTTGGACGTCCCAACATTACTTTAACATTCCCAAAATGGAAATAAACATAATATTAATACACTCACTATACCCTTATTTTATTCCACTCAAACACACTTTATTTGGTGTAAGTGACATTTTCAGTGTTCAAGTCTTCATAAAACATAGGGAGTAATAAACATTTTTTTCTTAAACTCCGAACACACAATAACCCACCGATTAAGATTGGGACGGAGGGAGTATATAGTTCTTATTTGATAAGGTCTCTATACTATTTTTATGTTTTAAAAGACCTTCTTTGTCCCAATTTTAACCGTACATAGACTATGTGCTCGAAATTTAAGAAAGACTTGTTTATTAATATTTTAGATGATAAAGTGATAAAGTGTTGAGAGTAGTATTGAAAATTCAACTTTATTGAAGAGAAGAATAATATTTATTAAGGATGATAAAATTATAAGATGTTAAGGGTATGAGTGAATGACATATTGTAAATAAGTGTGTGTTTGAAGAGTGTGAGTTAAAATGAGTATTTTTATTTAAGGAAATGTGCAGTTAAGATTGAGACGAACATAGTATGATTCTCATGTTATAAAGTCTTTTTTAATCAAATAAATGAGATAAATCAAGTTATTAGAGCACCACTATTTATTTTAAAAAAATTATGCATTTAAGTCATCAATTTGACCAATTTAAAAAGTAAGATCACTTTTTACAATTTAAATATAACAATGTTGTAATTGAGATTATTTACTAACATAAAACATTAAATTGATTTAACAAAGTATAAACTTTTCTACAAAATTTATTCATAATATGAAGTTGATACGGCTGTTACACATATAAATTGACATCACTTCTTTTATAAACAAATATCGATAAAGTTTAATTCAATAATTTTAATTTATAAATATAATATTATAAATTTATAATAAATATAATAATATAAATTTTATACTATGAAAAAAATTCACTTTTAAACAAAATTACTCCCTCTGTCCCAAACTCGACTACCACATTTTCGTTTTGGGCGTCCCATAGTTGACTTCCATTTTTCTTAAATGGAAATATTTATTTTATCACTTTATCACATAAAATACTAACAAACAACTCTTTATACCCCAACACTTTATCACTATTTTTTAAAAATCGAGCATACAGTAATGTGGAAATCGAGTTTGGGACGGATGGAGTAATAATTTTTTTAAGACAAAAACTCATATGAAATAGTCGCATGCGTGAGACGGACTAACTTATCACAAATCACACTCACCATTCTCGAAATGCTAAAGCGTCAAATTATTGTGCCTATTTTTTTTTTATTATTAGGGAGCTGGTGAATTAAGAAATGAGAATCATAATTCCACCGTCCCGTATTGAATTTATTTATTATTTCCTACGACTGTTTGGCTGTTCTCGCAGCCTTCCTTTTTTGTTCTCTTATTTGTTTTACCTTAATAAGAAATTTACCCAAAAGGTGTAAAAGTAAAAAGTAAAAAACCGGGAGATAAGAGGAGGAAGAAACCCCAAAACACGCAGGAAAATTCCCCAATATAAATCAACGCTATTATTCTCCGCTTTTACTCTCTTCGATTGGTGGGAGGGATATCCAAAGGAAATTCGAGAAAAGGGTTTACCTTTTCTCAATTTTCTTCCTCTCTCTGTGCTCCTCGACGCACCGGAGGAGTCACCCTACTAGTTTTTTGTAATCTTTATACGTACCTAGGTAGTTTTTTTCCTGTAATTTCTTGGAATTATGGATTTGACTTTCCAATCAGCTGTTGAATCTGACGGAAACGGCGTCGTCTTGGAGCGGAAGGAGGTGGCCGAGCAGCCGGAGGCGTATGTTTCTATGGTGGATCCGTTTCTCGTGGAGGCTCTTCAAAACCCTCGTCATCGTCTAACTAGTTAGCTCTCTTTTCCCTTTTCTTTGGGTTGAATTCTACTTTGGTTGTCTTAATTTCGTGGGGCGTTGTTTGGTTGTGGTTTTATTGGTTTCGATTGAGTGAGATTTGTGTTTTTCTGTGTTCAATTGGGGGTGCGTAGCTCGTATTGTAATGGGGGGTTGTAGCTGTTTTGAAGTTTGATTGTTTTCTATTGGGATCTAATGGGGTTTAATTCTGGTAACAAGGTTTTCTTTTTTTGATCTACTTTAATAATTGCTGTTCAAGTATTAAGTTCTGACTTGATGTAGATCTGCGTTGGTAGAAGCTGAATGGTGCATAATTGGACTTAAAATGGGGTTTCTTATAATATAATTCTGGAATGTGATAATTCTGGAATGATTTGTAGGTTTGTTGTGTGTCCTTAATGTGTGATGTTTATATCTTGCATTCTACTTGACACACTTGAAGTTAGGTTGGCCAGAAATTCAAACTGATTGTATACTAATATGCTTAATGTGCACTAGCTTACATTCGTTCTCTAAAATGTGAATGTAGAGGAACTGTAGGCGTACAGAATTGCTGATAATCATGATGATTGTGTATTAGAGCTCTAAATTGATAGTTTGATGAAAGGAATCCATGATAGGGGTAATTCGGTATGTGGTTGAAGAATGGAATGCTCAAATAACTAATAGAAGTTCAGTTGTTAATCAGTTTAAACCTTTTGCCGGGCCTTCCCTATCCACAAAAAATAAAGGGCATCACTGTAAACTAAGAATATGCCAGTAAATATTCTCTGTGAGAGCGATTTCTGGTTCATCCTAATACTTTTAAGGATGCAACATTCATTATACATGTGAGAACTTAGATACTATGTTTGACAGTCGTGAGTTTTTCTCATATTTTGTCTAACATTCTTGTGTGATTTTTGGATGTTGTTTGAAAACTAGATCTGGTCAGTTTGCTTTACGGATAGATGCTCACCTGCTTTCCTCTATTCTCTTGATATTTTTTTGTTTATGTTTCTTTAATTGCTTCTTGTAATTGTTTACTTTTAATTGGGAGATGCAATCATCTGTATGATTATCTTGATAGGCCTTCCATGATATTTTGTTCATTTGATGTTTTGGTTTTAATGTTTGTATTACCAAGTTCTGTTCATTTGATTGTCTAATACTATTATCTCTCATTTTCAGTTCTACGAATGGAGCTGGATATACAGAAGTTCCTGCAGAACTCTGATAAACAACAGTTTGAGTTTCCACACTTCCCTACTTCTTACCTTCGTCTTGCAGCTCATCGTGTTGCTCAACACTATGGTTTGCAGACCATGGCTCAGGATAATGCTGTAGATGGGCAAGGAATTGGGATTTTGGTTATAAAGAAACCAGAGAGCAAGTCCCCTTCTGTTTGTTTATCAGATGTTCCAGCTAAAAAGTCAGAAAATGACAAACTTGATCATATGAAGGTTGTCATAAGACCGAGACCCAAAGCTTCCTCCAATGATGCCAATCATCTGGGGCAAAAACGCAGTCCAGTGAGATCTGTGGAAGAGAGGAAGGAGGAATATGACAGAGCACGGGCTCGTATCTTCAGTAGTCCAAGTAGTTCCGAGTCTGAAGATACTTTGACTCCACATGGTTCTGATGGCAGGAGTTTGAATGCAAATGAGAATGAAGTTTTAAGGAATTATGATGTGGATGGCGATAAAAACCTCTTCATCAGGGATTTGGGTAATTCTTCTAGAGTAGCCATTTTTAGGGACAGGGAAAAGGATCGCACTGACCCTGATTATGATCGCAGTTATGACAGGTATTTTCTGGCAAACTTGTTAATAGTAATTAACAGATATTTGTTTCTTGATTCTGTTTCCTCATGTCTACACTTCGCAATCATCCTTCTCGTCCAATGCAATCTTTCATGTGCTCATAAAGGTACTCTTTTTTCACGAAATGCAGATACATTAGGAGCATTCTGAATGGCCAAAGCTTCAACGCAGCACCTTTTAATATGCAGAAATTCCAGCCTCCATTTGTTCATTACGAATCGGTTTTTCCTCATCCAGCTCAGTTGCCTGCACCTCCTCTTAACTACAGGACTCCCGTCACTCCCGTGATGAGCCCCTACTGGGCCATGGGATTAAACCATACTTCTAGGGATGCCCTATACATGCAGTGGCCCACTCAGTCCATGATGTACGCCCAGTCATATGACCAGCTAAGACAAGTATGTTTCCAGGTATGACTCATAATTCATTTCAAATTGAGTCGTTATTTTGTTCTGAAATTCATTATAACTAATTTGGTGTCTCTTGCAGGCCCCCTTCTGTCAGCAGCCGCTAAGTTTTGATTACTCGCAAAGCCATCGATGACAGTTCAGAAGTTAGCCGTTGAAATATGTGTTGCTCTAGGAAGTTGTCCAGGTCGTAGTGTTTAAAGAGAGTCGAACTTGGTTCTTATGTTTTAGTTTCCATTTTTGTCCTTCGTTTTTTTCATTTTGTTGTAAGGTGGTGTTGAATTTTTGTATTGACCGAGTAATATTTGTTTGAGACCGAACTTCTGTTCTTGCTTGCTTTACTTGTGATTTGGATTGTTATGCCAGTGTTAGAAATAATTTCGTCATTTTGTTGCAGACAATACGATCATTACAACGTTTAGAATGGTTAAGGACTTAATTATAGGTAATATCGATTTGACCTCTAAATGTACTCCAATTAAAAAGTTATGAATGTAATTGATCAGAAAGTAAAATATTGAGGGGCTAATTGACCTGCATGAAATTTCAGGTCAGGGCGATATTTCCAATTCACATGGCTCAAAGTGGGAGAATAGATTAGTCATTAGTGGATAGTTATTTTACTTCTTCCAAAATGATGGCCCTATAAACACTCAATGCCAGCTTATATTCATAAATTGTTTACAATTATTCTATTTTATACTCAGAAATTCATTTGGGAGTTTGTTTATTGATGTTGCAGTTGTTTTCTGGGGAAGCAACAGCATTCGGATGTGGAAATTGTCCACATCTGAAGCTAAATTTCAGTGTCAAGGGTTTATGAAAATTCATCGAGTGCATTATATGTAATCATCTATTTACATCCTATCAAGTATAATTACCAGCAGTCGTATAGAAATTATGCAATTGAAACAAATTTCACGTCAAACACAAATGCTTGAAAATGAATGGATGAATACCAGAAAGCTAAAGCTTGATTCGGATTTCAAATCATGAGAAGTTCTAAAAGGGGAAAGAAAGATGAGGAAGCAATTCAAGACTATATGTCTCACAACACTTTACTTAGGTCAGATGAAAAAGGAATCACACCAAAATTGTTAACATTCACCTGAGGTTCGAGCACAACTGTTCATCATGCCAAGAACAAATTCCTGCGCTGAAATATGTCAGGAGATTCCAACATACTAAAACACGGACTAAACAGTGGAAAGAATAGAAAGAACGCCTTGTGGGAGATGCATAATGGATGTTGAAGATAGAAAAAGTGCTCGATTATTAACTTGTTCGCATTACAATTTGATCAGAGGTAATAACAATGCTGCTGCTACAGAACAGTAAGATAAATGTACAAATTTGAAACAAGATAATTAATTACATTGCTATGCGGAAGAAGAGGAAGGTAGGATTCACCTCAACATGACCAGAAAGAAGAGAAAACAAGTGGTGTAACTATTAAGAAACTCACTACCGTATTATGCTATGCAGTCCGATGATGCAGAATCACAACCTCCAACGAATCACAATACCGATACAATTGGATCATCATTGATCTTAGCTGCACAATCAAGAATCAACCGACAGATTGCTTTATATGGGTATCAAGCTCAAGAACAGAAAACGTGCTACTTCTCATGCTTTTATCGATTCTGCTACGAAATATATACGGAGTTATTGCAACCTCATGAGACATCATAATGATAAGGAAAGCTTGATCAAACTTTAGATAGAAGATGTATCATTTATTGAGCCAAATCACAGATTAAATAGAACTACAAATTCTTAAGTACACAGAAAATCCACAATGAAGAGCAGAATTAGTAAATTATATGAAGATCAATAACTCAATCTAGAGCATGAACAGCTAAAAAAACATGAAATTAACTATAATTGTTATCTGAATCACTTGATTTTGTCAGGGCCAAATTGGCCAACAATGGAGTTCCAATGATTACCTAATACTGAATCAATCATCACCAGTGGGAAACAAGGTGAGAACTTTCCGGCCATTCGCCGGATTAGCAGACTCCAAATCCTCCACATAAGGCGGCACCGGAGTCCCAATCCTCTGCACCTGTTGCTGCCGTATGAAAGGGTGCTCAAATTGCCCATTCGGCGGCGAGCCACCAAAATGCCTAAATTGCTGATGCAGCTGAGGCGGCACCACCGCCATCTGGTGAAGGTGATGGTGGTGGTGCGGCATCGCCGCCGCCACGGGCACAAACGGCAAAAAATGCTCCGAATTCCCCCTCCCCGGATGCAGAAAATGCGGCGGAACAGGGGAACTCGCGAACAGATGATCCGTGGCGGCGTCCATCCCGGAAACCGCGGCGCCGTTGACCCCTCCGCCGCCGCCGCTGGAGATGCTCTGCATCCGCTTCAAATAGAGGCGATACTTCTGCAGATGGCTGGCGACATTTTCCCTGGTGAGTCCGTCGACGCTCATGAGCTGCATAATCGTTTTGGGGACGGCGTTCTTAATCCCTAAATGCGCGACGGCGTCCACGAATCGCTTGTGCAGCTGTGGGGTCCACACCAGGCGCGGCCGCTTCAGCGTCCTGGCGGGCTCGTCGGAGCCGGCGCCGGCCCCGCTGAGCTCCGTGGAGTCGAATTCGGCGGAGGAATTGGTCGATTGCGGCGGATGCGACGGCGGCGGCGGGGTGTGGTTGGAAATGTTGAAAGCTAGGGCTAAATCGGGGGTAATTAGGGATTGGGATAAGGGCATCAATTCCTCAGGTGGGGGCAATTCGTCTTCCCATTTTGAAAACCAATTTGATGAATCGTCTTCTCTCATTGAGTTGAGTTGACTCAGTGAGTCGGCCACCCACCAGTGATCGAGGTGGATCTTGTGTTTCTTTGTTTTCAGCTTTTATTAAGGTTACTGCTGCAGATGCTTTTTTTTCATTATGCTGGGTTTCTGTTTCCTTGAGAGTTTGTGTCACTACTATAAATGATGGTTCAATAAAACCCCACATCAAATCTTTCTTTTAACTTATTTTTAAATGTTTTACAATCTTGTTTAGTAATCTATATAATAATAGAGTATTAGATATTGTATCAATAATTGTATATATGTATCAATTATCAATATAATCGAATACTATGTAAAATCTAGAAATTTTGGAAAAAGAAAACCAACCCCATCTCAATTATTAGAGAATTTTAATATGCACGCATTATTTACGATTTAAATTTTGTAAGATAGAATATTGATATGTTTGGAGCGTGAAAGGCACGCTGAATTGCCATTTGGTCATTGTCCTGTAAACTGGACCAGGTGATAAATTTCAGGAACTAAAATAAATGACATGGACCAAGATTTTCCTTTATATTCTATTCCATTAATTAATATTAACAGACGTTATTTGCTGTCACAAAAAAATATAACAGACGTTATACAAAAAAATAAATTTATAGTAATAAAAGTTGGTGTTATTAGGCGCTTGTAATGCACGCTCGTTGGTGGAGTTTGAGTGAAAAGTTGGCATTTTTTGACAATAACAAACATGTTTTAAGTTTGTACTTGTGGGAAAAGTGAATCGGGAATTATTACAAAATGTAGGATTTGAGGCTGCTGGTGGGGACCACATACATTCCATAAAATGTTTACATCTAACTTCCAAGATTTACAATTTGTTGTTATTTTTCTCTTTTTATAGGAGTTGATTTGATAAACTTAATAATAAATTTTATAAGTAACATTGGATTTAATGGTGGACTATATATACTCTTTCTACTAAAGTAGACATATTATTCTGTCTCAAATAATGTAAATAGAATACCTCACAAATAATTAGAATATTATTTGTTAAATAAAACATGTTGTTGAATCTTATTATGATACTGCAAAATTTTTATTGTGGTTATACGTATGAAAAAGTATATTCCATTAAATATATAACGACACGTGCGCTAAAAAAATTAAATGCAACGACACGTATATCAAAATAGTAATATTTTTAGGGTGTATTTTGAAACACTTAAAACAGTTTTTAAAAGTATTTATTTTATAGCTTTTAAAAATAAGCGTTTATGAAAATTATTTTAAATGTTCCAAAATAAACTCTTAATGTATCTTGATATATTTAGAAAAAGATAACTTTTGAGGGTGCTAATTAGATAGAGATGATTTAAAAAAAAAAAAAAAAAATCTTTTAGGGGCAGATGGACAGTCTTTTCCTGTCTTAGAATGGAATATTTTTGGGTGCTCGATGTGATTTGTGTGGTTTAATTGTAAATTGCAATGATAAAATTCATGAAAATAAGATCTGATAATTTATTTAAATTCTTTTCGTTTCACACTTTCACTGTAGTTTTCGTCGTCTAAAACTTTAATGCTTATTTTATCATAGTATATCTAAATAATCTAATAGATATTTAAAGAACATATCTACAGCAGATATATGGCAACCAGGCATTGCACGATAGAAAAATTTATATATTTGATTTTTATGTGATTTTGAGGAATGAGGTATTCTTGAGTGAGACCGTTTCACAATGAGACGGAGTGTAATTTGGACATTAACGTTTTAACATTTTAAGAGGAATGAGTGTTAATTGTACTAAACTGTACTCCATCTCATACATGAGACCGTCTCATACGAGTTTTTGTCTGGAGGGAAATGCATTAAAGTTTAAAATATTGTTGGGTGGTAACGGTTATGCTATTTATTAACTTATAGAAACCTTTTTATTTTCATTATTTTTCGCTGCAGGTTTAGTTGGTGGTTTTTCAGAATCAAAACAATATTAATTCCTTTAACGTCTGTTAATATTTTTTTGGTTAACATGACGCGCAGATAACAAATATTGAAGTGAAATAAGCAAAATAAGAATTAATAGGGAGTACAAATTAGATAAAATAATTGAAATAAAAATAAAAATAAAATAATAACCAAAAGATGCTTCAATTATATAAGCCTTATCTTACTAATACGGTAAAGTTTTGGTTGTTAATATTATTGCCGTTATTCAAAGGTTCACATTCCTTTCTCATTCTTTCTTTATTCATTTATCCCCTCTTTTTTCTTTTTTTCTTTTTTTCTTTTTTAAGGTGGGGATATAATTTGTAACGTTCCAATGTTGCATTCTGGGCTTTTAGCTAAGAGGCCTGAAGATATCCTTTGGGTCGTAATGTTTTTGGGCCTGAAGATATCAAGGCCCATAGATGTCATGTGTCTCCAATAAATTTAGCGGCTAAATTTTAGCCAATGCGGTACAAGTTTTTGGAATTTTGCAGTATAGTATTATAAAATACTCCCTCCGTCCCAAGGTAATTGTCCCGTTTCTTTTTATTATTTTATTTAAAGTATAATAATAAAATAATAAAAATGAAGGGTAGTTTTGGATATTGAAAGAGAGGAAAAAAGTATGTGAAATAATAAGTGATATTTTTTGTAATATTGTGTGAAAAGTGAGGATAAAAATTATGGATAGTGGAGTTACTTTTTCCTTTTATGGAATGAAAAAGTTATAGTGAGAAGTCCATAAAAGGAAAATGAGACAATTAAAATGAGTTAATTATGATGAAGGGAGTACATTTAACACCTATCTATATAATGTTAACAAATACACCCACTCATATGTGTATATGCGTGTGTTGGGGTGTAATTCAACAAGTATACATGCAGGAAATTGGTTAGCCATTGTGGTTGGATTATTTATAGGCCAGTAAACTTTTCCTGCAGGATTTAGTGGTTTTATTCACCATTCCACAACATCTACATAAAATTATTTTCATTAAAGTATATATTTTGTTAGATCAAAGTCTGCTCCACTCTTATCTCTATCATTATCCTTTCATGTTATTATTTTCAAATTAATTAAGAACAGCTCTTATATCATAGTCATGCTGATAAATAAAGGCTTGTGGTCCATTTCCCTTACCCCTAATTAATATATAATGTTTGATAATGCTAATAAATAAATGGATTTAGTTTTTAATGATTTGGAAAAAAACAATAATGTTTATATTTAGGCCCACATACATGCATAGGTCAAAGCATTGGATAACATGCAAGATTTACCCCTTATTATGACAGTTTTACATGTGATAACGTTACTAAGAAAATTTCATATCAATGTTTTCTAGTACTTTTTTTATATTTAGTTTTATAGCCAGAATTTTCTATTTCACTATTTTAAAACATATACTACAACATAAATTATGTTCGTGTAACAACATAGAAATTGTACTTATATGAATATGTCGCTATCTAACCAGCTCAAAAAAGCAAATAAAGCCACTATTACCAAATCAAACGGTGGAGGCATCTTAACAATTTGAGTAATGATAAAATAATATCTTAAAATTTAAGAACAATAAATTCTTAGTTATCTATAATTATATTAAAATACTAAATCCGGTAAGGGGAACATACAAGGATTTGTTAATATCTTATTGTTATGATACATATAGAACTCAAAAAATCTTGAATATAAAAAGTCATTTAATGCTCAAAATATAATTACAATCAGATACATGTTCCAAAAAAAAAAAATCCTTTTTAAAAACATTGGATAAAAAGCTACTATCTCCGTCCGAACTCAACACTACGGTTACTGTATCGCGGGTTTTAAGAAAAAGTGATAAAGTGTTGTGGGTAAAAATAATTGTTTATTAGTATTTTATGTGATAAAGTGATGAATAGTTGGGGTAGAAAGAGTTGTTTATTAGTATTTTATGTGATAAAATGATGAAGTAATAAAGTGAATATTTTTATTTAAGAAAGTGTTCAGTTAAATATGAAAAGTCTAAAATAGAAATTGTAGGGTTAAATTTGGGACGGAGGAAGTATCATTTTATGAGTACTCGTTTTCACTTGCAACGAAACTGCAGAGGTTTAGAAACATTGAATATTGAAGAATTAAAACCTATTTTAAACAGAAAAAGCGTGCCAAAAAAAGAAGAAGGTAGAAATAGTCAAATCTGTAGGCAATTAAAGAAATGGCGGGACCCGCCAAAATGTATACTGTTGATATCATTATTATTATATTATATACGTAATAATTGGTACTACTAAATTAAAACAGATAACATAAAATATTCGAGCAATGTCGATTTGGGCATATTCTTGTTGATACGTGTGTGGATACATTCAGGACATCTACTTAAATATTCTAAGGCACTATAAATTTATTGGATTCTGTTATAATAAAGAAATTTTGGAAAGTAAATATTTAAAATCTATCTTAATCAATTTTTGGTGTAAATTCATTTAAATCTACATTGGTTTATTTGATTAACATAGTTCAAACTTCACACCCGTCAATATTCAAACTGTAGCAACAACAATCTCTGTTGAAAAAAGTTTGGTAAAATTTGTTTGAGGATTTGTTGACTTTCGAAATATTATTTGTTGAATTAAAAAATGGAGGTAAGTGGGTCATGAATAATTCTTAGATTTTGGTCAATTTCATGCGCGTGGACCCCATGGTCGGTATGGTGCAGTTTTGTTAAATTTTTCAATAAATATACATTTAATTTCAATGTCAAAATATCAGAAAATTTAATGAAAATAGATGTTGCAACTTTCAACTAACATTGTAGTCTGTAGGTCAACAAATTCATCATAAACAAAATGCATTTCACACCATACCCCCTTCAAAATGCAACGAATTCAACTCCATAAAAAGGAATACATAAACAAATCTGAAAAATAATTTAGCTCTACTTTATTTGATTAAATTCCAATTATAAATGCTTAAATGCAAGTAAAATCAGAACAAAGTTACAGAACATGTATAGTTAATTATGTGCAAATTGTGGCCTCCCAAAATCTGCCTACATATGAATGTTCAAAAGAAGTCATGACTGAGGAGGACTGAAATAAGTGTCCGTAGCATCACACTTTGGTATGCCCTTCCAAATGATCAACTATATAATGTCTATGTTATGTCCACTAATTTATACGAAAAAATCCGAGCAAACTCTCAGTTCGAGACTAAATTAATCCGGACATCAATCCACTCCATTTACTGGTTAAGGTGGAAGAAAATCGACCGTTCTCAGAACTAGGTTTAGTAATTATGAAATTACCGTTGTCCCTGACCCCATCGTCTATTGTGGTTGCCATTCTTCATTTGTGGGTTCCTCTGAACAAGACTATGCTTGGGGAGATCATGCAACTCCACAACTTGTATCGTTCTCTGCTTCTTAGCTGTAAACAAGTAGAAGAAAGATGAGCACTATGATGATCATGGCTAAAAAATTATAGGCTAGATCATTGGATTTAAATCTAACTAACCGTTCTCAGCTTCTTGGTACCGTTCCTGAAGTTTCCTCTTAGCAACCTCTAGTTTCATCGGTTCTGAAGCAGTATTATCGCCATGCAATTTCTGATAAAAGGAATTTTATAGCAATAAGATACAGATCAAACTAGGAACTACATAAGCACTCTCAATATGTTTAAAATCGATATGCACCTCTCGTTGATGAGGAGTTGGTTTCTTCGGAACCGCTGTGTTTCTTTGGTCCTTCATCACATTGTTAATATTAGGTGGTTTTGGTCTCCTGTTGTTAGACTCTCCGGTGAGAGGCTTTGGTTGGCCTGGTCCATTAGGTTTACATGGAGGGGCTTCTTTCTTCAACATTGATTCTTGATTTATCTTGTTTCTCCGATCGTTTGGCAGAGTTCTAGTAGCATTCGGGCTTTCAAACTTCTGCATAGGGGTGTCTCTTCTTTCAGGTCTCCGCATTCTGCCATTTTCTCGGTTCTTGTTGAATTCCCCACTGTTTCGAAGATCTGAAACAGCAAAACGTATCAAAGCATAAATCACTCTTCGTTCTTAGTGGGGAGTTCAGAAAAAGAACCAAATAGCAAAAGGGAAACAGAAAGAGTTTGGAGCACAAGGACAAGGAAGTACTCACTTCCATCATCGTCCATGCCATCGAAGAACTTTGCGAATCAACAACATAAGAAAACCGAAGTCAGTCGACATGCAGAATGATAGAAATAATTTTTTTCCTAAACAAGAACGAGTGTATATGTCACCTGTGACAACTCCATTGATGTTGGAGTAGCAAAGAAAGCTCCCTCATCGAGTGGAGGAGATGGAAGTCCTTCCTCTTCTTCGTCCACAGATGTTTTCGCCGATTCTGTGGTAATTTCTGCACCTTAACATGTGCGTAATTCATTAATCCTTAATCCAGATAAAAACAGAAATTTGTAAAATTCCAGGTTAGCAAATACCATTTCGAGTTAAACTACCTGCAATGGCTGTTGTAGCACTAACCCATTCATCAACCATGACTTTCCAGTCCCTACATTTCCAAGAAAGGGATCAGACATCGAGGTTTAAAAAGGGTAACAAGATCGCATAAAGTAAACACAATGCAACGTGTCGAGCACTTTTCTTGTTATCAAATTGTCTTTTTAGGCAAACACAACACAACACAACGACAAACTAAGAGAACAAAAAATGCATTTCATACATTTCAACAAACATTAACTACGGGGTAAGAGATAAGATTTTGTACTCAATCAATGTCCTAACAAGATTCCGGATTTCCTTTGATCCACGTTTCCGTAGAGAATTAACAGACTTTCCAATCTCTGTTGCCTGAAATTGAAACAAACTAAGGTTACCACGAAATGTGTGACGAGATCAAGGAAGCAGCAAATATGATCTGCAAACAGCACGAAGATTAGTCGAACCTTCAGAATCTCCACAGTTAAAGGCATCAGCTGAAGCCGTCGTAGTGATTCAAACAACAATTCATCAGACTGTCACGAAAACAAAAACGTAATCAAAATCAGAAAATACCTGAAGCTAACAAGCAATGAGTTTAAGTATAGACCAAATAATCAATCCAACAATCTATCAGTACCAAAAAAGATACACATATCATTTACAGAACCATTAAAACAGAAACATTTTTGTTTCCACTCAACACCTTAAGTAATGATGAACTGATAATGATAGATCCTTAAGTAATGATGAACTGATAATGATAGATTATACTCATGTTATGAATTGAAAAACTCAATGTCAAGAAAGCAGCCTACTAGTTTGGGTTCATTCATATAATCCAAAGAAGAAAAAAAACTTCATCTGCAAATTAATCAAAACCAAGAAATTTAACACAATTAAACAGTAACAAGAAGCAGAAACCAAACCTTTTCTTCACTATTATCAAAAATTTCTTTGATCCTCAAAACCTCTTCAAAAAACTGAGACTCCTCCTCAATCTCATCAGTCAGAGCTTCAGCATCTTCATAACTGTGATTGCTAACCTGATTCACATTCATCTCCATGACCTCTCTATGATCATCATCATCTTCATCTCTCCTACCATCCACTTTGCTCTCTTTTGTATCCTTACTCCCTCCAGCTTCCACCCCACTTTTACACTTATCATCATCATCACAGCCAATTTTATCCAAACAATCACCATTCGGAACAGATAATTCAGCTCTATTACAACCCAAACACTTGGCCACTTTACAAGTAAACAACATTTCAGCAATTCGATCCCTCTTCAGTTTGAAATCATAGGGACAATCGGATGCAGCAATCATAATTGCATGTTCAATTATATCAAAGATATCAGAATTCGCACCGCTGAAATAATCCCTCCATTTATCTAAACTCACTGGAGTATTAGCCATGGGAAAAAATAAAAAATTCAAAACCCCTGATAATCAATAACAAACAAATTCTCTAAATGTCGTCCTAGAAACTCGATCCGATTGCACACAGAAACCACAGACTTAATTAATGTTCAACAAATTGGAAAAGTTCGGTTACTGATTCAAAAGGCGATTAACAAAAAAAATCAATTCGGAGCTAGAGACGATCAGGGACGACTGGAATTAGTACAAAAGTGTAGAATTCACCAACAATTGATTTTGTAAAATCGAAGTATTTTTTGCACGAATCTTACACCACTCCGAAAAACCTTTCTGGGGCTGAAGAAAATCGAAAAACGGCTCTAGCTGAATTCAATTCAATTCAAATGAAGCTGATATACTCAAAATCAATGGAGAAATCCAATCCAGGTGCCGATTGAGGAATTGAGAGAAGAATATATGTGAAAAAGGTAATATACAATACATACAAATACAAGATGATGCTAGCAAATGAGATAGGGACGATTAATTTAGGATTTTTTTCCTTTTTCTCTCTCTCTAGATTTGGTATGTATTTTCAGAGTGCTTCTTCAAGTAAAATTAAATTAATAAAAAATAATGAAATTGAAGAAATTGGGCTCAGAAAATTCAACTCCACGTTTGGTTTTCTTATTAAGAAAGCCGCTTAGCTGTCGACAATTTGAAGACCCCTTTTTCAATTTTCTGACTTTTTTTTTTTTTTAAGTAAGAAGAGACGAGAACTCCTCACCCGTCTTGGTTTTTTTTCGGTCACAGTAGACGGCCAGAATCGAAGACGCGTCCAAAAGTGATGAGACAACTTGTGGGAAAAGGGCCAACAGGATTCAATCCCCAGGACAAACCCCTATAATATTTCAATGGATAATTTGTCCCACACGGGGTTCGAACCTGCGTTACCGGAGGATTTCTCTCCACATCACCACAAACTTTACCAACTTGGCTATGCCCTTGGGGGCATTTCGGACTTTTTCTTGCCTTGGCTTATTGTCGCAACAAATCCATTATTAAGTTCAATAAAAATTCTTTAATCCATAATAAATAAAGACTGTCAATTTTTTTTTTACATAATTATACTATGTGAATATCAAATTAAATATATTATTTAAAAATTAAAAGGTTTATTGTAATTTTGGAATTTGAGGGATAAGATAGAGTCTTTTTTTTTGGGAAAGATAAGATAGAGTTTATCGAACTTTGTATTTTTTTTAAGCGTATATAGATCGGGTGTTATGTTGCCAAAATCTGAAAAATTAAATTCCTTCATTTATTGCCTTATTTGACTTGAAGACCCTCGAAGAGAATTTGGAGATTTGAAATCTCAAACTATCATTATTTTCAGACCGTATCATATAGTTGGATTTGTTACAACTTTATCTTGATGCTACTAATTAGTAGTACTTCACTATTTTCAATAATATCCTTGTTTGTATATTTTTATGGGGTTGTTGGCAAGAAATTATAAGCGATTATAGTTTTTAAAATTGTATTATTAAGTATTTTGAAGTGTTTTATTTTTCTTTTATTAAATTAAATAAACTCTAAAAAATTATAAGCTAAAAGTTAAAATAACTGTTTTTGATTGCTTATGAACATTTTTTTAAGTATTATTAACTTTTTCTTGATTTTTTTTACAAATACCATCAATTTTTACTAATAATCAATTTTATCATAATCACTAATTTTAATCATTTTTTCAAAATGATAATTTTTTACCGACACCCCTTATAATTCAACCCAATTTTCAAATAAATACTCCCTCCACTTTTATTTTTCATACGACTCACATTTATTTTTAACATTCAGATATAAAAATTTACTTACAATTTTACCCTCACAGTACATTTATTTTTTGTATAATATAATTTGTTTTAGTACAATGAGCTCATATCCATATAATTAAATTAGTTGATTTTTTTTCTAAATGTCCTTATTTTATCATTATAATAAAGCAAAAAAAAAACTCGTTTTTCTAGTATTTGTAAACAGATCAAGACGAAAAGAGGGAGTAATTGTTAAAGTAGTAATTCAATTTTGTTAGAATGTGATTAAGTTTATGGTACAGAACATAAACTAAGTTGAAATAATTTATCATTTTAACATAATAAATGTGTGAGCTCAAGATCATTTAGAGTTTATATTACATTTTTGTTAAATGTAGAAAATTTTAAATCGTGACGTATTTATTGAAATGAGTTTAATTAAATATTGTCGAACGATATTATATCAAATATTGTGCGTTTTTTTTCTCTTAAAGAACAATAGTTCTATTTTTTTTTCGAAGCAACATTAGTTCTATTAGGAACATGAAATAGTGAAATTTGATCTCATAACGGATAATAATTGTTATTCGATACTTTTTTACTATTTTAATTAATTTTATTCTGACAAATTATAATGTTGATTGAACAAAGAATTTAATTTGTAGCATGCATGTGCGATCGATGTGGATAGTATAAAGAACTTTCACATCATTTAAAGTCAATTTCTCGTAAACTACCAATGGATAATTAAGTGATTGAATTATTGCAGTAGGAACAAGATGTACAAGGATTGGGGTACATCAACGTAAATTACATATATCATATATACAATTTAAACTACAACATAATTAAGTAAATAATTGCGATGTCAATTAATATCAATTTTCTGATTAAAAGTCTTTATTAGATAGGAAAGAGAAAGATTATTGACTAAACCTTAATTTTAATTTAACCAAAAACATTAACATTTTATAGATAAGTCATCTATTAATTTGAAATTTATAGTCTACTACTACTACAAACTTATTTATTTATACAACAAACTGATTTATTTAAATTATCAACTTAGGAAAAAAAAAAATCACACTGCTGACATGATTGTTAATTTTTTTTTTTTTTGACAGGTGATTGTTAAATTAAATTAACTTGCTTTGTACATTTAAATTTAATATTAGGTTATATGACTCGAAATTCACGTGCCATTTTCTTGTTTGTGTTTTGTCATTGTGCGAAGGGCCAGATGTCGTATTGCTATTGGCTAGGCGGAGGGCAATAAAAGAGTTGGCTATTCAAATACTCGGCGACCCGATTCCGATCCTAGCGCTTATTAAATCAAATAGGGCCCATTTTAGTTTCAATCTTTATCTTCTTTTAATTTATTTATTAATTTTATTATTATTTAATTCTCCCGCTAAAACCTAGTTAGATATAATTATATAATTATATTTGAGGTGGGTAAAAAATTTGGGTATAAAATATTCTTATATATTTGAGATGGGTAAAATGAATTTTTTAAGTTGAAAATAAGTATTTTAAGTGTATCCATTATAACGAAGTAACACATGAGATATGCAGTTATTTCTCATTAATCATAGTAGTATAATTATTAATTAAGTAGGGTATTTCTAAAGTTGTAAACATTGGATTAATTTTTTTAGAGTTTTAATTTTGTTTAATTAGAAATTGTTAATTTATGAGATATATTTACATGAGACGGTTTCACAGTAATTAATGTAATTTGTGCTAATTTGTACCCCGTCTCATATGAATTTTTGTCTTAATCTATATGATAATGAGGAATTGTAAACATAAAAATTAAAATTGATAAACAAGCCACCTTCCCAGCGTCCAACAATATTTTTCTAGAGAAACAATTTTATGAAATAAAATAGCAAATGTGGCTAATGCCATTATTAATTATGATTAATGAGGAATTGCAAAAAGCCAAAATAAAAATTAGTTTTTGCGAAAAAATATGTTAATTGCGTTAGTGGACATACATTCTTCCTCCAATCAATATTTTTTTCAAAGAGAAACAATTTTCATGAAATCAAAATAGGATTTGAAATAATGCTTTTAATTACAAATTGTTACAAGATTAAATTTTAGACCTTATTTTTGTGGAGCATTAAGAATCAAAAAACCAAATTTTGCGCTTTAACGATGTTTAATAATTTATACACGTTAAAAAATAAGTTAATTGCGTTAGTTTTGGACATACTTGTTTTTTTTCCTTAAATCAAACTTTATATTTTATAATAAAATACTATTTTTTTAACCCCTACCCATTAATTTATCACTTTATTATATAAAAGTTCTAATAAATCAAAACGTGGGACTTTATCACTTTTTTTTAAAAATCCAACTACAAAGAAATGCGAAAAATTATGGGACGAAGGTTTATAATATTATATTATGAAATTGACTTTTACAAGAATTGCCCATAATATGCGGTTTTCTCACCAAGTTAAAAGTCTTAATTCTCTTCGATTCTAAATAACTAAAAGAAAATGGAGTTTAATTCTAATTAACTAATCCCCTATCCCCTATATTACTAATAGGGAGTTTTTCTTGATAATGTGTCAACTCTACATTGATTTAACATATGTGTCATTCTAAGAGAAGTTTAGTGTACATGTCATTTCATTAATAATAAATCCTACATGTTACTAAAAATAAATCATATGTGTACTTCTATTTTTGTACATCCAAAACAATCCCCTATATATCCCTCTATATATTAATAGAGAGTTTTTTTCCATGATATGTCAATTCCGTGTTAATTTAACATATATGTCATTCAATGATAATTTGAGTACACATGTCATTTTTATGTGTTATTTTTATAAAATGTGTAATTTATATTTATTATTTTATGTTTTATTTAATTACATAGTATTATTCATTCATCTTTTTTTTGGTAATTTTTGTTTGACTTAAATAAAATATTCATTCTAAATGTATTTTATCTTAGTGTGAATTATATTCAATTATTAATTTTTTAATAAATAATTTTATTTTATAATTGCTCTTATGTATATCTTAACATAATTTATGTGGCAAAAATATTTTATATTATAATTTTTTTTTTAAATTATTGCATGTTAATTAATTTATTAGTCTTTTCTTAGTCGATTTATTTTGTTTTGATTTGTAGGTTTCAACTTCATATTAACATAGATAAATAATATTTGACACAATAATCTTATTGAAAGGTTTAAGAAAATTTACTTATATACACCTTAAAAAATTATTAATTAATATTTAGTGCATTTATGCACATATTTATATTTTTAATTATTAAATATATTATTTATTGAAAATGATGCAATTTTTAATTAGAAAACCGCGTAACACGCGGACACTAAACTAGT
Organism: Stenogyne calaminthoides; assembly: GCA_037126765.1. Taxonomy (NCBI): domain Eukaryota; kingdom Viridiplantae; phylum Streptophyta; class Magnoliopsida; order Lamiales; family Lamiaceae; genus Stenogyne; species Stenogyne calaminthoides. Next base: position 7,999,103 of record JBBCBC010000037.1, on the reverse strand, counting down.
ATATTATTATTAGGGAGTTTTTCTTGATGATGTTGTTGGGATTATACTGGAAAATATGTTTTTACTTTGTATAATCAGACTGAATTTCGGACTTATTTACTGAAATAAATTGTTTATCACTGATGCTTTAAATATCATCGAATGTTACATATATTTACTGCATAAATGTTCAATAAATAGTACGTGTTACATTGTAGTTAATTTAGTGATACCAGATCAAAGAAGATTAAATTAACAGTTTCTTGTAACTAAAAGTACACCATTCACGACCTAGATGGAAATGAATAATCCATCGTGAAAGGTTGTAGTGTAAGGCTCAAATTGGTTTGTCTTGACCAAGAGATTACACTTTAGTGCATGATCGATCATTGAAGAGAAACCTCTGGGGAGGACAAATTCTTCTTAACCGAACTAGAAAAGAATTAGACCTCGATTGGTTAGTTATTTCTTAATCTTCGTCCCTTAAATAGGATTGCGTGTGGTTGATAACTATTGCTTTGACTTATTACGGGAAGAGAATCAATGAGATTCAATACTCTATATCTTGGGCAATATTATTGGTCACATACGATTGCTAAGATTTAATACGGAGAATCGTGTGCAAAGACGCTTTTGTTCGATTCTTCTTGGGAGGTTCATAAGTTTTATCATATCAAATCTTGCAAGTGGAACTAGTTTTCGGTATGGATAATAATGTTGAACCGCAGATTTTACCAAGGATAAAATATATTAATTAATGGAAAGCTATTTATTTGGTGGCTTGAATTAATTAATGGGCTAGATAATCTTAAACACGGAAATAATAACAGGGAGCCATATTAATCGTAATATGGGTTAAGATGGATAGTGCAATATTAATTATGTAGTGGGATTAATTAATATTTATGGGCTTGAATAATATTGTGGCTCAATATTGATAATTCAAGATCCATTGGAAGATCCAATCTTAATTCTCCTAAAGGCCCCCCAAGTAGCTCAAGATAAAGTCTAATAACTGAAAAAAGTGTTTAAAAATAAAATAAATTTGTTGCTTATTTTTCCTCATATTTTTCGAAAATTATGAATAAAATTGGAGAAATATTTTCTTTGAATTTTGTTATGGAATGAAGATATATATTCTTGGAATACAAGATTATCTCATTAAATTCAAGAAATTTCCCACTTGGTTATTCATATTGAAATTTTCGAAATTTTTGAAATAAAAGGGAAATAAAAATTTTCTTGAAAAAATATTATGGAAGATATGTATTTATTGAAATACAAGTATATCTCATAAATTCAAGAAGATCCAAATCTTGGAATCTTGATCCTATTATTTTCGAAAATTGCCATAACAAGAGGAGTTGAGATTTTTGTGGAATATTTTAATTATGGAGAAAATAATATAGAAGATATATTCAAGATTTATTGGAGATCAAGAAAAAGAATTTCCCATATTATTTTATCACTAAAAATCTTCCAACCCCCTCTATAAATAGAGGATGAATGTTTCATTCTCAAGACAATTCCATGTCTTTAAAAAAAAATTAGTAAATCCATAAAAGGTGGTGCAACAAATTTTATTTTTCCTTTTGTTAATTGTTCAGAAACTTCCTTCCACCGGATTGTCGAGCAAGGACTAGAATATCTTGGGAAGGTCTTTTGTTGTGTTTTTCATCGACGAGACCATTGTCATTCCAAGAGGTAAGTTCACGTAAACTCGTAGTAATTCAAGATGTCGTAGGATTTCGTGAATTGTTTATATGCATGATTTGTTGTTGAATTATTATTTGAATTAATTTAGAATTAATTCATGCTAGTAATAATTGTTAGAATTAAATTTGTATTTAAATATTCATCCCGAATAGATCCGGACAATTAATTCCCCAACAGATGTGTCAACTCTATATTGATTTAAACCTATATGCCATTCTAGGAGTTAATTTGGTGTACATGTCATTAAAAATATATACATGACATCTCACTAAAAATAAATCCTATGTGAATTTTATTTTTGTATATCCTAAACAATCTCTTATCACCTACATATCCCTCTATATATTATTAGGGAGTTTTTTTTTTTTATGATGTGTCAACTCCATGTTAATTTTACCTATGTGTCATTCAATAAAAAATTTGATTAAACTTATTATTTTTATGTGTTATTTTTATAAAACATGATACTTCTATACTAAAAGGTATTATCGAGTTTAATATAAATTATGTGAATATAACTCACAATTGTTTTTGTTATTTGTTAATCATCATAACCCCATGTAGGGTCTAATTTCTTTATAGCATGTATAATCTTAAAACTTTGAAATTTCGTGAGGTTAATTTAAGCTGCATTTCTCCGTACATTTGGAAATGAAAGCGGCACTTTAACACATTGATTTGGTGATGATTGTGATGGGGAAAGCTATTTAATTTTGCAAATGGGTAATGACGCAACTTGTGTTCTTCCTTATCCTCATCCTATCTTTTCTAACATCTGAGGTGTCGTAAAACGGATGGGTCTCATGTGCATTCGATTGCACCGCGTATTTATAATATATTTTAAAATTATTTAATTTATTATATTGAAATACGCGACTTGTTTATATTAGATTGTACAATTATTTTTTCATATTAACAATTGCACTGAAAGAATTATGTCTCATCTAAAAATTCAAATTTATAAAGGGGTGGAGAAATAATTCTTTTGCATATAGTTTTCCTAATACTCTCTTTCACTTATGGAATAAGTTGTCCTCTAGACTGTCAACTCCATTATTGGAAGGAAGAGAAAGTACAACAAGTGCATAATTTAATGTGGGTAGAGTATTGTTTTCTATTAGTGGGGTGAACCCAGTACGTGAGCATGAACCTAGAGGCTCTGATATCATAAAAGAATTTTATCTCATTTAAAAGTTCGAATTTATAGAGAGATGGAAAATTAATTTTTTTATAAATTACATTTCAATTTATTAATTTGTATAATTTTAAAATGGACAACGAATTTATAATGATTCTAGATGCAATAATGTATACATGACTTAACCGTCATAAAATTGGTATCATAATAAAACAATGATCCCCAATATATAACTTTTATGATGATACTAAAAACAAAAAATATGACAAAAATTCGTATGAGGCGGTCTCATGCATGGAATAGAGAACAACTTATGGCCCGTTTGGTTGAGGGTAATGAAAGTGGGCAATAAAAATTACTTCTATTGATATTATTTAGTAGTGTTGATACACAAGTAATGAAAATAGAAGTAAGCAATTGATTATCTTTACTCACTCAACCCACCTCCCATGATACACTCATTGTTCATTTTTAACCTAACAATAACAATGCTATTGATAATTTTTAATGATTGACCCCTAAATGATACCATTATCATTACCATTATCAAATCATACCAAACGGACCCTTAGTATAATTAACACCCAATCCTCTCAAAATTTGAAAGCGTCAATATCTAAATTACACTCCGTCTCATCGTGAACCGGTATCGCAAGAGTGACTCTAAAAATAGCTGGAAGATAAATAGATAATTAAGATGAATGATAATGACAATACTGATATAAAAATAGTTAAAATATAGTATAATATCCTGCACGTATATGTAGCTGAAATACAAATATTATTTCTAAACCTCAATCCAACAATTGGATAAATCCCAATTACATAAAATAAATAAGAGCAATAATAGATCATACATAGTATTTTCCAAGAAAAATCACTAAAGAGAAGAAAAAATAGGAATGCCCGGTAAAGTATAGCCAGAATCAAGAATGAAGATATTTCCAGAAACATAATTGGAAAAGGGATGAAGTAAATAACGAACAAGAGATGTCAATCCTGGATTTGTTGTACCAAATGTCCCTAATGGGCAACTTCTCTTTGCCACATTTTTCAGCCATTCTTTGTGCATAAGATCTTTTGTTATCTCCGATTCGAAAAGTCCCGGGGCAATTGCATTCACTCTGATATTGTACTTTCCCAATTCTAATGCCATCATCTGAATTACGACTCATTAAACAGTGTAACATTAATCATATATCAAATTAACATTTAGGATAATCTACTCGGAGTAATTTTTTTATCAAAATCTCGTACAATTTTGCACTGATACTCATCAATTTCTGGCCATCGGGTGTACTATTAGATGGGCTACAGGCCCAAAATGACCCAATATTTTTATTAAAAGTAATTAATTATTTATAATTCAATATAAATTAATTGATTAATTCAATTTTTATGATTAAAGAAAATGGGCCAAACAACATCTATACAATTAGAATTCTTCTCACCTCCCTGAAAATCTGAAACTTACTGGGCCAATGCAGAAAATGGGCCAAATATTTCAAAAATAATAAGGTATCCCAATAAACTTACTGGACTCGTGGCCTACAGTGCAATTCAATGTGTATTTTGTTAATATGCATGACTTTATAAAAATTTACGCCCTCATCGTAATGGTAAAGTTACTTACACACTTTATTATTTTATCACTTTATCATATAAAATATTAATAAACAATATTTTCTACCTCCAATTTATTATCACTTTATCACTATTCCACTAAATCCTTATAAACAGTAAAAATGTCGTTATGATTGGGACGGAGGGAGTAAAAGGGTTCGAAAAAAAAAAAGTAAAATAATTGTAAGAAACTCTCAGACCAACAAAAAAGCCCGAATTTTTGGGCCAAAATCAGGCCGAGCCCGAACGCCGGCCACCACGGCCCAGTTTTATTTTTTGGCCACGAAAAAAAGGTCCAACTTGGCATGTGCCCTGGGATGTATGGGTCGATCAGGCGTGCCATACTCATTAAGTATTAGTGATTTTCATTAAATAATAAATTTTCTGTTTTAATAAGCAATTTTTATTAAATAATAACTCCATTGTCCATAATCTTTATCCTTATTTTTCACACAATATTACAAAAAATGTCACTCTTATTCCACTCATTACTCTACATACCTTTTTCCTCTTTCCCAATATCCACAACTACCCCTCATTTTTATTATTTTATTATTATTTCTTAAACAAAATAACAAAAAGAAACAGGAAACTTAAACTGTTAATACTCCCTCCGTCCCAATCATAATGAGATTTTTACTGTTTATAAGAATTTAGTGAAATAGTGATAAAGTAAGAAGAGTTATTTATTAGTATTTTATATGATAAAGTGATGGGTATATATATGTTATATACCTTGGTGATGGAGTTAAGGGCAGCTTTGGAGGAGGCATAGGCGATTGCACCATGTGGAATTGGCCTATTCACTTCCGCAGCTGATGAAACGTTAATAATGGAGCCTCCACGACCAGCGTCACGCATCCGTGTCCCAACGTATTTGGACACCATCCAAGATCCTTTTAAGTTTGTGTTCATTACATCATTCCATTCTTCCTCGGAGAGATCTAGCGACGTTCTAACTTGCCCTATGTTTATGCCACAAGAATGGTAAGATTAGATAACATTCGGTATGCAAATTGATATAATAGATGTCACAAACTCCCTTTTCACCTTTCAATTCCCAATAAATTACGAGATTATAATATATTTAATATGAAAGTTATATTATATATACCTCTTACGCCAGCATTATTAATCAAAACATCTATATGCCCAAATGCAGCCCAAGCTTTGTGAACACACGCCTCGATGGTGGAGCTACCGGCCGTGATATCGAGTTCCACCGCTATAGCTCGTGGGGCGCCACTACCCGTCGGGACATCCATTTTGTTGATTTGATCGCAAAGAGAGTTGAGTCTGTCGGCCCTACGGGCGGCTGCCACAATCCTACAACCGGCATTGGCCAAGTCGAGGCAGAACTCGAGGCCAAGGCCGGACGACGCGCCCGTTATCAAGACGATTTTGCCCTCAAGTTGAGACCATGGCTCTAATTGTACCACGGGTGCCATTTCTTACTATGATGGAATCTTTTTTCTGTTTAGAATGATGAGAACTTGAGTGTGTGCTATGGTTATGAGTTTATGAAGTTTTTATAGGCTCGTTCCTTTTCTGCTTTTTATTGGGCCTACACGATTAAGATATAGCACTAGGCCCAATAACTATTTCGTGCAAGCCATGTGAAACACTGATATATTAATTAAATAAATCACGTTATTTTTATTGATAACTTAAGAAAACTGCTTTTGAGGAAACATAAAGCTGTACAATTTGATGCCATGGTAATAGTACTTTAGGGACGTTTGGTAGATGATAGTTCCGTAAAGAAATATATATTGAATACATTTTTATTGATTTAAACATAGTTGACATGTACATGTTTTTGAATTAATTATTATAAAAATGCAATCCAGTGCTATTTAATATTTATACATTTCAGGCTTTGTGTAACAACCGTGCTATTTTCCATACCTAACTGATGCGCTAACCAAAGTTAATCTAAATTTGGCAATTAACATTGCACTTAATTATTCAATAAATTTGGTACTAAGTGTAGTATCTTTACAAGACAAATGGTAGGATAAATTCTAAAATTAAATCAAGAGTAAAATGAGTTTTAAGCGAGTATCTAAATTAATTTACAAAATATAGCAAACTTAACCATTACAATTATTGTGTTGAACGTTTCATGAAATTGTAGTTATATTTAATGTATTTATTTTATAAATTATTCCCCATACTTCTTTCTTCTCCAACAACCAACAGCAACAGGCTCGATCTGACGCAGTTAGCATTTATCACGTGCATACGATGGCAACTTTTTTGTTACAATTTGCTTCTTCACCCGCTCCATTTGTTTTATCGTGCATGTATAGGTATGTATCTTCATTATTTAGGCCCCTCTTGATTTGAGGGCCCGCTTGATTTGAGGTAATGAAAGTGATTAATGAAAATCAATTCTATTGCTATTGTTTAGTAGTTTTAATATACATGTAATGACAATAAAAATAAATAATTGATTACTCTCACTCACTAAATCCACCTAACATGATACTTATTATTGATGTTCTAACCAAGCAATAACAATGCAATCAATAACTCTTAGGGCCCGCTTAATTGAGGGTAATGAAAATAGGTAATGAAAATTACCTCTATTGATGTTGTTTGGTAGTTTTGATACACAAGTAATGAGAAAAGTAAGCAATTGATTACCCCTACTCACTCAACTCACCTCACATAATACCCATTGTTGATGTTCTCACCAAACAATAACAATGCAATCAGTATGTTCGTTTCGGGCGTATAGCGGGCGTGGGAAATCCAGATTTTGAAGTCCTAGAATTTTAAAATCTTGATGAATAGTTAAGATGTATGTTTGTTATGGGGTTTATAGGGTAGGATGATGAAAAAGATGATTGATGTGATATTATTATATTATTTTGAGTGCATTGGGAGAATAAAAAAGTAGATGGTGTTAGTGTATTGAGATTTGAAAGAATAAAAAGTAGAATAATAGTAGGTTATGAGGTAGAGTAAGATTAATAGGATTTCAAAATCCTTACTTTAAGTTTCAAAACAATGGGGGTTTGAGATTGTAACGTCCGGGATAGTCACAAAATGAACATACCCTAATAGTGACTGACCCCTCATTTCTCATTACCATTACCATTCCCGAGTCATACCAAACGGGACCTTAGTGATTAATCACTCAATGATACTCATTATCATTACCATTCTCAAGTCATACCAAGCTGATCCTTAATTAATTTAAGAGTATTTGGTAGTTTGAAACAATTCCGATCATGCGTTCAGATTTTGATAAAAAAATTATGTGAACTCGAATTCACAATATACTTTATTTTTTTTATATCACTGTATATTGTGATAAATTTCTTGCATAACAATGATAATTTTTGTATACAACTGTAATAAAATTCATATATAAACCTAATTCACATAAATGTTACTCTCCAATTTTTATATTTATTGTATAAATTTTTAATATGTATCCATATAAAAAATACACATTGTTGATTAATTTAAATATTATATTTGTTGTTACTTATAATTAAGTTAATTTTGACTATCCATTCAACTTTTGAAGTTAAGTTGGTTTTATTTAGATTTAATGCTCATCTTTTTCTGTTTCTTTTTAAATCTTTTGAAGTATAATAGAGTTTCCCTCCCTCCCACTCCCCCCTCTCACTCTTATTTGAACATTTGTCAAAAAAGCCCGTCCCATTTAACCATCATCAAAAAATAATTTTATCTCTTTTAATATTAATAAGCAACTCGTACATTAAAACTCGTGCAAATAATAAATGTTCAAATAAGAGAGAGGAGAAAGGAGTAGTATTTAGAAAATGCTAGGAATGAAACTATTACAATATTTTCATGAAATGTTTTTAATAACATTATATTTAGCACATTAGAGTTTGGCTTCTTTCAATGTTCTTTTCAAATGAAGAAAACATGAGATTATTGATATCTACAGTGAAGAGAAAATTGGGATACCAGGTAAGGTAGCTCCTGCTTCAACGATAAAAATGTTGCCCGTTACATATTCAGAAGAATCGTGGATTAGATAACGTACCAATGATGTCAATGCTGGATCTGACGTGCCATGAGTTTGTAGAGGGATCGTCTTAAAAGCTACAGTCTTGAGCCAGTCCTTCTTAAGGAGAGTCTCTGTAATCTCCGACTTAAAAATTCCAGGGGATATAGAGTTCACTCTGATCTTGTATTCCCTAATTCCAAGGCCATGGCCTGTGTCCAATGTAGCAACAGAAGCATAAGACGATAATTCAGTAAGATGAAACGATGATGAAGTTGAAAAGTGGGAATTAGGAATGTGGCAGGTAGTTATAGTCTTATAGACGATTGTGTTGTCAGCAAGTTAGTTAGAATTTGCACGGAGATGATAGATGTCCAACAATTCATGTGCATACAACATATTTTTTATTTACATTTCAGAATAGAGCGTACGCAAAGTCCAAAGCAAAATCATACAAGTTATGTTAGTGGTAAATGCTGCGGGACAGGGCTAGATAGTGTGATTTGAGTTGTGGGATGGGACAAAGGATCTTGCCAATCCAAATATGAAGACTAATTGCTAATAGTAATACTGAGACTCCAACATATTAAAAATTGAGAAAAAAATTAATCACCTGAGAACCCAAGTACTTTGAATCAAATGCTGCAGTCAAATATAAGAATCAAAAAGATTTGAAGGGAGACAGAGGGCAGGTCCATATTCAAGAATTACCTTGGTCATAGTGTTAAGAGCTGCTTTTGAAGAAGCGTAAATAAGGGACCCAGGTAAATGCCCACGATTTAGACCTGCAGTAGAGGATATATTGATTACTGATCCACCCTGTTGAGCATCACGCATGCGGGTGCACAAATGTTTTGAGACCAACCAAGTTCCTTTTAGATTTGTATTGGTAACACTATTCCATTCGTCTTCCGAAAAATTCAGTGAGGTTCTCACATTACCTGTTAGAAAATATTGTATGTTTAGACTTACACCAGCATCATTAGATTCATTGAATAGGACTAACTCAGGCATGTATAAACTCGGAGCAAAATACTTGAACTAAAGATGAAATAAAAATAAATACAACTCTTATGCAGCAATTTTTATGCTATTAAAAACTAATAGAATCTCAACAACCATTCATGTGAATCAACAGACAGATTAGCAACCATCAACCATATTACTAACTTTTCAAAGTTGTCTTTAAATGTAGTTATATGTATTAGAAATTGTCAATTGAGAAGATGGCAATAATGGAGTAGTACTATTCTATTGAGAATGACAGAGAAGAAACAGAACTTATGTTAACACTATTAACAACATTGGGACATTAAATTGGGGCTAGAGCTGGAATCAAACCAAGCTATTGAATACTTAGCTAAAAACCTGTTTGAGCTTAGTTCGTAGTTTTATCTTTGACAAAATCAAAATCTCAGCTAGCAATCGAACCCAAATACACACTCTAAAGTTCGATAACAATTTAAACAAATCCACAGGGCATGCATTTTCCCCCTATCAATCACAAACATAAACTTCAAAAACCACCGTAAATTATCAAACCCTAGAATTGACAAAATCTATTTTCAAATTTCAAATCAGAACACAGAAACCACATTAAAATGGAAGAAATCGAGATTCCACTGTCGTTAAATCAGAATTTCGTTTTACCTCTGACGCCAGCATTGTTGATCAAAACATCGATTACCCCAAAAGCACCCCAAGCTTTCTCCACCGCGGCGGAAATAGTAGGCTCACTTCCGCTGACGTCAAGCTCCACAGTCACGGCTCGAGCTCCATTTTCAGATGAGCCGATCCCGCTGTTGATCTCGTTGCAGAGTGATTGCAATCGGTCGACTCGCCGAGCGGCGGCAATGATTCTGCAGCCGGCTTTGGCTAAGTCTAAGCAGAATTCTCGGCCGAGCCCCGATGATGCGCCGGTTACCATCACGACTTTGTTTTTCAGATCGAGCCATGCCTCCAAATTGTTTCTGCTCTCCGCCATATCTGTTTCGACTGCCACTGGTGTGTTACTATTTTTTTTTTTTTTTTTTTTTTTGAGATTGAAATTTATACGGTTCCGTATTTTTTCGAATTGACGACAGTAACCTTGCTCAAAAGGAAAATGACAAGGACAGTTTTAGTATCTTACAAGCCCATAAGTCCTTATTCATACTACTACTTTTTTTGGGCCTGATGGGCTGCATTGAACTTTTCAGATCCTACGGCCTTATTAAAACTTAGGAGTATTACTTATTATAGCTAAGCTTTTTTTTTTTGACGGATATTATATAGCTAAGCTAATTAAGGGAGAAGTATGAAAACTATAATGAGGTTTAATGTTTTACAGATTCGTGTATTTATTATTTTAATTTGAACAAATACTTAACTAATTGAAATATATTTCATTTATTATGTATTTATAGGATGAAATTAATAGAACGCAAACGTGAAACGTAACACTTGATTTGATGAGCAATTATTAATTATTAATTATTTAAAATAGTATTCATTAAAATTAACATAATTTTGACTATCCAGTACCATTCATTTGAAATTTTGAATAATTTCTGAAGTTAATTTAGTCTATTTTATCCAATTTTCGTCTTTTTTGCTAAAACCTTTTTAAATATAATAGAGTCTTAATATTCTACAAACATATAATTTTTTTTTTTTATAACTTGATATCCTACCAAGGATCGACATTAATCAGGGGGCCGTAACCCATTTGTCCACTAATATTGGTCCCACTTTGCCGTAACTAACATCTGTGTATTTACAAGCCAGTCTTAATATTCTACAAACATATAATTACTTGCAAATATTACCCATTAATTCTTATGCAAAACATTGTTACATGTTGAGATTAGGTAACATCCTTGCACCTTTCAAAAAAAAAAAAGTAACATCTTTGCAGACTTGAAGTGATGGTTAAAGAAAAAAAATAAAAATTATTTTATGTTTAAAATTTCATAATTTAAATTCGTATATTTGGATTTTTTTTTTCCAATTAACTATCAATCCCAAACAAAATCGTAGTATATATTAAGAGAAAGAGAGAATTAATCATTTTTATTTCTTGAAATAACTGGATAAATGCACATTAAAGTTTGGGTTCTTTCATTGTTCTTCATTTGAAGAAGTAAACATGAGAATATTGGCATCTACAGAGAAGAGAAAATGGGGATACCAGTTAAGGTAGCTCCTGCTTCGACGATAAAAATATTGCCTGTTACATATTCCGAAGAATCGTGGATTAGATAACGTACCAATAATGTCAGCCCTGGATCTGATTTGATATGAGTTTGTAGAGGAATCGTCTTAAAAGTTACAGTCTTGAGCCAGTCCTTGTTAATGAGAGCCTCTGTAAGCTCCGACTTAAAAATTCCAGGGGATACAGAGTTCACTCTGATCTTATACGCCCCTAATTCCATCGCCATGGCCTGTGTCCAATGTAGCAACAGAAGCATGAGAAGTAAATTCAGTAAGAAATTTCGATGATGAAATGTAAAAGTGAAAAGTGGACGACTGTGAATTGGTTAGAATATGCACATATAGGAAATATAAGTTGCCAAACAACCACAAAAGACACTAACATTGATCATAGATGTCAAACAAGTCATGTGCATACAATATAATTTGTATTTACATTTAAGATTAGAGCGTATGTGAAGTTCAAGGCAAAATCATGCAAATTCAGAATGATTAGACTAGTAGTAAATGCTGAGGGACTGGGCTAGATAATGTGGTTTAAGTTTTGCCAATCCAAACTATAACCATCTAAATTCAAACCATTGTAGATGATATAGTGCAAAAGTGTCAAATTAATATATTGTCGGTATTCAGTGTGTGCGACAAATGTTTGTGTGCTTTCTCATTTTAACTTCCTAAATACAAGAATAATGAGAAAAATCAGATGAATTTTTCTTGTCCTGAAATTTCTAAGTATTGCATAAATGCATGCAAAGTTAAAAGTTGTAAATGAGGACTTCGGTTACAAGGCAATTGCCAATGTGAGACTCAACATATTACGAAGTGAGAAATAAAATAATCACCTGGGATGGGACCTGGTATTTTTGAATCAGAACAGTTCAAACAAAAGAATCATAAATTCTGAAGGGGAAAGATGGTAGGTCCATATTCAAGAATTACCTTGGTCATAGTGTTAAGTGCTGCTTTTGAAGAAGCATAAATTAGGGACCCAGGTATATGCACACGATTAAGACCTGAAGCAGAGGATATATTGATGACCGATCCACCTTGTTGAGCATCACGCATTCGGGTGCACACATATTATGAGACCAACCAAGTTCCCTTTAGATTTGTATTAATGACACTATCCCATTCTTCTTCCGACAAATTCAATGGGGTTTGCACACCACCTGTTAGATAACATGTTTAGACTTTATACCAGCATCATCAAGTTCATTGCAAATGATCAACTTATAGGCATACACTCAAGCAAAATACTAGAACATGGATAAATAAAATAAAACAGACTCTTATGCAGCAATCTTTAAGCTATTCAAAACTAACACAATCTCAACAGCCATATTTACGAATGGCGACACTTCACGTGAATCAACAGACAGATTAGCAACCATCAATCATATTACTATGTCTTTAAATGTAGTTATATTAGAATTTTTCAAATGAGAAGATGGGAATAATGGAGTAATACAATTCTGTTGGGAATGGCAGAGAAACAAAACTATGTTAACGCTACTAACAGCATTGGGACATTAAATTGGGGCTAAGAGCTGGAATAAAACCAAGCTATTGAATACTTTGCTAAATACATGTTTGAGCTTAGCTCGGTGCATATCAAAATGGTTGAACATCAACTAAAAACTTGTTCGAGTTGATAACCAAACATGCCCAATTACACACTTTATTCATTAGCTGGCCTCCAAATACATGAACAATCACAATTAATATGGCAAATTTTTCTGTCAGGAAACAATTCCACAGGGCATGCATTTTCCCACTATCAATCACAAACACTAACTTAAAAATAATCGCAGTAAATTAAACCCTAACATTGGATCTCTTTTCAGATTTCAAATCAGAATACAGAAACCACATTAAATGGAGAATAATCGCGATTTCTAAACTTGAAAATAGAGATTCCTTTTACCTCTGACACCAGCATTGTTGATCAAAACATGGATTATCCCAAAAGCATCCCAAGCCTTCTCCACAGCGGCGGCAATAGTAGGCTCGCTTCCGGTAACATCAAGCTCCACAGTCACGGCTCGAGCTATATTTTCAGTGTCGATCGAGCCAGATGAGCCGATCCCGCTGTTGATCTCATTGCAGAGCGATTGTAAGCGGTCGATTCGACGAGCGGCGGCTATGATTCTGCATCCGGCTTTGGCTAAATCTAAGCAAAACTCTCGAACGAGCCCCGATGAGGCGCCGGTTACCATCACGACTTTGTTTTTCAGATCGAGCCACGGCTCCATACTGTTGGCATCGTGGCTTCTGCTCTCCGCCATTTCTGTTATACTGCAACTGTGTGTGTGTGTGAGAGAGAGCTTGGCAATTGGCTGACGACTTCGAATTTTTTAAATTTATAGTGTCCCATATTTTTCTTGAATTGACGATAGTAACCTTGCTCAAAAGAAAATGTCAAGGACATTCTTGTCCAAAGGCAAATATTTTGCTAATAATTTCCTCGGCTACCCATGAGCAAATTAAAAAAAATAAAAATAGTGTTAATTGTTATCGCTGTTTGTTACTCCCTCCTGCTCATAATAACGTACACGTTTATTATTTTCACGTGTTTTAGAAAGAGTTTTTTATTAATATTTAAAATAATAAATTGTTTTTTTAAAATTGTATATAATAGAAGAGGGGTAGATCTATCATATCCCTCCTTAAAAGTCACTTTATCATTTCAAATACTAATAAACAACTCGTTCGCAAAAACTCGATAATAAAGTTAGCGTGTACGTTATCTTGGGACAGAGATAGTATTAAGCAAAATATTTTTGTTCAAGGCTAGTTCTTATATCCGGATGCACTGAGCTTTTCATAGTTTATTTTTAAAATATACAACTTATTTACGTTAAAATATGTAATTTATTTTATAAACAAAGATTGCACGTTTGTAGTGGTGAAGTAGAATAGAATAAGTGATTAGAGCACCGTTACTCAATTAAAAAAATAAATAAACATTTTGATATAATAAATTGTATTTTCAATCCAACAAATTATACATATTTTAATAACACACTATGAAATGGTAAGATAATGGATTAGTGTGCCTGGGATCCAACGAGGTTGTTATTGAGACGGACGCTAAACTTGTTCGTGATGCGCTTCTCAAGAAGAACATGGATGAACCGCCTTTTGGATATTATATTATTGCTATACGAAATATGTTAGCACATCTCCCAAATTTCACTATTGTTTTATTAGTCGGAATGCTAATTTTGTGTCACATACTTTTGCTAGGATTGCTCGTCAATTTGAGAGCTCTCGTAGCTGGAATGAACCTCCAATTTTTATGGATGACCTTCTCGATACTTGCCCGTACGGTGTATAACTTTGCTCCAATTTTGAAAAAAGAAAGAAAAAAAAAAGTAAGGTAATGGATGATACCACAAAGCTTCTGTAGGCCAGCTAGCTTTCGTTGGATAACCCTTATTTATAGTATCGTTGTAGTGCTTACTTTGGGTCTGGTGGGCTGTATTGAACTTCTTAGGTCCTGTGGGCTCTTTAGAACTTTTATTTTTGTACAAAATAGAAAAATATGTGTTGTGTTGTCATTGTTAATTTAAAAAAATAAAGAGAAAAAATTCAGAGGTCCTTTAACTTTGTGTTACATAGGCATGGGCATTTTCAGGTATGTCTCTTACATTAAGGACAAATTAAATATGGGAGAATTGGTAACAACTATGACGGAATGTGGACAAATTCAAATAAAGCCCATGTTTCCGTTGGCCTTAAGATCAGAAGTAGGCTTGCTAGTTTTGGGCCCGATGGGCTTTATTGAACTTTTTAGGCCCTATGTGAAAAACTCGAAAAAAATGTGGACAAAATTCACATAAAATTATCTGATATTCAATTTGAAAAAAAATATAAAGAGAACAACGGATTCGATCAAATCTGTTTACATCCCTTGTCATTCATACGGTCATACCTACAAATTAATATTTAATAAAAAACTATAAAAGTTTCAAAAAATAAAAAATGAAATATAATTATATAATTGCAATTTGTTACAAAAAGAAGGGAGTATTCAATGATTAAATCGAAAATGGTGGTCACTTTTGTTGATTTGGTCAGAAGTAAATGAGGACTGGGCATAGACAGCATTAGTGGGTCACCTAACGATGTTGTAATCATGGACCAAAAGTAAAAGGATTTTTTATTTAACAAAGTAATAATAGTTGTTTTATGCAATAATAACGTTGTTACTTGACCATAACTATAGTTTATGACACTCATATTAAATGTATAAAATGCTTTAGTAATTTATATAAATTATAGTAGTATATATATTACTCTATTCGAGACATGGGTTGAAAAATCGAGTGAAATATAACTAAATTTTAATAAAAATCGATATGTTTATGTGAGGAAAATATATACATATTCAAATAATTCGAACGTGTATAAATACGTTTTCCAAGTTACCAAATCAGTATAACAATATTGGCAATCAAACTACATTAATGATTGAAAAATGTGCATCATCGTGATTGACGTTCCCATTGCCATTGGATTCTCATTTTATTCGACACTTTTAACAACCATCGACCAAATAAATGTTCTATTTATAAAGAGTTTTTATTGGTGTCTATATATGTATGAGTAATGTGAACAACAAAAATCAACTGTATCCCATGTCCCTCCATGTTCGTGTCCTATTCTTTAATCTTTCATAACTTATTTTATATGTTTGTACGTGCGTTTTCGGTTTGATACAGATACACACTATACTAGATAATTATCACTCAATGTATAATAATGATTGTTATATTTATTATCCATTTTCACTTAATTAAATATATGTAATTTTGATGGTATGTATTATATGAGAAAAAAAATTGATACTGCATTGGTCCTTTGAAGTTTCATCTTGTGTTATGTTGCCTTCAATCACATGCTTTAAATTATTTTTGATAACTCGGTATCCGATCAAAGATCGGCTAATTCAAGTGATCATAATCTATCGTTCATTAGCGGGGATCTCACTTCAAATCAAAGCAGAACTATGTATTGATTGATCAATCTCAAAAATTGATCGCACCTAATCACATGTTTTATATGACAATATCAACATGCTTTTATTTTCCTTAATTTTTGCCGTAATAAAAAGTATTTGTTGTGTATATTTTTGAGGAAATAGAATAGAATGTAGTAAAATATTAGAATAGCATCTAGATAAAATGTTGAGCATAATTAGAAAACTTTGTGTGCTCGAGCATAATTAGAAAACTTTGTGTGTTTGTGAGTGTGTGAGGAATATATATATCTCCATAACACCTTTTCATTATATTCTTTTTTTCTAAATTAACTTTATTCCTCAAATTTCAAAATAAAAGATATGGTGGAGGAAAGGTATCAAAGAATAAGAATTTCTTCCTTTTTTGTCTTGGGCAAAAGCGCCACTATGCCAATAAAAGGGGGAAAATTCTTGTTTGATTAAGGATTTTATATTTAATTATCTACTTATTATTTAATAGTTGTACGGTCATGATTAAGAGTGTTTTGTGGTTAAATTTCAAGAGAATTTGTCCTTATATAGTGGTGAGTGGCACAATTAACATTAATAATTATTTAAAGTGATTAAAATAGTCTCTAGCTATGTATGGGGACTTTCAAAAGAGGGATTTTGGAGAAAAAATTTCATATAAAACCAAGCACTGTCTTTTTTCTAAATTCTTCAGTTGCTTCAAAAGAAGATAATATTATTAAATTTTAAGTACTTGTTTAATTAGTGTCTTAATCAGATTTCTTTAGATGAAAGGGATTTACCCAAAGAAAGCAATCAGATTCACTCTCTATTTATCCAAAACGTCTTCTTTATTCCAACTTTATTTTTTATGTTATCTCGTGTTTTATTATATCAATTAATACACATTGTATATATTAAAAGATAATATAAATGGTTGTCATTAATTAATTTGTGCATTATAGAAAATAAAATATAAAATAAATTAATTATCAAATTAAAATAGATGATTCTATTTTCACACTTCAAGTTAAAAAAAAAAAAAAAAAAGTTCACAAGTTAATAAGTTATTATTACTTTTATGTGTAAAGGACATACAATAATACATTTGTTTTTGTAATTATTATATGAGTTTGACTATACCTATAATATTCGTTTTCAAAATGAGAATATGACTGGAAACCCACTTTCCTCTTCTTTACTTGAAACATAAAGTTGCAAGCCTCTGTCCTCTGATTATTGTCCTTTAAACTGCATTTTTTTAAAGAAAAAATAATTTTATTAATTAACAAATTAAAGATTACATATATAGTATCAAACAATTAACTATAAACAAAACAAGAAAAGAAAGAAAGAAAAACTTACCATCAAACTCAATCCAAACAAACGAACAAATGAAGTAAAAACAAGAATTAAATTTACGTTGTTCATTGATGCATATTATGAGTCGAATGTTGGCGTATGTTTATTAAGGGTATGCATAATAGTAATACAACAATTTAAAAAAAAAAAAAAAGATTGCATAAAAATACAGCTCTTGAAACAGAAATTGGAAAGAAAAAAAAAATTGGTTCCCAAAAGTTTGAAGAATCCAATAAAATCCAATCAAGATAAGGGGAATTTATTCCCAAGGAAGAATCACTCTTAAAGATCAACTTTTAGAATGCACCACAAATATGAAGCATGTGAACATTATTTTATTTTATTTTATTCAAGGTTTCAACAAATCTGAATTATCTAATTTTCATCTTACATTGACATTGCTTAATCTTATTTCCATCCAAACCAACATTTTATTTATCATTATCAAAAAGGCACATATAGTAAATTCTACATCGTATTGGATATAATGAAGAAAAAAAAGTTAAATGATTAATCACCACAATAATTCGTGAAAGAAAAATAATATCAAGACGCTTAGTTTAACATTTTGTTTAGAACTATCTTTTAAAAATGAAATAATATTTTTAGGCTGAAATTTCGTGGGAATAAGGTAACAAGAAAAGCGACAAGCTTCTGGATATTGACAATTGCTCTACACTGTCATATATAATGGATTATTGGATTATCCTGTTTTTTTTTTTTTTTTTTTTTCGTTAGTGTTTTGCTTTTTCATTCATAGTAAAATATTTTTTGTGATTATGACTGAATAAAATTAATTACCGAGAATTTTGGAGTTTGGTCCGATAAGAGTGATAGGCAAAGTGTTTTTCTTTTTCTTTTTTGTCGGGTAAATTTTAAACACGAACTCGAGTTTGATAAGTATAAAATTAATCACGAATGAACCTCAATTAAAATTTCAATTTTAATTTGATTAATTATTAAATTAATTTGAGCAATAGTATGCTGGACTAAAATAAAAATTCACTTATACTTGGTATATTTTACACATGATAATATTTTCGTTGTGATCAATAATATATACCAGTAAATTTGAGATTTGAAATAGTGTAATTAATTAACTGATCAATCATATGTATTTATCATAGTGGGTTAGAATTTGTGCAGGCTATTGAAGTTCATCTTTCCATAGACTTATAGTTTCTGCACAGTTATTATTAATTAATATATATATTTAAATGTCATGTGTTAAAAAAAAAAAATGTCATTTAAATAACTAGCTAGGCCAAATTATCGAAGCCTAAAAAACTAGCTAGTAGTTAGTACAATATGACCATGTGACCATGCTTAAATGCTTTATCAAAATTATACAAATTTAAATTTATTCATTTGTCGTCTCCCTAACATCCGATTCATCTTAAATTAATTTTCGCATTGTGACAAATATATACGCAAGTTTATAATTAAAGTATATACATATTTCTAGCTGTATATCATGTGTAAAACTTAATTAATTTGGTGCATCATAAAAGATGCATAAATCACTTTGATCAAAAGAATGAGTACATCATTATACACTATGTGAAGCCTTCAAAGAATTCCATCATATCTAAAAGTCCGAACATATTAAAAGGTGTGAAATTATTATACTAGTGTTTAAATTTTTTTAAAGCAGAATATATTCAAATTGCGAGGATTAAATTTATATTTTTATTCGAAAATATGCATTGAATAAATATTTATTTGTAATAGGACGACTCACACGAGCTCACCCGATTAATTCTTGAAACTTGAAACATTATTTGACTGTGAGTTGTAAATTTTGATTGGAAATAATCATCACCATTATTGGTGAAATAATGAAAAATAATGTGGGAATTAACATTAAATTGTGATTTATTAATATATTCACGAGACAGGTATTTAGATTAAGTATATATATATATGGCAATAGTTGAAAATCTCCGAGGGGTTGCGACTATTTGGTTATTGTAGTCATAATAATTAATTGTATTGAGAAATAAATAATAGTAGTTAATCATGAGGAACACATATAGGTCGCCAACTTCAATAAAATTATTGAGATAATTATTATTAATAAGATGAGATAACCTTTGCTTTTGCAACCCAAATAATTTATTCATGATCATTGATGTATAGTCAGGCTGTTTATTTTAGACAAATTGTGCTTATTTTGAGAATAAAAAAAGAAAATAAAATCGTGATCGATATTCTTCACGTGCATGGGCATTTTTAAACCATTTGACTATGGGCAACCCCCAGCATTTGAAGAAAATTCATGCATGGTTATTTTTAAATATTTGTTTGTAGGAATATTGAATATATACTGACATTATTTAACTTTTAAAAATAAAGTTATTAATTAAGATTGTGCACCGACTAATTACATACTCATGCAATAGTCGACAAATCATTTGCGAGAATGAAAAAAAAAATCATGATCAGTAATATTTGAATTTTTTTGAGAATATATGTTAGCGATTTTCAATTTTATTATAATTCGAAAAAGATCTAGATCAATTAATACCTGAAAAATGATTTTTGACCGATTGATATTGATGGAATATTAATTGACAATTAAAAGTAGCTACACCAAGTCACCAACTAATGAAGGCAGCCTTTCTTTTTTGAAATTAATTGAGCACCATTTCATTACTTCATATTTAATTCATCTTTAAAGCACTGGTGTGAACTGTGAAGCTCAATATTAGATAATTTTCCGTAAGAGATGATTTAATTTCAACACGAATTAATTATGTGTATCTATAATAGAGTATAAATAATTTGTGCTAAAGTAAAATATCCAACATTAAACAATTATACTTGATACGCATAACAACACACGTCACGGTATGATTAATTTAATCACTTTTTGCATCATTTTCATCTAGAACTTATGTCTAATCTAAAAGAAAATCTCATATGTAGTCTAAATTTATATGAGACAAAATTTCTTTCATATATATATTGTATAATTTGTTGGCTTATGATCTTATTTTAATCCCTTTGTAAATCGATTTTATTATCGAGGATTTATATTCATAATAAATACATTTCTAAGAGAGTTTCATAATCATTTCGATTTATTTATTAATAAGGAATATATTTTCTTCATTTATATTTAAAAAGTAAATTAAAATTGCACACCTTATATTAAATTCCAAGAATATAGCTAAGGAAACATTTTCTCACCAATTTTTCATGATTTTTTTAATTCAAATGTTGAAAGTCCAAAAATTCAAAGTTCAAGAACCAAAAAGCTAGTCAAAGATCAAACCATAGAAGAAGAAAAACATTAAAGAAAAGGGTTAGCTTAGTTGTACGCAATGCAGATGCTATTCAAGTCTCTCATTAATCCCCTTCTCTCAAATGCTTCAATGAAAACAGGCTGGAAGTATCCCAAATCTAAAACCCCACCACAAATATGATCAATTGCTGACAATTAATAACAGGGTCTCTGACAAAATATGATTTTATCTCCACAAACCACCCATAACTGAAATCTTGAAAAAAAAGGAAATAAAAATCAATTCTTGACATAAAAGTGGGAAAAGGATATTAAAATGGAGGAGAGAGATTGAAAAAGCAGGGGAAGAAAGGGGGTTCACTGCTGTTTTCTTGCTGCTTCTGCTAGGCATCTTTTTCTCACTTTTTTCTGACTCCCCCTATTCTTTAATTTCTTGTTGGAGGTATTCTGGTTTTGTTTGCATCTTTTTTTTTTTATATTTTATCAAGGCTCTCTCTTCTCTTGGTTTGAGTGATTCCAAAGTTTCTATTTCTACTCATTTCTTCAGCGGAAATCACTTGATCACTCCTCTGATACTTCTTCCTTATTTTTTGCAATTCTTTCTGGCATTGATCATTACAAAAGAATTCCCTTTTCTTTATTATCTGACAATTTTAGTTTTATTTTGTTTTTCCCACCTCTGGTCTCTTCTTGGATTTGCCTTGGAATTTAATTTCCCTGGCAAATTATCTTAAAGATTCTACCTTTCTTGAGTTCTTGCGCCAAAGATTTGTGTTTCTAACCATATTTTACATACCCTTCTTGATTCCCCTCACATGGTTTGAATCATTCCCCTCGTTCTTGAAAACAATTCCTTAGATTTCACACGTTTTCTTGAATCTCCCCTCTGTTGGGTTCTTGATTCCATGGGACTTTGTCACGGAAAACCCAGCGAACGCCAACAAAACCTCTCTGAAAACCCAGTATTTCCAGGCGAAAACAATGAACCAGTACTCAATTCTTCAACTGGAAAAACACCCAAGTTCCCATTCTACAGCCCTAGCCCACTTTCTAGTGCATTCAAGAATTCTCCTGCAAATTCCAG
This sequence comes from Stenogyne calaminthoides, assembly GCA_037126765.1. Lineage (NCBI taxonomy): Eukaryota > Viridiplantae > Streptophyta > Magnoliopsida > Lamiales > Lamiaceae > Stenogyne > Stenogyne calaminthoides. Next base: position 7,976,799 of record JBBCBC010000037.1, on the reverse strand, counting down.
CAGTGTTCCTTCAACCCCACTTAGATTTGTCAAACGCCCTTTTCCACCACCATCACCTGCTAAGCATATCAAGGCCTTGCTTGCAAGAAGGCATGGCTCTGTTAAGCCTAATGAGGCATCTATCCCAGAAGGGAGTGAGTGTCAGATTATTGGTTTAGATAAGAATTTCGGGTTTTCGAAGAATTTCATCAGCCACTATGAGCTTGGGGAGGAGGTGGGCAGGGGGCACTTTGGGTTCACTTGTTCTGCTAAGGGGAAGAAGGGGAGCTTAAGAGGGCATGATGTTGCTGTTAAAGTTATCCCTAAAGCAAAGGTCAATTGATTTGGTTTAAGGATTTGGAAATTTGTAGTTTAGTGTAGGATATTGCTCTGAATTGTCTCTGTTATTTATGTTGATAATTTTACCGATTTCGATAAGTTGATGTATAATCTGCCTTGTTTTTCCTGATAATTGAATGCATTGGTGGTTATATGTGAAGTTTTAGATGCTATAAGGTTTATTTGAGATATTGAAGATCTTAAATTAGAAATTAAAGTTGATGTAATATTCATAAATCACATAAGGAATGTGGCCTTTACTGTTTTTTCTTGTGGGAACCTCTATGTTTATTATCTTCTTTACTTATTGCTAACTTGCAGATTGTAAATTTCTTATTCATATGCTCTTGTATATTGATTTTTGATTGCACATGAATTCAAGTTGGTCATTGAAGTATCTCCACTCGTGAGTTTTCAAGTGATGCAGGATCATTTTTATGTGAATTTCTTATCTGTTTAAAAGATAGATTTTGCTATATTAATAAGAGATTATATGAAATGATTTTCATGTAATGACATAGATATTCTGTATTTTGTGCAGATGATTACAGTAATTGCCATAGAGGACGTGAGAAGAGAAGTTAAGCTGCTACGTGCTCTGACTGGGCACAAGAACTTAGTGCAATTCTATGAGGCTTATGAGGATGCAGAAAATGTCTATGTAGTGATGGAGTAAGTTTGGACTTTGGAATTTTGTTACATGTCTCGTTAATTTTAGAGTTGTGTGATACACAGCGTTCATTTCTTTGAAGCGGTCTTGCATGTACATATGTCCTACTTGGTATCAAAGTCGTGACTTTCACTTCCATTCTTCCATAACTTCTTTCCCTTGATTTCCAGATTATGCACAGGAGGAGAACTACTGGATCGTATACTTTCTCGGTATGCTTGTTTTTAAAAAAAATATAAAACATTAAATATTGTTTTCCAGAAAAGGGTTCTCATGCTTCAAGGCCTTTTAATCATTTGTTTGCTCTAGGGGTGGAAAATACTCAGAAGAAGATGCAAAAATTGTGATGGTACAGATTCTAAGTGTGGTTGCATATTGTCATCTCCAAGGTGTAGTTCACCGAGACCTAAAGCCTGAGGTAAATCTATCGCTGTCCCTGACTCCGTTTGTCTGTGTCCGCTCTTTCTCTCTTGTGCCTTTCAGATCAATATCTTGCATCTGAATACCTTAAAACTTTGATTTGTTGCAAATGGAAGGCTTTCATTTTTGGACTTGAGAATTGAGATGTTTGGATATCATTCTTTTGAACTAATACTTGAAGAAATTTAGGAGCATTTTGCTTTGCTTATATTGAAAGCTCTTCCATTGATATAAATATAATTCTTGTTCTCTGGAATATATTGATATTATGTATACTTCTTTCCTGTAAAACTTTGTACCGTTTAGTTTTCATTTTAGATGGTAAATGCTGTTGCATTTACATAATCTTAAATTGATATACGCACCAGATATTTGATAGCATTTCTGCAGTGCAACTATTGTCTTTGATTTTTGGATAACAAGTCTACATGAGCAGCTGGAGAACGAATATATACACTAATCACCAATTCTTAATTTCTCTATTTATATGGTTTAGATTTTCTTAATCGACGTGAATTTCTTGAATTGCTTCAGAATTTTCTCTTCGTCACAAAAGATGAGCATTCCCCTTTGAAAGCCATCGACTTTGGACTCTCTGATTACGTAAAGCCAGGTGAAGCCTATTGCCTCACAATTACTGTTTCTGTTACTATGGTGGAGTTGAGTCTGATGCATATATATTTTGACAGATGAAAGACTGAACGATATTGTTGGAAGTGCTTATTATGTTGCACCTGAAGTTTTGCATCGATCATACGGAACAGAGGCTGACATGTGGAGTATTGGTGTGATTGCTTATATTCTTCTTTGTGGAAGCAGACCATTCTGGGCAAGGACAGAATCCGGAATCTTCAGAGCCGTGCTAAAGGCTGACCCAAGTTTTGACGAAGATCCATGGCCTTCTTTGTCTCCTGATGCAATAGATTTTGTAAAACAATTATTGAACAAGGACTACCGTAAAAGGTTAACCGCAGCTCAGGCACTTAGTAAGTTGTTCAATTAGATTATTGTTAAAATTATCATTTATTATACAGATATATTTTGATTTCGTTGATGTCATTAGGTCTTTATAAATTGCATTGATTTTCTAGGAAATATAAGGACCAACTCCCCTTTAAAGAATATACCAGAATCTGAAATTACATTTTTTGTCAATTATATAGCTTAATATTCAAATCCACTTGTCATGCGTAGGTCATCCATGGTTGGCTGGACATCATGACGTGAAAATTCCTATGGACATGATTATATATAAGCTTGTAAAAGCGTATATATGCTCTTCTTCTTTGAGAAAGACAGCTTTAGGGGTATGATGCTTCTTGATACAATGTTTCTTTATCTAATTGTTTATCTATTTCGTGGCATGTTTTTACTTTTCCTGTTCTTCAGTGAAATTCGTTTTGTACTTTTGTTTCCTCTTGTTGTCTCTTCTACCTTTTCAAATGAGAACTACTTAAGTTGTCTTGGGTTTTTTTTTCTAAAACAATAGTTCTGGATGTTAAACGTTTCTTTATATTTTGTAATTGCGCTAGGCTCTTGCAAAAACTTTGACGATACCCCAACTGACCTACCTCCGGGATCAGTTCACACTGCTAGGACCAAGTAAAAGCGGATTTGTATCCCTACAGAACTTCAAAGCGGTCATCTCCTTCTCCTACTCATACACATGCGCACACATATATTTGGGCTCTTTTGTCTTTATCTTACCTTGCCAATTTAATTACCTTGTCTGCAGGCTATGGCAAAGAACTCAACTGATGCAGTGAAGGATTCACGGGTTGTGGATTACGTTAATGTGGTATAACTTTCAACAACCCTGTTCAAATACAAATGTTCAGTAAAATTCTACTACTGCAACTAATCGGATCTTTGTTTAAAATACAATTGCTAAATGTGTATTCTTGTGTCATCCAGGTGAGTTCTCTTCAGTACAGAAAATTGGATTTTGAAGAATTCTGCGCCGCAGCAATAAGTGTATATCAGCTTGAAGGAATGCAAAGCTGGGAGCAACACGCACGCAGTGCTTACGAATTCTTTGAGAAGGATGGGAACAGAGCCATAATGATCGAGGAGCTTGCTTCTGTATTGCTCTCTCTTTCTCATAAGATTAATGCGAAGTTCAAGATTTTTATAAATACATTTTTTTAGACTCGTTTTTGGGTTCACTTTTGACCTTAACCCGTTTCGAAAACAGGAGCTTGGACTCGGTCCATCTGTTCCCGTCCACGTAGTTCTACAAGATTGGATAAGACACTCGGATGGAAAGCTCAGTTTCTTAGGGTTTGTAAGACTTCTGCACGGAGTGTCTTCCCGAGCATTACAAAAGGCATGAAGTATTGTCCACAGCCCCGTCTATTTCTTAGGTGGTTATCATTGTCGTTAGAACTTCAACGCCTTGTGAAGATCAACGTTTGCCGGATTAAAGGTCACCTTGTGAGGAGCATGTGTTGCACATGCGATTGTTGGAAGTCGAAGCTATAGGTGTTTGCAGAGATCATGTCTCGTTCTCCATGTAACTTTCGCGTCCCTTATTCTGGGAATGAGATGTAGATGAATGTACAGATGAAAGTTGATAGCAAAAATGTGTTTTTAAGGGCTAGAGAACAGCTCAAAGCTCAAGTGGTTTTTGTGCCTTTAGTGTGTCTCTATGTGTACCCTCTGCACTTAGCTTCTCATAATAAATTATATAGTCGTGAAGAGTTTCGAGTGATGCACCATCTATTTTGGCCGTTTCTTTCTAGTTAATGGACCTATTCTAGAAAATTGCAAGTTTGTCAAATTGACATAATTTTGCAGTTGCTTTGTGAATCTGATGAACCGAAAACACTATCCATTATAAGGATCAAAATTGCAATTTTCTTGAAGTTGTTATAAGCGTTGCCATAACAGGTATGTGTAATACTCGAAGCAAAATATTCGATCCTATGCTAAAAGAAACGAGAAATCGCTTTTATCTTGAGTTTATTAAGATCTACTTTATCAGAGTCGATATATAATCATAAGTTTCTCGCTTTTATCTTGAGTTTATTAAGATCTACTTTATCAGAGTCGATATATAATCATAAGTGAAGCCTGGAATTCGGTCCAGTGCCACGAGATTATTGCCAAAACTGGAAGAAAGAGACTAATCCTAAGCCTGGACACCGAGTTCCAGCATCAGAGTGTGATTTGTGAAGTCTGATGTCGGACCGTGGAACTGAAGAGGGCCTGCCAAAATATGAACCAAGAGAGGTATTAGGTTCTAATGTTCTTACTATTAACGCAGCGTAGATATATGTTATTTCCTTCAAATCTGTTTTTTTACCTGGATTGAAGTATTTATTCTTCAAAGCCCATTCGTCGCGCATGGATGCAAACTTTTTGAAAGGAGCACCTAGTTTGTACAGAACAAATATCTAATATAAGATATTGTAACTCGACTAATATATAACTTCATCTAATTATCAGACGCATCGTGGCAGTTAATAAAATGTGAATATCCTGTAAGAGAATTTACCGTCAAGCTCCACCATTGCCTTCTTAATCACAGGCTTGAATTTACCTGCAGAGGCAGAGGTGTACGGTTAGATCCGGAATTTTTTTTCCGTTGTTTCAGCATTTTATTTGTTTATAGGTTGGAAAAATTACCATGTCTTCTTTCCACATCCATCAAAGATGTCAATGCTGTTCCACCTACCGTCCATTTCTCAACCGGACCACCCAAGTTTCCCACCTGAATCATGCACACACAATTTGTCATTGAAACTACCACACTTTTTTTCCAAGAATGATTACGTAAGGGTTGATAATAGAGGCGAGCACAAACTGAGGAAATCAGGCCAGTTTTCCCAGAATGGAGGAGTACACCAGCAGCGTAGCCTAATGCATAGCAGTAGTTGGAGTCGAAGTTTGAAGGTAAACCACATCTACCTTCATATCTGCAAAAGAATCAGTAATTAAAACGTAGCCTTTGGTCGTTCAATACGTTTTCTCCTAGCATGTGGTTTTTAATTACCCGAAAAAATGAGATTGTCCTTTGAACTCATTTTTGTATGAACCTTGCTTCTTCCTGGACTCTAATTCAGTCTCCACCATTTCAATGAGCATTTTTTCTGTCTCTATCTTAGCAACCTAGATATAAAGAATGAAACAACTTGTAAAAATGACGGAAAACATATACCATAACAAAACATTACAATTATGCCAAGTGGAAAATCACCTGCACATTTCCATGTGGATCTCTTTCTAGTAGCAATTGCGCCTGAATTGCTTGTGGTAGAAAGTCGAAAAGCTGGAGAGTCTGGCTCCCGAGTTTCTTCTTCCACGCTCCAGCTTCATCAACAACATCATGAGCCAGGATTTCATTCAGCTCAGAGATAAGTTGTTGAACCTATAAGTACATAATTATAATGTTTCATAGAAAAACCAGCAAGAAAGTGCATTAAAATATATAAAACATATTGTAGTTGTATAGACCTCTGGAATGAAATCAATTAAGCCTTCTGGTATGAGTATAACCCCATAGTTGTAACCACTCTCAGCGCGCTTGCATATCACATCTGTAATATAATCTGTTACGTTTTTCAGAGTCTGTTTCTTTGCTGCAACCTTCATTAGAAAACACATTATTATTACAAGTTGATTCATAAAATATAAAATGGAAAAAACTGATAACAAATACCTCTTCACCAATGATGGTTATATTAGGATGAGTCTGTAAACTGCACTCTAGTGTTATGTGAGAGGCAGCTCTGCCCATAAGCCTTACAACTACAGTTTATGTCAGATAACAAGCGTGAGCCTTGAAGCAAATTATCACATTACAAGATGATGATCTGAATGAAGACTAACTCACTAAGAGAATAGCAATATAAATGACATCACTAATTTCACACTTACAATGATAATATTTTCCAGTAGAACGAGCATCTATCATAACATTTCCGATCATTTCTGCATATATCTGCATCAGAAATAAATAAACCAAGTCTTTAGCATGTCAGGAAAATAAATAAAAACAGAATTATAGGGATAATAAGGTCACCTTGCATGCTGTATCAAATCCAAAACTTGTAGGGACTTCCTTGCATTTCAGGTCACCATCAATTGTCTTGGGGCATCCAATAACACGGGCTTTCAGATTCTTTCCCCTGAAATTTTTATTCGATAAAAAGGTTAGGTAGCGTTGGAGTTGGCAACAAACACAATAATAAATAGTTTTACCTAAAATTCTCCGCAAGAAGACACGCATTAGTGTTTGAATCATCTCCTCCAATGACAACAAGTCCATTTAAATCAAGTTTCTTTGCCGTGTCTTCAGCTTGCTTGAACTGAAAGAAGACGACACTGTAAGATTCTCTGTGATAAAATGTAGTGCATATTTTACCACATGATTATGCAATATCGTAAAGCATCATTTTTGTGAACTTGAACGTATGCAACAACTATGACCTACTTGTTCAGGTGTTTCTATCTTGTCTCTCCCACTACATATCATGTCAAAGCCACCCTGTTACAAAACGAAGGTGGTTTAAATGAAACACGGATAAAATTATCAATGTTGATACTTTCAACATTAGTATAGCAAGTTATCAACTAGAAGGCAGAGTTGATGAAGAATTCATACTTGGTTCCTGTAAGGGTAAACGAAGTCAGTCGTCAAGACAACATATTTACAGTTCATGACACCCGCTGGACCACCCTTGAAACCGTACAACGTGCTGTCTTTCGTTCTTTCCTGTAAATAATCTGAAGACACCAAAAGATGGCATTGAGAGAAGGTCAAGAAAACCATAACAAGGATTTACCCTCGCAAATGGAAATAAAAGATCTCACCAAAGAGTCCACATATCACATTATGCCCACCAGGAGCCTGTCCTCCTGAAAGGACAACTCCAATTTTTAAGCTTTTATTGGAATCATCTGCAGATGGGCCGGGAGCCAGCATTGCTGATGGTTGCCCAAACAGGCTCGGGAATAGCTTCGCAATTTCATCTATAAATATCATAGACATCACATGATTGAGATAATATTATTCATCAAAAAGATAAAAATACTGCTTTTATATCAATTTTGATATGTATAATCCATTTTATATTCAAATCCTAACAACTTATTAAGGGAAAGCAATAAATAATGAACATCTGCAATTCGATTATTTCAATAGAGTGTCATCAATTCACAGATCATATGCAGAAAAATAAAAAAATAAAACTCTTCCGATCAATCTTCCAACATTGAATTATAAAATTCGATAATTAACATCGTTTATAATAAAACTAAACAACAATTAGTGAAACTGAAACTAAAAGAAAACCTATAATCGCTAGTGATCCAAAAACTCATCAAGCTTCACTGACACACACACGCAAAACGCATTGATCTAGCGTACTGTAGCGCATGCACAACGTACATCGTCTATCTATCCATTCATGTAACGAATAACATCGGTTACCTGGATTTCCAGCGGCGGAACTAGGCGGACCATCGACGACTTTGAAGGAGTTTTTAAGAACTTCCGGCAGGGGGAGGGAGACACGGAGGCGACTGGCCTGCACTTCGCTGTATTCCGACGCTGATCGCGGCGGCGCCGTTGTTCCGTTCGCTGCCATTTATCGATCGATCGATCGCTCTGTATTTCAGAATGTGTGTGTGTTAGTGTGTGTGGAGAAAAGGAGGGAATGGTGGTATGGTTAATGAGTTAGGAGAAACAGGAATTTGGTGTTGAAATCTCCGTCTTCTTAAAAAGGGAACGAGTCAGCCGTATTTAACCGAAATTAATTCCCAACTTACTTCTTCTATTTCTATATGCATAGGCCCATTAATAATTTAATTATCTTTTTCTAAAGTTTATAATATACATTAATATTAGAGTAACACTAACCCTAAATCATGAATCCTAAATCATAACCTGTTTGGGCCAGGTAAACCATGAACTACTCGGCCCGAATGAACATGAACCACTCGGGTCGGGCCAATAAAAAAACGAACGGGTAAAAAAAATAGAATTGAAATCCAATTGCATCAAATCAAAATTGGTGCAAATGATGCACATGAGAATTTGCTTTAATATCATTTATAAAGTACTGAATAATATAATATAATTATTTTAAAAGTTACTCCCTCCATCCCAATCTTGTTTGGTGGTTTACTGTGTGCTCGGAATTTAAAAAAAAATAATAAAGTGTTGGGTAGAAAGAGTTGTTTATTAGTATTTTATGTGATAAAATGATAAAGTATTGGGGGTTGAAAGAGTTGTTTATTAGTATTTTATATGATAAAGTGAATTTTTCCATTTAAAGAAATATGCGGTTAAGATTGAGACGCTTTAAATGAAAAAAATACAGTTAAGATTGAGATGGAGAGTATAAATGTTAAAGTATTTGGGTCCGATGCAAACCAAACTCCAGGGGTGTGTATGTAATTATCTAAAGTTCAGGGAGCACCCTGAAACAAAATCTATAACTATATAATACACCTACATATTTCCATATTTATTTTCCCGCTCTTTTTCCTGAGCCGTTAGATCTTCACTAATCGATCTCAACCGTACATTTGTTGCACAACTTATTCATAGTAGTTCAGACTAATAAGTTAATGAAATTAATATCCTCTTAATTATTAGCTTATTCTGAGGCAAATGTTTGGTTCTCCCAACTATTTAAAGAGGAGTTTTACACTCCATTTTTCAAACCTCATTAGTAGTATTTTCATTTTCATTATATTTTTTGTCTATTAAGAATTAGATTGTTTTACTCTTTTTAGAACAATTCTTAGTGAATTAGAGGTGATGTTAGGAATTTTGTCAATTTTATATGATACTAATAAGATTGTAACCGAGCGTGTACCTATTTTCAAGTTAATTATTTATGAGATACTAATGACACAGTGTTTTAGAAATCTCCTCGACGAATCGAAGAATCTATAATTCATGGAAGATAAGGACAACATATACATTTTTTTTGTGATTATCTTTGTAATGTTTTGAATTTCTTGATTTTATGTTTGTATAGGTTTTAAGTTTTGCATTCGATCTTTTGATTTTCTGGTAGCATCAACATTTAGTCTTTCATTCACTAGAGTTCTATTCGATGTCGCCTTTGTTCAAGAAATAGTCAATTCTTTTTCAGTTTTGTCGGATATGATATTTCAGAGTTCTATCTACTAGTTTCGGCGAAATAACCTTGCTATGAACAATGACGTTTATAATGGTGCACTGATTTATTCACTTAATTGACGTTTCCAGTCGAGCACTAATTTGGTGACTTCGAATTATAATTGGTTTTGCAAGGGGATGATAATTACTTGCGCCATGAATATAGTAATATTACTTATAAAATTGGTTTCAATATAATGTCAAATTTGTATTTATAAATATGTGCACATTCTTAATTGTATATATAAATTTAATTAATAAAAGAAAAAGTCTCATTTGTATATATTATACAATTATAAGGAATGAACCTCTATATATAATTTAATTAAAAAAGGAACATACTTTTTTTTATACCTTTTAATCAAAAGGATTCTTCTATATATATACCCTTCAATCAAACAACTCACTTTGTTTGTGTATATGATAAATTTTATAATATTTAAGTAGATAATTTTTTAAAATTTTATATATTTCTCAAACGTATAATATTATTTAGGTGATTAAACAATGTTAGAATTATCATAGTTTAGCTTGAATTATTTTATTCTTTTAAAAATTATGTTATTCTTAATTTTAAAAACGGTTAATTTTGATTTAGTGTTGTCTTTTACTATGATTAGGCATAATGAATAAATAATATATCATTATATATCTCTATGTTTAGCGTAGTCTTAAGTTATGCATTATATTCTGCCTATTGTCTTTATGGGTCATATTTAGAGTGTTTATATTTTTTATATATAAGATTTTTTTTAGAATTATTTTATATATAAGGTTTTGATCAACGTGTTTAAATGGGAATCTTAATTTTTATTTTGTAGAGTTTAAATAATTTATTATGTTTTTGAGGTGTAATTAAAATATTCGATTAAGAGGTTATATAATTTAACATATGTCATTTATTATTTCATAATTTGTTTAAGTAATCAGTAAATTACTAATCCTTGATGTATAGTAGTATTTAAAATTTCTATTTTTTGGCAATTTATTTATACTATTAATACGTCTATTAATAATATCTATATAAATATTAGCTAGATTTAGTTAAAGTATAATTAAATTAAACTATTAGATATTCATTTATAAAAAAATTATTCGTTGAAATGATTTATAATTTTTTTTAATTATAGTTTAATTATATTATATTTATTTTAATATCGTACATATCAATCTTATGATAGTTTGATATGTTTTTGACATTGGTCTATGAATTTTTTCAATATTTTGATGATATTGATTATGATGCAATATATTTTATGTAAATTGATTATATATCAATTTTATTTAAATTATTCTAAACATAAAATTAACTATTCTTTAAGATATCCATACACAGTTTTCAAAAAAAAAAGATATCCATACACAAAAATTCATCAATATTTTTTTTTTTTTGAAAGGCAAAATTCATCAATAATTGTTATCAATTTAATTTTAAATTTTAAAGATTATTGTAATTCCATCAATGAATTGAGTATTACAGAATCTATTTTCTGTTATTATAATTAATTCACCATTTTTTATAATACATTTTTTTTGTATGCGAATTCAATTCAATGTTTAGCTAAAGCAGGTTGTAATGAATATCACTGGTATCTCAAATCATTGATTGTTCGTTATGTTTAAATTAATTCTTTTTTTATGAGAAGTTATAATTTTTTTTAAATAGTAATCACTACATAATTAACATTCATTTATTTAGCTCAAGTATTAAAACTTATTTATTAAAATTTCCATGAAATTATCTAATAAATTAATCATTGCCTATAATCATGCCAAACTATTAATTGACAATTATTGATAAACACATAATAACAAAAAATAATATAAATTGTTACATATTGTTTATTTAATCACATATTCATATAATTTTGTGAAAACATCAAGTTCCAGTTCCTACAAACCGTCTACTTTCCTGGTAAGTGGTAAATGAATCTTTTTATTTTAAATAATTGATTGATTAATATTAGTTCTTTTGTAGGTCGGTGTTGCAAGTCAACAAACAGGTAAAATATTATTTCAATTCATATTGTTTTCGGGAATTCTCAAGGTGTAAAATTTATTTTGAAGTTTAATCTGTGTAAGTAATACATTTATCTAATGATGGGTTCTTCACCAATATTCAACTGTGTCATATGATGATTTTTTTAAATAATAAATGTGTTGCTATGAAAAATTTCAGTTATATAATTTAGCATGTTAATATTTTTTTAGATTGCAGTCTCTCATTTCTTCTTCCAAACTTATGTGTTTAAAGATGAGTGAGCCTTCTTACTATTGATATTTTTTTTTGCCTTGAATATAAGTTTTTAAACAAATAAGACTGTATATTTCATTTCACGATCTCCTTTGAATCATGTCTTGAATGTAGTGCACAATTTCCCCATATTTTTCTTAAATTGGTGGAAAATTCATTTTACAATTTTTACTAATTATTTTTTCGTTTCAGTTTCAGTAGGTCTACGATAATATGTTTGCGATGATCCATTGAATAGTTTTTTTTTTACTGCCATAACTTAATTCTCACTGTAACAATTTATTTATGGTTGACTAAAGTTGTTTTGAACATTAATTTTAGCATGACATATTATCCACTTTTTAATTTGTCAATTCTTTTTTACTTTCATTTCTCATTGAATTTATGCATGCATTGTTCAAGAACTTATTAATTATGTTGGTGCTAGAGGCAAGTGGAGCAGACATGAAGTTAACATGTACAAATATTTATTTGCACAATTGACATTGAGAATTTGACATGCATTGATTATGAGGACAAGAATATGTACATGACTTATTATTGGAGCCACTTATTTCATCTCATATGTTTTGTTATAAGCTCTTTGAGGATTCTCAAATTTGAAAAAGTTTTCTCTGCCTATTTTATTTTTATTTTTATTTTAGTATATGAGATGAATACAATATTTTATTTTTGTAATTGTGAAATGTCTTGGTAGAGACATTTGCACATAAATGTTAGGACACAATTCATTACCTTTTCTATATAAAAAAAAAATTGGGTAATTTTTTAAAATTATTTTTTAATGGAGTCGGTGTGCTAGGTGGATTTCAAGAAAATATATACAAGTCAATCAGGATGTTTTTTGTGGGTTTTATACATGCATGAGACATAGCTCCACTTTGACATTTGTATCATGTTTCCCTATAAAATATGATTAGACTGAATTTCATAACATCATGGATCATATAATAGAATAACATAAATTTGTATTATATGTAAAATTGTCTCTTATAACTCTTAAACAACTCTATAATGTTGATTAATAAATGTTTATATATATATATATATATATATATATATATATATATATATTTCTTATATGCTCAATGCAAAAAACATTGTACCACATATATATGCTAAAATATTGGAGAGAGATTTTTAATATTGTTATGTACTCCCTCCGTCCTATTTTTTATTATTCATTTACTGTAGACACGGAGATTAAGAAAAAATATGGGATAATAGTATTAAATGGTGTAAAGTGGGTAAAGTGAGTTTGGTGGAGAGAAATAATAGTATTAAATTGTGTAAAGTGGGTTTGGTGGAGAGAAATAATAGTATTAAATAGTATTGAATGTTGGTTTATTGTCTTATTTGAAAATGGATAAACAAAATTAGGACGACTATTTATGGAAAGCGGATAATCAAAATCAGGACGGAGGGAGTATTATTTTATTAATCATAATTTGTTTAATTTACTAAATAATATGATCCTGTTATTTAAAGAATAAATATTATATATAATTCAATATGTTATTGTGACGAATACCATATGATTTTTTTTTTGATCAGGGGATACCTAGAGTGTTAATATCACAAAAAATATTAATTTTAAATTTATTTATGCTTATCATTTTATATTATATTCTACATACATTATCAACATTATTAAATGTTGAATTATTCAAATCTAATATATAATGTGATATATATATATATATAATCATGATATGTATTAATATAATAGATTTATACAATCAATCTGCAAAATTATAGTATAAAAATTAATTACCCGTTAAAATAAATCATTAATTGATGTTATTCAAATATAAAATTTATATAGTAGATAAGATTTCTAGATTTTTTAAATTTTTGCAGATTGTCAAAATGATTAGTGATTAAACTAAATTAATTATTATTAAATTTTGTAATTTAGTTAAGAAATTTAACTGACAATAAATTGATGGATCATCGAAAAATGTTGTAGACTAAGTCAATATAGTTAGATTAACCAATATACATTTAATCTTGAATTTGTATAAAATTAAGGATTATTGATGAATAATCAAGAATAATTGTCTTATAGAGATTGATAATATGTTGTGGATTATTGATACGTCTCCGCAGGACTATGAGGATATGACAATAGCTCACTTCAATCCTAAATTTTCTTATCGGAATAGATATTTAATGATGAGTATTTGATGAGTAGACTTAGTGATGAACAACACGATGTTTATGAATAAATACACAAGTTCATTCGTTCTGGTAGAGGTGGGGTACTATTTTGTGTATGGATATAGTAGAACTGGAAAAATATGTATATGGATGACGTTGTCTATAGGTTTGAGGTCTAAAGACAAGATTTTCATTAATGTAGCATTCATGGTATAGCCTCACTTCTCTACTCATTCTAGGTTTGTCATTCCTATTAATGCTACCGAAGATTCTACGTGTTATATTAATCAGGATAGTCATCTTGTCAAACTTTTGATTAAGACCGGTCTCATAGACAAGATGAAACTCCGATGGTAAATAGATATTGTATTGAAGCTCTTGAGTGATAAGACTGGTGTGTTTGGAGGCGATTTCTGACAGATATTATCGATTATTCCAAAAGAGACAAGGAATGATATTGTACGCGCTATAATAAGTTCATCTCTTTTTTGGAATGATTGTACCCTACTGACACTAACAAGTAACAAGAAACATGTAATTGCAGAATTTGAAATCGGATGATGGCTTACACAAAATTGAAAGTTTTTTCTGATGGATAACATCTATTGAAGATGGAAGTGTAGGATCACAAAATGAGTGTGGTTTGATGTATAAATTTCGAATTGTTGGGAAATTTATAGTTTTGATAAAAGTTCCAAAAACACATGTAATAGGACCAGTCAGACCTGTTAGCTGACTGATGTTTATATTACCGTTTATAGAATACCAGTTGATAATTACTGTATATAACAACTGATGTAATAGATAGGTCACATATTGAGGGGGAACCTCAATATGTATAAGTCAGATTTGAAGATCCAAAGAACAACTGATATCCGACAGGCCAGAATGCAAGAGAAGAACAGAAGATCAGATCGATCTGATCAAGTCAGATATCACAGCTGAAGTCATGAAGCTCAAACTCGTAATACTTGAAGATCGATGACTTCCAAGAAGATCGTAAGACCTACATCACCGAAGTCCGCTAGTTGAAGCTAAGTCAACCGCACCGAAGACTCCATCGTAGATCGATCGCTTCCGATCGATCGTCACCACCACCAGTGAAAATCGATGTTTCACCAAATCATACGTCGATGATCCAAACAAGAAGAATGTCAACCTTAGTTGGAAGAACAACATTTGAAAAAGTCGTCGTTAACCAATAAGAACAAGACACGTATGATGATCGGAGCCGACAATTACGGATTCGATCCGCTTCTCTAACGGCTATAAAATACAAGTTCACGCCGACCATGCCATTCCCTCAAGACGCCACATCAATCCTACAAACCTACCAAATATAGCCCGAAATTCAAATTGCTTTCTCCAACGGCTCTTTGATTTCAAGGTCTATAAATATGGGATCACACTTCGAGAGTGAAAAAAAACGGAAACACCGAACAATCAAGAAGCTCAAGCAATTATCAGATTTCCGCACGAAGAACATGAACTTGAAGTTAATTTTTATAGTGTTCATCCCATAAGTTCTTAGCATAGAAATCTTTTCATCTAGCTGATAGGCTACATTAAACACTAGAAAAGATTTCACAGTTGGAACCAAAACAATCTTATCCAAACCCAAGTTAGGTTAGGTTGTTTAGCAAGATTTCGCATAGGGTTTCTAGTCTCGATTTCGGGATCGGTTGAGTGAGAACTCCTTAAATATCTGGTCAGGTAATCTTGTGTTGGACTAACACAAAAATCTAAGTCCAAATTGGTTAAGTTGGTGCCCCTTGTGATAGGGAAGAGTGGGACGTGGGGATCGGTTTGTCCGAACCGCTATAAATCTTGTGTGCCTTTATCGCTTTGATTAAATCATTTTTACAATCGCACACAACCTTTTAAAGCAAAGATACATATTCTAAGATAAGATCAACTAGCACCAAGCTTCTGATCTGATCTAGCTTGACACTTCAGTCAACTGGTTAAAAGACTATCTTTGAAATCTGATTTATCAAAATTGGTTTTTCACACGGGTAAAACTTAGCTTCCGCACATCAGTTAAATTGATAGCTACCGAACCGACCGCCTTCAGTGATCGAAGAAGTTGGTTATCGACCCAAACAGATTCACTCAGACTCTAATCAGCAAACCGCCATCACACCCGATCTGCGACAAAAAGTTTTCGTAAGTCTATTCACCCTCCCTCTAGACTTATGCCCTCACAAAACCCGTTCGGGACCTACAAGTGGTATCAGAGCAGGGTTCTACTGCACTAATCGGCTTTGAGTATCATCGATTCTTGAGGAAGAATCTTTGTGGTCAACTGAACAGATCTTGAAAAACCTTCTTAAAACTCATTCTTTTTCCAAAATCACTCAGCATGGATAACACCTCAGAATGTATCATGATCCGCCAAAGTTCTCAATCGATGAGTATGTAGATTGGGGCCATATATATGTCCAACCATCTAGGTTCGATAAGTTTCGGCGAATGATGGAAGTCATCGAAAAGAGGACCCATCATCATTTATTACGACAACCCCGATAGGTTGGAGGAGATCCAGATTTTGCCCGGGAAGTCTTGCGAAAAAAAAAACCTTGATGGATGCAAGAGGAAAGAAAGTCAAGACACTCTAGATACTATCGCAAGGCATATTATCATGAAAACAATGGATAAGGTCACCAAGGAAAAGATTAAATATCTCAAAATCGCGAAAAGCAATGTGGGACACTTAAATTTGAGATATGCGAGGGAAATGACCAGATAAAAGACCGGTCGTTCGTAGTTTAATCGGCGGAAGTTCAAAAAATCAAGATGTTGCTTCAACGAAACCATCAACGAACTCGATGGAAGGATTACAATGTCAATAAACAAGCTTTCGAGAACTTGGTAGAGATGACCGATAAAGATATCAACTACAAAATTTTAAGGTCTCTCACCAAGAAATGAGACATGAAGGTCACAGTAATCAAGGATTGCCAAGACATTTCAAAAATGAAGCCAAGTAGCTTGTTCTTGAGCCTTAAAGCTCACGAAGTTCGATTTAATTGAGAGAGGACAAGTTAGATGAAGATGAGGTGCCGGCTGAAGCCTCAACTTCCAAATCGATTTGCTTTTAAGCCAACCAAAGAACAGATTGAAGACCAATGAACCCATTGGAAACATCATAAGTCAGCGTAACAGACGCTTTCGCTTACAGAAACTAGAAAAATCAAATACTAACCGGGTAAGTATCGAAGATTCTATAAAGATTATCAACATACCGAGGAAGAGATAGGAGATCGAGAAACAGATCTCCGTAAAAGAACCGTGATCCGATGATCAAGAGATCCGCAGAAGGAAGAAAAAGTGATAATCTAAAAGATGAGAGAAGAGATAACCAATCGATGTAAGAAGCTCGGACTACTATTAGAAAGGAAAGTCACCGATAGATCATATGACGGAGTGATTCACCCGGAAGAAAAGGTTCCGCGGATCAAGGAGCGTCTTCAACCGCGGAGAAGCCAGGGGTCACTACAAGCAGATCGCCTGCACTGACGCCAAGAGAAAAGGAAGAAAAGAGGAATGTAAGAGAAAGCAACGGTCAGACAGGACGAAAAACCATGGTTGCCGACATCGCCCGAATTGACGATTCCTATCCGCCTCCGAGGATTTCGGATACTCCTCAGAGAAGATTTGGTCCGATCGAAGAAGGTCTTTGTTGACTTCTATGGAAATGAAGATCCGATATTCTCTTGGATGATGATGAGATCTCGCTCGATGGCCAAGGAGGACCAACTGGAGGAACCTCCAAACCTCGCTTTGTTCGCTTTACACCGCTATCATTAGCACACCGCCGGGAGATCGACGCACTCTACTCGAGCAATTGCTTGAGGATCTCTCCAATGCAAAGAGACACTTATGCTATAGTGGAAGTTTGAAAATGACAAAGCCGAGGATCGTAAATAATCACTTTGCTAAAGAGAATGATCTCGGTAAAAGCCTCCGAACTTAAATCTTTTAAACCGCCGAATGCAACCGAGGAATTTAAAATTCGAAAGTTAAAGCTTCGATCGTGAGAGAAGCAGATCAAAGATCACCGACAATTAACAAAACAAACAAAGTCGATGACTTCAAAATCCCGCAAGCAAAATTCGATGAGCTATTCCGAAGCATGAAAGTCTAAAATCATCGAGGATAATCTGCGTGAAGAAAATAGAAGTTTTTACAAAATCATCTAAAACCTGTTCAAGACATGAACACCTATTTTCGAACAACGATTAACAAGAAGGGACTTGGGTATGAGAACCCTTCCACATCCTCAAAAGCCCCTACCGATTCATCTCAAAAAAGGTGTAATCGACGAAGTTTCGACAAAGATACACCAAAAGCCAAACATGTATCTAATAAGGAAAAAGACCGGTTGAAAGGTAAAGGCAGTGTTTAAACAACGAAGGGGAACATAAATGGACCCCAATCGGTAAAAGCATCACCGAGGAATCAACCGAAGAACCCGTTCTTCGAAGAGACCTCAACTCGATCAACAGATCAGAATCGAAAAAGACAACCCGTAAAAAGGGAAGTCTAATCTCGAGACCTAATCAAGGTCACCGCCTAATAAGCATGCTTTGTAAACCGCAAAAACCACCTATGCCGAAAAAGATATGAATCTTTTGATGGTAGCGATCGTACTACCCCTATAATCGTAAATCTAGGTCAGCCGCACCGTAACCACACTTTGGATGAAAAGAAGACAAAAAGAAAAGATAAATCCCAAGTCTTCTAAGTCACCCAAGGTTCACACTAATAATCATACTAATCGAAAAGATATAAAGAGACGTATGATTATGTTGATAGTTATGGGAGACAAATCAGCCTTCGATCTAACCGATCTCAATAGAAGTGCTCGTTTGTATGGATCCCCAAAATTAAACCTAACCCTCGGGACCCAATCCAAAAAGGGTACCTAAAGCCCGATTTGGTCAGCAGGATCGCGTGGGTCCGCCAACAAAGGAGGTGTGCAAAGAACTATCTGGTACATCAATAGTGGATGCTCAAGGCACATGACCGAAGCAAACATCTCCTCGGCTCTTACATAGAACGAAAGGCCCGCGTGTACTCTTCGGTGATGATAACTTTGGTTATACCAAAGGATTGTAACCTTAGAGAATGATGATGTACAAGTAACCTGGAGTCTCAGATGTCGAAGGTCCAAGCACAACCTATTATCGGTTTCACAATTCTGCGACAACGGGTTCGGTGTTGAGTTCTCGACCGATCAATGCACTATCAAGAATCGAGCCACTCAATGATTTTGCTAATCGGTTCAAGGAAAGGGATCTATCTACATGCCAGATTGGAACATCGCCCAAGAAAATGCATGCCCGATTGTTAAGAGTTCCAAAAGTAGCGATTGACTCGGCACAAAAGGATGAGCCATCCGAACTTTAAAACTCTTAATAAGATAGCAAGGATGTCTCTAGTGGAAGGACTTCCGAATGAAGTATTTTCAAAGGATCGATACATGTCGATGATGTCGGAAGGAAAACAGTCAAAGCTTCATTCAAAGGAATTCATGGACCAAGATCCGCCAGAGTATCATAGGTTGTTTCATATGGATCTATTCGGACCGGTTACACCGGTCGATCTCAACGGACGTAAATATACTCTAGTAATCGTGGATGACTATTCCAAGTTTATTCGGGTCATATTCTTACATAAGAAGAATGAGGCGATAAACGAAGATACGGAGAGTGCTAAAAAGATTACAAAATGAGAAGGGTGTCGATGTAGTAAAAATCGATCGGATAAAGGTACAAAATTTCGAACTCTTTTATTCTTGATTTTTTTCTCTAAGTTTGGTATACAAGATGAAACATCACCGCAAGGACGCCACATGAGAATGGAGAGCGTAAGCGGAGGAACAGAACACTCAAAGAAGTTTTCGCCGCAGACGATGTTATTTGAACATGCAATACCAAGCCGTTTTCGGGCGTAAGAATCAACCTTTGCATGCCATACTCGTAGCGGATGTCTTCGACTAAGGCTCACTACAAAACACCCTATGAACTGTGGAAGGCGAAAACCTCGTGTTTTTACTTCCATGTTTTTGGGTGTAAGTGTTTCATACACAACAATGGGAAGAGTCAGTTGAAGACTTTTGAGGCCAAGTCAGATGAGGGTATATTCTTAGGATATTCCTCATCTAGCAAGGCTTTCAGGGTTTACAACAGATGAACCCTAGTTGTGGAAGAAACACCCCATGTAGTCTTTGATGAAGCATCATCTGAACAAGAGAAATCTGCCTCAGAACAAGATGTACCTGATCAATCTGTACCTGATGCTCAGAAAATGGATTAGCTAACGATCAAGGAAAAAAAAGGATCGTAAATCAGAATCAGATACATTCCAGATCTAACTGATTCACCAGATCATTCAGATCCTAAGGTACGAAAAACTGTCGATGAAGAAGTTCGGCATACCGAGATAAAGATCAATCGAACCATCCGGTTCGGGGGAACACTGAAGTTCTCACAAAATGCAGACATCAAGACATGATGAGTCCAACATCACCGAGACATGTTCTTATCAAGTGGATCATAATTTCAAGACCACTCCCAGTCGCTAGTAATGAACCTTTATCAGAAATGGATGATGTTCTCAAAACCGACACAAATCAGAACAGAAGGACCTGGATAACCAGTCATCCAACTAATCTGATCATCGGAGACCCATCTAATAAAGTTAAAACTAGACATCATATTGGTGAAAGTGCCATGTATTGCTGTTATTTGTCTATGAAGGAACCAACAACAATAGAGGAAGTTTCTACAAGACTTAAGTCGGATTCTAGCCATGCAGGAGGAGCCGAACAGTTCGAGAGAAATCAAGTTTGGGAACGGGGTGGACGCACCAAATCATCAAGACGTAATTGGCACAAAGTGGGTTTTCAAGAACAAAGAGATGAGAAAAATGTTATCACTGAAAATAAGGCAAGACTTGTTGCTAAGGGGTATTCACAATCGGAAGAATTGATTATGATGAGACCTTTGCACCGGGCCGCCGCCTTTAGAAGCCATTCGGTTTGTTTTCGCATATGCTTCCCACGAGAGGGTTCATCGTGGTATCGATGGACGAAAGAGTGCATTCTTAAAACGGGTACTAGCAGAGGAAGTTTATGTCGAACAACCTCCGTGCTTTGAAAAGGGCAAACAAGTGTACCGTTTAAGAAAAACTCTTTATGGTTCAAACAAGCTCCCCGAGCTTGGTATGATACACTCTCTCGTTCTTGATCGACAAGTGGGTTCACTAAAGGAACAAAGGGACGTAACCTTATTCGAATAGAAGATGGAAAAAGATATTCGATGGTTCAGATTCACGCGGGGCGACATCATCTTCGGATCTCCCAACAAGAGTCTATGTGAAAGATTCAACAAACCGATGCAAGGGAAGTTCGAGATGTCCATGATGGGTCGATGAATTACTTTCGGGTCTCCAGTGTGAAGCAAAGTGTAAGGATATTCATCTCGCCAAGCAAAAGTACACTAGGAATTTATTGGCTAAGTTTGGAGTTCAAAATTGCAAGGAAGCCAAAATCCCTATGATGACCGGATTCAAGATGGATCCGCAGACGAGGATGGTCGAAAAACAAATCGAAAAAGAATATAGGGCTCTCATTGGATCTCTACTATATACCGACCGCCGCCAGACCGGATATCACCTTTGCAAAGAGGTGTATGTGCGATTTCGTGCAAATCCAATGCAAAGCCACCTCCAAAGAAACTAAGCGGATTCTTAAGTATCTGAAGGACAATGAACCTTGGTTTATTTTACCCCCATCGATGATAATCTAGAGCTTAGTGGGTATTCTCGATTTCGATTATGGAGGTTGCAAGATTGATGTAAAATCAACCTCGCGAACATGTGGGTTTTAGGAAGTAAACCGATCTCGTGGTTTTCAAAAAGCGCGGACATCGATTGCGGCATCTACTATCAAGCGATAATATATGGTCATAGGAAGTGTTGTTCTAACCGCTCCGCTTAGTCGCCACCGGTGAGGGATTATAACATTGTAGCTAAGAATGTACCTATATTCGTGACAAATAATAAAGTCTTATTGCAATCACTCGTAATCCTCGTTCTACATACAAGATGCAAGATGTGGATGTCGGACACCACTTTATAAGAGATCATGTTGAAAAGAAGAATATCGAATGGAAAAGATTCACACCGATTTCTGAAAGTCGATATTCTAACCAAGCCACTAACCGAGATCGATTAGGAGAGAATTGTGCAATGAGCTAGGGCTTTCGGATCTTGGAGAAAAACACCTAAAATGCTTGATGGTTTGTTCTCCAGAACCAGCTGGTTAAGAGACTAACCAGGTTAAAAGGAGTCAGTTGAGTTTGGTATCTCAACTGATCAGAGGATCAGCCAAGGAACTGATATGAGAAATCGATCAGATTTACAAGTTATCGATTAAAGGAATCGATCGATTTAAGGTTTATCGATTAAAAAAACGCTTCGCTTTTAAAAAGGATTATCTGATTAAATCGGTTTGGTTATTTTACATCTTTGTAAGTCGATTAGTTCGATATTCAACAAGCAAGATTCACAGATTAAAGTCTACAATCGCATAAGAAGGCAGAAAATTTACACAACAATGGAACAATGGAAAGTTTTCATTAATAAAGACCCGAAGGTCAGATTACATTACAAGTTACAAGTACAAAGGACCCGGAGGTCAGTACATAAGTCATAACCGAAAACCCTAAACCTATAACCCTAAACCCTCATCCTAACCCAAGAAGAAAAAGGGGAGAGAGATTTTAAATCGATGCTCTCATTTTCCCTCACTTAACAAGGGTGAGAGCGGCTTTTAAAGTAATCCTAAAGCCGCCAAATGGGCTAAAACCAAGGGAGCGAGAGCGGCATTGATAGATTTTAAGCCGTGAGCCCCCAGACCAAGTCGATGGGCTCTCCAAATGTTAAATGGAACACATGTGCCAAGAAAGTGGTTCAAAGACCTTATGGGCACATGTGTCGATGAAAAAAATAGAGTTGATATACCTAAGATCGGGCTTGTTGTCCGATCCGCATCAGATATCAAACTCATATGTTTTATATCGATCGAAGTCTGTTGATGCTAGTTCCGGCTATCTCGATAGACACACAAGATGCATACGGTTAGGAGAAGTGTCTTTCGGGCCATTCATAGCCAGACCGCCTCCTTGGTGGTAAAGAAGCTTGGCAACAATTGTATGTGAAATCTTTGATGACGCATTTAAAACAAATGATAAAGGGGACACACAGGTTGATTTGAGAAGTTGAAATCATTGAAAAAGGGGAAAAAGTGTTTGTTTTAAGTCTCAACGGAAATAAGGGTTCACCGTAATACATGATTCTACAAAGAAGATAAGTATGGTGAATGGGTTATGTTATGTAAAACATTGGTCCAATTTATAGAGGCCAAGCAAGGGTGCAAATGCAAATCGACTTCAAAAAGCCTTTTAGAGAAATTTCAGATCACAAAGGACAAATGTAGTAGAAATCACGCGATCGATAATTGGATAAATTTGACGGATTGACATATCGAAATATTCGGACTATAATTACGATGTCAAATCGCACCAACTTAGGGAATAGAGACTACTATTCTAGACTAAGTTTTAGCGGAACACTTATCCCAAGAATTGGCTTGATCCGAGAAGATTGATTAGGTCAACAAAATCGATTACATATTAAATCGATCGATGAGGAAGATCGATTGAGCTTGAATATCTCAACAAATCGATATATCATCAAGGAAAGATCCGAATATCGGTTGAATGGGGACTTCAACCGATCGAGGAGGATCGAAAAAGCTTAAATCGACGATAGTAAAAACAGATCGAGTTGAAAATAACGGTTTGGGAAATTATAAGGTTTAGGCGTAAAACTAAGATCAACAAGTTTAAATCAACTACAAGTTCCTAACAAGTGGTATTGATCGATTGCTATATCACCAACCAGACACGCTTTTTTTTCCCTTGTTATTTGTGTATTTATCGGATCTTATCTGTTTTCATTTGCTTCTTCAGACGATTACCGTGTGGACGTATTCCTCGCAAATCATTTAATGTGGACGTGGGGTATCAGATTAATTGCTACAATATGCGCTTTTAAATCCAAAAGGTTTTCAGACGCGTTTTTCCGACCATACGATCAAAACCGCTTAATGGATCGTTTAATTCTTTCAAACGATTGATCTTCCAAATCTTGTCTTATTTCCTCCTCATCTTTATAAGGTTCATAAAAACCTTACCGTAGTTTTTTTTCATTCACAAACTTGCGATTTATTTTGTAAAACTCTCTTAATTATTTTCTCTGCGATTCAAAGTGTTTTTCTCAAGTTTCAAAATTATCTTTCCGAAAAATAGAATCCGGTAATTTTCGATTATTTGATGAATCCTTTTTTTAATCCATTGATCTTAAAGATTTTGTCATCGATGGTATCCCGTGTTATGCTTTATTGTTTCTTGGTTTCGCGTGTGTTTATCAATTACTAGGCTCGTGTATAGGTCTCGATAATCAATATACGATATCTCTATGTTTATGCACAATCTTAATCGAGTCTATCTTATTTGTAGATGGCCACTCACCGGTATGGGTAAAATAATGTGCAATTATGCGAATCGGGCGATAAAGATTGTCGACGACAAGTTAAATGCGTTTTGATATCTCTGATCCGGAATCAATGGAAGTGGAGCAAATTCGAACATGAGGCCTTGAGAAATATCATACGCTCATCGCAATCCAGTTGATGCAAAGATGAAGCACTCGAATTCCTAAGGAATTTAAGGGTGGATACCGATGCCGGAGATGAATTACTTTCGTCGGCCAACAACTGAGAAGAGATCGATCGATTTAATGAGGACATTACTCGCTCCTGTTTCAGCTTGCGCTTAAAGGACGAATCTCCCCGCCACTACAGGGAGAATGAAGATGAAGCCGATCGTAAACGAACTCCTCGTAGAGGTCGACAAACATCGACCGCAGGTTTTGTCGACCAATGCTCAAGAGGAAATACCGATCGTTGTTCGACATTTTGTCAAAAACAATCATGGGTATTTCGTTCAACCCCAGATGCTCTTACATCCGCTAAACCTGCAGATAAAGATGGTCGCAATAATTGACGGCCAAGAACATCAATCGCATGGGTTCCTAAAGGCCATTCTACTCCAAGAACATGAGAAATTTGGAGTTAATGAATGGAAGCGAGTCTATCTGAAGAAGAGGATCGCAATCTCAACAAGGTTGTAAGTTATCCTAAAGGACAAAATGCCAAATACCAAATGGGACAGAATGGACCGAAGTCCTACAAGGCTTTCCTCTCCACCACTTCACCATTTTTTGGGCCACCGTGACGATGATATCGCGCCCACCCCCCCAAAGAAAGGAAAGAGCAAGAAAAAGTTGTTCGTCTACACCGGATGCCCCTAAAAAGAAAAAGAAAACCGGTGAAGGCCCGTGAAAAGAGGTCAAGAAGGAAAGCAGCCCCCCATGACTGTTTTTAGAAGATGAGTCGATGAAGAAGAGCGCCAGAGACTGATGCACCACAAAAATCGGGTGAAAAATCGACAGCAAGGCTTCTCAAGCCGAGAGCTCATTTAACATTCTCGAGGGAAGAAGACGAGATGAACGATCTCCTCTCCTCTAACTCGAAACCGATTCACCGCCGGACCATCGGGTCGTTGAGCATGTTTCTCATTCTCACCTCCCAACTAACGAACTGAAACTACATCGGTTCGCAACCGGAAAGCTTACTCGTTGTGGAATCGGCATTGCGCCTCCACAAAGTAATCCCTCTCGCAGGTCGATCCAATCGCATAACTTCCACCTACTCAAGCACCACCGAAACCCTCCACATCTCATCAACCGGAATGCGGATGCACAATTCCTCGAAGTCTAGATCATCAAAGACCATCACAGGGAAAATGGTCTTAATGCAAATCGAACGAGAAATTGATGAGATGTATCCGAATCGGGTCGCCCATCCCGCTATTAGAGAAGAAGTTATGGAGATCCTCACCGGAGAGATCTCGATTTAAAAAGTTTATCGATTTTATAATGATTATTGAACGGATGGGGTAGGTCGATGAGTTTGCAGATTTTGATTTCGATGAGGAAATCGCTAAAAGTAGGATCACTACCGAAATGATAATCACGAATCTATCAAAGCTCGATCCACGCGAAGGGGTTGCTCGAACAAGGAGAATCGAGATCGCCAAGAAGCTCCAAGCAGATGCTACAATGAAGGATACAGAGTCGCCGATGATAGTGGAACCGGTGCCGCAGCTTCATGACCAACCACCGGAGGCGCAAACAACCGAAAGAGATCCCGGATTTAAAAACATTCCAACATCTCACATCATCACGATCAACTTCGTGAGATCGATCTTGTCTCAAAGATCTCCGAAAAGAAGAAGTTGAGGGAGTGATAGTCGATCGAGGCAGATTGGCCTCAAAGAAATAACAGATAAAAAGGAATTGGCTATTTCCCGATTGAGGCAATCAAAGATCGGGCTTCTCCCAAATCGTGACCACCGTGGTTCCGCCGAACTTATAAAATCATTGATGACAAGTTGATTCAAGTGGATCAACAACAAGTTTTTTCTCGATGCTCATGAAAAAGCTAGAATCGATGTAAGAGAAACTTGACAAACCGATTATTACACTCTCTATCGCCATGGAATCTGCCAAGATCGAAATGATCTCAAAGATTCAAAATCTAACCGCTCAAGCTCAAGGTCTATCTCATTGTGAGATCTCAACAGGCGATATCGATCGACTTTGGATCTCGACTTCCCACTCTCACTACTTTTTTGATCAAACCAAAAAAAGGGGAAAGACAGAGTGAGAAACCAACCGACATGATCGATCAACAATGAAGACATGATTTAGATATTTGAAGTTTTCATGGACAAAGACTAGACCATCCGGATCTCTTTGCTAATGAAATCTCGAAAATATGGAAAAGTCAAAGGCAAGAAAGTAGTTCTTCTGGCGCTTTGGGACATCACAATCTGACCCAACCCACTTCAGACTAAGATAGTCACAAAGAGCACAAAATAGCCGACATGGCCGATAAGAATCGCTAAGAAACCGTCTAAAGAGCAGATTGTCAAGAGGCCTAAAAAAAGCGAAGAAGAAAAAGAAGGGCGCATAAATCAAGATGAGCAGGAAGATTCAAGAGGAAATTCGGATCGGGGCGAAGAAAAGGAAAGGCCGGAAAATTTGTACCGTAACCTCAAACCGCCAAAGAAGAGTTGATGAGATCATTCCAAAAACTGTTGCGACACGCCAAGAGGTTTGAGGAATGGAATAAGATCGAAGTGAATGGCTTCGGATGCCTTTGTTCTTGATCTTGTTCCACGAGAAGAATCTCCGGATGATGAATTCCTCAACCTGGTTGGAAAATAAATATCCAAATTTTCAAGTATCTTGAAAATGAGGCCAAGATAATCAACGTAAAAATATCTCGCCAAGAGTATGATCATTTGATTACTTGAAGAAGCGCAGATGGCTCATTTGATGATCGACATTTCAGAGATTCTATTTTGACATCCCGAAAGCAAAACGCATAATCGATCCTCGGCAGACCAATGATGTCAAATGGAAACTATATCGATTTTCAACGCACCTCAAGATCAAAAGAGAGATTCCGGAAGGATACAAGCCAAAGAGTGAAGAATCGAAGACTTCTCGGGATCACCGCTTTTAAATTCAAACTTTTTCGATGTAACATGTAATCAACATATCTAATGAGAAAAGTTTATTTTCTCGATCCTAAGACAAAATCTCACCGTCTTCGATTATGTGCTTTTTCTTTATCGTTTCTATTTATCAATGTGTTTTGGTTTTCTCGGTGTTTTGGTTTTATCAAAATGGGGAAATTGTTGGGAAATTTATAGTTTTGATAAAAGTTCCAAAAACACATGTAATAGACCAATCGGATATGTTACCGATCGATGTTTATATTACCGTTTATAGAATATCGGTTGATAATTATTGTATAGAACAACCGATGTAATAGATAGGTCACATATTGAGGGAACCTCAATATGTATAAGTCGATCCAAGAAGAAAGAACACGGTGATATCCCGACAGCCGTAATGCAAGAGAAGAACAGAAGATCGATCGATCCGATCAAATCGGATATCACAAATTGAAGTCACGAAGCTCAAACTCGTAATACTTGAAGATCGATGACTTCCAAAAGATCGCACCGTAAGACCTACATCACCGAAGTCCGCTAGTTGAAGCTAAGTCAACCAAGCACCGAAGACTCCATCAGTAGATCGATCGGCTTCGACCGATCGAAGTCACCACCAGTGAAAACCGATGTTTCACCAAATCATACGCCGATGATCCAAACAAGATGAATGTCAACCTTAGTTGGAAGAACAACACCGAAAAAGTGCATCTGTTAACCAATAAGAACAAGACACGATGATCGGAGCCGATAATTACGGATTCGATCGCCCTCTCTAACGGCTATAAAATACAAGTTCACGCTTCGACCATGCCGTTCTCAAGACGCCACATCAATCCCGCAAACCTACTAAAATATAGCCCGAAATTCAAATTGCTTTCCAACGGCTTTTTGATTTCAAGGTCTATAAATATGGGATCACACTTCAGAGTGAAAAAACTAAACACCGAACAATCAAGAAGCTCAAGCAATTATCGATTTCCGCATCGAAGAACATTTAACTTGAAGTTAATTTTATAGTGTTCATCCCATAAGTTCTTAGCATAGAAATCTTTTCATCTAAACCGAAAGCTACATTAAACACTAGAAAAGATTTCATTAGTTGGAACCAAAACAATCTTATCCAAACCCAAGTTAGGTTAAGTTGTTTAGCAAGATTCAGCACTAGGGTTTCTAGTTCGATTTACGGGATCGGTTGAGTGAGAACTCCTTAAATATCTGTCGGTGTACTGTGTTGGACTAACACAAAAATCTAAGTCCAGTTGGTTAAGTTGGTGCCCCTTGTGATAGGGAAGAGTGGACGTAGGACTGGTTTGTCCGAACCACTATAAATCTTGTGTGCCTTTACCGCTTTGATTAACCGTTTACACAATCGCACACAACCTTTTAAAGCAGATACATATTCTAAGATAAGATCACCTAGCACCAAGCTTTCGATCGATCTAGCTTGACACTTCAGCCAACTGGTTAAAAGACTATCTTTGGAATCTGATTTATCAAAACTGGTTTTTCACACGGGTAAAACTTAGCTTCCGCACATCAGTTAAATTGATAGCTACCGAACCCGATCCGCTTTGGTGATCAATAAGTTGGTTATCGACCCAAATCGATTCACTCAGACTGATCAAAGTTAATCGCCATCACACTCGATTCTGACAAAAAGTTTTCAGAAGTCTATTCACCCCTCCCCTCTAGACTTCTGCCCTCACAAAACCCGTTCGGGACCTACACTAATGATACTTTTTTTAGAGGTGGTAATGATCTGATCGGTCATATTGTTGATAATATTTATCCTGATTTTAAGAATATAAAGGACGATCATTGTTATTTACATAACATAGTAATTCGTGCTCCTATGTCGAATGTGTTAGGTCCATAAACGATCACATGATTCGGTTGAATGAAAATGAACCACATATTTATTTGAGCTCTAATAGTCCTTTCCATGTTGATTCAAATGTTGATCATCTTTCTAATGTGCATACTCCTGATCAATTCTTGAATAGTTTTAAGTGTTCGGGGGTTCTTGATCATGAACTAAATTTTAAAATTGGAACATCGGTAATGTTATTTAGAAATATTGACCACTCAAGGTGTTTGTGCAATGGAACCAGTTTTTGGTCTTTTAATATTATATTTATT
Source organism: Stenogyne calaminthoides (assembly GCA_037126765.1). NCBI lineage: Eukaryota > Viridiplantae > Streptophyta > Magnoliopsida > Lamiales > Lamiaceae > Stenogyne > Stenogyne calaminthoides. The sequence goes on along the minus strand of JBBCBC010000037.1, from coordinate 7,946,986 downwards.
AATTTTTTCCTCATCTTTTAAAGGTTGAATATGTATTAGTTCATTGAATCTGTAATGAAATGTTTTTTTCAATATGTAGGTTGGTTATTACAAGGATGGGTGATAGAATTCTTGAAGCTAAGGTTCTCACAGGAAGTAATGTCAGGTAGTTAGCTTTGATATCTAGGCTTACGTCGACTGCTTCTGGTCATATATTGTCATTCAAATTTCAACAGAGACAATTTTCATTGATTGATTCATATGTTATGTCTACAAATTAAAGTCAAGGATAATCATTTTCTCATGTAGGGGAATTTTTGCAGAAGTCAATTTTTAGTCTTGGACAATTGTATGTAGTTGTTTCCCAAATAACAAGTCTCTAGGGTTTGAAGATCCTATTGTGCATTGATGAAAATTGTGATTGTAGTATCACATGAAAAAAATGTAATTTTCATGAAGTTTTTAAGAACATATAATTTTGTAATAATAAATATTCAAATGTCACACTTTTTCATGATGTTATATTTTTTTTAAAGTTCTTTTCATATATGATTATTACAATATTTATTATTTGTATTATTGTTCATATATAAATAATTTATTATATTTTCTCAAACACTTTATAATGAGCCTACTGGTTGTCAAATTAATATTTAACATGAAAATATTAGATATCTTATATACGTAAATATATATTTTTGTGAGTTCTTATATTACAAAAAGATACTGATATAAATTATTTTTTTGTAAATTTCTTAAATTAAATTTAATAATATATATGTCAAAATTATATAATATTTTTTTAAATTAATAGATATTTTTATCACGAATATAAATATTATACATCATAATAATTATATGATAAATGTAAAAAAAAAATAGGGTTAATTTAAAAAAAAAAATCACCACTCTCAGGGTTTTTATCAGTGGCAACATATCATTTTTTTTCTTTTGCAATTCAAGATATCACCTTTTAAAATTTTGCAATTTGAAGCAGTTGCCCATTTTCTGCTGCTGGAGCTGCTAAATAGATGTCTATGTAGGATATCACGACTGATGAATAAAATGTTATTTTTTATTTTTTAAAGAAAACAATATCTTAAAAATATTTTTTAAATTTAGGAATAGAACTCTCAAACTCATCCTGACAAAGCTCTTATTATTTCTCCCAAAAATCTAAAAGAAGAACGCTAAATCACTCACCAAATTGCAGCTCCAAAATTTTATTGTTAATTTTTTTTAGATATTGTTTTTAAAAAAAATACTTTTAGTTTTTTTTAAAAAAAATTATTCATCAGTCTTGACGTCCTACGTGGATATTTATATCAACTCCGGCAGCCATATCACTTAATTATTGTCGAAAATTTGACAAATGCTTCGAATAAAATAACTTTAAAAGGTGATGTCTCGAAATGTAAAAAAAATAAATTATGTTGTAATTGATAAAAAAAATTAAAGGTCGTGATATTTTTAGCAATTAACCCAAAAAATATTATAAAGTGAAGAATATTAATTCTTCTTTGCAAAATTTTTTCTTTAACTAATCAATTGTTATGAATAAAATTAAGGGAGCCACTAAACATACCCCATAATCCCTATTCACACCCCATATTTTTTGAAACAAAAATAGACATACACAAGATGATCTTAATGTCCTCATATAAATAGTACTCCCTCTGTCCTGTTTTAGATTGTCTATTTACTATTTGACTAGTGTTTTAGCGAGTGAGTTGTTTATTAGTATTTAAAATGATAAAGAGATTTTTAAGGTGGGGTATGATAGTCTTGCCCCTCATCTACCATACACCTCCTTAAAAGTCACTTTATCATTTCATATACTAATAAATAACTCGCTCGCTTAAACACGAGCCAAAAGTGAAATGGTCAAACAAAATAGGACGAATGTAGTAATTATTAAGTTAGATTTTATGTACATCATTGATCCATAAACCATAAGAATATTTATTTCTCGAAATTCACGCCCATAAACCTTTTCAACTTTTTGATTCAATATTTTATTGCAATCATTATTGTCATGAAATATTAAAATTCAATGAAGATGATCAGTGTAGGTGTATCCAATGTGTGTGTGTGTGTTTTTTTTTTTTTGATCGATTTTTTTGAACATTAGCTTTGGTTTTTTGGGCCTAGCCACACCGCTGTTTAACCACAATCGCGGTTGAACGGAGGTCGGTCATTGGGGCCTTAACCGCCGGGATTTTTTTTTTAAAATAATCGTACTAGCTGTATTCGGTCCTAAAGGCCGAACAACCATGAAATCGTGCATGACGCTTTGGCCGAATGGCCACTAAGCTGTTAATGAAGCTTTAACAAACAACTATTAAGTCGTGCATGAAGCTCTGACCGAACAGATCATTATGCTTTATTTTATAGCCGAAAGAAGGTGGAAAACATTTAAAATTTTAGCAAAATATTTTGTTTCAGCGAGAATCAAATTGCAAGTTCTTTTTGGCTTGGGGGAAAAGGGGAAGTGACGGTGCCTTGAGGAGGATGAAAATAAGAGTAATTTTATTTTGGTAGATAAATGTAGAATTGTAAGGATTTATGGTGAGTTTAGTGGCTCCCAATATCAAAATTTTAATTTAAAACTCACATTATTATGAATATAAATAATATAATTAAATGTCAATATAAAATTTAAATTTATATGACAAAGTCTAGGATATAAATTTGTATACATACAAATCCCAATTGAGACTCAATTTCACTTTACCCAACTCATTCTTGACCCGCTTGACTGAGTCATTTTAGACCCGCAAATTAATTAATTTCCTAAATTAATTAATTTGTATCTATACAAATTTGTACAGTAGACATACTCAATTTATATTAGTCCAAAATAATATTTTAACATATAAAATTTTTGGTGACAACAATGATAGTGCGTTAGCACGGGTGCAATACTAGTTCTTTATAAGGGAAACATTTTAATATAGAGCTGAACACCAGGGAGGGTTTTAGCCTTTTAGGCGTTCAAAGGCTGGGCAATTCCACGAAGTTGTTCAATCATGTGGGCAGTTCGAAGAGCATCGATTCATCTCAAGTAAGTTATATCTCTCGCGCCGTTCTAATTTATGTTCCTGAAATGCAAGTATGGTTTGTATCTTCTATTGTTCCTGCTGTTTAATGAATTATAGCTCTGCATTTCACACATTCGTTCGTATGTCTCTACATTCTGAAGGTTGTGAGGGGAGAGAGAGAAATTGTGTGTTTGAGGGCACCTGCAATTTTTGTTATTCAAAATTTAAGTGGTTATTTTGGTGAGATCTCTGTTGTATAAAATCATAAAATTGTGAACTTCCTTTTCTGTTTTAAAAGATTGTACTTCCTCAACTAATTTGGCTTGAAGTGGTTTTGGTTTGCATGCTAGTAGTTTGCTTCTTGTGGATACTTTCTTATTTTCTTTTTTATTTTACTGCATACCTAATTTAGGGTGTGTTCATGAGAATGGGTAGTGTTAGCTGCTAACCTTGAAAGGTTTATTCTTGGGCCAATCCTTAACTAACGACAACGAGAAGCATCAATTGTATGTCAATTCACTTTATTATGATTGGAACACAACTGTTCTTTCTTCTGTTTTAGTGGATGCTGCATTATTGAAAACTAAACCAGAGGATTGAAGTTTCCTAAATCATATGTGCTCGTAATATTTTTTAGGTTTTGGAGTTTTGGTGCATCCAAGAGCTATAAGCTCCACTTCTGCTTTCTTTTACAAAGCATCATATTTTGATTTTAGATATTGTTTGCACCTCTAATTGTTTTTATGTCTCTTATCTTGGCATTGCTATTGTTTGTATTATTATTGTCTACTGTGAGTCTGTGATGCTGTAGTTGTTATGGTTATATTGATTCCTTTTGATGTAACTGAAAATTGGGCGTGCACGTTCTTGATCCTCTTGTCATAAATCTCTTTTCTTTTCAGGTATCGAGGATTAAGTGGGTCTACACGAATTTGCAGTGTGAAATCAGAAATAATAGGTTATCATTTGCAGAATAGCAATGCTGGAATTATTGAATCTCAAGGAAAAATGTTGGATGCATTGTTATGCTCAAGAACATCTCACAAGAAGTTTAGTTTCTCAAGTTCGTATATTGGAATTCACACTTTTTCTTCACATGCGGGTGCGAAGCACAATGTGGGGCAAGAAGCTGCTTCTGTAGATCAGGCGGATAACGAGTGGAGCTCTGATTCGGATTTTTCTGAGGATGAGAGTGTTAATGGTATACAAAATGAGTTGGAGAGCTCAGACACTGAGAAGAAATATTCTTCCAGAACTGCAGGCCCTTCAGAAATGACTAAAGCTATACTTGCTTCTCCCATGTCACCTGTGAGCACGGTTTTGGAGAAATGGGTTCAAGAAGGAAATGAAGTGACTGCGGACGAAGTGTCAATGTCCATGGTTTATCTTCGGAAACGGAGAATGTATATCAAGGCATTACAGGTGTGTCCTCTAATCCTGTTACTCTATCAAATTGACTTCTTGTTTCCTGTGATACCTAAGGTCTAGTCAATGGAAACAATGTTAGTTATATTAACATATTTCTGAAAAGCTAGTATTAACTTGTATTATGTTAAAACAATAAAGTTGGTTATATTAGTTCATTGCCAGAGTGATCTTGCCGCCCCTCATATATTTTCCTGAAGCTTGAAAGCGGTTCTCTATCTTGAAGTCTGCCTAAGTATTACTGCTTTTGTATTCTGTTTCTTGAACCCCCTGCATTAAAGTGGCTTATACAACTAAAGTGGAGGAAATTTACATGCTCCTCTTACCACAGGGTGCAACAAATATGATTTGCTTAGGCTGTTTTCGGTTGCTAGACTCGTATTTCTTTTTGCATTGTATAGTGAATCTTATGACTTTTACTAGTTGGCCTATGCATGAATATTCACTGTATCAAGGAGATATGAAGCTAGGGGGCGCTTGGTTCAAATTCTTAAACGAGGATGATAATCAGAATCCCCGAATAGTGAATTACAACGAGAATGATGGTTATATTTTAGTATTTTGCTCTAATTTTGGAATAAGTGGAGACAAATAATGATTGTTGGTTGATGATCAGTGGGATGATTGAGGAGAAATGGTTATAGGATGGGAGGTAGTTAATCCAAATGAGGTAAATTTTGAGTCTCATCAACCCTTATGAAGTATGATGAAGGTGAAATGATCATATTTTATTTTCTTTCATGTATTGCAGCTCTCCGAGTGGTCAACTGAGCATCTTGAACTTACCGAGCGTAATTATGCTACCCGTGTTGATCTAATTGCCAAACAAAGGGGTGTCTTCAAGGCAGAAGAGTACATTCGGCAGATCCCCGAATCTTTTAGAGGTGAATTAGTCTACCGGTGTCTGCTGGCAAGTTGGGTGTTTGCAAGAAATACAAAAAAGTCCGAGGAGGTGTTCAATAAGATGAATAACATGTTCCCTCTATCATGCTTTGCTTGCGACCAGATGCTACTTCTGTACAAGAGGACCAACAGGAAGAAAATCGGTGATCTTCTATCATTGATGGAGAAGCAAAATATCGAACCTTCCATTTTCACTTACCAGATTCTGATTGATGTGAAAGGACAGTCTAATGATATTACAGGGATGGAGCAATGTCTAGAGACAATGAAAAGTAACGGTTTGGAGCCTAGCTCGTATATTCAGGCATCTTTGTCTCGACACTATGCTACTGCTGGATTGAAGGATAAAGCTGAGGCCATGTTGAAAGAATTGGAAGGGGACGACATAAAGAAAAAACGTTGGGTTTGTCGATATATTCTTCCCATTTATGCTTCCCTTGGTAAGGAAGGTGATGTCGAGAGAGTCTGGAAAGTTTGTGAATCTAATCCACGCCTCTCGGAGTGCGTCTCCGCCATTGAAGCATGGGGGAAGCTCAAGCGAATCGAAGATGCCGAAGCAGTCTTTGAGAAAATGATCAAAAGTATTAAGAGGCCATCTCCAAAGTATTACACACCTCTTCTAAACATCTACACGAATCACAATATGTTGGATAAAGGGAAGGATCTCGTTGCTCGAATGGAGGAGACGGGCAGCGTTGACTTTCCGATAGTTTGGGATGCGCTAGTCAAACTTTATGTTAGAGCTGGAGAAATGGAGAAAGCAGAGAGTATACTGAAGAAGGCTGCTGAACACAAAAGGGAAAAGCCACTCGTTACGTCTTACTTAACGATCTTGGATCATTACGCGAAGAAAGGGGATGTTCGTAATGCGGAGGAGGTGTTCCTTGAGATGAGACGGGTCGGTTTTCCTGCCCGTCTCCGCTCTTACAGGTCACTCCTCTACGCCTACGTAAATGCTGAAACTCCGGCTTACGGGTTCGCTGAGAGATTGGTGGGTGATAATGTCCTCCCGACTAAAGAAATTGGTCTTCTTTTGGGTCGAGTCGATTCGTTTAGAAAACCAACTGTAGCCTAGTTGCTGTAAAAATGAAGATCTTTCTATGTTTTTTCCATCGACAAATTCGTAAATTTGTCATGATTTAGTGATTTACAGTCCCAACTGATTTATTAAGCTTAAAGCAGCTGTGCTTCGCTATTTCTATGTATTAAAAGTATGCTGCATAAAGTTAGAAACCATGCTCCCAGTGGACCATGTATTCAAAAATGTATTTTTAAACATCCAATTTGTTTTGTTAAAGTGTGCTACTTATTTTATGTAACTTGTTTTTACTAACACAAATTGCAAGTTTATATTGAAATGTGTAAATGTATTATTTTCGTATAAAATATCATTATTATTTCAATGTAATTTAATAAATTACAAATTTTAGTATAAATATTTTAAGTGGATTTTTGCAAGAAATTATAAATAATTACAGTTATTTAGAAGTGTGTATAAGCAAGTTGATGTATTTTATTTCTCTTTTATTAGATTAAATAAATAAACTCTCAAAAGTTAAAAGTTGTAAGAGAGTTGATTTTGTTAGCTTATAAGCATTTTTTATGAATTATTTACTATCAAATTTTCTTAGAATTTTTTACAAACACCACCAACCTTTACAATTAATTAATTTTTTTATAATCACTAATATTAATCAGCCTTCAAAAGCTTTAAAAGGATAATTTTTTGCAAACACCCTCTAAATTTAATCACTAATATTAATCAGCCTTCAAAAGCTTTAAAAGGATAATTTTTTTCAAACACCCTCTAAATACCATTTATGAATTTGAAGATTTTTGGGATGTTACCAGTTACCTTTGCAACCTACAGAATGTGGGGGCAACATTTATGAATTTTTCTTAAATTAATGGCTCCGAAATAAAACTCTTAATAAGTCAAAATAGTTTAACTGAAAGTTCATCCGGAGGGTTTTATTGGGTTTAAACATTTCACACTCCCATGATTACTATTTTGGCAACTAAAATTTACGAAATTCATTAATCATGTGGGCGATTCGAAGAGCCTCAATTAATCTCAAGTAGGTTCTCAATCCCTCCGTTCATACATACTAATTTATTTTGTTCAAATGCTGATTTATGTTCCCGAAATGCATGTATGATTTGTATCTTCTGTTCTTTTTTAATGGACTTTTGTGATCCCTTTTACGTACGTGTTTTGGATTATGTTTATTTGGTAGCTGCCACTTTATTTTTCAGAGCCGTGTTAGTAGTTTCTATTCAAAGACGGAAGAGAGATGGATATTTTTTGTGATCTAGGTATTCTGTTTTCTTGTTTAAGTGATTATACTTGTGTCGATTCTATGTTCATAGAATAATTAGCTGTGCATTTATTTATTAAGTTGTTATTTGGTGAAATCTTTGTTATTGTGAATGACGTTATTGCGTAAAATGAGTGAACTCTTTTGAAAAAAAAAATACGTGTTTGTTTTTATTTTACTGTATCCTGATATTTTGTTGTATTCATGGGAAGGGATGGTGTTAAACCTGTAAAGGTTTAGTCTTGGGGCCAATCCTTAACTTTGATAAAACGAGAAACATATATTGTTCTGTTGTATGAAAAATCACTGTATATATTTGGAAAAGATACATTTGCTGTCTTATTATATGTTTCACTGGATTGCTGCATTATCGAAAGAGTTTCCTGTTCTTACTTGTGTCATCCGATTGTATTATTGTTGTCGTCTGGATGTTATAATTGTTATTTTTATATTGGTTCTTTTCTGATGTAACTGAAAATCGGGTATGCACGTTCCTGGTCCTCTTGTTGTTATTATGACATTTCTTTCCAGGAATCGAGCACACGAATTTGCAGTGTGAAATTAGACATTACAACTTATTATTTGGAGAGTAACAATGCTTGGATTTTTGAATCTCAAGGAAAAGTATTGGATATATTAGTATCCTCAAGAAAATTCCACAACAAATCCATATTTCACACTTTCTCTTCCCATGCTGGTGCCAATTACAACGTGGGGAATGATGACATGGCTCAGAAATCTGCATCTGCAGATGAGACGGACGATGAGTTGACCCCTGATTCAGAGCTTTCTGAGGATGTTAAAGGTATACAAAATGAGTTGGAAAGCTTGGACATTGAGATTGATGTTGAGAAGAATAAATGTCTCAATACTAAAACTGGATCAAAATTAACTAAAGCTATACTTGCTGCTCCAATGTTACCTGCGAGCACGGTTTTAGATAAATGGGTTCAAGAAGGAAATGAAGTGCACATAGATGACATATCAATAACCATGTATATTCTTCGCAGAAGGCGAATGTTCAGCAAGGCCTTGCAGGTGTGTCCTCTAATCCTTTTACCATATTAAATTGACTTTTCTTAGCCTCCATCTTACCTTTAGTTGTTTCCAGGGATACCTTAGGTTTAATCAATGGAAATAATATCAGAGTTGAAACTTTATCCCATGGAATCCTTCACTGTTTAGTCAATATCTGTTCTTTGTATGAGCATAGGGAATGCCCTATTTTATTGAGAATAACCATTTTGCCATATTGCTGAGCAGTAAGTATTAACTTGGAGTATTATTTGATACGATAAAGTTTGGAAATGGTTATCTTGCTTCGTCTTGGAAGTTTACTAAGTCTAAGTGCTTTGTGTTAGACTAATGCATTTTCACTCACTCGTTGAATCTATTTCTTGAATCTCCCTGCATTCAATTAACTAATATGACTAAAGGGGATATATTTTTCACTTTATATTTTGCAGCTCTCCGATTGGGCGGTGTCAGTTAGGCATCTTGAACTTAGTGAGCATAATTATGCTTCTCGTGTTGATCTAATTGCCAAAGTATTTGGTATCGTCAAGGCAGAAAAGTACATTCAACAGATCCCTGAATCTTTTAGAGGTGAATTAGTCTACCGGTGTCTGTTGGCAAATATGGTGCTTTCAAGAAAGACACAAAAATGTGAGGAGTTATTCAATAAGATGAAGAATTTATTTCCTCTTTCTTGCTTTTCTTGCACTCAGATGCTACTTCTGTACAAGAAGACCAACAGGACCAAAATTCGTGATGTTCTGTTGTTGATGAAGAAAGAAAATATCAAACCATCTATTTTCACTTACCAGATTCTGATTGATTTGAAAGGGCAGTCTAATGATATTAGTCGGATGGAGAAAATTTTAGAAGAAATGAAATCTAACGGCGTGGAATCAGATATGTATACTCAGGCTTCTTTGGTTCGAATTTATGCTAATTCTGGGCTAAAAGATAAAGCTGAGGCTGTCTTGAAAGAGATGAGGAAAAAACATCGGGTTCGTCAGTTTTTGCTTCCAGCTTACGTTTCCCTTGAGATTCTGGAAAGTATGTAAATCCAATCCACGTCTCTCAGAGTGCATCTCCACCATTGAAGCATTGGGAAAGCTCAAGAGAATCGAAGATGCTGAAGCAGTATTCGAGAAAATGTTGAAGATTGTGCGGAAGACATCTGCAATGCATTTCACAGTTCTGCTAAATGTCTACACAAATCATAACATGTTGACCAAAGGGAAGGATCTCATTGTACGAATGGCGGAGAGTGGTGTGACCAACTTTCCGTTTGTATGGGATGCATTGGTGAAACTGTATGTTAGAGCAGGAGAAGTGTCACAGGCAGAGTCTATACTGGAGAAGGCACAGAAACAGAGAAGGGGCAAACCGCTCGTTACTTCTTACTTAACCATTTTGGATCATTACGCAAACAGAGGGGACGTGCACAATGCGGAGAAGATGTTCCTTAAGATGAAAGAGGTCGGTTTTCCTGTCCATATTCGGTCATACCGATCACTCCTCCACGCCTACTTAAATGCCAAAAGACCGGCTTATGGGTTCGTTCAGAGATTGGAGGCCGATAAGGTCATTCCGGATAAAGCATTGCATATTCTGTTGGCTCGAGCCGATGCAGTTAGAAACTCCATTGTAGCCAAGTTAGAAAAATAGTTTGAATAGTTAGAAAAATTGTTCATTCCACTCTCCTATGTCTTTTGAGCCACTTTTGCCCTTGGCTTATTGTGTTTTGAGTAGAATTTAGATGTCAAGATATGTTTAAACCACTGTTTCTTAAGTGTAGTTTATGCTGCAGTATGAAAATTCCATCTAATGTAGGAGTATATTTTTGGTTCATTTGCTTATAATTATAAGTGTATGTTCACTTAATGTAGTAGCATCCCTAAAACAAATTACTGTCTTTCACTTTTCATATTTTCTTCCAAGCTACACGAGTCCTTACTAATTTAGTCAATCATATGTTCTCAAAATAAGATAAGACTCATTGTTTTTGTTGCAACATTAAATTTGAAATTCAATATATTATTCATTAAAATATAAAATTGAACGAATAATATATGTACGGAGTTGAAATTCTTTTCCACGTAAGGCCACATGTTAGGATTATCCATAATGAGAAAAATCTCATGGTCAAATTAAAATAAATGGGAAAAGAGAGGTCAAATTAAAGAATTAAGGAAATAATTACCATTAAACGAAGTATGATTATATGACAATAACACATGCTCATCAAATCGGACTCAATATTTAAAAAATAAAAATAATTCAGAAGAGCAAAAGATTTCTATTTTCAATATGCATACTTAAACACGCTGTTTAGCGACTTTTATTTTAATTTGCAGGGCAAATTGCCATTTTATGTACCACCTGAATTTCAACATTGACCAAATAAAATCTAGGTATAATACATCAAAAGACCCCTTAACTATCATCTTTTGTTTCGAAAGATCCCTGAATTATTTTTTATTTTAAAAAGCCTTTGAACTAACAATTTTTGTTTCGAAAGACCCTTGAACTATATTTTTCTTAGCTAGCTTAATGTTTTTCGATAAAATATGACACATTAACTCAATTTCAGTGCTATTATTTTCAGATCAATCCCCAAAATTTAAAAAAAAAATCTCTAACAAACTCTAAGAAAAGGGACTTATAAAATAAAAAATTGATAGTTTAAGGATTTTTTAAAACAAAAAAATTGTTCAGGGGCCTTTCGAAACACAAATTGGTAGTATAAGGGTTTTTTAAAATAAAACATAATTTAGGGACCTTTCAAAAAAAAAGATGATAGTTCAGGGGCCTTTTGATGTATTGTACCTAAAATCTACAAAGAATATAAATATCACAATCCATTAAATGAAATGGGAAATAAATAATTCATAATAATAATAAAATAATAAAAGAGAAAGAAAACTCTTTTTTCCCTCTCTGATTCTTTGCTTGAAGGGGTCTCTCTCTTATCGCACTCCTCTTTCCCCCTTTTGACAGATCACGAAAACCCCCTCTCTCTTCTTCATTCACTTTTCTCATTTCATCCAATAAACAAAGTTTCACTACTTTTTTTTTTTTTTTTTTTTTTTATCTGGGTGCTTTTGATTTTCCAGTTTTACTGACACAATTAAAGAGAAATTCAACGATAGCATCTCACTGCTATTCAGAGCTGTTTCAGCCTTCAATTCCAATTAATCTTGTAAATTTATCGACACCCCACTACATTTTAATGTCTCTGGTAAAGACTTTTCGCTACTTGCGTTGGTTTTGACTTGGATTTTGTTCTCAAACTAGTTTTTTGTTGGTACGCGTTGAGTTCTTGGTGGGTTTTTATTTTTGGGAAAAAAAATATATATCATGCATTAACTGTACTTAATTTGCACCAAATTTTTACCGGGTTCCTCTTAAAATTTGCTGGTTTTTGGTGGTTGTTTTGTAAAACCAAATTTATGTGCGAAACTTAGATTTTATTTTGTTCAATCTGCGTATAGGTATCTTAAATTCCAAGCATTTCGTGAGAATTCCCTGAAGTTGGGAGGAGTTTGTTAAAGTTTCTCGAGTTTCATATGTTTTTCCGTGGAAATGAGGAATCACAGCAATAATAACAGTGTTAATCATGAAGATGTTAATAAGAACTCATCTAAAGGCAATGGTGGTTTTGGAGAAGCCTCTAGGTCATGGGGTACGACTGTCTCTGGTCAATCCATGTCGACCAGTGGCAGCGTTGGATCCCCGTCGAGCCGGAGTGAAGCTCCAATGGCAACTACAGCAAGTGACAGTGCATTGATGAGAATGAACAATCTTGATATCCAAGGGGATGATGCAGGATCTCAGGGCGCAGATGGGTGAGCCTTTGAGTCTTTCCACACTCTTTTTTGGTGTTATTTGTAATGCATAATCACTGAAGTTCCTTGTAGCATGAGTCATATTGGTTGCCTATAGGTTTTGGTTGCAAATTCTTATTTTTCAGTGTCTTGTAGTGAGTAATTTTTTCATGTGATAACCATTATGCTTCATTAGTTTGTGTTACGTTGTGTTGGTAAAGAACTGTAATTAGTTTTGGTGTCAATCTGTTGATTTTATGAGAAAAACGGGTCGGCTTTACTAATGTAGCAAAGAACAGACTGTTATCAGATGGAAATAACTGACTGTGGTATCTACTAAGACTGTCTTCCACTATTTAAATAACCATGCTTTGACTGGTCAAAGAATGGCAATTTTGCATCTTTTTTTTATGATACAACTCTTTTGAATGTCCACAACAACAGTGTGATGACATACTCCCGTACTCTCTCTTAATTGTGTTAACTATAAATTATAATAATCTGGTCAGGAACAAGAAGAAAAAGAGAGGACAACGTGCAACTGGAGGTGATAAGAGTGGTCGAGGGCTTCGTCAGTTTAGCATGAAAGGTTTTTTGTTTTTCATCTGTATTTGTTTTGTTTCTATACTAATTTATACCCAATATAAAAAAAATCTTGGCTAGTATGTTTCAACATTCTGTTAAAAGGTGTAGTCTCTCCAGAATTGTATTCTGAGGTTTGACCAAAATGCTGAGGAAACCTCTGTTGAGATGAGACCAGAAGTAGGTTAGGAGACAGTAACTTTGTTCCTTAGAGGGAAAAGTTAAATTTGAAGATAATGAAATACCAGATTTCACAACTGTTCCATTGGCAATCTCTGTAGGAATAGTGCAAACATGGTCGGTTGTTTTGCAGTGAACTTTCAGTACAATGTACATGTCATTAACTTTTCTTTCTTCTTGTGGATAGTGTGCGAGAAAGTGGAAAGCAAAGGAAGAACTACATATAATGAGGTTAGATCGTTGCTGTTCAATCTTTCAATAAGATACAATGACTCTGCAATTTTTGCAGACCTGCTTATAACTAACCTGAGTTAACATTACATGGCGACATTCTATTTTGTTTGAAGGCATGTGATACTTGACTAATTTAGTATTTTCATCACAATATCTTCTCCAGTTTGGGATATTCTATGAACGGTTTACGTTCAATATAGGTACCACTTTTGCGTCTGGGTAACCTTTAATGTTTATCATCTAAATCTGTTCCAGGTGGCTGATGAACTTGTTGCTGAATTTTCTGATCCTAACAATGGTGTTGCAACTCCGGATCAGGTTTTGTCGCTATTCCGATTCGATATCTTGTGCGTGCAGTTGTGAAACCTAATACTCAAATGTAATTGATTTTTTTTTTAATATAAATCACAGCAACAATATGATGAGAAAAACATACGTCGGAGGGTATATGATGCTCTAAATGTTCTGATGGCGATGGATATAATCTCTAAAGATAAAAAGGAAATACAGTGGAAGGGTCTACCTCGGACTAGTTTGGATGATATTGAGGAGCTGAAGGTTAGGTTTCTGATCTTTTTCCTGTGCCTTCTTTTTTCCTCTCACATTGTTTTATTTATGTAAAAAAAAAGTAGTTTTTAATGTGTCAATTATTGTGCAACTACATCTGTTCACCTATTCTTAGTACATAAATGATTGATTGCAGAATGATCGTGTTGGGCTTCGGAATCGGATTGAGAAGAAAAAGGCATATCTAGAAGATTTGGAGGACCAAGTAAGTACTTGCAGGAGATATTCTGAATTTTCCCTGAAGTTCATTCATTGACGTGCATCATTTATTAGAATATTAACCGCAGTGCTCTATATTTTGCTGCAGTATGTTGGTCTTCAAAACCTCATAGAGCGCAATAAGCATCTATATGGCTCAGGAAATACTCCAAGTGGAGGAGTTGCATTGCCTTTTATATTGGTCCAGGTATTGTTGAGTGGTTTTGCAGAGATTTCTTGCATGAATTCTCCAATAACGGCTACCTAAATCAGTGCTTGATGCTTTTAAGTATTCATGTTAGCATCCAGTCTTCTTGCGACAAATAGATATACATTCTTTGTGTAGCAGTATTTGTTTTACAACCAAGAGTTCTCTGTCTAACAAACTGAGAAAATAGATCTAATTGCAAACTTGACACTTGAACCCATGGTCAAACTCCAATGATCTTGAGCCTCTTGCTATAGTGGAGACTAAGACTTCAACAATTTCAAATTATCAACTGAGTATTACTTATTTTCTAAAAGCTGGGCCATCCTGTAATAATTCTAAGGACAATTTATTATTCACCGTAACTCATATGTTTACGCATCAACACACATTATTCCCCTAGGTCACAGATTCAACCCAATTTTTGGCCTTGGAATTTTTAACCTTGTAATGAATAATTATGTTTTGTGGATGACTTAATTGAGACTAAGCTTGATCAAGGTGCATTGCAATGTTAGAATGAAGTAGTGAACTCATTGTCATGCTTATGCAGTTTTGCTAATCCTTCCATTCGAAGTAGTCTATGATGACTACTTTTTGAACTAATAAGACCATGTTATATTGATGTAATCTAATGCCTCTAGTTGACGTGTTTGTAAACTGTAGACTCGCCCTCATGCCACAGTGGAGGTGGAAATATCAGAAGATATGCAGCTTGTGCATTTTGATTTCAACAGGTAACGCAATATTTCAAGCATGCTAGCTTCAGTTAGTTGTGAGATATCAGAAGGAACACGTCATTGATTGTCTAAATAATTTTATTTGAAGAGACAACATCTAACATGTTCGTAATAAGGGTTTGTCAAGATTTGTTTGAGATGGTTAGGGTACCGTAATTCATTATTTGTCTCAAATGCAGCACTCCCTTTGAGCTACACGATGATAATTACGTCCTCAAGGCAATGAAATTTAGTGGAAAACGACAAATCAATGGTGGCCCACAAAATGACAGAGGTGAGAGCTCTAGCATGCCTAATTCTTACCAACTTCAACTACCTCATCATCCTTCAGGGTCGAATATTTTGGTTAGGCCCCCCAACTCATCCCGTCTTCCTGGAATATTGAAGGCACGAGTCAAGCATGAGCACTAATACAACACAAAGATGCTCGTCGCATTTGTACATAATTAGAATGTGAACGGGAGCAGCTGGATTGGTTGTAGCCTCGTACAATTTTTGCATGGCGGTCATGGAGAGGGAGCTGGAAGGTCGTACAATTTTCTCCTTCATAGATTCTCTTATACGTACTACAGTTTAGGCATCGATTGATTTGTCCTCATTTTTCTCTGTTATTTAGTAGAAAATGCAGCTTCGAGTGTTAGCTACCATATTCGACTTTTTTTTCCTGCAAATCTGGAATGTAATTCTTTTGTTAAGATGTTTGCTGTATTTTGCTGAAAATGGGGGTTCCTTGCATGTTTGATTGTACAATGTTTTGATGTTATTGCTTTAAGGTGAATGAGGTAGGTTTAACTTTGACTCGAAACAGGTTGCAGTGATATAAATCAAGAAAATACTGGATATATTTTATTATCGTCTATATTATTCACAAACTGTATATAGGGAGGTAAATTGCATTGTATTTAACACTGTTTGATAGATTCAATCAAGAAAATATAGAAAATGACATTCTTGACTGTTTTACTTTTACATATTGATGGTGTGTTATTAATCACAGTAAATTTTTGAATTAGAATACGAAAATATAAAGAATACGAAAAAAGAGGAACTTAAATAAAAATTGTGAAATTGTCTTTTTCTAAATCTTTACTTTTTGGAAAATAGAGGTAACAAATTATAGGAAGTCTAGCGTGATACCATTGCGCGATGGAGAACATAATTTATAAATAATATTTGATAAAAACTTGTATAAATTCAGTTTATACTATGAATTTTATTTTTAATTCATATCATTTGATTCTATTCAGGGTATAATATGGGTCATATTTAATAATTTAAAAAAATGTGTTGAAAATGAGTCAAATAATTTAAATTTATAGCAATTCATGAAAGATTAACTTATAATATTTTAATACTTAGAATTGGATGAAAATTAATTTGTTATTAAATTATGAACTGTGACGCCATGAAATCGTTTTATGTTAGAATTTGCCGACTAAATAAAACAAAACATGTCTCATGAATTAGTCGTGATATGATATGTGGCCAAAGCTAAAGCCAAGTGTGTAGTGTGGAATGTGGATTAGCATGATGTCACCGGCTGCACTTGTGATGACGTAATTATCACGGAATTTTTTCCAATAGATTAGTGCCACGTTGCAAGACCTAAGACTAGGTGATAAAGTGGGGACCATCAGCGCGTGTTTCCACTTGCTCGTTTGGAATGTATAACGTTATATACTCTATCCGTCCTAAACTCTATGGTATTCTATCTGTTCATGAGAATTTAGTGTACTAATGATAAAGTGATAAAGTGATGAGATAGGAAAAATTGTTTATTAGTATTTTATATGATAAAGTGATAAAGTGATGAATAATTGAGGTAAAAAGTGTAAGTAATTTTATCATAAAGTTTGAGACAAAAAAAGTTGCTACTTTAACACAGAATTTGGGACGAAGGGAGTAATATTTTATTATTTTAATCTAAAAAGTATTAATTTAATTCAATATGTGTAAGAATTGTATGGAATGAAACTTATTCGAAGTTAATATAAATCACATCATTTAATTATTCACTATAAATATTTATGATGTAATATAAGTTATACTATATAATCCTATGAGTAATATTTTTTATAATAAAAAATTATATCCATTACTTATCACAATTAATATATTTTAATAAAATAAATTAATATTTTTTATATAAAACTTGTTCACCCTATATTTTATATTGTAGTCTTTAATATACTCCAACTCCAAGTCTCCAACAAGTGAAGGCTACATCCAAAATTAAGGATAAAGTTTATTTATGAATAAAGTATTTTTATACACCCATAGGATCTAAATGCATTGTAATTTGAGAGTCAGACTTTTCCTTTTTATTTGTTTATTTTGTTTTGTAATAGTTGCAATTTGCAAATCTAAATGTATTTGGATTGTTAGTACTTCTCCTAGCACTAATAAATACTCCCTCCGTCCACTAAAATTGTGCTCATTTTGTTTTAACATGTATGTTTATGAATATAATTTTTTTATTTTTATCGCTCAACAATCACTTAATTACTCAAGTTATTATTATATTTTACTCACAATTAATTATATTATTCATAAATGGACTTAATTTTTTTTTTGTATAACATATCAAAATAAAATAAACATAATTTTTGTGGATGGAGGGAGTAATATGTATAACAAATAATTACAAATCCATGGCGGCTGCGCAAAAAATATCTATTGCATATGGATAAATTAAAAAGAAAACAAGTGTCTTGTCACTCACTCTCTCTGTCCTCTATATATATATATATATCACCTTTATTTATTAATAATGCATAAATACACACAAGTTGCATTTCTCTTTTTCCTTACAACCATTCTCATTTTTCTATTCTCATTTTTCTCCAGCCCTTTTTGATCTTTGATCATAAATATATAAATATATATGGGGAATAAGAATCTAAAAAAGGCCGGTAACAAAATCAAGAAAATTGAGCCACTTAAAGTTGTGTACATATCAAACCCTATCAAGTTCAAAGCCAGTGCTTCAGAATTCATGGCCTTGGTGCAAGAGCTCACTGGACAAGGCGCCGACACGCCGGAATCCCCCACTTTCACGGCGGATGAAGACGCCGGAGAGGCGGCGAAAGTGGTGGCTGATGAAGACAATGCTCATGCAGGATTAGAGAAACAAGACCCTATTATTAGTTATGGTGAAGTGGATCAAGAAAGGTCCGACCCGGAAGTTTTCGGGTCGTATGATGATTTGTTTCTTTGTCCAGAGATGATAGAGAATTTGCAGGGGCGATTTGTTGGCTCAAATCTACTTGATGTTCTTACAAACCTAGATGCAATGTGATACTACAAACTAATTAATTAATTAATTAATTAATTATAGGTGTGTTATTTGTGGCCTCAAATTTAGTTTATGTGTTACTCATCTTGTTCTTGTCATCTTGTTTTTGCAAATATTAATTCGTTAAAAATAATAATTTAGAAATGAATATTTGAATCACAATTTTATGTGACTATTTAGGATCCCAAACCAAGTCAGACCTTGCGTTTTAGGAGTATCGTCTCATATATGATTAAATTACACATATTGTAGCTAGTAATTTGTTGATAGTCAAATCACTCGTTTGCATTTCGTTAGCAAAAGTGGATGTAATTTTTGGTATTTGGTTGCATAAATTGACCAATCATCCAATAATATTTAATTCCACGTCATCTTGTAGTTCAGAATACCACTCATCCAATGTGACAAATGTAAAATCTAAAAACATCTAAATTGGTTTTTGGCAAAAACTGTTTTTGAAGGAATAAAAGCATGTATGGCTCAACTTAATTATGAACTCTTTAAAAAAACTTATAAAATATCTAGGAATTTATAAGATGCTTAAATAAGCTAAGAAATTTTATAAAAAAAATGTATTGCACAGAAATTCTTTTAGATATTGGTCAAAATTCATGTTATTTATTCCCATAAGTTATATTACTAAATACTCCATCCATCCCAAATCAATTTTCACAATTATTTTTAACTCGCGTTTTGTGAGCGAATTTTGTATTAGTAATTAAAATTATAAACTGACTTTTAAGGATGAATATGATAGATAACCCCTCAAAAGTCATTTTATCATTTCAATTACTAATACAAAAATCGCTTATAAAAACACGAGCAAAAAGTAATTGTGAAAACGGATTTGGGACGGAGGTGGTAAGTTTTTGCAAAAACTAGTATGACCTAATATCAAATCCATGGAAATTCTTAAGGCCCAGTTACGCTAAGACTGAATTACTGTTCGGCCCAAGTTGAAGGTGTCAATAAAAAGAGACGAGCCCGTTTTTGTTTTGCAGTAGCAATAGTAGTAGAGTACATTTGATTTCCAGAACATTAAAATTAATCCGAAACTAACTAACCAACCAACAAACAGGCAGGCTTTCTATTCTAGAAAAGGTGTGGATGATCATACCACCATTTAGAGAAACCTTTTTGGAGAGCCTCTCGCATCCACGCGTGCCTACAGCACTCGGTTGCTTCGGGTATTGTCACCCAACTTCTTTGGCGGTGGCTTTTCTCCGGCCACGACTCCATCTCCTCCTTCACATGCAAAGCGTACATAGCAGCTTTACACAAACCTTCTGGACTGTATTCGTCCTGCAACGTTTTGCTCTTAAATGGATAAGATCCCAGAAAATGCTGCAAAATATACAAATAAAATCAGATTTCTTTTTATAAACATCTCAAAGGAGGCTTTTTCCTTTTGTATATAATCAACATTTTCAACACAATTTAGATAATCATACGACTAGGTCGCCTCGAACTCCAGCCTCTTCCATGGCTTCCCTAACTGCTGCCTCCTCAGCTGTTTCATCGTTTTCCCACCCACCCTGCAGAAAATTTAAGGAGATAAAAAAAATGTCAGTGATATCTAAGCCCTTGCTCTCCCATGATTAGATAGAATTTAGAATCCCTGCAAGCAACGAGATAACCGAGGGCAGAAAGGAAGTGGCACGACACGTAACTATAATAAGGAATCAATATCACTTCACCATCATAGTAATTCTGAACAAAGATTAGCAAAACCTATAAGCATAGCAGAGTTCTTAGAAGAGCTCAAATTTAAAATAGGTATCGAACAAGGAAGTCAAATGTCTAAACTGCTGTTCTTAATGCTGTATTATAATCCTACAGGCTACGAGGATCATTCTTTGAAATTGAGGATACTCTGGGATATGAGAATGTAACTAAATGTGAATAATTGTGGAAATATATTCAACCAAAGAGCATATGACAATGTGAATGTTAAATGAACACTTGTCCAGAAAATATCGACAGACTGGAAAGATGAGATTTGGCAATTAATTACTTTCATAGACTAATACTCCAGCATTAAATCTACACATATAGACAGAGTCCTCAAGAACAGCTACCCAGTTACTACCATCACATGAAAGAAGGAAAATAAACTGTTATCTCAAAACAGACATATTAGGTATTAACCTAAACACATTATATCCATCCATTTCCCATTTAATCCAAAATCCCATAAAACTAATCTGAAGACCTTCAAATCCAACTGAAGTTTGTAGGGAGGATAGACAAATTTTTCTCTTATGCTAATTGAGATGAGCCAACTAAGTTCTTTCACTTATCCCAAGAAACAGTAGCAAGTAAATATCTACCTTGAAGCATCATACAAAGCGAAAGAGCATATGAAAAGCTCCAGCATACTTAACTTCTGGATACAGCCAAAAAAAGAAAGGGTCAGAAGATAGAGCTAAAAAATATGTTCATAATGGGGGGCATAAAGGTATAACCCAACAAGAGTATTCTAGTTTAAAGATTTATTAGGATACTTTTATTTAATGAAAACGCATGAGCCGATCTATTCAGTAATTATAGAATACTGTAACCCACAAAAGAACATAACAACGAAAAATGCTTCATGCAATCTGCTTCCATTGACTTATTCCCAGAACTCTGACCTTTGGAAATAAAAGACCAGGTCCACCAGTCGAGTTGATCATCAGTACTTCAACTATCTTCTCAGATGTGCCACCACCATCTTCTTTCACAATCTTATATCTGAACGGGATACACCTGCGAAATGAAGACCAGCAAAGTTAGAATGGTCAGAATAGGTCCTCAAGAATCTTTTACTCTCTTTTGTAATTCAAATATACATGTGGACAGATGCAAGCATGCTTCATACAAGTTAATCTCTACTTGATTGTGCATAAAGAAGTAAAACCAGCAAAAAGGGATCGATTTTGTCAATTATAGTGGAAGAAATAGAAATTCAGTCAAAGATGGTATGAAAAACAGCCAGCTTCCCAGAGGCTTTGTAAACAGAAAGTGAGAAGAAGACACCATCCATGTATGCCTCTCATTTGCAGGAACAGAACCCTTGATTCAAGAAATCAAGCATCCATATCAAAAAACAAAATTGAAAATGCAGTTCATCTACATAGATCTTTATTGACATAAACCAATCAATCAAGTGCATAACAAAATTCAAGTGATAACAGCAACTGCACAAACAACAAAAAAAGGGATCTGAGGTTCTGATTTCACTTGAATATCTACTGCACCACCACCAATGAAATAAAATAAGAAACAGTCAATCAAACAACTTGTACAAAATCAAATTCACAAAGCATTTCATACAAAACTCCCCACATTTTTCTCTCGATTCAACAAAACCCAACAACCGCAACTGCACACAGAATCAAATAAACAAGAACACAAAATTTCACCATTCCCTAAATTAAACATCACAAATAGAAACGCAGACCATAATCCATCATGCAAACAAACAAACATCTACAAATAAACATGCACGTACATACAGATGCACACATATAAACAATCAAAACTAGAGAGAGTGAGAACGAAAAATAAAAAAAATGAAATTACCCAGCAATGAGACGGTAACCATCCTCGTAACGCTGCTGATGCCTACCAGTTCGGGCCACCAATTCAGACATTTAATCCAAAATCGAAACGTATCAAGCGAATACCTAAATCTATACCTCTCTATTCGTATTGCGTATCTGATTGCCCTTCCGATTTATGGAAAGGAAGCAATAAATCATAACTGAAACTCGGCTCTAAAATATCTGCATTACTCCTCTTTTTCCACTCATTTTTCTCCAATAAAATCCGAAAATTTTCGCGATTTCTCCATAAGTAAATCCAAAAATATATTATTTTATTAGCATTTGAGGCAGCGAAAGAAAAGGAAGTTGTTTTGGGGGAAATTGTTCGAATCCTCAGTCAATCTGGGTGCGTCCCGTTACAACAAAGGTCGGTTACAAAATATTAATTTTATATTATATACTCCTTTCCCTTCGTCCCAAATTTAATAGTAAAATACCTACTATTTTTATCTCAAATTTAATGATGTTATTTTATTACTTTATCATATAAAATATTAACAAACAACTCTTTTTACTCATAATTACTCATCACTTTATAACTTTATCATATAAAATACTAATAAACAAATCTTTTTACCCCACCACTTTATCACTTTAACATTATTCCACTAAATTCTTATGAACAGTCAAATTACCATTTAATTTGGGACGGAATGAGTATTTATTTAATCTGATTAAATATATTATATTATTTTATTTTATTTTTTAATATTATGTGTATAATAAATCTCATTTCAATTTTATTTCTATCAGACTTCGAATCAAATTATCCGTACTCTTTACTAATTTCATTTTATTAATTTATCATTTGTAGGTCTAGATCTTGTATGCACCCGGGTACACTGTGTACTCATAGTGTATTTTAGAAGCGTGCAACTTATTATGTTAAAAAGTATAATTTATTTACATAGAAAAGTGCAACTGTTAATATGGGATTATAGTTGCATTCTTTTGTTCGGAATAATTGCACGTTTTTATTTTATATAGTTGCATGCTTTTAAAATACACTATGAGTGCACGGTGCATCCGGGTGCACATGAACAAGTCCAGTAAAAAACCAAAGCTATATTATCACAACTCTTATCATACATTGTATGTAGCAAAAGTTAAACACAAAAATCCTGCATTCCTTTCAGTCCATACACTTCTTCAAGGCCAAAGAGGATGATGATCTCCTCTCTTGTATAACTAAGAAGTTGAAAGGCCTTCAACTAAGGGCGTGTTTGAAAACCAAATTAACAGCTTTTACAATCACTTATTTTCAACAGTTTAAAAACTTTTGAACATAAGTGATTCTTTACTATTTTCTAGAGTTTACACATTTAAGTCGAAAATCAGAACTTCCCCCGTAATATGGAAGGACAAATTGTTCTGGGAAGTTTTCATGTGTATCAGAACTTCTGTATAAGTTCTAACAATGAGCTGTAAGTTCCGATGATTGCACAGACAGTGCCCAACACGACAATGCCGCTACTCAGCACAATCTGACATCCAATAAAGAAAAAATAGCGTAGACAATTAGTGGCAATGTGCTTCAAATACGAGCATATGAACAAAGGTATATGTATATCTTAGGCTTTACATATGCTAAAACAACTGTATTCTTTAAGAAAAGTGATTGATCTCATTTAGTTACCTGCATTGTCGAGGCGTTCTTCTTTCCCAAAATTTTCAGAAAGCATAAAGCCGGAATGTCCATAGCCTAGATCAGAGCCAGGAAAAAAACTTTTCTTTAGCAAACTAAAAAGAAGTAAAACGTTTCCTAGGAATATGATTGTTATTACCATAAGAACACTGAAGAGAGAACCCATTAGAGACATCATAGTTCCTGCAGTGCAACGATATTAAATTGGAGGATACGTGAACAATCACAGACGTGCAAGAAAACCATGTTCATTCCACTTACCGAAAAATGGAACAAGAAATGCAACTAAAAGATTAGACAACACAAGTGCCATTCGTATAAGAAGGAAGCACCAGTAACTATCAGACAATTTAGTAGGCAACAGCTCCTCTATGCCTCTTGCAAGTGGATTCATTACCAAGGCATACTTATTTCCAGTTAAGGAAAAAACTGTATATACAGAATATTAAGATGTTAGTTTGTAGGTAGAGAATAGGTTTTGTGAAAGGATATTTGCTGAGTGGATTGATAACCTGTAAAAAGACAAGAATAAAGTTAGATCAAATAAAATACGAGACTGAAATATGAAGATATGCTCGTACTTACTGTTGTCCATAATGCAATCTTGGAAGCAACTGAATCTGGAGGTAGATTCAAAGTAATTTGAGACAATGTGCTTTCTCCAAACATAAGATATCCCATAACTGCAGAGCTGCTATACAGAACAACACACAGAAGAAAACTGCAAAGCAGTAAAATCAAGAAAACCATATGAGATCGATGACAAATAAATGTACTCTAATGCCTTCAGATAAGTAAAACTTTACGCGCCTGAGCAGCAGGGCTGTTGTGAATTTGCTTTTATCAGCCAATGATTGGTAAATATTGGGAAAAACCGAGTGACCCGAGTAGCAGAAACCGTATACACCAATGGAAAAAGGAATACCACTCCAATCTATCAATTTACCACTGTGATGAAATCCAACTCCACCAGCAGTGCCAACAAAGAATAGACAGAGAACTACAACAATGGTTGCAATTACTCCACTAGCTGACAAATCAGTAAACGACACTCAAATTAAACACCGTAAAAACAAGAGGATGAAGCAGAAGATGAGTGTTGTAATGACCTGAAAGGTAAGAAATGAATCGGAGATCTTTCAGCAACAGAGTTGGTAAGATGATGAGAACAGCGAGAGTTGCAAACAAATGC
Organism: Stenogyne calaminthoides; assembly: GCA_037126765.1. NCBI lineage: Eukaryota > Viridiplantae > Streptophyta > Magnoliopsida > Lamiales > Lamiaceae > Stenogyne > Stenogyne calaminthoides. The sequence goes on along the minus strand of JBBCBC010000037.1, from coordinate 7,922,057 downwards.
ATCGAATCAATCTGGAACCCGAGTATATCCAACGAAGTTCCAGGATATATCGTTACAAGATTGTCCCCTTCCAAGATCAAGTATTCCAAGCACGATGTCTGCAAACATTGCACGTGTTAGAATTCAAGAAAGGATTGGAACGACTAATCTTGCCAGGAGCAAAGCCTTTGTCTTACATACAGTTCGGAGTACAATATGATCTGCAAGAAAAAACCGAAAAAAATTCAGTACATCTGCAGGACGGGTCTAGAATTTTGCTGTAAGTTGGTGAAAAACTTACGGATATTAAAATACGTCCCCATTTCCCAAATGCAGCTTCTCCCATATCAGGAAATGTCAATATGCCTTGCGTGCTTTCAAAACAATGTCGCATAAGAATTGCTGTATAACAACAGATAAATGCAAATAGAACTAAAACGAGCAGACTAGCCCAGCCGGCTCCTTTCACCGCGTACGGCGTAGAAAGCAGCCCCACACCAGCCATGACATTAACACCTACAACGTAGTAACACAAGTGAAAATCCCTTATATACAAGAACATTACAAGAGTTTCTAGAAATTCAGCGCACCATTGAAGATGGTCTGAATTAAGCTGCAACCATAGTTGACTGGGAGTTCTCCTGTTGGCTGCTTGTAAAACGAAGATTTATCGGACAATACCGATTCTGCCCTCAATCGATCAACTTCTGCCGGCTCATGCTCATGTCCTTTCTTGTAATCAGCAAGTAAGGGCTTTCTTTGATTCACATCTAAGAAATTGTGACTGTTGATCACAGGGGAACCAACGGATATACGAGGACGAAGTATACCAAAGCTTGGTGATGCAGATATTGAATATATATCCACTGCTTCTCTGAAAGAATAACACGTAACAAATACTGATACAAGTTCATACTAGGGAACCAAATAATTTTCCCTAAAAATTCCCAAAATTCACAATGAGGTGTTCCAGAGGACCTATTATAATGACTAAACACAGTTGAGTATATCAAATCAAAATTTAGAAATTGTATAAACAACTCATTCCACACACATCTGTATATATACTTGAAATTGAATACGAATTAATATTTGGCAACCCTAATTCATCAAATCAGGCTCAAGTACCTGAAGCTCCGAGGCCATTGCTGTGAAACAACAGAAGAAGATCTGGAAACCAATCCATCTTCATGATCGTCGTCGTCGTCCGGCGCCTCCCAGCCACTGTCTTCGACGTCACAGTCACTGTCTTCCAGGAAATACTCCGACGAGTGTCTGTTTTCCGGCGTCATCTCTCGAGTTTCCTAAATTAGTCAGGCATTGTAGCTTGGAGACATAAATAGAGGCAACGAGTTGCAGGAATCAGGCCCCATGGAAAAGAATATGTGATTCGGAGCTTAGATAACGACAACTGCAAGATTGATTGAAAGTCATGTGTGGGAGAGAGAAAAAGATAGAGATGTTTCTCCATAGCCTTTGCTGCTTCGAGGAGGCAAAACAGTTACTTTCGCAGAATTTGCAGAAGGGGTGTTTGTTCTCTGAATTTGTACCCCTTTTTTGCCCTTTTTGTAGGTTTATCCTTTGAGCCGTTTGTTTGGAGGGATATGGATACAGGATAACGTTATTTGCATTTTAGCATCTTAATTATCTTACTATAGACGTTATTTACGTCTTATGTAAATTTTTTAATTTAACTTTATTAAGAGGTGGTTAATGGTTAATTTATTCTTACTTCTACTGGTTTTTTTCAGTTTATCAAAGGATTGAATTTTCAAAGAAAGAACAAAATGTTTTGAAATTGACGTGAGATGTATGGCGCCAAAATTATAATTAAATTAAGATAAGATGAGAAAAAGACACATGGTACCACAGTGGAGCCAATAGTTTAATGTGTGGCGCCAAAAATAATTTTGAAAATATCATATTTTGCAACCATCAACATCCATAAAATTACTGAAAATACACCTATTTTGTAGCTTTATTTTATTGTAGTTGTTTTAATAATTAAAACAGAACGTACTTTAATTCATACTAGAATTTGAGATACAATAACTTTCAACTGCCTATACTATTGAGTAAATAACAATCAGCATTACTCTCAGTTCATCAGCATGAAGACAGTTTGTTCAACTAATGTTCTTTTTGTATCAGTACTTGTGTACAAGATCTAACACCGAGTTATAAGCTCCGGTGATTGCACAGACGAAGCCCAAAGCGATAATGCCACTGCTCAGTGTGATCTGATAAGAAAAATCGCGTTAAGAAACGGTATCATAGAGATTGAGGATATGGTATTAAGTTTTGATGATTTTACATGGGTCGCTGACGCATTTTTCATTCCAATAATTCTCAGGAAACATAACGCCGGAATAATCATACACTGGATCACAGCCACAAGTAGCTTTTGAGAAAATCTTTATTCGAGAAATAACATTTAATGCAAAGAACTAACAATTTAATAGAAAGATCAGCATCATTACCATAAAAACACTGAAGACGGAACCAATTAGAGACATCACAGTTCCTGCAAAGAAATGCTCAAACCTTTAGTTGATTGTAAGTGCAATCATGGAGACGTACAAAGAAAAAAAGAAATTGTGTTTAGCCTTGCATGTGATGTGTAGAAAAGACCACCTACCGAAAAATGGAAGAAGAAGCGCAACTACAAGAGTAGACAAGGTCATTGTCATTCGAACAAGAACAAAACACCAGTCATTATTAGACAATCTTGCAGGCAATAGCTCCTCAATGCCTCTGGCCAGTGGATTCATTAACAGGGCGAACGTATTTTCAGCTAAGGAAAAAAATCTCCGTGAATATAGCTTTATGATATAATATATGAATTATGAGTTGAAGAAAATGAATCTCCAAAGGATATTTGGTCAGTGGGCTGATAACCTGTATAATAACAAGCGCGATGTTAATTTAGTTAACAAGAAACAAAACTCCTAAAAATTTAAAAGGTGAGTTTTATGAAGTGGCACTTACAGTTGTCCATAATGCAACTTTAGAATCAACTGTATGATAGGGTAGATTCAAAGTAAACTGGGACATTGTGTCTTGACCAAACATAAGAAATCCCAAAATGGCAGCACTAGCATAAAATACAAAGCAAATACAGAAACTGCAGCGATAAAAAGAAAGAAATTAAGATGGAAAAAATAAAAGTCTAATGCATTTGAAACAGAAAATGGATGATAAGAGCTTTTTAATAAGCAACAGTCGTGGTACCTTATTAGTAGTACTTTGGTGAATTTTCTTTTATCAGCCATTGATTGGTAAATATTTGGGAAACACAGTGTGCCCTGAATAGCAGAACCCATATATACCAGCAGAGAAAGGAATTCCGCTCCAATTTATCAGTTTACTACTGTGATGAAATCCAACTCCATCGAAAGTGCCAATAAACAATAGGCAGAGAATTAGTACTACTGTTAAGATGACTCCACTAGCTGCCAAAAAATAAAAATAAAAACAGTTAAAAATGAGGTTCAGACAATACAGTAAAAAGCACGAAGCAGGGTTGAGTATTGAAGAGCACCTGAAATGTAAGAAATAAATCGTAGATTCTTCATCAAAACAGTTGGTAAAATAATGTATTGAGAGGCTTGCAAATAAATGCATGGAATCGAATTGGTAGCCAAATATAGTTAAAGACGTTCCGGGAAATATACTTGTGAGGTTATCCCCTTCCAAGACGACAAATTCCACACAAGACCCCTGCATTCGTGATTACAAGTTAAATTCTGGGAAAAAGTAAAAGAAACTAAACTTGCATCGAGGAAAATTTATGCTTACATATAGTTCCAAGTACAATATGATCTGCAAGAAAAACCAAATTATAAATTAGGACAGCTGCAGATAAATCTGTACAACAAGCACATATATTGGTTAGGCTACTGATTCTTGATTCAGCTTTGTCTAATTTAACATAACAACAAGCAAACTCTTTGCAGTAGTTTGTTAAAATAAGGTTTCACGGGTCAACAATTAGGCCATTGTCTACCAAAAAAGGCAAGTGAACTGGTATATAGAATATAATGCCACCCAAGAGGAACTTCATGAATACTTTCTCAAGAAAGTAAAAAGATATATCAACTTACGGTTATGAAAACCCATATCTGGAAATGTTAATATGCCTTTTGTGCTTTCTAAATAATGTTTCATAAGAACAGCAGTATAACAAAAGATGGATGTAAAGAGAGCAAGAACCAACAAACTGGCCCAACCAGCTTCTTTCACTGTGTATGGTGTAGAGAGCAATCCAATACCAGCAATAACATTAACAGCTGCAAAAGTTGGCAATCAAATTGAGTGATTGAAGAAGAAAATAATGTTTATTGCAAGTTCAACCCAGAATGGGCCAAGCAGAGGAATTGACCCCAAAATAATTCAAATCCTCATCCAAAAGGTGTTCAATTTTTCCAGGATGCAAAATCTCATCTCCATCTAACACAGCAATGATTCACATGAGAGAGTAAGGAGGGGAAAAAAATGGAAAAGGAAATTTGAAACATCTCTTCACTTTTGACTCATAAATGTATTGCATAGGATGGCAAGTTGACGTTATGTCAAGTATAAATTATAAAAGAAATGCAACATGAAGCTTCTAGATGTCTGTGAATTATTGCTTACTATTGAATATGGTTTGAACTAAGGTGCAACCATGGCCGATAGGAATTTCTCCCGTCTCTTGCATGGACTTGTCGGACAACATCGACTGCACTCTTAGTTTGTCAGAATCTTCAGCCTGATATCCTATCTTATGATCAGAAAGCAAGGGCATCTTTCCATTCAAGTCCAATAAATCTTCATCGTTGATTACTGAAGAACCAAAATGAGGTAGAGAAGAACGAAGTATTCCAAAGCCTGGTGATGCAGCTATCGAATATATGTCACTCGCTTCCCTGAGATATAAGAGACTAAGCTTTAAGATACAAGTCATATTGAAATCTCCATGTTTCAATGACAAACATTACCATCTTCCAGTTGTTGCAATAAACGAGGACATCTAAGATTTTGATCACCTTTTATCTGATTAAGCAAAGATTTAGTGCTCACAAGAGAATTACGGACATTACTACAAGGAAAAACATAAAACATGAACGACAAAGTTGACACGTCCTTAGTTTTAACAAGAAATACTCAAGCTAAATACAGAGCTATAAAAGTGATTCTTCACCTTACCGATGGAAAAACAATGTGCATAATTGCGACTAATGCTATTTGTGGACGCAGATAGTAACCCAAGATCAAGTATAGCCTAGCAAAGGATTAATATCAACGTTGTGGAATTGCATTATACTTCAAATCAATACAACATTCAACAATTTTCATCCATAATTAATCTCAAAAACAAATAAAAATTGCTTAAACCCTCACATCCAACCAAGTATCCAAAATACCATTCTCTATCAGGCAAAAAATCAAATACCTGAAGCTCCGAGGCCAATGCAGGGATTCGAAAGAAGAAGAACGTGAAACCCTATCACCTTCATTGTCAACACAACCGGTGTCCTCGTTATCATCGCCTTCATCTTCTATCCCGCCCTCCACCGCCCCCTCCGATTCGCCTCCTTCAAAAACAAAATATCCGCCGGCATCATCCCAGAAATACTCCGATGAATCTCTATTCTCCGACGCCATCTCTCAAGCTTCAATCAAGCTTCCAATTCTAGTACCCGCGAATCAAATCCTTGAAACCCTACACACACATACAAAGTACCACAGCCGATCAGTACCAGTTTAAGCCCTAAATTACATTACACATTTAAAAAAAAGGCGCGACGCATTTGAACGAAGATGACAACAAATCAACAATTGCATGTTTTGCCAAATCGGCGACACGTTCAAATGCAACACATGTGCGTGTTTTTGTGTGTAATAGAGGGGGTAGATTAGACCAATTTTCCGGCCGACGGCTTACCGACGTACGGCGGGTGGCGGAAAATGGAACGACTCTGCTGACTGCTGTCAAAGTGTGGTATACAGTTTTTCAGTAGCTGTTAAAAACAAATGGCTTAAACATGTTTATTAAATTAACCTTTTAGTAAAATAATTTGCATATCTATTTCTTTTGATTATTCAATCATTTGATAATTTTGGCCAATCATTTGTTAGGCAATATTCAATCTCGGTGATTTGGAGCAAGAATTTATTATGTTTAACTAAACATTTGCTATGTAATCACAAATTTATGGTAATTTTGATCAATCAATTTATTACGGTGTTGCATATCTTTTAAAATATTGACAAATCATTCTTTCCAAAAAAAAATAAGAAAAAAAATTATTGACAAATCATGAATGTAACTTTAGTTTCATTACTTTTGTCACGTCACGGTGCTAATATTTTCAATAAAAAAACTCATTTACACACTCAAAGTATTCTTTGAAGTGGTAATTAATATTTTCGAAATCTCAATTTGCACTCTCAATTAACATATATAAAGACATGCATACTCCATAATAAGAAAGAAAATATAAATGCTATATTTATATTACTAAAGTAAAAAGAAAAAACATAATTTAATGATGTCTCTCCTTATCTTATTCGTATGGTGATGCGCCATCAACTCCTCATCTTAAATAAATGTTACTGATATTTATATTTATTTTTGTCAAAAAAATATATTTATATTTACTTTTAAGTATTTTTTATTTAAAAAAATATTCTAGTATTGTTGACTTTTTTCCTTTAAGTATCTTTTCAAAAAGAAAATCTTTTAATATGTTGACCAACCACATGATGATGCACTAATACAATAATATATTTAGATAATAATTATCAAGATTAATGTTTGAAGAGTCTTGCGTGAGAGAGTCTCATATATGAAATAGAGCTCCATTTTAATATATTTAATATTATTTTAACACGTCTCAATATGAGACCATGAGACGGTCTCATATAAATTTTTGTCGTAATATTTTTGTCATATTTAGGGGGTATTTTGAACCACCTTTTAAATAGTTAGAAACACTTTTTTTTTTTAAGTTGATGTGACCTAATTATTTAAAAAAAAGTGCTTCTTAGATGTTATGTGAAGTTTTAAAACACCTCTTACATTTTAAAGAGAAATTATATAACGCATAGATTCAATATACACATCAAATTTAGCATTTCCGTAACCAAAAATTAAGATAAATTAAGCATTCATCTAGGCCATTAACACCTATGGGAATTATTTTATATTTGCACTTAATAATCGTTTTTGATAGCACAATTACAAAAGGAGAATGTTGTAAATACATATAAAAACAATTAAATGAATGTTAATAGTCGCACACTTATTTTAATTCAATCACATAATCATTCCTTTCTTGACCATGGCCATAAACATTCTGTAACAAAAAAATATAAAACCTCCAAATGAAATATTCTTTGCTTGTGATGCTAATACATCAAATAGACTCACATCAAATAGACCCCATTTCAGAACCACACCAAAATAGACCCAAAAATATACCCTCTGAAATTAGTCTTTTCTTCTCTATCTTGGTAAATTATGGGCCAATCCCTCAACAAATCTGGTAATTGTAGTTTTCGTAATGTTAAATTGTGTGTTAATTATTTTGTATCTATTTCATTAAACAATTGTTTTTTTTTTGAAAGGCATTAATCACTTGTTTGGATATGTAGGAATTGATGAGAAAAAGGAGAGAGAAATTGAGCCTATGATTGCACAATGCTATGATAAATATTTTATTGACTCCAAGAATTGGACCTCTGCAGATTTCTATCATGCAGTTTGTCAAACCGTCGAGTATTTCACTACATAATCGTTTTATTTTATTTCATACAATACTTTTTTCTCTAAGAAATTCATAATTTACAATTGAAGTGTTTTTTTTTCAGAGAAATTAACAAAACTATTGGTAGCACTCAATTTCGGGTGCCACAAACCAGCACACTGGATCGTGCATATCAAGTAAGTTTATCGAGTCGTTTATCGTATTTATTAGATGTTACACCCGATGAAATAAATTAACGAGTCGTTTATTGTATTTTAGAAACATCATCAAGGGAAAGGGAAGTTGTTAAGGAAGGAAGAATTTCAGAAGATCCTACAAGAGGTGATTCTTGACACAGGAGTAACTAACGTTGGAGCAAAAGACATGTTATTCTACATGTATGGTATACCAGCTACAGCCTTGTTTTTGAAGCAACGTTTGGTTCCAAAGTTGATTCCAAATGAAGCTTTCATCCCCATTGTAACTTCTGCTACTGTTTTTCTTCTTGCAAAGCTCAACAAGATATGATGAGTTGGGTTTGAATTTGATCTTTCATAATAAGTTTGGTGTCAATTTCGACACGTTTCTTGTATCGATTTCACGACAATTTCGCTAAAATTGCAAATTTGGTCACATAACTAAGTTTCATAAGATATGGCATATATTAACAGCATGCTTTGTAAGGACACTGCAAATCCATAACATCCCAATGTAGCCAACAATGATAAAAATAAAATTTAGAAAGGGAAAAAAACCGCATTCACCTATAAGATAATACTGCAACAAAAACATCAACCATGAAGATCAAAATAAACATGATGCGTTTATAATCGCATACTTATTTGAATCTTTATCAATCAACCATGACTTTTATCAAATTCCACTTCAGAACTTCTTGACACACTGCAAATTTGAAACCTCTCATCAATGGCAATTATGGTATATCTTTCACCAGCCACAAAAAAGGTATCAGGATTGATAGCACTTCTTGTAGTTCCATCACCACTATTGGCCACAATCCAAATATCACTGAATCATATTTGTCGACTCAACTGATCCAACCAGAGAACACAATCAAGCTCAAAGATTTCCACGTACTTCAGTTACTGAATTATAAGTTCCCATTAAACCAATCTGGTAAGCTTGGCACAAGCTGCATGAGTAATAGATAGAAAATATCATCAGTGCTAAGAACATTCGCATACTAGACCAAGTGAATTAGAGCAATTAAACAATAGCAGAAGACAAGGCAAAATAAAACACCAGCTTCGAGATCCATTTTCCAGTAATTAGAATTTCCGAAGATAGACCCCTATAGAGTCGTTAAGCAACTGAAATAAAAGCAGCTTTTTGTACAAAATAATATGTCATTTGTTGCATAAACAATAATACGGATGAAATCATAATGCACAGAGTTTGGAGGCATAATATATAAACAGAGCACCAAAACACATGCTGACGAATTCACATAGAGCCCCCCATCATGATTAAACTCCAGATGCCCCAAGAGAAGGGGCAATGTGTGGTATCAACCAACCAGATACTTCAAACTCCAGACAAACTACTATAGTTCATTTACTTTTCAAGCAAATAAAAAGATATAAACCACATATCAACATTAACATAATGAGAGAGAGAGAGAGAGACTTATTCAACAGCAGGTGCCTGCAAGACTCCAAGACCAACCATTCTCCATGAAAAACTTAATAACATCTGGCCATTTTCCAACAAAGACGGACGAAATAATAGCACCCACCACAGACATTTGCCGCAATAAATTGGTCACACCTAATAAAAATAACAACTGGATGAGAAACTAAAGTAAAGAAATCCCACAAAATATGAGGTTGATTACTTCATTACGTGATACGAAACATCAGTTAGTAAAAATAAATTCAAACACATACTGCAAAAACTAGCAAGAAATTACCTTTGTCATCTATGCTCATTTAATCACCTCACACAAAGAAACGCCCTTCCCAAAAAGATTGTCCTTGATGCTGCTGCTGCTGCTGCTGCTGTTGCGGGGGGCCCACAGGCTGCTGATTCCCCTTTTGAAATTCTTTCTGCTGCTCCTCGTACTGCAGCATATGTAGTGATAAGGGATAGTCCTGCCAACCCATCTGGTTTTCACTCTGGACCTGCTTCCCAGGGAAAGGGAAGGTTGCCATCCCCATTTGGCCATTGCTCTTGCTCACAGATGGGAATGAAGGGCCCACCTGATTCATTGAATTACCAAATCCAACACTTTGATTTGATGAAGACAGCTGATACCCATCCAGCCAGCTGTAATCATCTATTTGTGGAATGGGATTTCCATTTTTCATGGACATGTCATTGTACAACGGCTCATCCACGACCTTCGCTGGAACAGAACCAAAACCAGGTGGTGGACCAAAGTGTCTAACTGGTCGACCTACAGGATTCTTCTTTGACCCAAGTGGCATCATTGAAGATGGTTTCACAGGCAGGCCACCATTAGATGCTCCAGATGATATGACAGCATCAATCTTTGATAGCACAGCAGATTGTGGTATCTTTCCAGAAAAATTATGGCTGGATCCAGAATTCACAAACTGGGGATACGGCAAAGAAAAAGAAGCAGGTTGAGAAACTCCAAAATTATCTATCAGATTAGATTTCACAGAGGCACCATTTTCCATCAAATTCAGCTGGCCCAGACCATTGACAACAGGAGCCTGTTGAACATATTCTACAGGCCACTTTGACGTTTCAGGTTGGACTGGCTGCAGATACTGAGAAGTGCCATCAGCAATAGTATTAGTAGCAGTTGCAGCAGGTTTCGTTGTGGCATTTAGCGCACTCTGCAAAAGAATACTATCATGTGCAACAGAGAAGGACCCCATTCCATTTCCAAGATCAGTCTTGCCAGCCCCGCCAACAGAAGCAGGAACCTCTGAAGAAGTCAACACTGATGAGTATTCATCCATATGCTTCTCAGTAATCGATGGCTTGAAAAGAATCACCTCATCCTCATCATCTGTTTCAATACCCACCTCTGTTTTTGGTACAGCACCAAGAGTCATCGGGCCTCCTAGTGACATACCTACTGATCTAACAGTCGTGTTAGGTTCCAAATGGCCAGAGAGCAAATGATCGTCAGAACTCTGGGGTTCAACACCAAACACAAACTTTTTAATCCTATTGTCAAAATATACCCCATCGATGCCAACACGAACAACATTAGCAAGAGCTTTGCCGGCAGCAACAATCCTCTTAACACACGCAATCCTTTCCTTACTGCCACCATCACCTCCAAATGAGTGTTTCCTTGAAAAATCAAGGATGAGCTGGGCAGGAAGGAGAGGAATGAATCCTCTCAATTCAAAGTCCTCAGTTATTGCAAGACGATTAGCTGTCTCACTCTCATCATACTTGCTCATATTAGAGAAACATGTTTCGTCTTCATCTTGATTTATAAAGACATTACCACTTGATAACAGCTTATTCAGTAAGGCAATACATTTACTCCAGAAAAAAGATCTAGCTATCACTTGCTTCTCCTCCAATTCACTGCCAACAGCAAAATCCTGACGACATGCCAACCATTCCACGAAAACCATAATCCCAGGAAGCAAATAGCTCGATGAGGGATCACTTAACTGGTTACACCGCTCGACAATGCAGCCCATCAATTCAAAGGTAGCAGTAAAAGCATTTTGAAGCAGGACAGAACGTTGAAGAATATCAGCATACGATTGGTTTTCACTTTCATTGTTCACATTATGCACAGTAAATATCAGAATCGCAATCATCCTGACAATTGCAAGTCTACATTCAGCAGCATCTGAACCGAAGTTAAATCCCTCATTGAGGCCAGTGAAAAGAAGTTCCAGTAAATCCTTTTTAACCATAGAGAAGACTTCAGTAAATGTTTCCAGGCTGCGATCATAGCAAAAGAAAAACATCAGTAAAAGATCATTTTTGCAGCATATTCTCCTAATATGCTTCAGTAATCAGAACCAACCTTGTTCGTGTGAAGAGAACGCCATTCAGCCTAACAAATTTTGTTATAAATGATTTAAATAGATCGACTTTGTTTGAAGCACTTTCCTTGACTGCATTAGGTTCCACCTTGTTGTCCTTCACCGTAGTCCTTGAATCCCCTTTGCCTTTTCCCTTGCCAGGAACCCTTGAAGGTGTCGTCTTTGCAGCCGTTGTCTCAGCATCACCAAATTGGTGAATGTAATTCAGACGATTCTGTATTTAGAAAAGGCAAAATACTATAAAAAAAAAAAAATCCATGGACGATAAGACCACATCAAGATATCATGTTCATATGTCAAATTCATCCTTCCTATTATGTCAAAAAAATAAAATCAAGTTGGATTTTCCAATAAATAATATATCAAATATTACCAATACAGGTTCCAAAAGTACTGAGTAGAAAATGCAAGTTCAATGAAGTTTATATTGTCTAACTTATTTACTAATTAGAAACTGGAATTTTACCTTTTCAAATGCAATGACCAAGTTATCTCTTGCAGTAATAAAGGGATTATCCACTGCCAGACTTCGAAAGTAGCGATATGTTGACAGCAGTTCATCATTAGAATATCCAGCCAGTATTGCAAGCTGAGAAATGCAGATGAAGACATTTAGGTTAGGTGAGCACAAGATGACAACTAATTCAAACAAAAGCTCAATTGAAAGTCAACAGATAACCAATCTGATATATAAATGCACCTGATGATGCGGGTTACCGCTTGAAGGCCATAGGGACAAAGCTTGCAGATAATAACTTGATGCAGCCGCAAAATCCCGAGCTTTAGAATCCCCTTCCCCATATAAGCTTTTGTATCGAGCAAGATCTCCCAAATAAATCAAACAACGATGGCAGGATATTAGGCCTTTTTTCACCTCAGAAGATTTGTTTCCATCTTTCGACGAGGGGACCTGATTATCTTGGTCATCCAAAAAATGTCCCAGTGGTAGACCATACTTTGCTCTTATCTTCAACATCAGATCATGATAAAATCCAGTAGCCTCTGAGAGGAATGTTTTAAACTGGGAGCGAATCTTTGTAAGTCTATCAGGACCTGGACGAACTGGTCCTTTGCCATTTTGGGATGTAGATGATCCAGCTGGAGCTATAGATGCATTATAGAGTGATCTTAGCTCCTCAATCCTCCTGTAATGTAACTGCCATATAGCATATTCTACATCATGTTGTTCAGAAAAGGCATGGTCTTCAAGTATAATAGCTTCATAATTTTCACGCATATTCTGCCATGTGTTAGGATCTGAAGGGATTCTAGCCTGCGCCGCTTTCCTTCTTTTGTTCTCCAACTCAGCATTCTACCAAAACGACAATGTCATACATGACAACAGACAGCATTAAATTTTTTGCCAGTAAAGCAGAACGAGATAAATATGCAAACAATGTAGATAATGTTCCAGCAATCGGAGTATTTTTTCTGATATCCATACACAATACAAGAACCAAGAATAATTCACCAACTTTAGGAGAGTATACCTTGTTGAATAGGCGTTGAACACGCTCTCTAGAGGTTTTTTCTTTTTCGTTATCCATCAGCTTGGTCATCTTCCATTGAACGATGGATCAGAAAAGTCAAGTTCACAACATGCAGCCTCGGTAGAAACACACAACATTTATTCCAAGAGAATCTGCCTGTATGCAATACATTAATTTGAAATGAGTGGAAGACAAAGCCTTAAAATATTCTCTGCTCATTGCATCCAAAACACGCTTCCAGTTATCCGCACATCACACATTCACCAAATATTATGTTGAGAAACAAAATGATGGCAAATCTCACAACTTCAACGATGAAACCACCACGAATAACAATCAAATTTCTGCCCCCACTCTCATACGTGCATTATTTTCTTTCACAAGCAGGAAAAAGTTATGCATCTTCAATTAATAAATACCCCACATTGTTGTCCTTCACTTAATAGAGCTTCATAGGTTGTTCTACTATATAAAATTGCACAACCGACAAATGACTAGCAATATTTGTCCATGTGGCATCTTTACCAACACCTTTCTTGAATTTCCATATTTGACTTCAAAAAAAGTACTTTGCATGAACAACATCAACCAAAGTCACCACAAAAAGTTTATATTAACAAAACCATCCCGCTTACACCCAGAAGAAACAATAATATACATATACAAACTCATTCAAACTTAATATATACAGAAACCCGGGTGTGAAAACCTAAATTTATTATCATACCCAACTATGTCCAGATCAGGTTACAACAATTAGATTAAGAAAGAAAAAGTTGGACTAATAAAACTGCATTAAGGCAATCCGCAGATACCAACCAGTTTCAACCCTAAAATCAATCCCATTCACCAACAAATAAGAAAACACTAAACAGATACAAATCAAACTAAAAAAAAAATGGTCAAAAAAACCAAACCCAACCACAAAGATCAATCCACAAATTAACAAGCTCAAAACCCTAGAACTAAACAACTTCATACCAATCATCCAAGTTTGTGGTAGGGGGAGAACGAACCTAATCGTCCGAGAAAAAACGAAAAATTAAGAAAGGAGCCGCGAAACAACCAAAAAGAACTCACCCTAACAAAAGAACAGCACCAGATCTGCAAAGATCCCAACCACGACTGCACTCGATGACCCGAATTCAACGTTGCGTTCACATACGCGCCGACAAGAGATGAACTAGGGTTTCTAGGGCTTCAGAAATTGGGGGTTTTCCTCAATGCTCTAAAAAAATCAACTAAGGGTTTCTTATGCAATGAGATTCTGAGCAAGAAGAAAAAAGATATTGAATTGGTGGAAAGAAAGAGAGGAAGAAGAGGGGATGACTTGTTGATTTTTCTCTTTCTTGTTTTCTTTTCTTTTTTTTTTTTTTTCTTTTTTTTTTTTTTGGGGGTGACGTGAAAATCATCGAACTGAAAGGATTTTATATTATTTTGGTGGCTTGGTCTATGCGGCCATGAGAATACTCGCCTCCCCAATGTCTTATCCCAATGTTACGTATATTCACTATTTATTCTCCATTATTTAGGGTTTTTTGGCATTAAAGTTTATTTTTTTTATTCATTCTATATTTATTGTCATGCAGATATATATATATATATATTATTGTCAAATTAAATCCATTATTTTTATATTAACAATTAAAATAAAAAATAATAATATTTAATATATACGGTACTAGTCAAAGTATTTGAATACTTGTATTTTGGAATCAGATATATATCTTGTCAAATCGAAAAGCATTTAAAGAAAATCAAATCATATGTAATTAGCAAATCAAACCAGTCCGGTCAACCAAATCATATCACGTGCGATAGTAAAAAATATAACTCATAATATAATTGTTTAAAATAAAACATTGGATATATTTGTATAGATTTTGAGTTTCATTCAGGGCAAGTGCTCCAATATTATCTCAATCCAGAAAATTCTAATGGATTACTATTGTAGAATTTAAATTTTCCTCAAATTCAAATGCATATCACAAATTAGATTTTTTTTACATGAGGCGTCATAATTATTGATAGGATATATTTTTAATATATAATTCTTTTTCCAATTGATTCTACCTAATATTAAAAACAAATTGTATCTTCAAATATCTTATTAGTTCT
Source organism: Stenogyne calaminthoides (assembly GCA_037126765.1). Lineage (NCBI taxonomy): Eukaryota > Viridiplantae > Streptophyta > Magnoliopsida > Lamiales > Lamiaceae > Stenogyne > Stenogyne calaminthoides. The sequence continues at coordinate 7,906,733 of JBBCBC010000037.1, read as the reverse complement.
TAAATATGTAATTTTTAATTTTATAATACGCATTTCTTACGGATTACGGGATTAGAATTCAAGATAAATATCTATATCAATATTATATAATATATGTTAAACTATTTTTTTTTTAATATAAGGTTAGAAATTGCACGATGTCAAATTGGGCTTAGGTCGTGGGTCTTAAAAAACTTCGTGCCGACAAAACTCTCCGAACAACAAATAATAAGTCCAATTTCTGTATTAGATTAGGCCCGTTCTGTCAACACTGCTACAAATCTTATCAGTAGCTTCGAGTCAATTGTATATTTTTCTCGACGGGTAAGTTTAGTGTAACAATTTTCATGTATTAAAAAATTATAAAATCGTCTTAAATCATGATCTATTCAGGTCGAGTGAACTATCTACATCCTAAATACTAAATAATGAATCTTAAATCATGATTTATTCGGACCTGGTAAACCATGAACCACTCTGGCCGATTGAATCATGAACACCCGATTTTTTCTTACATTAACCATGTACAAAATTTATTTGTAAATAAAAGTTCTTTCATGTATGCAAATTTCATATTAGATTTTCCATTTCTAAAAAAAAAAATCAGAAAAAAGAACTTCCTTTGAAAATCAATTACAGCAGAAACGATAAGAGCATTCGTATGTAAAAGTCTACCGTATAAAAGTATTTATTTGACTTTCTAGACTTTCTTTTGGGGGGAACTTTTGACTCAATTCTGAACTTAATCACCACATTTTTTTCATTAACAATTTAACATTTGCTAACAATTTGGCAATTTGGTATGTATAATTTCAATGTGAAAGTGAAAAGTGAAATCTGCCTTTATATTACTCAATATCCATCGAATTTTCTGCCTAAACGCGCGCCCTTTTTTTGTTAGCTTAATATCCAATTAAATTAGAGTAAGTATGTGAAAATAAGTAATGCTATTGTGTAGTGAAAACAATTAATGTTGTTTGAAAATAAATTTAAGAATTAACACTAGTAGATGAACACTATTAATGTTAAGTACAAAACTTACAATCACTATTAAGATCATTTTTTAATCACAGGTGGTGATATCTTTTTATTTTTTTAATATTAATAATTACACGTCAACAAAAGAGTTGGATTTCGTCGACCATATCAGATAGATCTTGTTGAAAATGGTGAATCATGATGTTTTTAGATATTAAGTGAAAGTATGTGTTAAATTTGGAGAGAAAAAAAATATTTACTAAAATTAATGAGAAATCAAAAGTATGGGCTAGATTTAATTATTTGGCCTAAATTTATGTGTGTACATTTCCTAAAGTTGGGGGTGTTAATAACCGGACCCATTAATATATTAGCTTATAAAACCTGAGTTGATGGGCCGGCCATCCTGCTTTGTAATCAAGTTTAATATTGAACAGGCAAAATGGGCCTCTAAAATGCACCTTAATCCTTATAACTTATTTTGGTTTTCAAAAAAAAAAAAAACGTTTATTTTTGATAATGTGTTGATAATTTGTTTTTAACGGTTTATATTATGCCCATTCCATCGCCTTTTCTTTTCACAAATTGTCATTCTCACAACAGGTTAGTTTCTTCTTCTTTTTTTAATCAAAGCAGTCGAAATTTTGTGGCAATAATCAATAGCCTAATTTCTTTGCAATACTATTTACCCAACCGGTAAATACTTCATCCTCCTTTCTTTTGTTTGATTTAATTTTCCGTAAAATCCAGACATATTCGTTTATTTGTTTTTCTGGGTTTCAACTGAGGTTTTGATGTTGCCCAAATTAGTGTAGTGTTTTTTTTAGTAGCCGAAACATGTTCTTCAAATCCAAATTAATGTACTGTTTTTTTTAGTAGCCGAAACATGTTCTTCAAATTTTAATTACTAAATCTATTGCTTGAATCCAAGTTTTGTGCTTTGGTACTTTAATTTATTTGGAACCAAAGGCTCAAGCTTAGTTTTTTTATTTATCCTGTAAATTCTTCTTAAATCCTGTTTGGCAACTCCATTTACAGATTAAAACAGATTAAAAAGGGGTGTGTTACGTCAAACATTTGATAATTATTGTTTGAATTTTTTTCAATTCGAGTTATAAGTTTTTGTAATTTGTAGTAATTTTTTTTTACCGAAAGAATGTTTATATAAGTTCTGAAATACTCATTACTATATAGCTTTATGATATCTTTGAAATACCTAATACTTTGCAACGCTTCCTTTATTGCTTCTCTTCATGTAAATCATTGATTGCTGTGTTCTGTGAAAATAGTCTTTCGAATGGCGTTTCCCCTGTTTTCTTTCTTTCTTGCTCTCTCTCATCCTGATTCGCAGAGCTTTTGACCCTATAGGCTATCGCCATTTACTATTCTATCTCAAGCCATTAACTTAGCATTCTAATTTCTCGCATATGCACATGTTCATTTACTAAGCCCAACTTTATCGTTAATTACTGATAGAAACAAGATGGATGATCACACAACCAATCCGGGTCCGGTTGATGGTTCGGTTTTATATGATCAAGCGAATCATGTTTCATCTGCTGTTTGGGAGGGAAAGGTGGTAAAAAAATTCGTCCTAGCTCTTGTACTCTCTTGTGTCCTTTGAAAATCTTTGTTGTGACTTGTAGTTTTCGACGATATTAACAGGAGCGTGGTTCACTTCGATGCATTGAACACACTTCGCTGCTTGATCAATGGGTGCTCACCGAGCAACAGATTGAATTGGTGAACAAAGCAGGTTTTGAGCATCTGAGGTTGATTCCAGCAATTAGTCTAGATACCCCACTCATATCTGCATTAGTTGAGAGATGGAGGAGAGAAACGAACACGTTTCATATGACTGTTGGAGAAATGACAATAACACTTGAAGATGTGGCATACTTGCTTGGGCTTCCAGTTGATGGTAAGCCTGTTATGGATGAAACAAAAACCTCTGCCTCAGGTAATTCGTTATGTCTTAAGTATCTTGGTAAATCACCGGGGTGCACGAGTGGCGGGATGGTGAATCTAAGCTGGTTAAAAGAGGCATTCTCTGAATGTCCTGAAAACGCCTCGGTTGAGGAATTGAGTTTCATACTCGTGCGTACATACTGTATCTTGTTGGAAGTACGATTTTCTGCACCACTATGGATAACAAGGTTCCGGTTATGTACCTCCAATTGTTAGAAGATTTTGATGAAGCTGGCAAGTATGCTTAGCTTTTTTTGTACAGTGAACTTGGTAATGCCTCCCTTAGAACACAAAGTGCTATTAGCGGCTGCTTGACACTACTTCAGGTGAATCAGTTGTCGCTCGTTTGCTTGATTTAATGTCGTTAATGAAACAACACATATTGAAGACAATGGCGGATCTTCTTGAGGGCTGGGCCGGGCTGTAGCCCGCCCTGATTTTTGGGGAAACACAAATCACCTTGGGAAAAAAAAAAGATTTCGCAACATAGCTCAACAAGAGTTGAACCTACAACCTTTCAACAAATGTTAGCAACCCTTTGCCACTAACCTACTTCAGTCTTTGTTCATAGTTTGCAAAGTATAAGTATAATACTGGTAAATTAAAATTAAAATTAAATTAAAGTCCTAAATTAAACTCAAGAATTCGTGATCTCTGTATTTATTACAAGTTTTCAGCCCGCCCTATATTTATTCAGGACTTCTGTATTTATTTTAAGCTTTCAGCCCGTCCTACAATTTGATCCTGGATCCGCCATTGATTGAAGATATGTTGGTTTTACCTTTTTGTAGTGTTGGAGTTACTGTCGCCTCAACATAGGTCAACGCCCTAATCTCCTCCAGATTCATGAATGCTTTCCTTTTGTCCTAAGGTGGAAAGATAAACGTAATGGTCCAACTTCAGATCGTAGTGTCCCTTTTTATCGTAAAGCTCTGGATTCGTTAGATCCTTCTGATGTGAGTTCGTGATTTAGCTGTACAGATCCTTATACATTATTCTTCATTTTCCTTTTGTTACATATGCTAATGACTATCGTTGGCTGCAGGTTGATTGGTGTCCTTATGAAACTATGAGCCTTACTGTTGTACCCGAAAATATCAGAAATCAAGTTATCCTGGGAAGATCAAAGACGATGTTGATATGTTTCGACGAGGTAGAAAGGCATCTTCCGGATCGTTGTCTAAGACAGTTTGGCATGCCTCAGGGTATCCCCGAACCAGTGCAGAGATGGGAAAGGAAGAAACGAGGAGGAGATGTATCTGTAAAAATGGAACCTGAGGTGAGCGAACGGGCAAACCGTCGTCTCCGTAGGCCTATATCCATCACACCCCAGTTTGAGCAGAAAATGGCAAGTTTCTATGTTATGCATCAATTATCAGTTACAGTTTCTCTCCTTAAAAGTATCAATATATGCTGAAATTAATTTAATTGTTTTTACTTCAGTTTGCTACAATGAATCCGGGATCTTACACGCGGATGGTTGAGAGTTCATTCTGGAAGGTCAATGCAAAGAAGGCGACGAAGACGAGCTTTCTCATGGATCACAACAAAGTCCATCCTTATTCCGAGTTGCAGATGTCGATTACCAGGGCGTAGACAATTAAAAGGGTTTAGTTTCATGATTTTGGAAATCTATGTTTTTTGGATTACCAGGGCGTAGACAATTAGTTTCATGATTTTTGGAATTCTATATTTTCGACTCTTCACAATCTCCATTACAGTACTATTTATTTTTGTAAATAGTTTGATGATTTTGAAAATCTATAGTATTTTTGAGTGCATTGCTATATAAATGAAATAGTGGTTCATCTATAAACAACTAGAGAGGATTCCTTCTGATTGCCAATATGTATACGGAAAGAAAAACATCAAAAGTACATTTGTAGACATCTGGTGTACATATTCTTCGAATCAACTGACATTGAAACGACAATTTGGTGCTTCATTTGTTGAAAGATGTTAGTTCTGAAAATAGACGCGACTAGCTCTATGATGAGAGACGTTAACATCACATTTCACGTTGAGGAATTCGCCTCCTGCAGCTGAATGATCCTTAGGCAACATGGAGAAATACGCGAAATATTGCCTCAGTGGGACTGTAATTGATCATCAGTATAGGCAGTAAGTGTGGTTTCGATCAATTTCGCACATATCATTGTCTGAAATACTCAGCCATTCTTGCTCGTCTGCATTCATATACAACAAGCTTCCCGACGTCTTTACAACCAATGTAGGAAGCAAATTATATGCAAGCAGAGAAACAGAGATCAAGTACTAATAGCAGCTACAACCTTAGTGTCTCTTTTGAAAATCAAGTAAAAAGGCATAAGCACACCTAGGGAGTGATTTTGTTAGCTTCTAAGCATTTTTTAAGTATTATTGAACATGCCCAAATCTATTAAGTTACAAAATTGTAGTATATCTTATAGTAAACATAAAAAAAAACTAAATCTAATTGAATGAATAAATTAAATGAAATAGGAAAAATGGCGATTTGTAAACTATTTATTCAAGAACAAATGCTTCCAAAAAAAAAAAACAATTGAAGAACAAATGGGGCAAAATAGGCCCAAGTATATTCAAACCAACATATTGCGCAAGTTTATTATTATCATCACTTTCTTGTTTCCCTCACAGGGATATGCTATTATTGTACACCCAAACAAGTCTTTGAAAACATCATCTAAACTACAGATCAAGTAAATCACTTAATTCTTGCACATCAACAGTTCAAAGATGGAGTTAATATCCATGTATTCTTCATCTTCAAACAAGGAGGCAATTATGTCCTGAGTACGTTTTACAAATCCTTTCAGTTCATGGCTCATGCCATCTGTTGGTTCCTGATCCACTACATGCTTGATCTCTTTCAATGTTTCAATCTAAAATTTTAAAGAATTTATTAATTAACATTTGAGGAGAAAATAATAATCCATTCGATTCATGAAAACAGAAACTTACCATGTTCACAGGCTCCGGGAGTCTTCCTACCCGCCTGCGCGTGATACCAAAGTACCACTTTTTGTACAAACTCTCATCTACTTCATCACCTGCCTAACATCATAAGGACTAAACAGCATAAGATGGAGAGGCAGGCCTTGTCATGAACTCACCTCAGAATGAAAAGAAATCATTTAATAATTACCTGTAGTAGTGTCATTCACCCACAAATGTTAGTTTGTTAAGGGAAGGTGGCATTCCCAAGTGCTCTGTACAACACTGATAGTGCTGCTGCACCCCAAGCATAGTTGTCAGTTTCTTCAAAATTTTCAAACAGCTGAAGATACGCAACAGAAACTTTATCACCCGCAGTAGTTGATAGGATTGAACTTCCAACGAGATAGAGGAGATAAGCCCGAGTATGGAACAAAATAGTCTCCTCTGAAGCATCTTCAGGGCACGCAGAGAAATTTTCTCTCAACCAAGATAGCTTAACGTGCCTACCCCTCATATCCTTAGGGCCCGGTTATTTATCAAGATACTTGAGACAAATGGCATCACACCCGTAACAGGTTTGCCGTCGATTCGAAGCCCAAGCAAGAGGGCAACGTCTTCCAATGTAATTGCCATTTCTCCAATGCTCATATGGAAGGTATTTGTCTCCTTCCGCCACCTTTCGACTAATGCCGATATGAGCGCTTTGTTAACAGTAATTGCTGGAATCGACATCAGATGCTCGAACCCCGCTTTCGTGACTAGTTCCTTTTGTTGCTCAGTAAGCCGCCAACCCTCGAGGTTTGAGGTGCGGTCAAGACATGCAAGTGTCCCGCATTCCTGCAGCAGTTAACATCATAAAAATCAATGAGTCAAAATAAATTATTTTGTCTTGATTATACAGACATGTAAGAGGGTGATTTTATGCATAGTTATACCTTTCTCTCCCAAATGGCAGATGTAACATGCTCTTTTTTATTATAGAGCACGGAGTCATCATCCGGCCCAGGGTATAATGCGTAATTAGCCTTCTGCTTTGCATCTAATCCAAAACACACAACAGATTTGCGCTTAATAAATGAAGGCATATCATATGCAAGAAACAATAAATTCTTAAAATGATGACAGCTTCAAATCTCAAAACATTTTGAACATATCAATACTACTTCTTCAGCCAATAAAGTAATAAACAGAATGTATGTATAATGTTACAACTATAGAGCATTAGGATCAGAAGCAATTATAAACATATACTACTTCTTCAGCCAAAATATATAATGTTACAGCAAGAAAACGTTAGGATCAAAAACAATTTATAAGCATATAAATACTACTTCTTCAGCCAATAAACAGAAAATTATAATACTACAACAAGAGAATATTAGGATCAGAAACATTATAAACATGAGGAAATCAATACTACCTCTTCAGCCAATAAACAGAAAATATGTAAGGTTTACAGCAAGAGAACATTACGGTCAGAAACAATTATAAACATATGAATACTAGTTCTTCAGCCAATACCAGATTACATATAATGTGTTACAGTAAGGGAACATTATGATCAGAAATAATTATAAACATAACTTCTTCAATCATTTATATACTCAATCTGAAGGAGAAAATTGAAAAGTGTGAACAATGTAACAGATTCTTGATTTTGAACCTTGTTTTCTTGAAGTTTCTTTTACTAAATGGAAAACGGATGCGGTTTGACCCATATTTTTCATTTCCCATATTTCGGGTCGCGCGCATGACCTTTTTACTAGTCTCCTTTTTAAATGAAAATCATTTCGAAACTATAGAAGAAAATGATTCATTTATTATTATATATCTTTTGCAAGGGGCTGATTTTAATTTTTTTTTTTTTAAAATTAAACGGAGGAGGGACTCTCTTTTTTATTAAAATTTTTTAATAAGAGATTCTCCTTGTGAAGTGTGAACTGTAAACTTTATTTTTTGATATGACTATTGTTCATAATGAGTAACACTTCAAATAAGCAATAATCATCCTTGAAAGGAAAAAAATTCAAGTGAACTCTTATATTGATAGAAGTATTTGTCAATACCATTTATAGAGTATTAGAGTTCAGTATCTGCCTAAGCTATTTTTATTTTATTATCAATGTGTAAACTGTGGTAAAAAAAAAATGATAATAAAAGAAAATCAGTACGTCTCCTAACGACAATATAGTTATTTTTATATAATAAAAGTTGGTTATAAGCTAGTTGCAACTTGCAACATGTAACTGTTAAATAATGCGTGCACGGGCATATTTTTCATGTATGCGACATTCTATTCAATGGTTCTATTTTTTCAATTTATTAGTAATATTTTTGTATCTCCATGTTTATTTTTTGGCCTATTCAATTATTTCGCCTAATTATCTGGGTTAAAATTCAAATGGAAAAGGGTCAAATAAGCCCTTAAATTTATTTCACAGGATCAAGTAAGCTCTTAAATATTATTTTTGTTCATTTAAACCATTTTTCTATGATAAAAGTGTCAAATAAGTCCCTAAACTTTATCCACAAGGATTGAATAAGCCTTGATCTATTATTTTATTCATCTAAACCTTTATCTCTTTAACTTGGATCAAATAAATCATTTTTTCTTTTGAAAATCAAACAGATAGACCTATTTTTCTCAATTTCTTATTATATATCAATATTAAATTTTGAGTAAATGATAATTTAAATATCTCATGCATGTAATATTATTTAAAAAAAATACTTGTATATTATATATTTGGATGTTGTACGCATGTAGAAAAGAATAAAATTAAAAAGGTTTATTTTTTAAATAAAATATTTTTAAAATATATAAAGTATTTTCTGTGATTTAAGTTTCGTTATTAAAATACATTTAGTTGATCAATTAAGCTCAAGAGTGATGAATATCTATTAATTTTTTGTAAAAAAAATTAATTGAATTTAATCAATCTATTATACATTGTACATTTTAATTTCTTCATGATTTTAAACAAAAATAATGATATTTTAAAAGTTAATCACTCTAATATGTATATATGTAAGGCCTAAAATTTTAGCGTTGATTTTAATTTTTTATTTAGAGAAAAGTATTGTTTTAATTTTTTTTTATTCTCTGTTCATGAAACAACCAAAAAAATATTTTCAAAATTATATTGTATGAATAAGATATTTAAAATATCATTTACTCACAAATAAAAATTAATTTACAATAAAGAATTAAAAAAATGGCCTACATGTTTAATTTTTAGAAAAATAAGAATTTATTTCATCCAAGTTAAAGAGAACAAGAGTTTAGATGAACAAAAAAAAATAGTTTTAAGTTTTATTTGATCCACGATGGATAAGAGGGGCTTATTTGACCATTTTATTAAAGAAAAAGAGTTTAAATGAACAAAAAAATAATTTAACGGTTGATCCTTTTCCCAAATTCAAATATAGATTTATTTTAGTCTAATGAAAACTGCAAATTAATATTGCTTCAACTATTTTACTTTAATTTTTTGAAAAAGGTATTAATTAAATGTTAGATGTTTTTTATTATTTTTAAATTTATTTCTTAATCAACTTATACATTACAAAACCCTTATATTTCTTCTCTTGATTGTCTAATGTTTTAATTAATAAATAAAGGGTTTTATATTTAATAAATTCACCCTAATTTTAAAAAAATGGTTGTTACTTTTTTCTTGTAGTATTTCCCATAAGAGAAGGAAAAAATGGTTGTTCTTTTTCTTGTTGTAGCCATGTTTTTCCCTTCTTCTTCTCTTTTTTTTTTTTTTTAAAAAAAAATTAACGTTTTTAACTTTTGATGAATATTGAGTTTTATGAATCTATTTTTAGTTTACTTTAATTTATTTGCATTTTTTTATTTATGTACTTTTTATTAATTGTAGTAATTTTTCTCAATATTTTATTTATTAATTTTTAAGTTTAATAAGTTTAAACCAACAAACCAAATTTCTTATTATTAGGTTAGGTCAAATAAAATTCCAATTGCAAAATGAACCATATACAAAAAAATAACGTTTTTAACTTTGATGAATATTGAGTTTTATGAATCTATTTTCTTTAATTTAAATTTTGTACTAAATATTAAAAATCATAATCAATTACAAAATAAACTATAAGTACACATTAAAAGAAAAAAAAAAAGTGTAAACACAAGGGGGCACCTTCAACATAATTTTAATGAAACATAAGTGTGTTTTGTGTATTTTATATAAAACACATTGGTGATTTGTGCACTTTATATGAAATACGGGGTGTTTTATACATTTATTAAAACATAGGAGGAGGTGTGCATACTTTAATGAAATACAAGGGGATTATATGCATTTTTTAAAACACGGGGTGTTTTTTTCTTTTTACCTGTCAACAATTGTTTTTTTCTCTGTTTGGACCATTTCTCAATTCCCGTGCTGCTAATCTTGTCTGTATCGTTCGAATGTGATGTTTCTCATTGAAAATCTTGTCAAGAAACGCGGAGATAAGCTAAGCAGGGCCGGTTGTGAGAGCGTTGGCCAAATCGGAAATCAAATCATCGACATCCTCAATTCCGACGGAAATACGGATGAGATCTTCACTCAAGCCTTTAGCTTCTCGTGCGGCAGTAGGTATGCTTGCATGAGACATGAAACAAGGCAAGCTGATGAGGGACTTCACACTTCCTGTACAGTTAAAAATTACAGATTTTAGAATGGACTCTAACACTATCATTTACTAATTTGTCTTAAAATGTAAATATCTTTATGATTTATATGAGTTATCTTATAGCATGATAACCCGCCTTACTAAAAGGTACAGAAAAAGTGCTGCAAAATTACCAAAACTGACGGTTATGATGAAATATTTGGTCGCCTCGACTACATGCTTAGACAGTGCCAATGAGCCTGTTACGAAACTTAGCACCGATCCTGCACCCTTTTCCTGTACCAAGACAGAGACGACATGTCAAAATTTCCTTGCCCGCAACGAGTAAGAGATTATGGATGATGAACATTTTATTTACCTGGGAGAAGTGTAAGGATCGCCCTGGATGATCGGGAAGACCAGCATAATTTACCCTCTTCACCCGAGGATGGGAGGACAGGAATTCAGCTATTTTTTGTGCATTTTCCTGCAGGTTGACATTATTATATGGCCATAACATTAAAAGAATCTTGTACAACTTGGAAGGTCGTCGGCCAACATTAAGGTGCCTCACAATGGGACGACTAAAGCTTTAGAGTAACAACAGATTAACAAAAAAAGGCTCAATGTGGAACTTTTAGCATGTAAGTTGAGAAAAATCAAAACCGAGTGCATTAACTAGTTGGTTAATTGATTCTGAGCAAACCATTGTTGTATAAAGTGAGGGAAATATGCAATGAATGATACTTGTTGCTTTTCAACACATAGAGACATAGTTTTGATGCCTCTTAAACAAAGCCAACAGTCAAATGGCGCTAACCCTGAGCCCTCCGCGTTCTGTAGGAAATACAGCTCTTTCGCTGAGCGTGAGCTCATTAATGGAGTATCGCGTTGACCAGGTGGTGAAGGCATTCCACGAGATCACCCCAGAATGAAGGGGGTGACGGAGGGATGGATTCAGTGGAACAGAATTGACTGGGTGGTAAACTGGCTGCTCCGGCACCGGGAGGTCACCAATATCGTGGCTAAGCATTGACAGAACTGTCTGAATGGAGGGTCTATCTTTAGGAGATTCTTGGACACACAACAGCCCAATCTGAATACATCTTACCATCTCTGCCTCCGAGTTCGAGTTTGCTATGGTTTCATCAGCAAAGGCGAAACCATTATCTTCACTCCACATATTCCAGGCCTAAAGTAATAGTAACAGTTAATTTTCATTAACTCTGATAAAAAAAAAGATATATATGGCATAAGATATTTGAAGATAAAGAGGAGAAGTGTCTTACACATCCTAAAAGGCCCAAAGACAATTCATTGTTGTAGTAATGTGTGTTCTTTTTTCCTTTTACCAACTCTAAAATCAGCACGCCAAAACTGTACACATCAGATTTTTCGGAGAATCTGCCTTCCGTAGCGTATTCAGGTGCCATGTATCCACTAAAAAACCATCATATTAACATAAGAAGATACTAGTTGAGAAAAGGTTATTTATTAATGGCTGTTTTTAAATCAAGATCAGTTGACTTACTATGTCCCTACAACTCTTGCAGTATTGTCATGATCTTGGTTGCCTCCGAATATTCTTGCCATGCCAAGATCAGATATCTTTGGGTTCCACTTGTTATCTAGTAGTATGTTACTCGGTTTGAGATCTCTGTGAATTATCTTAAGTCTGGAGTCTCTGTGAAGATATAGAAGGCCTCGCCCAATACCCTCGATGATAGAGAAACGTCTCTTCCAATTTAAAACCATTTGTGAGGGATGTGTAGGATCTACAGGTAATAGAAGTCATTTATAAATAAACTAGTTGATGATCAATGAAAAGTTAGAACTCCAAAATAATCTTAGCTTATTGATGTTGATAACATATGTACCAAATAGACAAACGTCCAGACTTCGATTAGGCATGTACTCGTATATCAGCATCTTCTCTTCTTTATCTACACTACATCCGAGCAATCGAACAAGATTCTTATGTTGGAGTTTGGAAATCACAATCACTTCATTCATGAATTGTTCTATTCCTTGTCCAGAAGCAGCTGAAAGCCTCTTCACCGCAATTTCTTTCCCGTTTGCCAGAGTTCCCTAAAAATGTAAATTGAAAGAAAAGCTTACAATGCTCACTCTTGTTATTCAATGAGTACAAAGATGCATGGAAAAGTCTTATTGAAAACCAATTTCATCGTGCAATTGTTTTGTACTTTGTGAATATTTTTAAATATTATCAGTTGTTTCATTCAAAAGTATTAGTTGTTATACTATAAAATATAAATTGATAGTGGTGAATCAATTGTAAGGTAAAATTGTTTTGCATAATAGCAGCTTAAGATGCAAAACAGGAAACAAGTATTGTACCTTGTAAACAGGACCGAAGCCACCCTTCCAAGAAGATTGCTTTCGTCAAACTGATTTGTTGCACGTGCCAGCGTCTCAAAAGTGAAACGGCAATTCTTCTATATTAACATTCTCCGCTTCATCTTTGAGGACAATCGCAGTTGAATCCAATGAAACCTCTTCCCCTGCTTCCACAACCCTTCTCTTTTCTGTTTTGTCTCCTAATGTAAGAAATAATATATACTGCAATATGAGTTACATGTGATTATAATTCACGTGAGTATAAATGAATAGCGCTCACCTTTTCTCTTTACGATCCAGCACCAAGCAATGAAGATTAGAGCAGAAACGAAAACAAAACCAGCTACTGGAATTATGATATACAACTTTTTGTCTTTGTGATGATCTGAAACAGAGAAAAGGAAGTCATTTAAATCTGGTTATTTGCGAATTTGTAAAATCAACCATCAAATTAGTTATTGCATAAATTACCGAATTCTGATGCGGATAAACGAACATAAAGATCAACACCAACACCATCGAATCTCTGACTGTCAATCAGAGTATCTCTCCAAAACATACAACCAATGTTAGTATCATGAGCATAAGCCAAGCAAGAACAATTCCCCGAACACATTCTCCGACATTCATCTTCACTTGTAGACGGAAAATGTTGAGCAAAATCCGGAACCTTCATAAACTGCAGCCTCCAAAATCCATCATTTTTCCTCGCCCCGTCTCACACTGCAGCTGATTAATCCTCCTACACCCACTACTCCAATTCCCCCTCCCCCATTCCCCCTTATTCATTGCCTCAAATTCCCTCGGACAAGAACAAATCGGCGAGCCCTTAGCGTCGCAGGTCCCAAACGGGCCACACTTGCCATAAACATCACACTCGTTTTCAGGAGCCAGCCACGGCGTGTACCAAATTTTCTGCTGATCATTCCAGAGACTAAGCGCCAAAATACCCCAAGAATTCACGTCAACTCTTGTCAAATACTGATCAGTCTCGGACATGGTGAAGTAGAAAGTGCCGGCACTGTCATTCTTCACCTCTCCGAACCCATCCAGGAACTGAAAATACAAACTCTGTATCCCGATAAGAATCTTCCCGTTCCACGGCCCGCTCCTCCAGTGCTTCCTGCCGTTATTCCAGATCAAGATTTCCGGAAGAGTCAAAGCTTCCACCCCTAAAGTGAAGCTTCCGGAAGCAGGGTCCGTCTCGTTTTTCCAGGACGACAGGATAACCTTCTCCCCTGTTTTAGTGTTGTGGCTTATCCTCATAGTCGGCAAGAAAGTGTCGCAAGGATGCGAGAAGGAATCCCAGATTGTGATTCCGGTTGCATTGTCACGAAGGACTAGATTTCCAGTGTCCAGGATTTCGACACTGGTGTTCGCGGGCGAAGAAGAAGAAGTGGTGGCATTGGTGGACCAGACTGTTTGGTTTCTTGAATTTGTGAGTACGACGTTTCCGTCTTTGGATATGGTTACGGAGCTGGAGGAATCGGTGAGGGGGTTGTCTCTGTTGGCGACCCATATCACCGTTTTCTCGGAAACGGTATAGAAGATTCCGACTCCGAGGTAGCGGTTGGTGGTGTTTTCAGGGGTGGTGAAGAACCCCAATCTGAATACCTGTTTTTAAAATACTATGCTCTCTGGATCTTTGAGGATTGAATTTGATGAAATGGTGTTGGTTTCTAAGCTGAAACATACAATACGTAGGAAAATAAAACAGAAAACGAATTGGTGGATGTTTGTATTCATTCGAATTAGTGTGCTTTTCTGGTCCGCAATCAGGCCTGGTTATATTTGTGGCAGTTGATGGTACCGTACGAGTATTCGTCTTGACCGGTTTACCTCCTGCATTTCATTTTGGAAGCTTATTGCAGTTGACCTTGACTATGATTTTACTTTTTTAGACGAGTGGTTTAGATAATTAGATGAATTCTTTTACCCCAAATACCCCTGAATTAGGCTGCTTTTTATGATCAATCTAAAAATGATTTATTTTAAATATTTAACACCTCGTATTAATTTCAGGAAGTGATTTCAATCACCTAGAAGTACAATTCTTTAAAAAAAAGTACCATGCATGTTTCAAGAATTAATTGTATTTCAACTTGTTTGATGTTCAACATGCCAAGTTTCAACCAACTTTTATTGAATTGACATGAGTGAAAATTGAGTAACTTGATTTTCCAACACGCTTATCTTAACATTTTTTTCCTTGTTATTAATTATTATTATTTACGGTTAAACTTTGAAGGTTTATCGTCAAAATTATTTGTTTTTATGTTTTAACTTTTAGCAATGATGTGATCAAGTCGATTATTTTTAAATCAAATAAATAATCATTAATTAACCGGAAAATTGACATCCCCAAATGAAAGTAGCGACAAAGGATAAGTGAGTGCAGTAATGCACGCTTGTTCTTCAAGATAAATTTATAGTAAGATTTTAGAAGCGTCTTCTTATATTAAAAAATGTAAACGTGCAACTATTTCAAAGCGTAATCATGCAACTATGTTTTCATATCAACAATTGCACTTTTACGTGTAAATAAGTTTGCACTTTTCAAAGATAACAAGTTAGACGCTTACTAAAATGACTATGAATAAGACGATGACCCGGTGCATACAAGACCTAGCCAAAAAAATAATATACAAACAAATTTTGAAAATAAAATAAAATTGTGCAAAGCTTTATGAGATAAAGCCTTAAAAAGTTAAAATAAAACATTTGGCTTGTCGAGTGCATGGAACAAAATAAATGGATCGATTACGTATTGAATAATTTTATATTATTTCTACACTTTTCATTGGCAAGTTTGGCTATTCATTAATTGTTATGTGACTAGTACATAAATGCTTACCACTACTAATTAATGATGTGTATTGATAGTATACCATATAAATAAATAAATTCATAATTGAAAATTTGGAGTCATGTAATTCATGTTACCAGTTTCCAATTTGGAGTCAATTCAATGACTTAAAAAAGCGTTGCAAATTTGTAACAACTGTTTTTCAAAAACAAGGTTGAAGCAGTACGGTTCAACCAGGTTGAATCGAACAAACGTAAGAACACGTTAGTTAAAAACACTATATAACCGAATTTCAGGTCAAAACCCGGTTCAACCGGAAATAATCGGTTTTTTCTTTTTAAAAAAAAAATTAAATTATTAATTTATATTAAATATTTAAAATTTTAAATTTATATTTCTCTCACATTTTTCTCCAACACTTTCGATGTGGGATAAATGTATGAGGTGGGACAAAATTTATAAAATATGATATGAAAAGTTATAAAATATATATTTAAATTTTTGTAGGTGTATACTTATTTTATTTTTTTAACTAAACATGAAAAGCGGTTGAACCGCCAGGTTGAGCCGGTCCGAATGGTTGAGCCACGGCCGCCAGGGGTATGTCGTGGGATTCGATCATGGGATTCGATTATAAAAACATTGTTTGGTAACCACAATTCAAAAGGCATATAACTATTCATATTTTAGACTTTTGACTACCCTATAATGGAAATCTAAGTATTGCATTAAAAGAATTACTCTAATTTGTAACCACAATTCAAAAGGCATATAACTAGTCATATTTTAGACTTCTGACTACCCTATAATGGAAATCTAAGTAGGGTTTTTCTACGGTCAGAAAAACCTTCGTCATTTCTAACGTTAATGAACCAATAAAAAGTTACCACGTCATTTACCTTCGCCATTAGCGATCTAGTTTCACACTAAAACAAAATAAATAAATTTAATTAAAATTAATATAAAATTACACTAATATCCTTATATTAAATTTTTTGGAAAAAAATTACAAATCTATCAATTTAATTATTTATACCTTTTTTCGTCCCCATTATGAACACTATTTTCTTTCTTGTTCATTCTTCAAATCAAATAAAACCCCAACTATTAATATATGATTCAAAAAAGATATTGTGTTAATTTCATGGTTGAATATGCCTTTAGGAAGACGCGATTCTTCTAATCTATGCCGGGATTTCGATTGAGGATCGCATACACCGCATAAAAGTGTTACTTCGGGATTCTATGTCATATGCATAGCGCGCAGAGATGCAATCGGACGGCGGCGGTGAAGCCGAAGAATTGTCCGATGACATTTTCACAATAACGTATTCATCAGAAGAAAAACGATTGAGCAAATCCCTACCAAGTTTATGAACCCCTGATTCAAATCAACAAATATTCATCAGATTTTTTATAATATTCAAACTAATTCAAATCCAAAAATTAGGAAAAAATTACCAAATTGATGATCAACATCACGTGCAATAATGCTAAAATGCATAAATCTTTTCATTCAATATGTTTCTCTATTTGTATCTTGATTATATTTAAGTGTTGTAATTGTGTGGTCTGGATTCTGGGAGTTGCTTTCAAATTGTTTGATAAATTGTCTTAAAGAAACCGAAAATATGATTTTGATTTGTGGAAATAGATTTTCTCGTCTTCATATTTCACATGTGTTTAATTTGATTGTAATGTAAAGATTTTATCAATACCCATGTAGATTGTTAATGGAATGAAAATATTAATTCAAGTGTTTGTGTATTAATTTCTGGTAAATTTTTGCTTGCGGATTGTTGGGAAATGACGGTGGTTGTGAATGGAATCGACAAGGATCCCCTGCTGGGCAAAGGAACCAGCCCCATGTGCCAGGCTAAAAAACGGCGGAGTTTTGATGCTTAACTTTTTAAAAAAATCTCAATCTCTCTTTCTTTCTTTGTGTATATGGATCATATATATGTAATTACAAAACCTCTAAGCCCAAACCAAATAGGTGGCTGGTGAAATATTGCAGCTTTCAAGTTTCAACCAAGAAAAAATGTGTGATGCATTTGGATTAGCAAAATTATTTGATGAGCTCAAAAAACCATCCTTGTGCACAGTAGTAAAGGGGGATTCTTTTGGGAGATATGAAGATGTCAGCAGATGAGCTGATGTGAGGTGGGTTTTGTTTTATTTAAAGATGTTGGCAGATTAGCTGATTTAAGAGGTGGATTTTGTTTTATTGAAAGTTTTTAGTATGTAATCTTGTGATTGAGAAGGAAAATCTATGGGTGGTAAGAAAATTCAAGAAAAAACATGTGGGTTAATCTTCTAACAATTGATTTTGGATTATACAAGCTCAATTTGGTCGTATTTTAAGGTATTTCTGCTCCTATATTTGTAATCGGGACTTATAAATGTATTCAATGAAAATTGACATTTGCTTTGTGATGCAATGCTTTGTGATTTGGGTGTGACAGATTCATACGAAAAA
Organism: Stenogyne calaminthoides; assembly: GCA_037126765.1. Taxonomy (NCBI): domain Eukaryota; kingdom Viridiplantae; phylum Streptophyta; class Magnoliopsida; order Lamiales; family Lamiaceae; genus Stenogyne; species Stenogyne calaminthoides. The sequence continues at coordinate 7,888,608 of JBBCBC010000037.1, read as the reverse complement.
TGACTCTAGTTCATGATTTTATATTTTTTCGGTGTAAATCTGTATTTATTAGCGCTGAATCAAACCATAAGCTATACATGGTCTTGAATCTCTAGAATCCTAGTTTCCAATGTGACAAACAGAGAGTCATTTCGAATTTTATAGAAGAAGTTATGCACTTTTTTCTAGGTTGTGACAGATTCACACGAAAAATGACTCTAATTCATGAATTTTGTATTTTTTCAGTATAAATATGTATTGATTGGAGCTAAATCAGGCCATGAATCATACATGGTCTTGAAGCCCTAGAAGTATAGTTTTCGATGCAACAAACAGAGAGTCATTTCGAGTTTTTTAGAAAAAGTTATGAATTTTTTTCTTAGGTATGACAGATGACAGATTCACACGAATTAAAAATTACTCTATTTCATGAATTTGTTATTTTTTCAGTATAAATCTGTACTGATTAGAGCTGAATCAATCCATGAATCATACATGGTCTCGAAGCCCCACAAGTCTAGTTTCCGATGCAAAAAACGGAGAGTCATTTCGAGTTTTCTAGAAGAAGTTATGGGTTTTTTTCTTGGGTGTGATAAGATTCACACAAAAAATTACTCTAGTTCATGAATTTTATATTTTTTCAATATAAATATGTATTTATTGGAGCTGAATCAAGACATGAATCATACATGGTATCGAAGCCCTAGAAGTCTAGTTTTTGATGCGATAAACGGAGAGTCATTTCGAGTTTTCTAGATTAAGTTATGGATTTTTTTCTTGGGTGTGATAGATTCACACAAAAAATTACTCTAGTTCATGAATTTTGTATTTTTTCAGTATAAATCTGTATTGATTGGAGCTGAATCAAGGCATGAATCATACATGGTATCGAAGCCCTAGAAGTCTAATTTTTGATGCGACAAACGGAGAGTCATTTTGAGTTTTCTAGAAGAAGTTATGCACTTTTTTCTAGGGTGTGACATATTCACACGAAAAATGAATCTAGTTCATGAATTTTGTGGTTTTTCAGTGTAAATCTGTATTGATTTGAGCTGAATCAAGCTATGAATCATAAATGGTCTCGAAGCCCTAGAAGTCTTGTTTCTGATGCGACAAACGAAGAGTCATTTTGAGTTTTCTAGAAGAAGTTATGCACTTATTTTTAGGAGGTGACAAGTTCATACGAAAAATTATTGTAGTTCATTAATTTTGAGGTTTTTAAGTGTGATAATGTCAAACCACAAAATAAAAATACATGTCAAGCTAATTTTCAAGAACATAACTGAATAATTTTATAGATTCAAGCTAATTTTCAAGGCAAGGCGAAGAACCAACTGATGATTGATAAAAAAATGTGGATCCATTCTTAGCTTCAAAGTTGTCCATCTTCAATCCCACCATAATATTCTAGAAAAGTTTTTTCAGTTGCCCATATACCTCAAAATAGACAAGGGATAAGAATGCACATTAAAAGTACTAATCTACAAAGCCACCTAAGGAACAACTATAAAACTTCTTTATAAAGATGTACCATAAGCTGACAGAGGAACAAAGCGAAACACAATAAATATCCAGTATTTCAAAGAATAAAGACTTAACTATTGATTAGAATATGAAATTCAAAATCCAAATAGACTACGTTGAAAAAGGTCTTCAATCCTCGGTTAAATCTTGTAGGAACGTGTACTTATATTCTTCTTTAAGGTTCCAAGCCACGTCAATAGCTATATTTCCTTCAGAAGAACACCTGAGGTAACCTTCAGTGAAGTTCTTTAAATCTTCATCATCTTTTAGTTCAACATTATCACCAAGAACATCCTGTCCCCGATACTTTGTAAACTTCTTTCAGTATTCCACCCAAAGTCATCTCATTAAGTTTAAATTTTGTAGGCACACAATGACATGTCTCCTTATCTGGTAACGGAGTAACCCACACACTAACGGGAACTCTACAAAATCAATATATGATTTGTGTTATGTCATAATGATCACATGACGATTGTATAGTCATTAAAAATATATCTTATTCTCAAATATATCTCATCCTTGGTAAACTGAATTCTGATAATGATTAAACAAATGTACTGCCAGTCTTCTGCGAGTGCTCACAGACTCTTCCTGTTTCATCATTTGTGCGAAGTTGAGTATCAATTACAATCTTTAAAAAAAAAAATAGTATCACCAAATTATTTATTTACCTCTGTCAATGCTCGATTCATGCCTTCTGGAAACATCATTCTCAAGCATACATATAGACCACAATCATACCTATGTTGCATTAAGATTTGAGATATACATATATGAGAAACAATATTCACAAATATGTTGCGGTTAAATAATGCAGGTATATATGTCTTACCCGTTTGGTTATTGTGGAGTTGTATTAGAATAGCAATATTCAAACGTGTCATGCCAATTAGAATGCCTAAATCGTTCCCTATGCCATAGTTTGCTTATGTCTTCCAGTCTTATCACCTATTGAAGGTATAAGTGAGTCAAATGTATATGGTCTATTCGTTTGATGAAAATTTTATGCTTACCACTTTTTGAATCAGAGTTAGTCGTTTATCATAATTTGACGTTCTCGCGTGTCACAGATTTCTATAATTTTTCTATCAAAATCCACCTTACATAATAACCAATGATCTTGATCATGAATCGGGATTGAAATGGATGAGCATATCGACAGAAGACCTTTGAATAATTCGCCCTTTGACCCAAATACGCACCTGTTTATCTCCTTGTTTGTATGGTCTTTGGACTGAGCAAGAACCTACATTTAAAGAAATAAGAGAAATTACATGATTTATTTAAATGACTAGTAAGGAAATGTATAATTTCACCATACACTAAACCAAGTAGGCAAGTTCCAATGTCGGCCTGTGACGGGGCTTGATTTTCTGTCATTCCAATTAACGTACGCCACACAATTTATCACCTACATGATATTTAGGAGAATGTAAAATGACATAGATGTTATATAAAAGCAAAAAAAGAAAAACAATTCATGATTTTTATGAGACAAGGTATATGAAACAATTTGGTACATTAAAATTAGATATGGTGCATCTCTCACCTCATCATTGAGCCATTTCTTGGGTCGGAGGCATGAAATCAACTCTCGTGTTAGTTCTACATTCTCGAACTCAACCAACTTTTCACTGCGAGATTAGAAATGTAAATATTCAAATAATGATGCCTGTGGATACAAGTCATCGATAAAAGAGTCATGTTCAGTTACTTAACCTTAAACCAAGTCGTTGTTCAAAAAGGTATTCAAAACTTGTATCCTTCTCCATCGCTTCACATACTAAGCGAAAAATATATGTACACTCCTTTGAGTTTTCTGAACCATCTTCATTAATTTCAGGACTTTCAAAATTCAATACGCGTGGACTTAAGATCTCTTGTTTTTCTTGCTTGATGTTTGGATTCGGGGAGGATGGATTGCAGGACCAATTGGGTCAGAAGAATCTACTATAACTGCATTGTAAGTTCCTTCTGGCACATCCTTGGGAAAGGCAACTCCATCTCCAATGTGCACTGTTACACGGGGATCATCAAATCCCATAGCTATACTAGGGAAAAATTGTTTGGATACATCAACCACCATTTTGTCAATCTCACAGATATCTATCTTCTCAACCGATGAATGGCGAGCCACTTCACGCAAGACACCACCATCTCCTCCACCAATTACCAAAACCTGAAGAAAGGAAAACACAAATCTGAATATCAATATATTTCTGATGTTTTTGCACCAGTCAAGCAAACTTGAAACTTGCTACTAATCAATACGAGTAAAATAAAAAGCCAAACCTTTCTAACGATACATGTCATATAAATTGAATTTATCCCTAAACATGGCAATGAAGTTCAAAAAATGCCACATGTTATATAATTTAGCAAACAATACTATTGCTGTTAAAACCAGGGAATCAAATACTGTTGTAAAGTGATTACCTTTCTTGGATTGGAAATTGAGCAAAGTTGGAGATGAGTGATCATTTCTTGATAAGCACATTCATCCCTCTCAATGAGTTGAATTACAACATCCAACATAAGAACCTTTCCATAACTTGATGACTGCAGAATATGTAAACAGGAATTATGTTCATTTAATTAGTAATAATAAAGAAGAAATTATCTGAACATTTTTAAGTCTCTGTGTGGAGCATAATAATATACTATTGACATTTCGAAGTTGCATTATTGCCTTGTCATTTATCTCATTGTTTACATCTAAGTCTTAAATTGTAAAGCATCTCCAAACTATAAACACACACATTTATACACCTTTTGAAACCAAAAAAGAAAAGCCAAACTACTTTAACCAATAATATATTTTATTGAATAGAGTTGCACTTATGCAAGAAAAGAGGTTGTCCATAAATCATTTTTCTAATACAAAAGGATAGAACTTTAAAATCGTTTAGCCGTCAATCCTGAACCAACTCATCAGGAAAATTTTAGATTCACCAAAGGTAGAACACCTTATAATATTCCATTTTCATCTACTGTTGTATACTATTCCCCACCATGTGTTAAATATATGTGAATATGTCATCTCAATTGACTATACAATAATTATCGTGGATCTTCTCAGAAATTAAATTCCCACTGTACCAACCAAAATTTATCAAACTAATGTATACCAAACATTATTCATCAACAGAGTCTGGTAATACTTTGAATGATGAATAGGAGATGCGGGAGAGGGAGGAAAGCAGGGGACAACACAAAAATCTTATGGTTGAACAACAAAGTAAATACCTTTAGGACATGAGAGAAACACAAGAAAGACAGACAACCAAGTTTCTTGCTATGCGTAAACTGCACTAAGCATCAATCTCTAATTGGTGCCTGAGGTGTTTACACAAGTTAAAAAAACCATTTTTTAGTATATGGAAATTGTAACCATGGATGTTACCATGAACCTTGCTTCCATATCTGTAGTCAACATCTAGGCACTGTGTAAGATGGTTCCAGGTAGTGTCATCTGTTGGCCTACGAATGAGAAAAATAAGGAAAATATGAAATACATTCTCCAGAATATTCATTCAAACACAAAATTAGTACTTTAATAAATGTTGCTGTAAAAACATAAAAGAGTGTCTAATTGTTCTAATTTAGGTCACATAGGTCCATAGCTTTTAAGTAAAAAAATCACCAATTTGAAGTCCTAAATTCTCTTATTTCTTTTTCCTCCAAACGAAAGTTTGAACTTACAACAATTGTTTCAATATGGTAGGACTCATACTAGAAATAAAAAATAGAATCCAAAGACAATTTATTACACCAAAATTAAGCATTACAAACTACATCTAATCCCATTTCAGAAAATAGAGAAACCAACATAAAGTGTAAGGTAATGTGACTCTGTGAAAGAGGAAGTCAGTGGGAATAAATAAAAGTTTGGCTAGTTTTAGCAGTTAAAATGATGGTTAGTACAAGTTATTTCTCCTTCACACTCCAATCAGATAGTAATTCCAGTTTAAATCCAGTTCCAGCTAACAATATATTGCCTTTTGATGAACCACACAAATTGAGATTCCCCTATCCAACTACCAAAAGAGCAACATAAATCCACTCAATTAGCGGTGAGTGATAATAAAACTCTTCAATTAAATAGCGAAAGGATCACATATTAAATCGTACCAACATATCCAAACTAACACCCATATTGTCAAAGTTTCAACTTTTGATTTATTATTCACAACTCCTAAAGTTTCAGAGCCATATATATGACTCTTTCCTATTTATCTATGAGTTTAATTCACTCATCATGATGTTACTGTCAATTAATAATTATCCGCATTAGTTAACAAAGCAATAATTTATTTTACATATTTCAAGCATGCAGACAGGCTGACATTATTGTATTCTTGTTCAATCCACCTCTAAACCATGATAAAGTGCAAGCTTCACCACTAATTACTCAAAAATATCCCGGTGGAAAGCATTAGCATCAGAAATAGCCATCTGTCAAACTCAATACCTGTCAATATATACACACATAGATAGCTATGCAGTACCATTTTAAAGGTAATCAACAGAAAAAAGAAAGAACACAAAACAAAAAGCCAATAAGCAACAATTACAACATCAATAATCACTTTAGTAACAACAACCAAATAACAATCCTATCATGTGAACAATAATCCTGATAACTGAAATTGAAGAAGAAAATAAAATATGTAGACTAACACAAGTTTACATATCATAAGGAGCAAAATTCAAATCATTAGAGTTTTCTTAAATCTTAGGCATTTCAACAAACACCTGGTGACCATTAATGCTGTTAAAGGTAAGTCTTATTTCTTCTCCAAAATCAGTTCAACTAACACAATTTACCAATTTACCAATTAACAGCCCACTTCCTAGGCAAACTTAGTCAATAGCTTCAATTAAAGATCAGTACTGAATTCAAAAAATTAACTCAAAGAAAAACAGAGTGTTCTAATTAACGTTAATTTGCAGTATATCACCACCCCAGTTTGAAAGCAAAATAAAAACATCAATCAACGTAGACAAGATAAATTAAGCAACAGAAGTTGCAGTCTTCGTTTTCTTTGGTACCTGTAAGTGAAGAAATGCGAACTGGAAAGTCGGTGCCAGTGGACAGTGAATAAAGCGGTGGATTCAGTGGGGGCGACCGCATTTATTTTTGGTCGGGTCGCGCGGTAGGGAAACAGCGGCTGGGCAAATCAGAGGTTCGCGGTAAAAGCATAGAGATTAACGGCGGGCGGCAATTGGGAAACCAGGAGAGAAATTAGTGAGGGAAAGAAGAAAGTGTAAAAAGTAGAGTTGCCCAAACGGTTCGAACCGTCGGTTCCCAATTCCAAAAAGTTGGAACTGGAACTGAACCGTGTAAAATACTTTAACGGTTCCGGTTCCAAACCGGTGATTCCCGGTTCTGGAACCGTTTTTTTTTTTAAATATTTTTTTTAGATTTTATCTTTGTCAAAATACAAATAACAAAAATAAATTGAAGTAAATTTAAATAAGATGAAGCAAATCTTATGTTATTAAACATACAAAATTACAATTAACAAACAACTCAAAAAATTTCCATGAAAAAATAATTTAATACCTTACAAAAATTACAATTTACAATTTACAACTTACAAATTACAACTTATAAGTAACATGCTAAATTGCTAATGCTACAAATACAAGTGTACAACTTATAATTACAATTCAAAAAATTACAAATAATGAAAAGAGGATAAAAAATAAAATAAAAAAGGGCTTGGGCATAATTTTAAATTTTAAACTTAGAAAATTATAAGTTAAAAATTTAAAATTATGTTGCCTACGTATCCGATTAGAATCAAAGCCCACGTAGTTCACTTACCTTGTTTTTTACCTCAAGACTTAAATCTTAAGAAGATTTAAGCTTCACTTTCGGTTTCGGTTGTGTCGTTGATCACACTATCTTCGCTAGAATCCGCGCTAAACTTTAAATATATCTACCTCATCGGTTGCCACTTTTTTGAAGTGAATGGTGAATATATCGGATGCAAGAACTCTACATCTTCTTTCTCTGCCTTGAGATGGAATGGCCTCCTCCACATTTTCTTCGTTTTCATGAGGACCATGTCCATGACCATGAGTACTTTCTTGAGTACCACCACGTGGTTGTTGAAATTCTTCATTTGAAAAAGTGGCATCCGCATAACCGGGACCAAGACTCGCTTCTATTTCCTCCACACTCCATGGAATATTGAATTGTGCAGGAGGAGGAGGTGGAGGAAAATCGGAAGTCATCGGACTCTTTCCTTTTCCTCCTCTAGAACTAGAAGATGATGATCCTCCTCTTCTTGACATTTTTTTGTGTAATATAAAATATAAAGTAAAGTGTATATAATATAAACTATATACTATAATGTATAAAATATATCAATATCAATAATATATGAATTATGAAGTAGTATGAACTATGAAGCTTATAAAGTTAGAACAAGAGAATTAGAGAGATGAAGAAGAATTGATCAATTTGCATCAAGTTGGTGCAAGAAAATGAATACAAATGAAGGAATATTTATAGAGTTTGGAAAAATAATAATAAAAAAAAATGGTAACTTTCTTCTTGAATCTCGACCATTGGATCAAAAAACGGTAACATTTGACTCAATCTCAACCATGAAAAAAAAAAAAAAGGACGAGAACCGGCGGTTCCCGATTCGGAACCGCGGAACCGCCGGTTCCAACGGTCATATCCGGTTCGACATGGAACTGCCGGTTCTGAACCGACTGTTACAGTTTTGTAGAAGTAGGAACCGAAACTGAACCGTGTAATACACGGTTTCGGTTCTGATTCTTCACGGTTCCGGTTCCGGTTCCGATTTATCCGATTCCAATTATAACCGCCTGTTCCGATTCGGATGGACAACTCTAGTAAAAAGTCACATACATAAACCATCGTGGAGGTGTGGAATCGCGAGAAGAATTAATGATATAGGGCTGAATTAATGATAAATTTTTCTCTCTTTTTTTTAAAGGATTAATGATAAATTTTTCGTTTATGATTATAATAAATTTGACATGTTTAAAATATTTTGATTTAAAAATGAAAATATAATTTTATAATTAATGAATTTTTTTAATATATAAGGATAATTTGGTCATTATATATTTTTTTTTATTATTTTAATTTTTTTACTAGGGCGATTGCATTTAGCAAAGTGCAAACGCACTAATGCGAAGTACAATCATAAAAAATGAATCTCATTCGTTGGATCAATAATTCAATGATAATTAGAGAATTTTTAATGTCAAGAATGACGAAGGTTTTTCTGACCATATAAAATCCCATCTAAGTATTGCATTAAAAGAATTAGAGTAGCACTTGATTGCACCTAGTGCACGGTTTACTCGATTCAAATCTTTTGATCAATTTTTCCTTCCAATAATAAAATAAAAATCTTGATCAATTTTATTTTTATATGATTCATATTTAAATAGATCTAATTAATGATTTAGCGCGTGCACATATAAAAAAAGTAAAGTATATGGTGAACAAGTTTTACAGTAAAACTGGTTTAAGAGTGTGACTTATATAACTAAAGGGTATTACGTTATATAACTGAAGAGTGTGAATTTTTACTAGAAAGAATATTACTCATAAAAATAAAGGGTGTGACTTATATTACACTAAAGAGTGTAGTTGTGATAACTGAAGAGTGTGACTTATATTACTAAAGGGTGTGACCATGATAACTGAAGTGTAAAAATGAACCAGTTTAACTGTGAATAAATTTCACAGCATACCGAATCGTTCACAAATCACCACAAGTCATCTTGCTATTTAAAAAAAAATCGCCTGAAAATTTGTGATCCTTTTTTTTCTGGGCCTTCTGATTTATTTTTAAGAGGTCTGTATTCGGGAATGAAAAGGCCAACCAACAACTTGTTATCTTCGCGCTTCTCAATAATCCCCCATTTCTATCTTGCTATTAATTACAGAAAATTGACATTAAAACACTCAAGAGTGTGTATAAATTTCTAAATTATTAATTTATAGTTATAGTAGATAAAAAATTTAACCTATTAACAAAAAAAAGACTCAACGGAATATGTCATTGTCAGAAACATTGAAATTCTGTGACCTATTAATATATAGTATTTAGTTATTTACACGGCTGAAATATGGGCGGCTTCGCGCTTGCTGGGCCACCAAAAATTGCTGAATTGGGCTTCTTCTTTATTATTACGAATCCGGCCGACTCATTTTTTACAGCCATCCGTCATTTTTTTGTTGAGAGCCTTTCACGGTGCTTCGGGAAAAATAGCACTTTTATTGACAAAAAAAATAAATCAAAATCACATCACTTTCACGGTCTGTCATAATTCATTAGGGTCAGTCCTATAGAACCGCGGGCTTAAACGGTTCAGGGTTTTATCGGTTCCCCGATAAATGGGCCATTGATAGTTGGAATCTAACGCTAACGGTTCGCGGGCTACTAACGGGCCACGAAATAAAAACTTAAAAAAAAAAAAATTCAAAATATCCATGATATAATATGGTGTAATTTAAATTTTACGTATAAAATCAAAGGAGATAGACTAATACAATAAATGTGTTCCTAATTATATTTAATCACATCAACAAACTTTTTTTTTTAAGAATAAGCAATATTGAAGAGATGACACTATTTAATACTCAATATAGCTATTACTTAATATTTTTATTTGATTTAAATGTTGGCTTTTAACTAATTTCATCTAAAATATGTACAAAAAATTATTAAAATTATCATCAAATTATATTAAAATTAATTAAAAGTAAATATAAAATGTACTGGTGGGTTGGCCCTAATCTTGCAGGGCTCAACCTTATATGGCTCAGGCTAAACGGTCCAAGCCTTAACCGGTTCACAATAAACGAGCCCAAAAAAACTACTTTTAACTAAACACATCAAACAAATTTTAAAATCACAATAATAATAATAATAATATTTACTTTTAAATTTGATATTTAAATGAAATGGACTTAAAAAACTTTAAATGGGCTTTTACACCCTACCCTTGTATTAAAATGGACATGCTTGAACCTGTTAAAATACATATCACAGTTAACATATCCTGGCTCGGCCCATTTTCACCCTCATTTTACATGGAAAACTGGAGTATCACTACTTATATCAGTAGAATAGAAAGACGTGTAAATTAAGATATATAGTTTGATCGGCGGCCGATCTCATCGACCATCGAGGGCAGTGAGCGTGAGGTCATTAATGGAGTCTCCGACTCCGACTCCGACTACTCGGTGTGTGGATCCAGTAGCCAAGGCATTCCACTTGTCAGCAAACACCGGCTGCTGTGGTAGTGGTAGCTCAACGATTTCACGACTAAGCATTGAAACAACATTTTGAATTGAAGGCCGATCTTTAGCAAATTCTTGGACACACAGCAAGGCAATCTGAATGCACCGGGTGATTTCTTGCTCCAAGCTTGAATTTGCTATACTTTGATCCACGAAACCCAAAGCATTATCTTCATTCCACAATTTCCAGGCCTGAAATTTAGTGAAACAAAATAACACTAGGTTATTTGTCTTCATATAATTAAAGAAAGAGTGATGTACTAATAATTACTAAGGAGAAAGGGTTTACATATCCTAAAAGGCTCAAAGACAGCTCCTGGTTGTAATAATGCGTGTTCTTTTTTCCTTTTACTATCTCTAACACCAATACACCAAAACTGTAGACATCCGATTTTTCAGAAAATCTGCCTTCTGTTGCATATTCAGGCGCCATGTATCCACTGCAAAATCACGCATTGTATAAATTGGCATGAACAAACTAATAGTTAACAGCATGACTATTCTACTTCAAGATTAATCTCTTACTATGTTCCCACAACTCTTGCAGTATTGTCATGTTCCTGGTTTCCTCCGAAAATTCGTGCCAAGCCAAAATCGGAGATCTTTGGGTTCCAATCGTCATCCAGTAGCACATTACTTGGCTTAAGGTCACGGTGAATGATCCTTAGTGTCGAGTCCTTGTGAAGATATAGAAGGCCTCGAGCAATGCCCTCGATGATATTGAAACGTTTCTTCCAATCTAAAATCTTATGTGATGGATGTGTAGGATCTATAGAAAATATAAAAGAATTATGTCGGGAAATTAAAAATATAATATATATACAGAAATTAGAATTGGTGTTTAGAGGTTGAACTGACCAAAGAAACAAACGTCCAAGCTTTTGTTTGGCATGAATTCGTATATTAGAATCTTCTCTTCGTTCTCTACGCACCACCCCAACAATCTGACAAGATTCCTGTGTTGGAGTTTGGAGATGACGATCACTTCATTCATGAATTCTTGCATTCCTTGTCCAGAAGCTGAAGAGAGTCTCTTGACAGCTATTTCTTTCCCATTTTCCAGATTCCCCTATACAAGCACACATGCTCGAAAACAATAAGTAAAGGTTGCTATTTAAAAAATGTGATGATGCAAAATTGGAAGAAAGATCGGTCATACTTTATAAACAGGACCAAAACCTCCCCTCCCAAGAAGATTATTTTCGTTGAATTGATCTGTAGCATTTGCAAGCGTTTCGAAAGTGAACTCTGGCAACTCTCCTATCTTTACTTTCTCAGATTCATGTTTGAGTATAATCACAGTTGAATCTGATGAAAATGTTTGCCCTGCTTGAGGGACATTCTTGTCTTTTGTTTTGGCTCCTGATTTCAGAAATTAAGATACAACAATTAATACAGGAGTGAAGTTGAATTCAATTATTATTATTATTATTATTATTATTATACATATACTGTACAAGCAAGTAATTGGCCGGCTAATCTCACCTTTTGTCTTTACCATCCAGCTGCACCGAGTAATGAAGATGAAAACTAATATGCAAACAAAAGCCAAGACTAGTGGAATTATGATAAACAGTATCTTCTTGTCTTTGTGAGCATCTGATAAAAATGAAAAGGAGCTCAAACTCATTACGTAAAATTCCTCAGGAATATTAATCAGAAAATTGAGGATATAAGAATGAGACGTACCTAATTCTGAAGACGCGAGACGAACATAAATATCAAGACCAACATCGTTGAAGTTCTGGAGGTCGATCAAAGTATAACTCCAAAGCATACAACCGATTGTAGGTTCATGAGCATAAGCTACGCAAGAACAATTCCCCAAACATCTCCTCCCACATTCTTGTATATCATAATTAGAGAATGGTTGAGGGAAATCCGGAACCTTCATAAACTGAAGCCTCGAAATCCATCTGAAGTTCCACACTTCAATTGAACTGCCCTCTGGCAACCTCTAGTCCAATTCCCACTCCTCCACTCTTGTTTATTGACAGGCTCAAACCCCCTCAAGCAAGAACAGATAGGGGAAGCCTTAACTGGCCACACCTTCCATAAAGATCACATTCGTTTTGAGGAGAATGGTATACCTCATCCCAACTCTTCTTCTGATCATCCCACAGCATCACAGCAAAGATTCCCCAAGGCTGGAGGACCACAATTGCCTTCTCTCCGTATTGCATGAGGTAGAAAGTGCCCTCGTGATCGTTTTCCACTCGAGTCAATCCATCCAGGTGCGGATAAAACATGTCGTGTACCCCGATAAAAATCTTGCCGTTCCACGGGCCGCTCCTCCAGTACGGGCGCCCGTTCTTCCACATGAAGCTTTCTGGGATACTCAAAACTTGGAGCCCGGAAGTGAAACTTCCGAAGGCAGGGTCTGTGGCATTTTTCCATGCCGATAGTACCACCTTCTTCCCAGTCTTTGTGTTGTGGCTTATCTTCATGCCCGGCAAGTCAACATTTGTAGGTTGTGAAAAGGACTCCCACGTCGTGGCATTTGTGGCAATGTTCCGGAGCACAAGATTTCCGGTGTCCAGAATTTGAAGAGTGGCATTAGTTGGAGAAGTAGTGGCGACATTGGTTGACCACACAGTTTGATTCTTCCCATTAATGAGGATCAGATTGCCGTCTTTCGAAATAGTTACAGTGTTGGCAAAATCGTGGAGGGGTTTGTCTCTGTTTGCGACCCATACCACGGTTTCTTTTGAGAGAGCGTACAAGACCCCTAAGTAGCGGTTGGTGGTGTTCTCAGGGGTAAAGAATCCCAATTTGAACGCCTGCTTTCGAGATACTATGGTATCTGGATCTTTGACAACTAAACTGGAAGATATGGTGTCTGTTTCTAAGCTCAAACAGAGGAAAGGAAGGAAAATAACAAAGATGATAAATTGTTGCACAACTTTTGTCTCCATTGTTCGGACTAGAGATGGGAAGAATGCGTGGGATTATGATGATTTGCACTAGTTTTTATAGTTGGAGTTTTGAGTGCGCCATTTAGTTGAATATTTAATGCAGTATGATGTGGTTTTGAATATTCAACCAATAAACATAATTCTTACATTTTTTTCTCCATTTTCGGGGCCACACGATGGAATTGGAAAGTATTAAGTCTAATTTGTGCTCATTGCCCCTCCCTTCACGGTAGGTCTTAACTGATATTTGGATCTAACGAATCAAATCATGGAGCCCATTGGGCTTGGCGAAAGGGCCTCGAAATATTTTAGCTCTTGTAACTCGTAACTGGTAATCACTTGACGCAAGTCTATGTGAGTCAAGATATTTGCACCCCTAATTAGTTTATGACAAAGTCTTGCGCAAAAGAATATTGCCCTGATGTAAAATCTGCACAACTGGATTTGATCCTACCCAAATTAAATACGTTAGATCCCTCCTTCACCCTTAGTTCTTTCTGCTTCACCGGTTTGTACGTTCTTCTTGAATGGTCAAAGCCCCTATTTTTAGGATAGACTCCACGGTTCAACTGCACATCGTCTTGCTGCTTAAAACAAGTTGAACGTTTCAAAAAATAAATTTTAAAAATGCACTTGAATTATATAAACAGATCTGGTGCATATATAAAAACAAAACTTTGCCTATTTTCTAATATATCTGTCTAATTCTTGGACCCGCCTGACTATCATTCATGATTTTGTTTTGTGGAATTCCAACAACTCCTCGGTTCTAGAAAAGAAACTGGCAAAAAATATCTTGTTACGTAGAGAACCAAAATACTAGCTCTCTTTGACATCTTCCGTTCAATAAATTAGTGTTGCTCAACATTATCATAAGTTCATATATAACATTAATAATATGGAACATAAAGCGAGAAATTCTCCCACCCATCTGAGTTGGCCCCTCAGCGGTTGAGATATAATCGAAAGTGATATGTCCGAGTAGCCAACACTTGTGAGTTGTGAGGGAGAGTCAACATGTTTCGATTCTCAAGATAAACTTTCAAAATATTTCAAGACGTGGGGTTGAATCTGCGTTACGAGGAGACTTTTCAACACCCCACCACATGCATGCAAAGCGGTTCCTACACTGCTACAACATTATGTTTGATGCTGTTTTGGCCTTTCGTAGTAACATATAATTAATGCTTTCGGTTTTCAAAAAATATATACACTCCATCGTTACCACTTATGACTTACCACCACTACTTAAAGGTGAAAAATGTGTTTACTGGTCGATGACTGCAGTACAGAACTAGCTAGTTGAGTGCAATTGGATACAGTTGTATACTTGTATCCCCAATTATTATTATTTTTTACTCCCTCCGTCTTAATCATAATGGTAAAGTACCTCATATTTTCGTCACAATCATAATGGTAAAGTTATTTACACACTTTATTACTTTATCACTTTATCACATAAAATATTAATAAATAACACTTTCTACCCTCAATTACTCATCACTTTATCACTTTATCATATAAAATACTAATAAACAACTTTTCCTATCCCACCATTTTATCACTTTATCACTATTCCACTAAATCCTTATGTTCGTAAAAATGTCATTATGATTGGGATGGAAGGAGTAATATATATTTTGTGTATTGTCTATTGGATGAGTTATGATTAAAAAATGTCGTGACTACCTCTGCATTTCTCCCTGTTGAGGTAAATTAAATAAATAGATTACTCCCGACCCTCTCTATAAGCTCGAGCTTTTAGATGAAACGGAATTCTCTCATGGTATCAGAGTCCAGGTTGTGGGTTCGGTTCCCGTGAAAACACTCCACCCATTTAAATTGTCCACTATGTTGGGCCTCCTCTTCAGAGAGCAGAGGCAATGATTAGGCCTAGATTATTCTCGACACTCTCTACAAGCTCGAGCTTTTAGATGAGACGAAATTCTCTCACTAGATATTACCCCCTGAATAATACGGAATGGGATTCAAGCATTGTTTGAGGAGAAGCCCTTTCAAATGTGAAGGCCAATGCTTGAGGAATTGTTCGTGCCTCGCCTATGGATATGACGCTCCTCCTCTTGGAGACACAACAACCCGATATGCATGCGCCTCAACACCTCTCCCCGATTACTTGAACTTGATATTCTTGGATCTATAAAAGTTACAATATTGTCCTGATCAATCCACATTTTCGTACCTGAATTCCCAAAATCATGTCAAAAAGACTAATCGAGACATCTGTTTATTGTAATATACCACGAACATGGATGAAATTGGTTCATAATCTTGGTGGAGATCATATATATAATTAAAACAGTAACAAAAGTCACCTAATTCAGAATGAGACGCGAATATTAAGATCAGAGGCCGCGCCGCCTGGAAAACTTTGTACGTCAATTAAGGGTCGATTCCAAAACACACACCCAGCATTGAAGTCATAACCAAAAGCAAGGCAAGAACAATTCCTCAAACATCGATTTTCACACTGACTTTCTGGGGCTGCCCACATGTCCGAATAATTCGCAAGTTTCATCATCTTGAGATTCAAAAACCCATCAGTCGTCCTATTACTCCGAGCCTCACAATTGAGAGAGACTCTCCTCTCACACCCACCAGACCAGTTCCCTGAATTCCACTCTTGATTATTCCGTGGGTTGACCCAACACGTATTGTGTACGGTAAAGTATCTATACCGTATTGATGCTGCAAGAAATTCAACGTGTTTTTTTTTCTTTTTCTGTTAAAATAAAAATTGATGATCAAAAGACCAAAGTATCTATACCGTATTGATGCTGCAAGAAATATAAAGTGTTTTTTCGTTTTGAAAATAAAAATTGATGATTAAAATATTCGTTTTACGGATTAAAGCCGCTCGTGTTAAATCTAGGGGGATTTAAATCGAAATGGTCCCGTAACTTTTCACCTTTATTGAAAAGGTCTCATATATATCACATGTTTCAAATTAGTCTCGTATGTTTTCAATTTGTGTCGATTTAGTCCCAAATCGCCCGAGACCGGTCAAACTACCCAAAAACGACGTCGTTTTATGATAAATTCCCGACCGAAATTAGGGGCGCGTGTATCACACGCCCCTAAAATAACGTCGTTTTTGGGTAGTTTGACCCGTTTCCGGTTATTTGGGACTAAATCGGCACAAATTGAAAACATACGGGACTAAATTGAAACATGTGATATATACGGGACCTTTTCAATAAAAGTGCAAAGTTACGGGACCATTTCGATTTAAATCCCTAAATCTAGGATACCCTTTCTTGGGAAAATTTCATTTGAAATGTTCAAAATTTATTAAATTAGCTCGAATTTAATTATATTAAAGTTACTAAGACATTATCTTTGTTAGAGAGTGGGGTATACCCCTTCACCGCAAAAAAGTAGACAAAAACTTGTGGAGACCTGGTTCATGTTATAAATCTTGTTTTTAAGTCATAGCATTTGAATCTACACACGGTATAATACGGGTCAAGTTTAGTGATTTAGAAAAATGTGTTGGAAATGAGTGAAATTGGTTAAATAATCAAAGTTCATAGCATATAACTGGTTCATGTGAGACCAACTCAAAGAAGTGTGACAACACTTGCTCAAATATGCATTCTTAAAATTTCGACAAACTTCTACTTTTATATATGGGATTAAGTTTTTTTAGTTTAGTTATTTTTGTATCATTTTGAAATTGATCCCGATTGTTTTGACAATTTGATTTTGGTTCTACAAGTTATAAAAAAATTTAAAATTAGTCATTTAACCTGCTGGAGCAGGTTACAAAGCAGGTAACCGCCACAGGTATAGTTATTTTCTTTTTTTCTTTAATTTTGAAGCGCCACTTTAAATTTTTTAATCCTAATAATTTTTTCTTATGCCCTGGATTGGATTTAAAAACAATTTGTATATTAAAAAACAATGTGAATTGGGACAATTTATCTTGTTTAAACTGATCGAAAAAAATAAAAAAATAAACCAAAATATGCAGGAATCACTCTTCCTTCCGAAAACAATACGCAGAAAAATCTCGACCTAAAATTATTAGATTAAAAAAGTCTAAATAACATTTTGAATTAAAAGAAAAATATAAATGTATGATAGTTACCTATTTAGTGACATGCTACAGCAGGTTAAATGATCAATTTTAAAACTTTTAATAATTTATAAAATTAAAATTAAAACATCAAAATAATCTATTTATATAAAAGCAGAAATCACACAAATTTAAAAACCATTGAATTTGATCCTACCAAAATTAAAACACGTGGATCCCTCTTTAACCCAAAGTTCTTTCTCCTTCACCTGTTCGTTCTTCTTGAATGGACAAACCCCCTATTTTTAGGATACCCTCCACGGTTGTTCAGCCGCACATCATTTTACTGCTTAAAATAAATTAAAATTTTAAAAAATAAATTATACATTTTAAAAATACACGGTGCACTTAGTGATTTTTACAAACAAGACTTTGTCTATTTACTGATCTTGTCTAATTTTTGGACCAGCCCGACCACCAAGTGTACCATTCATGGCTTTGTTTTGTGGAATTCCAAGTTACAACTCCGCGGTTCCAGAAAAGAAACTGTGTTTGTCTTGTGGAATTCCAGAAAAATAATAAAATGTACTCAATAGGGATACGTCATATAATAAAATGTGATACTGAGTTCACTATCAAATTTGAACCAAACACAAATAATTTTTTATCTTTATTTTATCTATTTAGTGGGATACTTGGGAAGTTCTTTTGGTTA
Source organism: Stenogyne calaminthoides (assembly GCA_037126765.1). Taxonomy (NCBI): domain Eukaryota; kingdom Viridiplantae; phylum Streptophyta; class Magnoliopsida; order Lamiales; family Lamiaceae; genus Stenogyne; species Stenogyne calaminthoides. The sequence continues at coordinate 7,870,135 of JBBCBC010000037.1, read as the reverse complement.
GTCTAATCAGCCAGACCATTGCCATCCCAAGAGGTACGTTCACGTAAACTCGTAGAATTCCGCATGCGTAGGATTTACGTGTTTTATATGCATGATTTGTTGTTTGATTATTATTTGAATTAATATAGGATTAATTCATGCTAGTAATAATTATAAGAATTAAATTTGTATTTAAATATTCACCCCGAATAAATCTGTGAAAATTATTCCCCAACACTATATCCAGATAGATTCCCGTAAGCGGGAAAGTCATTGATAATTCCAAACAACATAACCTTCAACTTGAAATTCTCCTTTCTACAAGCATCATACACATCGACACCCTCATTCCACAGGAGCTTCAAGTCCTCCATCGAAGGAGCCAGATATACATCTATGTCGTTACCAGGTTGTTTGGGTTCTGATATCAACATAGACAACATCATGTAAGTGCGCTTCATGCACAACTCGGGTGAAAGATTATAAACTTATAGTATCACTAGCCATGTACTTTGGTTGGTACTTATGATACCGAATGGATTCATTCCGTCAGTTGAGAGTGCAAGACGCAAGTGTCGTGGCTCGTTGCCAAATTCTGGATGTCTGACATCGAATGTCTTCCACTGGGTTGAATCAGCAGGGTGTCTTAGCATTCCATCTTTGATCCTATCATCATGATGCCAAGTTAAATTTCTAGCATCCACAACGCTACTATACATTCTCCTGAATCTTGGTATTATCGGAAAGTACCACATCACCTTCGCGGGAGATTTATTTTTCTTATATCGCTTCTCCCCACACTTGGGACATTCATCGAGTTCTGCATACTCCTTCCGAAATAAGATACAATCACTCGGACAAGCATGAATTTTCTGATGTGTTAATCCGATGGACTTGAGCATTTGTTTAACATCATATGCTCTTGTAGGCAGTACATTTCCATCAGGCAATAGACCACTAACTGCTTCCAACATACTTGTGAAGTTAAGCGGACAAGCGGACAACCGGTGAGTTTTTTTAGGTTGAACAATATCAACACGGTGGACAGTTTTTGTTGCCTTCTCACTTTTTCGGGCCCACGGTGGTAATCCAAACAGAATCCCTTAACTTCTCTCGACATATAAGGGTGATCTCGCAGATCACCGTCATCCCTTTCGATGTATCAACAGTCGCTACATCATCAAAAATATCCGCATCCACTGTATCTTCAAACCTAAAGTCAGTTCCTAGGTTGCTTGAGCTACATCTATCTCTTGTCTCACCATGAGATGTCCAAGCAGTATATGCTTTATCAATACGAAGCGGAATCATCAAGTGGACGAACAAATTTTTCGACCACTAACAGTTTTTCCATTCATACATTTCCAACAAGGACATGGAATGTACCGATGGTCGGTGCAGTGTCTAATTGCATGATTACAAAACTCTTCCACCCCATTCCTTTACTCATCTGATAATCGATCTGCTCGAACCCACTTTCGATCCATATAGAAAAAGAGATGCCTATAGGAAAGACAATATGAAGTGCTTCTCAAGACATTAATGTATATATACCTAACCATACTTGATCTCAACTTTTATCCTAATGTATCTTCCTAATTATTTTCTTATTAAAAGCTATATCACAATCCTAACTTACCTAAGGTTTTGTTTCTTCTCAAGACATTAATATATATATATACCATCAATCATCTAAAGCAACTATCTAAAACACATGCATTTGATCAAACACTTGGTGTGCATCTTATATTCATCTCTAAATTGATATAAAAAATCACCAATCAACTCAAAAATATATCACAATCCTAATTATGCTTAAATCCTACACAATGCATTTGATCAAACACTTGGTATATATGCATCATATATTCATCTCTAAATTGACATAAAAAATTATCAACCAACTCAAAAATATATCACAATCGTAAATTATACTTAAATCCTACACATGCATTTGATCAAACACTTGGTGTGCTTCATATATTCATCTCTAAATTGACATGAAAAATCACCAACCAACTCAAAAATATATCCCAATCCTAATTTATGCTTAAATTCCTACACATGCATTTGATCAAACACTTGGTGTGCATACCATATATTCATCTCTAAATAAACATAAAAATCACCATTCCAAACTAACAATTTATCCACAAATTACCAACAACAATCAAGCCACACAACATAAGACATATATATATATATATACACAACATGATATATCACTAATACACATTTGGGCTTGGACAACTGTGAAAAATGACCTTGGAGAACGGTTATAACCATTTCTCAAGCATCATTATCAAGCTTGGACAACTGATAAAAAACCGTTGTCCAAGAAAAGCACTTGGACAGCGGTTTTTAACCGCTTTTGAAGTTTCAGCTTGGACAGCGGTTGATAACCGCTGTCCAAGCTGATTTTTTTTTTAATTCGTTTTTTATTTTACATAGACAGCGGTTGAAAACCGCTGTCCAATATCTTTTTTTTTTAATTATTAATTTACATTTTAAAAATCCTATAATAAAACTATAAACCAAAACTTATATATACGTCCAATACCATATAACATAAACCAAAAATCCTATAATAAAACCATAAACCACATATATATACCAAAACATCGAAATATATAAACATACAATCATAAACATACGTCCAATACACCAAAAACATGAAATATATATCATCACAAATATATAATTTAATTACATGCTACCAATATTTCAAACAACATTCTCTCAATATTGATCGTATGAATATAAGAAACGATTGTAAAGGTGCCCCGTCCAATCGTTTTTCCATTTCTCCAGTCTTTTCTTAGAGTAAAACTTGAGCTCACGTTCATAGATAAACTGCAAACAACGAATCAATCAATATAGTATGAATTTTTATTCAATCAATAATAATTTAAATAAATCAATAATTGACTTACATTGGGAGGAATGTTCGTTATAGAAGTTCGGATTATATCTTCTATAAAGTAACAAACAAAATGACCACAATGGTCATTATCTCGTTGCCTCGGAACCTGTTGATTAACAATATAACCACGTATTACAATTATGATTTCTTTCTATTAATTAGTTTGATAATTTACTAAATTAAATTTACCTTAATGTTAATCCGGTTCACTTTTTATTTAACTTTTGGATCTTGAGCCTCGACTCGAAGGCGACTCGATACATCGTCATCACACTATTATTATTATAATTAAAAAATAAAAATAGATTAAATATGCATAATTTTAAAAGTAAAACAAATCATTGTATAGAATATTAAAAATGAACTTACGCTTCCATATATGAAACGAGATCAGGGCGATTAGAATAAACTCCATCACGATTTTGGGTCCATAAAATACACACTTAATGTATTCATGTGTATGGCGACCAAAGACCCAATGGTTCCTATATTATATTGAGAGTATTAAAATTAAGCTGGAAATTTAGCATATATATGTGCAAATATTATAAACATGAATACAAATTTTAACGAAATGTTTATCACTCACCCCACATTTGTTGGTGGCGAGATGATCGCTCCAGTTAGATTCAAAGATGTGATTAACGAACCCATCCATGGTGCGTACCCTATCACCCATTATGCAAGACACTTGGGGAGACGAAGGAGTACATTCCACTTGCTCGGTTATCTCTCGGAGAGATATAGCTCACCTAAATATCTTTAACCAATATATATACGCTAATTAATATTTAAAAAAAAAATTAAACTATACGAGAAAGTGAATATTGAGAATTAGTAAACACATACCGAGGTAAAGGGCTATGGTGGTTGCACTTAACCACTCGTCATTCAAGACTTTCAAGACATGTTCTCATTCGGCGAATTCTTGGAAAGTATTACGATGAAAGTGAGCAAGCATGGAAGCGTGGCGATATCGAAAGCATTAAGCGATACCATCCGATTTGCACCCTAGGCGTAAATGATCATCGTGATTTAAGTCTCCGGTCATGGGATAACCAAGTCTTAAGCGGTGGAGTCCGCCGATTTAGCAGCGTGTGGGCCCAAGTGAGATTCTACAATTAATTTACAATATTATTTAGAACCACAAATAAGATAATGAACTTTAATAACAAATATTTTACCCTCATGGTGCTAGAGACCAAGTTGCTCGGCCATTCGATGAAGTGCCCGGCATTTATTCGACTATAGCGGCTTCATCGATTGGTTTTGGCACATTGAATCCTCCTCTCGATTCACGGGTACATCGAGTGTGACCCTCACGAAACCGGAGGTGATGGGATGACCATGAATCATTCCATGGGAGCGTGTAACGAGCACTGTGACCACCAACCGATCGGGATCCTCGGATCTGGTAGCAAAAGGTCGTTGGTACTGTTGAATAAGATATTTAGTTAGAAAATTTTAATACACTAGTCTTTAATTAAAACAAATGTGAAACATGCATATCGATACACCGTGAGGCGTTTTGAAGTGCCTCAATAAAAGTCGTCCCTATGGTAGGCGAAAACATAAGCATTAGCGACACTATGTTCCTGACTTGCTCCTTTCGGCGACATTAGTGGCTCGATCTTTTCTCGGACCTCAAAGCGTTCCACATCTTTAGCCAACTTGGCAGCTTTGTTTCGTTAGTATACCCACCATATTCATGGCGAAGACCGGTGCCATTGCTAAAGATGTCTTAAATCACGCCATATCCGACCTTTCGTGGCGGCGGGATGCTTTCATGGCGACCCATAGCAAATCCAAGCAGATCATCGGGGCGATCATGCGAATGTCGTCGAGGCGTCATGGTGCGAGATAGACGCTCACGAATCACAAAAAAACAAAATATTATTATTTAATTATTTGTTTATAAATAATAGTTTGTAATTGAAAGATAAATTAATTGATAGATTACCCTTAACCCGATGATCGTTGTGCATTGGGATCGTGAATATTCCCGTCTCGACCCGCTACGGTAGTCGAAATAAAATTAAAGCGGGTAACAATAGGCTCTCTCTCTAGTTTTTCTTCTTTCATCTTTTCTACGATAGTGATGAGCGTGTCCCTTTATTAGATATATTAAAAGTGAATATATAAAAAAAATTAAAAGTTAGGATTTTGATCTCACCATATTTTCTCTTATTAGGTGCATAACCTTTGTTGGATCCACGATATCGCGCGCCTCCATCGACTTGGCTTGATCGCGATTTTTATTGCTTCAATCCTACAAATTATAATAGAAATATGATAAACTTTGAAAAATTTAGGGCATTAGAAATTGAGGAAATGACATTGATCAATTTTACCGGAAATCATCCTCCATAGCTTTGCTTTCACAAACTCCTCCCAATATGGAGCCACCATAGGGCTATTCGTCTGGCAGAGGCGGACTAGCCGAGTAAAGACCGGTTTCGGATCTCGTGTTACTTCTCAACCAAGTCCGAAAATTCTTGGCCATTACTCGACTTGCGACAATATTTTTTCTTCTTTTACGAGGTCAAGACCTGCGAAGGTAGTCTATCTGATATAACATAACAATTTAGTAAATTTAAGGGTCATACTACAACTTTCAATAAATATATAATTAACATACCGTAAGCTCGTCCCATAATCTTTCCTTCAAAAAGTCGGGTTTGAAATTTACACGATCCTTGGTGGCAAAGACGATAGGGATCACGCTCACGACGGGCTCAATGTAGAAGGACAACGACTCACTCTATTTTCCTATTGCTTGTCCAAACTCATTGAGCGATAAGCGCAATAGCATAGTATTTAATTAGGTTCAACGATCAATCAATATATTATCGATTTCAAAACTGTTCAATTGTAATAAAATTACGAAGTGTTTTTCCCTCACTCTGAGCTCTCTTAATAGATGACATTGTAACTAAACCCGAGTCTTGCTTTTCTCCCGGAGCTGGTAGTGGTGGGAGAACATCGGTGTCACACTCTCTCAAGTCATCATATGCACCATGATCATATGCGCCATGATCTCCATCGGAATCTCCATCATCTCCAGGGATATGGCAAAGCGAGACATGATCTAAAAAAGCGGAAGAAACAACATTTAATAAACAAAAAACAAACAATATTCTCAACTTGATGTTTCATACATGATAAGAACTATCTATGTCATTATACATGATACATCTACTTATAAGTTACATCTGCATCATCTACTTATAAATTAAAATTTGGTTGATAGCATACTCTTATACTATGAACACATGTGTATTAGACTTGAATGACATTGTCTTACGAAGTAGACCCGATAGTATATAAACAACAAGAGCAACTAAGTGTTATGGAGCAAAATATAATATTTCAAATTTAAAAAACAAGAGCAACATATATAATATAAACAAAACTAAGTGTTATAAACAACAAGATTAGTTCAGTTCAAAAAACAACAAAAGCAACATATATAATATGAATAAAGCTAAAGCTTGAAAAATTCAATGGAAATCGACTTGAGTTGAGGCCTATTTAAGCAGATTGAGGCCTCGGTTAATTGCTCTTAAATAGTATTTGATTAGAAAGTGACTTGTCATTATGAATAAAACTAAAGCTTGAAAGCTAAGGATAAAAACTTTTACGGTTCATTACTCAATGGATAATTCAATGTATATTCGACCTACACATATATACCCACGGCCACCCGGCTCACCACATAACATAAATAATATAAACAAATTAAACTAAGATTGAAGCAAAATATATAATTTCATCTAAAAAAGTCAAAATAAAAGATTCCACAAGCCATTGTACCAACTAAGTGTTATGGCGGCGCGGGTAGGGAGGATGGCGGCGGTGAGGAGGAGGCTTGTTGATGGAGGAGAGGTAGGGAGGGCAGCCTTGCGATTTTGGGGAGAGGAGAAGCCCGGCGGCGGCTGACTAGCAGTCAACGGCGGCAGCGATGATTTGGTTGAAGGAAATCGGCACGCTACGATTTGGTCTTCGGTTTTTCTTGGCGATTTTGGGGAGAGGAAATTGGAGAAAAGAAATGAAGTCGAGCTAGGTCTCGGTTCATATATATATATATAAAAAAAAAAAAACGTGTTATTAACATTGTCAATCATTCTTAGACGGCCGATTTACTAACATTTGTGCAAAAATGATAGAGACAGCGGTTTCAAACATTTGTCTTTTTTTTTTATAAAACCGCTCTCAATTACATTCTTGGAGAAATTTGTTAAAAAAAAATTACATCCAAGTGCAAATGGGTGTGCAAGCTCAAATGTGTAGTAGTGTATATATATATATATATATAACACATAAATTTATAACCCTAATTAATTAATTAACAAAAAGGAAAAAAAAGTTTAAGCATTACCTTGTAGAGGAGGAGGAGGCGGCCGGTTGCTAGCTGATTTTGTGAGGAGAGGAGGAGGGGAAAATCGCCTTTCATCGCGAAAAAATGATGGAAATGGGGGGTTATGTGACTGAACCCCGTTTAAATTGAAATTTTAACTTGGAGAGCGGTTATGAACATTGTGTAAGTGAACTTACAAAGCCGGTTTTGTAACATTTTTGTCTAAAATTTTTTTCTTGGACGTGCGGTTACAAACCGTTGTCTAATTTTATTTTATTTTTTAAAATAAAACCGCTCTCCAAGCTTAGCTTGGAGAGCTGTTTGAAATAAGGGCTGTCCAAATGGGGCTCTCTAAGCTTAAATGTGTAGTAGTGACGGTAGAACTCTTGTTATAAATCAGGTTAAAAAAGACACATTTTTAATGAATTTGTTTATGTGGGTTATTTAATGTAATTAAATGATTTATAAATAGTATTTCGTGAATTCTCTTTTTTTCAAAGAGAATATGGCATACGAAGTGTCAAAATTTTAACATGTTTGATTTTGTGGGATATTTTCATCTCAAAATTATTAACATATAGTAATATTATGTATGTTAAAAGATATTATTATTGAATTAAAACCATAAAACTTTACTGAAATTTTTATCAGTTATTAAATCGGACAAAAAAGTAGATTCCATAAAAAGACTCCGGGATATAAATTTGGGGTAGAGTTATAAATAGCCCAATGTAGAAGTAAATAATTTTTATGTCATTAAATTTTAATTTGTTTTTTTTAGCCAAAAAAATTATTATTTAGTCTCTTATACCCCTATTTAATTAATTAAAAGAATTAAAAAAACTAAAAAAATAGTTGCATTCTTTAAAAAATAATAGCGGTTTTTTCTCTTAAAAATTAGAACAACTTTTTCTCTCCCTCATCCGATCAACACTCTAATGCTACACAACATTAATTCATCTCGTACCACATTTTATTAAGATTGTACTACCATTAATTAACCCTTACCACACTTTATTAAAGGTGTATCACCATTAATTTACTCCGTACCACTCATTATTGAGGTCGTACCGTCATTAGTTCACCTCGTACCACCATTTTTTTCACTCGTACCACACTTTATTGAAGTCTGTACCATCATTAATTCACCTCGTACCACATTTTATTTAAGCCCGTATCACCATTAATTCACCTCGTACCACAATTTTTTAACCCGTACTATACTTTATTGATAAATGAAAGAAAAGACAAATAAAAGAACTGGTCTTTTTAAAAAATAGAGATGAGGGTATACATGATAAAAACAAAGAAAACCCCCATTTTTAGCCCATTCTTATTTAAAAAGTTCTTTTTTTATCAAAGTGTTTTATTTCATCCTTTTTTAGCCAAGATAATAATTTTTTTGGCAATTATACCCTTAATGAAGTCAACAAAATTTTTTTAAAAAATAGTGGTACGGAGTTAATATATTGTAGTACGAAATTAATTATTGTGGTACAAATTTAAAATTGATGGTACGAGTTGAATTAAATTATGGTACGAGTTGAAATGATGGCGGTATGGTGTTAAAATTAAGGTGTACGGGGTTAAAATAAAGTGTGGTGATGCGAGGCCCGATGGTGTAGTGCGGAGTTAATAGAATGGTGGTACGGACAGAAACAATATTTACGGATTGAAGTAATAGTGGTACAGAGTTAATTGAAGGGTGATATGGGCTGAAATAATGTTGGTACGAGATGTATGTATGGTGTTACGAACTTAAATAATGAAAGCATAAAAAAGGGGTAAAGTTGGAAAAAAATATATTCTCTTACGTAAAAAATAATGATTATAAATTTTGTGACAAAAAAGAACTTTTATTTATGTTTGGCTATTTATAAATTCATCCCAAAAAAAATATTATCTTGGCTAAAAAAAAAAAAAATTAAAATTATTGATAAAAAGAACTTTTTAAAATAAATTTAGCTAAAAATTGAGATTTCCTCTATAAATTCGGTCACCTAAATAAACATAATTTTGAGGTATTTTTCCGCAGCTAATGTAAGTAGTCATCCTCCATTACCGATCTAGGCGAAATTCCAACAGGACAATGCTATATTTAGCTATTGGGTAAATTATTCTTTCATGAATACATTTTTGAAAAAAACATAATAACATTTGAAGAGAAAGAAATATTGAAAAAAAGTGCCATGAATAATTTTCCAATAGTAAAATTTAATGGTGCATAGTTGCAGAATTTTTCCATTCCAACATATTCAACATAAGACTTGGAATTCGTCGAACGTGAACTTGGGGTCTATATGGAAAAGTTAACAAAGCAATTTTTGGACGTTAGGATTGATAATGAAATGAGTAGCCAACAAATTTTATATTTAAATGAGGGTGTCAAGCCGTGTATTTTCTACACCAATTAGCTAGCTTGCTATTTGATACAATTATACCTCAATTTCTAACCCTTAGCTCTTTATATCTAAACCAATATGGCAATGCTAATGCTAATATTAGCGATCATTGTATTGCTTTATCTGGTTCGCCAATTATTTCTAAATCGGGAAAACAAGAAAAGACTTCCTCCAGGGCCAATAGGGCTTCCAATTGTAGGCCATTTACACTTGATGAGTAAAAACCCACACCAAGATTTGCACCGCTTAGCCCGAAAACACGGCCCGATCATGTACGTCCGCTTCGGCCGTGTCTCCACTGTGGTGGTCTCGTCCCCGGATGCAGCCGAGCTCGTCCTCAAGACCCACGACCTTGTTTTCGCGGACCGGCCACAGTACGAGGCCTCAACGTTGGTTACCTACGAAAACAGAGACATAATCTTTGGGAAATACAACAAATACTGGCGAAACATGCGAAAACTCTGCAAAACGGAGCTCTTGAGCAACCTCAAAATTAGCGAGTTTGTGGGCGTGAGAAAGGCTGAGCTTGGGCAGCTGGTGAGTTCATTGCAGCAGGCTGCTGAGACCGGCCAAACTGTCGACCTGGGCGTCCGGATCGCTTCCCTGGTTGCTGACATCATTTGTTTGATGGTGTTCGGAAGGAAGTTTACGGATAAGGATTTGGGTGCAGACGATATTAAGGGGGGTTTTAAAGAAATGATGAAAGAGACAACCGAGGTTATTGGAACTTTCAATCTGGGAGATTGTTTTCCATTTATTAGGAAGTTTGATTTCCAGGGTGTCGCTCGTCGGATGGAGAAGCTTAGCAAGATTTATGATGGGTTTCTGGAAAGGATCATCTACGATCATATTCACAAACAAGCTGCAGCTGGCCGGAACAAACAAACTCAAGATTTTGTAGATACTATGCTCAATATTATGGAGTCTGAAGGTGCTGATATCGCCTTTGATCACCGTAATGTCAAGGCCGTGCTATTGGTACGACAACCCCATCTAAATTCATCATATATTACTCTATTATTTTTTTTATACTGTTTCATTTTAATACACATGCACCATCTTTTTTTTTATGCATTGTTACGTCAGCAATAGCTAATAGAATTGCAACGTTATTTAAAAAGCTGGTTTTGCAGGTTTTTGCTATAATTGAAAAATGTGAAATTAATCTTATTTTTTTTAATTTTCTGAACACATGCATGCAGGATATGTTGATTGCAGGAGTTGACACTTCATCAACAGCAGTAGAATGGACACTCTCAGAATTAATCAAGCATCCTATAGTAATGAAGAAACTCCAGAAAGAATTAGAAGAAATCGTGGGAATGAACCAAATGGTAGAGGAATCACATCTTTCCAAGCTTAAGTACCTAGATTATGTGATCAGGGAATCACTAAGGCTCCATCCAGTTGGTCCATTGCTAATCCATGAATCCATGCAAGACTGTGAACTCGCCGGATTCCACATACCAAAGAATACTCAACTCTTTGTGAATGTCTGGGCTATCGGGAGAGACCCTGATGCCTGGCCCGAGCCTGAAAAGTTTTCACCTGACAGGTTTCTTGGAAACAATAACGTAGATCTTCGTGGGCATCACTTTCAACTAATACCTTTTGGATCCGGAAGAAGGGGATGTCCTGGATTGCAATTGGGATTGACTGTGATCCAGTTAGTGGTCGCACAATTGGTTCATTGCTTCGATTGGGAAATTCCTGATGGGATGCTGCCCGAGGATTTGGACATGTCCGAACACTCCGGCTTGGTGACTGGCAAGGCTAAGCATCTCATGGCCATTCCAACTTATAGGTTGCAAAAATAGATGATGAATGAAAGAATGTCTCGAGGATTAGCCGCTTAATAGGTTAATTAGCAACTAGTTTTGTCTACATGCATGTATTACACATGATTTCATATATAGACTATGTTAATGAAATAAATTTAAAACACTAATAATATATGTATAACTCTGAAAAAGTCTAATGCATGGAATAAATTATATATATATTATTGATATAAATTAGTAAAGACGTCACTACTACACATTTGAGCTTGCACAGCTGCACTTGGACAACCCTTTTTTCAAACAGCTCTCCAAGCTATAGCTTGGAGAGCTGTTTTAATTAAAAAAAAATAGACAGCGGTTATCAACCGCTGTCCAAGTTTAACACTTAGACAGCGGTTGACAACCGCTGTGCAAGGGTTTAGACAACGGTTTTGAACCGCTGTCCAAGGTAATAGTTTGGAACCGCTGTCCAAGTGTTCGGAAAATTTAAATTCTAGCCAAATCGCGAACCAGACTTCAATTTTTCCCCAAATTAAATCGCCCGTCTCCTTCCAATCGAACTCCGTCGCTCGTCCTCCCATTCCGCCGCCGCCGTCGTCTTCCCATTACCTCTTATATTTCCCCAAATCGCGAACCAGAAGCCCTAGCCTCCTCCTCCCTCTTCCCCAAATCGAACCAGAAGCCCTAGCCGTCGTCTTCCCGCCGTCGTCTTCCCGCCGTCGTCTTTCTCCTTCTCCCGCTGCGTCATCAGGTAAGAGCCCTAATTCAAACCTACTCTCAACCTTTTTCTATTTTGGGATTAAAACTAAAATGATGTGTCATGTTTTTTTTGTTGATTGGGCTATTTAATTTGGGTCTGTTTTCTGTTTAATTTGGGCTATATATTGGTGTTTGATGCACTCAAGGTGTTTGATAGTATGCTTGTGTGAGGATTTAAGCATAAATTAGTGTTAATTTATTAGGATTAATGTTGTTAGTGTTAGAGATGAACAACTTGTTAGAGATGAATATATATTGTGTGGCTTGACTTGATTTTTTATGCTAACTTAGATATGAACAATTGATGCACTCAGGGTGTTTGATAATATGCTTGTGTGAGGATTTAAGCATAAATTAGGATTAATACATTAGGATATATTTTGGTTATATTAATTTGATGATTTGGTGAATGAATAGTAGTGTGTTGCTTTAGATGATTAATGATGGTACATTAGGTTATATACACTGTTTTGAGATGCAACAAATCCTTAGATACATGCAATATACAAACCTTAGGTACTACCACATTCTATATGCAAGTTTTATACATTAGGATTGTAATACTTTTAGGTTTAATACATTAGGATATATACATTATCTTGAGAAACACTTCATATTGCCTTTTCTATAGGCATCTCTAGTTCTATATGGATCGAAAGTGGGTTCGAGCAGATCGATTATCAAATGAGTATAGTAATGGGGTGAAAGAATTTTGTAATCATGCAATTAGACAACCGCGACCCTCGGTACATTCCATGTCCGTGTTGAAATGTATGAATGGAAAAAACCGTTAGTGGTCGAGAAAAGTCTGTTTGACCACTTGATGATTCACGGCATTGATAAAACATACACCGTTTGGACATATCATGGTGAGGGAAGAGATGGATGTAGCTCAAGCAACCTAGAAACTGACTTTAGGTTTGAAGATACAATGGATGCGGATATTTTCGATGATGTACCAATTTGTTGATACATCAAGTGGGGATGACGATGATCTGCGAGATCACCCTTATATGTCGAGAAGTTAAGGGATTTCTATTTGGATTACCACTTTGTGGCGGGTGTAAGAAGGCAACAAAAGCTGTCATTTGTGTTGATATTGTTCAACCTAAAAGCGACTCACCGGTTAATAGATGAGTGCTTCACAAGTATCTTTGGAAGCGATTAGTGGTCTATTGCTCGATGGAAATGTACTGCCTAAGAGAGCATATGATGCTAAACAAATGCTCAAGTCCGGGTGACGAATAATAAACGAATTTAAAAAAAAATATTGACTTAGACAGCGGTTATCAACCGCTGTCCAAGCTAAAATTTGCAAAGCGTTTAAAAACCGCTGTCCAAGTGCTTTTCTTGGACAACGGTTTTTATTATAATCAAGCTTGGGCGATTGATGCTTGGAGAGCGGTTATAACCGCTCTCCAAGGTCATTTTTCACAGCTGTCCAAGCCCAAATGTGTATTAGTGCGTATATATATGCATTAATTTTAATTTCAAGGAGCATATTTTTCAGTCCGGTAAGTTTATCTTGTTATGCTTAAAACATTCCACATTTTTAATTGAATTTCGTTTTGTTAATTTTTAGTATTCAACTTCTTGGTCGAATTGAATGATTTAGTCATCGTTTTTCAAAATTCTGAGGACAAAATTTAAAATATGAAAATAGTATCTGCTAGCCCGTTTTTAGCGGTCTAAGACTAAATGGTTGAATTTTGAAAATTAACAAAATGAATTTAATTCGGTAAAATGAAGTGTCCTAAAAGTAAAAATGGACAAATTCACATGACAAAAAAAAAATCCTAATTTTTATTATAATTTTTTTTATTAAAAAATTGTGAAATTTTTTATGTGAATCGCTCTAACTTACCCAAATCATTTTATTCAAATCCTGTATAAAATTAATGAAGACCATTTTTTTTTTATTTCTTCTTCTCCTTCTCTCGCTGCAAATCTTCTTCTTTCCCGATGAATATGCAAGCGAGTTGTGGCCTATGTTGCGGCGGATGCGGGGGCGATCACGATCACGGATGCGAGGATACATATTTTTAAAATAATTAGGGTGCGATTCGGCAAAGATACGTCTATTTATTTATAATTTATTATATATAACACCTAAAAATATATATAAATCTAAAATTTGTAAAACAAAATGTATGCAATTCAAATTTTCATCTCACTCAAAACTTAACAATATTCAATAATTTAATCTAATTAAGTAACAAAACAACAATTCAAATACCATCAACGGCCAATATATAAGTCATAATGATAAATTCAATCTAAAACGAGTGCCATATTGTCAATTTATTGCATTACATAATAAATTTTAATTAAATAACACATTTAATGCTTAATCACATGATCATATTTAATCATCTAGTTGGATTCGCGTATCGGATTCGTGTGTCTGTTAATTTATTTTATTTTATAATTTATCGATTCGCCAAATGACATCCGGATACGCGAATTCGAGAATCGTACCCTTAAAAGATGCGGGTGCAAATTCGATACTGCATTGTGATATTTTAAGAAGAATTTGTGCATTATAGGTTGTGGCGACTGTGATTCCTGCAATATTCCTCTCCGTTCTTATCTACAACCACTTTTACTACGATTTTTTCTAATCTATTTGATGAATAACTGCTAAAATTAGGGATATATATATTCATCTTCGTCTCAAATTCTCGATCCATGTTTATGTAAGTGTATTTTTCTTATAAATGATTTACTTATGTGGAAAAATCGAATGGCTCACGATTAACGTAATGTACACTAATTCAAGACTCCTTAGTTACTAAGAAATGTTATCTTAGTCTATATATGCATGAATTATTCGATTACGTAAATAGCAGTTATATTACATGTAAATAAATTGGAATAACTCATTATATTTCAAGTATTAGTTTATATATAGTACTAAATCTTAGAAGAAAATATCTCTTTTTGTTTAGCTAAAGTAACATTTTCGTTTTAATTAATTAATTTCGAAAATTTAACACTTTTCCCTTCTCTAAATTTATAATATAAATATTTGTGTTATTGATAATATTAAAAAGTAAGTAAAGAATAGATACATGACAAACTTATTTGTATACATAGATACGTAATTTTGGAAATTGATATTTAGATTAATACAGAGCAGAATTGTAAATTAAGTTAAATAGGTTGATGATATATCGAAGGAGAGGTTGGCGATTGTGGGGGTCCAATCTCATCGACCATCGAGGGCAGTGAGCGTTAGGCCATTAATGGAGTCTTGGATAACTGGGTTTGCAGGCTGTGTGGATCCAGTAGCCAAGGCATTCCACTTGTCAGCAAACACCGGCTGCTGTGGTAGTGGTAGCTCAACGATTTCACGACTAAGCATTGAAACAACATTTTGAATTGAAGGCCGATCTTTAGCAAATTCTTGGACACACAGCAAGGCAATCTGAATGCACCGGGTGATTTCTTGCTCCAAGCTTGAATTTGCTATACTTTGATCCACGAAACCCAAAGCATTATCTTCATTCCACAATTTCCAGGCCTGAAATTTAGTGAAACAAAATAACACTAGGTTATTTGTCTGATAAATAATTAAAGAAAGAGTGATGTACTAATAATTACTAAGGAGAAAGGGTTTACATATCCTAAAAGGCTCAAAGACAGCTCCTGGTTGTAATAATGCGTGTTCTTTTTTCCTTTTACTATCTCTAACACCAATACACCAAAACTGTAGACATCCGATTTTTCAGAAAATCTGCCTTCTGTTGCATATTCAGGCGCCATGTATCCACTGCAAAATCACGCATTGTATAAATTGGCATGAACAAACTAATAGTTAACAGCATGACTATTCTACTTCAAGATTAATCTCTTACTATGTTCCCACAACTCTTGCAGTATTGTCATGTTCCTGGTTTCCTCCGAAAATTCGTGCCAAGCCAAAATCGGAGATCTTTGGGTTCCAATCGTCATCCAGTAGCACATTACTTGGCTTAAGGTCACGGTGAATGATCCTTAGTGTCGAGTCCTTGTGAAGATATAGAAGGCCTCGAGCAATGCCCTCGATGATATTGAAACGTTTCTTCCAATCTAAAATCTTACGTGATGGATATGTAGGATCTATAGAAAATATAAAAGAATTATGTTGGGAATATATACAGAAATTAGAATTGGTGTTTAGAGGTTGAACTGACCAAAGAAACAAACGTCCAAGCTTTTGTTTGGCATGAATTCGTATATTAGAATCTTCTCTTCGTTCTCTACGCACCACCCCAACAATCTGACAAGATTCCTGTGTTGGAGTTTGGAGATGACGATCACTTCATTCATGAATTCTTGCATTCCTTGTCCAGAAGCTGAAGAGAGTCTCTTGACAGCTATTTCTTTCCCATTTTCCAGATTCCCCTATACAAGCACACATGCTCGAAAACAATAAGTAAAGGTTGCTATTTAAAAAATGTGATGATGCAAAATTGGAAGAAAGATCGGTCATACTTTATAAACAGGACCAAAACCTCCCCTCCCAAGAAGATTATTTTCGTTGAATTGATCTGTAGCATTTGCAAGCGTTTCGAAAGTGAACTCTGGCAACTCTCCTATCTTTACTTTCTCAGATTCATGTTTGAGTATAATCACAGTTGAATCTGATGAAAATGTTTGCCCTGCTTCAGGGACATTCTTGTCTTTTGTTTTGGCTCCTGATTTCAGAAATTAAGATACTACAATTAATACAGGAGTGAAGTTGAATTCAATTATTATTATTATTATTATTATACATATACTGTACAAGCAAGTAATTGGCCGGCTAATCTCACCTTTTGTCTTTACCATCCAGCTGCACCGAGTAATGAAGATGAAAACTAATATGCAAACAAAAGCCAAGACTAGTGGAATTATGATAAACAGTATCTTCTTGTCTTTGTGAGCATCTGATAAAAATGAAAAGGAGCTCAAACTCATTACGTAGAATTCCTCAGGAATACTAATCAGTAAATTGAGGATATAAGAATGAGACGTACCTAATTCTGAAGACGCGAGACGAACATAAATATCAAGACCAACATCGTTGAAGTTCTGGAGGTCGATCAAAGTATAACTCCAAAGCATACAACCGATTGTAGGTTCATGAGCATAAGCTACGCAAGAACAATTCCCCAAACATCTCCTCCCACATTCTTGTATATCATAATTAGAGAATGGTTGAGGGAAATCCGGAACCTTCATAAACTGAAGCCTCGAAAATCCATCTGAAGTTCCACACTTCAATTGAACTGCCCTCTGGCAACCACTAGTCCAATTCCCACTCCTCCACTCTTGTTTATTGACAGGCTCAAACCCCCTCAAGCAAGAACAGATAGGGGAAGCCTTAACATTACAGCTCCCAAACTGGCCACACCTTCCATAAAGATCACATTCGTTTTGAGGAGAATGGTATACCTCATCCCAACTCTTCTTCTGATCATCCCACAGCATCACAGCAAAGATTCCCCAAGGCTGGAGGACCACAATTTCCTTCTCTCCGTATTGCATGAGGTAGAAAGTGCCCTCGTGATCGTTTTCCACTCGAGTCAATCCGTCCAGGTGCGGATAAAACATGTCGTGTACCCCGATAAAAATCTTGCCGTTCCACGGGCCGCTCCTCCAGTACGGGCGCCCGTTCTTCCAAATGAAGCTTTCTGGGATACTCAAAACTTGGAGCCCGGAAGTGAAACTTCCTAAGGCAGGGTCGGTGGCATTTTTCCATGCCGATAGTACCACCTTCTTCCCAGTCTTTGTGTTGTGGCTTATCTTCATGCCCGGCAAGTGAACATTTGTAGGTTGTGAAAAGGACTCCCACATCGTGGCATTTGTGGCAATGTTCCGGAGCACAAGATTTCCGGTGTCCAGAATTTGAAGAGTGGCATTAGTTGGAGAAGTAGTGGAGACATTGGTTGACCACACAGTTTGATTCTTCCCATTAATGAGGACCAGATTGCCGTCTTTCGAAATAGTTACAGTGTTGGCAAAATCGTGGAGGGGTTTGTCTCTGTTTGCGACCCATACCACGGTTTCTTTTGAGAAAGCGTAAAAGACCCCTAAGTAGCGGTTGGTGGTGTTCTCAGGGGTAAAGAATCCCAATTTGAACGCCTGCTTTCGAGATACTATGGCATCTGGATCTTTGACAACTAAACTGGAAGATATGGTGTCTGTTTCTAAGCTCAAACAGAGGAAAGGAAGGAAAATAACAAAGATGATAAATTGTTCCACAACTTTTGTCTCCATTGTTCGGACTAGAGATGGGAAGAATGCATGGGATTATGATGATTTGCACTAGTTTTTATAGTTGGAGTTTTAACTGCGCCATTTAGTTGAATATTTAATGCAGTATGATGTGGTTTTGAATATTCAACCAATAAACATAATTCTTACATTTTTTTTCTCCATTTTCGGGGCCACACGATGGAATTGGAAAGTATTAAGTCTAATTTGTGCTCATTGCCCCTCCCTTCACGGTAGGTCTTAACTGATATTTGGATCTAACGAATCAAATCATGGAGCCCATTGGGCTTGGCGAAAGGGCCTCGAAATATTTTAGCTCTTGTAACTCGTAACTGGTAATGACTTGACGCAAGTCTATGTGAGTCAAGATATTTGCACCCCTAATTAGTTTATGACAAAGTCTTGCGCAAAAGAATATTGCCCTGATGTAAAATCTGCACAACTGGATTTGATCCTACCCAAATTAAATACGTTGGATCCCTCCTTCACCCTTAGTTCTTTCTGCTTCACCGGTTTGTACGTTCTTCTTGAATGGTCAAAGCCCCTATTTTTAGGATAGACTCCACGGTTCAACTGCACATCGTCTTGCTGCTTAAAACAAGTTGAACGTTTCAAAAAATAAATTTTAAAAATGCACTTGAATTATACAGTGCATCTGGTGCATATATAAAAACAAAACTTTGCCTATTTTCTAATATATCTGTCTAATTCTTGGACCCGCCTGACTATCATTCATGATTTTGTTTTGTGGAATTCCAACAACTCCTCGGTTCTAGAAAAGAAACTGGCAAAAAATATCTTGTTACGTAGAGAACCAAAATACTAGCTCTCTTTGACATCTTCCGTTCAATAAATTAATGTTGCTCAACATTATCATAAGTTCATATATAAC
This sequence comes from Stenogyne calaminthoides, assembly GCA_037126765.1. Lineage (NCBI taxonomy): Eukaryota > Viridiplantae > Streptophyta > Magnoliopsida > Lamiales > Lamiaceae > Stenogyne > Stenogyne calaminthoides. Next base: position 7,850,802 of record JBBCBC010000037.1, on the reverse strand, counting down.
ATTAATAATATGGAACATAAAACGAGAAATTCTCCCACCCATACAGTTGACCCCTCAGCCAGTTGAGATATAATCGAGTGATATGTCCGAGTAGCCAACACTTGTGAGTTGTGAGGGAGAGTCAACATGTTTCGATTCTCAAGATAAACCTTCAAAATATTTCAGTACGTGGGTTCGAATCTGCGTTACGAGGAGACTTTTCAACACCCCACCACATGCATGCAAAGCGGTTCCTACACTGCTACAACATTATGTTTGATGCTGTTTTGGCCTTTCGTAGTAACATATAATTAATGCTTTCGGTTTTCAAAAAATATATACACTCCATCGTTACCACTTATGACTTACCACTACTACTTAAAAGTGAAAAATGTGTTTACTGGTCGATGACTGCAGTACAGAACTAGCTAGTTGAGTGACATTGGATACAGTTGTATACTTGTATCCCCAATTATTATTATTTTTACTCCCTCCGTCTTAATCATAATGGTAAAGTACCTCATATTTTCGTCCCAATCATAATGGTAAAGTTATTTACACACTTTATTACTTTATCACTTTATCACATAAAATATTAATAAATAACACTTTCTACCCCCAATTACTCATCACTTTATCACTTTATCATATAAAATACTAATAAACAACTTTTCATATCCCACCATTTTATCACTTTATCACTATTCCACTAAATCCTTATGTTCGTAAAAATGTCATTATGATTAGGATGGAGGGAGTAATATATATTTTGTGTATTGTCTATTGGATGAGTTATGATTAAAAAATGTGGTAACTACCTCTGCATTTCTCCCTGTTGAGGTAAATTAAATAAATAGATTACTCCCGATCCTCTCTATAAGCTCGAGCTTTTAGATGAAACGGAATTCTCTCATGGTATCAGAGTCCAGGTTGTGGGTTCGGTTCCCGTGAAAACACTCCACCCATTTAAATTGTCCACTCTGTTGGGCCTCCTCTTCAGAGAGCCGAGGCAATGATTAGGCCTAGATTATTCTCGACCCTCTCTACAAGCTCGAGCTTTTAGATGAGACGAAATTCTCTCGCTAGATATTACCCCCTGAATAATACGGAATGGGATTCAAGCAACTGGAGCAGTGGTTGTTTGAGGAGAAGCCCTTTCAAATGTGAAGGCCAATGCTTAAGGAATTGTTCGTGCCTCGCCTATGGATATGACGCTCCTCCTCTTGGAGACACAACAACCCGATATGCATGCGCCTCAACACCTCTCCCCGATTACTTGAACTTGATATTCTTGGATCTATAAAAGTTACAATATTGTCCTGATCAATCCACATTTTCGTACCTGAATTCCCAAAATCATGTCAAAAAGACTAATCGAGACATCTGTTTATTGTAATATACCACGAACATGGATGAAATTGGTTCATAATCTTGGTGGAGATCATATATATAATTAAAACAGTAACAAAAGTCACCTAATTCAGAATGAGACGCGAATATTAAGATCAGAGGCCGCGCCGCCTGGAAAACTTTGTACGTCAATTAAGGGTCGATTCCAAAACACACACCCAGCATTGAAGTCATAACCAAAAGCAAGGCAAGAACAATTCCTCAAACATCGATTTTCACACTGACTTTCTGGGGCTGCCCACATGTCCGAATAATTCGCAAGTTTCATCATCTTGAGATTCAAAAACCCATCAGTCGTCCTATTACTCCGAGCCTCACAATTGAGAGAGACTCTCCTCTCACACCCACCAGACCAGTTCCCTGAATTCCACTTGATTATTCCGTGGGTTGACCCAACACGTATTGTGTACGGTAAAGTATCTATACCGTATTGATGCTGCAAGAAATTCAACGTGTTTTTTTTTCTTTTTTCTGTTAAAATAAAAATTGATGATCAAAAGACCAAAGTATCTATACCGTATTGATGCTGCAAGAAATACAAAGTGTTTTTTCCTTTTGAAAATAAAAATTGATGATTAAAATATTCGTTTTACGGATTAAAGCCGCTCGTGTTAAATCTAGGGGGATTTAAATCGAAATGGTCCCGTAACTTTTCACCTTTATTGAAAAGATCCTATATATATCACATGTTTCAAATTAGTCTCGTATGTTTTCAATTTGTGTCGATTTAGTCCCAAATTGCCAGAGACCGGTCAAACTACCCAAAAACGACGTCGTTTTATGATAAATTCCCGACCGAAATTGATACACGCGCCCCTAAAATAACGTCGTTTTTGGGTAGTTTGACCCGTTTCCGGTTATTTGGGACTAAATCGGCACAAATTGAAAACATACGGAACTAAATTGAAACATGTGATATATACGAGACCTTTTCAATAAAGATGCAAAGTTACGGGACCATTTCGATTTAAATCCCTAAATCTAGGATACCCTTTCTTGGGAAAATTTCATTTGAAATGTTCAAAATTTATTAAATTAGTTCGAATTTAATTATATTAAAGTTACTAAGACACTATCTTTGTTAGAGAGTGGGGTATACCCCTTCACCGTAAAAAAGTAGACAAAAACTTGTGAAGACCTGGTTCATGTTATAAATCTTGTTTTTAAGTCATAGCATTTGAACCTACCCACGGTATAATACGGGTCAAGTTTAGTGATTTAGAAAAATGTGTTGGAAATGAGTGAAATTGGTTAAATAATCTAAGTTCATAGCATATAACTGGTTCATGGGAGACCAACTCAAAGAAGTGTGACAACACTTGCTCAAATATGCATTCTTAAAATTTCGACAAACTTCTACTTTTATATATGGGATTAAGTTTTTTTAGTTTAGTTATTTTTGCATCATTTTGAAATTGATCCCGATTGTTTTGACAATTTGATTTTGATTCTACAAGTTATAAAAAAATTTAAAATTGGTCATTTAACCTGCTGGAGCAGGTTACAAAGCAGGTAACCGCCATAGGTATAGTTATTTTCTTTTTTTCTTTAATTTTGAAGAGCCACTTTAAATTTTTTAATCCTAATAATTTTTTCTTAGGCCCTAGATTGGATTTAAAAACTATTTGTATATTAAAAAACAATGTGAATTGGGACAATTTATCTTGTTTAAACTAATCGAAAAAAATAAAAAAATAATCCAAAATATGCAGGAATCACTCTTCCTTCCGAAAACAATACGCAGAAAAAACTCGACCTAAAATTATTAGATTAAAAAAGTCTAAATAACATTTTGAATTAAAAGAAAAATATAAATGTATGATGGTTACCTATTTAGTGACATGCTACAGCAGGTTAAATGATCAATTTTAAAACTTTTAATAATTTATAAAATTAAAATTAAAACATCAAAATAATCTATTTATATAAAAGCAGAAATCACCAAATTTAAAAACCATTGAATTTGATCCTACCAAAATTAAAACACGTGGATCCCTCTTTAACCCAAAGTTCTTTCTCCTTCACCTGTTCGTTCTTCTTGAATGGACAAACCCCCTATTTTTAGGATACCCTCCACGGTTGTTCAGCCGCACATCATTTTACTGCTTAAAATAAATTAAAATTTTAAAAAATAAATTATATATTTTAAAAATACACGGTGCACTTAGTGATTTTTACAAACAAGACTTTGTCTATTTACTAATCTTGTCTAATTTTTGGACCAGCCCGACCACCAAGTGTACCATTCATGGCTTTGTTTTGTGGAATTCCAAGTTACAACTCCGCGGTTCCAGAAAAGAAACTGTGTTTGTCTTGTGGAATTCCAGAAAAATAATAAAATGTACTCAATAGGGATACGTCATATAATAAAATGTGATACTGAGTTCACTATCAAATTTGAACCAAACACAAATAATTTTTTATCTTTATTTTATCTATTTAGTGGGATCCTTGAGCAAATTTTCTAGCTCCATCACTAGGTGTCACTACAAAAAAATAGAGGGTTGTCTATGGAATATTCCAAAAAATAGAAGATTGTCTAGGGAATATTTCAATTTGTCTAGGTATTTTTATTCTTAGGTAAATTTGCTTACGGAATGTAATTCGTAGGTAAATTTATTTGTAAGTCATTTCTAAACCACAAATATAATTGCATACAAAAATGTAAGTTGTCTAGGGAATTATATTTTGTAGTTAATTAGTTTGCCTACGGAAGTTAGGAATGTGTAGGTAGTTTCATGGTAAGTAATTTGTTTGCCTAGAAAATTATTTTGTGTAGGTAACTTTTCATAGATTTTTCTAAAAATTGGTAGGCAAATCCTAGACAATAATCACTTTTAAGGACCAAATTATTTTTGTAGAAAAATTTTATAGACATTTGAAAATTTTGGTCGCGAATTCTTCATTTTCTTATAAGAGGTGTGAGCTTATCAATTAATTTGCGAAGGTTGTCACTTTCGAATTTCCTCTTTCAAGTTGGTTGTAACTCAAAAAAATTAATGAAAAGACTCGAATATTTAATATAATTAAATAATATATAAATACAGTAAAAACGCCCTATAAAAATACTCTATATAGGAATAACCTCTCTATAGTAATAAAAAATCACGGTCCCCGAACTTCGATACCAGTTATATTTAGGAATAAACTTCACATTGTAATTAGTCATATATTTTTTCGGTCCCGTCTTCAAAATTTATGTCTCTATATAAGAATTAATGACATTATTTATATAAAAATTATATATTACTACAATAAGTTTAAGATAGTTTAAAATATTTATTTATGGTTAATTCTGAAACATCTTAATTTTATGACTTGTCACTATATCCTTCAACTACCGCGTACGTAATAACTCATCTGATTAGTTCATATAGTATTTTATATTATCAAAGTGCATGTATTTATTTTAGTCAAATTCATATTTACTAGTTAAATTATTTTTTAATGAATTTACATACATGTAGTATAAAATGTAATATATTAAATATTATTTTTTTTCTTAAAAATAATATTTTTCTATGTAAAAACTCTATTTAGAAATAACCTCCATATAGTATTTTTTTTTTTCGGTCCCAACAATATAACTGTATGAAGTCTTTACTCGCTAATACAGATTTGGGCTTGGAGAACTGTTAAAAATGACCTTGGAGAGCGGTTATAACAGCTCTCCAAGTAACAGCTGTCCAAGTTTGGACAACTGATAAAAAATCGTTGTCCAAGGTATTGCACTAAGACAACAGTTTTTAACCGCATTGCAAGTTAACCACTTAGACAACGGTTTGTAACCGCTGTCTTTTATATATATATATATATTAATACACTTGGACAGCGGTTAAAAACCGTTGTCCAATATTTTTTTTAAATTTTAATTTATATTTTTAAAATCCTGTTTATATAAAATCAAAACCAAATTTTATACCACACGATAATATATATACGTACGTCCAATTAATACCAAAATATCAAATAAATTAATAAACACATACACATCATGAAATAAATATCCGTCCAATACAACAAATTAAAACATGCATGAAGTATATCAATACAAATATATATATAAGTAACATGCTACCAAAAGTTATCCCACTCTATCTATAATTATACAAGAATCGATTGTAAATGTACCATGTCCAATCCATTTTCCATTTGTTCATTCTTTGTTTGGAGTAAGACTTGACCGGACGATCATAGACAAACTGCAAACAACGATCAATTAATCAATATAGTTAGATATATAGTATGAATTTTTATTCAATTAATAATAATTTAAATAAATCGATAAATTGACTTACGTTGATAGGAACCACCGTTTGAGAAGCGCATATTATATCTTCAATATAACAGCACACAAAATGTCCACAGTGGTCGCTATCTCGTTGCCTCGCATGACATTGATTAGCAATTATAATCACGTATTACAATTATAATTATTTTATATTAATTTGATAACTTAATAAATTAAATTTACCTTAACATTATTCCAGCTCCCTTTATTGAAATTAGCTCTTGAGCCTTGATTAGGAAGGCGACTCCGATACATCGTCATCACACTATTGTTTATGTGGGTTATTTAATGTAATTAAATGATTTATAAATAGTATTTCGTGAATTCTCTTTTTTTCAAAGAGAATATGGCATACGAAGTATCAAAATTTTCACATGTTTGATTTTGTGGGATATTTTCATCTCAAAATTATTAACATATAGTAATATTATGTATGTTAAAAGATATTATTATTGAATTAAAACCATAAAACTTTACTGAAATTTTTATCAGTTATTAAATCGGACAAAAAAGTAGATTCCATAAAAAGACTCCGGGATATAAATTTGGGGTAGTAGAGTTATAAATAGCCCAATGTAGAAGTAAATAATTTTTATGTCATTAAATTTTAATTTATTTTTTTTAGCCAAAAAAATTATTATTTAGTCTCTTATACCTCTATTTAATTAATTAAAAGAATTAAAAAAACTAAAATAAATAGTTGCATTCTTTAAAAAATAATAGCGGCTTTTTTTCTTAAAAATTAGAACTTTTTCTCTCCCTCATCCGATCAACACTCTAATACTACACAACATTAATTCATCTCGTACCACATTTTATTAAGATTGTACTACCATTAATTAACCCTTACCACACTTTATTAAATGTGTATCACCATTAATTTACTCCGTACCACTCATTATTTAGGTCGTACTGTCATTAGTTCACCCCGTACCACATTTTATTTAAGTTCGTACCACCATTTTTTTTCACTCGTACCACACTTTATTGAAGTCTGTACCATCATTAATTCACCTCGTACCACATTTTATTTAAGCCCGTACCACCATTAATTCACCTCGTACCACAATTTTTTAACCCGTACTATACTTTATTGATAAATGAAAGAAAAGACAAATAAAAGAACTGGTCTTTTTAAAAAATAGAGATGAGGGTATACATGATAAAAACAGAGAAAACCCCCATTTTTAGCCCATTCTTATTTAAAAAGTTCTTTTTTTATCAAAGTGTTTTATTTCATTCTTTTTTAGCCAAGATAATAATTTTTTTGGCAATTATACCCTTAATGAAGTCAACAAAAAAAATTTAAAAAATGGTGGTACGGAGTTAATATATTGTAGTACGAAATTAATTATTGTGGTACAAATTTAAAATTGATGGTACGAGTTGAATTAAATTATGGTACGAGTTGAAATGATGGCGGTATGGTGTTAAAATAAAGGTGGCACGAGGTTAAAATAAGTGTGGTACGAGACTGATGGTGGTACGGAGTTAATAGAATGGTGGTACGGACAGAAACAATATTTACGGATTGAAGTAATAGTGGTACGGAGTTAATTGAAGGGTGGTACGGGCTGAAATAATGTTGGTACGGGATGTATGTATGGTGTTACGAACTTAAATAATGAAAGCATAAAAAATGGGTAAAGTTGAAAAAAAATATATTCTCTTACGTAAAAAATAATGATTATAAATTTTGTGACAAAAAAGAACTTTTATTTATGTTTGGCTATTTATAAATTCATCCCAAAAAAAATATTATCTTGGCTAAAAAAAAAAAATTAAAATTATTGATAAAAAGAACTTTTTAAAATAAATTTAGCTAAAAATTAATATCTCCTCTATAAATTCGGTCACCTAAATAAACATAATTTTGAGGTATTTTTCCGCAGCTAATGTAAGTAGTCATCCTCCATTACCGATCTAGGCGAAATTCCAACAGGACAATGCTATATTTAGCTATTGGGTAAATTATTCTTTCATGAATACATTTTGAAAAAAAAACATAATAACATTTGAAGAGAAAGAAATATTGAAAAAAAGTGCCATGAATAATTTTCCAATAGTAAAATTTAATGGTGCATAGTTGCAGAATTTTTCCATTCCAACATATTCAACATAAGACTTGGAATTCGTCGAACGTGAACTTGGGGTCTATATGGAAAAGTTAACAAAGCAATTTTTGGACGTTAGGATTGATAATGAAATGAGTAGCCAACAAATTTTATATTTAAATGAGGGTGTCAAGCCGTGTATTTTCTACACCAATTAGCTAGCTTGCTATTTGATACAATTATACCTCAATTTCTAACCCTTAGCTCTTTATATCTAAACCAATATGGCAATGCTAATGCTAATATTAGCGATCATTGTATTGCTTTATCTGGTTCGCCAATTATTTCTAAATCGGGAAAACAAGAAAAAACTTCCTCCAGGGCCAATAGGGCTTCCAATTGTAGGCCATTTACACTTGATGAGTAAAAACCCACACCAAGATTTGCACCGCTTAGCCCGAAAACACGGCCCGATCATGCACGTCCGCTTCGGCTGTGTCTCCACTGTGGTGGTCTCGTCCCCGGATGCAGCCGAGCTCGTCCTCAAGACCCACGACCTTGTTTTCGCGGACCGGCCACATTACGAGGCCTCAACGTTGGTTACCTACGAAAACAGAGACATAATCTTTGGGAAATACAACAAATACTGGCGAAACATGCGAAAACTCTGCAAAACGGAGCTCTTGAGCAACCTCAAAATTAGCGAGTTTGTGGGCGTGAGAAAGGCTGAGCTTGGGCAGCTGGTGAGTTCATTGCAGCAGGCTGCTGAGACCGGCCAAACTGTCGACCTGGGCGTCCGGATCGCTTCCCTGGTTGCTGACATCATTTGTTTGATGGTGTTCGGAAGGAAGTTTACGGATAAGGATTTGGGTGCAGACGATATTAAGGGGGGTTTTAAAGAAATGATGAAAGAGACAACCGAGGTTATTGGAACTTTCAATCTGGGAGATTGTTTTCCATTTATTAGGAAGTTTGATTTCCAGGGTGTCGCTCGTCGGATGGAGAAGCTTAGCAAGATTTATGATGGGTTTCTGGAAAGGATCATCTACGATCATATTCACAAACAAGCTGCAGCTGGCCGGAACAAACAAACTCAAGATTTTGTAGATACTATGCTCAATATTATGGAGTCTGAAGGTGCTGATATCGCCTTTGATCACCGTAATGTCAAGGCCGTGCTATTGGTACGACAACCCCATCTAAATTCATCATATATTACTCTATTATTTTTTTTATACTGTTTCATTTTAATACACATGCACCATCTTTTTTTTCATGCATTGTTACGTCAGCAATAGCTAATAGAATTGCAACGGTATTTAAAAAGCTGGTTTTGCAGGTTTTTTGCTATAATTGAAAAATGTGAAATTAATCTTTTTTTTTAAAATTTTCTGAACACATGCATGCAGGATATGTTGATTGCAGGAGTTGACACTTCATCAACAGCAGTAGAATGGACACTCTCAGAATTAATCAAGCATCCTATAGTAATGAAGAAACTCCAGAAAGAATTAGAAGAAATCGTGGGAATGAACCAAATGGTAGAGGAATCACATCTTTCCAAGCTTAAGTACCTAGATTATGTGATCAGGGAATCACTAAGGCTCCATCCAGTTGGCCCATTGCTAATCCATGAATCCATGCAAGACTGTGAAGTCGCCGGATTCCACATACCAAAGAATACTCAACTCTTTGTGAATGTCTGGGCTATCGGGAGAGACCCTGATGCCTGGCCCGAGCCTGAAAAGTTTTCACCTGACAGGTTTCTTGGAAACAATAACGTAGATCTTCGTGGGCATCACTTTCAACTAATACCTTTTGGATCCGGAAGAAGGGGATGTCCTGGATTGCAATTGGGATTGACTGTGATCCAGTTAGTGGTCGCACAATTGGTTCATTGCTTCGATTGGGAAATTCCTGATGGGATGCTGCCCGAGGATTTGGACATGTCCGAACACTCCGGCTTGGTGACTGGCAAGGCTAAGCATCTCATGGCCATTCCAACTTATAGGTTGCAAAAATAGATGATGAATGAAAGAATGTCTCGAGGATTAGCCGCTTAATAGGTTAATTAGCAACTAGTTTTGTCTACATGCATGTATTACACATGATTTCATATATAGACTATATTAATGAAATAAATTTAAAACACTAATAATATATGTATAACTCTGAAAAAGTCTAATGCATGGAATAAATTATATATATATTATTGATATAAATTAGTAAAGACGCTACTACTACACATTTGAGAAACAGACAACAGTGCACTTGGACAACCTTTTTTTAAAAAGCTCTCCAAGCTATAGCTTGGGAGATTGTTTTAATTAAAAAAATAGACAGCGGTTATCAACCGCTGTCCAAGTTTCTATTTTAGACAGCGGTTGACAACCGCTGCAAGGGTTTAGACAACGGTTTTGAATCGCTGTCCAAGGTAATAGTTTGGAACCGCTGTCCAAGTGTTCGGAAAATTTAAATTCTAGCCAAATCGCAAACCAGACTTCAATTTTTCCCCAAATTAAATCGCGCGTCTCCTTCCAATCGAACTCCGTCGCTCGTCCTCCCATTCCGCCGCCGTCGTCGTCTTCACATTACCTCTTATATTTCCCCAAATCGCGAACCAGAAGCCCTAGCCTCCTCCTCCCTCTTCCCCAAATCGAACCAGAAGCCCTAGCCGTCATCTTTCCGCCGTCGTCTTTCTCCTTCTCCCGCTGCGTCATCAGGTAAGAGCCCTAATTCAAACCTACTCTCAACCTTTTTCTATTTTGGGATTAAAACTAAAATGATGTGCCATATTTTTTTTGTTGATTGGGCTATTTAATTTGGGTCTGTTTTCTGTTTAATTTGGGCTATATATTGGTGTTTGATGCACTCAAGGTGTTTGATAGTATGCTTGTGTGAGGATTTAAGCATAAATTAATGTTAATTTATTAGGATTAATGTTGTTAGTGTTAGAGATGAACAACTTGTTAGAGATGAATATATATTGTGTGGCTTGACTTGATTTTTTATACTAACTTAGATATGAACAATTGATGCACTCAGGGTGTTTGATAATATGCTTGTGTGAGGATTTAAGCATAAATTAGGATTAATACATTAGGATATATTTTGGTTATATTAATTTGATGATTTGGTGAATGAATAGTAGTGTGTTGCTAGATGATTAATGATGGTACATTAGGTTATATACACTGTTTTGAGATGCAACAAATCCTTAGATACATGCAATATACAAACCTTAGGTACTACCACATTCTATATGCAAGTTTTATACATTAGGATTGTAATACTTTTAGGTTTAATACATTAGGATATATACATTATCTTGAGAAACACTTCATATTGCCTTTTCTATAGGCATCTCTAGTTCTATATGGATCGAAAGTGGGTTCGAGCAGATCGATTATCAGATGAGTATAGTAATGGGGTGAAAGAATTTTGTAATCATGCAATTAGACACTGCACCGACCCTCGGTACATTCCATGTCCGTGTTGGAAATGTATGAATGGAAAAACCGTTAGTGGTCGAGAAAGTCTGTTTGACCACTTGATGATTCACGACATTGATAAAACATACACCGTTTGGACATATCATGGTGAGGGAAGAGATGGATATAGCTCAAGCAACCTAGAAACTGACTTTAGGTTTGAAGATACAATGGATGCGGATATTTTCGATGATGTACCGACTGTTGATACATCAAGTGGGGATGACGATGATCTGCGAGATCACCCTTATATGTCAGAGAAGTTAAGGGATTCTGCTGGATTACCACTGTGGCCCGGGTGTAAGAAGGCAACAAAACTGTCAGCTGTGTTGATATTGTTCAACCTAAAAGCAATTTCACCGGGGTTGTCCGATGAGTGCTTCACAAGTATGCTGGAAACAGTTAGTGGTCTATTGCCTGATGGAAATGTAATGTCTAAGAGAGCATATGATGCTAAACAAATGCTCAAGTCCGGGTGACGAATAATAAACGAATTTTAAAAAAAAATGAATTTAAAAAAAAATATTGACTTAGACAGCGGTTATCAACCGCTGTCCAAGCTAAAACTTGTAAAGCATTTAAAAACCGCTGTCCAAGTGCTTTTCTTGGACAACGGTTTTTTATTAGCTGTCCAAGCTTGGACAGTTGATGCTTGGAGAGCGGTTATAACCGCTCTCCAATGTCATTTTTCACAGCTGTCCAAGCCCAAATGTGTATTAGTGCGTATATATATGCATTAATTTTAATTTCAAGGAACATATTTTTCAGTCCGGTAAGTTTATCTTGTTATGCTTAAAACATTCCACATTTTTAATTGAATTTCGTTTTGTTAATTTTTAGTATTCAACTTCTTGGTCGAATTGAATGATTTAGTCATCGTTTTTTCAAAATTTACAGGACAAAATTTAAAATATGAAAATAGTATCTGCTAGCCCGTTTTAGCCGGTCTAAGGACTAAATGGTTGAATTTTGAAAATTAACAAAATGAATTTAATTCGGTAAAATGAAGTGTCCTAAAAGTAAAAATGGACAAATTCACATGACAAAAAAAAAATCCTAATTTTTATTATAATTTTTTTTATTAAAAAATTGTGAAATTTTTTATGTGAATCGCTCTAACTTACCCAAATCATTTTATTCAAATCCTGTATAAAATTAATGAAGACCATTTTTTTTTAATTTCTTCTTCTCCTTCTCTCGCTGCAAATCTTCTTCTTTCCCGATGAATATGCAAGCGAGTTGTGGCCTATGTTGCACGGATGCGGGGACGATACGATACGGATGCGAGGATACATATTTTTAAAATAATTAGGGTGCGATTCGGCAAAGATACGTCTATTTATTTATAATTTATTATATATAACACCTAAAAATATATATAAATCTAAAATTTGTAAAACAAAATGTATGCAATTCAAATTTTCATCTCACTCAAAACTTAACAATATTCAATAATTTAATCTAATTAAGTAACAAAACAACAATTCAAATACCATCAACAGCCAATATATAAGTCATAATGATAAATTCAATCTAAAAACGAGTGTCATATTGTCAATTTATTGCATTACATAATAAATTTTAATTAAATAACACATTTAATGCTTAATCACATGATCATATTTAATCATCTAGTTGGATTCGCGTATCGGATTCGTGTGTCTGTTAATTTATTTTATTTTATAATTTATCGATTCGCCAAATGACATCCGGATACGCTGAATTCGAGAATAATTACCTTTTAAAAGATGCGGGTGCAAATCCGATACTGCATTGTGATATTTTAAGAAGAATTTGTGCATTATAGGTTGTGGCGACTGTGATTCCTGCAATATTCCTCTCCGTTCTTATCTACAACCACTTTTACTACGATTTTTTCTAATCTATTTGATGAATAACTGCTAAAATTAGGGATATATATATTCATCTTCGTCTCAAATTCTCGATCCATGTTTATGTAAGTGTATTTTTCTTATAAATGATTTACTTATGTGGAAAAATCGAATGGCTCACGATTAACGAAATGTACACTAATTCAAGACTCCTTAGTTACTAAGAAATGTTATCTTAGTCTATATATGCATGAATTATTCGATTACGTAAATAGCAGTTATATTACATGTAAATAAATTGGAATAACTCATTATATTTCAAGTATTAGTTTATATATAGTACTAAGTCTTAGAAGAAAATATCTCTTTTTGTTTAGCTAAAGTAACATTTTCGTTTTAATTAATTAATTTCGAAAATTTAACACTTTTCCCTTCTCTAAATTTATAATATAAATATTTGTGTTATTGATAATATTAAAAAGTAAGTAAAGAATAGATACATGACAAACTTATTTGTATACATAGATACGTAATTTTGGAAATTGATGTGTTATTGATAATATTAAAAAGTAAGTAAAGAATAGATACATGACAAACTTATTTGTATACATAGATACGTAATTTTGGAAATTGATATTTAGATTAAAAGAGCAGAATTGTAAATTGTTAAATAGGTTGATGATATATCGAAGGAGAGGTTGGCGATTGTGGGGGTCCAATCTCATCGACCATCGAGGGCAGTGAGCGTTAGGCCATTAATGGAGTCTTGGATAACTGGGTTTGCAGGCTGTGTGGATCCAGTAGCCAAGGCATTCCACTTGTCAGCAAACACCGGCTGCTGTGGTAGTGGTAGCTCAACGATTTCACGACTAAGCATTGAAACAACATTTTGAATTGAAGGCCGATCTTTAGCAAATTCTTGGACACACAGCAAGGCAATCTGAATGCACCGGGTGATTTCTTGCTCCAAGCTTGAATTTGCTATACTTTGATCCACGAAACCCAAAGCATTATCTTCATTCCACAATTTCCAGGCCTGAAATTTAGTGAAACAAAATAACACTAGGTTATTTGTCTGATAAATAATTAAAGAAAGAGTGATGTACTAATAATTACTAAGGAGAAAGGGTTTACATATCCTAAAAGGCTCAAAGACAGCTCCTGGTTGTAATAATGCGTGTTCTTTTTTCCTTTTACTATCTCTAACACCAATACACCAAAACTGTAGACATCCGATTTTTCAGAAAATCTGCCTTCTGTTGCATATTCAGGCGCCATGTATCCACTGCAAAATCACGCATTGTATAAATTGGCATGAACAAACTAATAGTTAACAGCATGACTATTCTACTTCAAGATTAATCTCTTACTATGTTCCCACAACTCTTGCAGTATTGTCATGTTCCTGGTTTCCTCCGAAAATTCGTGCCAAGCCAAAATCGGAGATCTTTGGGTTCCAATCGTCATCCAGTAGCACATTACTTGGCTTAAGGTCACGGTGAATGATCCTTAGTGTCGAGTCCTTGTGAAGATATAGAAGGCCTCGAGCAATGCCCTCGATGATATTGAAACGTTTCTTCCAATCTAAAATCTTACGTGATGGATATGTAGGATCTATAGAAAATATAAAAGAATTATGTTGGGAATATATACAGAAATTAGAATTGGTGTTTAGAGGTTGAACTGACCAAAGAAACAAACGTCCAAGCTTTTGTTTGGCATGAATTCGTATATTAGAATCTTCTCTTCGTTCTCTACGCACCACCCCAACAATCTGACAAGATTCCTGTGTTGGAGTTTGGAGATGACGATCACTTCATTCATGAATTCTTGCATTCCTTGTCCAGAAGCTGAAGAGAGTCTCTTGACAGCTATTTCTTTCCCATTTTCCAGATTCCCCTATACAAGCACACATGCTCGAAAACAATAAGTAAAGGTTGCTATTTAAAAAATGTGATGATGCAAAATTGGAAGAAAGATCGGTCATACTTTATAAACAGGACCAAAACCTCCCCTCCCAAGAAGATTATTTCCGTTGAATTGATCTGTAGCATTTGCAAGCGTTTCGAAAGTGAACTCTGGCAACTCTCCTATCTTTACTTTCTCAGATTCATGTTTGAGTATAATCACAGTTGAATCTGATGAAAATGTTTGCCCTGCTTCAGGGACATTCTTGTCTTTTGTTTTGGCTCCTGATTTCAGAAATTAAGATACTACAATTAGTACAGGAGTGAAGTTGAATTCAATTATTATTATTGTTATTATACTGTACAAGCAAGTAATTGGCCGGCTAATCTCACCTTTTGTCTTTACCATCCAGCTGCACCGAGTAATGAAGATGAAAACTAATATGCAAACAAAAGCCAAGACTAGTGGAATTATGATAAACAGTATCTTCTTGTCTTTGTGAGCATCTGATAAAAATGAAAAGGAGCTCAAACTCATTACGTAGAATTCCTCAGGAATACTAATCAGTAAATTGAGGATATAAGAATGAGACGTACCTAATTCTGAAGACGCGAGACGAACATAAATATCAAGACCAACATCGTTGAAGTTCTGGAGGTCGATCAAAGTATAACTCCAAAGCATACAACCGATTGTAGGTTCATGAGCATAAGCTACGCAAGAACAATTCCCCAAACATCTCCTCCCACATTCTTGTATATCATAATTAGAGAATGGTTGAGGGAAATCCGGAACCTTCATAAACTGAAGCCTCGAAAATCCATCTGAAGTTCCACACTTCAATTGAACTGCCCTCTGGCAACCACTAGTCCAATTCCCACTCCTCCACTCTTGTTTATTGACAGGCTCAAACCCCCTCAAGCAAGAACAGATAGGGGAAGCCTTAACATTACAGCTCCCAAACTGGCCACACCTTCCATAAAGATCACATTCGTTTTGAGGAGAATGGTATACCTCATCCCAACTCTTCTTCTGATCATCCCACAGCATCACAGCAAAGATTCCCCAAGGCTGGAGGACCACAATTGCCTTCTCTCCGTATTGCATGAGGTAGAAAGTGCCCTCGTGATCGTTTTCCACTCGAGTCAATCCATCCAGGTGCGGATAAAACATGTCGTGTACCCCGATAAAAATCTTGCCGTTCCACGGGCCGCTCCTCCAGTACGGGCGCCCGTTCTTCCAAATGAAGCTTTCTGGGATACTCAAAACTTGGAGCCCGGAAGTGAAACTTCCTAAGGCAGGGTCGGTGGCATTTTTCCATGCCGATAGTACCACCTTCTTCCCAGTCTTTGTGTTGTGGCTTATCTTCATGCCCGGCAAGTGAACATTTGTAGGTTGTGAAAAGGACTCCCACATCGTGGCATTTGTGGCAATGTTCCGGAGCACAAGATTTCCGGTGTCCAGAATTTGAAGAGTGGCATTAGTTGGAGAAGTAGTGGAGACATTGGTTGACCACACAGTTTGATTCTTCCCATTAATGAGGACCAGATTGCCGTCTTTCGAAATAGTTACAGTGTTGGCAAAATCGTGGAGGGTTTGTCTCTGTTTGCGACCCATACCACGGTTTCTTTTGAGAAAGCGTAAAAGACCCTAAGTAGCGGTTGGTGGTGTTCTCAGGGGTAAAGAATCCCAATTTGAACGCCTGCTTTCGAGATACTATGGCATCTGGATCTTTGACAACTAAACTGGAAGATATGGTGTCTGTTTCTAAGCTCAAACAGAGGAAAGGAAGGAAAATAACAAAGATGATAAATTGTTCCACAACTTTTGTCTCCATTGTTCGGACTAGAGATGGGAAGAATGCATGGGATTATGATGATTTGCACTAGTTTTTATAGTTGGAGTTTTAACTGCGCCATTTAGTTGAATATTTAATGCAGTATGATGTGGTTTTGAATATTCAACCAATAAACATAATTCTTACATTTTTTTTCTCCATTTTCGGGGCCACACGATGGAATTGGAAAGTATTAAGTCTAATTTGTGCTCATTGCCCCTCCCTTCACGGTAGGTCTTAACTGATATTTGGATCTAACGAATCAAATCATGGAGCCCATTGGGCTTGGCGAAAGGGCCTCGAAATATTTTAGCTCTTGTAACTCGTAACTGGTAATGACTTGACGCAAGTCTATGTGAGTCAAGATATTTGCACCCCTAATTAGTTTATGACAAAGTCTTGCGCAAAAGAATATTGCCCTGATGTAAAATCTGCACAACTGGATTTGATCCTACCCAAATTAAATACGTTGGATCCCTCCTTCACCCTTAGTTCTTTCTGCTTCACCGGTTTGTACGTTCTTCTTGAATGGTCAAAGCCCCTATTTTTAGGATAGACTCCACGGTTCAACTGCACATCGTCTTGCTGCTTAAAACAAGTTGAACGTTTCAAAAAATAAATTTTAAAAATGCACTTGAATTATACAGTGCATCTGGTGCATATATAAAAACAAAACTTTGCCTATTTTCTAATATATCTGTCTAATTCTTGGACCCGCCTGACTATCATTCATGATTTTGTTTTGTGGAATTCCAACAACTCCTCGGTTCTAGAAAAGAAACTGGCAAAAAATATCTTGTTACGTAGAGAACCAAAATACTAGCTCTCTTTGACATCTTCCGTTCAATAAATTAATGTTGCTCAACATTATCATAAGTTCATATATAACATTAATAATATGGAACATAAAACGAGAAATTCTCCCACCCATACAGTTGACCCCTCAGCCAGTTGAGATATAATCGAGTGATATGTCCGAGTAGCCAACACTTGTGAGTTGTGAGGGAGAGTCAACATGTTTCGATTCTCAAGATAAACCTTCAAAATATTTCAGTACGTGGGTTCGAATCTGCGTTACGAGGAGACTTTTCAACACCCCACCACATGCATGCAAAGCGGTTCCTACACTGCTACAACATTATGTTTGATGCTGTTTTGGCCTTTCGTAGTAACATATAATTAATGCTTTCGGTTTTCAAAAAATATATACACTCCATCGTTACCACTTATGACTTACCACTACTACTTAAAAGTGAAAAATGTGTTTACTGGTCGATGACTGCAGTACAGAACTAGCTAGTTGAGTGACATTGGATACAGTTGTATACTTGTATCCCCAATTATTATTATTTTTTACTCCCTCCGTCTTAATCATAATGGTAAAGTACCTCATATTTTCGTCCCAATCATAATGGTAAAGTTATTTACACACTTTATTACTTTATCACTTTATCACATAAAATATTAATAAATAACACTTTCTACCCCCAATTACTCATCACTTTATCACTTTATCATATAAAATACTAATAAACAACTTTTCATATCCCACCATTTTATCACTTTATCACTATTCCACTAAATCCTTATGTTCGTAAAAATGTCATTATGATTAGGATGGAGGGAGTAATATATATTTTGTGTATTGTCTATTGGATGAGTTATGATTAAAAAATGTGGTAACTACCTCTGCATTTCTCCCTGTTGAGGTAAATTAAATAAATAGATTACTCCCGATCCTCTCTATAAGCTCGAGCTTTTAGATGAAACGGAATTCTCTCATGGTATCAGAGTCCAGGTTGTGGGTTCGGTTCCCGTGAAAACACTCCACCCATTTAAATTGTCCACTCTGTTGGGCCTCCTCTTGAAGAGAGCCGAGGCAATGATTAGGCCTAGATTATTCTCGACCCCTCTCTACAAGCTCGAGCTTTTAGATGAGATTTAAATTCTCTCGCTAGATATTACCCCCTGAATAATACGGAATGGGATTCAAGCAACTGGAGCAGTGGTTGTTTGAGGAGAAGCCCTTTCAAATGTGAAGGCCAATGCTTAAGGAATTGTTCGTGCCTCGCCTATGGATATGACGCTCCTCCTCTTGGAGACACAACAACCCGATATGCATGCGCCTCAACACCTCTCCCCGATTACTTGAACTTGATATTCTTGGATCTATAAAAGTTACAATATTGTCCTGATCAATCCACATTTTCGTACCTGAATTCCCAAAATCATGTCAAAAAGACTAATCGAGACATCTGTTTATTGTAATATACCACGAACATGGATGAAATTGGTTCATAATCTTGGTGGAGATCATATATATAATTAAAACAGTAACAAAAGTCACCTAATTCAGAATGAGACGCGAATATTAAGATCAGAGGCCGCGCCGCCTGGAAAACTTTGTACGTCAATTAAGGGTCGATTCCAAAACACACACCCAGCATTGAAGTCATAACCAAAAGCAAGGCAAGAACAATTCCTCAAACATCGATTTTCACACTGACTTTCTGGGGCTGCCCACATGTCCGAATAATTCGCAAGTTTCATCATCTTGAGATTCAAAAACCCATCAGTCGTCCTATTACTCCGAGCCTCACAATTGAGAGAGACTCTCCTCTCACACCCACCAGACCAGTTCCCTGAATTCCACTTGATTATTCCGTGGGTTGACCCAACACGTATTGTGTACGGTAAAGTATCTATACCGTATTGATGCTGCAAGAAATTCAACGTGTTTTTTTTTCTTTTTTCTGTTAAAATAAAAATTGATGATCAAAAGACCAAAGTATCTATACCGTATTGATGCTGCAAGAAATACAAAGTGTTTTTTCCTTTTGAAAATAAAAATTGATGATTAAAATATTCGTTTTACGGATTAAAGCCGCTCGTGTTAAATCTAGGGGGATTTAAATCGAAATGGTAAAAACTTTTTCACCTTTATTGAAAAAATCCTATATATATCACATGTTTCAAATTAGTCTCGTATGTTTTCAATTTGTGTCGATTTAGTCCCAAATTGCCAGAGACCGGTCAAACTACCCAAAAACGACGTCGTTTTATGATAAATTCCCGACCGAAATTGATACACGCGCCCCTAAAATAACGTCGTTTTTGGGTAGTTTGACCCGTTTCCGGTTATTTGGGACTAAATCGGCACAAATTGAAAACATACGGAACTAAATTGAAACATGTGATATATACGAGACCTTTTCAATAAAGATGCAAAGTTACGGGACCATTTCGATTTAAATCCCTAAATCTAGGATACCCTTTCTTGGGAAAATTTCATTTGAAATGTTCAAAATTTATTAAATTAGTTCGAATTTAATTATATTAAAGTTACTAAGACACTATCTTTGTTAGAGAGTGGGGTATACCCCTTCACCGTAAATAAGTAGACAAAAACTTGTGAAGACCTGGTTCATGTTATAAATCTTGTTTTTAAGTCATAGCATTTGAACCTACCCACGGTATAATACGGGTCAAGTTTAGTGATTTAGAAAAATGTGTTGGAAATGAGTGAAATTGGTTAAATAATCTAAGTTCATAACATATAACTGGTTCATGGGAGACCAACTCAAAGAAGTGTGACAACACTTGCTCAAATATGCATTCTTAAAATTTCGACAAACTTCTACTTTTATATATGGGATTAAGTTTTTTTAGTTTAGTTATTTTTGCATCATTTTGAAATTGATCCCGATTGTTTTGACAATTTGATTTTGATTCTACAAGTTATAAAAAAATTTAAAATTGGTCATTTAACTTTCTTTGGAAAAAAAAGTTAAAAGTGTAACCGCCATAGGTATAGTTATTTTCTTTTTTTCTTTAATTTTGAAGAGCCACTTTAAAATTTTTAATCCTAATAATTTTTTCTTAGGCCCTAGATTGGATTTAAAAACTATTTGTATATTAAAAAACAATGTGAATTGGGACAATTTATCTTGTTTAAACTAATCGAAAAAAAAAAAAAAATAAACCAAAAAATATGCAGAATCACTCTTCCTTCCAAAAAAACAATACGCAGAAAAAACTCGACCTAAAATTATTAGATTAAAAAAGTCTAAATAACATTTTGAATTAAAAGAAAAATATAAATGTATGATGGTTACCTATTTAGTGACATGCTACAGCAGGTTAAATGATCAATTTTAAAACTTTTAATAATTTATAAAATTAAAATTAAAACATCAAAATAATCTATTTATATAAAAGCAGAAATCACCAAATTTAAAAACCATTGAATTTGATCCTACCAAAATTAAAACACGTGGATCCCTCTTTAACCCAAAGTTCTTTCTCCTTCACCTGTTCGTTCTTCTTGAATGGACAAACCCCCTATTTTTAGGATACCCTCCACGGTTGTTCAGCCGCACATCATTTTACTGCTTAAAATAAATTAAAATTTTAAAAAATAAATTATATATTTTAAAAATACACGGTGCACTTAGTGATTTTTACAAACAAGACTTTGTCTATTTACTAATCTTGTCTAATTTTTGGACCAGCCCGACCACCAAGTGTACCATTCATGGCTTTGTTTTGTGGAATTCCAAGTTACAACTCCGCGGTTCCAGAAAAGAAACTGTGTTTGTCTTGTGGAATTCCAGAAAAATAATAAAATGTACTCAATAGGGATACGTCATATAATAAAATGTGATACTGAGTTCACTATCAAATTTGAACCAAACACAAATAATTTTTTATCTTTATTTTATCTATTTAGTGGGATCCTTGAGCAAATTTTCTAGCTCCATCACTAGGTGTCACTACAAAAAAATAGAGGGTTGTCTATGGAATATTCCAAAAAAAATAGAAGATTGTCTAGGGAATATTTCAATTTGTCTAGGTATTTTTATTCTTAGGTAAATTTGCTTACGGAATGTAATTCGTAGGTAAATTTATTTGTAAGTCATTTCTAAACCACAAATATAATTGCATACAAAAATGTAAGTTGTCTAGGGAATTATATTGTAGTTAATTAGTTTGCCTACGGAAGTTAGGAATGTGTAGGTAGTTTCATGGTAAGTAATTTGTTTGCCTAGAAAATTATTTTGTGTAGGTAACTTTTCATAGATTTTTCTAAAAATTGGTAGGCAAATCCTAGACAATAATCACTTTTAAGGACCAAATTATTTTTGTAGAAAAATTTTATAGACATTTGAAAATTTTGGTCGCGAATTCTTCATTTTCTTATAAGAGGTGTGAGCTTATCAATTAATTTGCGAAGGTTGTCACTTTCGAATTTCCTCTTTCAAGTTGGTTGTAACTCAAAAAAATTAATGAAAAGACTCGAATATTTAATATAATTAAATAATATATAAATACAGTAAAAACGCCCTATAAAAATACTCTATATAGGAATAACCTCTCTATAGTAATAAAAAATCACGGTCCCCGAACTTCGATACCAGTTATATTTAGGAATAAACTTCACATTGTAATTAGTCATATATTTTTTCGGTCCCGTCTTCAAAATTTATGTCTCTATATAAGAATTAATGACATTATTTATATAAAAATTATATATTACTACAATAAGTTTAAGATAGTTTAAAATATTTATTTATGGTTAATTCTGAAACATCTTAATTTTATGACTTGTCACTATATCCTTCAACTACCGCGTACGTAATAACTCATCTGATTAGTTCATATAGTATTTTATATTATCAAAGTGCATGTATTTATTTTAGTCAAATTCATATTTACTAGTTAAATTATTTTTTAATGAATTTACATACATGTAGTATAAAATGTAATATATTAAATATTATTTTTTTTCTTAAAAATAATATTTTTCTATGTAAAAACTCTATTTAGAAATAACCTCCATATAGTATTTTTTTTTTTCGGTCCCAACAATATAACTGTATGAAGTCTTTACTCGCTAATTATACAGATTTGGGCTTGGAGAACTGTTAAAAATGACCTTGGAGAGCGGTTATATGACTCTCCAAGTAAATAAATTAATCAAGTTTGGACAATCGATAAAAAATCGTTGTCCAAGGTATTGCACTAAGACAATGATTTTTTAACCGCATTGCAAGTTAACCACTTAGACAACGGTTTGTAAATCATTGTGTTTTTTATATATATATATATATATATTAATACACTTGGACAGCGGTTAAAAACCGTTGTCCAATATTTTTTTTAAATTTTAATTTATATTTTTAAAATCCTGTTTATATAAAATCAAACCCAAATTTTATACCACACGATAATATATATACGTACGTCCAATTAATACCAAAATATCAAATAAATTAATAAACACATACACATCATGAAATAAATATCCGTCCAATACAACAAATTAAAACATGCATGAAGTATATCAATACAAATATATATATAAGTAACATGCTACCAAAAGTTATCCCACTCTATCTATAATTATACAAGAATCGATTGTAAATGTACCATGTCCAATCCATTTTCCATTTGTTCATTCTTTGTTTGGAGTAAGACTTGACCGGACGATCATAGACAAACTGCAAACAACGATCAATTAATCAATATAGTTAGATATATAGTATGAATTTTTATTCAATTAATAATAATTTAAATAAATCGATAAATTGACTTACGTTGATAGGAACCACCGTTTGAGAAGCGCATATTATATCTTCAATATAACAGCACACAAAATGTCCACAGTGGTCGCTATCTCGTTGCCTCGGTACCTGTTGATTAGCAATTATAATCACGTATTACAATTATAATTATTTTATATTAATTTGATAACTTAATAAATTAAATTTACCTTAACATTATTCCAGCTCCCTTTATTAAAATTAGCTCTTGAGCCTTGATTAGGAAGGCGACTCCGATACATCGTCATCACACTATTGTTTATGTGGGTTATTTAATGTAATTAAATGATTTATAAATAGTATTTCGTGAATTCTCTTTTTTTCAAAGAGAATATGGCATACGAAGTATCAAAATTTTCACATGTTTGATTTTGTGGGATATTTTCATCTCAAAATTATTAACATATAGTAATATTATGTATGTTAAAAGATATTATTATTGAATTAAAACCATAAAACTTTACTGAAATTTTTATCAGTTATTAAATCGGACAAAAAAGTAGATTCCATAAAAAGACTCCGGGATATAAATTTGGGGTAGTAGAGTTATAAATAGCCCAATGTAGAAGTAAATAATTTTTATGTCATTAAATTTTAATTTATTTTTTTTAGCCAAAAAAATTATTATTTAGTCTCTTATACCCCTATTTAATTAATTAAAAGAATTAAAAAAACTAAAATAAATAGTTGCATTCTTTAAAAAATAATAGCGGCTTTTTTTCTTAAAAATTAGAACTTTTTCTCTCCCTCATCCGATCAACACTCTAATACTACACAACATTAATTCATCTCGTACCACATTTTATTAAGATTGTACTACCATTAATTAACCCTTACCACACTTTATTAAATGTGTATCACCATTAATTTACTCCGTACCACTCATTATTTAGGTCGTACTGTCATTAGTTCACCCCGTACCACATTTTATTTAAGTTCGTACCACCATTTTTTTCACTCGTACCACACTTTATTGAAGTCTGTACCATCATTAATTCACCTCGTACCACATTTTATTTAAGCCCGTACCACCATTAATTCACCTCGTACCACAATTTTTTAACCCGTACTATACTTTATTGATAAATGAAAGAAAAGACAAATAAAAGAACTGGTCTTTTTAAAAAATAGAGATGAGGGTATACATGATAAAAACAGAGAAAACCCCCATTTTTAGCCCATTCTTATTTAAAAAGTTCTTTTTTTATCAAAGTGTTTTATTTCATTCTTTTTTAGCCAAGATAATAATTTTTTTGGCAATTATACCCTTAATGAAGTCAACAAATTTTTTTTTAAATGGTGGTACGGAGTTAATATATTGTAGTACGAAATTAATTATTGTGGTACAAATTTAAAATTGATGGTACGAGTTGAATTAAATTATGGTACGAGTTGAAATGATGGCGGTATGGTGTTAAAATTAAGGTGGCACGGGGTTAAAATAAGTGTGGTACGAGACTGATGGTGGTACGGAGTTAATAGAATGGTGGTACAGACAGAAACAATATTTACGGATTGAAGTAATAGTGGTACAGAGTTAATTGAAGGGTGGTACGGGCTGAAATAATGTTGGTACGGGATGTATGTATGATGTTACGAACTTAAATAATGAAAGCATAAAAAAGGGGTAAAGTTGGAAAAAAATATATTCTCTTACGTAAGAAATAATGATTATAAATTTTGTGACAAAAAAGAACTTTTATTTATGTTTGGCTATTTATAAATTCATCCCAAAAAAAATATTATCTTGGCTAAAAAAAAAAAATTAAAATTATTGATAAAAAGAACTTTTTAAAATAAATTTAGCTAAAAATTAATATCTCCTCTATAAATTCGGTCACCTAAATAAACATAATTTTGAGGTATTTTTCCGCAGCTAATGTAAGTAGTCATCCTCCATTACCGATCTAGGCGAAATTCCAACAGGACAATGCTATATTTAGCTATTGGGTAAATTATTCTTTCATGAATACATTTTTGAAAAAAACATAATAACATTTGAAGAGAAAGAAATATTGAAAAAAAGTGCCATGAATAATTTTCCAATAGTAAAATTTAATGGTGCATAGTTGCAGAAGTTTTCCATTCCAACATATTCAACATAAGACTTGGAATTCGTCGAACGTGAACTTGGGGTCTATATGGAAAAGTTAACAAAGCAATTTTTGGACGTTAGGATTGATAATGAAATGAGTAGCCAACAAATTTTATATTTAAATGAGGGTGTCAAGCCGTGTATTTTCTACACCAATTAGCTAGCTTGCTATTTGATACAATTATACCTCAATTTCTAACCCTTAGCTCTTATATATAAACCAATATGGCAATGCTAAT
Source organism: Stenogyne calaminthoides (assembly GCA_037126765.1). Classification (NCBI taxonomy): domain Eukaryota; kingdom Viridiplantae; phylum Streptophyta; class Magnoliopsida; order Lamiales; family Lamiaceae; genus Stenogyne; species Stenogyne calaminthoides. Next base: position 7,825,064 of record JBBCBC010000037.1, on the reverse strand, counting down.
GCTAATATTAGCGATCATTGTATTGCTTTATCTGGTTCGCCAATTATTTCTAAATCGGGAAAACAAGAAAAAACTTCCTCCAGGGCCAATAGGGCTTCCAATTGTAGGCCATTTACACTTGATGAGTAAAAACCCACACCAAGATTTGCACCGCTTAGCCCGAAAACACGGCCCGATCATGCACGTCCGCTTCGGCTGTGTCTCCACTGTGGTGGTCTCGTCCCCGGATGCAGCCGAGCTCGTCCTCAAGACCCACGACCTTGTTTTCGCGGACCGGCCACAGTACGAGGCCTCAACGTTGGTTACCTACGAAAACAGAGACATAATCTTTGGGAAATACAACAAATACTGGCGAAACATGCGAAAACTCTGCAAAACGGAGCTCTTGAGCAACCTCAAAATTAGCGAGTTTGTGGGCGTGAGAAAGGCTGAGCTTGGGCAGCTGGTGAGTTCATTGCAGCAGGCTGCTGAGACCGGCCAAACTGTCGACCTGGGCGTCCGGATCGCTTCCCTGGTTGCTGACATCATTTGTTTGATGGTGTTCGGAAGGAAGTTTACGGATAAGGATTTGGGTGCAGACGATATTAAGGGGGGTTTTAAAGAAATGATGAAAGAGACAACCGAGGTTATTGGAACTTTCAATCTGGGAGATTGTTTTCCATTTATTAGGAAGTTTGATTTCCAGGGTGTCGCTCGTCGGATGGAGAAGCTTAGCAAGATTTATGATGGGTTTCTGGAAAGGATCATCTACGATCATATTCACAAACAAGCTGCAGCTGGCCGGAACAAACAAACTCAAGATTTTGTAGATACTATGCTCAATATTATGGAGTCTGAAGGTGCTGATATCGCCTTTGATCACCGTAATGTCAAGGCCGTGCTATTGGTACGACAACCCCATCTAAATTCATCATATATTACTCTATTATTTTTTTTATACTGTTTCATTTTAATACACATGCACCATCTTTTTTTTTATGCATTGTTACGTCAGCAATAGCTAATAGAATTGCAACGTTATTTAAAAAGCTGGTTTTGCAGGTTTTTTGCTATAATTGAAAAATGTGAAATTAATCTTTTTTTTTAAAATTTTCTGAACACATGCATGCAGGATATGTTGATTGCAGGAGTTGACACTTCATCAACAGCAGTAGAATGGACACTCTCAGAATTAATCAAGCATCCTATAGTAATGAAGAAACTCCAGAAAGAATTAGAAGAAATCGTGGGAATGAACCAAATGGTAGAGGAATCACATCTTTCCAAGCTTAAGTACCTAGATTATGTGATCAGGGAATCACTAAGGCTCCATCCAGTTGGTCCATTGCTAATCCATGAATCCATGCAAGACTGTGAACTCGCCGGATTCCACATACCAAAGAATACTCAACTCTTTGTGAATGTCTGGGCTATCGGGAGAGACCCTGATGCCTGGCCCGAGCCTGAAAAGTTTTCACCTGACAGGTTTCTTGGAAACAATAACGTAGATCTTCGTGGGCATCACTTTCAACTAATACCTTTTGGATCCGGAAGAAGGGGATGTCCTGGATTGCAATTGGGATTGACTGTGATCCAGTTAGTGGTCGCACAATTGGTTCATTGCTTCGATTGGGAAATTCCTGATGGGATGCTGCCCGAGGATTTGGACATGTCCGAACACTCCGGCTTGGTGACTGGCAAGGCTAAGCATCTCATGGCCATTCCAACTTATAGGTTGCAAAAATAGATGATGAATGAAAGAATGTCTCGAGGATTAGCCGCTTAATAGGTTAATTAGCAACTAGTTTTGTCTACATGCATGTATTACACATGATTTCATATATAGACTATATTAATGAAATAAATTTAAAACACTAATAATATATGTATAACTCTGAAAAAGTCTAATGCATGGAATAAATTATATATATATTATTGATATAAATTAGTAAAGACGTCACTACTACACATTTGAGCTTGCACAGCTGCACTTGGACAACCCTTTTTTCAAACAGCTCTCCAAGCTATAGCTTGGAGAGCTGTTTTAATTAAAAAAAAATAGACAGCGGTTATCAACCGCTGTCCAAGTTTAACACTTAGACAGCGGTTGACAACCGCTGTGCAAGGGTTTAGACAACGGTTTTGAATCGCTGTCCAAGGTAATAGTTTGGAACCACTGTCCAAGTGTTCGGAAAATTTAAATTCTAGCCAAATCGCAAACCAGACTTCAATTTTTCCCCAAATTAAATCGCGCGTCTCCTTCCAATCGAACTCCGTCGCTCGTCCTCCCATTCCGCCGCCGTCGTCGTCTTCACATTACCTCTTATATTTCCCCAAATCGCGAACCAGAAGCCCTAGCCTCCTCCTCCCTCTTCCCCAAATCGAACCAGAAGCCCTAGCCGTCATCTTTCCGCCGTCGTCTTTCTCCTTCTCCCGCTGCGTCATCAGGTAAGAGCCCTAATTCAAACCTACTCTCAACCTTTTTCTATTTTGGGATTAAAACTAAAATGATGTGCCATATTTTTTTTGTTGATTGGGCTATTTAATTTGGGTCTGTTTTCTGTTTAATTTGGGCTATATATTGGTGTTTGATGCACTCAAGGTGTTTGATAGTATGCTTGTGTGAGGATTTAAGCATAAATTAGTGTTAATTTATTAGGATTAATGTTGTTAGTGTTAGAGATGAACAACTTGTTAGAGATGAATATATATTGTGTGGCTTGACTTGATTTTTTATACTAACTTAGATATGAACAATTGATGCACTCAGGGTGTTTGATAATATGCTTGTGTGAGGATTTAAGCATAAATTAGGATTAATACATTAGGATATATTTTGGTTATATTAATTTGATGATTTGGTGAATGAATAGTAGTGTGTTGCTTTAGATGATTAATGATGGTACATTAGGTTATATACACTGTTTTGAGATGCAACAAATCCTTAGATACATGCAATATACAAACCTTAGGTACTACCACATTCTATATGCAAGTTTTATACATTAGGATTGTAATACTTTTAGGTTTAATACATTAGGATATATACATTATCTTGAGAAACACTTCATATTGCCTTTTCTATAGGCATCTCTAGTTCTATATGGATCGAAAGTGGGTTCGAGCAGATCGATTATCAGATGAGTATAGTAATGGGGTGAAAGAATTTTGTAATCATGCAATTAGACACTGCACCGACCCTCGGTACATTCCATGTCCGTGTTGGAAATGTATGAATGGAAAAACCGTTAGTGGTCGAGAAAGTCTGTTTGACCACTTGATGATTCACGGCATTGATAAAACATACACCGTTTGGACATATCATGGTGAGGGAAGAGATGGATGTAGCTCAAGCAACCTAGAAACTGACTTTAGGTTTGAAGATACAGTGGATGCGGATATTTTCGATGATGTACCGACTGTTGATACATCAAGTGGGGATGACGATGATCTGCGAGATCACCCTTATATGTCAGAGAAGTTAAGGGATTCTGCTGGATTACCACTGTGGCCCGGGTGTAAGAAGGCAACAAAACTGTCAGCTGTGTTGATATTGTTCAACCTAAAAGCAGCTCACCAGTTGTCCGATGAGTGCTTCACAAGTATGCTGGAAACAGTTAGTGGTCTATTGCCTGATGGAAATGTACTGCCTAAGAGAGCATATGATGCTAAACAAATGCTCAAGTCCGGGTGACGAATAATAAACGAATTTAAAAAAAAATATTGACTTAGACAGCGGTTATCAACCGCTGTCCAAGCTAAAATTTGCAAAGCGTTTAAAAACCGCTGTCCAAGTGCTTTTCTTGGACAACGGTTTTTTATTAGCTGTCCAAGCTTGGACAGTTGATGCTTGGAGAGCGGTTATAACCGCTCTCCAAGGTCATTTTTCACAGCTGTCCAAGCCCAAATGTGTATTAGTGCGTATATATATGCATTAATTTTAATTTCAAGGAGCATATTTTTCAGTCCGGTAAGTTTATCTTGTTATGCTTAAAACATTCCACATTTTTAATTGAATTTCGTTTTGTTAATTTTTAGTATTCAACTTCTTGGTCGAATTGAATGATTTAGTCATCGTTTTTTCAAAATTTACAGGACAAAATTTAAAATATGAAAATAGTATCTGCTAGCCCGTTTTAGCCGGTCTAAGACTAAATGGTTGAATTTTGAAAATTAACAAAATGAATTTAATTCGGTAAAATGAAGTGTCCTAAAAGTAAAAATGGACAAATTCACATGACAAAAAAAAAATCCTAATTTTTATTATAATTTTTTTTATTAAAAAATTGTGAAATTTTTTATGTGAATCGCTCTAACTTACCCAAATCATTTTATTCAAATCCTGTATAAAATTAATGAAGACCATTTTTTTTTTTATTTCTTCTCCTTCTCTCGCTGCAAATCTTCTTCTTTCCCGATGAATATGCAAGCGAGTTGTGGCCTATGTTGCACGGATGCGGGGACGATACGATACGGATGCGAGGATACATATTTTTAAAATAATTAGGGTGCGATTCGGCAAAGATACGTCTATTTATTTATAATTTATTATATATAACACCTAAAAATATATATAAATCTAAAATTTGTAAAACAAAATGTATGCAATTCAAATTTTCATCTCACTCAAAACTTAACAATATTCAATAATTTAATCTAATTAAGTAACAAAACAACAATTCAAATACCATCAACGGCCAATATATAAGTCATAATGATAAATTCAATCTAAAACGAGTGCCATATTGTCAATTTATTGCATTACATAATAAATTTTAATTAAATAACACATTTAATGCTTAATCACATGATCATATTTAATCATCTAGTTGGATTCGCGTATCGGATTCGTGTGTCTGTTAATTTATTTTATTTTATAATTTATCGATTCGCCAAATGACATCCGGATACGCGAATTCGAGAATCGTACCCTTAAAAGATGCGGGTGCAAATTCGATACTGCATTGTGATATTTTAAGAAGAATTTGTGCATTATAGGTTGTGGCGACTGTGATTCCTGCAATATTCCTCTCCGTTCTTATCTACAACCACTTTTACTACGATTTTTTCTAATCTATTTGATGAATAACTGCTAAAATTAGGGATATATATATTCATCTTCGTCTCAAATTCTCGATCCATGTTTATGTAAGTGTATTTTTCTTATAAATGATTTACTTATGTGGAAAAATCGAATGGCTCACGATTAACGTAATGTACACTAATTCAAGACTCCTTAGTTACTAAGAAATGTTATCTTAGTCTATATATGCATGAATTATTCGATTACGTAAATAGCAGTTATATTACATGTAAATAAATTGGAATAACTCATTATATTTCAAGTATTAGTTTATATATAGTACTAAGTCTTAGAAGAAAATATCTCTTTTTGTTTAGCTAAAGTAACATTTTCGTTTTAATTAATTAATTTCGAAAATTTAACACTTTTCCCTTCTCTAAATTTATAATATAAATATTTGTGTTATTAAATATTAAAAAGTTAAAGAATAGATACATGACAAACTTATTTGTATACATAGATACGTAATTTTGGAAATTGATGTGTTATTGATAATATTAAAAAGTAAGTAAAGAATAGATACATGACAAACTTATTTGTATACATAGATACGTAATTTTGGAAATTGATATTTAGATTAATACAGAGCAGAATTGTAAATTAAGTTAAATAGGTTGATGATATATCGAAGGAGAGGTTGGCGATTGTGGGGGTCCAATCTCATCGACCATCGAGGGCAGTGAGCGTTAGGCCATTAATGGAGTCTTGGATAACTGGGTTTGCAGGCTGTGTGGATCCAGTAGCCAAGGCATTCCACTTGTCAGCAAACACCGGCTGCTGTGGTAGTGGTAGCTCAACGATTTCACGACTAAGCATTGAAACAACATTTTGAATTGAAGGCCGATCTTTAGCAAATTCTTGGACACACAGCAAGGCAATCTGAATGCACCGGGTGATTTCTTGCTCCAAGCTTGAATTTGCTATACTTTGATCCACGAAACCCAAAGCATTATCTTCATTCCACAATTTCCAGGCCTGAAATTTAGTGAAACAAAATAACACTAGGTTATTTGTCTGATAAATAATTAAAGAAAGAGTGATGTACTAATAATTACTAAGGAGAAAGGGTTTACATATCCTAAAAGGCTCAAAGACAGCTCCTGGTTGTAATAATGCGTGTTCTTTTTTTTTCCTTTTACTATCTCTAACACCAATACACCAAAACTGTAGACATCCGATTTTTTCAGAAAATCTGCCTTCTGTTGCATATTCAGGCGCCATGTATCCACTGCAAAATCACGCATTGTATAAATTGGCATGAACAAACTAATAGTTAACAGCATGACTATTCTACTTCAAGATTAATCTCTTACTATGTTCCCACAACTCTTGCAGTATTGTCATGTTCCTGGTTTCCTCCGAAAATTCGTGCCAAGCCAAAATCGGAGATCTTTGGGTTCCAATCGTCATCCAGTAGCACATTACTTGGCTTAAGGTCACGGTGAATGATCCTTAGTGTCGAGTCCTTGTGAAGATATAGAAGGCCTCGGGCAACGCCCTCGATGATATTGAAACGTTTCATCCAATCTAAAAATCTTACGTGATGGATATGTAGGATCTATAGAAAATATAAAAGAATTATGTTGGGAATATATACAGAAATTAGAATTGGTGTTTAGAGGTTGAACTGACCAAAGAAACAAACGTCCAAGCTTTTGTTTGGCATGAATTCGTATATTAGAATCTTCTCTTCGTTCTCTACGCACCACCCCAACAATCTGACAAGATTCCTGTGTTGGAGTTTGGAGATGAGGATCACTTCATTCATGAATTCTTCCATTCCTTGTCCAGAAGCTGAAGAGAGTCTCTTGACAGCTATTTCTTTCCCATTTTCCAGATTCCCCTATACAAGCACACATGCTCGAAAACAATAAGTAAAGGTTGCTATTTAAAAAATGTGATGATGCAAAATTGGAAGAAAGATCGGTCATACTTTATAAACAGGACCAAAACCTCCCCTCCCAAGAAGAAGATTATTTTCGTTGAATTGATCTGTAGCATTTGCAAGCGTTTCGAAAGTGAACTCTGGCAACTCTCCTATCTTTACTTTCTCAGATTCATGTTTGAGTATAATCACAGTTGAATCTGATGAAAATGTTTGCCCTGCTTCAGGGACATTCTTGTCTTTTGTTTTGGCTCCTGATTTCAGAAATTAAGATACTACAATTAGTACAGGAGTGAAGTTGAATTCAATTATTATTATTGTTATTATACTGTACAAGCAAGTAATTGGCCGGCTAATCTCACCTTTTGTCTTTACCATCCAGCTGCACCGAGTAATGAAGATGAAAACTAATATGCAAACAAAAGCCAAGACTAGTGGAATTATGATAAACAGTATCTTCTTGTCTTTGTGAGCATCTGATAAAAATGAAAAGGAGCTCAAACTCATTACGTAGAATTCCTCAGGAATACTAATCAGTAAATTGAGGATATAAGAATGAGACGTACCTAATTCTGAAGACGCGAGACGAACATAAATATCAAGACCAACATCGTTGAAGTTCTGAAGGTCGATCAAAGTATAACTCCAAAGCATACAACCGATTGTAGGTTCATGAGCATAAGCTACGCAAGAACAATTCCCCAAACATCTCCTCCCACATTCTTGTATATCATAATTAGAGAATGGTTGAGGGAAATCCGGAACCTTCATAAACTGAAGCCTCGAAAATCCATCCGAAGTTCCACACTTCAATTGAACTGCCCTCTGGCAACCACTAGTCCAATTCCCACTCCTCCACTCTTGTTTATTGACAGGCTCAAACCCCCTCAAGCAAGAACAGATAGGGGAAGCCTTAACATTACAGCTCCCAAACTGGCCACACCTTCCATAAAGATCACATTCGTTTTGAGGAGAATGGTATACCTCATCCCAACTCTTCTTCTGATCATCCCACAGCATCACAGCAAAGATTCCCCAAGGCTGGAGGACCACAATTGCCTTCTCTCCGTATTGCATGAGGTAGAAAGTGCCCTCGTGATCGTTTTCCACTCGAGTCAATCCATCCAGGTGCGGATAAAACATGTCGTGTACCCCGATAAAAATCTTGCCGTTCCACGGGCCGCTCCTCCAGTACGGGCGCCCGTTCTTCCACACGAAGCTTTCTGGGATACTCAAAACTTGGAGCCCGGAAGTGAAACTTCCTAAGGCAGGGTCGGTGGCATTTTTCCATGCCGATAGTACCACCTTCTTCCCAGTCTTTGTGTTGTGGCTTATCTTCATACCCGGCAAGTCAACATTTGTAGGTTGTGAAAAGGACTCCCACATCGTGGCATTTGTGGCAATGTTCCGGAGCACAAGATTTCCGGTGTCCAGAATTTGAAGAGTGGCATTAGTTGGAGAAGTAGTGGCGACATTGGTTGACCACACAGTTTGATTCTTCCCATTAATGAGGATCAGATTGCCGTCTTTCGAAATAGTTACAGTGTTGGCAAAATCGTGGAGGGGTTTGTCTCTGTTTGCGACCCATACCACGGTTTCTTTTGAGAAAGCGTAAAAGACCCCTAAGTAGCGGTTGGTGGTGTTCTCAGGGGTAAAGAATCCCAATTTGAACGCCTGCTTTCGAGATACTATGGTATCTGGATCTTTGACAACTAAACTGGAAGATATGGTGTCTGTTTCTAAGCTCAAACAGAGGAAAGGAAGGAAAATAACAAAGATGATAAATTGTTGCACAACTTTTGTCTCCATTGTTCGGACTAGAGATGGGAAGAATGCATGGGATTATGATGATTTGCACTAGTTTTTATAGTTGGAGTTTTAAGTGCGCCATTTAGTTGAATATTTAATGCAGTATGATGTGGTTTTGAATATTCAACCAATAAACATAATTCTTACATTTTTTTTCTCCATTTTCGGGGCCACACGATGGAATTGGAAAGTATTAAGTCTAATTTGTGCTCAAAATTGAACATTGCCCCTCCCTTCACGGCAAGGCAGGTTCTTAAGACTCTTGACTGATATTTGGATCTACCGAATCGAATCATGGAGCCCATTGGGCTTGGCGGTAGGGCCTCGAAATATTTCAGCTGTTGTGTAACTAGACGCCAATTTATGTGAGTCAAGATATTTGCACCCCTGATTAATTTATGACAAAATCTTGTGAAAAAAATTTGCACTGATATGAAATCTGCACAACTGGATTTGATCCTACCCAAATTAAAACACGTGGATCTCTCTTTCACCCTTAGGCTCCATTTAGATTCAAATTGAGAGATTTGATTTGAGGATGAATTTAAAATTAATTAATTTATGAATTCATAGATTTGAAATCACTTATTTAGATTCATAAGTGGATTTATGAAAGGATTTATTAAATCCATTGATTTAACAATCATTGTTCAGCGAAATTAATTTAAAACTAGATTCTTTATTTTTAATTCATTATTTAATACGTAATAAAATTACAACTTATCTCTCCTCTCTCTTACATCTCTTTAAAATATATACATAGCGAGATTAAAAAAAGTTTACAATATTATTTTAATTAAATACTTTAAATATTTAATTAACATAAGTAATTTAATTATTGACATAATTTTATTTTTAATATTAATGTGGATAATATACATCCTTCGTTCCGAGCAAAACTTTACATTTTGTCATTTCGGAAGTCACAATCAAAGTTTTGCATTTCCTTTTTTAGCAAGTTATATATGGCTCTACTTTTCTTAATAAATCATCAAATTAGAAAAATTGCTACGAACAGAAAAGAAAAAGCCCATCCATAACTAATTCGGAAGTCACAATCAAAGTTTTGCATTTCCTTTTTTAGCAAGTTATATATGGCTCTACTTTTCTTAATAAATCATCAAATTAGAAAAATTGCTACGAACAGAAAAGAAAAAGCCCATCCATAACTAATTTAGCACTCAAATTATTTTTTTTGGTCGGACAAAGTTAGTTATTAGATGTTAGTAGTTAGTACACCAAGCACCCAAACACTCTACAAATTCACCAAGCCACCTTATAACTCTCATACTCCAATTCGTTCCCAAAGGAATCGAACCTGGGTCTCCCACTCAATTTAGGAGCACTCAAATTATTTACCTCAATGCTCCGTGCAATATAAAAAAATTCTACAAAATAATTACACAATTGCAATAAACAATCATAATCAATTCAGAACTCAAATTAATAATTATACAATTGCAGTAAATATTCTAAAAAATTCCATGCAATAAATAAAATTATTACATAATTGCAATAAACATTCATAATCAATCCAGAACTCAAATTACTTACCTCTATACTCCTTGCAATATATCATGCAATATAAAAAATAAAATCATATTAAATATACAGCACAAAATCAAATTAACAAATTCATCAAATTAGAAAAATCGCATTAGATTAAATATACAAAACATGAATATTTAGACAAAAAAAAATCATCGAATTAGAAGAATTGTTATTAATAGAAAAGAAGCCCATCCACAATAATGCTCCGTGAAATATAAAAAAATTATCTGCAATATACAATATAATTACACAATTGCAATAAATAATTATAACCAATGCAGAACTCAAATTAATAATTACACAATTGAAGTAAATATTCTAAAAAATTCCATGCAATAAACAAAATAATGTGGTTTCGCCACATAAACTGAATCAAGTTTACCAATATATAGTATTAACATATATATATATATAATACTATTGATCTGATCATTCTCTAAGGATATGTTTATAAAATGAATAATCAAATAAAAAAATGTGAATTTAGTGAAGATTATTCATTAAAAAAAAGTGTTTACAATTAAATTATTAATAATTGTGGTTCCAACAATAAGTATGCAAAAAATGACCTCAACCTGAATTATGATTATAAAAGGAAGAATCTTCAATATTTAGCCTCAAATAATTTGTAAAAAAAAAGGAATGAAAATGTGATCAACAAAAGATTGAAACCTGAAAGAATAAAGGAACAAAAGTGTGACCAACAAAAATTGAAACTTGATCTATGATTGATAGAATGACATTAACAAAGATGCACTAACCAATTTTAACACCACTATTTATTAAGAATAGAATAGAACTTATATATATACATATATATAATTTCTCACCAACTCATATATCCTTGTACATATGTAATAATGACGGATCCATAACAAGTGTAAAGAAGGAAATTTGATGTGAATAATTGTAATGGAGAATTTTAGTAGATTAACAAAATTTCTTGATGGTGTGAAGTATGTTGTCAAATTGAACTATAACAACACTACCAAAAAATAATAACATTTTGAATTACTTTTAAAATATGAGAACTCGTCGAGAACAATTGTAATATATTTTTAAATGAAAAAACTTTTTGCTCGTAACTTTTAATATTATATGTTTTTAAACTATATATAGATATTCTATGTTTTGTTTATGTTACTTACTTACTCTTTTTTGTGGAACTTGTTTTTGTATTTTGAATTGTATATGATTTTAATGTTTTTTTTTATATATTTTATACTTTATATAATTGTGCATACCCAATCTAAAATTTCTGGACGGCTCAAAAACCCATCAGTCGTCCTATTACTCCGAGCCTCACAATTCAGAGAGATTCTCCTCACACCACCGGACCAGTTCCCTGAATTCCACTCTTGATTATTCCGTGGGTTGACCCAACACGTATTGTGTACGGTAACCAAAGTATCAATACCATATTGATGCTGCAAGAAATTCAAAGTGTTTTTTTCTTTTTTCTGTTAAAATAAAATTGATGATCAAAACTCAAAAGACGAGAGTATCTATACAGTATTGATGCTGCAAGAAATTCAAAGTGTTTTCCTTTTGAAAATAAAAATTGATGATTAAAATATTCTAGGATACCCTATCTTGGGAAAATTTCATTTGAAATGGTCAAAATTTATTAAAGGGAAAATTGCAACCCTTTTTAATTAAATTAAAATAATCCCATAATTTTATACATTTATTAAAATAGTCTCTTAATTATTAATTTTTTTAATTTAGTCTCATATGTAATTATCACATCCCAATTTTAGTATAACCTTTGAGGACCACTTAGAAAGAAAAATAATTGAGGACCAAAAATTCACTAAATAGACGAATTTGTTCTAGAACTAGCAGCGGAAAACCTTATACTCCAGATATTTTAAAATAAAATTCACCCATTAGAAATTCACATAATTTTTTTCAAATAAAACATACTCAACTTTAACCTAGAGATGCAACTTAATTCCATAGTAACACTTGCAAAATCTCAAAACTCATTATTCAAATGTATCAAAAATCATGCAATGAAATCAATCTTTGAAGTAATATAACTAGATGAACCCTCGAGGCGATCCACCAGTCCTCCACCGCACTCCGTTCTTAATCTGCAAAATATTAAGTAGATTTTGGTGAGCAAATGGGAGAATTTCGTCTCATCTAAAAGCTCGAGCTTGTAGTGAGTGTGAGAATCAATTCATTTATTTAATTACCCTCAACACCCCTCAACAGCAAACAACTAGCTCAGTGGAATTTTTCTTTGCCACAGTTAAATATCTCATGTAAATGAAATAAAATCATTAACTCACAAACATTCAAACTGATTTTTTATAGGCTTGTTGTTGGCTATGCCATCCATAGGTGCAGTGGAGTTGCCTCTTATGGAAAAGGAGAAAGTCGAAGATTGGTAATGATGAAGAAGAGCTAGACTTCTTTCTTCTTGGAGGAACAAGAGCCAATTGGTTTGAGACTAGAAAGGAAACTGGTAATTTAAGAGTGGAATATAGTGTAGGATGAGAGAGGAAGATGAAGTCTATTTGCAGGAGAGAGGTCGGGCGATCGGCCACTTGGTGAAGAAGGAGGGATGAGATTGAGTTTTATAAAGTAGATGAAAATGGATGGTAGATATGATCAAATGGTAATAATATCTAGATATTTACTTAGGAAGCTTCTTACATTTTTAATTATTTACTACACAATATTTATCTAGTTGTTATATTTAACTTAGCTAATATGTTATGTAAATATCACATACGAAAATGTTGCACTTGAAATCGGAAGATGAATAAATGATGCGCTTGGAGGGCATATTTATTATTTTAATTACATATATTTATATGGAACAATTTACAAACATAGTTGGACTATCATTTGGTAGTTTAATTTTATTTCGACACGATAGGGTTGTCATTATCGAATTTTATTATTTATTTGTTCATATAATATTTCTTTCATGGCAAAGTATAGGGTGAAAAAGTTTTACGGTGAAACTGGTTAAGGAGTGTGACTTATATTAATAAAGAATGTGATTTTTTACTATAAAGGGTGTGACTTTTTACTATAAAGAGTATTACTAATAAAAGTGAAGAGTGTTATTCATATTATAGCAGAGAGTATCATAGTGATAATTGAAGGGTGTGACTTATATTACTAAAGAGTATACCTATAAAAAAAATCAGTTTCACGGTAAACAAGTTTCATAGCATACCAACTCTTCTTTCATTTGGTAGAACTTTAAGTCGTTTAAAAGCTTTAAAATGCATCTTTGGATAATTAAATTTTATGTTGTATTTTATTAATCAAACCTTAATAAAATATTCAGTTACAGTGCTAAGAGTGCTCCCGGCTCAAAGTGTTCGTACATTCCCTGAAAAATCAAAACATTTGCAAACATATACGCTCTACCATCATTAGAAAAATCTTTAAATCAAATATTTATTTTATTAAGTTCGTTTCTTTTATTATTCTATTTAAAATTGGGACGGGGTGTTACATAAATGAAATAGAATTCCTCATTATAAGATGCAAAACATAGTGAAGAAGATATCATAAATACAATAAATAAAAAATTGAAGATGAATGTATGCATATCTTCCTATTTTAAAATACCATCAATTCCCTACACGGAAGGACCATTTTTTTAAAATAAAAGATGGGGTAGTTAAGTGTTGTAAAAAGGAAGTGAAAAAGTAATAGCATTAAAGACATTACATCTTCACTTTTGCACATATTAGTAATGTTTCAAAAAGCTTGCACCTATTTACAATAAACATCTTAGGATTACACCTAATAGTAATCCACTTTTTATTAAATAGTTCGAATTTAATTATATTAAAGTTATTAAGTTACTCTATTTGTTTTTGGAGTTGGTCTCCCACATGTTTATACTATGAACTTGGATTATTTGATAAATTTCACTCATTTTCAACATATTTTTCTAAATCACTAAACTTGACTCGTATCATACACTGGATAGATTCAAATGTCATGAAATAAAAACAAGATTTATAGCATGAATTATGTCTATACAAGTTTTTATCTTGTTTTTATTAGAGAGTGGTGTACAGACACCCCTTCATTATAAAGAAGTATGACTACGGGTGTGTTTTGAAACATTTATTTACAGTTTCCAGAAGCACTTATTTTCAAAAATTGTGAGAGAAAGTTTAAAAATAAATGTTTCTGAAAGCTGTTTTAAGTATTTCAAAACACACACGCACAACTACTCAAATATGCATTCTTCAAAATTTGGCAAACTTTTACTTTTTATATATAGTATTAAGACCGATTCAAAATTTCAAATGCCATATTTTTCAGACCAAGACTTTTAAACCAATGCGACCTGGGTCAACCCTTTTCTTTTAAATCAAAATATTGAACTTGTGATGAGATTAAAAAAAAAAAAGTAATCTTCTTTAATGCTAAAATCCGGTAAAGGAAAAGGAAAAATTAAATCTTTAGTTGTTTTTCTTGAATATAATATTCAGAAGTAAGAATTGTGCACGTGATCATGGTTGGGATTAAAAACCTGTGTCTTGTATTTACTGTTATGGTTGTCAGTAATTTGGGGGTGAGATATTGCAGAGCACAAGCACAGGGAAACAGCAATAATCCTTGTGGAAGCTCTCGCAAGTGTGGGGCATTTGGGGTGTGCAATTCAGAAGAATCCCCTGTTTGTAGGTGTTTGCCTGGATATTACCCCCTGAACAATACGGAATGGGATTCAGGCAACTGGAGCAGTGGTTGTTTGAGGAGAACCACTTTCAACTGTGACGAATCAGCTGGGAGTAATGGCACAAGTGATGACGGATTTTTGAAGCTTCGGATGATGAATTTATTGGGCTACACAAGGCGGTGGATAGGGCAGGAAAATCAATGTCAAGGTCAGTGTTTGAGGAACTGTTCCTGCCTAGCCTATGGATACGACGGCAGTATCGGATGTATGTTCTGGAGCGGAACTTTATTCGACGTTCGCAAATCTACAGGCTCCTCCGGCGCCTCAGATCTCTATGTTCGTGTCTCACGTTCTGAACTAGGTTATTGTATTCCTAATTAAACTCTGCTCTTTGTTTTCTGCTTCTGGGCTTTTTATATATATAATCTACTTTTTCTCTTAACTAGTTGATGATGCATGTGTCCTGATAGAAGTAAGTCTGTTTAGTTTCAGGTCATAAGAAGAAAAACTCCAAGAAGATCATTATTGTTCTGGTTGTTGTTGTTGCCTTTGTTATCATATCCATTTCATCGCTTTTTACCTGGAAATGGATGGCTACGCACAGAGGTAAATTCTGTTTAAAATTGATCCCACCCCATGATTGTAAATATTCCTCGTGTCATGTGTTTCCTTTCATAAATTAAATTAGGCCGAAAGAAAACCATTGAACTTGGAAGAGAGGGAGCATCTGCTCCTGTTGATGATACTTCTCTTCAGGATACGCTAAGTCAAGTCAATCTTCAAGAGTTACCATTGTTTAAACTTGAGATACTTGCAACTGCCACCAACAATTTTTCCGAAGCTAACAAGCTTGGGAAGGGGGGTTTTGGCCCCGTTTACAAGGTAGTCTCTCGTGCTTATTCATCTCATATGATCTTTATCTTCTATATATCGCTCATTGGGTATGAAATGCTGAAACGCCAGGGAGAATTGAATGGAAGAGAAATTGCAGTCAAGAGGCTTTCACAGGCATCTGGACAAGGGATGCAAGAATTTGTGAATGAAGTTGTCCTTATCTCTAAAGTACAACACAGGAATCTTGTTAGATTGTTGGGGTGTTGTGTAGATAACAAAGAGACAATGCTGATATATGAATACATGCCTAATAAAAGCTTGGACTTTTTCTTATTTGGTCAGTTTAATGTCCAAATATATCTTCTCTCTTTTACCAATGTTGTAGCTGTGGAAGATTTGATTGATTTTTCTTTGTGAACATCGTACTTCAGATTTGATAATGAATACATTATTTACTTTCATCTGCCAAACATGTCTAGATTCATCGCAAGACGTCCTAGATTGGAGAAAGCGTTACAACATTATTGAAGGAATTTGTCGAGGCCTCCTTTATCTTCACAGGGATTCAAGGACGAAGATAATCCATAGAGACCTCAAACCAAGCAACATATTGTTGGATGATGAGTGGAATCCAAAGATTTCCGACTTTGGCCTGGCCAGAATATTTGGAACCAAGCAAGATCATGTCAGCACCATAAGAGTGGTAGGCACATAGTAAGTATTATATTTGTTGACTTGGTGATTCAATGCATATCAAAATAAAAATAAATGGCTAATCTGATTTTCTTGCAGTGGATATATGGCTCCAGAGTATGCAATTCAGGGGAGATTTTCGGAAAAATCAGATGTTTTTAGTTTTGGAGTTCTAGTGCTTGAGATTGCTACAGGGAGAAGGAACACAAGCTTCCATCAGCATGATGGCCCTTTGAACCTTTTGGGGCATGTAAGCCAACTTAATTATACTGACTCTACTTTCGTTTATATTACTCACCCCAATTTGCATCTGTTACCATTGTCTATTTGTTTTAACACTTGTATTTTTATTTGACAATAGACAAATTTTAGTTAACACAAGCTTTGTCAGAAAGTTAAGATGTGGATGTCCTTAAGCTGTAATCCATATATGATCCTGAAAAGGCCACTAGCCATCTTGCTCTAAGTGTTGTACATTGGTACAATTGAAGGTTTTATATGAACCGTCTAAGTCTAACCTTTATTTATGAAACAATTCCACACTGCGTTTATTACTCATTATTTATCTAATTCATAACTCATAAGGCTGTCCTCCTAAATAGTCCTTTGAAACTCCAGGTATGGAATTTGTGGAATGAGGAGAATGTTTCAGCTTCGATAGATCCGAGAATATCAAGCCCAACATACCAATCTGATATAGCCAGGTGCATACATATCGGGTTATTGTGTGTACAAGAACTTCCTAAAGACAGGCCATCTGTTTCTGCAGTGCTGTCGATGTTGAGCAGTGAAACAATAGAGCTTCCAGAGCCAAAGCAACCGGCTTTTAGTATAAAGTCATCCCAGCATTATACAGGCACAAGTTCATCTCAGCAAAGCCAACAGAGTACTTCCTCTCTTAATGATGTTACTCTCTCCACAATTGGTGGCCGCTGAAACTAATCTTCACCCAATTTAAATGATTTGTTCACCAAATTCTAAGTGCAGGGAATGGAAATTTCAGTTTTTCCCAGTTGATTCAGTGGTATTCAAGTGTTGTATCACACTACAAAAACTAGTGTGGATTATCCTTTTCTGATAGAGAATGAAGTTCATATCCAGTTAATGATGTTACTTTGGAACATTTTTTCACTCATTCCCATGTAAAAACACCTGCATGCCTTAGTAGATCAGACAAACTGTAATTATATGCAATAAGATATGGGTACACTATCATGCAATTCCTACACAATATACATGAGTACAAGATTTTACGCTATACACACTGGAGTTGGAAGTGTTAGTACTGTAGGAAAATATAAAAGGAAGTGTTAAAACATTTGTTGAACAAAATGGAACGGATATGAATCCTTCCATTTTCTTGAGCATATTTGTTGTAAATTTCAGATACAATATAGAGGTCCCACAATTTGTATTTTCACACATTATTTTATTCTATGTCTATTTCTCTCGGAAATTTACAGAAAAGAAACGTAGAGGGGCCGTTTCCAAATAGAACTTGTCGAAACGGTCCTAGCGACCAAAACTTCAAGATATGAGATACATCCTTTTTGGCTTGTCGAGTGCATGGAACAAAATAAATGAATCGATTACGTATTGAATAATTTGATACATATTTCCACACTTTTCATTGTCAAGTGTGACTATTCAATATTCAAGACTAGTACATCCGCTAGCAGTCTAGCACCGCTACTAATGATAGTACACCATAAAACATAAATAAATTAATAGTAGGAGTAATTGAAAAAGAAAAATCCAAAGGTTATTGCAAGACTTGGAATTCATGTTACCAGTTTCCAATTTGGAGTCAATTCGAGATAACTACATGGCGTTAATTTGTAACCACAATTAGAAAGGCGTTTAACTTTCATATGTTAGACTTTTGACTACCCTATAATGTATATCTAAGTATCCAGGTAACTGTTTATATCTATAATAAGATTATTTAACTTGTAGTTCACCAATATATTAAAAGAATTCCTTTTAAAAAATTAAAAGAATTTGAGTAGCACTTGATTGGTGCAACAGTTTACTCGATTCAAATATTGATCAATTTTATTTTTTATATATTTCTTTTTCTTATATAAGTTGGTGTTCAGTCCAAGAACCGACTAATTCGGGAACTAGAATTCACCAATATATTTAAAAAAATTCCTTTAAAAATTATATTAAAAGAATTAGAGTTGCACTTGATTGCACCTAGTGCACAGTTTATTGTGAACATGAAACCTAGTGAGGAGCACATTCCTAAATTCTTAAGTCTAAAACCTACATTCTAGGTCAATCATTGGGGTTATTATATAATATTTCCGTTCCAACTATATATTCACATTTACTTTTTTCTCGTCTTTAAACGAAAGAGTTTTTTATTAGTATTGAAATGATAAAATAGTTTTTTAAAGGGATATATAATAAAGAGAGATAGATTTATCATACCCCTTTTTAAAAGTCACTTTATAATTTTAAATACTAATAAATATCTCGCTTCTCAAAATACGAGAAAAAAGATAGTGTAAAGATAGAATTGGAACGGGGTGAGTATATAATTCATATTTAAATGGATCTAATTAATTCAACGGGGTGAGTATATAATTCATATTTAAATGGATCTAATTAATGAATTAGCCCGTGCATAAAGCAAATAAAAAAAAAAAAAAAAGAGTCGCCTGAAATCTGTGCTATTTATGCTCTGGGCCTTCTGATTTATTTTTAAATGGGCCGTAGCTTCCTTTAGGTTTTTTTTTTTTTTTTTAATAATGTTCCAGACTTCCAGTTGGTAAGTGTGGATATCGGGATTGAAAAGAACAACCAATATGATTAGGGGTGAACATTCGATTTTTCGGTTATCGAACTAAGCTGAAATAATCGAAATATTTACCATAATAAATTAAAATCGAACCATTTTATCTCATAACCGAACTAAAAAATTTGGTTCGATTTCGGTAAAAACCGAAATAATCGAAATAATTTGACATTATAAATTAAACTATTTTTAGAGACACATTTTTATTTTTTAGGTAAAATTCGGAAATTAAATAACACAACATAAAATCCAATGATATTACACTACTACATAAATTTATAATCAACATATAATGTATATATAGTGTAATATTTAAGTTAGAAAATGAATAAATGAAATATTATTATTATTATATACATAGAATTTATTATTTCGGTTCGATTTTTGGTTTTTCGATAATTTTATCTTAAAAACCGTAACCAAAACCGAAAATAAAAAATTCTAAAATTAAAAACCGAAACCGAACCGAATACCAAATTAACCGAACTAAATTTATATTTAGGTTCAATTTGACTCGATTTTTCGGTTTTTACTCACCCCTAAATATGGTGTTACAGATTGGTTTACCTTTCGCTCTTCTCACAATTCCCCCATTTCTACCTTACTATATTAATTAAAGAAAATTTACATTATAAAACTCAACAGTGTATATATATTTTTAAATTATTAATTGATGTTTTTAATAGATAATTAAATCTTATTAGCCTATTAAATAAAATTTAATGCATAAAACAGACTCTAAACGGAATGTCATTGTCAGAAACATTGAAATGGTCTAGCTTACTTTTAAACACATTTGTTAATATGAAATTTTGTGACCTATTAATATATATTTAAAAATACTCAAATTCTCCCATTTTTTAATTAAATTCTAATATTAACACTATTTATAAATTAAAAGTAGGATCACAGTTTAGGGTTTTTTTTTTGTGAAAGGGTATATTAATTTTTCTAATAAAATTGTATCCACTTCCAACCCACGTATTACTTTCTGGTTCATCGAAAATTTTAAATTGTCCCAAAATATAATCATAATTTACACCGTCAAAAAAAAAGTACTGACATAACAATTAAAGACTATCGGAGTAATCAGATGGGCTCTGGAAGGGCCAACAGAAACTCAGAATTCTGAAGGCCAGCCCACACATCGAAACTATGTACATGTAATTGTAATGCAAGGCCTGAGTTTCCATTCTTTGCATTTACAATCAGGTAAATTAAATCATTTTTACATACAAAAGAATTGTATCAGCGGCCAACAACGTCAGTGATATTAAGATTATTAAGTGACAAGTTGGTGTGCTGAGAAGAACTTGTACCTGCTTCCGAACGTCTTGGCGTTATAGTAAACGCCGATTCCTTCGGTTTGGGAAGCTCTATAATCTCACTCTTTAGCATTGATAGCACAGTCGAAACAGACGGCCTGTCTTTAGGTGATTCTTGGACACACAATAACCCGATATGTATGCACCTCAACACTTCTCCCCGGTAACTTGAACCTGATATTGTTGGATCTATCAAAGTTGCAACATTGCCCTCAATCCACAATTTCCGTACCTAAATTACCAAAATCATGTCAAAAAGACTAATCCAGATATCTGTTTGTTTTAATATACCAAACTAAGGCCATTATAAGTTTTACTTGCATTCCGTCAAAAAAAAAAAAATGGTTTTACTTACATGTCCTAAAAGGTTCAGAGAGTCATCATGATCGTAGAAGCCCGTATTCTTTCTCCCAATTGCAATCTCTAGTATCATAACCCCGAAGCTAAAAACATCGGATTTTTCTGAAAATCTTCCTTCCATTGCATATTCAGGAGCTAAATATCCACTGCAACAAAATCAAAGTAGCTAGCCATCAGCACTGAATCACCTTAGAATATAGATAAAGTTGTGCATCTTCGGCAATTATACTTACTATGTCCCGACCACTCTTGCTGTGCTAACATGATCTTGCATAGTCCCGAATATTCTAGCCGTGCCAAAGTCTGAAATCTTGGCATTCCAATCATTATCCAACAATATGTTGCTTGGCTTGAGGTCTCGATGGATTATCTTCAATCTAGAATCTCTGTGTAGATAAAGGAGGCCTCGACAAGTACCTTCGATGATGTTGAAACGCTTTCTCCAATCTAAGACCATTTGTGTTGGATCTAGTAAAGCAAAATCTATATCATATAAAAATCCAATTGTGACCAAAATATATATTTATATTTGACTATGAACTGACCAAATAGGTAAAAGTCCAAGCTTTTACGAGGCATGTATTCATATATCAACATCGTCTCTTTATCCTCAATACAGAACCCAAATAGTTTGACAAGATTCCTGTGTTGGAGTTTAGAAATTAGGACAACTTCATTCACAAATTCTTGCATCCCTTGTCCAGATGCCTCCGCAAGTCTTTTAACTGCAATTTCTCGTCCATCAGCCAATTCTCCCTAGAGTTGTAGCAGTTTCAGCACGTAATATGCAAACAAGCATGGTACAAAATATAAGGTCAAATGAGATTAAAAAGCACGTGAGTGTACCTTATAAACGGGGCCAAAACCACCCTTCCCAAGCTTGTTAGCTTCGGAGAAATTGTTGGTTGCATTTGCAAGTATCTCAAATTTTATTAATGGTAAATCCTCAAGTTTAACTCGACTTAATGCATCTCGACGAGAATTATCAACAGAACCAGAAGAACCTGTTTCTGTAAATTCAATGGTTCTTGTGCCTAATTGGAAATAAAAGCATAACTAAGTAAAAAGCTGCACATATTCATATTTTACTAGAATCAAGTGACCAATTGTAAAAATAGTACCTCTGTGCTTCCTACTACATTTCCAATAACAAAAAATAGAGATAGATAACATAAAAAGGCCAACAATCACCAGAATTATTATGATCTTCTTAGAATCCTTCTTCTTTTCTGCAATGGAACAGAACAACCATCATAAAGGAAACGTGAAATTGACTCGCAAACACAAGAATCACGGAAATATAAATATTTATGTATTCTTCAACAGATAAACAAATGGTAAAGAAAATAATAATAATAAAAGTCACCTAATTCAGAACTTGAGACGCGAATATTAAGATCAGAGGCCGCGCCGCCCGGAAAACTCTGAACGTCGATTAAGGGTCGAATCCAGAACACACACCCAGCATTGAAGTCATAACCAAAAGCAAGGCAAGAGCAATTCCTGAAGCATCGATTTTCACACTGACTTTCTGGGGCAGCCCACATTTCCGAATAATTCGCAAGTTTCATCATCTTGAGATTCAAAAACCCATCAGTTTCACAATTCAGAGAGACTCTTCTCTCACACCCACCGGACCAGTTCCCCGAATTCCACTCTTGATTATTCCGCGGGTTGAATCCTTGCAAACAGCTACAAATTGGGGATTCCTGGCGGTTGCAGACCCCGAATTCCCCACAAATTCCATAAGTTTCGCAACTGTTACTTGATGTACGGTTCCCTTGTGCTCTGCACAACCTCGGACGCAGGGAATAAAGAATGATTGCAGAAAACAGAGAATGAAAGGTCAGACCTTTCTGCCTAACCATGGTTACCTGCTGAAATTTTGCCCCAACTAGGACTCTGTACGGTAACCAAACTATCTATACAGTATTAAAGTTATCGAATAAATTATAAAAATATTTTTATTATTTTTTCATGGTGTAACAAGTCTAAATTTATTTTTCTTGTTGTTGATCAACCGTAGATGCGTTCTTGTTATTTTTTCTTCTTGTTAAAAGATTCAATGAGTAGAAGACCTTGTGTAAGACTAATATTTTTTTTCTGATCCTCACAAATTTTGAATATGATGGAAAATTGGATTTACGTTAGGATTGTATCCACTATAAGACGACGCCTTCTTTCTCGTATTATTATCATGACTCTATCTAGTGGAAATTAGCACTATAATATATGCCATTTTGTCTGACCATAGACTTATAGAAGCCTATAATCTTTTTACAATTGGAAACGTGTATACTCCGTTACTCCTTTGTCCAAGGCCAATTGAAGAAAAATGACAAGAATACGAGACTTGAGTAAGTCAAGTAAGACCAACAATTATACTAGGATATTCTCATGTTTAATACTTTCCAATTGATCGTTCAACTATAAATAAAGCAAAACCACTCCATAAATCCATTCAATTTAACCAAAATATTTGGCGTTACTTGACACCCTGTTACTGAATAATGAATTCAAAAATCACTCAACTCTTTGTTCATACATTCATTCTCTTTGCAAATTTCCTTTCTTTTTCATGTTTCAGCTTAGAAACAGACACCATTTCATCCAGTTTAATAATCAGAGATCCAGATACCATAGTGTCCCCAAAACATGTGTTCAAACTGGGATTCTTCAGCCCTGGAAACACCAGCAACCGCTACTTAGGCGTCTTCTACGCCTTCTCCCAAGAAACCGTCGTATGGGTCGCCAACAGGGACACGCCCCTCACCGATTCCTCCAGCTCCGTAACCATATCCAAAGACGGAAACCTCGTACTCACCAACTCAAGAAACCAAACAGTCTGGTCCACCAATGCCACCACTTCTCCCACCAACTCCACTCTTCAAATTCACGACTCCGGAAATCTAATCCTCCGCGACAATGCAACAGGGGCGGCAATGTGGGAGTCCTTTTTATATCCTACAGATGTTTTCCTGCCAAGTATGAGGCTGAGCCACAATACAAAGACAGGGAAAAAGGTGACATTGTCTGCATGGAAAAGTGTCACGGACCCTGGAGTAGGAAGCTTCACTTCAGGCATTGACATGGACGCTGCGGATATCCCGCAAATTTCCATTCTGGAAAATGGTCGGAAGCGCTGGAGGAGTGGGCCGTGGAATGGCCAGATATTTATAGGGGTACA
The DNA here is from genome assembly GCA_037126765.1 of Stenogyne calaminthoides. Lineage (NCBI taxonomy): Eukaryota > Viridiplantae > Streptophyta > Magnoliopsida > Lamiales > Lamiaceae > Stenogyne > Stenogyne calaminthoides. The sequence continues at coordinate 7,800,892 of JBBCBC010000037.1, read as the reverse complement.
GGATATGTATGCCGCGAGCTCTGTTGGGCTAATGGGTGTGAATAATGACAAGAATGGCACTTTCTATTTCGCAGTACCTCCAAGAAGCTTCTATTCCAAGTTAACTCTGAATGTTACAGGAACGGTGGTGGAAAAGATATGGAGTAATGCGACCAAGACGTGGGATGAAGCATACACGGCTCCTAAAACCATGTGCGAAGTTTTTGGGAGGTGTGGGCCGTATGGAAGCTGTGATAATCGGGGTTCGCCTATTTGTTCTTGTTTGAGAGGGTTTGAGCCCGTGGATAAGGAGGAATGGGGGAGAGGGAACTGGAGCGGTGGTTGTCGGAGGAAGGATGAGCTTCGATGTAATAATGGAGGGAACGGTGATGGATTTTTGAAGCTGCAGTTTATGAATGTACCGGAATTTGCTGAACCGTTTTCTGCTAGAAATGAGGATGAATGTGGGAGGAGATGCTCGTTGAATTGTTCTTGCATAGCTTATGCTCATGAACCTAACATTGGTTGTATGCTTTGGAGTGGTACTTTGATTGACGTTCAGAAGTTCAATGGTGTTGGGGTTGAACTTTACATTCGTCTGTCGGCCTCAGAATTTGGTACTTTCCAAAAAACCACACCAAATTACCTGGTTCTATTTTACTAATCATTTGAACTGAATTCATATGGCTCTTTTTTTCTTTTTGTATTTCAGATAGCAAGAAGGACAAAAAGCTGTACATCATAATTCCAGTAGTTGGGGGTTTTGTTTGCATATCAATTTTGATCTTCATTGTTTGGTGCTTGGTGGCAAAGAGAAAAGGTGAGATTATCCAATGGACCTATCTACTACTTGAATATGTGTTTAGCCATCTTCATTCTCATATCATGCACATTCTTGTTGAAATCAGAGGACAAAACAAAAGAGAAAATTATAGATGAAGCAGGGCAAAAGTTTTCATCAGATTCGAATGTAATTGTGCTGAAAGATGAACTCAAGAAAGTCGAGATTGAAGAGTTGCCATTGAGTTTAACATCAAATGTCAATCCCATTCTTTCTATCTGGCTGCCAAGTTTTAATTTTTCTCACATATAATTTTCATTTTTACAGATCTTTCACATCCTTCTCAAAAGTTTTTAGAATGGGCGAAACGTTTCAGTATTATTGAGGGCATTGGACGAGGCCTCCTATATCTTCACAGGGACTCTAGACTTAAAATAATTCATCGAGACCTCAAGCCAAATAACGTGCTGCTTTCGATGAAGAATGGCACCCAAAATCTCTGATTTTGGTATGGCCAGAATATTTGGAGGCAACCAGGATCATGTCAATACCGGAAGAGTCGTCGGATCATAGTAAATGAATTGTGAACCAAGTCTTAAGCCATTCATTGCCTGCTGTGAATTACTATTATGTTATGCCTAATATGAGGATGATTTTGCAGTGGATATATGGCACCAGAATACGCAATGGAAGGCAGAATTTCTGAAAAATCTGATGTTTATAGCTTCGGAGTGCTTATGCTAGAGATAGTGAAAGGAAAAAAGAACATACATTATTGCAACCATGAGTGGTCTTTAGGCCTTTTAGGATGTGTAAGTCTTTTCTCATTAAATAAATAAATAAAAATCCAGTCTTTATTTCTTCATCAGAAACAATACAATATATCTAATGTTGTTGCAACAACAAATTTCAGGCCTGGAAATTGTGGAGTGAAGATAATGGCGTCGCTTTCGCAGATGCAATAGCAAGTTCAAACTTGGAAACAGAGATTGTTAGATGCATTCAGATAGGTTTGTTGTGTGTTCAAGAATATCCGAAAGATAGACCTGCCATTCAGACAGTTCTTTCAATGCTGAGCCGTGAAATTGTTGACCTGCCTGCGCCAGTGCAGCCAATCTTTGCTGAGAAGTGGAATGGCTTGACCGGATACTCCGCTCACTCTGACGGTGCTTGAAGGCCGTTGAGATGGAACCTCGGAATGTTGTGGGATGTATTAAAATATTTAATGTTTTCAACTTCTTTTCATCTTTGCATTTGTTACGTTTCAGTCATTTTTAGGAGTATTGAAAACTGTAGGTTGAAAAAAGAGTTTTCTACTCTTGTAATTTTGTTACCAATTTCTTAAAGAAAAGTACAATATTTTTTGGATTCCTATGAGGCTATGATAAGTAATGAGTAAAAATATTGAACTCGGATAATGCGTTTTTCAGCAAAGAACTTCTTAGCATGAGAAGTCAGGAACACAGCAAATTATTCACTGTTTCAGTCTCAACCAATTTTATACTTCACTAATATTTGTACACATATTTTAATAATCATGATATCAACACTCTCAACATATCTAACAAAAACTAAATTATTCTAGATGATTCGTAACAAATGCCAACATGAAAAGAAGAAGTAAAAAAAACATCCAAACTTTATGTTAATACATCCCACAATATTCTTGTAATCTAAAGGCCCAGGTTCCATCTCAACGGCCGTCAAGCACCGTCATAGTGAGTTCATTAACGGAGTATCCAGCTTGGTCCACACGTTGCGTGGATCCAACGGTCAAACCATTCCACTTCTCCGCAAAGATGGGCTGCCCTGGTATTGGCAGGTCAACGATTTCACAGCTCAGCATTGAAAGAACTGTCTGAATGGCAGGTCTATCTTTCGGATATTCTTGAACACACAACAAACCTATCTGAATGCATCTAACAATCTCTGTTTCCAGGTTTGAACTTGCTATCCTTTCATCTGCGAAAGCGACACCGTTATCTTCACTCCATAATTTCCAGGCCTGAAAGTTGATGTTGCAATAGCATTAGATGTATTGTTTCTGATGAAAAAATAAAGACTGATTTTTTTTAAATAAGGACAAATCAAAGGGCTTACACATCCTAAAAGTCCCAAAGACCATTCTTGGTTGTAATAATGTATGTTCTTTTTTCCTTTCACTATCTCTAGCATAAGCACTCCGAAGCTATAAACATCGGACTTTTCAGAAATTCTGCCTTCCAATGCGTATTCAGGTGCCATATATCCACTGCAAAATCATCCTCATATTAGCATAACATAATAATTCACAGCAAGCAATAGTCTTAATTCACGATTTATTTACTATGTTCCAACGACTCTTGCAGTATTGGCATGATCCTGGTTGCCTCCAAATATTCTGGCCATACCAAAATCAGAGATTTTTGGGTGCCAATCATCATCGAGCAGCACGTTACTTGGCTTGAGGTCTCGATGAATTATTCTAAGTCTAGAGTCCCTGTGAAGATATAGGAGGCCTCGTCCAATGCCCTCGATTATACTGAAACGTTTCGTCCAATCTAAAAACTTTTGAGATGGATGTGAAGGATCTGTAAAAATGAAAATTTTAGATGTGAGAAAAATGAAAACTTGGCTGCCTGATAGAAAGATTAATATTTGATGTTAAACTGACCAAAGAGACAATCCAAGCTTTTATTAGGCATGTATTCATATATCAACATCTTTTCATCTTTCTCTACACAGCATCCCAGCAATTTGACAAGATTCCTATGTTGGAGTTTAGAAATCACAGTCACTTCATTCATGAACTGTTCCATTCCTTGTCCAGAAGCCGCTGAAAGCCTCTTCACAGCAATTACTTTCCCATTTTCCAAATTTCCCTACACAAATATTTTTTAATTTCTTGCTCTAAATTGGATGAAACAAATTAATTTATTATGGACGACTATACCTTGTAAACAGGACCAAAACCACCCCTCCCAAGAAGATTCTTTTCATGGAAATGATCTGTTGCATTTGCAAGTGTCTCGAATGTGAATACTGGCAACTCTTCAATCTCAACTTTCTTGAATTCATCTTTCAGCACAATAACATTTGAGTCTGATGAAAACTTATGCCCTGCTTCATCTATAACTTTCTCTTTTGTTTTGCCCTCTGATTTCAAAAAAAAGAATGTGTATAATATAAGATGAAGATGACTAAACTTATACCCAAGTAATAAGTAGGTCCATGGGACAATCTCACCTTTTCTCTTTGCCATCAAGCACCAAGCAATGAAGATCAACATGGATATGCAAACAAAACCCACAACTACTGGAATTATGATGTACAGCTTTTTATCCTTCTTGCTATCTGATGTACAAAAAAAAAAAAGTGTCATATCAATCCAGTTAAACTGAAGCATTAGTATAGTGGAACATATAATTTGATTTGGTTTCAGAAAAATTACCAAATTCTGAGGCCGATAGACGAATGTAGAGATCAACCCCAACACCATTGAACTTCTGAACATCAATCAAAGTACCACTCCAAAGCATACACCCAATGTTAGGTTCAACAGCATAAGCTATGCAAGAACAATTTGACGAGCATCTCCTCCCACATTCATCCGCATTTCTAGAAGAGACCGGTTCCGCAAAATCCGGAACCTTCGTGAACTGCACCCTCAAAAATCCATCTCTGTTTCCTCCATTATTACATTGAAGTTGAGTCTTCCTCCGACAACCACCACTCCAATTCCCTCTCCCCCATTCCTCCATATTCACAGGCTCAAATCCTCTCAAACAAGAACAAATAGGTGAATCCCGATTATCACAGCTCCCGAACGGCCCACACCTCCCATAGAGATCACACGTGGTTTTAGGAGCCGTGTATGCCGAACCCCACGACTTCGTCACATCACTCCATATCGTTTCCACTATCGTTCCCGTAGAATTCAGAGTTAACTTAGAATAGAAGCTTCTTGGAGGTACTGTGTAATAGAAAGTTCCATCACTATCATTATTCACACCCATAAGCCCATCAGAGCTAGCAGCATACATATCCTGTACACCGATAAATATCTGGCCGTTCCACTGCCCACTCCTCCAGTGCTTCCGGCCATTTTCCAAGATGGAAGTTTGTGAAACATCTGCAGAGTCTACGTCTATCCCTGAAGTGAATCTTCCCACTCCAGGGTCTGTGACACTTTTCCATGCCGACAATGTCACCTTCTTACCTGTCCTTATATTGTGGCTTAGCCTCATACTTGGAAGGAAAACATCTGTAGGATATAAAAATGACTCCCATACTGTCGCCCCTGTTGAACTGTCGCGGAGGATGAGATTTCCAGAGTCGTGAATTTGAAGAGTGGTGTTCATGGGAGAAGTGGTTGCATTGGTGGACCAGACTGTTTGATTTCTTGAGTTGATGAGTACTAGGTTGCCGTCTTGGGATATGGTTACAGTGTTGGAAGAATTGTTGAGGGGTGTGTCCCTGTTAGCGACCCATACAACGGTTTCTTCGGAGAAGGCGTAGAATACGCCTAAGTAGCGGTTGGTGGTGTTTCCAGGGCTGAAGAATCCCAGTTTGAATACCTGTTTTTGGGACACTATGGTATCTGGATCCCTGATTATTAAGCTGGACGAAATGGTGTCTGTTTCTAAGCTGAAACATAGAATAGAAAGGAAAATGACAAAGATAATGAATCGATGAACAAAAAGTTGAGTGATTTTTGAGTTCATTGTTCAGTAACAGGGTGTGAACTAATGCAATGGCCTTAATTATGATCTTTCGGTTAAACTGAATGAATTAAGGGAGTAGTGTTGCTTTATTTATAGGTGAACGGTTACAGTATCTTGTCTTATATATGAATTATTATATTTAGGAGGGTGTTGGAAAGTATGAACATGAGAAGATCAAAGAGACCGCCATCGATCCTATTTAGAAAAATGTAAAGTAATTGTCATGCAACGATGAAATATTACATGAAATTATTGGTCTTACTTGACTCGAGTTTTTATTGTTGTCATTTTTTTCCAATTGTGGGTCCTACTGATGGAGCTAGCCAATTAGCCTTGGACAAAGGAATAACGAAGTATACACGTTCCAAACGTAAAATAAAAAGATTAGAGGCTTCTATTCTTAAAAGTCTATGGTCAGACAAAATGGCATTTAATATATAGTGCCCATTTCCACGAGGTAGAGTCATGCTAATAATACAAGGAAAGATTCCACAAAAAAAAAAAAAAATACAAGAAATAAGTCTTCTTCTTTCCTGGAAGGGCAGCTGAAATTTTTAAATACATTTTACAAGAAGTATCACTTTTCCAGCGTATCAGCAGGTTTGAGTATCCATTTGGTTTCACAACATTATATATTTAACATCTAATTATAGAATTACAGATGTAAAAAATATTACGATTGCCGTATTTTCAATTCATTAAATATACAATTCAGTGGATAAATCATGTGATGTAGTAGTAAATAGTATCAGCGGCCAACAAACATGGAGAGACTAATATCATCCTCCAGGTGAGACCAACTAATAGTACCTGCATCGGAACTGCTCAACTCTACTGCAAACGCCGATTGTTTTGGGTGAGGAAGCTCTATGATTTCACTGCTTAGCATTGATAGCACAGCAGGCACGGATGGCCTGTCAATAGCAAGTTGTTGGACACACAATAACGCAATATGTATGCACCTCACCACTTCTGCTCGGTAGCTTGGCCCTGATATTCTTGGATCTACCATGGAAGCAACGTCGTCCTCATTCCATGATTTCCATATCTGAAGTTTCTAAATCATGTCAAAACACCATTTTTGGAGCACCAAATGCATCAGATAAATGAGCAAGTGATAAGTGTGTATGTTGGATTGGGACAACATCAACAGTGATAGGACAATGATCAGCTTGAGCGCATAGTACATATGATTATATGAAGAGTAGCGCTTGGGTGCACCAATAGCACCATTCAACTTGTGGACAATGTTTTAGTAAAGCAACTAATACTGTTCAGTGGAAACATCTAATACTGACCAGCTAATACCTTTTAGTAAAACAACTAATACCATTAAAAATGCACTTAAGTTGCACTGTGCATAGTATTAGCCTTATATGAATTATCTGAAAATTTTCATGGCTCTTCAGCCACTTTATTATTGTGAAACAATACAAATGCAGAAGATTGAAACAGAGAGATTGGTACCAATGTTAACTACTTGGAGAGTATCTGAAGTTTTGGCTTACATGTCCCATAAGGTTCAGAGAACTATCCTGATGATAGAGACTTCTATTCCTTCTCCCAGTAACAATTTCCAGCACCAGAACTCCAAAGCTAAAAACATCGGATTTTTCAGAAAATCTTCCTTTCAATGCATACTCAGGAGCCATATATCCACTGCAAGAACGTCAAATAAGGTAGCCTCTTTAGTTTGCAATGGAACGAGTCACCCAATTAAGAAAAAGTTCGTGCATTGTCAAATACCATACTTACTATGTTCCTACCACTCTTATGGTGCTGACATGATCTTGCTGGGTTTCAAATATTCTGGCCATGCCAAAGTCTGAAATCTTAGGGTTCCAATCATTATCCAACAATATGTTGCTTGGCTTGAGGTCTCTGTGGATTATTTTCAACCTAGAATCCCTGTGAAGTTAAAGGAGGCCTCGACAAATACCTTCAATGATGTTGAAACGCTTTCTCCAATCTAGGATTTCTTGTGATGGATCTAAACAGGATTCACAGAGAGAATTAAAAATTTGTAATACAAATACAAGGTTCGTTCACAAAGGAAGAGTACTTATCAAATCTCAGCTGCCATGACATAAAAAGAATAATAAAATATACAAGAGTGGGCTTTGAACTGACCAAAAAGGAAAAAATCCAAGCTTTTGTTAGGCATGTACTCATAAATCAGCATCGTCTCTTTATTCTCTACACAGCAACCAAGTAATCTAACAAGATTCCTGTGTTGGAGTTTAGTAATTAGTCCCATTTCGTTCAAAAATTCTGGCATCCCTTGTGTAGATGTCTGTGAAAGCCTCTTAACTGCAATTTCTCTGCCATTCCCTAGTTCTCCCTAGAGTTGGAGCAGTGTCAGAACTTTATATAAGACAAAGATCAAATAATGATGGATAAGCATAAAGCACTACCTTGTAAACAGTGCCAAAACCACCCCTCCCAAGCTTGTTAGCGTCGGAGAAATTGTTGGTAGCATTTAAAAGTATCTCAAATTCAAACAATGGCAACTCTTCAAGATTAACTTGACTTAATGCATATTCAAGAGAGGTATTAACTGGACCAAATGACCCAGCTTTTCCAAGTTCAGTGGTTCTCTTCTTGTCTGATACAAGCAAGAGGTATCAAAAACTAAGTGACACAATAACTTACTAAATAAAGGGATTGGTCATAAAAAAGATACTACCTCTACGTCGTATATGGATATGATAATTAAGCCAACAACAACCACAATAATTATGATCTTCTTGGAGTCTTTCTTTTTATCTGCAACAGAAATAACAACCATCATATAGTAAATGAGCGTGCAAATTACTGGTTTGCCATCCTTATTCCGTCCAAAAACCTACCAACATAAGAGGAGTAAAAGGGCATTTGGACGACATCAACAATTCAGACGCAGTAAAACATAGTACAAAAAGCATAATCAAATTAGAGGTAAAAAATTAAGCAGCACAAAACATTTACAAATAGCAGCATTTAATCAAAGAAATTCAGGAAAATCAGACAAATCTTGCAAATGAAATCACCTAATTCAGAACTCGACACACGAATATAAAGATCTGAGCCCGTCCCGCTTGTAAAATACTGAATGTCGATTAAGTCTCTATTCCAGAACATACATCCATAATCAACCATATAAGCAAAGCACGAACAATTCCTCAAGCACCGGCCTTCGCACTCAGTTATCGGGCCAAACCACCGCTCCGGGTAGCCCGAAATTAACATCATCTGATACTTTAAAAACCCATCTTGTTTCCCGCCACTTATTGTTCCGTTATTCCCAGCTTCACAATTCAAAGGGGCACTCCTCGCACACCCACTGCTCCAGTTCCCAGAATCCCACTCCCCAAAATTCCGCGGGTAAAATCCTTGCAAACAGCTGCAAGTTGGGGAACCCTGTGAGTTACAGATCCCAAATGGTCCACATTTGCCAGAAGTTTCGCAGGGATTGCTTGATGATGATGATGTATTGTTGTTTCCCTGTGCTCTGCAAAACCTGTGGTTTAAGGAACAGAGGATGATAGCATAGAACCCAAAGAGGAATTTGGGGGTTTTACTTTTAGCCCCAACCATCATCGATACCCGAAATTTTTTACTGGATTGGACCTAAATTAGAACTCACAGTGTCGATGGAAGAAATGATTACGCATTTTGAATTGAAAGCATGAGCCATTGTAGATTTCATCTTCTTTTGCTTTTTACCTAGACATTTTGCCATTTTTCAGAAGTCAATTATGTCTGCGTGTTAGTTGCTCTGGTTGTTTCACATTGCAATTGCATGGATCTCTGGTGACGAACGGTCGGGAAGAGCCAATATGAGTGGCTAATTTTGATTTTATTGAATAGGTTTTGACCTAATTTTGTAAAAATTCCTCGCGTCTCATTTGAATTGATGTTGACCAAAAGTCGTTGGTTATCATATAGTGCTGGACCGACCAAAGACAATAAAGCCCAGCCCAATTTTTTAGTCAAATAGTATTTGTGTAAAAATATATTTTTCATATACATTTTACAGAAGATCACATACGAAATTCTGAAATTCATATAAAGATTTATCAATATACAAATCTTACATCGTACAAATTTATATTTTTTATATATTAATAAAAAAAAATACGTGATAAATTAAGTTACCATCTAATCAAAATTTAAGCACCACAAATATATCGGAAATAGAATTATTATATTTTCGAGCATATAATCAATTTAAGTCTTCTTATTAAAAGTGAATTGACATTATTTCTTTATTTTATCATTCGGAGCACAATTTTTTTGTTAATATGTGTTAGATTTATTATTATTTTATATTATCGTGATAGATCATTCTTTTCGAGTCGAAAGTCGAAACAGGGTAATTATTAGCCATTTTTATTATTTACTGAAACTAACTAATGGTGCACACCATTTTTTTCAACTTTCGAGCAAATTCTTTCCTTAATAAGACGACTTAGGAATTCAAAGTACCGGCTTCCAAATGCATATCATGCATCATATACAGACTCGAGGCAGTCCTACCATGGAAAATATGTAATTCCAAAGGAATCGTCCATATTCAAAGTTTGTTAGACTGATGTCACAACATTATATATTTATAATCTCATCATAAGATTATAGAAGTAGATAAATACTAAGATTAATTACTTCATATTTCTATTCATTACGTACATTTACAATTTGGTGAATAAATCATCTAACGTAACGTGTAAATATAGTATGTATCAGCGGCCAACAAACATGGAGAGACTAATATCATACTCCTGGTGAGACGAACTAGTACCTGCATCCGAATTGCTCAACTCTACAGTAAATGCTGATTGCTTTGGGTCGGGAAGCTCTACGATTTCACTGCTTAGCATTGACAGCACAGCAGAAACAGACGGCCGGTCAATAGCAATTTGTTGGACACACAATAACGCAATATGTATGCACCTCACAACTTCTGCTCGGTAGCTTGGCCCTGATATTCTTGGATCTATTGTAGAAGCAACATTGTCCTCATTCCACGATTTCCATATCTGAAATTTCAAAATCATGTCAAAAGACAGTTTTGGAGCACCAAATGTGTCGGGTAAAATGAGCAAATGAAGTTTCGACTTACATGTCCCAATAGGTTCAAAGAACCGTCCTCCTGATGAGAGAAACTTCGGTTTCTTCTCCCAGTAACAAATCTTGGAATCTTGGACCCCAATATTTTCAAATTCCATAGCAAATAGATAAGGTGAGATTTTTGTGGAATATTATGATTATGGGAAAAAGAATATAAGAGATATATTCAAGATTTCTTGGAGATCAAGAAAAGATTTTTCCACATCATATTTTGCCAAAATTTTCGTCCACCCTAGTAACTATAAATAGGGGATGGTTCTTTCATTCCCAAGTACAATTCCATGTGCTGGAAAAATTAGTAAATCCACAAAGGTGGTGCAACATAATTTATTTTCCTTTTTTTAAATCGTTCACAAGAATCCTTCCACCGGATAGTCGAACGAGGGCTAAGGGAATACTTGGGAAGTCCTTACGGTTAGTCTATTCAGCCACACCGTTGTCATCCCAAGAGGTACGTTCACGTAAACTCGTAGAATTTCGCATGCGTAGGTTTTACGTGGATTATTATATGCATGATATGTTGTTGGATTATTATTTGAATTAATAGTAATAATTATAAGAATTAAATTTGTATTTAAATATTCACCCCGAATAGATCTGTGCAACCTATTCCCCAACAGTTGGGTCCAACCACCTCCTATGTCCCATATAAACGGTCTTCCTACAATGACTCAAGCGAATGTGATGTGTCTTCTTGGTACAACAAGGACATGCATCGGCCCCCTTCACACTATATGTTGAGATTATACTGGAAAGTATGCTTTTACTTTGTATAATCAAAACTGAATTTTGAACTTATTTACTGAAATAAATTGTTTATCACTGATGCGTAAATATCATCGAATGTTACATATATTTACTGCATAACTGTTCAATAAATCGTACGTGTTTCATTGTAGTTAATTTAGTGATACCAGATCACAGAAGATTAAATTAACAATCTCTTGTAACTAAAAGTACACCATTCACGACCTAGATGGAAATGAACAACCCATCGTGAAATGTTGAAGTGTAAGGCTCGGATTGACTTGTCTTGACCAAGAGATTACACTAGTGCATGACTGATGCACTGAATAGGACCTACAGGAGGACAAATTCTTCAGAACTGAACAAGGAAGAATTAGACCTCAGTGGTTCGTTATTTCTTAATCTTCGTTCCTTAAATAGGATCATGTGTGATTGGTAACTATTGCTTTGACTTATCATGGGTAGAGAATCAACGAGATTCAATACTTTTTATCTTGGGCAATATTATTGGTCACATGCGATTGCTAAGATTTAATACGGAGAATCGTGTGCAAGTACGCTTGTTCGATTTGCCCCCTTGGGAGGTTCATATGATTTATCATACCAAATCTTGCAAGTGGAACTAGTTTCCGGTATGGATAATAATGTTGAATCGTTCCTTAACCAAGGACAAAAGATATTAATTAACGGAAAGCTATTTCAGTGGCTTGAATTAATTAATGGGCTCGATAATCTTAAACACGGGAAATAATAACCGGGAGCCATATTGACTGTAATATGAGTTAAGATGGATAGTGCAATATTAATTATGTAGTGGGATTAATTAATATTTATGGGCTTGAATAATATTGTGGCTCAATATTGATAATTCAAGATCCATTAGAAGGTCCAATCTTAATTCTCCTAAAGGCCCCCTGAGTAGCCCAACATATAGTCCAATAACTGAAAAAAGGTGTTTAAAAATAAAATAAATATTGTTGCTTATTTTTCCTCATTAAATTCGAAATTTATGGATAAAAGAGGAGAAAGATTTTCTTTGAATTTTGTTATGGAATGAAGATATGTATTCTTGCAATACAAGATTATCTCATTAAATTCAAGAAATCTCCCACTTGGTTATTCATGAAGATTATTTCGAAAATTTTGGATAATTAAAGGCAAGAAAAATTTTCTTGATTTTTTGAAAATATATTATGGAAGATATGTATTTCTTAAAATACAAGAATATCACATAAATTCAAGAAGATTCAAATCTTGGATTTTTGCCCTATAATTTTCGAAAATATCCCATAACAAGAGTAGGTGGAATTTTGTGGAATATTATAATTATGGGAAAAAGAATATAGGAGATATATTCAAGATTTCTTGGTGATCAAGAAAAGTCTTTTCCCACATTGTTTTTTGCCCCAAAATTTCGACCACCTCTACTCTATAAATAGGGGATGATTCTTTCATTCTCAAGTACAATTCCATGTGTTGGAAAAATTAGCAAATCCACAAAGGTGGTGCAACATAATTTATTTTCCTTTTGTTAATTGTTCGCAAGTGTCCTACCACCGGATAGTCGAGCAAGGATTAAGGGAATACTTGGGAAGTTCTTTTGGTTAGTCTAATCAGTCCAGACCATTGCCATCCCAAGAGGTACGTTCACGTAAACTCATAGAATTCCGCATGCTTAGGATTTACGTGTTTTATATGCATGATTTGTTGTTTGATTATTATTTGAATTAATATAGGATTAATTCATGCTAGTAATAATTATAAGAATTAAATTTGTATTTAAATATTCACCCCGAATAGATTTGTGCATATTATTCCCCAACACTATATCCAGATAGATTCCCGTAAGCGGGAAAGTCATTGATAATTCCAAACAGCATGACCTTCAACTTGAAAATCTCCTTTCTACAAGCATCGTACACATCGACACCCTCATTCCACAGGAGCTTCAAGTCCTCCATCGAAGGAGCCAGATATACATCTATGTCGTTACCAGGTTGTTTGGGTTCTGATATCAACATAGACAACATCATGTAAGTGCGCTTCATGCACAACTCGGGTGAAAGATTATAAACTTATAGTATCACTGGCCATGTACTGTGGTTGGTACTTTGGATACCGAATGGATTCATTCTGTCAGTTGAGAGTGCAAGACGCAAGTGTCGTGGCTCGTTGCCAAATTCTGGATGTCTGACATCGAATGTCTTCCACTGGGTTGAATCAGCAGGGTGTCTTAGCATTCCATCTTTGATCCTATCATCATGATGCCAAGTTAAATTTCTAGCATCCACAAATGCTTACTATACATTCTCTCGAATCTTGGTATTATCGGAAAGTACCACATCACCTTCGCGGGAGATTTATTTTTCTTATATCGTTTCTCCCCACACTTGGGACATTCATCGAAGTTTCGCGATACTCCTTCCGAAAATAAGATACAATCACCGGACAAGCATGAATTTTTTCGATGTGTTAATCCGATGGACTTGAGCATTTGTTTAACATCATATGCTCGTAGGCAAAGACATTTCCATCAGCAATAGACCACTAATCGCTTCCAACATACTTGTGAAGTAATCGAAACGGACAACCGGTGTGAATTTGCTTTTAGGTTGAACAATATCAACACAACGGTAGACAGTTTTGTTGTTTTCTCACACTCGGGCCACAAAGTGGTAATCGATATTCAAAATAGAATCCCTTAACTTCTCTCGACATATAAGGGTGATCTCGCAGATCACACCATCATCCCCACTCGATGTATCAACAATCGCTACATCATCAAAAATATCCGCGATCCAATCAGTATCTTCAAACCTAAAGTCATTTCCTAGGTTGCTTGAGCTACATCTATCTCTTGTCTCACCATGAGATGTCCAAACGGTATATGCTTTATCAATATCAGGAATCATCAAGTGGACGAACAAATTTTCTCGACCACTAACGGCATTTTTTCCATTCATACATTTCCAACAAGGACATGGAATGTACCGATGAAAAAACATGGGTGCAAAGGTCTAATTGCATGATTACAAAACTCTTCCAAATAGCATCCGAATACGCGAATTCGAGAATCGTACCCTTAAAAGATGCGGGTGCAAATCCGATACTGCATTGTGATATTTTAAGAAGAATTTGTGCATTATAGGTTGTGGCGACTGTGATTCCTGCAATATTCCTCTCCGTTCTTATCTACAACCACTTTTACTACGAATTTTTCTAATCTATTTGATGAATAACTGCTAAAATTAGGGATATATATATTCATCTTCGTCTCAAATTCTCGATCCATGTTTATGTAAGTGTATTTTTCTTATAAATGATTTACTTATGTGGAAAAATCGAATGGCACACGATTAACGTAATGTACACTAATTCAAGACTCCTTAGTTACTAAGAAATGTTATCTTAGTCTATATATGCATGAATTATTCGATTACGTAAATAGCAGTTATATTACTTGTAAATAAATTGGAATAACTCATTATATTTCAAGTATTAGTTTATATATAGTACTAAATCTTAGAAGAAAATATCTCTTTTTGTTTAGCTAAAGTAACATTTTCGTTTTAATTAATTAATTTCGAAAATTTAACACTTTTCCCTTCTCTAAATTTATAATATAAATATTTGTGTTATTGATAATATTAAAAAGTAAGTAAAGAATAGATACATGACAAACTTATTTGTATACATAGATACGTAATTTTGGAAATTGATATTTAGATTAATACAGAGCAGAATTGTAAATTAAGTTAAATAGGTTGATGATATATCGAAGGAGAGGTTGGCGATTGTGGGGGTCCAATCTCATCGACCATCGAGGGCAGTGAGCGTTAGGCCATTAATGGAGTCTTGGATAACTGGGTTTGCAGGCTGTGTGGATCCAGTAGCCAAGGCATTCCACTTGTCAGCAAACACCGGCTGCTGTGGTAGTGGTAGCTCAACGATTTCACGACTAAGCATTGAAACAACATTTTGAATTGAAGGCCGATCTTTAGCAAATTCTTGGACACACAGCAAGGCAATCTGAATGCACCGGGTGATTTCTTGCTCCAAGCTTGAATTTGCTATACTTTGATCCACGAAACCCAAAGCATTATCTTCATTCCACAATTTCCAGGCCTGAAATTTAGTGAAACAAAATAACACTAGGTTATTTGTCTGATAAATAATTAAAGAAAGAGTGATGTACTAATAATTACTAAGGAGAAAGGGTTTACATATCCTAAAAGGCTCAAAGACAGCTCCTGGTTGTAATAATGCGTGTTCTTTTTCCTTTTACTATCTCTAACACCAATACACCAAAAAAACTGTAGACATCCGATTTTTCAGAAAATCTGCCTTCTGTTGCATATTCAGGCGCCATGTATCCACTGCAAAATCACGCATTGTATAAATTGGCATGAACAAACTAATAGTTAACAGCATGACTATTCTACTTCAAGATTAATCTCTTACTATGTTCCCACAACTCTTGCAGTATTGTCATGTTCCTGGTTTCCTCCGAAAATTCGTGCCAAGCCAAAATCGGAGATCTTTGGGTTCCAATCGTCATCCAGTAGCACATTACTTGGCTTAAGGTCACGGTGAATGATCCTTAGTGTCGAGTCCTTGTGAAGATATAGAAGGCCTCGAGCAATGCCCTCGATGATATTGAAACGTTTCTTCCAATCTAAAATCTTATGTGATGGATGTGTAGGATCTATAGAAAATATAAAAGAATTATGTCGGGAAATTAAAAATATAATATATATACAGAAATTAGAATTGGTGTTTAGAGGGTGAACTGACCAAAGAAACAAACGTCCAAGCTTTTGTTTGGCATGAATTCGTATATTAGAATCTTCTCTTCGTTCTCTAAGCACCACCCCAACAATCTGACAAGATTCCTGTGTTGGAGTTTGGAGATGACGATCACTTCATTCATGAATTCTTGCATTCCTTGTCCAGAAGCTGAAGAGAGTCTCTTGACAGCTATTTCTTTCCCATTTTCCAGATTCCCCTATACAAGCACACATGCTCGAAAACAATAAGTAAAGGTTGCTATTTAAAAAATGTGATGATGCAAAATTGGAAGAAAGATCGGTCATACTTTATAAACAGGACCAAAACCTCCCCTCCCAAGAAGATTATTTTCGTTGAATTGATCTGTAGCATTTGCAAGCGTTTCGAAAGTGAACTCTGGCAACTCTCCTATCTTTACTTTCTCAGATTCATGTTTGAGTATAATCACAGTTGAATCTGATGAAAATGTTTGCCCTGCTTCAAGGACATTCTTGTCTTTTGTTTTGGCTCCTGATTTCAGAAATTAAGATACAACAATTAATACAGGAGTGAAGTTGAATTCAATTATTATTATTATTATACATATACTGTACAAGCAAGTAATTGGCCGGCTAATCTCACCTTTTCTCTTTACCATCCAGCTGCACCGAGTAATGAAGATGAAAACTAATATGCAAACAAAAGCCAAGACTAGTGGAATTATGATAAACAGTATCTTCTAGTCTTTGTGAGCATCTGATAAAAATGAAAAGGAGCTCAAACTCATTACGTAAAATTCCTCAGGAATACTAATCAGTAAATTGAGGATATAAGAATGAGACGTACCTAATTCTGAAGACGCGAGACGAACATAAATATCAAGACCAACATCGTTGAAGTTCTGGAGGTCGATCAAAGTATAACTCCAAAGCATACAACCGATTGTAGGTTCATGAGCATAAGCTGCGCAAGAACAATTCCCCAAACATCTCCTCCCACATTCTTGTATATCATAATTAGAGAATGGTTGAGGGAAATCCGGAACCTTCATAAACTGAAGCCTCGAAATCCATCTGAAGTTCCACACTTCAATTGAACTGCCCTCTGGCAACCTCTAGTCCAATTCCCACTCCTCCACTCTTGTTTATTGACAGGCTCAAACCCCCTCAAGCAAGAACAGATAGGGGAAGCCTTAACATTACAGCTCCCAAACTGGCCACACCTTCCATAAAGATCACATTCGTTTTGAGGAGAATGGTATACCTCATCCCAACTCTTCTTCTGATCATCCCACAGCATCACAGCAAAGATTCCCCAAGGCTGGAGGACCACAATTGCCTTCTCTCCGTATTGCATGAGGTAGAAAGTGCCCTCGTGATCGTTTTCCACTCGCGTCAATCCATCCAGGTGCGGATAAAACATGTCGTGTACCCCGATAAAAATCTTTCCGTTCCACGGGCCGCTCCTCCAGTACGGGCGCCCGTTCTTCCACATGAAGCTTTCTGGGATACTCAAAACTTGGAGCCCGGAAGTGAAACTTCCTAAGGCAGGGTCGGTGGCATTTTTCCATGCCGATAGTACCACCTTCTTCCCAGTCTTTGTGTTGTGGCTTATCTTCATACCCGGCAAGTCAACATTTGTAGGTTGTGAAAAGGACTCCCACATCGTGGCATTTGTGGCAATGTTCCGGAGCACAAGATTTCCGGTGTCCAGAATTCGAAGAGTGGCATTAGTTGGAGAAGTAGTGGCGACATTGGTTGACCACACAGTTTGATTCTTCCCATTAATGAGGATCAGATTGCCGTCTTTCGAAATAGTTACAGTGTTGGCAAAATCGTGGAGGGGTTTGTCTCTGTTTGCGACCCATACCACGGTTTCTTTTGAGAAAGCGTACAAGACCCCTAAGTAGCGGTTGGTGGTGTTCTCAGGGGTAAAGAATCCCAATTTGAACGCCTGCTTTCGAGATACTATGGTATCTGGATCTTTGACAACTAAACTGGAAGATATGGTGTCTGTTTCTAAGCTCAAACAGAGGAAAGGAAGGAAAATAACAAAGATGATAAATTGTTGCACAACTTTTGTCTCCATTGTTCGGACTAGAGATGGGAAGAATGCATGGGATTATGATGATTTGCACTAGTTTTTATAGTTGGAGTTTTAAGTGCGCCATTTAGTTGAATATTTAATGCAGTATGATGTGGTTTTGAATATTCAACCAATAAACATAATTCTTACATTTTTTTTCTCCATTTTCGGGGCCACACGATGGAATTGGAAAGTATTAAGTCTAATTTGTGCTCAAAATTGAACATTGCCCCTCCCTTCACGGCAAGGCAGGTTCTTAAGACTCTTGACTGATATTTGGATCTACCGAATCGAATCATGGAGCCCATTGGGCTTGGCGGTAGGGCCTCGAAATATTTCAGCTGTTGTGTAACTAGACGCCAATTTATGTGAGTCAAGATATTTGCACCCCTGATTAATTTATGACAAAATCTTGTGAAAAAAATTTGCACTGATATGAAATCTGCACAACTGGATTTGATCCTACCCAAATTAAAACACGTGGATCTCTCTTTCACCCTTAGGCTCCATTTAGATTCAAATTGAGAGATTTGATTTGAGGATGAATTTAAAATTAATTAATTTATGAATTCATAGATTTGAAATCACTTATTTAGATTCATAAGTGGATTTATGAAAGGATTTATTAAATTCACTTATGAATCTAAATAAGTGATTTCAAATCTATGAATCATTGTTCAGCGAAATTAATTTAAAACTAGATTCTTTATTTTTAATTCATTATTTAATACGTAATAAAATTACAACTTATCTCTCATCTCTCTCTTACATCTCTTTAAAATATATACATACAATAGTACGTAACCCCGTGAATTTTGCGGGATTAAAAAAGTTTACAATATTATTTTAATTAAATACTTTAAATATTTAATTAACATAAGTAATTTAATTATTGACATAATTTTATTTTTAATATTAATGTGGATAATATACATCCTTCATTCCGAGCAAAACTTTACATTTTGTCATTTCGGAAGTCACAATCAAAGTTTTGTATTTCCTTTTTTAGCAAGTTATATATGGCTCTACTTTTCTTAATAATTATTCCTAAGTTTATTCAAAATTATGTCAATTGTCACTCTATTAATATATAACTACACATTTTTTTCTTTCTCCACTTTTATACTTTTCTTTCACATTTTCGTACCAACCAACAATACATCTCTTATCTACTAATTGAAAATCAACCCCCACCTCTCTAATTACGGTATATTTCAAAATACTTAATTTCTATTTTAAAATACTTCGAACAATTAAATTTTTCAGAGATTTTTTAAAATATATTTTTGGCTGAAATTAGATATTATTTTGTACAAATATAATTAATAGATTTATAGGGTAGCATCAAAGTAAACAAATTTTGTCATAATTTCTAATGGTTAAGGTGTTTATTTATTAATTTTGAAAGTTCAATTAACAAAGAAAAGATATAAAATTTAAATTCCAATTCCATAGGAATACATGATAATAGATATGTACTTTTTTCAATGAATTTATAATCAAAGATATTAATAAACTAATCTAGTAGTAAAATATATGTCGAGGATATATTATTGCCGAGTGTCAATGGCCTATGTCGTTGTTTCAAATTTGAATTTAATTTTGAAATATTATGCATCGATTTAATAATAATGTCTAGGATAAAATTGGATATTGTTTTAAACAAAGATAATTAATAGATTTATAATAAAATTTTGAAAAAATCTGTGCAATATTAAAAATTTCATGCAATAAACAAAATAATTATATAATTACAATAAACATTCATAATCAATTCAGAACTCAAACTACTTCCCTCAATACTCCCTACAATATATCATGCAATATAAAAAATAAAATCATATTAAATATATAACACAAAATTAAATTAACAAAATTATCAAATTAGAAAAATCGTTTCAAATTAAATACACAAAACGTGAATATTTAGACAAAAATAAATCATCAAATTAGAAAAATTGCTACGAACAGAAAAGAAAAAGCCCATCCACAACTAATTTAGCACTCAAATTATTTTTTTTGGTCGGACAAAGTTAGTTATTAGATGTTAGTAGTTAGTACACCAAGCACCCAAAAACTCTACAAATTCACCAAGCCTCCTTATAACTCCCATACTCCAATTCGTTCCCAAAGGGAATCGAACCTGGGTCTTCCACTTAATTTAGGAGCACTCAAATTATTTACCTCAATGCTCCGTGCAATATAAAAAAATTCTACAAAATAATTACACAATTGCAATAAACAATCATAATCAATTCAGAACTCAAATTAATAATTATACAATTGCAGTAAATATTCTAAAAAAATCCATGCAATAAATAAAATAATTACATAATTGCAATAAACATTCATAATCAATTCAGAACTCAAATTACTTACCTCTATACTCCTTGCAATATATTATGCAATATAAAAAATAAAATCATATTAAATATACAACACAAAATCAAATTAACAAATTCATCAAATTAGAAAAATCGCATTAGATTAAATATACAAAACATGAATATTTAGACAAAAAAAAATCATCGAATTAGAAGAATTGTTATTAACAGAAAAGAAGCCCATCCACAACAATGCTCCGTGCAATATAAAAAAAATTATCTGCAATATAAAAAATAATTACACAATTGCAATAAATAATTATAACCAATGCAGAACTCAAATTAATAATTACACAATTGAAGTAAATATTCTAAAAAATTCCATGCAATAAACAAAATAACGTGGTTTCGCCACATAAGCTGAATCAAGTTTACCAATATATAGTATTAATATATATATATATATATAATACTATTGATCTGATCATTCTCTAAGGATATGTTTATAAAATGAATAATCAAATAAAAAAATGTGAATTTAGTGAAGATTATTCATTAAAAAAAAGTGTTTACAATTAAATTATTAATAATTGTGGTTCCAACAATAAGTATGCAAAAAACGACCTCAACCTGATTTATGATTATAAAAGGAAGAACCTTCAATATTTAGCCTCAAATAATTTGTAAAAAAAAAAGGAAAAAAAAGGAATGAAAATGTGATCAACAAAAGATTGAAACCTGAAAGAATAAAGGAACAAAAGTGTGACCAACAAAAATTGAAACTTGATCTATGATTAATAGAATGACATTAACAAAGATGCACTAACCACAATTTTAACACCACTATTTATTAAGAATAGAATATAACTTATATATATACATATATATAATTTCTCACCAACTCATATATCCTTGTACATATGTAATAATGACGGATCCATAACAAGTGTAAAGAAGGAAATTTGATGTGAATAATTGTAATGGAGAATTTTAGTAGATTAACAAAATTTCTTGATGGTGTGAAGTATGTTGTCAAACTGAACTATAACAACACTACCAAAATGAGCAATAATAACATTTTGAATTACTTTTAAAACATGAGAACTCGTCGAGAACAATTGTAATATGTTTTTAAATGAAAAAACTTTTTTACTCGTAACTTTTAATATTATATGTTTTCAAACTATATATAGATATTCTATGTTTTGTTTATGTTACTCACTTACTCTTTTTTGTGGAACTTGTTTTTGTATTTTGAATTGTATATGATTTTAATGTTTTTTTATATATTTTATACTTTATATAATTGTGCATACCCAATCTAGAATTTTTGGACGGCTTCAGATTCAAAAACCCATCAGTCGTCCTATTACTCCGAGCCTCACAATTCAGAGAGATTCTCCTCACACCACCGGACCAGTTCCCTGAATTCCAATCTTGATTATTCCGTGGGTTGACCCAACACGTATTGTGTACGGTAACCAAAGTATCAATACCATATTGATGCTGCAAGAAATTCAAAGTGTTTTTTTCTTTTTTCTGTTAAAATAAAATTGATGATCAAAACTCAAAAGACGAGAGTATCTATACAGTATTGATGCTGCAAGAAATTCAAAGTGTTTTCCTTTTGAAAATAAAAATTGATGATTAAAATATTCTAGGATACCCTATCTTGGGAAAATTTCATTTGAAATGGTCAAAATTTATTAAAGGGAAAATTGCACCCGTTATTAATTAAATTAAAATAATTCCATAATTTTACACATTTATTAAAATAATTTCATAATTATTAATTTTTTTAATTTAATCTCATATGTAATTGTCACATCCCAATTTTAGTATAACCTTTGAGGACCACTTAGAAAGAAAAATAATTGAGGACCAAAAATTGACTAAATAGACGAATTTGTTCTAAAACTAGCAGCGGAAAACCTTATACTCCAGATATTTTGAAATAAAATTCACCCATTAAAAATTCACATAATTTTTTTCATATAAAACATACTCAATCTTAACCTAGAGATGCAACTTAATTCCATAGTAACACTTGCAAAATCTCAAAACTCATTATTCAAATGTATCAAAAATCATGCAATGAAATCAATCTTTGAAGTAATATAACTAGATGAGCCCTCGAGGCGATCCACCAGTCCTCCACCGCACTCCGTTCTTAATTTGCAAAATGTTAAGTAGATTTTGGTGAGCAAACAACTAGCTCAGTGAGATTCTTCTTTGCCACAGTTAAATATCGCATGTAACTGAAATCATTAACTCACAAACATTCAAACTGATTTTTCATAGGCTTGTTGGCTATGCCAACCATAGGCGCAGTGGAGTTGCCTCTTATGGAAAAGGAGAAAGTCGAAGATTGGTAATGATGAAGAAGAGCTAGACTTCTTTCTTCTTGGAGAAACAAGAGCCAATTGGTTTGAGAGTAGAAAGGAAAGGTTTGCTGATAATTTAAGAGTGGAATATAGTGTAGGATGAGAGAGGAAGATGAAGTCTATTTGCAGGAGAGAGATCGGGCGATCGGCCACTTGGTGAAGAAGGAGGGATGAGATTGAGTTTTATAAAGTAGATGAAAATGGATGGTAGATATGATCAAATGGTAATAATATCTAGATATTTACTTAGGAAGCTTCTTACATTTTTAATTATTTACTACACAATATTTATCTAGTTGTTATATTTAACTTAGCTAATATGTTATGTAAATATCACATACGAAAATGTTGCACTTGAAATCGGAAGATGAGTAAATGATGCGCTTGGAGGGCATATTTATTATTTTAATTACATATATTTATATGGAACAATTTACAAACATAGTTGGACTATCATTTGGTAGTTTAATTTTATTTCGACACGATAGGGTTGTCATTATCGAATTTTATTATTTATTTGTTCATATAATATTTCTTTCATGGCAAAGTATAGGGTGAACAAGTTTCACGGTGAAACTGGTTAAGGAGTGTGACTTATATTAATAAAGAGTGTGGTTTTTTACTATAAAGGGTGTGACTTTTTACTATAAAGAATATTACTAATAAAAGTGAAGAGTGTTATTCATATTATAGCAGAGAGTATCACAGTGATAATTGAAGGGTGTGACTTATATTACTAAAGAATATACCTATAAAAAAAAATCAGTTTCACGGTAAACAAGTTTCATAGCATATCAACTCTTCTTTCATTTGGTAGAACTTTAAGTCAGTTTAAAAGCTTTAAAATGCATCTTTGGATAATTAAATTTTATGTTGTATTTTATTAATCAAACCTTAATAAAATATTCAGTTACAGTGCTAAGAGTGCTCCCGGCTCAAAGTGTTTGTACATTCCCTGAAAAATCAAAACATTTGCAAACATATACGCTCTACCATCATTAGAAAAATCTTTAAATCAAATATTTATTTTATTAAGTTCGTTTCTTTTATTATTCTATTTAAAATTGGGACGGGGTGTTACATAAATGAAATAGAATTCCTCATTATAAGGTGCAAAACATAGTGAAGAAGATATCATAAATACAATAAATAAAAAATTGAAGATGAATGTATGCATATCTTCCTATTTTAAAATACCATCAATTCCCTACACGGAACGACCAATTTTTTAAAATAAAAGATGGGGTAGTTAAGTGTTGTAAAAAGGAAGTGAAAAAGTAATGACATTAAAGACATTACATCTTCACTTTTTGCACATATTAGTAATGTTTCAAAAAGCTTGCACCTGTTTACAATAAACATCTTAGGATTACACCTAATAGTAATCCACTCTTTATTTATACTATGAACTTTGATTATTTGATCAATTTCACTCATTTTTAACATATTTTTTAAAATCACTAAACTTGACTCGTATCATACACTGTATAGATTCAAATGTCATGAAATAAAAATAAGATTTATAGCATGAACTATGTCTATACAAGTTTTTATCTTGTTTTTATTAGAGAGTGGTGTACTGACACCCCTTCATTATAAAGAAGTATGACTACGGGTGTGTTTTGAAACATTTATTTACAGCTTCCAGAAGCACTTATTTTCAAAAATTGTGAGAGAGAGTTTAAAAATAAATGCTTCTAAAAGTTGTTTTAAGTATTTCAAAACACACACGCACAACTACTCAAATATGCATTCTTCAAAATTTGGCAAACTTTTACTTTTTATATATAGTATTAAGACCGATTCAAAATTTCAAATGCCATATTTTTCAGACCTAGACTTTTAAACCAATGCGACCTGAGTCAACCCTTTTCTTTTAAATCAAAATATTGAACTTGTGATGAGATTAAAAAAAAAAAAAAGTAATCTTCTTTAATGCTAAAATCCGGTAAAGGAAAAGGGAAAATTAAATCTTTAGTTGTTTTTCTTGAATATAATATTCAGAAGTAAGAATTGTGCACGTGATCATGGTTGGGATTAAAAACCTGTGTCTTGTATTTACTGTTATGGTTGTCAGTAATTTGGGGGTGAGATATTGCAGAGCACAAGCACAGGGAAACAGCAATAATCCTTGTGGAAGCTCTCGCAAGTGTGGGGCATTTGGGGTGTGCAATTCAGAAGAATCCCCTGTTTGTAGTTGTTTGCCTGGATATTACCCCCTGAACAATACGGAATGGGATTCAGGCAACTGGAGCAGTGGTTGTTTGAGGAGAACCACTTTCAACTGTGACGAATCAGCTGGGAGTAATGGCACAAGTGATGACGGATTTTTTAAGCTTCGGATGATGAATTTATTGGGCTACTCAAGGCGGTGGATAGGGCAGGAAAATCAATGTCAAGGTCAGTGTTTGAGGAACTGCTCCTGCCTAGCCTATGGATACGACGGCAGTATCGGATGTATGTTCTGGAGTGGAACTTTATTCGACGTTCGCAAATCTACAGGCTCCTCCGGCGCCTCAGATCTCTATGTTCGTGTCTCACGTTCTGAACTAGGTTATTGTATTCCTAATTAAACTCTGCTCTTTGTTTTCTGCTTCTGGGCTTTTTATATATATAATCTACTTTTTCTCTTAACTAGTTGATGATGCATGTGTCCTGATAGAAGTAAGTCTGTTTAGTTTCAGGTCATAAGAAGAAAGACTCAAGAAGATCATTATTGTTCTGGTTGTTGTTGTTGCCTTTGTTATCATATCCATTTCATCGCTTTTTGCCTGGAAATGGATGGCTAAGCACAGAGGTAAATTCTGTTTAAAATTGATCCCACCCCATGATTGTAAATATTCCTCGTGTCATGTGTTTCCTTTCATAAATTAAATTAGGCCGAAAGAAAACCATTGAACTTGGAAGAGAGGGAGCATCTGCTCCTGTTGATGATACTTCTCTTCAGGATACGCTAAGTCAAGTCAATCTTCAAGAGTTACCATTGTTTAAACTTGAGATACTTGCAACTGCCACCAACAATTTTTCCGAAGCTAACAAGCTTGGGAAGGGGGGTTTTGGCCCCGTTTACAAGGTAGTCTCTAGTGCTTATTCATCTCATATGATCTTTATCTTCTATATATCGCTCATTGGGTATGAAATGCTGAAACGCCAGGGAGAATTGAATGGAAGAGAAATTGCAGTCAAGAGGCTTTCACAGGCATCTGGACAAGGGATGCAAGAATTTGTGAATGAAGTTGTCCTTATCTCTAAAGTACAACACAGGAATCTTGTTAGATTGTTGGGGTGTTGTGTAGATAACAAAGAGACAATGCTGATATATGAATACATGCCTAATAAAAGCTTGGACTTTTTCTTATTTGGTCAGTTTAATGTCCAAATATATCTTCTCTGTTTTACCAATGTTGTAGCTGTGGAAGATTTGATTGATTTTTCTTTGTGAACATCGTACTTCAGATTTGATAATGAATACATTATTTACTTTCATCTGCCAAACATGTCTAGATTCATCGCAAGACGTCCTAGATTGGAGAAAGCGTTACAACATTATTGAAGGAATTTGTCGAGGCCTCCTTTATCTTCACAGGGATTCAAGGACGAAGATAATCCATAGAGACCTCAAACCAAGCAACATATTGTTGGATGATGAGTGGAATCCAAAAATTTCCGACTTTGGCCTGGCCAGAATATTTGGAACCAAGCTAGATCATGTCAGCACCATAAGAGTGGTAGGCACATAGTAAGTATTATATTTGTTGACTTGGTGATTCAATGCATATCAAAATAAAAATAAAAATAAATGGCTAATCTGATTTTCTTGCAGTGGATATATGGCTCCAGAGTATGCAATTCAGGGGAGATTTTCGGAAATATCAGATGTTTTTAGTTTTGGAGTTCTAGTGCTTG
Organism: Stenogyne calaminthoides; assembly: GCA_037126765.1. Taxonomy (NCBI): domain Eukaryota; kingdom Viridiplantae; phylum Streptophyta; class Magnoliopsida; order Lamiales; family Lamiaceae; genus Stenogyne; species Stenogyne calaminthoides. Next base: position 7,774,107 of record JBBCBC010000037.1, on the reverse strand, counting down.
AGATTGCTACAGGGAGAAGGAACACAAGCTTCCATCAGCATGATGGCCCTTTGAACCTTTTGGGGCATGTAAGCCAACTTAATTATACTGACTCTACTTTCGTTTATATTACTCACCCCAATTTGCATCTGTTACCATTGTCTATTTGTTTTAACACTTGTATTTTTATTTGACAATAGACAAATTTTAGTTAACACAAGCTTTGTAAGAAAGTTAAGATGTGGATGTCCTTAAGCTGTAATCCATATATGATCCTGAAAAGGCCACTAGCCATCTTGCTCTAAGTGTTGTACATTGGTACAATTGAAGGTTTTATATGAACCGTCTAAGTCTAACCTTTATTTATGAAACAATTCCACACTGCGTTTATTACTCATTATTTATCTAATTCGTAACTCATAAGGCTGTCCTCCTAAATAGTCCTTTGAAACTCCAGGTATGGAATTTGTGGAATGAGGAGAATGTTTCAGCTTCGATAGATCCGAGAATATCAAGCCCAACATACCAATCTGATATAGCCAGGTGCATACATATCGGGTTATTGTGTGTACAAGAACTTCCTAAAGACAGGCCATCTGTTTCTGCAGTGCTGTCGATGTTGAGCAGTGAAACAATAGAGCTTCCTGAGCCAAAGCAACCGGCTTTTAGTATAAAGTCACCCCAGCATTATACAGGCACAAGTTCATCTCAGCAAAGCCAACAGAGTACTTCCTCTCTTAATGATGTTACTCTCTCCACAATTGGTGGCCGCTGAAACTAATCTTCACCCAATTTAAATGATTTGTTCACCAAATTCTAAGTGCAGGGAATGGAAATTTCAGTTTTTCCCAGTTGATTCAGTGGTATTCAAGTGTTGTATCACACTACAAAAACTAGTGTGGATTATCCTTTTCTGATAGAGAATGGAGTTCATATCCAGTTAATGATGTTACTTTGGAACATTTTTTTCACTCATTCCCATGTAAAAACACCTGCATGCCTTAGTAGATCAGACAAACTGTAATTATATGCAATAAGATATGGGTACACTATCATGCAATTCCTACACAATATACATGAGTACAAGATTTTACGCTATACACACCGGAGTTGGAAGTGTTAGTACTGTAGGAAAATATAAAAGAGAAGTGTTAAAACATTTGTTGAACAAAATGGAACGGATATGAATCCTTCCATTTTCTTGAGCATATTTGTTGTAAATTTCAGGTACAATATAGAGGTCCCACAATTTGTATTTTCACACATTATTTTATTATATGTCTATTTCTCTCGGAAATTTACAGGAAAGAAACGGAGAGGGGTCGTTTCCAGAAAGAACTTGTCGAAACGGTCCTAGCGACCAAAACATCAAAATATGAGATACATCCTTTTTGACTTGTCGAGTGCATGGATCAAAATAAATGAATCGATTACGTATTGAATAATTTGATACATATTTCCACACTTTTCATTGTCAAGTGTGACTATTCAATATTCAAGACTAGTACATCCGCTAGCAGTCTAGCACCGCTACTAATGATAGTACACCATAAAACATAAATAAATTAATAGTAGGAGTAATTGAAAAAGAAAAATCCAAAGGTTATTGCAAGACTTGGAATTCATGTTACCAGTTTCCAATTTGGAGTCAATTCGATAACTACATGGCGTTAATTTGTAACCACAATTAGAAAGGCGTTTAACTTTCATATGTTAGACTTTTGACTACCCTATAATGTATATCTAAGTATCCAGGTAACTGTTTATATCTATAATAAGATTATTTAACTTGTAGTTCACCAATATATTAAAAGAATTCCTTTTAAAAAATTAAAAGAATTTGAGTAGCACTTGATTGGTGCAACAGTTTACTCGATTCAAATATTGATCAATTTTATTTTTTATATATTTCTTTTTCTTATATAAATTGGTGTTCAGTCCAAGAACCGACTAATTCGGGAACTAGAATTCACCAATATATTTAAAAAAATTCCTTTAAAAATTATATTAAAAGAATTAGAGTAGCACTTGATTGCTAGTGCACAGTTTATTGTGAACATGAAACCTAGTGAGGAGCACATTCCTAAATTTTTAAGTCTCAAACCTACATCCTAGGTCAATCATTGGAGTTATTATATAATATTTCCGTCCCAACTATATATTCACATTTACTTTTTTCTCGTCTTTAAACGAAAGAGTTTTTTATTAGTATTAAATGATAAAATATTTTTTAAGGGGATATATAATAAAGGAGAGATAGATCTATCATACCCCTTTTTAAAAGTCACTTTATAATTTTAAATACTAATAAATATCTCGCTTCTCAAAATACGAGAAAAAAGATAGTGTAAAGATAGAATTGGAACGGGGTGATTATATAATTCATATTTAAATGGATCTAATTAATTCAACGGGGTGAGTGTATAATTCATATTTAAATGGATCTAATTAATGAATTAGCCCGTGCATAAAGCAAAAAAAAAAAAAAAAAAGAGTCGCCTGAAATCTGTGCTATTTATGCTCTGGGCCTTCTGATTTATTTTTAAATGGGCCGTAGCTTCCTTTAGGTTTTTTTTTTTTTTTATAATGTTCCAGACATCCAGTTGGTAAGTGTGGATATCGGGATTGAAAAGAACAACCAATATGGTTAGGGGTGAACATTCGATTTTTCGGTTATCGAACTAAACTGAAATAATAGAAATATTTACCATAATAAATTAAAATCGAACCATTTTATCTCATAACCGAACTGAAAAATTCGGTTCGATTTCGGTAAAAACCGAAATAACCGAAATAATTTGACATTATAAATTAAACTATTTTTAAAGACACATTTTTATTTTTTAGGGTAAAAATTCGGAAATTAAATAACACAACACAAGATCCAATGGTATTACACTACTACATAAATTTATAATCAACATATAATGTATATATAGTGTAATATTTAGGTTAGAAAATGAATAAATGAAATATTATTATGATTATATACATAGAATTTATTATTTCGGTTCGATTTTTGGTTTTTCGATAATTTTATCTTAAAAACCGTAACCAAAACCGAAAATAAAAAGTTCTAAAATTAAAAACCGAAACCGAACCGAATAACAAATTAACCGAACTAAATTTATATTTAGGTTCAATTAGACTCGATTTTTCGGTTTTTACTCACCCCTAAATATGGTGTTACAGATTGGTTTACCTTTCGCTCTTCTCACAATTCCCCCATTTCTACCTTACTATATTAATTAAAGAAAATTTACATTATAAAACTCAACAGTGTATATATATTTTTAAATTATTAATTGATGTTTTTAATAGATAATTAAATCTTATTAGCCTATTAAATAAAATTTAATGCATAAAACAGACTCTAAACGGAATGTCATTGTCAGAAACATTGAAATGGTCTAGCTTACTTTTAAACACATTTGTTAATATGAAATTTTGTGACCTATTAATATATATTTAAAAATACTCAAATTCTCCCATTTTTTAATTAAATTCTAATATTAACACTATTTATAAATTAAAAGTAGGATCACAGTTTAGGGTGTTTTTTTTTTGTGAAAGGGTATATTAATTTTTCTAATAAAATTGTATCCACTTCCAACCCACGTATTACTTTCTGGTTCATCGAAAATTTTAAATTGTCCCAAAATATAATCATAATTTACACCGTCAAAAATAAATACTGACGTAACAATTAAAGAGTATCGGAGTAATCAGATGGGCTCTGGAAGGCCCAACAGAAACTCAGAATTCTGAAGCCCAGCCCACACATCGAAACTATGTACATGTAATTGTAATGCAAGGCCTGAGTTTCCATTCTTTGCATTTACAATCAGGTAAAATAAATCATTTTTACATACAAAAGAATTGTATCAGCGGTCAACAACGTCAGTGATAGTAAGATTATTAAGAGACAAGTTGCTGTGCTGAGAAGAACTTGTACCTGCTTCCGAACGGCTTGGCGTTATAGTACCTCTGTGCTTCCTACTACATTTCCAATAACAAAAAATGGAGATAGATAACATAAAAAGGCCAACAATCACCAGAATTATTATGATCTTCTTAGAATCCTTCTTCTTTTCTGCAATGGAACAGAACAACCATCATAAAGGAAACGTGAAATTGACTCGCAAACACAAGAATCACGGAAATATAAATATTTATGTATTCTTCAACAGATAAACAAATGGTAAAGAAAATAATAATAATAAAAGTCACCTAATTCAGAACTTGAGACGCGAATATTAAGATCAGAGGCCGCGCCGCCCCAAAAACTCTGAACGTCGATTAAGGGTCGAATCCAGAACACACACCCAGCATTGAAGTCATAACCAAAAGCAAGGCAAGAGCAATTCCTGAAGCATCGATTTTCACACTGACTTTCTGGGGCAGCCCACATGTCCGAATAATTCGCAAGTTTCATCATCTTGAGATTCAAAAACCCATCAGTTTCACAATTCAGAGAGACTCTTCTCTCACACCCACCGGACCAGTTCCCCGAATTCCACTCTTGATTATTCCGCGGGTTGAATCCTTGCAAACAGCTACAAATTGGGGATTCCTGGCGGTTGCAGACCCCGAATTCCCCACAAATTCCATAAGTTTCGCAACTGTTACTTGATGTACGGTTCCCTTGTGCTCTGCACAACCTCGGACGCAGGGAATAAAGAATGATTGCAGAAAACAGAGAATGAAAGGTCAGACCTTTCTGCCTAACCATGGTTACCTGCTGAAATTTTGCCCCAACTAGGACTCTGTACGGTAACCAAACTATCTATACAGTATTGAAAATAAAAATTAATGATCAAAAAGATTCTTTTTGCGGATTAAAGCCGTTCGTGGATACTCTTATCTTTGGAAAATTTCATTTGAAATGGTCAAAATTTAATAAATAGTTCGAATTTAATTATATTAAAGTTAACGAATAAATTATAAAAATATTTTTATTATTTTTTCATGGTGTAACAAGTCTAAATTTATTTTTCTTGTTGTTGATCAACCGTAGATGCGTTCTTGTTATTTTTTCTTCTTGTTAAAAGATTCAATGAGTAGAAGACCTTGTGTAAGACTAATATTTTTTTTCTGATCCTCACAAATTTTGAATATGATCGAATTCTATGGAAAATTGGATTTCCAACGTTAGGATTGTATCCACTATAAGACGACGCCTTCTTTCTCGTATTATTATCATGACTCTATTTAGTGGAAATTAGCACTATAATATATGCCATTTTGTCTGACCATAGACTTATAGAAGCCTATAATCTTTTTACAATTGGAAACGTGTATACTCCGTTACTCCTTTGTCCAAGGCCAATTGAAGAAAAATGGCAAGAATACGAGACTTGAGTAAGTCAAGTAAGACCAACAATTATACTTGGATATTGTTGCGAGACCAGAGAGAAACGTGAAGAGTGGTGAGATAGGAACGAAAGGGGAGTTAAAATCAGGGTTTCCTTCGTCAGTGGGAAATAGGGGTTCAGTATATATTTATCTCGAACGATGAACTCGAGGCTCGGATCCACCGAGCCAAATTATCTCGAAAGCAAGGAAATCGAGGCTCGTGATACACCCGAAAGTCAAATTATCTCGAATGAAGAAACCGAGGTTCGGGATCCACCGAGCCAAACTATCTCGAAAGCGAGGAATCTGAGGCTCAGGTTATACCTGAGTCAAATTATCTGAATAAGGAAACTGAGGCTCAGGATGCACCTGAGCCAAATTATCTGAGTAGTTTATCTGAATGAGGAAAGGTTTGAGCTTCTCTTAAATGGGCCCAAACATTTAGAATAATCTAGAAGATCCATTGTCTATTTTTAGATTCTGTTTTTAAAATACCTAAGGAATATCCACTGGTGTGTGGACCCCACTGTTAGTTACAAATACGGCCTCTGACCGATGAATGAGAATATCAGAAAATTTCATCATTCTCTCTCTTCTAACTACCTCTCCTCCTATCTAATTATCTCTATCCCTATTTCTTCAAATCTTCATATCTTCATCTTGTTCTACCAACAATTTATATTTTAGCAACATTATTCCAGAAAATCTAAAAACACTTTACAAACATCTCAGAAAATATAAAAAACGTAACATTTTGTATCCCAGAGCCAAGTTTTGATCATGGCTGAGGGATCTCGCTCCAAGGATCTGCAAGAATCACACAGGAAGCTGGAATTATTAATTCAAACAGAAGCCATGAAGCTGGAAGCAGTAGAGGAGAAGCTAACAGACAATATGCAATGTTTAACAACCAAGATGGAGGAGAAATTTGAGCTTATGACTAACACTTTGGCAGCTATGCAGTTACAACTGTTGAATATGGAAAAAGGCAAGGGTCACAATGAAGGGTCTTCTATTTTGGGGAGTCCTAGCTTTGGATCCGGTGGTGGAGGGCGTAACTATGGACCTGCTGGTGGAGGGCTTACCTTTGGAACTGCTGGTGGGGGATCATCCTATCAGTATCAGGAATCTCCAAGGAAGTTAACTGATGGTACCCAATTTCACAACCCAGTGCCTAAGATTGAATTCCCTAGGTTTGATGGCTCTAAACCTAGGTTATGGGTACTAAGATCCAATGGGTATTTTAAGCTTATGCCCAATATGACTGATCAACAAAAAATCACTTTGGCTACTATCCATTTTGAGGGTATAGCAGCACTATGGGTTCAGAATTTTAATCAAAGAAATGTGGAATTAACTTGGGCACAATTTTTGGTTATTCTCTCAACTAGATTTGAGGAGATTAAGGACTCTACAGTGATTTCTGAGTTTAACAAACTCAAACAAACTGGTAGTTATGAAGATTATGTTGATAAGTATGAGGAGCTGAAAGCTTGTATGCTGGTAGTTACTGGGGATGTATTCTCAAAAATCTACTTTGTGACAAGTTTCATTGGAGGACTTAATGAAGAGCTACAAGCAACAATAGCCATGTTTGAACCTACCACACTTCAACATGCTATTAAATTGGGCAGGAAGCAAGATCAGACTACTGTTGCACTAACTAAAAAACTTAAGCCCTATTCAAGGGTTTGTAATCCTAATCCTAACCCTAACCCTAACCCTAACTCTAACTCTAATTTTATGCAGTGGAAGAAGGGTGATGCTACTGGGGGCCCTACCAGTAAAGGAAAACCACATTTCAATGTCTTATCTCCCTACAGAGATGGCAAATTTAGGAGGGAGAAGGGATTATGTTACAATCTGTGATGAACCTTTTGCATGGGCACAAATGCAAACAGAGAATTTCATACATGATTTCGCGGAAAAGAGGAAGATACTCAATCCTTCTCTTCTCTCCTACCCTTTGAAGGGGGAAGAACAGTTGTTTATGGGGTCGACATCATGGAAGAGGTCCGGATGTCACTAAATGCTCTAAGTGGTGAAGATGGAGTTACTACCATGAGGCTTTTTTGGGGAGTTTGAACACCACAAACTCCACATTCTCATAGACTCGTAAAGCACCACGAGTTTTATACAAAAAGACTACATCTAAAAGGCTCAAATGCCCTTTGAGTGATGCTAAACCCATATCTTGGTGAAGAAGGTTGCTAATGGGCAAAGGTTGGTCACTCACAACAAGTGAACCCTTTCACTTGGAACATGCAGGACATAAATTCACCTACCCACCGAGGTGTTGGAGAATGAGGGTTGTGATCCGATCCTAGGAGGGATTGGTTAAAATTTTGCACACCTATTGAGCTTGACTATGAAAAGATGACTTTCACGGTCCAACTGCTTTTGGGAAGAGGGTGAAAATGCACTTACTTCATCATTTGAATGTAAGTTGATTTCTGATGTGGGATTATATCAGATGATCCACACAGAAGCCTTTAAGGAAGTTAATGAGATGTACTTAATTACATCAGCACCTCCTACCCACGCTAAAGATGATCCTGAGTTACATAAGCTTACAAAGATATATTTGAGGAACCAGTGGAATTACCACCAGGGAGGGGGGTGGAACACCAGATTATACTCAAACCAGGGAGCATCCCTAAACAGAAGACCTATATAGAACTTCTCACAGCCATAAGGAGGAAATTGAGAAAATTGTAAAGGATTTGCTAACTACAGGAGTAATTCAACATAGTAAGAGCCCTTTTGCTTCACCTGTGATTTTGGTGAAGAAAAAAGATGGCACCTGGAGGCTATGTGTGGATTACAGGTACCTTAATGAGCTCACAATCAAGCACAACTACCCTATTCATATCATTGATGAGTTACTAGATGAGCTTAAAGGTGCTAAGATCTTTTCAAAGATAGATTTGAGGTCAGGGTACTTTCAAATCTCAATGAAGAAAGAGCATAGGCAATTAACTACTTTCAGGACCCATAATGGTCATTATGAATTCCTAGTGATGCCATTTGGGTTGTGCAATGCACCTGCTACATTTCAATCACTAATGAATCAGGTGTTCAGGGATCACTTGAGGAAATTTGTGTTGGTCTTTTTTGATGACATCCTCATTTACAGCACCGAGGAAACACAACATTTAATTCACTTGGAAGCAGTCTTACAACTTTTGAGGGCCAATAAGTTGTTTGCTAAGAGAAGCAAATGTAGTTTTGGCCAGACTAGTGTGGAGTATTTGGGCCACATAATTTCTAAAGATGGAGTTGCCACTGATCCAGGAAAGATTGAGTGTATGGTTCAATGGCCAAAACCACAAACCATTAAACAATTAAGGGGTTTTTTGGGCTTAACAGGGTATTACAGGAAATTTGTGAAGGGATATGGTTTCATCAGCAAACCACTCACTTCCTTACTCAAGAAGGACAATTTCAAATGGAACCCTGAGGCAGACCTAGCTTTTCAGAATTTGAAGGAAGCCATGGTGAGTGTCCCAGTGCTAGCATTACCTGATTTCACAAAGAGATTTGTGGTGGAAACTGATGCTAGTGGGAAGGGAATTGGAGCTGTACTCATGCAAGAAGGAAAGCCCATTGCTTACATGAGTAAGTCCTTGTGTCCAAGGAATCAAGCACTCTCTGTCTATGAGAGGGAGTTTTTGGCAGTACTAATGGCCATTGAGAAGTGGAAACACTATTTGCAGGGGCAGAAATTCACTATAAAGACTGTAAACACCTTCTGGACCAAAATGTGGTAACTCCACTACAACAAAGATGGATTACTAAGTTGTTGGGCCTTGACTATGAGATTTTGTATAAAAAGGGGAGTGAGAACAGTGCAGCTGATGCATTATCCAGAAGGGAGAACAGTTGTTCTGCTATAACTACAATGGTCCCAACTTGGTTGGATCAGGTCCTGCTAAGTTACACTGATGATGGTTACATTAAGGAAATCATCAAAGCCAAAGGTACTGATCATAATACTTATTCCCTATTTCAGTTCACTAATGGTATTCTGAGATATAAAAAGAGGCTGGTTGTGGGTAGTAATAGTGGATTAAGAGATTTAATCCTTTCTGAAATGCACTCCACACCCTATGGAGGGCATTCTGGGGTTACAGGAACTTATCAGAGGCTTAAGAGGATGTTGTTTTGGCCTAATATGAAAGATGATGTGTTGATGTGGGTCAAGAGGTGTGAAGTATGTGCCAAAAATAAGTCAAGCCCAGGTTTATACCCTGGCCTCCTACAACCCTTACCCATTCCAGACCAAGCATGGTCACATATCTCTATGGATTTCATAGAGGGGCTTCCTAACTCTTGGGGAAAGAATGTGATATGGGTGATAGTGGACAAATTCACTAAATATTCACATTTCATAGCCCTATCACACCCATATACTGCTACGTCTTTAGCTAAGGTGTTTTTGGATGTTATCTATAAGCTGCATGGGTTACCAGCTAGTATAGTGAGTGACATGGACAAAATATTTATTAGCTGTTTTTGGAAGGAACTATTTAAGTTGGTGGGAACTCAATTACACCTAAGTTCATCTTATCACCCCCAATCTGATGGACAGACTGAAAGGGTAAATCAATGTTTGGAGCAGTACTTGAGGTGTTTAGTAAGTGACAACCCTAAGCAGTGGTTGAAGTGGCTACCCATGGCAGAGTACTGGTACAACACAAATTATCATTCAAGTCTGAAGATGACACCTTTTGAGGCTCTCTACGGGTATACTCCTACAGGATTCACTTATGGGCCATATTTGGATTCAACAAATGAGGAGGTTACAGATCTGCTTACTCACGAGAAAAACATCATTGACAAGTCAAGGCTAATCTAATCAAAGCACGTAATCGCATGAAGGTACAAGGGACAAGCATAGACAAGAAAGGGTTTTCGAGGTAGGAGACCAAGTTTTTCTCAAACTTCAACCCTTTCGCGGAATTCCATTCAATCTAGAAAAGAATTTGAAGTTGTCATCAAAATACTTTGGCCCCTATACAATCCTGCAAAAGGTAGGGAGTGTGGCTTACAAATTTGGGTCAAAGATTCATCCCGTCTTCCATGTTTCTTTACTCAAGAAACACATAGAGGTTAAGTATGTACCTTCACAGAGTCTTCCAGATGTTGATAGCAACGGCCTCTTCGCGATCCAACCCTACTATGTCACAGAACGACGTCGATACCTGGAAAGCGGAAAAGAGAAAGATCAGGTTCGTGTCTATTGGGTTACCGAAGATTGGAAAATCGATTCGTGGGAAGATACCGCCTTTGTTCTGCGAAATTTTCCTTCACTCCATCCTTGGGGACAAGGATCTTTCGTTGGAGGGAGTATTGTTGCGAGACCAGAGAGAAACGTGAAGAGTGGTGAGATAGGAACGAAAGGGGAGTTAAAATCAGGGTTTCCTTCGTCAGTGGGAAATAGGGGTTCAGTATATATTTATCTGAACGAGGAACCTGAGGCTCAGGATCCACCTGAGCCAAATTATCTGAGCAAGGAAACTGAGGCTCAGGATACACCTGAGTCAAATTATCTGAATGAAGAAACTGAGGTTCAGGATCCACCTGAGCCAAACTATCTGAGCGAGGAAACTGAGGCTCAGGTTATACCTGAGTCAAATTATCTGAATAAGGAAACTGAGGCTCAGGATGCACCTGAGCCAAATTATCTGAGTAGTTTATCTGAATGAGGAAAGGTTTGAGCTTCTCTTAAATGGGCCCAAACATTTAGAATAATCTAGAAGATCCATTGTCTATTTTTAGATTTTGTTTTTAAAATACCTAAGGAATATCCACTGGTGTGTGGACCCCACTGTTAGTTACAAATACGGCCTTTGGCCGATGAATGAGAATATCAGAAAATTGCATCATTCTCTCTCTTCTAACTACCTCTCCTCCTATCTAATTATCTATATCCCTATTTCTTCAAATCTTCATATATTCATCTTGTTCTACCAACAATTTATATTTTAACAACATTATTCCAGAAAATCTAAAAACACTTTACAAACATCTCAGAAAATATAAAAAACGTAACAGATATTCTCATGTTTAATACTTTCCAATTGATCGTTCAACTATAAATAAAGCAACACCACTCCATAAATCCATTCAATTTAACCAAAATATTTGGCGTTACTTGACACCCTGTTACTGAATAATGAATTCAAAAATCACTCAACTCTTTGTTCATACATTCATTCTCTTTGCAATTTTCCTTTCTTTTTCATGTTTCAGCTTAGAAACAGACACCATTTCATCCAGTTTAATAATCAGAGATCCAGATACCATAGTGTCCCCAAAACATGTGTTCAAACTGGGATTCTTCAGCCCTGGAAACACCAGCAACCGCTACTTAGGAGTCTTCTACGCCTTCTCCCAAGAAACCGTCGTATGGGTCGCCAACAGGGACACGCCCCTCACCGATTCCTCCAGCTCCGTTACCATATCCAAAGACGGAAAAACCAAACAGTCTGGTCCACCAATGCCACCACTTCTCCCACCAACACCACTCTTCAAATTCACGACTCCGGAAATCTAATCCTCCGCGACAATGCAACAGGGTCGGCAATGTGGGAGTCCTTTTTATATCCTACAGATGTTTTCCTGCCAAGTATGAGGCTGAGCCACAATACAAAGACAGGGAAAAAGGTGACATTGTCTGCATGGAAAAGTGTCACGGACCCTGGAGTAGGAAGCTTCACTTCAGGCATTGACATGGACGCTGCGGATATCCAGCAAATTTCCATTCTGGAAAATGGTCGGAAGCGCTGGAGGAGTGGGCCGTGGAATGGCCAGATATTTATAGGGGTACAGGATATGTATGCCGCGAGCTCTGTTGGGCTAATGGGTGTGAATAATGACTAGAATGGCACTTTCTATTTCGCAGTACCTCCAAGAAGCTTCTGTTCCAAGTTAACTCTGAATGTTACAGGAACGGTGGTGGAAAAGATATGGAGTGATGCGACCAAGACGTGGGATGAAGCATACACGGCTCCTAAAACCACGTGCGAAGTTTTTGGGAGGTGTGGGCCGTATGGAAGCTGTGATAATCGGGGTTCGCCTATTTGTTCTTGTTTGAGAGGGTTTGAGCCTGTGGATAAGGAGGAATGGGGGAGTGGGAACTGGAGCGGTGGTTGTCGGATGAAGGATGAGCTTCGATGTAATAATGGAGGGAACGGTGATGGATTTTTGAAGCTGCAGTTTATGAATGTACCGGAATTTGCTGAACCGTTTTCTGCTAGAAATGAGGATGAATGTGGGAGGAGATGCTCGTTGAATTGTTCTTGCATAGCTTATGCTCATGAACCTAACATCGGTTGTACGCTTTGGAGTGGTACTTTGATTGACGTTCAGAAGTTCAATGGTGTTGGGGTTGAACTTTACATTCGTCTCTCGGCCTCAGAATTTGGTACTTTCTCTAAAACCACACCAAATTACCTGGTTCTATTTTACTAATCATTTGAACTGAATTCATATGGCTCTTTTTTTCTTTTTGTATTTCAGATAGCAAGAAGGACAAAAAGCTGTACATCATAATTCCAGTAGTTGGGGGTTTTGTTTGCATATCAATTTTGATCTTCATTGTTTGGTGCTTGGTGGCAAAGAGAAAAGGTGAGATTATCCAATGGACCTATCTACTACTTGAATATGTGTTTAGCCATCTTCATTCTTATATCATGCACATTCTTGTTGAAATCAGAGGACAAAACAAAAGAGAAAATTATAGATGAAGCAGGGCAAAAGTTTTCATCAGATTCGAATGTAATTGTGCTGAAAGATGAACTCAAGAAAGTCGAGATTGAAGAGTTGCCATTAAGTTTAACATCAAATGTCAATCCCATTCTTTCTATCTGGCTGCCAAGTTTTAATTTTTCTCACATATGATTTTCATTTTTACAGATCTTTCACATCCTTCTCAAAAGTTTTTAGATTGGGCGAAACGTTTCAGTATTATTGAGGGCATTGGACGAGGCCTCCTATATCTTCACAGGGACTCTTGACTTAAAATAATTCATCGAGACCTCAAGCCAAGTAACGTGCTGCTCGATGAAGAATGGCACCCAAAAATCTCTGATTTTGGTATGGCCAGAATATTTGGAGGCAACCAGGATCATGTCAATACTGGAAGAGTCGTCGGATCATAGTAAATGAATTGTGAACCAAGTCTTAAGCCATTCATTGCCTGCTGTGAATTACTATTATGTTATGCCTAATATGACGATGATTTTGCAGTGGATATATGGCACCAGAATACGCAATGGAAGGCAGAATTTCTGAAAAATCTGATGTTTATAGCTTCGGAGTGCTTATGCTAGAGATAGTGAAAGGAAAAAAGAACATACATTATTGCAACCATGAGTGGTCTTTAGGCCTTTTAGGATGTGTAAGTCTTTTCTCATTAAATAAATAAATAAAAATCCAGTCTTTATTTCTTCATCAGAAACAATACAATATATCTAATGTTGTTGCAACAACAAATTTCAGGCCTGGAAATTGTGGAGTGAAGATAATGGCGTCGCTTTCGCAGATGCAATAGCAAGTTCAAACTTGGAAACAGAGATTGTTAGATGCATTCAGATAGGTTTGTTGTGTGTTCAAGAATATCCGAAAGATAGACCTGCCATTCAGACAGTTCTTTCAATGCTGAGCCGTGAAATTGTTGACCTGCCTGCGCCAGTGCAGCCAATCTTTGCTGAGAAGTGGAATGGCTTGACCGGATACTCCGCTCACTCTGACGGTGCTTGAAGGCCGTTGAGATGGAACCTCGGAATGTTGTGGGATGTATTAAAACATTTAATGTTTTCAACTTCTTTTCATCTTTGCATTTGTTACGTTTCATCTAAAATTATTTAGTTGCTTTCGGAAAAAATCTAGAATTATTTTGTTTTGTTAGACATGTTAAGAGGAATAATATCCTCTTCAAAATATATGTAAATTAGAATGAAGTATGAAATTGGGTGGGCCTGAATTGAAACAATGAAATAATTTGTTGAGTTCCTGACTTCTCATAGAGTTTTTTGTTTTTTTTTCAGTCATTTTTAGGAGTATTGAAAACTGTAGGTTGAAAAAAGAGTTTTCTACTCTTGTAATTTTGTTACCAATTTCTTAAAGAAAAGTACAATATTTTTTGGATTCCTATGAGGCTATGATAAGTAGTGAGTAAAAATATTGAACTCGGATAATGCGTTTTTCAGCAAAGAACTTCTTAGCATGAGAAGTCAGGAACACAGCAAATTATTCACTGTTTCAGTCTCAACCAATTTTATACTTCACTAATATTTGTACACATATTTTAATAATCATGATATCAACACTCTCAACATATCTAACAAAAACTAAATTATTCTAGATGATTCGTAACAAATGCCAACATGAAAAGAAGAAGTAAAAAAAACATCCAAACTTTATGTTAATACATCCCACAATATTCTTGTAATCTAAAGGCCCAGGTTCCATCTCAACGGCCGTCAAGCACCGTCATAGTGAGTTCATTAACGGAGTATCCAGCTTGGTCCACACGTTGCGTGGATCCAACGGTCAAACCATTCCACTTCTCCGCAAAGATGGGCTGCCCTGGTATTGGCAGGTCAACGATTTCACAGCTCAGCATTGAAAGAACTGTCTGAATGGCAGGTCTATCTTTCGGATATTCTTGAACACACAACAAACCTATCTGAATGCATCTAACAATCTCTGTTTCCAAGTTTGAACTTGCTATTGCATCTGCGAAAGCGACGCCATTATCTTCACTCCACAATTTCCAGGCCTGAAATTTGTTGTTGCAACAACATTAGATATATTGTATTGTTTCTGATGAAGAAATAAAGACTGGATTTTTATTTATTTATTTAATGAGAAAAGACTTACACATCCTAAAAGGCCTAAAGACCACTCATGGTTGCAATAATGTATGTTCTTTTTTCCTTTCACTATCTCTAGCATAAGCACTCCGAAGCTATAAACATCGGATTTTTCAGAAATTCTGCCTTCCATTGCGTATTCTGGTGCCATATATCCACTGCAAAATCATCGTCATATTAGGCATAACATAATAGTAATTCACAGCAGGCAATGAATGGCTTAAGACTTGGTTCACAATTCATTTACTATGATCCGACGACTCTTCCAGTATTGACATGATCCTGGTTGCCTCCAAATATTCTGGCCATACCAAAATCAGAGATTTTTGGGTGCCATTCATCATCGAGCAGCACGTTACTTGGCTTGAGGTCTCGATGAATTATTCTAAGTCTAGAGTCCCTGTGAAGATATAGGAGGCCTCGTCCAATGCCCTCGATTATACTGAAACGTTTCGTCCAATCTAAAAACTTTTGAGATGGATGTGAAGGATCTGTAAAAATGAAAATTTTAGATGTGAGAAAAATGAAAACTTGGCTGCCTGATAGAAAGATTAATATTTGATGTTAAACTGACCAAAGAGACAATCCAAGCTTTTATTAGGCATGTATTCATATATCAACATCTTTTCATCTTTCTCTACACAGCATCCCAGCAATTTGACAAGATTCCTATGTTGGAGTTTAGAAATCACAGTCACTTCATTCATGAACTGTTCCATTCCTTGTCCAGAAGCCGCTGAAAGCCTCTTCACAGCAATTACTTTCCCATTTTCCAAATTTCCCTACACAAATATTTTTTTAATTTCTTGCTCTAAATTGGATGAAACAAATTAATTTATTATGGACGACTATACCTTGTAAACAGGACCAAAACCACCCCTCCCAAGAAGATTCTTTTCATGGAAATGATCTGTTGCATTTGCAAGTGTCTCGAATGTGAATACTGGCAACTCTTCAATCTCAACTTTCTTGAATTCATCTTTCAGCACAATAACATTTGAGTCTGATGAAAACTTATGCCCTGCTTCATCTATAACTTTCTCTTTTGTTTTGCCCTCTGATTTCAAAAAAGAATGTGTATAATATAAGATGAAGATGACTAAACTTATACCCAAGTAATAAGTAGGTCCATGGGACAATCTCACCTTTTCTCTTTGCCATCAAGCACCAAGCAATGAAGATCAACATGGATATGCAAACAAAACCCACAACTACTGGAATTATGATGTACAGCTTTTTATCCTTCTTGCTATCTGATGTACAAAAGAAAAAAAGTGTCATATCAATCCAGTTAAACTGAAGCATTAGTATAGTGGAACATATAATTTGATTTGGTTTCAGAAAAATTACCAAATTCTGAGGCCGATAGACGAATGTAGAGATCAACCCCAACACCATTGAACTTCTGAACATCAATCAAAGTACCACTCCAAAGCATACACCCAATGTTAGGTTCAACAGCATAAGCTATGCAAGAACAATTTGACGAGCATCTCCTCCCACATTCATCCGCATTTCTAGAAGAGACCGGTTCCGCAAAATCCGGAACCTTCGTGAACTGCACCCTCAAAAATCCATCTCTGTTTCCTCCATTATTACATTGAAGTTGAGTCTTCCTCCGACAACCACCACTCCAATTCCCTCTCCCCATTCCTCATTATTCACAAATCCTCCAAACAAGAACAAATAGGTGAAGCTAGCAGCACGGCCCACATATCCTGAGATCACCGTTTAAATATCTGGCCGTTCCACTGCCCACATCCTCCAGTCGTTTCCACTTCCGGCCAGTTTTTCCAAGATGGAAGTTTGTAATAGAAAGTTCCATCTGCATTATTCACAGTCTACGTCCATCCCTAGCAGAACATGAATCTTCCCGTTCCACTGCCCAGGGTCTGATGGAAGTTTGTGAAACACTTTTCCATGAATCTTCCCAATGTCACCTTTTTCAATGTCACCTTCTGTCCTGTCCTTATATTGTGGCTTAGCCTCATACTTGGAAGGAAAACATCTGTAGGATATAAAAATGACTCCCATACTGTCGCCCCTGTTGAACTGTCACGGAGGATGACATTTCCAGAGTCGTGAATTTGAAGAGTGGTGTTCATGGGAGAAGTGGTTGCATTGGTGGACCAGACTGTTTGATTTCTTGAGTTGATGAGTACTAGGTTGCCGTCTTGGGATATGGTTACAGTGTTGGAAGAATTGTTGAGGGGTGTGTCCCTGTTAGCGACCCATACAACGGTTTCTTCGGAGAAGGCGTAGAATACGCCTAAGTAGCGGTTGGTGGTGTTTCCAGGGCTGAAGAATCCCAGTTTGAATACCTGTTTTTGGGACACTATGGTATCTGGATCCCTGATTATTAAGCTGGACGAAATGGTGTCTGTTTCTAAGCTGAAACATAGAATAGAAAGGAAAATGACAAAGATAATGAATCGATGAACAAAAAGTTGAGTGATTTTTGAGTTCATTGTTCAGTAACAGGGTGTGAACTAATGCAATGGCCTTAATTATGATCTTTCGGTTAAACTGAATGAATTAAGGGAGTAGTGTTGCTTTATTTATAGGTGAACGGTTACAGTATCTTGTCTTATATATGAATTATTATATTTAGGAGGGTGTTGGAAAGTATGAACATGAGAAGATCAAAGAGACCGCCATCGATCCTATTTAGAAAAATGTAAAGTAATTGTCATGCAACGATGAAATATTACATGAAATTATTGGTCTTACTTGACTCGAGTTTTTATTGTTGTCATTTTTTTCCAATTGTGGGTCCTACTGATGGAGCTAGCCAATTAGCCTTGGACAAAGGAATAACGAAGTATACATGTTCCAAACGTAAATAAAAAGATTAAGAGGATTCTATTCTTAAAAGTCTATGGTCAGACAAAATGGCATTTAATATGTAGTGCCCATTTCCACAAGGTAGCGTCATGCTAATAATACAAGGAAATAAGTCTTCTTCTTTCCTGGAAGGGCAGCTGAAATTTTTAAATACATTTTACAAGAAGTGTCATTTTTCCAGCGTATCAGCAGATTTGAGTATCCATTTGGTTTCACAACATTATATATTTAACATCTAATCATAGAATTATAGATGTAAATAAATATTACGATTACTTCGTATTTTCAATTCATTAAATATACAATTCAGTGGATAAATCATGTGATGTAGTAGTAAATAGTATCAGCGGCCAACAAACATGGAGAGACTAATATCATCCTCCAGGTGAGACCAACTAGTAGTACCTGCATCGGAACTGCTCAACTCTACTGCAAACGCCGATTGTTTTGGGTGAGGAAGCTCTATGATTTCACTGCTTAGCATTGATAGCACAGCAGGCACGGATGGCCTGTCAATAGCAAGTTGTTGGACACACAATAACGCAATATGTATGCACCTCACCACTTCTGCTCGGTAGCTTGGCCCTGATATTCTTGGATCTACCACGGAAGCAACGTCGTCCTCATTCCATGATTTCCATACCTGAAGTTTCTAAATCATGTCAAAACACCATTTTTGGAGCACCAAATGCATCAGATAAATGAGCAAATGATAAGTGTGTATGTTGGATTGGGACAACATCAACAGTGATAGGACAATGATCAGCTTGAGCGCATAGTACATATGATTATATGAAGAGTAGCGCTTGGGTGCACCAATAGCACCATTCAACTTGTGGACAATGTTTTAGTAAAGCAACTAATACTGTTCAGTGGAAACATCTAATACTGACCAGCTAATACCTTTTAGTAAAACAACTAATACCATTAAAAATGCACTTAAGTTGCACTGTGCATAGTATTAGCCTTATATGAATTATCTGAAAATTTTCATGGCTCTTCAGCCACTTTATTATTGTGAAACAATACAAATGCAGAAGATTGAAACAGAGAGATTGGTACCAATGTTAACTACTTGGAGAGTATCTGAAGTTTTGGCTTACATGTCCCATAAGGTTCAGAGAACTATCCTGATGATAGAGACTTCTATTCCTTCTCCCAGTAGCAATTTCCAGCACCAGAACTCCAAAGCTAAAAACATCGGATTTTTCTGAAAATCTTCCTTTCAATGCATACTCAGGAGCCATATATCCACTGCAAGAACATCAAATAAGGTAGCCTCTTTAGTTTGCAATGGACCGAGTCACCCAATTAAGAAAAAGTTCGTGCATTGTCAAATACCATACTTACTATGTTCCTACCACTCTTATGGTGCTGACATGATCTTGCTGGGTTTCAAATATTCTGGCCATGCCAAAGTCTGAAATCTTAGGGTTCCAATCATTATCCAACAATATGTTGCTTGGCTTGAGGTCTCTGTGGATTATTTTCAACCTAGAATCCCTGTGAAGATAAAGGAGGCCTCGACAAATACCTTCAATGATGTTGAAACGCTTTCTCCAATCTAGGATTTCTTGTGATGGATCTAAACAGGATTCACAGAGAGAATAAAAAATTTGTAATACAAATACAAGGTTCGTTCACAAAGGAAGAGTACTTATCAAATCTCAGCTGCCATGACATAAAAAAGAATAATAAAAAATACAAGAGTGGGCTTTGAACTGACCAAAAAGGAAAAAATCCAAGCTTTTGTTAGGCATGTACTCATAAATCAGCATCGTCTCTTTATTCTCTACACAGCAACCAAGTAATCTAACAAGATTCCTGTGTTGGAGTTTAGTAATTAGTCCCATTTCGTTCAAAAATTCTGGCATCCCTTGTGTAGATGTCTGTGAAAGCCTCTTAACTGCAATTTCTCTGCCATTCCCTAGTTCTCCCTAGAGTTGGAGCAGTGTCAGAACTTTATATAAGACAAAGATTAAATAATGATGGATATGCATAAAGCACTACCTTGTAAACAGTGCCAAAACCACCCCTCCCAAGCTTGTTAGCGTCGGAGAAATTGTTGGTAGCATTTAAAAGTATCTCAAATTCAAACAATGGCAACTCTTCAAGATTAACTTGACTTAATGCATATTCAAGAGAGGTATTAACTGGACCAAATGACCCAGCTTTTCCAAGTTCAGTGGTTCTCTTCTTGTCTGATACAAGCAAGAGGTATTAAAAACTAAGTGACACAATAACTTACTAAATAAAGGGATTGGTCATAAAAAAGATACTACCTCTGCGTCGTTTAGCTATCCACTTCCAAGATAAATATGCTGATATGGATATGATAATTAAGCCAACAACAACCACAATAATTATGATCTTCTTGGAGTCTTTCTTTTTATCTGCAACAGAAATAACAACCATCATATAGTAAATGAGCGTGCAAATTACTGGTTTGCCATCCTTATTCCGTCCAAAAACCTACCAACATAAGAGGAGTAAAAGGGCATTTGGACGACATCAACAATTCAGACGCAGTAAAACATAGTACAAAAAGCATAATCAAATTAGAGGTAAAAAAATTAAGCAGCACAAAACATTTACAAATAGCAGCATTTAATCAAAGAAATTCAGGAAAATCAGACAAATCTTGCAAATGAAATCACCTAATTCAGAACTCGACATACGAATATAAAGATCTGAGCCCGTCCCGCTTGTAAAATACTGAATGTCGATTAAGTCTCTATTCCAGAACATACATCCAGAATCAACCATATAAGCAAAGCACGAACAATTCCTCAAGCACCGGCCTTCGCACTCAGTTATCGGGCCAAACCACCGCTCCGAGTAGCCAGAAATTAACATCATCTGATACTTTAAAAACCCATCTTGTTTCCCGCCACTTATTGTTCCGTTATTCCCAGCTTCACAATTCAAAGGGGCACTCCTCGCACATCCACTGCTCCAGTTCCCAGAATCCCACTCCCCAAAATTCCGCGGGTAAAATCCTTGCAAACAGCTGCAAGTTGGGGAACCCTGTGAGTTACAGATCCCAAATGGTCCACATTTGCCAGAAGTTTCGCAGGGATTGCTTGATGATGATGATGTATTGTTGTTTCCCTGTGCTCTGTGGTTTAAGGAACAGAGGATGATAGCATAGAACCCAAAGAGGAATTTGGGGGTTTTACTTTTAGCCCCAACCATCATCGATACCCGAAATTTTTGACTGGATTGGACCTAAATTAGAACTCACAGTGACGATGGAAGAAATGATTACGCATTTTGAATTGAAAGCATGAGCCATTGTAGATTTCATCTTCTTTTGCTTTTTACCTAGATATTTTGCCATTTTTCAGAAGTCAATTATGTCTGCGTGTTAGTTGCTCTGGTTGTTTCACATTGCAATTGCATGGTTCTCTGGTGACGAACGGTCGGGAAGAGCCAATATGAGTGGCTAATTTTGATTTTATTGAATAGGTTTTGACCTAATTTTGTAAAAATCCCTCGCGTCTCAATTGAATTGATGTTGACCAAAAGTCGTTGGTTATCATATAGTGCTGGACCGACCAAAGACAATAAAGCCCAGCCCAATTTTTTAGTCAAATGGTATTTGTTTAAAAAAATATTTTTCATATACATTTTACAGAAGATCACATACGAAATTCTGAAATTCATATAAAGATTTATCAATATACAAATCTTACATCGTACAAATTTATATTTTTTATATATTAATAAAAAAAAATACGTGATAAATTAAGTTACCATCTAATCAAAATTTAAGCACCACAAATATATCGGAAATAGAATTATTATATTTTCGAGCATATAATCAATTTAAGTCTTCTTATTAAAAGTGAATTGACATTATTTCTTTATTTTATCATTCGGAGCACAATTTTTTTGTTAATATGTGTTAGATTTATTATTATTTAATATTATCGTGATATAGATCATTCTTTTCGAGTCGAAAGTCGAAACAGGGTAACTATTAGCCATTTTTATTATTTACTGAAACTAACTAATGGTGCACACCATTTTTTTCAACTTTCGAGCAAATTCTTTCGTTAATAAGACGACTTAGGAATTCAGAGTACCGGCTTCCAAATGCATATCATTCATCATATACAGACTCGAGGCAGTCCTACCATGGAAAATATGTAATTCCAAAGGAATCGTCCATATTCAAAGTTTGTTAGACTGATGTCACAACATTATATATTTATAATCTCATCATAAGATTATAGAAGTAGATAAATACTAAGATTAATTACTTCATATTTCTATTCATTACGTACATTTACAATTTGGTGAATAAATCATCTAACGTAACGTGTAAATATAGTATGTATCAGCGGCCAACAAACATGGAGAGACTAATATCATACTCCTGGTGAGACGAACTAGACTGCATCCGAATTGTCAATACAGTAAATGCTGATTGCTTTGGGTCGGGAAGCTCTACGATTTCACTGCTTAGCATTGACAGCACAGCAGAAACAGACGGCCTGTCAATAGCAATTCGTTGGACACACAATAACGCAATATGTATGCACCTCACAACTTCTGCTCGGTAGCTTGGCCCTGATATTCTTGGATCTATTGTAGAAGCAACATTGTCCTCATTCCACGATTTCCATATCTGAAATTTCAAAATCATGTCAAAAGACAGTTTTGGAGCACCAAATGTGTCGGGTAAAACGAGCAAATGAAGTTTCGACTTACATGTCCCAATAGGTTCAAAGAACCGTCCTCCTGATGAGAGAAACTTCGGTTTCTTCTCCCAGTAACAATCTCCAGCACTAGAACTCCAAAGCTAAAAACGTCTGATTTTTCTGAAAATCTTCCATTTAATGAATACTCAGGAGCCATGTACCCGCTGCAACAACATCAAATTAGGCAGCCTCTTTAGGTTGCAATAAACCGAGTCACCTATTTCAGAGAAAGTCAACATTCATACTTACTATGTTCCTACAACTCTTACAGTGCTGACATGGTCTTGCTGGGTTCCGAATATTCTAGCCATGCCAAAGTCGGAAATCTTTGGGTTCCAATCATTATCCAACAGTACATTGCTTGGCTTGAGGTCTCTATGGATTATCTTCAACCTAGAATCTCTATGTAGATAAAGGAGACCTCGACAAATACCTTCAATGATGTTGAAACGCTTTCTCCAATCTAGGATCTCTTGCGATGGATCTAGATACAATTCACAGACAAAAAACAGTATGTATACTTATCATCAAAGATAATTATGTGATATAAAAAAAGAAGTTCTCTTATAAAATAAAAGCATTTATCAAGAGCAAGTGAGCCTTGAACTGACCAAAAAGGAAAGAGTCCAAGCTTTTATTAGGCATGTATTCATAAATCAGCATGGTCTCTTTATTCTCTACACAGCACCCAAGTAATCTAACAAGGTTCCTATGTTGGAGTTTTGTAATTAGCCCCATTTCGTTCAAAAATTCTGGCATCCCTTGTGTTGACGTCTGTGAAAGCCTCTTAACTGCAACTTCTCTACCATTCCCCAGTTCTCCCTATAGTTGGAGCAGTTTTAGCACTTTATATAAGAGAAAGATCAAATGAGATGAATACGCATAAGACGCTACCTTGTACACAGTGCCAAAACCACCCCTTCCAAGCTTGTTAGTATCGGAGAAATTGTTGGTAGCATTTGCAAGTATCTCAAATTCAAACAATGGCAACTCTTCAAGATTTACTTGACTTAATGCATACTCAAGAGAGGTATCAACTGGACCAAATGGCACAGCTTTTCCAAGTTCAATGGTTCTTTTCTTGCCTGATTCAAGCAACAGGAAACAAAGACTAAGTGAGGCCACAAATACTTACTAAATTAAGTGATTGGTTATACAACAATTACTACCTCTGCGCCGCTTAGCTATCCATTTCCAAGAGAAATATGCCGATACGGATATGATAGTAAAGCCAACAACAAGCACAATGATAATGATCTTCTTAGAGTTTTTCTTTCTATCTGCAACAGAAATAAACTTACTCCTTTTACTCACAATCCTTATTTCTTTCATAAACACTAAAAGGCATAATCAAAGTAAGCAACACAAGTCAAGAAACAAGGATCATCAAGAAATCAAAACACTGTGACAAACAAATAGTAGCCTTTAATCAAAGATATTCAAGAAAATCATAAAAAAAACTTGCAAATAGTCACCTAATTCAGAACTCGAGACACGAATATAAAGATCCGAGCCCGACCATCTTGAAAAATACTGAATGTCGATTAAGTTTCCATTCCAGAACACACATTCAACATTGGCGTCGTACCCATATGCAAGGCACGAACAATTGCTCAAGCACCGATCTTGACACTGAAATTTGGGGGGAAACCAGAGCTCAGAGTATCCGGATATTTGCATCATCCGATACTTCAAAAACCCATCTTGTTTTCCCCCATTAGCTTCACAATTCAAAGTGGCCCTCCTAATACACCCACTGCTCCAATTCCCGGAATTCAAAGGGTAAAACCCTTTCAAACAAGTGCAAGTTGGGGAACCTTGTGGGTTGCAGATCCCAAATGGTCCACACGTGCCAGAAATATCGCACGGATTGTTCGATGATGATGTATTGTTGTTGCTTTGTGCTCTGCAAAATCTGGGCCTTATTGAACAGAGGATGGTAGCGTACGACAGAAGAAGAAAGTTGAGATTTTTAGCCACAGCCATGGTCGATATTCGAACGCGATTTTGGCCAAAGACAAGAAAAAAATTAAAACTTGAGATTTTTTTTAAATAAGATATAGAGCCATGGTCGATATTCATTGGACATCGAATAAAAGCATTTTTTGAAAGCATCAAAACAATAGAATTAAAGAAGAAAATAGAATTTTATGTAGTTTTCAAAACAATACTATACTTTCGAAAATAATGAGGCTATGTGCATTTTAAATAAGATCAATGCTTTTATAAATTTTTATAACGGCCAATCTGTTCAACCGATACGGACGGCTCAACCGATGGGATTTTCATGTTTATTAAAAAAAACAAAATAAGATACATCGAAAAAATTTAAATATATATTTTATAATTTTTTCATATCATATCAAAAAAATAGAATACATTTATTAAAGTGTTAGAAAAAATAGAATATTTTAAAATTTTAAATATTTTATAAAAATTAATTTTTTTTTTTTTTTTTAAAGAAAAAACTATTTTTTCGAAAATAATGAGGCTATGTGCATTGTGCAATAGTATTGGTATTAGTGGAGGTAGAACTTTTAAGACGTTTCTGGAGCTATTGAATTTTTTGAAAAATTATAGGATATTTTGGAAAAAAACATTAATGTGGAGGGTAGAGGTGTTTGAAATACGCAAGTCTGTTGCCCTTTTTTGTCTTCCAAGAGAGAACTACATTTTAGTTTACCTATTTGCTATGATTGATCAATTTCAAGAACTGTCAATTTAAGCCCGGATTTTTTGAAATAAGAAGCCATTTTGGCATTTTGCCCATTTTGGACGACATTGACTTGGACTCCGGTAGGGTCAAATGAGAAACTTCTATTTGTATTTCCTGCGAAAAAGGTAATAGCATAATACCACGATTGTGGTGGGCTTAACTCAACTATATTATTAATGCATGTATGTATGTATTTTTAAAGAGTAAGATTCAGAGCTTGTTATTTTATTTAATTTACAAGCTAAAATGATAGGTGGATTAGTATATAATAATAAATAAACTAGAAATAGTATGTCTAGTGTAAAAATTTTCATATATAAAAATCTATAAAATTACCCTAAATCAACTATCTACATCATAAACGCTAAATAATAAACTCTAAATTATGATCTATTCGGGCCGGATGAACCATGAACCACTTGGTTCGAGTGAATCATTAATTATTCAATTTTGTCTCACATTCACCAATTATAAAATTTAATTTTAAATTAAAAAAAATTCATATATAAAATTTTTTATATAGACTTTGTCAACTATAAATTATAAGTACAAAAATAGAATTTTGATTACGTACTATGAACGGGAGTGTCATCGTATTCGATAATTTTTATTATTTTATATAACAGCGTTTTGTCTCATCAATTCGTCAAGGGATGGTGGAGAACATCAGGATTGAGACCTTTTTTACCATTTTTTTATATTTATTTTTGACAACATATATTTTTCAGCCATTAGAAGTTTGAAAACAAATAAAAAAACAAACACTTGAATATCTCTCCCCTAGACAACAACTGTTGGCAAAGCCAATTGAGTCAGTTATGCAGTCACTTTTGACATACTGATGGATAGATTTTTCAACTTGAAATTTCCAACTTTATTTTACATTTTATTAATACAAAACACAAGCTTAAGGGGTGCTTGGTTCGCCTTGAGGAATGGAAATTGGAACTGTAATGATAATAATGAGGAATGAAAATGATATGCTCATTATAGTTGTATTATTTGGTTTATATTGAGAATAACTATCATAGTCATTGATTTTGTTTGGTTTGTCAAAATATTTAGGAATGAAATCAATTTTATTTTTCATTTTTTTACTTTTTTTTTTAAAGAAATACATTACATGGTTTTTTGTTATCTAAACTAAAAATTATTAATTAATATTTTTTTAAAGGAAATAAATATAATAATATTTGAATTTTTTAATTGGGGCATGGAATGAAAGGTGTTCCACCCAAAATACCAAGGAACGATGGATTCCTTAGTATTAAGGAATCAAAATACTATAGAGGAATCATTCTCCTCTACCAAACACCAAAATTTGATTCCATTTCCATTCCTCAACTTAATACCCTCTCACCAAGCACCCCTAAATGTGATATCAACACTTCCATACATATTCAAGAGATTCTACTATTTTTAATAAACAGAAGCAAATAGTTACATCAATATTACACATAAACAAAACTCAGCAACAGGTCTCATCACACTGAACCGAGTTCATCGCCGGAGTACCCAACTTTGCTTGTAGGCAGCGTCGATCTGGTGGTGAATCCTTCCCAATTCTCGTCGTAGACTGGCTGCGCCGGTGCTGGCAGGTCCTCGATTTCACAGCAGAGCATCGACAGAACTGTCTTAATGGTGGGCCTATCTTTGGGATATTCTTGTACACACAACAGCCCAATCTGAGTGCATCTAACAATCTCTGTCTCGAATTTTGAACTTGTCATGCTTTCTTCAGCAAAATTCAAGCCATTGCCTTCACTCCACAATTTCCACGCCTGATATTTAACAAAATCAAATTATATAAAAGAAATTATGGGTTAATTTAGAACTTTTAAAGATGAATAAGGAGAAAGGACTTACATATCCTAAAAGGCTCAAGGACCATTCATGGTTGTAAAAATGTGCGTTCTTTTCGCCTTTTATTATCTCTAACATCAGTACACCAAAACTATAGACGTCGGATTTTTCAGAGAATCTGCCTTCCATTGCGTATTCTGGTGCCATATATCCACTGTAAAGATATAATCATCATATTAGAGTAACATACTAATTGATTGTAACATGTCCTGATTCAAAGATTTGTACTTACTATGTTCCTACAACTCGTGCAGTATCACCATGATCTTGGTTGCCGCCGAATATTCTTGCCATACCAAAGTCGGAGATTTTTGGGTTCCAGTTCCCATCTAGCAGTACATTACTAGGCTTGAGATCTCGGTGAATTATCCTGAGTCTGGAGTCTCTATGAAGATATAAGAGGCCTCGTCCAATGCCCTCAATAATACTGAATCGTCTTGTCCAATCTAGAATCATTTGTGATGGACTAGTAGAATCTACAGAAAATAAAGATTAATTTGTTAGGAAATGATATAAAACTTTGAATGAGATTTGACTTTTGATATTGAACTGACCAAAGAGACAGAAGTCCAAGCTTTTGTTTGGCATGTACTCATATACGAGCATTTTCTCTTCATTTTCTACGCAGCATCCGAGCAGGCTGACAAGATTCCTATGTTGAAGTTTGGAAATCAGAATCACTTCGTTCATGAATTCTTGCATTCCTTGTCCAAAAGCTGTTGAAAGTCTCTTCACAGCAATTTCTCTCTCATTTGACAGAATTCCCTAACGAATGAACTGTGTCTGTTAGCTCTTGCAATTATT
This sequence comes from Stenogyne calaminthoides, assembly GCA_037126765.1. Taxonomy (NCBI): domain Eukaryota; kingdom Viridiplantae; phylum Streptophyta; class Magnoliopsida; order Lamiales; family Lamiaceae; genus Stenogyne; species Stenogyne calaminthoides. The sequence continues at coordinate 7,745,959 of JBBCBC010000037.1, read as the reverse complement.
AGAAACCAAAAATGCAAAAATGGAGTATAAAAGATTGTACCTTGTAAACAGGACCAAACCCGCCCCTTCCAAGAAAATTGGTTTCATGGAATTGATTAGTTGCATTTTCAAGCATCTTGAAAGTGAATAATGGCAACTCTCCCATATAAGATTTCTCCTGTCCATCTTTGTGTACATGAGGAGTTGTTGTACCGGATTTAATCCTTTGCCCTGCTTCAAAAAATAATATCTCAAGTCTTGTAATTCGTAAAGAAACTTCTTACCACCAATTAGTCCAATCTCACCTTTTTTCTTTGTAATCAAACACCAAGCAATGAAGATCATAACGGATATGCAAACAAAAGCCACAACCACTGGAATTACGATAAGTACCTTCTTGTCTTTGTGGCCATCTGGTGGAAGGAAAAGAAAAAAAAAATCACTTGAATTCAGTTAAACAGAACTCATAATATAAAATGCAAAAGCCTTCAATGAAAAGTACCTAATTCCGAAGCTGAAAGACGAATGTACAAGTCAACACCAACACCATCAAACCTCTGAACATCAACCAAGGTATCACTCCAAAACATACAACCAATACTAGAATCATGAGCATAAGCTATGCAAGAACAATTCGACGAGCATCTCCTCCTACACTCATCTTCGTTCCTAGAAAAGAACGGCTCAGCAAATTCCGGAACCTTCATAAACTGCAGCTTCAAAAATCCATCACCGCTCCCTCCATTATCACACCCAAGCTGCTTCTTCCTCAGACAACCGCCGCTCCAATTCCCCCTCCCCCATTCCTCCTCATCCACAGGCTCAAACCCCCTCAAACAAGAACAAATCGGCGAATCCCGATTACTGCAGCTCCCAAACGGCCCGCAAGTCATGTAAACATCACATATCTCTTTCGGAGCCATGTACACCGGATTCCAGCTCCTCTTCTGAACATCCCACATCGTCTCCACCAGCCTTCCGGAAGAATTCAGCCCGAATTTGAACAACAGATTCTTATCACCCTTCATAAAGAAATAATATGTGCCTACACTGTCATTCTTGACGCCCGTGAGTCCATCGGAGTAAGGGGAGTACATATCCGAGACCCCCATAAATATCAGCCCGTTCCAGGGCCCGCTCCTCCAGTGTGTCCTGCCGTTGTTCCATATATAAGTTTGCGGAATACTCAGTGCTTCCACCCCTGCAGTGAAGCTCCCAACTGCAGGGTCCGTGGCGTTCTTCCACGAAGACAGGAACACCTTTTTCCCCGTTATTATGTTGTGGCTGATCCTCATTTTCGGCAGGAAGACATCCGAAGGGATTGAAAATGACTCCCATATTGTGGCTCCGGTTGAATTGTCGCGGAGGATGAGGTTTCCGGAGTCCTGGAGTTGGAGAGTGGTGGCGTTGGTGGGAGAAGCGGTGGCGTTGGTGGACCAGACTGTTTGGTTTCTTGAATTTGTGAGTACGAGGTTGCCGTCTTTGGATATGGTTACGGAGTTGGAGGAATCTGTGAGGGGAGTGTCTCTGTTGGCTATCCAGACGGGGGTTTGTTCGGAGACGTTGTAGAAGATGGCTAAGTAGCGGTTGGTGGTGTTTTCGGGGGTGAAGAATCCTAATTTGAAGACGTGGTTTGAGGAGACTATTGTGTCTGGATCTTTGAGTAGTATATTGGATGTTATGTTGTCTGTTTCTAAGCTGGAGGTTATAACAGAAAGGAAAATAACTGAAAATGTGAGTTTGTGAATAAAAAGTTGGGTGATTTTTGTGATGATCATTGTAGTGAAGTGTTGGTGGGGAGAATTGTTGGCTGACTGGTGTTGTTTATTTTGTTGTGTGGGACTGGGATGGTATATGCAGTATATGAAGGTGGAGGGAAATAAAAGAGAAAAGAAAAGGGTGTAAGATCTCATGAATTGACGTGAGTGGTTCCAATCTAAGTCCACCGATGACATTGTCAACTTATATTTACATTTTTTCTTTGAAAAAGTCATTATCTCTGCTTGTTAGTTGCGGTTGGATTCCGCTGCCAAAATAGTGTGTGCCACTCATGTTTCATATATTTAAAATTTGACACATGTCTCATATTTTAATTATTTAAAATTATAAAATTTATACCCTAAATCATAAATCTTAAACCCTAAATTATGAACTATTCGGTCCGAGTGAACCATGAACCACTTGGATCGGGTAACAGAAAAAATTGAAAAAAAGAAAAATTAAAAAAAAAATTAATTTTTTTTTTTAAAATTTTAAATAATTAAAATATAAGATTGGAACAAGAGTGGAATACCTAAATGTGTGGAACAGATGAATCCGTGCTTGTTGGTTGTCGGTTGGTTGTTTTGTATTCATTCATGTCTGGGCCCGGGGGACGAATTCGGGGGCCTGAGATATGGCGTAGCGAGAGGGCTAACTTCGATTTTTATAAAATTGTCTTAATTTTGAAAATTATGGAGTATTATTGAATTGGGCTGATGTTGACAAAATGTCTTGCTATATTGGGCTTCAACACGATAATGCTTAGCCCAACCCAAAAAAACAAAATAGCCACACCTTGCATGGGCTAATCTTATTTCTTCACTCAACATTCATTTGGCACAACATTCATCTTTTCAATTGTGAGTTTTATCATCTATAATTCTCTATTATTCTTTTTGGGACGGAATTTATTTTTAACAAAAACTTGTACAGTGTATTTATAATTGGTAGTAATTATTTTATTAAAAAATATTAATTGGCTAATACTATTTTTTTAATTGAAAATTATTAGTTATTTTGCTAAGAAGGCAATAGTTAAATGCACTTATATTGTACCGTTACAAGAATAGTACTTTAATTTTGATGGTTATGTGTCACAAAAAATGGGCAAATTTTCTAAAGACAATAATTCATATATAAATTATAAAGTGACACGAAGTGTGGGGAGGTAAAGTATCCAAAAACACGAGAAAACTGTGAAAAAACAAATAAAAAAAGGTTTAGGAAGTAACGCGGAAAAGTTACGGATCGGCGAAACGTTCTTTATCCTTGAAGTTGAAGAGTTGGAAGTTCTATAAACTGATCTCCTTTGAAAAATAGTCATGCGCAAAAACCAGCCTTTGTGAATGATACAAGATTTTTAATTCTCTCTTTATAAATTATTATTGGAAAACTACATTTGAAGTAAGGTGAAACTTATACAAAATTAAATAATTAACATTTCTGGAATAATAAAGAAAATGGTTGGCACGATAGCCTCTAGGCTATACCAGATTCGTGAGTACGTTTCCGTGCACCTTCGAGGAACAACTCTCACATTTATTTATACATCTTAATTCCCTCAAAACTTAAATTAAATTAAATTAAATGAATGAGTCTCATGTACACTTAGGTACATCGTACACTCATAATGTATTTTAAAAACATGCGACTTTTTATACTGAAAAATACAATTTATTTATACTGAATTGTGCAATTAGTTTTCTAAGTAGTTATGCGATTCATTGTAAATAAATTGTACTTTTTAGTATAAAAAATCGCACGTTTTTAAAAAATATATTATGAGTGTTCGGTGCACTTTGAATTCAAGACGTATGTAAATTAAATAAAATAATAATATAAAAGCGGGCGGCAGCCCAACCGAATCCCGTCTAAACAGTAAACTTCGTTCTCCTTCACATCTCTTTCCACACGAAATTTCGTCTTCACAGTTGACACAATTAATGCCTCTCCTCTTTACAACACATATATAAGATGCCCTTGCCCTTTCCCTTTGATTATAATCCCATTCCACAATATCAGATTTTTCGATATTAGATCGAACCCAGAAATTAGCACTTAACAATGGGCAAGAGAAAAGGCGACAATTGTATTGTGTTTGAGGATTATTTTCCCTCGATGGTTGAGAAATTGGGAGGCGAGGGATTTATGAATGAGCTGTGCAAAGGGTTTGAAATGCTTATGGATTGTGAAAAGAGAGTGATCACAATGGAAAGCTTGAAGATGAATTGTTCAGTAATTGGTTTGCAGGATGAGGAGATGCTGCAGGGTATGTTGAATGAAGGGGATTTGGACGGCGATGGATGTGTAGATCTCTTTGAATTTTGTGTTTTGATGTTCAGATTGAGCCCTCATCTCATGAATCAAGCCACAATCTTGTTTCGCCAGTTTAATAAGTAAATTGTTATGATTTTTTTTTATTTTTTTGTTATTGTTTTTTGATGTATACTTCGGTGCACATTTAATACACAACAAAAAATTGATTGAGGCTTGACTTTTTGGGTAAAACATTTTTTTTAAAAGATAAAAGTATATGTTACTAAAAGGGATACTAGGGGTACCCAACCTGTTACAATAACAAAGGAAGCAAAATAAAGTTGTACAACAATCTATACTCCAATTTAAAAATACAATTTAAAGGTTGTTCACAATTTAATACAATTATTTTTCTGATTAATAAATTTCTACCCGGTTTGTGTTTTCCATTTTTCTTTTTTTAAAACAAAAGAACTATATTGATATTGTACAACTTCTCTATATTATGATTCATATAAATTTCAAACATATTACCTAATTAATCGATTTGACATTGATTCAAACACGACATTAGTGAGCCTGAATAGATGAAGCAAAGGAGTAGGATGGGCTGACCTCTCAAGAATAAAATAATCATGGGTAGAATTTGTGGATTATATCTTTGTAATAATTCACCTTTGTAAAAAATTTAGTTTCATCTTTTCCAAATTAAAAGACCTTTCAACCATAAAATGTTCAAATATTAAATGATGAAGAAAATAGACCCAAGAAGATGTAAAAAGAATTAGGCACTTTGATAAATTGATCAAACTGGAAAATACCCAAGGCAGCCAAAAAAACAAATCTAAGGCCTTAATTTACATTTTCTTGCATTTACATACAAGTGAATAAATCAAGGGAAATAGAAAATAGTAATATTAATCAGCGACCATCAACCATGGAAACAGTAATACTATTCACAGATGACCTACTCTGGTTCTGCAGAGAAGAACTTGTACCTGTATCGGAACGGCTCGACTTTATAGAAAAGGCCGATTGCTTTGGCTCTGGAAGCTCCATGATTTCACTTCTCAGCATTGATAGCACACCCGAAACAGATGGCCTATCTTGAGGAAGCTCTTGAACGCACAATAACCCGATATGTATACACCTCATAACCTCTGCCCGGTAACTTGAACTTGATATCCTTGGATCTATCAAATCTGCAACATTGTCCTCCCTCCACAATTTCCACACCTAAAGTTTGCATGACACAATTAATTATGCAAGAAAAATCCGTCAGTAAATGTCTCTAAAGTCTAAACCACTTCATCATGACTGAAAAGGCTACTCCGTAACAAATTGATAATACCAGCAAATACAAATTTGAGAGACTGATATCAAAGTTTACTTCAATATTGAAGTTGACTTACATGTCCCAAAAGGTTAAAAGAGTCATCTTGACGGTAGAAGCTTGTGTTCCTTCTCCCAATGGCAATCTCTAGTATTAGAACCCCAAAGCTATAAACGTCTGATCTTTCTGAAAATCTTCCTTCCATTGCATATTCAGGAGCCATATATCCGCTGCAAGAAGATCAAATTAGTTAGCCATATTTAATTCTGGTATGCAAAAATCACCTAAGTCATAAGTCATCAATATATATACTTACTATGTTCCCACCACTCTTACTGTGCTGACGTGATCTTGCTTGGTTCCAAATACTCTGGCCATGCCAAAGTCTGAAATTTTGGGATTCCACTCATTGTCTAACAATATGTTGCTTGGCTTGAGGTCTCGATGGATTATCTTCAATCTAGAATCTCTATGAAGATAAAGAAGGCCACGACAAATGCCTTCAATAATTTTGACACGCTTTCTCCAATCTAGGTCCTCTTGTGATGGATCTAGAACAGAATTGAAAGCAAAATATATTCAACATCAAACTTATTTCGAAGTGCATTGTTCACTAAAAGAAGCTATGACAAATTATAACAGAACATGAACTGACCAAATAGGTAAAAGTCCAAGCTTTTATTAGGCATGTATTCGTATACCAGCATGGTCTCTTTATTCTGTACACAGCACCCAAGCAGTCTAACAAGATTCCTGTGTTGGAGTTTAGAAATTAGCACCACCTCGTTCATAAATTCTTGCATCCCTTGTCTAGATGCCTGCGAAAGCCTTTTCACTGCTATTTCTCTTCCATTAACCAATACTCCCTATAATTGCACCAGTTTCAGTACTTAACATTGACCGAGCATAGAACAAAATCAAGTGATACGAACAAGAACGAGAGGCTACCTTGTAGACAGGGCCAAAACCACCCGTCCCAAGCTTGTTATCTTCGGAGAAATGATCGGTGGCAGTTGCAAGTACCTCAAATTTAAACAACGGTAGCTCTTCAAGATTAACTTGATTTAATGCATCTTGAATATCAACTGAACCAGATACCTCTGATATTCCAAGTTCAGTGGGGGGTATTTTTCTGCCTAATGAATAAGGGGACACATAATAAGTGAAAGCTGCACATAATCAAAAAAATCAAGACACATACTGTACAAACATTACCTCTGCGCTTAACAATCCATTTCCAAGAAAAAAAGGCGCAGACGGATAAGATAACAAGGCCAACAACAACCAGAATTACGATGATCGTCTTATTAGAGCCTTTCTTTTGATCTGAAACAAAACGAAATCACCATTTCTCGCTCATAAACCCACCAAAGTGTGTGAAAAAGTAGAAAGCATAAGCCCAGATAACAATAATCAAGAAATCAGAACATTTATTATTTGTTAACAGATAAACAAAAGAAAAATTACCAAGCTCAGACATTGAGACCCGAACAAAGAGATCCGAGCCCGACCCGCCCTGAAATTTCTGAATGTCGATTAAGGCCCCATCCCAGAATATACATCCAATGCCAACGTCATACCCATAAGCCAGACAGGAACAATTCCCCAAGCATCGACCTTCGCACTGGGCTTGCGGGCCGGACCAGCGGCGCGTGTAGCCCGAAACCTTCATCGTCTGAAGCTTCAAAAACCCATCAATTGTGCCGTTATTCCCTTGTTCGCAACTCAAAGAAACCCTCCTCAAACACCCACCCGTCCAGTTTCCCGAATCCCATTCCTGATTATTTTGCGGGTAAAACCCTTGCAAACAGGTGCAAATTGGGGAACCCAGAGAATCGCAGCTCCCAAATTGCCCGCATCTGCCGTAAGTTTCGCACGGGTTGCTCGATGCGCTGTTGTTTTGTGCACTGCAAAACTTGGGGATCACAGAGAAGAAGACGACGGCAGTAAACAGAATAAAAAGGTTCAAACTTTTAGCCCGTTTCATAATCTTATTCCACGATTTTGCCTCTAAAAATCAATCCGTGAGTATAGAGCTCTATTTGGAGCTGAGAAAACCTTCATCCTTGAGCAAAAGGTAAACTTATTTTCACAGAAGAATACGCGTCGCAATATGTCGTGAAACAAGAAATCGCTAACGACAAAGGAACAGAAGATTAATTATTACGATATTTAAATTTCCGTAATTATGGTTTTGCGGTTTTGGACCTTTTTGGTAATGAGAACGCGACGGAAAAAGCAATTCAGTCCGCCGAGGGGAGACGTCGGCCCATCACATTAGACTGCTTAAATGATCTAAAATCCAGTATAAATTTCCTAATTGTAGTGCAAAGTCATTTTACCACTCATTTTCTGAGTAAATGATTGAACTTTGCCACCAAATTTTTATTGGATTTGTGGCTGTAACGTCACTATTTTGTCCATCCACACTCGTCATAAATCAATCCAAATTATCATAAAAAGAATTTATTATTATGTTTTTTTTTATTAAGTGCAGCAATTAGGGGAATTTGTCCCAAAGGGAGGATCAATTTTCAAACTTGACAGCAGCATCTTTTTGTACAACTTGTGCATCATCATATCACTAAAAAATTATTGGGCTGCAGAATAAGAAACTCGCCAATTATATAATGAAAAAAAATTAAAGAACATGGCACAAAATCAAAAGTGCATATTCATTAAATAAAATATGAATCCGCAGTATACTTCAACAAAGCCAGAGGGAACCCACCATGAGTCCCTTTCAAGTTCCAATATCATTCAATAATTCAATTTGAATTTGATTTCTACTATCCAATATACAATATCTCTTGGCATGCACAATATTGTCATGTGGGACAAAGAAGCCATTTCATTTTAAGTTATTTTAGAATAATTCGTTTCAAAATACGATGGTCAACTATAGTATATGATTGGTGACTATGAATCCTCCTTCTTTTCTTCTCCTTTTTTCTTTTAATAATGCTTCCAACTCTACCTACTTTCTTTATATATATAAATGAAAAATGTAAAGTAGCTTTCACAGAACCTTAAATACAATGTGCACTTAATTTCTTTGGTTTTAGTGCCTAAAATTTGTTATTTACTTAAAGATATCCTATAGATTAGGTATATGGGGATTGAATTAAATTGCTTGTATGAATTTTTATGTTCTACTTCTACCGTAGTATTTCATCATATAGATGATAACGTTTAATAAAATTAATGATCTGCATTGGCCCACACACTAACAATATTTTTTTGTTCAAGTTCTTTACTGAAGATACAATCTTTACACACAAAACATGTATACAGTAATACATTAAAGGCAAAAAATATCAAAATTTGCATTTCAAAACAACAATCCTATGAGAAGCAGATCATGTTTTAAGGTTCCACGTCATCGGCCATCAAGCACAGTGACAGTGATCTCGTTAACAGAATATCCACCATGGTCTGAAGGCTGTGTCGATCCGGGCGGCAGCGCGTGCCACTTCTCGGCAAAGACTGGCTGCTCCGGCAGCGGCAGGTCCACAATTTCACGGCTGAGCATTGACAGAACTGTGTCGATGGTTGGTCTATCTTTAGGAGATTCTTGAACACACAATAAGGCAATGTGAATGCATCTCACAATCTCTGCCTGAAACTCTGAACTTGCTATGCTTTCATCCGCAAAGGCAACACCATTGTCTTCACTCCACAATTTCCAGGCCTGAAATTTTATGAAGCAATCATAATAACAGTGAGTAACTAATTTTTATGAATAAAGTTATGGCCTAAGAATATGAAAAAGATGAGAGCTTACATCTCCTAAAGGCTCAAAGACAAATCTTGGTTGTAATAATGTGTGTTCTTTTTTCCATTTACTATCTCCAGCATCAGCACACCGAAGCTGTAGACGTCCGATTTTCAGAGAATCTGCCTTCCATTGCGTATTCGGGTGCCATATATCCACTGCAAAACAATCGTTTTATTTAACAGTTAACAATATTAGACTACCAATGGTTGTTGGAATTCAAAATTCACTTACTATGTCCCTACGACCCTTGCAGTATTGCCATGATCCTCGTTGCCTCCGAATATTCTAGCCATTCCAAAATCAGAGATTTTCGGGTTCCAATCCTCATCAAGCAGAACATTACTCGGCTTGAGGTCTCGATGAATTATCCTAAGTCTGGAGTCCCTATGAAGATAAAGGAGGCCCCTCCCAATGCCCTCAATTATACTTGAACGTTTTGACCAATTTAAGACATTTCTTGATGGATGTTCAAGATCTACACACAATAACAAAAGCTGAAATTAGAACTCTGATGCAGAAAATGCTGTAATTACATTGAGATTAAGATGATGAAAACTGACCAAAAAAGACAAACATCCAAGCTTTTATTAGGCATGTATTCATATACCAGCATCTTCTCTTCTTTCTCTACACAACATCCCAACAATTTGACAAGATTTCTATGCTGGAGTTTGGAAATCACAACCACTTCATTCATAAATTCCTGCATTCCTTGTCCAGAAGCTGCTGATAATCTCTTCACAGCTATTTCTTTCCCATCTCCCAAATTTCCCTAACAAAATAAACCACACTTATCAGCACTATCTATTCCGCGATTCAAAATTTGATGCACAAGCGTTAAAGATTATACCTTGTAAACAGGACCAAAACCACCCCTCCCAAGCAGATTGTTTTTGTTAAACTGATTCGTTGCACTTGCAAGAATCTCAAAGGTGAACAACGGAACCTCTTCGAAATTAGCTTTCTTTGATTCATCATTGAGTATAAGTGCAGCTGAATCTGATGAGAATGTTTGCCCTGCTTCAATTACCTTTTTGTCTTGCGTTTTCTTCCTGATTTCACAAAAAATAAGTACAACATAAGATTGAAGCTAATTAACTTACTTATAATTTCCAATTACGTAATAGGCAAAATCTTACCTTTTCTCTTCGACATTCACCACCAAGCAATGAACATCAAAATGGCTATGGAAACAAAACCAACAACTACCGGCATTGTGATGAACAAATTTTTATCATTGTGGTTACCTGGAATAAAGGAAGAGTTCTTGTTTAAGCAAAGATAGGAAATACTAGTTCAAAACACACTAGCAGAACTTGTCAAATAAAATACCTAATTCTGAAGCCGATAAACGAATATAAAGATCAACACCAACACGATCAAAGTACTGAATATCAATCAAAATATCACTCCAAAGCATACAACCGATGCTAGAATCATGAGCATAAGCAATGCAAGAACAATTCCCGAAACACCTCCTCCTACACTCATCCACCTGCGACGAAGCGAACCTCTCCGCAAAATCCGGAACCTTCATAAACGGCAGCCTAAGAAACCCATGCCCGTTTCCCGTGTTACAATGCAGCTCACTTTTCCTCTTGCAACCGCTGCTCCAATTCCTGTTACCCCATTCACCCTCATCCACGGGCTCAAACAAGAACAAATACGTTCAGCCAGAGAATTACAGCTGCCAAACACTCCACACTTGCCGTAAACATCACACTCGTTCTGTGGAGCCATCCACACCGTATCCCAGATCTGCTTCTGCTCATCCCATAGCCTCTGCAGTAACGTCCCCGAAGAATTCAGGTCGATTTTCATCAAGAAATTCCCCTCAGGCGCCGTAAAGTAGGACGTCCCTGCAAATATAAGCATCTTTGATATCAGACCAATAAACTTGATCATCTGAACTTTTGCATATCAAATATTCTAACATACAGTATCACCAAGGGCGGATCTCAATGAGGGCGCCCTAATTTTTGGGGAAAAAAAATTACCTTAATTTTTTTTTTTAATGTCCACCGTCAGGCTTTCAGTTCTTTAGCGGGATTGGGGGAGTCGCCGGTTACGATTTGTACTGGAGTGATCTCCATTGCTGAACTGTATGTTGTGTGTGTGCGCTAGCCATTGTGACAGTTTCGTGTGGTGAGGAGAGATCATCCCGGATGTTGATTGATGGTTTGCCTTTTAATACGTGTAGGGATGAGATGAGCTTATTTACATTTTAAACTAAGGCTCTGTTTGTTTGGTTGCTTATTTGAATCCGTAACACATTATTTTTGAAAAATAATTCTAAAATATATGGAGGGTCACGTTTTGCACTTTATACTCGTCCAAACACTGGGTGGGTGCGCGATTTTGGTAAATATTTCTCGAAATTTTTTTTTTCCGCAGCATAAAATATAAAGTAGTATTAAATTTTTTATAGTCCTGTAACTTTGCATCGTTTTGAAATTGGTCTCGTGTATTTTGACTTTTTGATTTTGGTCATGTAAGTTTTTAAAATTTTTGAAATTGATCATTTCACCTGCTATAGCAGGTAACCAATCAGGTAACAACATATATGCAATTATTTTATTTTTTATTTTAATTTCAAAATACCACCTAAACTTTTTTAATCATAATAATTTTATGTCGAGATATTTTGCGTGTTTTTTAGGCAGGAATAGTGATTTTAATATTTTTAGCTTTTATTTTTTTGTTCTATATCTATTTCAGGCTTTTAGCCCGTCCTAATTTTTTATTCTGGATCCGCCATTGAGTATCACCTATCACACAATAAAGTATCAGTAGTAAAAATAACTAATTTACCTGCTTTGTCATCCACCACACTGAACCCATCCAGGTACGGAGAATACATGTCCTCAGGGCCGGTTATAAGGGTGTTCACTAAGCTCACCCGCACCGGGCCTCACTTTTTCCAGGGCCCCCAGACCCAAATTTTTTAGGCCCATTACTAGGTTTAAAAAAAATTAAAATCATAAATCTGATGCTAAGAATATACAACAACCGACAAAAAATCTTCAATTCTTCTTATCATCCTTAATTTTCTCAACCTCCATTAATCTTCCATCAATTTCTCTATTTTCCAATAAAATTCATCCTTAATTTTCTCAACCTCTATTAATTTTCCATCAATTTCTCAATTTTCCAATAAAATTACCGTTGATCTTCTGTCAGTCAGTTTGTGCATATAAATATGTATCCCAAATTAGAAAATAACTTCAATACCATGTTTAGGGTGTTTTTTTTAATATTACTATATTGCTTCTATAAAAACTAAATTGTTTCATATTCATTTACTTGGACCTCACTTAAGGCCTCATTTGAGAGTTCGCACCAGGCCACCAAATTCTCCCAAACGGCCCTGCATGTCCTGTACTCCAATCAGAATCAAACTGTTCCACGGCCCGCTCCTCCAGTGGGGCCGGCCGTTGTTCCAAACAATAATTTGTGGGATATTCAGAGCTTCAAGCCCTGCCCTGAAGCTCCCTGCTTCAGGATCAGAAGCACTTTTCCACGACGAAACGAGCACTTTTTTTCCCGTGTTTATGTTGTCGCTTATCCACATGGTAGGCAGGAAAACGTCCGAAGGCTGTGAGAATGACTCCCATATTGTGGCCCCCGTTGCGGCGTCGCGGAGAAGGAGGTTTCCGGTGTTTTGTATCTGAAGAGATGTGTTTGTGGAGATAGTGAGATTGGTGGACCAGACTGTTGTTGGAAAATATTAGAAAATTTAATAATCAAAATAAAACAAGGAAAAGATAAAAACGAAGATCAAAGGAAAATCACTTGAGGTGTGCTTGAAATGCACTGTCCTTAAGGATTTACACTTAGCAATCCCCCAGGATTCAACAAGTCTTCTAGGATAAACCTAGGATCAGGAGCAACATAATAATAAACCCAGCAAAAAGAATAGAAGAAGAAAATGATTTACGCAGCGTTTTTTCCTGTCATATGTTCTCAATAAACACTCTATTATATATAAAATAAAGCTGCAAGTAAAACCGTTTTTGACCACCTTAATAGTGATTTTAATTAAAAGATAAGCACGGTTATATTTTGAGAAAATATAGGAACTGATAGTGGTAGATAATCCTTATTTAACCGTGATTATTAGATGGGAATATTTGACTTGGTAAAATCTTTATTAAATATGATAAGATTTAATTTAATAAAATATTTTATAAGTTTTTAATTATAAATCATTTTGAAATACATATAATTTACAACAATCCCCACCTATTTCAAAATCATTTATAAAATAATTTATAAAGTCTTGAGAAAAAAATTTATAAAATGCAAAAATAAAATAAAAACAGCTGGGTATCACAGGACTATGTAATGCATCGAATCTGGTGTCTTTTGGACTATGAACCAGACCTAGAAGAGATAAGGTATAAATTACTGAGCATCGGTGAAACATATAGCTTTTATGAACCAATAACTCATTGTTGTAACTTAAATTGCTTACCCATCACATTACATGTATTTATTTGTTGCTCAACGCGGTTGTGCGCGAATAGGCCATGCGCGTGCCTGGTTATTCATGAGTGCTCTAGAGACTTAGCCACTGTCTCATAGGAGCGGCCCCACTCCACACTCATATAGGTGAGTTCATCAAAGTATATTCTGCAAATAATATACCACCCATAAGGGCTATGACTCATTAAAAGCTTTTAGCTTATCCTCCCAATTTGCAGTAAAGCCCCACACTTATTTTAGAAATCATTTGCTTTAAAGCACTACACATCTAGGAAGGGATATAATTTAAGGTGCTAGCAGAACTAACAAGTGGCTTGTTATTACCCATATGAACCTTATTCATGGGATTTCTAATCACAAAGGTTGGGTTCCTACCACTGTTAATTTTCAATTGGCTTGTCTCATTCCTCTTCAATTAAGACTAGTCAAATCATTTCATCTTCTACCAGAAGGTTAACCATTTAATTATCTATTTTACCATTGAAAGTTTTATTTTTACCAATGGTTATTGCATCTTAGCAATCACAAGGCATTGACAACAGAGTGTTCGTTTCTCATCACATTGGAATGCAAGCTAAGCAATTTCTTAGCTTCATGGCCTCATTGCCAGATAATTTCAGAGCATAAAACTCTGACATCATAGTATATTTAATAATTATAGTTTGTGCATCAAATTCTCAATAATTTGTGCACACTCAAATTGAGCCACAAGGTCACCTTGATATCCAAACTTTCTACTTCAAGAGAAGTAAAATCACTAGATAACAAAATTAATCATATTCCTCATGTCACTCATATAAATCTCATAATCTAAATAGCCTTTTAAAAAATTCTTTAGACGTCCATTTGATGAATAAAAAGTTTATAAACAAAAGATAATTTAATTAAATCTCAAATGGACAAAATTGTATACACTTGTGAAACAATGTCAAAATAATAAAAGTTTTGTTTTGGGGTAAAAAAAAAAATTGAACATCCATTCACAACCAAATAGGTTTACAACCTGATGATAAATCATGTAAAAATCATGTTTCAAATTTGTTTAAAGACTGAATTTCAATAGAAAGAATCTTTCAAAAGTATTGAATCATTTGAAATAATATAATCTGAAAAGGTTTCAGAAATCCTTCTCAAACAAGGTAAGTATAAAATTAATTTGCAAAAATTCTTTTCACCCACATAAATCATAAGTTGTGCATGATAAAATTAGCTCTTAAAAAAATACAAATACAAAGAATTCAACATTATTCGTCTCGACAATCAAAAATTACCATCCAACACATCACTTCTCAACAACATAAATCTATAAGCATGCTAAGCTCAGGAAAACCCATAAACATGGAATCAAATATTTGAGAGTTGGATAACTTCACATAAATATCCCATTTAGATTGCATCACAGAGTAAAATGTACACTATGCAGTGAAATCATTATTCTGTACAAATATATATTTACATATATATGACCAAGTTCACAGAAAACCACATGCAATAAGAATGAACGAAAAGGAATTAACAATAACATAACATATAAATTTTTATTTTATTCCTTTTGAACACCTGAATTAGAAAACACTATTCTTTTTTTCTTTTTTTAATCTGTACGTTGAAAACATCACAAATGGATCAAGACCAATTCTTAAAGAAAATATGAATTCCTCATGCAATCCATATATAAAAGATAAAAAAAAATGCTAACACAGGACCCATAATCTTGAAAGACACACGAAGTATATTAACAATAAATTAAAGTTGCAGCATCCCAAAGAATTAAAGGTGTCATGCTACAATGTTTTAATTTCAAGAATTTCTTCTTTCAATAATTACACAAGATCAAAAAATTAAATTGCTTCTTTCCACGCTATGAATCAAATTTAAATCTAAACAAGTAACACAAGAGATCTCAGATGGTTATCTTCAAACAAATCATGGTTATTAATCTTCAACATCTAACAATAAAACAATTCATTAATTATTCATTCAGTAACTTACCAGGTTTGATGAGACAATTTATGATTAGCAAAGATCAACCATTCTTCGTACTCAATTACCCATTAATCAAGCAATCTCTGCTGCCGTTGTTATTCCTTGAGAAAAGCTAATGGGAATTTCACACCCGCGAGAACCTTTTGTGTGAGTTGTGACTAGATGGAAGTGCCATCTGATTGGGGAGAACATTCGATTAAACGATGGAGGAACTCGATCTGCATCTGCTTCTAAATCCATCGCTCTCTCTTTTTCCTATTTTCTGATAGGTAAAGCAAATATGATATGATCCGGGATTCAATAATTTTCATCAATTTGATAAATAGTCACTATATCCCACTATTGAATAACAAGAAATAAATCGATGAAGAAATATACTGGATTTGAAACTAATTAGACTTCCATATACCACAACTATACTCAAATATTATATGTTTATATGTATGCGTGCGTATATTAAAAAGAATTGTAAGATAATGAAATTAACAAGAGATCAGATGAGATTATAGATAAACAAACTCCATTCTGGCGAGTGCGACATTGATGCGCGGGATCCAAAGAGAACGTTGGTAGCTGTTCGTTCCTACTCTGAATATTTTGTAACTTTCAACAACGCAAAATTAAAACCCCAATTCGTTTCGGAAGCGACTACATCCATGGCGGCCAAAGCGTAGGGAGAGTTTTTACTATTTTTCTCTGTAATCTCTATCTCAAAACTATCGAATCACCTTCTTGAGTTTTAAATCAAATATCACTTTTTGTATACAGATAAAAAATTTGAATATTGGGTGATTGTAAATCCTTTAAGATTGTTGGAAAATATTAGAAAATCCAATAATCAAAATAAAAAAAGGAAAAGATAAAAACAAAGATCAAAAGAAAAACTTTGGCTTGGCGTCTTTGAAATGAGACCGGTCTTAAAGATTTACACTTAAGAATCCCCGGGATTCAACAAGTTTTCTAGGATAAACCAGGATCGGAGGACGAGAATAATAAACCCAAAGAAAAAGAATAAAAAAAAGAAAATGATTTCTGCAATTTTTCCCGTATCATCTATTCTCAATAAACACTCTATTATATATAAAATAAAGTTCGCAAGTAAAAACCATTTTTAACCACCTTAAAAATAAATGAATGCACTTCATAGTAATTTTAATTAAAAAAAAGATAAAGACGATTATATTTTGAGAAAATATGTGAACCGATAGTGGTAGATAATCCTTATTTAACCGTGATTATTAAATGAGAATATTTGACTTGGGAAAATCTTTATTAAATATGATAAGATTTAATTTAATAAAATATTTTATAAGTTTTTAATTATAAATCATTTTGAAATACAAATAATTTACAACAATTGGTTTCTTGAATTGGTGAGTACGAGGTTTCCGTCTTTGGATATGGTTGCGGAGCTGGATGAATCGGTGAGGGGGTTGTTTCTGTTGGCGATCCATACTGTGGTTTGTTCGGAGACGTTGTAGAAGACGGCTAAGTAGCGGTTGGTGGTGTTTTCGGGGGTGAAGAATCCTAATTTGAATATGTTTTTTGAGGATACTATGGTGTCTGGATCTTTAAGTACTAAATTGGGGGTTAATGTGTCTGTTTCCAAGCTGAAACAGAGAAAAGGGAGGCTAATAACAGAGAGGATGAAAAGATGGAGAAATGCTTGAATCGTTTTCGGATTCATTGTGGTTAATTTGGTGGGATTGGAGTCGGTGTGTTGGTTGACTTCATTAATTATGTAGTGTAGATGTTTTTTTTATTTTGAATACTTGGGTTGGTAGTTCCATTAAATATGAAGGCGGCCATCTCGTGGAAATGAAGGTCAACTAAAGTCGTCGAGTAAATTTAAAGATGACATCTGACCCCATTGGAGAAGAAAAACTACTCCGTATGAAATGGAGAAGAAAGGTTACATGATTAGTTGACTTTGAAGTCTTTTCCTACCCAAACTGTTTTTGTTCTTTTTATATCGTTTTTCTCCATTTTTAGGGCCGCTGGTACTGTAGGAGTCTCTTGGCCTTGGCGCAAACGCAAAGGGGCTACGACTTTACGCGTTTTACTTTTACGGTAAAATTTAATTTCAAATCATCATACAATACAAGTGGGTCTGAAATTCATGTTCACGTTATTTGTTTTGTGTGTACCTGTGGCTGTGGTGGGATTTAGGGAAAGAAAAAAGAAAAATATCTACTTCAGGGTCCCACCACTAATTGATTTCTAAAGGTTGAACTCGGTGCTATAGAAGTTGGATGTGTTTCATGTGCACCCGGGTGCAATATGCACTCATAATATATTTTAAAAGCGTGTAACTATACAAAATAGAAATGTGTAATTACTCAAAATAGAAGCATGCAAACTATGTTCTCATATTAACAGTTGCACTTTTTATGTGTACATAAGTCACATTTTTTAGCATAATTCTTCACCTCTTGAGCTTTTAGATGAGACGAGATTTTTTTCATTAATAATAATATAATTTAATTATATTTTAAACTTATAAATATATTTAGGAGTAAGATAAATTATACAAATCAATATTAATCATTTTTAGTGGGTAAAAATGTTATGCTCAAATTATACTTTGTCTCATTGTGAAATCGTCTCAAGCAAATATGTCTCTGATTCGATAACACTTACAAACAGTATTTTTATCACCTTTTTCCTTTTTATTTATTCAGTGATATTTAAGTGGTGTTTTGAATCACTGCTTTGCATTAAAAAAACAATTTAAAAAAAGAAAAATAGTTTTAACTATTCCAATTATGTTTCAAAACATTGCTCACTGTGATCAAATTCATCATCGTCAATTCACATCTGTAGAGGGCACAACATTGGAAAATGGGCCCAGGGACGAGGTTGACACATATCGCATCCGGACTTTATGTTTTAGAAACAATAAATTAGTCTTAGTGGCTCCGGATCATCATGCTTTAGGGATATTGATAAAAATAATAAAATGTTTTGACTATTTTATCCTTGTCTATATTATTATAATTTTCACACTCATTAAATATTTCCCACCATTTTCTGAGAAATTACAATCAAGGTTAAGATTCAAGGGAAATAGTTTCAGAAAGAACACGGCATTTTCTTGATAGAATCCAAACTAAAATACGAAAGACATGAACTTTGAGAACTCAAGCTTAATTGTCGTAAATAACACGGCATATATAGGACCCAACCCTACAATTACAAAGCTATTATTGGGAGTACTTAGCAGTTAGCAAATATTGGTTTTCCCAAACAAGATAAAAAGAACTCGATTGGATAGTTAATGTAGTAATATCTTAAAGTATCTAGTTGAGTCGTCACATTTCAAGTAGCCAGCGGATTTAATTTCAATTTCGTCAGCATCCACACAAGTTGTAGTATATTCACATGTCACTAAAATAGCAATGGTGAGGGAAATTAAATAAACCAATTAATTCTGCACCTCTTTATAATTTGGACTTTTAAATGAAATTAAATTCTTTCATAGTATCAAAGCATTTGGCTTAACCCAGATCTTGGATTTGATTCCCGTGAAAAACACTCTACCCACTCGTTGGACTTTCTTTTCAGAGGGCAGAGACGATTCGTCCCATGAGTGAGGGGAGTATTGAGAAAAATTAAATTAAAAAAATTAATTTCAACTCTCTACAAGTTCGAATTTTTAGATGAGACGGAATTCTTTCAAGCAATATAAATGCTTTCCAAAAGAAAATATAAAGAATAGCAACATAATTTTGTTTGACCTACTTGCATCAATTTGTAACAATAGCCACCGATAGATGAACTAGAACGACTCCCTTTTAATTTGCATCGTTCTATCAGCTGGTAAGAGTTTTTTCAATAAAAGTTGGATTCAAGTTCATTTAATACCATCATCATTTACTCATACATAGTCATGAATTATAATCACCGCATTCATTCACGATTTTTACGCACGATGAATGGGGGTCTCAAATTGTGTTTTTATGTCAACATAATACAATAAGAAAAATACAACACGACACGATAAAAATACATGCTAACACGAACATAAATTTTTTTTGTATCAAAACAACGCAATTAAAAATGTAATTAAAAATAGACATTACATATTAATGCATGTCACACCACATGACACATTAAAATCGAAAAAGGAAAAAAGAAAATATAGAGTCACGTATGCAATGTAAACTGCTTTTGAGTTCAACAAATTGACGAACGCAATAGACCTCAACACTAACGCTAATATTCATATCGATTTTTTTGTCCTATCTGAATTTATCACTTCAATTGATGAGGAATGACCTGGAAATATTATATTAGAACAAAAATTATTGGAGAAACTTATTTCGGAATAATTAATTAATTATATAATGCATTACATACTTTGATTTCGTCTTGTTTGAATTTTCTTGATGGATATCTAGGATCGTTAATTCTGGAAGAAAATCAAAATGTCCAAAATAAATGCTCGGTTCGGTCAATCTTCGACCATGAATACATAAAGAATGATAGATCCAGCCCAAAATATAACTCTACTATTTTTCACATGGATTCCCAAAATTACAAATTACAAAATAATTAATTGGGCCTGCCCTGCCCAGCCCAATTATCAAGCTAATTAATCGAGAAATTGAAATTATAAAATTGGTTCAATCTGAAAAATCAGATCAAGAAACTAAATTGGTTTGGTGTGAATCCAGATAACGAAACGTATCGACATCTTTCTATATGTGCACGTTTTATTTTTAAAAACAAATTAATATAGTGGTATTTTACACAATAAATTACTAATTTGGAGCATAATTCCATGAGATGAGATCGGATTACTGTATTGAATGGGACATATCCACCCATGACCCAATTTATCGTGACAAAGTTGGATATTATATTTTATTTATTCGTCGAATCATTTTGCTTTGGTCTCGATAAAGCATGGGCCTCAGTTTCCCCCAACTAGAATATGTCTGTTCATACTTCTGTAATTGAACAATATTTCAACTCGTTTAATTTAAACAATTAATAATTTAGAATAAATTGCAATCACGCTATTTGAAAGTCGAACCACGAGAAATCTGGTTATGTGAAAAGAGATAACAATTTCCTATCCTGTTTGCAAATTATATTCAATAAGTTGAAGTATTTATTTTTTAAAATATTTATGTTTGAAGGACTTTTGCATGAAACCGTCTCACCTTGAGTTGTGTCAGATAAGTTGGGTAATAATATAATGGTGTGTTGGCCGACTTTGGTCTGACCATCTTTCCAAATGTGTACTAAAACAATAGTCCAAGAATGGAACAATTATTGAATAAGTAGGCCCAAAAATGAAGACGAAGGCCCACTAATCCCAACGGACAAGACTTGATTATACCCGATCGCCCATCGTTGTTAATTTCGATTCTTTATAATTGAAAAATGGAGTACTTTATTTTTATATTTTTGTTGCAAAATATGCATAACAGTATTATGACAGTATCAACACTGCACGTGTTCAAAAAATATAAATTATAAATATGCATAATATAAATTGCTCCTTTTGATAATCTTTACTTTTTTTTTTTTTTTTTTTTTTACACTTCTTGTATGAGACAATATTATATATGATTTTGATATGAAGTTTCAATATTGAAATTTCATATGGTTCTAATAGATTTTTTTACCTTGGTCTCGAACTCAACTCAACCCGACTCAAAATCAAAGTGGTTCATGGTTCACCCTACCAACGATTGATGGTTTAGGGTTTACGGGTTTATGGTTTAGGCTGGTTTGAGAATGTCGCCACATGTTTATTAGAACATGCTTGAGCCTAATATTAGGCTCCATATCAGAACTGATATTATATTTTTTTTTACTCACTAATCAAATTTAATTTTTCCTTTACTACTTAATACTCCTCCGTCCCCTTATAATTGTCCCACTTTTCTTTTATAGACGTCCCATTATAATATTCTCATTTCATAAAATGAAAAATAACTCCATTATTCATAATTTTTATCCTCACATTTTACATAATATTACAAAAAATAACACTCATTACTCCACTCGTTATTCTACATATCTTTTTATCTATCTTAATATCTAAAACTATTCATTCATTTTTATTATTTTATTATTATCCCTTAAAAAAAAACACGAGGGCGGAAGGAGTAAATTTTTATATGTTTCACAAGAAAATCCCACTACTTCCATTTCCTCCTTATTTGTTTATCCAAAGATGATTACATTTGCTAGGCTACAATTTTATTTTGCAACTTGCAAAGTAGGCACATGCTATTAATCCGACTATTCCCAAACTATAAGATGGACTCTCAATACCTCAATATTACATTTCATTAATACACACGACATGTTTTTCTTTCTTTTCAATCCAAAATCTTTCACAGATTAAGAAGCGTTATTTGAAAACAAATTCTTTCTTATACAGGAAAGTGGTGCCAACTTTCCAGACGATAGAAGCAACAACAGAAAGAAGGAAAGGAAAAGGACAAAAAAAACTAGACCATTAACGTAACAACCCACTCCCTCTCTCTAAAAATTTCACCCCTAGAAAGAAAAATACAAATCAAAGCTCAAGTTGCTTTCGTACTCCGTATAAGAATAAGAAGCCAAACAAACAGCCCTTTTACCAATTTGCAACTTGCACTCTTTCCCTTGTTTCAAATTCCCCTGTTTTCTCCTGTCAAAAAAAAAAAAAATCCCCTGTTTCTTACTTCAATATATCCCCTGTATTCCCCTGTTTTTATGTAAAACAGAAGATGAAGAAATGTGAGCTTTGCAAGAAGGCGGCCAGAATATATTGCCACTCGGATCAAGCAAGTTTGTGCTGGGATTGTGATTACAGAGTTCACACCGCTAATTTCATTGTCTCCAAACACACCAGAACTCTTCTCTGCCATTCCTGCCAGGGCCCCACTCCCTGGACCGGGTCCGGGTCAAATTTCGGCCCGACCGTCTCGGTCTGTGATACTTGTGCTAATGGAAGAAACACTGATCCACGAAATGGGAACGCTCATGATGATGATGATGTGGATGATGATGATCATACCCATGATGATGATGATGATGATGATGATGATGATGATGATGATGATGATGATGGTGAAAATCAAGTGGTGCCTTTATCTCTGGAGCCTTCTTCCAGCAGTACGGAAGGATATTCTTCTTCCGGGTTTTCTAGGTCGAGTTTGGGGTCATCTAAAGCTACGACTTCAACTGAAAGTTTAAGCTTTTCTTCCTATGATGTATGTTCTTTCTTGCTCTGTTTTAAAGTTAAAACTATTCTTGTTTAATTTTGAACCAACACTTTAGCATATTTTGTTTACAGGAAAAGAAGGCGGTAGAGAAGAAGGGTGGGTTGAGATCATGGAAATGGCGATAGTCAAAAGATGAAGGATGGATGGGCCACGTGGCCTAATCATGTTTATCATGTCCATGTTTTAACTTGTAGTAAGTGTATAGAGCAGCCATCAGATTGCACTTAATTCAACATTATTTATGGCTGTATTTTGAAACTCTACAAAATAGCTTTTAAAATTATTTTTTTTTTAAAAATTGTGAGAGATAACTTTAAAAATAAATAATTTCAGAAGCTGTTTTTAAAGTTTCAAATCACACATTTAATATCATGTTCAATGAATCTATTTTTATGTTCCCGTCCACTCGGCACATTTTATTTTTCCTCACACTAGACGGTGTAGTGCCATTGACTTTCTTGGTTTTTTTTCCTTAATACTTTATATTCTTTAATTAATGTATAAGGGTTTGAATTACTTTATTTGTAAAAATCGTAGCACAATATAATTATTATGAAAAAGAGTAATGAAAATTATTACAATTCATATTGTTTAACAGTTTTTATACGTTCGTAATAAAAATAGAGGTAAGTAATTGATGTTTTTATACGTTCGTAATAAAAATAGAGGTAAGTAATTGATTAGTCATTTGTAATCACTTACTCAATTCTTATCATAAGATGTATATTTTTAATTTTTTAATAAAACAATAACAAAACAATCAATAATCTCATAATGATTGATCCCTTAATAATATTCATTACAATTACTAACATTGTAATGATTGATTCCTCTATAATATTCATTACAGTTACTATTTACATGTTATATCAAGTGGGCCTAAGTAACACTTTGACCCACCTATTCTAAATTGGTCAATTTTGCCAAATAAAATTCAACAACTAGATTTTTTTTTCATGGATCACTGAAAAAGGTTATTAAAAAAATATTAATTCATGTGATAAAAAAATATTAATTGTAAATTAATACTAATACTATTCAACTTATGAGTCAAAATTATACCCTTAGCTTAAGTTTTTGCCAAATATATTATGTTTCCCTCACAACAAAATTATAAAGATTACATTTTTTTATAGCATAATTTTACATTCCATTCTATATTTATAGAGACATTCCATTCTATACTAACTAATGGACATAATATTTTAATAATAATATTAAATATATATATATAGATCCATATTAATTTGTATCTCGTTTAAATTATAACTGACTCATACGAATTTTTATCGTAAATTTATATTATCGCTAATAATCTGCATTGCACCAAACAAATCTGGGTAAAGACAAGGCACCTACCAATTGTGGGGTAATCATCAATTATTTGATTAAGGCAAGTGTTACTCAGTTCTTGATCCGGATTCTTGAATCGCTCAATTGGGACACTAGCAAGATGAGGGTTGACTTGTAATAGTTGTCTGCCTAAATAATAGCCACACAAGTTGCCAAGATATTATATATATTGTCAGAAAACTTGTGACTCACAATTTTCTGAAAATTTCAAGGATATCAATATATTTTGACAACTTAATTTCGCAATAACATGAGACAAATTTATAGATTTTCAAAACGAAATAAGTGCGGTAAGGGGTGAAGTAGATTTTCCTACTCAAAACAGTGATATGTTTTCTCTATTTAGAAAGTTGAGATATTCGGTATTACGCATAGTGTCACATTTTTTTATTCGATAAACACTCTTGCGTGAAACCGTCTCGGTCTCATACGAGTTTTTGTTAATAGCGCTCTATAATAATAATTTAAAGAAATCATTTTTTACATTTTATTTCGATTTTATTTTTTTATATAAACCTGATTTAATGAAAGACTTGGATCCGTGATCTGTATTTACTTTTGTCCATTCAAAAATGAGAATCTCTATATTCCAATTGGATTCTATACCAATCCAATTGCATTCTCACAGCCCACAGTTTTAACTCCTGGAATCACACGGGACGCTAGCGATCACCATCAAATGCAACACTTAGTCGAGGTTCTCCTTTAAAAAAAAAAAAAAAAAATAGCTAAAAGAAATTCCAAATAGACACAAGCGTGTTTATTGCAAAAATTGAACGGTTATTAAGGGATGAATGAATACTTAGAACTCAACATCAAACATGTCACGCCAATTGTAGTTGTAACTGCGCATGAACCTGGACCTGTTCATTTCAAATCGGACAACGATGTCTTAAAGCTGGATTCATTTCTCATGCTACATGTGTCCATACTGTTTTTTATACACCTATTCCAACCCCCCTTGTCTTGTTGATTAAAAAGATTTAGATCTGAAGAATCAAATTGTAGGATGAACTTTTCATGAAAACATGCATCACAAAAGTATACATCTGATCCCTTCATTTCTTCTTCTAATCTCGGAACTCGTGTTAATGTGAACTCAGTACCCGTTTGGTATGACTAGAGAATGATAATAGTAATGAGTATCATTGAAGGATTAATCACTAATGATTATTTATTGCATTGTCATTGCTTAATTAAAATATGAATAATGATGTGAAGTGAGTTTTTATTCTCATTATTTGTGTATTATAACTACCCATCAACATTAATAGAAATTATTCCTATTAACTTTCAATATTTTAAAGTAGAGTTGAATTTGAACCATTGTAGGTTCAAACGAATCAAGTTCGAACTCAGTAATATTTGATTTGATTGAACTCGATTACATCCCTAAGTATAAAATGTTTAGTTGAGGCCCACCCCGCACAAGTTTGTCAACTCGTTGAGGATAGGGAAAATAAACTATTGATCCCAAATTATGGATTGATCTCAACAGATTCCATGTATGGAGAATTTAAATAATTAGTACGGCCGACACATTCACGTGCCTAACACAGTACCCATTAACAAAATAATCACCATCATAATTATACAATTAACAAGTTGATTGCAAGTTGCACATAATTAGGGAGAAAGATTGGTTGTTTATTTATCAATATGGGGGACCAAAGATTGAGGGGAGTTCACAAGATCTAATGCCAAGAATCTTTTAATGTAAATATGCACAGGGTACGGGGTGATTCACTACAGGGAGTGATAATTTTAAGTGTATCAAATGATTATTTTATTCTTAATCATATTCAGTTATTTTTTTATTTAAGAGTATAGGATAATTTTAATTATAAAATTCTTATCACCCATATATGATTCACTCCACTGATCATTCCTCATATACACCATCCAAAAGATGTACTTGAATTGACAGTACGTCATTCCAGGGCACTAACACCGTACGTTCGTTCAACCCACTGATAATTATGAATCATTTATATTCTTTTGTGCATTATTTATTTCACTAGCTTTTGAGCTTTGCATAGCTCCAGGGGCAATTGCAGATTCTTATACTGTAACGCCCGTGATTTTTTTTTTTCCTTTTAATAATATGCTTTTCAAAATAAAAATATATGTATACACTAATTATATATACATTTTTTTTAGGTTATAATAAATATACATAATATTTTAAAGATAATTATGAATATACTTTTTAAGGGTATCCTTCCGATTTTTCACGTGAAAAATAAAACTTCAACCCCAATTAACTCAAAGGTTGTTGTGATATGGTCTTTCATTCTTCTATTAAGGCCACGAGTGAGATTTTAATGACCCATATCTCCATGAATATCTCAACTGAAACCTACACCGCTCCTGCTATATATTTTGCCAAGACTTGAGTCTATTCTTATTCCTCGAAATTTCTCGCTCGTTCAAACAGTCGGCCATCTCCTTTTAATTTTATATTATTAGGAAACCATTGTTAAGTGCGTGTACTGCTCTCGCTGAACTTCAATATTGGCGTGAGGTAATTTGTTTAATTGAATTACTGTTAACGTCTTACTATTAATTCTCTGTAGGAGTATAAAATTATCATAAGTTTCTAGTATATATTTTTTCGTGATAAATTCAACAAGCCAGAGACGTTACATATTATGCACTCCTCTGTTTCGTGCCCATCCCGACTCAACACAACTGTTTTGATTAACTTTTGATTCGTACTTGATTAAATTGGGCCTCTTCACTTTTATTATTGTACTACTAAAACCTATAAGCATTTATTATTGTACTACTAAAACCTGTTCATTTTATCACAGTTTTTCATTGGAGATCTCTCCTTCCCCCTGGATAGATGTGAACCACACATTAACCTAATATTCCCTAAATAATATCTCGTGCTGGCCCGTTGTGGTTCACTGCCGCGTCTACTCATCACTAAAAAAAGGAGAAAACATTCTCCTCCAAAAATCCTAGTCCATCTACTGGAAGCATCAGAATTTTGGCCTCAATTTCCCCTCATCTCTCCTTCACGACCAGTCATTTTTCCCCATATTAATGCCATCAAAATAGTCAAAAGCACCTTTTCACCCTATGCTAGCTCGCCTAATGGGGGCGAAGCCAATGACAACCTATTGTTTTATGCTATACAATAACACAATCACAATAAAATAGAATAAAGTTAAAACTAAAGGAACCAAAAAACAAGATCACATCAGGATGCATGGAGGAGAAACATAAAATAGAGAAGACAGAGCTGCTTTACAATAATCTCCATCAGATGCAATAAAACTGAAAGAGCTTTTTGCAAAGTAGTTTGAAAAGCAGTATGATGATTTCAGGATTTAAACAAAATAAAGTAACTCATCAACAATGATGATCATTCAAACTTCAGTACTTCACAGAGAGGAAATACAGCAGCCAATCCCATAAAAAGGAAAGAAAAACCTCGACTCAAGCACACAATCCCATTCACACTAACAAATATTCATGATGATCACTTCACCGTCTCTGGAAAATCCATCCCCTCAAGAAGTCTTCTCCACATCTGCATTGCACTTAAGCTTAATAATGAGTTGTGAGACCAAATTATACATAAAAAGCATCATATCTTTCGACCGAAGTTTCCTCCCACAATAGCCCCTGAGAGCAAACCAGCCACAGCAAAAAAACAAATAAATATATATAGTTACATCTTCCCCCTTCCCTTCCTTAACTAGCAGACAGCGAAGAACCTCCTAAACTCCCCCTAATCCCTTCATCATGCCAATTCCTCCCAAACCTTTCATACAAAAAATCCTACTTAAGCATCAGTAACACTGATAAATGGTAATGGTATTTTTCTAACTATACAGCAATTCCAGAGTACCACATTAAATTTCTTCTCACTATTTCTATTGGTTAAAATGTTTTGACGATATTTAGGGGCATCATAATGCAATGAAGGGTGACAATAAGCTATACTTGACAAAGGACTTTCCATGCAACTTAAAACATATAGCCTTTCCTTTTTCACTATGTGGTCAGCAGATAAAGACGTTTTCCAGTCCCACCGAATTTTAAAAGTTTCAAAAGGCCAAAAGCAGAGATCCAACAAAATGGAAGCCTATTAGTAATTCCAAAAGGCCCCATGCCATCAGTCATCAATGCCTTCATTGAAATTATATGATTAGGAGAGGGCTGTACATTAGCTCTCTTAACTTGGACATGCATTGAAACTTACAATCAATTTAATTTAAAAAAAAGACTGACAATCTGTTTTTCTTTTGCTGCACTCAATCAAAATCATTTGCCATGTTTATCAACAGATGATTCAAATACTTGAAATCTTCTTCCTCTACGCGTGTATCAATTTTCCTTTGGGTAGTAGAATAACAGGAATTTCAAAAATCAAGCCAGATGCAGAGAGTATATTCCAATATGTTACAGATCTTAAGTAGTTGCCCCAAAAAATTACTCCCTCCGTCCATTAAAACTGTGCTCACTTTCCTTATTTGTCCGTCCACCAAATGTGTGCTCATTCCTTTTATCTCTACCCTCCAACCATCACTTAATTACCCATGTTGTCATTGTACTTTACCCACAAACTTCACTTTATCTATAAATGGACTCCACAATACCCTATAATACCCTTTACTTTATCTACTTATTCTTATAACCTGTGCCCAAAGAATTGAGCACATTTTTGGTGGACGGAGGGAATAGTTGAAAGGTTCATTTTCCATTGAATGTCACTTAACAAAGGAAACAAGGCAACATCAATAAAACTGAACCACAAAAGCTAGTCCACGGAGACGTCGCAAGCTCTCAACATCTCAGTAACACATCAGCTTCCAAATCCAGCTTATATGGATAGCATGACTGGTGTAATTATATGCTGGTAAATTGACATATGTATTATATTATTATTTCAGTAGTTAAATTTAAACTGAGATGTTGCAACTAGACATAGTTAATCATAAATGTTATTAAGTTTAGTGTCAGCAAGTAGATTACAAGCTCAGATCCAATATTCAGAAAGAGAAACATCATTACCTCCAGCAGCAGCAGTATCATATATGCACTCTGTTAGGTGGGTTAAAAAACATCTCACAAGTTCATTGATTTATGTCAATTGTTTTAACTATAATTAACAAGGACTTGCAAGTTGCAATTAGTTCTACTCAGATTCACCGACCTGATAAGTAATGACCTTCATCATCTATTTATAGTCCTTGTCCATCTCAACTTTCATTCAGTTCAAATAACACCAACGCTCTGCAGCCTCACTAGGAAATAAAGGTCTACTCTCGGGGTTACCCATATTTCCAACATATAGGTGCATTTTCCAGGAACAATACATATCTTGAGCCAAATCACATAACCCCACATATCAAAGACAATTAACAGCATTCAAACTTGAAACACACATAACTTCTCTCAAGTTGAAATCTTTGACGGCATACTACCACACATCGATCGAATAAAAGTACACAACAAATAACACAACTTAATACCTGAAAGCAATTCTAAGCTTATACTTTACCTGCATTCTTATCAGCAGCATCAAGAAACACTGCCTCCTCTTCCTCAGGAACCGGATGCAGAGCCGAGGCATCCTTATCAACAGCCTTTGCCGAACCCCCACCTACATCATCACAATCCACATCTTTCTCATCTGCAAACCTGACCACAACAACAGGGCAAACACAGTGATGCACGCAATAATCACTCACACTCCCCAGCCTCCCTTTACTACTCCTCCTGGACGCTCCGAATCCTCTGCTCCCCATGATCACCGCACTCAAACCAAGCCTCTCCACCTCCAAGCACAGCCTCTCCTTCATATCGTGATCCTTCACAATATGGATCTTAAACGGAATATTCCCTTCCACCAAGGGCTGCGCCAAGTCATTCGCTTTACTAGTAGTGAAATTGTCGAAATCGTCCTCGAGTTTCTGCTGCGATTTTTCATCACTGGTGTCGTGGGAGACGTCGATGGCGCCCCAATCGGCACCGTACAGCACGGAGGTTGGGCGCACGTGTAGGAGGATGACGGCGTCGCCAGGGCGGAGGTAATTTTGGACAGCCCACTTGACGGCGTAGGCGCTCTCGTCACTGAGATCGACGGCGATTGCAATCTTGCGCTGTGCGCCGGCGGTGGGAGTTCCGGAAGGATAGCGAGGAGAGGCTGGTTGATGGAGAGTCGCGGATGGGTGGCGGTCGTTTTCCGCCCGAGGTTTCTTTGGGGACGCCATGCAGTGAAATTGAATTGATTGAGATGTTTAATTTGAGGGGAAATGAATTAGGGTTTTTAGTGAACAGTGGCAACTAAATTGGGGATTTTGATGATCCGATTGTGAATTTAGGTGACCCTTGCTGTTTTTTCTGATGAAGGACTAAAAGCACTGTGTGAATTCGCTCCAGAACGAGAGAGGTTCGGTTTGGAATCGGGTGCTTTCGGTGTACATATGCTAAAAAACGAGTTGACTCTTGAAGTAATTGATATATTTCCTTGTTTCTTTTATTCCTTTTTCCAAAGGAATAGCAAAAGAATAGATTTTGGTTTTGTATCTTTTTATTCCCCAGCTTTGTAAATTGTAATGAGAAAATATGCTTCATTATTATCAACTCTTTATCCAAATCAGGATTTTTTTTTTCTTTTTCAGAAAAAAAGCCTTTTATTTTTGTTATTTTTTTTCTTTCATCAAAATATTTGAGCTTTCGGGAGTTTGTGTGAAATATTTTTTGAAATAATGTAAAATAATTAGTAAGCTAAATTCATTAACTAATAATGTAAAAGTGTTTGGTTACAATTTGAAAAAAGAGAATACTCACAATAATTTTTTAGAGATTAGTTTTATTTTCTCAAAAAATAGTAAAATTTTCACAAATTTAATTATTAATTATTATACTTAAATGTCATGATATTTATATTAAAAGATTTTTTTAGGATGATGAAAATAAACTCAAATATATTTTTTATTGATCGCATTTTACTAGGAATGAAGGGTCATTTCATTTTTTATCAAAAAAAAAAAAAAGGACTCATTTCATTTTAGACCATTTTGAGCCCATTGGAAAATGTAAGGGCCTGCGTAGTAGCAGAATTCTCCTCCCTCAAGTTTTAGACGAAATTATCTTCTGGGCCCACCTGGAGAATTGAGAAGTTGAAAGCCTATCCATTTCCAGAATACACGTGCCCGAATATTCGCAAGATTAAACTCACCGCCTGTTACAATCGCTCATTCCCGACTCCACTTGGGAAAGGCCAGAAAGGGAAAATCGCAATTCGCCTAGGACATGTTTGGCAAACCAATTATCTCGCTTCCTTAGAAACAAAAACCAAATCAGATCTAGGGTTTAAAAAATTGCGTCTATCTTCCCCAAATTTTCCCAAATCAATTTGTTTTCTTCTCGGTAGTTCTTTGTTGAATAGTACAGAGAACAAGATGCCTCAGAGACACTCGAAGAACAATAACGATTTAGCGTTCTTCACGTATGATGAGAAGCGGAAGCTAGGGTATGGCACGCAGAAGGAGAGATTGGGCAGAGATTCAATTAAACCGTTTGACGCATGTTGTCTCTGTTTGAAGCCCTTCATAGAGCCTTTGTCCTGTACCAAGGGCCATGTTTTCTGCAAAGAATGCATTCTCGAATTCCTCCTGGCACAGAAGAAAGACATTAACCGGTTGTTCTCTTGAACTTTTTACTTTGTTATTTACTTTTGTGCGTTTAATTCTATTCATAGTTTTTATATTTGTTATATGTTGGAACTTACTGTTAAGATATGTGATTGGGTGCTACTGAGTTACTACTTTATTAAAATTCAGCAAGCAGAGAAGCGAACGATACGTGCTGTATGTTTATGGTGAATTGGATCGCCCGCCTGTGTCTGTTGGTATTGTGTGATGTTTAACAGTGTTGTCATTAACTTTTGCTTGATACACCAAAGCTTCCAATAACTCTAAATACTGTGCTTTTCAACTAGGTCTGTAGTCTGTTCATGTGTTTGTTGGATTGAAGAAGGGTATGCACAAAAATTGTACTAGGAGTTTGTTTCTGCATGAGTCTTTGTCTGCTTCTCTTTTTTTCCTCCTCTCATGTAGAAGAGCCTAACCTATGAAGCTAAGACTTCCTAGATTGGATTGCGACGCTTTTATTAAGGTAGCTTTCTGGCTAAATTACGATGACAAATGCACATTCAAAACCAGAAAGATGTGGATTGGGAAGCCCAGATTATGGGTCCAATCTGGTCTCAACTCGGAAATTATCTATATCTACCACAAATAATCACATTTGATTGAGTGAAAATTTTGAGTTTTTGACTCATATTTCTATATTTACAGACACACTACATCATGTTGTGCAATATGTAATTATGGAAAACATGGGATCAGGGTGTCGTAAACAATTCTCCTGTTAATAGATCCCTCTATGCAGTTGTCAGAGTTTAGAGCCTTTGGGGCACAATAATAATTACCAACCATCAAGGAGATAGCTGATAGAGATTGGAGCCCCCGCCTATAAATTCAATCCTTCTCTAAGGTTGATGCGAGTGTATGGCTTATTAACCCATGGTTTGATTTCATTCATGTTTCCCCAACATGTTCTTTTGCAGCATGACTTAGTCCAGGATACTTATATACAGCTTTGAAATTTGTTTATTTTTCTTATATCAAAAGGAAGCTCATTTTGTGCTTTTAAAATATCACTGCTTTGACAATGACAACCAGATTGAAGTATGCTTTTTTAATTTCTTAGAATGCTTTTGAGATCTAGTTGTTGTTCTAAGACAGATTTATATTTGCCTGCAGAAAGCAAGCGGCACATTCCGCTCAACAAAAGCAAGAAAAAGAAGAAGAGGAAGAGAGATTAATGCTTGAAAAAGCCCGAGAGCTCGACGCATTTGACCAACAGAATCACGGGGCAGTACCACAGTACAACGATAAGAACTACAACAGAGACAAGAGTGGTTTCCATGGAGCTAACAGTGTAAAAGCCACCTCATATGAAGAGGAAGCACTACGCACCATGAAGGCATTTTGGTTGCCTTCTGCAACACCAGAAGCTCCTAAAAAGGTGGATGCCCCATCAACAGACACTTTTTGCCCTGAAGGGAATGAAAAAATTAGGCTAAAGACTCTTTTTCCTGTCCATTTTACTGAAGATACAAATGAACAGAAGCACAAGAGTTCTCTGGATAAGACCTACATCTGTCCTAGCTGCAAGGTCACTCTAACGAACACACTATCACTTGTAGCCTTGAGTTCGTGTGGGCACGTTTTCTGTAAGAAGTGTGCCAATAAATTCATGGCAGTAGACAAGGTTTGTTTGGTCTGTGATAAGCCATGCAAAGAGAAGAATCTTGTCAGTTTGGCTAAGGGAGGTACTGGTTTTGCTGGTCATGGAGATCACCTTGAAGCAAAAGAATTCAAGCACTTGGGAAGTGGTTCTGGCCTCGGGCTCGTAAGGCCTGCCATGAAGACTTAAATTTGAGATGCAACAGGTGTGGTTTGACATGTTCTTTTTTGCCCTCTTTTTGATGGTTAACATGGGTACTTTTTGTCTGAATCTTATGAGTTGTTGTTACAATTATAAACATGTAATATATCTGTGGTGAACGTGATTTTTTGAGAAATTTAACGTCAAAATCTTGGTCAGTTATTATACACTATTATCAGTATCGTACTATTTGCTCGTGCATCTTGAAATGCCTTGATTTTCTTAACTTATGCTTAGATCAATTATCTATACAATTCAAGTGTATTTTTAAACAGTAAAGTATTAGTTATTTTTACTAAATTGTGTTGGTTGTTTTGCTGAATGATAAGGTTGTGAACAGTTGCATGGTGCAATTAATCTTTTATTTGTGAATTATTTTTGTTGCTAACGCACCTTCAACCCTCTTCTCCCTTCCCTTTTGGTTTTTGATTAGTCAACTAGAAATCAAATTTCAGATTTGTGCCTGTTTTGAAACACCACTTGAGCAAAAAATCACTTTTTTTTTTTTTTCTGGAAAAAACTGAGTCTCGTCGGTTAAAAAAAAAAAAAAGGAGTTATTTTCAAGTGTTCCCGTTGAATATCAATAGGCCCACTTAATATTTCTTAAATCGGATTTGGACAGTAATATCAAATTTTACAATATAAAGTTGGTGTTCTTTCAAAGGTCAACATTTCTATTTCTTATTGCCTTTTACCGGGTTCAAGGATTGTTGAGACTTTCCGTGTAAAAAAAAAAAGAGAGAGGATTGTTGAGACTTGCCTCGTTTTCCACACCTATGCATGTTTGTGTTTTAAATTTTAATTAAATTAAAAGCATTAAAGTATTTTACAAGTTATTTATCCTCCTTTTTGCCTCCATTTATTTGTTGACGATTCAGTTTATCCATATCTTTCTGTCAAAATAATAATAATCCACATCTACTCTTAATAACTTTCACATGTAAACAATATAAAATTTAAGATGAAAAGATTGTTTAATTTTCCAAATAAATTTATATTTGGATAAAATAGTTAAGAGAATAAGACATTTTTTTTTGAAAAAATTACAACTAAATACAATATTTGAGTACGAATAACAACCAGTTACAAAATGCATAAATTTAAATTAAAAGTGCGAATTTTTAGTTTAAATTTCTGCACTTTATACCTGATTATAATTTTTTGGGTGATTTTATAGTGGAAAGTTTTTTTCCGTTTCGAGTTGTAACATCTAACAATATATTATAAAAAAGAGACACACTTGTATGAGACGTTTTCATGATAAAATAGAACATACGTTTTAATATTTTAAAAAAATTGAGTGTTGATTTATATTAAATTGTATTCATATCATTTTTTAACCGTCTAATACAAATTTTTATAATTCAATAAAAACTTCTAACAATATTCATACCTACATTGATACCATATAATTGCCAAAAAGCAGTCCACTAGCAGTGGTTCATAGTTGACCAGCAGCCAAAAGAATCAAACCGCACCCAAATATTCCCACGCACCAAATATTGCATTAAACAATTTAATAATCATTATCATTTTGTACCAAATACTACATTATACAATTCAATAATTCACACACAAGTAGGTACATTTACAGGTCAGACTCCGTTGTATAATGATTATCCTCCTAAATGAATGACGTTCCTTTCATTTTATCCGCAATATCTGAGTCAGCATATATCTAATTCTCAATAATTGATACTTCTGTTTAAATTATTCCCAAAAAAGAAATAAATAAATTACGTGGCAACTGTGGCGCCGTTAATATATCCGTTGGCCCACCGGCACATTAAACTGGCGCCAACCAGCGCTCAACCATTCTTTAATCATTTGCCTTTATGCCTCAACAGAGTCCCCTCCATTTAATTATCTTACTTTTTATTCATTAAATAAAATAAAATTATACCCTCTGCACAAAATCTCTACACCAGATTCATCGAATCGCCCGTGCAGATATTATCTGCTAACGAAGCCGTTGCGACTTGCGTGTATGGCGGAGCCGGAAGAGAGTGGTGGTGCAGAGGCGGCGGCGGCGGTGGTGGAGGAGGAGGAGAAGGAGAGGCTGTTGGGAAATGAAGCGACGGCGTTGGATTTTGACATGCTCTGCGCCACGGTGGCTTTGCAGGCGCAGCAAGGAAAGTGGGGAAAGTTGAATGGGGAAAACGATGAGGAGAATTTTGGGCCGAATTATAATCAATACGGCGGAGGAGTTCACAGAATGTGGGAGGGCGAAATCGTTTATGATTTCTTTGATGATCGACGGCTTGCTCTTCAATCCACATGGTATTTAATCGTCATTAACTAACTGCTTGCAATTGTTTCCTTTTTTGATGTTCATTGAGGAGGCGCCCTAGGTTTAAAATTGGGGGAAATTGAAATGTTGTTAAATTTAGGGGCAAATTCTAATTCTGTAGTTAGGTTAACTTTAATTTAGGGCGGCTGGCTGCTCAGACCTTTCTTGCTTATTCATTCTACCAAGTGGTTGTTTAAAATCAACTTCTGCCATTATTTGATAGTTCAGCTTTGATGTTTTTTTGAGGATTCTACACATCGTTTATTATATTATTCAAATTGATGCAGTGATTGTTAGTAAGAAAATTGTCATTTATTGCAGTTTTCCATGTTATAGATTCGGGAAGAATATGAAGAGAGCTGGATTTGGTTCTTGTTTTCTTCAGGTAAGCTCTATTATAGTAACGCGATTTGATACAATGTATATATTCAATACCAATTCTACCATAGTTTAAGCAGAACACGAAGGTCTTTTCATAGATAGTGTGGAAGGTCTTTACATTGTCTTTTAACATCTAAAGAAGGATTCACCTTCTGGGCAGAGTTAACTGGTGGAAGACTAAAACTTGAGTTAAAAACTTGTTGGAGATTGATGTTTTTTTCCATTGCTTTGCAAGCTCAGATGTATAGTACCTTTAGCATGAGATTCCGATTCGTTGCTGAATACTTAGCTCTACATAAATTATGCAGGGATCCTTTTACTTGATTCTTGTGGTCGTTGCACTCTGCAACCTGCTAGCATTCACAATCACTGGAAGATTCTACTCTATATATTTGGCTGTATCTTGCACTCTTTTACTTGGAACATATCTGGGATATTACCGCATACAGATAAAGAAGAAGTTCAATATAAAAGTAAGCATTTTATTGGATTGTTCAATTGATAGGTCTTAATTTATTAGGCTACTCTACCAAATTTTATTTCATGCATATAGGTGACTATTGAGTTTCCTACTTTAAAAGCAAAGTGAGTGTGGTGGTTCAAGAATGTTGATTTTTCCAATTGATTAATTGCTTATGCAGGGCGGTGAGAGTTCCTTGGACGACTTTGTTTACCATCTTATTTGCCCATGCTGCACTTTATCTCAGGTCTCTTCACATGTTAAAATTTATTTTCACATCTATTGCAGTAACTATTCACAATGCTCCTAAGAAATATGAAATATTTGTCGTCCTAAGCTAATGGTTGTGAACTTGAGCAGGAGTCGAGGACATTGGAGTTGAACAATGTGCAAGATGGCATCTGGCATGGCAGAGGGGATACGATATGTATACAAAGCTTCTCGTAAAGCACGCTTGGAGGCAAGTCCACTTTTTGTTGTTTCAACACAGTCTCCGGAATTAGTTAGCATGTAAAAATCTGAAAACGACGTTGCTCTCTCAACATCTTTAGTAGGGCAATGATCTTCCCCTTTGATCCCACCACCAGAGTGATGTCTCGTCTCGTGTTTCAGTATAAAACGTACACTGGCTTCTGGGGATGAAGGGGTCTACGATGAGCTGCTTTGATCTATGTTGAAAATATGGTGGAATATGGCTTCTTCAAATTTTCATGGGTGCTTCAGGGAAAATAACTGGAGTTCCAAATGCATAGAATATTTGTTAGCCATATCAAGTCCATTGCTGCAGTAAAGGCCCAAAAATGATGTACATATATGTAAGTTTGTTTTAGTCCTAGGCAAGGTTTATATGAAAGTTTAGTTGTTATATATCTGAGTCAAAATATAGGACTACTCGACGAGACACAAAAAAAAAAAAACGTGAATGGGTGAAATTGATGAATCAAATTTTTAATCTTCAGCAGGTAACAGGCTAACAGCATTCTGTTCAACTGGTAAATACAATGCAACAACCTTCAAACTTTTTTTTTTTTTACCTGCCTTCACTTATTAATCCTCAACAAGTTTATTTTTTTTTACTCAGTGTGTAACACTAGGTTTGTCTAAAAGGAATATGTATTTAAAGAAATAATGGGCCGATCTCATATGCATTTAGGTGCACCGTACGCTCATAGTGCATTTTGGAACCATGCAATTTATTTATACTGAATCATGCAGCTATTTCTTCATATTAATAGTTGTACGATTCAGTGTAAATAAATTGCATCTTTTAGTATAACAAATTGCATAATTTTAAAATGCACTTTAAGTGCACGGTACACCTATGTGCATACAAGACTTAGCCTAGTACTCTCTCCGTCCTAATTTTAATTGGTCAAATATTGTAGACACGAAAATTAAGAAAAAATGAGAGATAATAGTATTAAATGGTGTAAAGTGGGTTTGGTAGAGGGAAATAATAATATTAAATGGTGTAAAGTGAGTTTGGTGAAGGAAAATAATAGTATTAAATAGTATTGAAAGTTGTTTTATTACTTTATTAGGAAATGACCAAACAAAATTAGGAAAACTATTTATGGAAAGTGGTCAATCAAAATCAGGACAGAGGGAGTATAAAATACGAAATATGCAAATGATAAATTTTAATTTTGAATAACTAATATTAATATTTCAATCTTCAAGAATCAAAACAATTACTCACTCCATTCCGGAAGACTTTGCACAGTTACTATTCCGCTCGTGTTTTAGCGAGTGAATTTTTTATTAATATTTGAAATGATAAAGTAATTTTAAGAAATGCGTATGATAGATGAGGGGTAAGACTATCATACTTCACCTTAAAAGTCACCTTATTATTTCAAATACTAATAAACAACTCGCACGAAAAAATACGAGCAAAAAGTAAATGTACTAAATCTTTTGAGATGGAGGGAGTAAAAAATAATAATTTTAATTCAGAACATGGTGGTTGTGGCGGTGTGTGAAATTCCTATATTACCCTTCTGTCTTCAATAGACCCTCTCGCTTCAATAATTTTGGGCGCTGAGCCCTCGCTCATACGATCATCACTTCTTCATACAATTCTACGTTGCCTTTTTGAGTTTGTGATTCATGATCTTAACAAATATGGTGAATCAAGAAAAATTATGGCGATCGTTTGTTTGAGATTCACGATTCAAATAAAAACAACCGCCAAATCGCCATTCAAGAATCGAGCGAAAATTCCACAAGTCACGTGAATCAAAGGAATTTCAAACAATTATACAAGAGTGACGAATTTCTGGACCAGAATAATTGAAGAAATAGAGGAAATCTCACGCAAGAAATACAAACATAATTGAGGTATGATTTTCCACAAATTTAAGGATTTTCAGGTTTCCCTCACTCTCTTGGTTGATCCACAACTGTCATGGAAAGTGAGATGGCTAAAGTTTTTCCCTGTACGATATATTGTTGTAAAATTAGAGGGTAAAAGAACTAGGGTTCTACAACAAAGAACTTGGTGCAATACTTAAATCAGCTTCTGAAGATTTTGAGGCCCTCCAGAAGAAAGGGAAATTGGGAGAACTTCAAGAGCTGAGGAAGGATATGATGAAACTGAAGCTTCAGGATCCTTCAAATTACAAATTTGATGGAGATAAAAAAGACCATTTCAACAATCTGCCATTCCGTTCCAAAGCCAAGAAAAGCGGTTCCCGCGAAGTGCTTAGTAAGATGCCTCGGTTGCACAAAAGTGGTGTTTTGGAAACGAGTATCGAGTTTAAAGATTTTGAGGCTCGTTACAATGAGCTCGGTGATCGGTTGAAGCTATGCTTGCTATGCTTTTCTGCTTTCCCTGGAAACACCATCAGGAAGAGGCTAATGCTGCAATGGTGGGTTTCTGAAGGCTTTGCGTCCGAGGAGAAAGCTGAAGGCGTTGCATCTGAGGAAAAAGCTGAAGGCTTTGCATCTGAGGAGAAAGCTGTGAAGTACTTTACCCAACTAATTGAGAAGGGTTTCATCGAGCCTGTAAACAAGAACAGAAGCCTCTCCGTAGGACGCTGTCAAATGCATCCCTTTTATCGATCTGCTTTGGTGGTGCTTGCAGAGAGGGCCAAGTTCTTGAATTTTGATGACAAAGGAGAACCAACACAAAATTTCTTAGATTCTTTTCAGTCATGCTTGGTGGGGGAAGGGTTGATTTCCTTTGATGATCTAAAGGGAAATAAGTTGAAAGTTGAGCATTTGGAGAAACTTCATTTGCTGATTAATGTGGATGAGAACATTCTTGAATTCAAAGCTGATTGGTTCTCCAAGATGTCAAATCTGAATTTTCTGTACTTGGGGCGGTGGAAAGTTTTAGCAACAGACCACATTGAAGTTGAGGGTACCGAGTTCTTCTCTGGATTGGAAAAAATGAAGTGTGTGAAGTTTTTAAGTCTTCAAGGCATCTCAAACATCACCGCTCTTCCTGAATCCATCTTGCAGATGGAAAATCTCGAAATCTTGGATGTAAGAGCTTGCTATAATCTGGAGACGATCCCTAAGAGCATCGACTTTCTCATAAATTTGGTCCACTTGGACATGTCTGAGTGTTATCTGCTGGATCACATGCCCAAGGGTCTTTCATTGCTCAGGAAGCTAAAAGTGATCAAGGGGTTTGTTGTTAGCGATGATGAAAAAAATAAACCATGTACACTTGATGATTTGGAGAAGTTACCAAAGTTAAGTAAATTGTGCATTTACACTGGCTTGTTGGAATTCCCAAAAGTGCAGCATGTTAAAGCTTTAGAAAAGCTGAAAGAGCTTTGCAAGCTAACAATTACTTGGGGAGGAAATGCCTTACGAGAAAACAACACACAAAAGAAGAAAGAGCCACAAGGATCCTACAAAAGTCCGAATGGCCAACAGGAAGGCAGACTTCCTTCAAAGCTGACAAAACTGGATCTCAAGTGTTTCCCAAAGTCAGCCACCCCCTATTGGCTTGAGCTTAGAAACTTGAAAGACCTAAATTTGAAGAAACTCTACATCAGAGGTGGGAAATTGTCTGATTTGGGTCAATATCAAGATGTTGATGATTTCAACATTGTTCAGCCAATCAAGAAAGATACGTGGAAGGTTAAGGTGCTACGTCTCAAATATTTGTCTGAAATAAAGATGGAGTGGGGATGTCTCCACGAGTTATTTCCTCATTTGGTTTACCTGGAGCAAGTCAGTTGCCCAAAGCTAACTCTATTTCCTTGTGATGCAAATGGGGTATGGATCAACGAGATGAAATCAAAGGCATCCATCTAGTCACACTTCACTGTCTGTCATTTGTTTGTGCTTCTGTTACTTATATTTCGTCGTGTGATTTTTAAATTTCTATTTTCTTTGTGTTGAGAGTTTGCTTTTATGAATTGTTGTGTGATGATATATTTTAGTGTTGTGAGGTGAGGTGAATAATCTTGTGTATGTATTACTCTGGTACTGCATGAGTATCATAAGATGTGTACTTAATTCTTTGGTGATAATAAAGGAAGTTGTGTGTGATTTATGTTCATCAGAAGTTTTTCTCCATTTGTGCTCTCTCCACCGTTATTTTGGTTATGCTCGTTGTTGCAACTTACAAGAACATAGTTGACATTTGTCTTGAGTTTCTTCATTTCTGATGCAATACCTACATATATGCGAAGAACAGTTGAGTCTCTATTAGATTTGGGCCTTTCATAAAATAATTCAATCCGAGACTGGAATACTTTGATCTGTTGATGGTTAGAAGGTTGACTTGTTATGGTCTCATTCTTGAAGCCTATTTTTCTGTTAGAATCTGCTTATATTCATAGCTTGCATTAAATGTGTGATGCATTGTTATTTACTACAAAACAGAATCTCTATTTCCTTGTCTTCTAGCTCATCTTATTCGTTTCCCCTAAACAAGGCAAAGTCATGACAATTTATTTTTGGCGAATGGAATAAAGCATGATATGGACAAAAGTAGGTAATCAGTAATCAGTGTTAACAAGTTTAGAATCTAGTATCCTGCTTTTGGAAACCATACGTAAATATGGCCAATTATTGGGGGGAAAAAGATGGGAGGAATCAGCTTTGTGACTGATTATATAGCCAGTTATGCACCATTAAAAGATCAGTTTGTGGGTGAGATTATATAGCCAGTTATACATTATTAAAAGATCAGTTTGAGGACAAGTTTACTTTATTTAAACCTCCATGAAGAAATTTACATTAATTGATATAACAACAATACAATTCCAAGGATATAGATTAGAGAAACATCGTATCTGAAACACACATGTAGTAAATAAGTGAAACCAATGCAAGACCCAAGACTCAAATAACAGAAAGCAACAATCAAAACAAGCTAAAATATAACACGAATCAAATTTCTAAGCCTCTTGCTGATGTGTTTCTTCCTGAGCTTGGGTTATTCCAATCTTCCCCAGCATCTTGGCAATCAATGGAAGGCCTGCACATTCTTTCACAATTTCATTTTTTAGTATATCTTCTGTTGGTGCAACTCCATCTTTATTTACTGCTTCCTTGAAAATTTCCCAGCAGCTCTTTTTATCTGCAAGGGGCAAGCTATGGAAATTCTTCTTACCAACCATATTCTCCATTACTGTTGGAGATCTGCTGGTGAC
This sequence comes from Stenogyne calaminthoides, assembly GCA_037126765.1. Classification (NCBI taxonomy): domain Eukaryota; kingdom Viridiplantae; phylum Streptophyta; class Magnoliopsida; order Lamiales; family Lamiaceae; genus Stenogyne; species Stenogyne calaminthoides. The sequence goes on along the minus strand of JBBCBC010000037.1, from coordinate 7,703,573 downwards.
AATCACTGCCCCGTCATGCCCTTTTGGCAATCCATACGCCAGACGATCCTCTTTCTTGTCATCTTGAGCTAACCAAGAGCAGAACTTGTTGAAATCCTCATCCATATTCCGAACATCATTATTCATATTCCGAACATCATCATCATCCATCCATATTCATATTCGAACATCATCAATCCATATTCCGAACATCATCAAGAACAATCAAGTACCTTTGACGATTCAACTGACGTCGAAGCGCTAAAATGAGCCTGTTCAGACCGCCTTGGCCATCACCAACTTTATCGATGATCTTCTTTTCAAAGCCAAGACACGTCAGCATCATCATCACCAGCTCTTTTTTATAATCAACAACATTGGGCTGCTTTGATAAGCACACCCAAATTCTAGGATGAAAGTGCTTCTTAACTTGTTGAGTATTGAAGACTTTTTGGCAAAGTGCTGTTTTTCCAACACCAGCCATCCCAACAAACCCGAACGCCTTGAAGCCTTCCTTGACCAGCAGCCTTTCCACGATCTTGGCCTTGTCTTCAACCCCGTAAATCTTTTCTGGGTCTACTGAGCGGCAACTCCACCTGTAAATTTCTAAATGTGGTTCTGTGACACCTGACACACTGTCAGACTTATCCTTGACGGAATCTGGAAGATCCTTCTTGATTTTCCTCTGACTTTCTTGAAGCTCATTGTCTGAATCTTGAAGATCCTTCTTGATTTTCTTCAGTCTTTCTTGAAGGTCTTTGGCCAAAAGTAAGGTCTTTGGAGAGCAAAGATTGTCCTTTTTCAGCAGATTGTGCCACTGTGTCATTATATTGTTGAGATAGTAGAGATTCTCTTTTAGTATTGAATGAGATCCCTCTTTTGGCATCCGTTTTTCGATCATATCCATTCAGTTCGAGGCACTCTTTGGATATATTGAACTTCATTGATGAACAGGTGTCTGGTGTTCTTCTGGTAGCATCAGCTAGTTGTTCTTTCATTGATGAACAGGTGTCTGGTCTTCCTCTGGTAGCATCAGCTAGTTGTTCTTTCAGAAAATTTTCTATAACGGCCATTTCTTTTAGTGTTGGCTAAGGAAGAACGGTTGGTTGTTTGGATGAACCTTTTTTCGAAAAATTTAGTAAAGGATAGTGGTTTCCTGAAACTGATCCATCTATGTTGTGTTATATTAGTCTAATGTATTGATTGAAACAGGTTTTTTGGAAGGGATGTCATAAAGCACAAGGCTATAGAACAAGGTATTCTTTTTCTTGCTTGGCCAGGGGGTTATTCTTTAATATTTGCAGGGTGTCAAATGTGAACTTTTTCTTTTCTTTTTCTCAGATGGGACATTGTTGGTATTATTATTCCATGATTGCTTCAAGTTCATCCAACTAATATGCCTCATGTGATACACGTGGGAACACCAATTTATATATGCTTTAAACATTTCAAGATTTTCTTCACATCATCACACTCTCAGTTACCAACTAGCAAGCAGCCTCTAAAACCATGCACACTGGATACTGATTAATTTTGCAGTCAGGTAATGTGTGTGATTGTTCTAGCTATCACTTGCTTCTTTTTATGTCATTCTTCTCTTAACATGCTTCATCATAACAATCCATTTTTCCTCAACAGGTTTTGAGCAAATACGGAGGATGGAAATCCCGATTCCCCAGCACTGGAAGGATCTATGGGAGACATGGGATCTGAGAGCATTCATCATCTTGAGTCTCTCTCTCCAATCTTTTCTAATTCTCATCGCCCCATTGAGGAAACGCAACTCCAGCAAATGGATCATCATGCCTCTGTGGTCCGCCTACTTGCTAGCTGACTGGGCAGCCAATTTCTCAGTTGGCCTAATCTCCAGCAGCCAAAACAGCAAATGCAAAAGCAAAACAGACAACAACAATGCTGATCTTCTCGCTTTCTGGGCCCCATTTCTCCTGGTCCATCTCGGCGGGCCTGATACCATAACCGCATTTGCTCTCGAAGACAATGAGCTATGGCTCCGTCATATGCTCGCTCTTATATTCCAGCTCTGTGCTGCAATCTACGTCTTCTTTCTCTCACTCCCAAAGAACGAGCTCTGGATTCCCACCGTCCTAATGTTCATTGCAGGCATCATCAAGTACGTTGAGAGAACGAGGTCTCTCTACCTGGCCAGCTTAAACAGCTTTCGTGACTCCATGCTCAAGGACCCGGATCCGGGTCCCAATTACGCCAAGCTCATGGACGAGTACAGCTCGAAAAAGGAGGCCAATCTTCCCACCAAAATAGAAATGATCGACCACCGAGAGAAGTCAAATCCGTCAACAGGGTCCAAAAAGGGAAACTGAATGATACTGATGCCGTTCTTTACGCCCACCAATTCTTCGAAACTTTCAAGGGTCTCATCGTCGACCTAATTTTCAGCTTCCGGGAACGCAACCAGAGTCGCGATTTCTTCCTCGAGAGATCAGCAGAAGATGCTTTCAAAGTTATCACAATCGAGCTCAACTTCATCTACGACGTCCTGTTCACCAAGGACACAGTCGTCTACGCAAAGAAGGGGTACTTCTTCCGATTCGTTGCATTTTCCGCAGTTGTTACTTCTCTCGGCCTCTTCTACACCGACGACAAGAAGAACTTCAAAGAAGCTGACGTGGCCATTACTTACACTTTACTCATCGGAGCCATCGCCTTAGATGTAATAGCTTTTATCAAGCTCATCACCTCTCGTTGGCTTACCGTTTCCTTCACATACTCCCCGATGTAAACACCGAGGAAATCCCACAAGACGGCGCTGATGAGAAGCCCCCCAAAAAGCCAAGATTCGGCTTGTTCTCGAAGCTTATAAGGCTGCTGCGTCGCCGCAGGTCTGAGCAACTGTCCACTTACAACATAAATACACTACTGTCTCCACCGCCGCAGCCCTGAAAAAGAAAAAATCTTGGACTTATTCGGATTCACCGCCTTTTTCGATGAACTCAAGTATGTGAAAGATAAACCTTTCACTAACGAGCTGAGGAATCACATCTTCCAAGAGCTGAAAGAGAAAAGTGAAATTGCGGATGATTTGGAAACTCCAAAGAGGTGTCTGCAGCGAAAGGCGACCACGTGCTTCGCATCGAGGGCTGCAGTAAGTTGCTCACTTATGTTAATGATGTCGACTACGATCAGAGCCTCCTTTTATGGCACATTGCTACTGAGCTTCGCTACTGCGACGAATATGAATCAGAAGATGCTGAAGAATGGAAGGCGAGCAATAAACATCGAGAATTTTCCAAGCTTCTTTCGGATTACATGCTGTATCTTCTGATCATGCAGCCTACGATGATGTCTGCAGTTGCTGGGATCGGGCAAATCCGATTCCGTGATACGTGTGCCGAGGCTCAGAAGTTTCAACACGGAGGATCCGAGTATCATCAGAAAATCAAGGCAAAAACGTTGAAAGTCATTAATTATGGTGTTGTTAGTTTCTTCAAATATTCTTTCTTCTTCATATTTGGATTGCTTTCTCCCATCATAGCCTTCATCGTTTCGTTATTCATCGCCATCTTTCTACCTATAATGCACGTCACGTGCCATGGGGTGGTGGAATCTGGTAGCAAAAAAATGGAAAGGCTGTGGAAATGGGCAGGGGAGAGCAAGTATTGGTGCTCCGTTGTGCGTTTCCTTTCTGAGGAAAAGGAATTGGATGAACGGCGCATAGAAGTATGCAAGAAAATCCTCGAAGTTAATACAGAAGTTAAGCCTGTCCAGATAAAGGGTGATCGGAGCAAATCAGTGCTGTTCGACGGGTGCATACTGGCAAAAGAGCTGAAACGTCTGGAAAATTCGACTGAGACTAAATGTAAGTGGAAGATAATGAGCAGAGTTTGGGTTGAGATGCTGTGTTACGCGGCGATCAGGTGCAGGGCTCATGCTCATGCACAGCAATTGAGCAAAGGAGGGGAGCTTATAACTCTGGTGTGGTTATTGATGGCTCATTTTGGTTTAGGAGATCAGTTTCAGATTAATGAAGGCCGTACAAGGGCTAAACTCATTGTGGGCAAATAAATTAACTCCCACCATTTTCTATGTTTTCAGTATTTTGTGTCTTTCTTTTCTTTCCAAGTGGGATGAATTAGGGATTAAGCTATGAGAATAATAAAATAGTGTTATGTAGTAGTTTTAAATCATTTTGTATGGATGTCTTGTTAAGTTATGAGAATAATAAAATAGTGTTATATAATAGTTTTAAATTACACTTAATTAATGAATCACTTTTAATCTGTTTAAAATTTGTCTTTAGCAGACTGATTCTTATTTTAAATTTTAACCAATATACTTTTACCCCATAAAAAAAATACTATATGATTATTTGCAAATACTTTAAATATCTTAGCCCAGCTTGGAATGCCACTAATTATACTTTATTTTATGTCTACGATGTGTATGAAAGTGAAATGTAATTGTCAGCCTCACACATGATTGAAACAAAACCCAAGTTTGTATTTCATTTTTATATTAAAGTTGATTAAGAAGGTTTGATTTTGACTATTTACAACACCACGAGATGTTGATGCTAACACTGGTGAATCTGAGATATCTGGAATGTTCTACTGTGGCATAAACCATTTAACCGCTGCCGCTTGACGTTGTCTCTTTCTGGATCCTCGCTTGTACCTTGGCCGTCGAGCACACTGATTGGAGTCGACGTACCACCCGCCACAGCACACCACTCCTTTGTTATCTCCTGCATTGCATCTACACATCCCAACAATGCGTCCTGCAGTAATACAAAAATTAGACGACTTTTAGATAAGACTTTTTAATTCAATCAAACAGTGGAAAAAATATATGCAGTGCAGTGCCTTACTGTGTCAACATATTCACAGGATGAAATAACGGTTTTGGAAGAAGAAAATGCGAGCGCATTCAAGTCGTGAATGGCACAGAGAAATGCTGAAGCTGCAATTATCGATGGTTTAAACTCCGAAATCTTCAATTCTGCATATAAAATTGTAATCGAATCATGAATTGGATTTAAAATTGGGCGTACTTTATTTATATGAAAAAAATAGAATTTACCGTGTTGACCATTGAAAATAATATCCGAAGCTCGGTGTTTGAGAGATTGAGATAAAGGAGAGTCTTCCATTTTGAGGAGAGTGAGGAAATACTGGAGAAATGAGAAAGGAGTGATAGAGCGCATTCGCCATTGCAGACTCGAAAGTAAAATGTTCTCCATTCGGTGAACTGACTGTGAATCAAACTCAAAACCTTCTTCTCTCTGTTCAGAGATAATGACTACTTTCAAATACAGAATTTGTTATCCAGAAATAGAGTAATTAGTATGTGTAATTGTAACAAACCTGTAAAACGTCAGAGAGTTGTACAGATAAATCAGAGTTTCTCATCTTGGCGGCAACTGAAAGGCTTGCAACGACCAGAATGTGAGCAATCCATGGCCGTTTATCCTGATATATAAATTCAGAATCATCAATGCATAATTCAGAATGCACGCATCATGCGATTCGCATGTATATAACCAACATCAATGACAATGATTGTATATTAATAACTAATTCCCATCCTTCTTTCCGAGAAAAGTAATTTCCACTCTAAAAATCAAAATTACCAGAATTTCCTGCTTAGAGAGAAACCGATCGACGTAATTGACAGAGAGGTAAACCAAAAACGGATCCAAATTATACGAAAACTTCACCTGCAAAAAACACATTCATCAAAACGGAAATTCAAATGAATCAATTAATTTCCCAATTTTTGACCATCAGAAATTAAAATTGAATTAGAATTTGAAATTACGTGAGAAATGAGGGATAAAGCAGTCCGGCGAATAGAGAAGCGCAAATCAGAGGAATCAAAGGCGGAAAGACAAGGCATGTGGTCGGACTCCACGGCGAAGAGAGACGAAACGCCGTCGTAACTGGTCAATGGATTCTGTAGATCCAGCTCCATCTCGCTTTCTCGTTTACCTTTTTTCGAAAAAGGAAAAGAGGAATAAATCCTTTGAGTGAGTTGAAGAGTAAGGAATTATTTGAATGAAGCAACGGAGAATTTAAGCAATAAAAGCTGAGTGAACATTTAAAGCCTCACTCTCCATATCTATTTATTCCATTCTCCGAGTGTATGTATAATGATAGTGTGTATCTAATCCAGAAAATCCAACAATAAATCAATTAAACCAGAAAGCAATACGGCCTATTTTACTGTATGCACAGTACTACTTATCAAATTTCAGTAGTAATACGAAATAACTGTAAACCTTTTTGACTTTCAATTTCCGTAAAAGTTCACCTATCCTTTACAGTAATTTGAGTTTTTTTTTTTTTTTTTACAAAAAATATTATATTGTGTTGATATATCATTATCAGTGATGATTTTGTCACATGTATTCGAGATAAGTTACGGCTTCAAGTGAACTATGCACGAACTATTCCACTTTAATACTTTATATTTCCTGTATTCAACATGTAAATAAGATTTAATATTTTTTAATGCGACCGCCAACGTAGAATTGACAGAAAATTAAGAATTGTGAAATACCATAATTGGAGCCATAAAATATGAGACAAAACAATCATTTTCTAACAAATTCCACATCTCCAAGAAAATCATGTTATTTTACTTTTTTTCAAAAATTCTCTTTGAAAAGTTATAAAAATATTTAGGTGAAATTTACGTTGGTGGAGCCTTAGAAGAAGGAAGTATCAGTGCATCACGTGATTCATGTAGTAGGAATTGGTTCGTTTTTGCAGCTGGCTATGTAAACTCTCATATTTGTATATTTCTGAGATATTATTTTCTTTTATTCCTTTTCTTTTAAAATTTTGCAAATAGAATCTACGTTGGGGAGCATCTTCTTGTATGTGCAAGTGCAACACACGTGACTGCATTAATGAAATCCCAATTTGTTCTAGGTCCAAGGTTTTTTAAGGTAAATAATTAATAGTTGCAGAGAGATAGGATTGGTGACCATAACTTTTTTTGTGTGAATTTGAGACATTTCAAATCAAACATCCGTCTTCCTCCCATTCTACCTCCAAATGGAGTATAACAGTTCTGCCCCTCAAAAAAATGTCCACATTTTTATATACAATTGTTTAATCTTGCTTCTTACACATCATCCGAATTTTCTTTGTCTCCTTCTCTCTGAAATGGTCCATTTATGTTTTACAATAAATTGTGCGTAAGATGGAGTAAAAGGTGAAAATATTAAACTAATTATAAATAGTGATTTTTCACAAGCCAAGTAAACCATAGTATGTTCTGATATGAAAGAGATATATTTTTATATATTTTCTTTTAAGGTAATCAATAAATAATTATTTATGAGATTATGCAATATGACAAAATGCTATAGTCGCGCTTTGGCTTATTACCTCTCTCGTAGGCCTTCTGCAGTCCCATACAAGGGCAGACTCTAAAAAAGGATGGGTGACTAGAGATAAGCTTCCCTAACAATTTCATATTGTTTGTATATATTTGAAAGGGGGCTGCTAAATAGTAGGAATACCCGGGGTGAAAATGGTAAAATGACTTAACTACCCTTAATGAAATCATGATAATTTCAATTTTGACGAACCAACTGCATCCTAAACATTAAATAATGAATCATAACATGACCTATTTGGGCCGGGTGAACCATGAACCAATCGGGCCGGGTATACAATATTTCATTAAGGGTACTGTGAGAGTCAAGTGATGTAGAAGTAAATCCTGAGCAGAAGTGAAATCGTCATGAATCAAATCACCCTGAAGTAAATTAGCCTGAATGGATTTGTTCAGAATCAGCCTAAATTTTCAGTTTTCTACTGATCCTGATCCTGACCCTCAGACGGATTTTCAGTTCAGGACTGAGAGTTCAGTGGAAAAACGCGCGACTACTGAAGCGGTTATTCTGTTATTTTTTGGTTTCCGATTTTGTTAGATGGTTACTACGATAAATTGCGGGCTTCACCAATTATCTTCACAACAAGAGAGAGAGTTAATTCTGGAGAGTTCATATCAATTGAGAGAAGTTAGAAGTTCTATAAGGATTTCATAAGATCGTTTCTAAATCCTCGATCGATTGAGGGTTGTAACTGTTTTGAATCGTTCATTGTTGATAGTGAAAGAGTGCTCTAATCCCGTGGATGTAGGTTTTACAACCGAACCACGTAAATCGTTGTTTGTGTTCTTGTTTTGCGATTTCGATTTCATTCGTTCTTGTGTGTTTCGTTTTCTGAGCTTTGAATCTTGCGACTCAATTCGATTTTGATTAACAAGTGGCGGCGTCTGTGGGAAGCTTGAGAGAAAATGGGATCACTGAAGTTTGATGTTGAGAAATTCAATGGGAAGAACGACTTTGGGCTCTGGAAAATCAAGATGAAGGCCCTGCTGATTCAACAAGATTTGGCAAATGCATTGAAGCCTGCTGATCAATGGCCAGCAGCTTCGTCCACTGGTGCAGCTACAGAGCAAGCTAAGAAGACAGAAATTCTGGAGAAGGCTCACAATGTTATAATTCTATGCCTTGGAGATAAACCTCTAAGGGAAGTGTCTAAAGAGAAAACGACCATAGACCTGTGGAAGAGATTGGAGGATCTTTATCAAAATAATTATGTGTCAAACAAGCTTTACATGAAGCAGAAGCTTCTTGGTTTCAAGATGTCAGAGGAGAAGAACTTGAGTGAGCAACTTGATGAGTTCAACCGGTCTGTGGATGATCTTGAAAGTTTAGATGTGAAGCTGGATAATGATGACAAGGCCCTGATGTTATTAAACTCATTGTCTAAATCCCTAGAAAACTTCAAAGATGCCTTGATGTTTGGGAAACAAGAACAACTGAAGTTTGATGAAGTGCAATCTGCAATCAAGACCAAGTTTATGCAGATTCAAATGGACAAGAAACCTTCAAAGGATGGTGAAGGCTTAAATGTGAAATTCAAGGGTGGCAAGAAGAAATTTCAGAAGAAGAAAGATGGGAAATCCACTAAACAAGATCAGAAGGGTTCTGATTTTGTGGAAAAGAGAAAGTGCTTCCATTGCCACAAAACTGGTCACCTGAAGAAGAATTGTCCAGATAAAGAAAATAAGACACAAGAACCCTCCTAAAAGCGAAGAAGCATTTGTTCTTTGAACAAGGATATGAAAGTGCAGAGGCCATGACTGTAAGTAACAACAAACTCTCTTATGAGTGGGTGCTTGATTCTGGTTGTTCCTTTCATATGTGTCCTATAGAGCATTGGTTTGTAGATTTAAAATTCTATGATGGAGGTCTTGTGTTATTGGGAAATGATGAAAGTTGTCAAGTTAAGGGTAGTGAATCTGTCAAATTCAGGATGTTTGATGGGAAGATAAGAATATTGACAGATGTGAGATTTGTGTCTGACCTTAGGAGAAATCTGATCTCACTAGGCTCACTTAATGCACTTGGTGTTGGGATTATACTGAAAAGTATGATTTTTACTTTGTATAATCGAAACTGAATTTTCAGACTTATTTACTGAAATAAATTGTTTATCACTGATGCTTTAAATATGATTGAATGTTATATATATTTACTGCATAACTGTTCAATAATTCATACGTGTTACACTGTAGTTAATTTAGTAATACCAGATCACAGAAGATTAAATTAACAGTCCCTTGTAACTAAAAGTACGCCATTCACGACCTAGATGGAAATGAACAACCCATCGCGAAAGGTTGAGGTGTAAGACTCATATTGGTTTGTCTTGACCAAGAGATTACACTAGTGCATGGTGATCTTATTTGAATAGGACCTACAAGAGGATAAATTCTTGAATCGAACAAGGAAGAATTAGACCTCGGTGGTTCGTTGTTTCTTAACCTTAATCCCTTAAATAGGATCACGTGGGATTGGTAACTATTGCTTTGACTTATCATGGGTAGCGAATCGAGAGATTCAATACTTTTTATCTTGGACAATATTATTGGTCACATGTGTTTGCTAAGATTTTATCTGAAGAAATGGTGCAAGAAACGCGCTTGCTTGATTTGCCCCCTTGGAAGGTTCATAAGTTTTATCATACCAAATCTTGCAAGTGGAATTAGTTTTAGGTATGGATAATAATGTTAAACCGTTTCTCGACCAAGGACAAAAGATATTAATTAACGGAAAGCTATTTCAAGGTGGCTTGAATTAATTAATGGGCTAGATAATCTTAAACACGGAAATAATGCCAGGGAGCCATATTATTTGTAATATGGGTTAAGATGGATAGTCAATATTAATTATGTAGTGGGATTAATTAATATTTATGGGCTTGAATTATATTGTGGCTCAATATTAGATATTCAAGGTCCATTAGAAGGTACAATCTTAATTTCATAAAAAGGCCCCCTGAGTAGCCCAACAAATAGTCCAATAACCTAAAAAAATGTGATTAAAATAAAATAAATATTATTGCTTAATTTTTCCTCTATTTTTTGAAATTTATGGATAAAAGAGGAGAAAAGATTTTCTTTGAATTTTGTTATGGAATGAAGATATGTATTCTTGGAATACAAGATTATCTCATTAAATTCAAGAAATCTCCCACTTGGTTATCTATATAGAAAATTTCAAAATTTTGAAAATATAGTGGGCAAGAAAGATTTTCTTGAAAAGATATTATGGAAGATATGTATTTCTTGAAATACAAGAATATCTCATAAATTCAAGAAGATCCAAATCTTGGATTCTTGCACACATTAATTTTCGAAAATACCATAATTGAGGAGGTGGGATTTTTGTGGAATATTTTAATTATTGGAAAAAGAATATAGGAGATATATTCAAGATTTCTTGGTGACCAAGAAAAGTCTTTTCCCACATTGATTTTCTACTAAAATTTTCGACCACCCCTCTCCTATAAATAGGGGATGATTAGTTCATTCCCAAGTACAATTCCATGTCTTTGGAAATATTAGCAAATCCACAAAAGGTGGTGCAACAAAAGTTTATTTTTTTTCTTTTTTGTTAATTGTTCGACGAGTGTCCTTCCAACGGATAGTTGAGCAAAGGCTAAGGGAATACTTGGGAAGTCCTTTTGGTTAGTCCGTCCGACCAAAGTCTTTGCCATCCCAGAGAGGTGCGTTCACGTAAACCCGTAGATTCGCGTCGTAGGTTTTACGTGTCTTTTTTATATGCATGATATGTTGTTGCAATTATTATTTGAATTAATATAGGATTAATTCATGCTAGTAATAATTAAAGAATTAAATTTGTATTTAAATATTCACCCCGAATAGATCTGTGCAAATCATTCCCCAACACCTGGGTATGAATTCAACACAAATAGAGGTTTCATACAAGTCACTAAGTCTAACAGAGTAGTGATGAAGGGAGAAAAAGCAAATGGACTATATACTCTAGTAGGGAAAATCATTCTTTGGTGTCTCGTATAATTGTTAGTAAAGATATTACTACTTTGTGGCATAAGAGACTTGCTCACATTGGTGAAAAGGGCCTGCAAGAGTTGACAAAGAAAGGTGTGTTGTCTGGAAATAGTCTATCAAAGTTGGAGTTCTGTGAACAGTGTGTATTTGGGAAGTTAAAGAAGAAATCATTTCCAAAAGGCATGCATTCCACTGCTGATAAGTTTGATTATGTTCACTATGATATTTGGGGGCCATCTAGAGTAGAAACTCATGGTGGAGGCAGATACTTTATGACCATTATTGATGATTTTTCAAGAAAGGTCTGGGTGTTCATTTTGAAGCTGAAAAGTGATGCATTTGGAAAGTTTAAGGAATGACTTGCTGAGTATAAGAATAAGCTTGGGAAGAAGCTCAAACACTTAAGAACAGACAATGGCCTGGAGTATCTCTCTGAAGAATTTCAAACTTTCTGCAGAGAGAAAGAGATCCTGGCACGTGGGGCGGTTCTGATGAATTCTCGGCAAAATGGAGTTCTTTGAGAGGATGAATAGAACACTACTTGAGAGAGTGAGGTGTATGCTCTCTCGATGCAAAACTTCAAGAATTTTTACGGGGGAAAGGCTGTCAACACGACAAGTTATTCGATAAACAAGTCTCCATCCATTTCGCTATTGGGATGAAGACACCGATGAAGTCGGTATGGAAGGATCTCGATTACTCAAAAGCGAGAGTGTTTGGATGTACTGCTTATGCACATGTCAGACAGGACAAACTGGAACCAAGAGCTCTGAAATGCATCTTTGTGGGTTATCCTAAGGGTGTTAAGGGATACAGATTATGGTGCTTGCAGCTTGGAAATCAGAAATGCATAGTGAGCAGAGATGTGACATTTCATGAAGAACATATGGGATATAAACATCAGGGAAGTACTCAGGATGTTGATGGAAACATTGCTGAAGAGAACACTCCATTTCAGGTGGAGATATCAGACAGTGATGAAGAAGAAAGGGTCACTGATGAACCACCTGCAGAAGGTGAAAATGATGATGATGGTGCACATATGGATGATCAAGCTGATAATCTGAATGATTACAGATTAGCAAGAGATAGAGTGAGAAGAACCATAACACCTCCAGCCAGATTTGCTCATGCTGATCTAGTTTCATATGCCTTGGTCACTGCAGAAAATGTGGAGTATCGGGAACCAAAAGACTGCAAAGAAGCTATATCCAGTAATGACAGCAGTAAGTGGATATTGGCTATGCAAGAAAAGTTACAGTCTTTAGAGAAGAATTGTACTTGGAAACCTGTAGAGAAACCTAAGAATCAGAAGCTGGTCAGTTGCAGATGGATCTTCAAGAGGAAAATTGAAGTGGGGGTCACAGAACAAGTCAGATATAAGGCTAGATTGGTAGCAATAGGGTTTACACAGAGGAAAGGGATAGATTACAATGAAGTATTCTCACCAGTTGTGAAACATTGCTCCATAAGGCTCTTATTGGCCAAGGTTGTTCAAGATGACTTGGAACTTCAACAGTTAGATGTCAAGACAACATTCTTACATGGAGAACTTGAAGAAACCATTTACATGACACAACCAGAAGGTTTTATTTCTCATGGGAATGAGAATAAGGTGTGTCTATTGAAGAAATCTCTATATGGTTTGAAGCAAAGTCCTAGACAATGGTATAAGAAGTTTGACAGTTTTATGATATCTATTGGATTCTCAAGATGCCCCTATGATAACTATGTTTACTTAGAGAAAATAAATGGATCTGTTATCACCTATCTTCTGTTGTATGTTGATGATATGTTGCTGGCAAGTAAGAGCACAGCTAGGATTCAAATTATAAAGGGAAAACTCAGCAAAGCCTTTGAGATGAAAGATTTAGGTGAGGCAAAGAGGATTCTGGGAATGGATATTATCAGGAATAAAGCTGCAGGGAAACTTGTTTTGACTCAAGCTGGGTATGTTCAGAAGATTCTTAAGAGATTTTACATGCATCAAGCAAAATCAGTGAATACACCTATTGGTCAACATTTTAAGCTGTCAAAAGATCAGTCTCCATCTTGTGAAAATGAAATAATGCAGATGAACAGTGTGCCTTATGCAAATGGAGTTGGAAGTTTAATGTATGATATGGTTTGTAGCAGGCCTGATCTTGCTTATGCAATGAGCATGGTAAGTAGATTCATGGCTGATCCAGGAAGAACTCATTGGGAAGCTTTAAAGTGGGTATTTAGATATGTTAGTGGGACAGCAAAGTCAGGCTTATTGTTTGAGAAAACTGAGAAGCAGACAGAACCTCTACAAGACTTTGTTGATGTTGATTTTGCAGGAAGTATTGGTACAAGAAAGTCTCTAACAGGTTACATATTCACACTTTATGGTACAGCAGTGAGTTGGAGGTTCATATTACAACCAGTGGTGGCATTATCTACAACTGAGGTTGAATATATTGCAGTCACAGAAGCAGTGAAAGAGGCTACATGGTTAAAGGGAATTCTGCAGGATTTTGGGATTGATCAGAAGAGTGTTACTATCTTATGTGATAATCAAAGTACCATTCATCTGGTGAAGCATCAAGTCTTTCATGAAAGGGTGAAACACATTAGTGTTAAGTTCCATTTTGTAAGAGACATGGTGGAGAAGGGTGCTGTGAAAATCAGTAAGGTGGGAACTGAGAACAATGCAGCAGATATGCTCACTAAAATATTACCTGGGAGTAAGTTCAAGTATTGCTCTGAACTGGTGAAGCTTGGACCATGTGAGATTGATTAGTGAAGCTGTGAGGATTGGAGATGATGAGCACTTGGAGTTCTAAACACTTGAGGTGGAGAATTGTGAGAGTCAAGTGATGTAGAAGTAAATCCTGAGCAGAAGTGAAATCGTCCTGAATCAAATCACCCTGAAGTAAATTAGTCTGAATGGGTTTGGTCAGAATCAGCCTAAATTTTCAGTTTTCTACTGATCCTGATCCTGACCCTCAGACGGATTTTCAGTTCAGGACTGAGAGTTCAGTGGAAAAACGCACGACTACTGAAGCGGTTATTCTGTTATTTTTTGGTTTTCGATTCTGTTAGATGGTTACTACGATAAATTGCGGGGTTCACCAATTATCTTCACAACAAGAGAGAGAGTTAATTCTGGAGAGTTCATATCAATTGAGAGAAGTTGGAAGTTCTATAAGGATTTCATAAGATCATTTCTAAATCTCGATCGATTGAGGGTTGTAACTGTTCTGAATCGTTCATTGTTGATAGTGAAAGAGTGCTCTGATCCCGTGGATGTAGGTTTTACAACCGAACCACGTAAATTGTTGTTTGTGTTCTTGTTTTGCGATTTCGATTTCATTCGTTCTTGTGTGTTTCATTTTCTGAGCTTTAAATCTTGCGACTCAATTCGATATTGATTAACAAGTACTAAGGTAAATTTACATATCTAAAGGGTGTTCACCCCGGGGTGAATCACCCCATTTAGCATTACCGTTTTTCAAATTCTCTTATGAGTTACCGCTTTTCAATTAAGATTACCTAATCAATTTTAGTGTTTCATTAAAAGTAGTAAAATATGAGATAAAAAATTACTAAGATGAAATAGAGAATTTGTGCCGACCCCTTTAGGCCCATTTTGACGTTTACGCAATTTTTTACCTGAACTGCAAATTATTGAACCATTCCGCAACATCGTTAGAAATGCAATGTGACATCATGCTTTGAATAAGTTTCCGTTAAGTAGCAAGCAACTTAACATAGGGCTGGGTAGTTGCAAATAAGTGAAGGAGACATAAACACTTATTTTTAAAGTTATCTTCTCATAACTTTAACTTATAAGAAGTGTTACTAAATTGTGAACATAGTCTACAAACACCCCTTCTAATAAGAAAATATCATCCACCAATTCCATACACAGTGAATTAGGGGCATTGCAATGCAGCTTCTTTTTTGACTAGATGCTTCTAAATTGTACTCCACAATCTCATCAACATTATGTCTCTACTAATGACATAAAAATAATTGTGAATTGATCTAACCACATAATCTAAAATTTAACAATTTTTTTTTTCTAAAAGTTGGGGGAAACGAACAAGACTTGCTTTATTCGGTAGCCAATAAAGAGTACCAAGTAGCCAGCTCACTTTTATAGTGTTGCAGCCATGATCTCCCTCATATTACCCCATGAACAAGTAATGAATCACTTTTTTTCTATATTCTTTGCTTGACTCTTGGATATTGATTTTTTGTCTATTCTTTCCCATTACACTGCAAGCTACTCTCAGCTTTTTCATTGATACTAGAGAAAGCCTTTGGCTCATTAGATTTCCACATTACAATAATTAATACATATGTCCAATGACTTTCACTTTTTCTTTCTTGCTTGTGCATGCTTTCCTCTTTTCCCTCATATAGGTTTCTTTTTCCCATCTCTTGTAGGATAAATAAGCAGCAATTGTTTCAATTGCATAGTGGTAAAATATATTGTAAATAATATCAAGCCGATTCCCCAAAACATAGAGTCTCCAAAAATTATTCGGGCAATTAAGTATGAAATGACTAAATAGGTCGTGCAAAGAATAATGTGGCTCACGAATTAGCATTCTATGCGAAATCTTATATTTCTAGTGAGATATCGCGGGAGTTCCTTTTGTCAATTAGTGCTGGCTGAACCAGTAATTTCATATGTAGATATAAATCAAATATCGGGAGTTCTTTTTGTCAATCAGTACTGGCTGAACCAGTAATTTCATATGTAGATATAAATCAAATATCGAAAGTTCTTTTTGTCAATCAGTGTTGGTTGAACCAGTAATTTCATATGTAGATATAAACCAATTAGACATTATACCATGTTTTATCGCATCAAAATACAAGAAGACAGTACCTACGAACATTATCAAGTATAATAAAGTGTAAGGAAAGTCCGTATTAACAACATACGATCAAACTATGTACTGATCTTTGTAAAAGAGATGGGGAATGATTGATAATGCAGAGGCATGGTATGATTAGAGTATATAGGTGAGAAAGATTGGCATGGACTTTGAGTACATGGATTCACGCTTTCTCCCCATGTACACAACACCATCATTCTTCTTCTCAGTGCAATCTCATTCTGTGGGCCTGCCTCTACACAATCGACTCACAAATTTATACACTAGGAAACCTAACTTATTCAATTTTCCATTTCCTACATTTATTGCATCATGTGTGCGACATATATAATCATCAACAATTACCTAGCAAAATTAAAATATAGATGATCCATAATACTCATATTATCAGTCTTTTAGCTTGAGTGATTACCATCATCATTAAGAGCTTAAATGAAAAACAAATATCATGGTTAGGTTGGTTATTGAAGTAGATCGTATCACTGACTAATTATTAATTCAATAAAAAGTATCTAAACACACATATAGTAAAAAATAGTGTAAATTATAATAAAGTGTTGTGTAAATCAGGTGGACGGATATAGGATCCGTGCAACTTGATCCATTTCTATCTGGGTCAGGCCTAACCGGGTCATATATATAATGGTTGAGTCACAGTTTTTTAATCTTACTCTTTCGGTCGGTTCCTTTCCACACATTAGAATGTGTGGATGGAAAAATGTTTTATCTTCTAACTTAATTCCTTGAAATTTAAAACATTTTTAGAAATTGGAAGTGCAAGTAAAAGCCTTTTAAGTTAAAAGCCCAAAGCTTTAAAAAAGAAAAAAAAAAAAGGAAGACGTTAGAAGCCCAAAAGAGTTCTATAAAAAAAGCAGCCCAAAATAATTCGCACTGGTGAGTAGTGACAGGCCGATCTTCACATTCGAGATATCAATTGCTTACCTGAATCCATTTTTATCATATTTTACATCTACTACGTACATCATGGTTTTTTTTTTTTTTAAACAACGTCCATCATGCTAATATTGTATGTAACACAAGCTAATCGTCCTAATTACGGCTGGTGGCAATTTAAATCATCGTTTTCTTGTTAAGTTGATCGCATGCGAATGAACTTAAATTCCCATGTCACGCCTACAATCATTCATCAGGATTAAAACTACAACAATTTTATTTTTCTCTGTCTTTCTCACCTTGGACAATTTACATTTGTCATTCATATGAATAGCCATCGTGTATTTGGTTAGTTTTTCAGAAAAAAATAATAATTAATGAACATAAACCATTAGAATATAGGTTGAGTGGCGGCAGGATTTTCAACTTAGTGGATCACATGGCCTTTACTTAAGGGATACTAATCAAAACCATTCCCTAAGTTCTTGGCTTCGGATAACTCGGCGGTTAATCTCCAATATTCATGGTCCGAGGTTAAAGGGATTATTACCAAAGTTAGTTATTTCGACAGTTAATAAACAATGGATAAAATCCATTTAAACCAAATCCACTAACACTTGTTTCATGAAAATGCAAGAATTGATCCTTTCTTCCACTAAGAGAAAATGAACAGAATGCAATCAGTTTCTCCCTTTGCTTGTATCTCTGAGATTCTCAAAATACCTTACTTATCATCTACTCAACTTTTCAGCACAAAATAATGCATGAACAAATACATGTTCCAAATTCAACACATTTTATTCTCAAGCAGTGCGTGTATTTATGTTTGTATTATCAAAAAAATCATCAAAAAGTGTAAAAAGAGATGTTAACATTATCAAGATTATTTTGTAATTCAGCGACAGCAATTCATCAACCCGTTCGAGTTTTTGCTAGGAACTGGCACAAGGAAGCAATCAATGTGGCATGGGAGAAACCCGAAATAGGTTGGACAAAGCTAAACTACGATGGATCATGCAAGTGCAAAACAGGAAAATGCAGCATAGGAGGCATATTCAGAAACCACAATGCTGAATTTATGCTAGGATATGCCGAGTACATTGGACAAAGCAACAGCACAATTGCAGAACTAACTGCCCTCGTAAGAGGCCTAGAGATTGTGCTCGAAAATGGCTGGAGTGACGTATGGCTAGAAGGAGATTCCAAGAGTTTGATAGAAATTATTTCTGAAAGGAGAGAGGCTAAATGCAAACAAGTTCAAATGCATGTCGCACGTATAAATTTGATCATACCAGAAATAAAAAACTGCATTCTCACGCATACTTACCGCCAGGGCAACAGAGCTGCTGATAAGTTTGCACAAATGGGTCATAGATTGAAGAAGCCTCAGATTTGGAGGCACGTCCCTCCCAGAGGAGTTCTGCGAATTGTTGATGAAGATGCGCAGGGTAAAATATTTGTTAGAGTTATAAAAAAATAGAAGGCTCATTTTACATAGTTTGTGGATATGATCATCTTACTTTTTAGTTCTTGCTTTTTCACGTAAGATTGTATTTGATGTTGTTGTTCTAAGATAAATATGAACAATAGTTAGCAAATTGTGCAGGTTATTCATTGTTATTCATTGTGGCTTTGTAAAATTCTTTTGTTGATTGTAATGTGGATACTCCAATCGGTGGAATGCATCGATTTATGCCATATATATGTAACAAGAATTAAGGAATGAAAATTATCATACATATTATATTCTCATCTATATGTTTAAGGCTAGTTCTCTCTTTCTTTCTCCCCTAGCTTTTAGAGATTTAATTAAACTATTTACCCCTAAAGCAATTTTTCTTGGTAAAGCCCATTACTGTTAGCTTCTATACTTATACTATCTCCTTTTTGTTCTCCTATTAACATCGAATTAATATAATTGTTTTGAATCAATTTGGTAACTAAGCAGTTTGCACCCCTACATTACATACATGTCATATATTACGCTGCATTCAAGCAATATCCTCACAGGCATTCACAAACAAGGATACAAATGAGCATAATTACACACTAAAAACAGAATTACGCACAATGACAGATAGTGTGATAAATGACTTGCAGGTTTGACTTCACCATTCCATATGTAATGTGGAAGAATTATAAGAGTCAATAATCCAGAAGATGAGAATTGAGAACAAATTGATTAATCCAAAAAATTGGTAAGGTTACTCACTTCTACAGCTTGAAACCAATTAATCACAACAACTATTAAGAGAAATGCATCAAATCTCAGAGCCAATGCTAGGAAAATCCTGAAAAAGTACAAGACAGATTGAATGAAACGATACCTTCCGAGTGTAACCAACTATCCAAAGGTTGAGTATCAAATTCAATATCTCCTCCAGTGATGAAATTAGGTTGTGGCAACTGGCAACTGGATGCACGATTTTCTTCTTGTATGCGCACCTCAATTTACGTTATATCTTCCAGAAACAATGGAAAAGCGTAAACAGATACCCCGTGAGTATAGCAGAATGAAGAAGGGGCCGCCACGGCCGTTAATGAATGTATCAGCCGTAAAACTTTAAATGAGTACATGGGCTTTGTAATGGGCTTTGCGAGGTACAACTATACAAAACCTAGGCCCAATTAACTTCATTGCACCCGTCCCACACTTCACAGGGAATTTGTTTTTTAAATCTTAAATTACGATTTTTTTAAAAGCAGGAGTGAACTCTGAAAATTTGAATTTCAATGTGACACCAACACATTTATATACATATTTCATAAATTTAAAATTGATTATGGATTTAAATATGTACTACATACATGCAGACATAAATTATTCCTAGAATCTAACATTAAGTTAATTTATGAAGACACACCAATAAAAATGATAAGCACTGTCTCTGTTCGCATTAAAACACCGAAATACCACCTTTGCCATCCCAAGTATACACAACATATTTTCATCTGTATTTGATCCACAGAAACTTAATTCAGAAACAATAACAAAGTAGAACTATACTCATAAAATTGAACCTGACTAATCTGAAACTTATACTGTTACATGAACATGAGGGCTATCGCGGAAAATAATAAGTAGAACGCAAACGTCGACGCCCACCTCCTCAATAAAGATGTTTCAAAAGCAAGAGTTCAAAATAACAAAATCCAAAACTGCTGTAAAATACTTGCTCAAAACAAAACACTGGATTTTGAGTGGTAATAGTCTTTGGCAGAAAAATCCTAACAAAATTGTGTGTGGGCGCGAATTGGGGCCTGTAGAAGATTGTCAACAAATTATTTGGAGAGCAAGGTATACTATTCATAGTTGTGTAGAGTGATGTACAATTGAACAGTTCTACTCTGTCAATACTTTTGTGGTGGTGGTTTCTGAAGATCATTCATGGTGCCATCAGCCCTTCGATTGTATCGGAAAGTGACTTTGCCCAGTCAGCTTTGAGGAGTAGTGTTTGTAGTGTCTTCATCACATCATAGTCCGGATCAAGCTTCCGTTGCCACCCCTATCAAATATAAACGCAACACGATGAAAATTAGTGACAAAAAACTATTGTAATCCTCTACAAAAACAGGTTTACGGTGAGAATGTTTGCTAAACAGTTTTCTTTCATATCTAAAATTTCATATATGCCGTATGTCCAGCTTCATTCGAGCAATAACTCCAAGCAGTCACAAACACAACCCAACAGATTAAATGATGAAAATTAAACGAAGAAACTACCTCAAGGACTAAAACGGTGACCATCACAGTGCAAACATTGCCATCAATATTTACTCTATGGCGCCTAACTTTCTCAAGTAGTTGATGCATGCAGTCAGCAGGATGGACCAAATCTCCTTCAGGGGTACCCCAAAAATCAAAGGAGTCTTTCACTTCCTGTAAGCAAAGAAATCAAAGCACTATACATGATTAGTTTTCATCGTCTCCAACCATAACAAAGGAACAACTACAGAGGTATAACAATCAACCTTACAGGAGGATGAATCACACACAACCGAATAGTTATATACTCCCTCCGTCCCGGAACACTTTGCACAGTTACTGTTCCGCTCGTGTTTTAGCGAACGAGTTTTTTATTACTATTTGAAATGATAAAGTAATTTTAAAAAATGCGTATGACAGAGGAGGGTAAAGACTATCATACCCCACCTTAAAAGTCACCTTATAATTTCAAATACTAATAAACAACTCTCACGCAAAAACACGAGCAAAAAGTAAGTGTGCTAAGTCTTCTGGGACGGAGGGAGTAGCACATAACGAAAACGCAGGAAAACAGAAGGTAAAGAAATTTTTAATCATGACCATCCAGGAAATTCTTCATGGTAACAGAGAAAAACTTTGGGTCGTCCCATTATGTACAGG
Source organism: Stenogyne calaminthoides (assembly GCA_037126765.1). Taxonomy (NCBI): domain Eukaryota; kingdom Viridiplantae; phylum Streptophyta; class Magnoliopsida; order Lamiales; family Lamiaceae; genus Stenogyne; species Stenogyne calaminthoides. Next base: position 7,682,087 of record JBBCBC010000037.1, on the reverse strand, counting down.
TGAATTCTAACAGAATGAGGATTTTCTCCCTCAAGTAGCTTAAGCAAGAAGAGCTACACTACACGAAATCACATTATATTGTTTATCCATTTTAGATAATGGCACTAAAACATGATGAGGAACAGTTGGCATTAGCTCAGCACATTTACAGTATATTATTTATCCATAACGTTGTTTGTTGTGATGAACTTTAGATAATGTCAATAATATCCAAGTGTGCAACTAATTTATCGCACGATATCATCTGTTCCAAAAATGATATTCCACAATGTGTTCCATAGTCTAGATTAATGACATGTGGAATGGACAAAAATACATGACGGACCACCATAATCCTCGGTCCATGTGTTAAAGATCCAGGAGGTGAAATAATTCTGGAACACGAAAAAGTGGCACAGAAGAATTGAACTGCTAATTTATGGAGCTAGGTTTGTTACAAGCAAATTATTTATTTGTAATTTCAACCCATTGGCATTTTGAGAGTGGTATTAAAAATGCCAAGAATTCAGAAAATTTAAAGGCTTCATCCAATACTCCAATACCAAACAGTTTATAATGTATGCAACTGCCATCTGTTCACCTTGATAAAGGCCTCTGGATCTGGGCATTTCTGTTTCCTTGATAGCCTCAGTGTGGACTCTGCTGCAGTTTGGCCATCCCTTAGAGCAACAGCTTTAAAGAACTTCAGTAAATTAGTTCGGTCATTTTTAGAAAGTTCAGCAGTCATGCCTACATCAAGGAAAATAATATGAGGCTTGGCTTTGAAGAGCTTTTTACGAGAACGCTTGCTCAAAGATGCACGGACAAGGATATTTCCGGGGTGCATGTCAGCATGAACAAAGTTGTCAACCTGAGAAAGCAAAGAAGAAACTCAGACAACGGAATTATCCTTTGCTAATAATCATATTCGTCAAGGCTAAATAATAAATATGCATGTCTTGTCTTCTCCAGCAAAGGCGCAGGGAGATTAACAAAATAATCAGGTGCCAACATCACACTTGGGATTAAAAGCTGGATGAAAGTCAACTGCAATCATGCCTAACTAGAGTTATTATACAATGTCATAACCAGTCTGATGAATAGTAACGTTATCTGATCTTTAAATGAGGAAATTGACGTTCCTGTAGAGGTATAACCACAAAAAAGGAGGCAGTAGAAATTGAAATGCATGAGGGTGATAACATGAATGAAATAAAGGACATAAGATATGTGGTACCAGGAGCATCTTTAGCAGTGCATGGGTTCCAATGTGGGCCAGAGCTCTTTTAATTCGTTCATTCCCCTCATACTCGTCAACATAGCGAGCAACACTTTCTCCATATTCAAAAGTTTCCACCAAAACAGATGGATGTATTAGAGGATATACTGGTTTTGGGAAGGAAACGTCCTTCCAATGTCGAAAATTGTATATGAAGCGACTCAAATTAGAAGCTTCCCGAGCGAGATCCACTTGAGACATCATAAAAACTGCAAACTGCTGGACACTTTCATCTAATCTCAACCAATGCAATGCAGGAATTAGGCTAGAAATCTTTGCTGCAATATTAATTATCTCAAAATCCCTTTTTATTGATTCCCCAACTCCAGGATGTCTCACCTTGACAGCAACTATAAGAGGTTGGATCTGACGACCAGGGTATCTGGAACGTAATGTAGCTCGATGAACTTGAGCAATACTTCCAGAAGCCACAGGTTCCTCCTCAAAGTCATCAAAAATCTCATTAATTTTACGACCAAAAGCTCTCTCAATTGTCTTTTTTGTGTAACGAAAGCTATGTTCAGGTGCTTTCATGTGAAGCTTTGACAATTCAGTACACATGTCACCAGGAAAAAGATCTGGCCGAGTGGCTGCCCACTGACCCCATTTAATAAATGCTGGACCTGCTCTTTCCAGAGTCCGATGGACAACCTGAAGCCACAATTTCCTAAAACGGGGACCAAAACTATCTGCAAATGGAGCCATGGCAATGCTTGGAGTGAAGAGAAAAGCCAAATAAAAAGACCTAAGCAACAAGATAATGCCTTCAAATATGGAGAGTACCAATCTGGTAACATAAATATGGCTTTCTTGAGCTTGCATGTACAGTGTATTCTTAGGGTGAATGACGATATGTGTATCTGGAGCAGCTTGTGCCCATGCTAGGTCAGTTCCACACATGAGAGCAAACATACCAGGCACAACTATGTAAGAGCGGCTCAACCCTAAGCAAACTGCCTGAGCAATCGTGCTTACAGAGTGATGAGTTTGCCCATTATTTAAAGATGATTGTGCCAACCTCTTCCAAGCAACCTTAGCGTGATGAACTATCGTATTACAAGCTGGAACTGTTGAATAACTCCTGAAGTTACTATTACAGAAACCTTTTCCTGTTTCACGAGATGCATCCCAGACATGTCTCCTTCTGGGAAGCAAGTAATGGAAGTATGATCTGTATTGAGGAGAACATATACTGACTTGAACAAGGGCTCCATGGCTTGACCCTTGTTGTGAATAGATGCCACACAGATTCGTCAGGAAAGATAGTGACACTCTCCTGATTGTTCCAACTGTCAATAATCTGCAACCTCTTATGGAGGTGTAAATATCCATCAATGAGAATATTTAATGAGGAAATACAACATGGTGTAAAACTTCCAAACGTTTATATGTTTGATTCACATACATCTTGTTCATACCTACTATACAAGTGCAGGACTTCCATATAAATTTATGACTCAATAAAAGAACGCATTGTTCAAACATAAAGGATCCGGTGATCAACACACTGACTAAAACACCTAGTTTTCTGGAAAATTTTAAAGTGCTAACAACAAATGACACGATAATCAAGCTAACAGGGTTACTTAAATATCGAAGCCGTAAGAGAATAAAACAAAGTAAAAAGGAAATATGCCAAAAAGAAGAGAAGCAATACACATTTTTTTAGAAAAGGGAGGGATTTCACGAACCTTGACATAGCGAAACCTTGGTCCCGGAGAAAATCGTATAGTCTAACACGAGCAGGAGGCGCACTGAATCCCCGACCAGCATTTTCTACCAGTTAATGAAGATTCAACCATACGGATCATACCATTCACGAATTCTAGATTTGTCAAAGACAGAAGCAATTACGTATCAAGTTTTTCGATCGACGCCATTCCGTAATAATTAAAGCGAGAATAGCATCGATACAGAGGTAAATTTAGGGGAAAATTTCAGTTGTTTTCCTAACCTAAGCGCATTCGGCGAAAGACCAAACGCATGAGAATGAGAGATGATGATTGATGAAGAAGAAACGGGCTGCGTGAAGATGGCCGGATCCAAGTGCCCTAAAAGGTTCGGTAAGTTGGGTTCAATTTAAGCTTAACTAGAGACTTGCGCCCTTTACTAAGGTTTTGTGATAAAATATCTTGCCCAGCTCTTTTTTTTCTTTTTCTTTTCTTTTTTTGGGATAAAATATCTAGCCCAGCTTATGATTAGCAATTTAAAGATGCGTTTGGGAATTTTGTAGGAAATTAAATTGGCCAAGTCTTTGCCTCTATTCAGATGCATTGTTCATTTATAATGCATCTCAAAATTATACAATTTGTTATATTTAAAATTCAATTTGTTTACATTGAATCGTGCAACTATTAATTTAAAAAATAATTTGGATGATTTTGTGTAAATGGGTTACATCTTTCAATATAATAAATTGTAGAATTTTATGAATGCATGGTGCACCTGGATGCACCTGAAACTCAAATTAAATTTAGTGAAACAATTTTTAATTGGCAAATGGTCTCTGGAATTTCACATGAATTTAAATGTAGCGTTCACAAAATTTCATGATCGTTTATTCAAATTAAAATGAGATAAATAAATAAATTTTGATCAATTTAATTTGAAATTTCATGTCATGAATAAACTCTCCGAATTCACCTACTTTGCCACTTAATTTTGCTTTTCCTGTTGCTACTCAAATTTTTGGTCTGAGATATGTTGTGTTCGATATAATAAATCAGGATTAATCGAACATCAAAGAGCGACACGTGTAATATTCGAATATAATAATTATGCCCAGTGGATGAGTTACTTTTTGTTCGCCAACCGATCGAGTTGTTTCGACCGGCCCTCATCAACAAACGATCCATTACTCGGTCAGAAAAAGGAATCGATAAGCAAAATCGAGAAGGCCATAAGCAAAACCGAGGAATCAAAGGCCAAAATACTTTGGAATCCTGAAGGGTCGAGAGTGCTTCGACACTCAAATATCCCAAGACCCAAATATCCCGAGGGCTATTGTGTTTCGAGGAGGACAATCTTCCAAAGATAAAACCGACATGATTAAAAGAGGCGAACAAAACGTCCAACCTAACAAGAGATTAATTTGGACGATCAAAAGAGCATCCTACGCACAAAGCTAGACTTAAGATCAATCTAGAAGACGGTCGAAACATGGCAACACCACCGAGGTTCTTGATGATCTAAAGACTCCACCTCATCTATACCAACCCAAATTTCATGCTTACGGAGTGCTATATAAAAGGAAGAAAAAAAAGAAGAAGATAAGGGTTCACAAAAAAATAACCTACAGAAATCCCCAGAGAGGAGAGGAACTAAAAAAAAAGTTCGAGTGATCATGCACATAAACAAAAACCCTAGCACTCATTTTGCTAATGAGAAAAAATTATCTTTATCTCAGATCGATTCATCTTCATAAGATGTATCAAGAACTATGACGATGTGAAGCTCATAATACAATATCTCGGCTTGGTATGCCCCCAGAGTAGTCATTTCTTGATTTAACCGGGTAAACAAATTCATCTTACTTACCGTTTATTTAACACGTATATGTTTTGTTTGCGAGTTGTTATCAAATTAGCCACATAATATTCATCAACTAAAAACGACTCGCGATTAACAATAGGCCTAGAAGGAGGCAAAAAAAAAAAAAAACCAACCCATACACGAACCCCTAGTTAGCCGAGGCGAAAAAAGAAATAAAATGCCTCAATCTAGGAAACACAAACGGAGAGGTCGGAACAAAAGCCGACCACATGACCGTAAAAGAGGCCCAAATAATAACCTCATAAAGATCGTGCAAGTTGGAGACTATCAATCTTGAGGATATAGCCAATGATCCGGCGACCATTACAAAAAGCCATCACTTTCTTTGTTATGAAAGTACGAAAAGAGGGGGAAAAAGAATTGGCAAAGTTAGAAGCTCAAAAGATGAAGAGCAACACTCGCGATACACCGACGGCGAGCAAGTTAAAAAGAAAACCGCAGCGGGGCCAAAAAAAAACGGATGATATCGTCGAATGGCGAAAACGACCTCGGTCTAGACCATCGCCGTTTGACGTTTGAGGCTCTCCGCCAAAGACCGAATCGGCAATAATAAGCGGCAGATCCGAAAGGGACATCAATAGAGATGCCCGCACATTCGGATCTTCATAAAGATCCGTGACGCCAACAAAAATCGGCGGGAACAAAGTTGTCTATCCATCACCGATTGGGTAGTCAAGCACAAACTTGGAGAGGGGGATCGCCCTATCACGAGCATGATCCACGGGATCCTCATGATGGGGAAACAAACCCCTATCTAAGTCTATCAATCCCACAAAATTTGCGGAAATGCAAAAAAGCCATCGGAGGGATTACAGCCGATCCGCCGCGACAAGAGCCACCCTCGAGCGAGCATCAGACTTCGCCGCCATTATCACCAGCCGTGATCATGGCGGCGAAGTACAAGAGAAAGTCGCAAAGACCGGCCGCCAATTCCCATTTTCGATCCGAAGCCGGATCCTCATGTCCATCTCGGCAAATATTCGAGGACTTTATGATCGCGATGGGGCTACTGACGCGACCTTAATGCCGATCATTCCCTATGACTTTTGGGTGATCGGCACATAGATGGTTTTCTACTTTACCCGCAAGGTCCATCACATCTTTCGCACAAATGGGGCGGCAATTTTTGTCCCACTTTTCATCCATGTGTGTGCGCTTCTCACAACGAAACAAAGGTTCGCACATTTTTCCCAACTAAAAGGTGGAGTCCGATCGAGCATACATAGAAAGATTTGATAAATGTTTGTATGATGGAGCCCCAGGTTGAAGAGGACGCTTAAGATCCTCACGCGGTGGTCGGAGGCCCCGACTTTAAATATGATATGTGGAAGGCCATGCATCAAGATTGGCTTTAACTCATACTCGAGTTTCGAGGCGGCGGCTAAAATCATAGCCATGCAAGATTTGCTCGCACAATCACAATTGAGACAGAGCCTATCGTTAGGAAAGTTTTCGGAAAGAAAAACGAATGAAGAAGTCACAGACCCCCGTGCTCTTTCAAACCTTTTGAAGAAAGAAGCGAAGTTAAACGCCTCTCACGAAGTCTCTTGGCGTTTTAGTAAAACTATCTTTAACCAAATTAAAGATCGGGACATGTTGGATGGCCAAGAAGAATTGTAATGGATAATGTCGATTTAACGCCCAAATATTGTAATTATCACGAGTACATCGGGCACAATACGTAAAATTGCCGCGATTTACTCGCCAACTTTGGAAGTTTATATGAAGAAAATCGTCTTCCCGGTTCTTAAAAAGCCCGTAACAGGATTCGCCAACGTAAAAAAATGTAAGACCGAAGGAAAGCCGAAAGGTCGAACAAACATCCGATAGTGATCCCGAAGAATCACGTAAGAGATCTCAAACGCCCAAAAGAGGGCCTCTCATCGTGGGAAGAGGTCGAGAAAGCCAAGAAATCCACATGATACGTCCCGAATATGGTCCCGCGGGTGGATGTTACCAGCACCAACGTTATCTAACAGATGAAAAAGATGGAGACGCTGCGTGCCACGCAGACATCCATCAAAGTGAAGGTGGCGAACGATCATCTAGTTCCCCACCTACACACCAAATCATTTTTTTTGAGGACGATCTCGACGGAATTATAACTCCCCACAACGACTTTAACCATCGCTTTCGTCTCCTTGGGTTGAAGGTACATCGCCTCTTAGTTGATTTGGAGCTTATGCGAACATTTTGTTCGTCAATACCCTTCGCCAGATGGAAAAACAAGTTGGGGATTTGAGCGTTATATTGAACCATGTAATCATACTATAATGGGTTTTTGGGGAATCAGTAACGACCCTATGGCATGATTAGGTTAGGTGAGTCGAGCTAGAATCAACTTTGAATTCGGACATTCGACGAACTAGGATGCTAGACTTTGTAATCGTCGATGTTCGATCCTACTTATAACGGGTTTCTAGTCGCCTGGTTTTATTCAGAATTCAAAGCTTTGTTCATTCCGTATTCTTATTGTGTTAAATTTCCGGCACAAGATGGAAGGGGAGTGTAAAAGGAGATCAAAAAAAAGCTCGAGATTGTTTGCTATCATGTGTACCGGAAAAAACAAAATATTGTTAACATGATGGAACAAACAGGGGAGATTGGTGAGTCAAGCCGAGAGCAAAAACCCCTTTTAAACATTTTCCAAGCGAACATAAGTTCGACGGGCATAAACTACCGCCCGAAGCACGAATCACGCGAACACAGATTCGGGTTGGTAACTAGTTCCCCAGATCTCCTAGATCAAATGAATATCGATCCACCGAACGAAGCAAACGGACCTAGAGCCTCGTGATAGGTTTTGAACCCATGGAGGTTGATGGCGACCACAGGGGTCCATCCAAGATCCTCGGTGGAAGCAAAAAAAAAAGAAGGTAACCCCTGTTGAGCAACTGGAGCCAATCAATGTCGACCGGAAACGCACTGAAGTTAGAAGTGTTCGTTGGCTCGTAATTACCCTCGAACAATCCGAACGAAATGATTGCTTACCTTCAAGCAAACTTAGATGTGTTCGCATGGTCACACGAGGACATGGTTGAATAGATCCGAGCATGCCTCGCCACTCCTCAACCTTGATCCAATACAAGCTCCGCTTGTCCAAAAACGCAGAAAGTTTAGTCGAGAAAAAATATCGCGATGAATAATGAAATCAAAAAAGTTCGCTTGACAACAAAACCGATCCGAGAGGTAAAATGCCCAAGATGAAGCATAACCTCGTTTCGTTAACAAATCCAATGGATCTTGGAGACCGTGGTATTGATTTCATCGATTTGAATAAGGCATGTCCAAAGGATAATTTTTCCGATGCCGCATATTGATTATTTGGTTGATGTCTGACGGGCCATGAAATCATGACATTCATGGATGCATTTTGGTTATCACCAAATACCCATGATCCCCGACGATCAAAAGGATCTGGCGATTCTACAAATGAAAAGAATATCTTTATGGCCGGCAACGCATGCCATTCGGATTAAAGAATGCCGAGCAACATATCAACGTTTGGTGAACAAAATGTTCGACGAATACATCGGCCGAACAATTGAAGTATACATTGACGATATTGTGGTAAAAGAGCGAACATAAGGAAGACCACATCACCCACCTCACACAAACGTTCGATATACTCAGAAATACAATATGAAGTTAAATCCCAAGAAATGTAGCTTTGGGATTCACTAGGAAATTCCTCGGACATATGGTTAGTCGGCGGGGATTGAAGCGAACCACAAAAGATTCAAGCCATGCTCGATATGCAAGCCCCCAGAAATTTGAAAGAGGTCCAAAAGTTAACCGGACGATTAGCCTCCGTGAGCCGATTTATATCACGAATTGGGGACAAATGTAAACCTTTCTTTGATGCATTAAAGAAGGGAAATTCGATGGACCGAGCATTGCCAAAATGCATTTGAATCATTGAAGCGAAGACTGGCAGATACTCGGACCTTCGTCTAAGCCTATCCTGTGAACAACTCTATCTCAGTATCTTCTTTGCGTCCGAACATGCAATCGATCCGCGTGCTCAGACGCGCGAAGGGACCACACATTTGCCCATTTACTATGTTAGCCAAGTGCTTAAAAAGGCCGAACTCGATATCCTCCATCGAGAAATTAAAGATACGCCTAGTAATGAGTGTCGTAAAAATTGCGACCATATTTTTTCGACCACTCGGATTTGAGGTATTGATCAAGATTTCCATTGCGCTGAAGTCCTCCAATCGACCAGATACTTCGGCGGAGTTGCTCAAATGGGCGGTGGAGTTAGGACATTCGATACATTCGTTAAGCTCATTTAAAGAATGAAGGCCAAGCTATGGCCGACTTCATGGTTGAGTTGACATATCCACAAATTCCGAAAAAATTGTCGATCAACCATGGCACATGTATGTTGATGGTTCATCAACAAGTTCAAAGAGCGAGCAGGCGTGTAGTTCTCATCACCAACCAAACAAACATTTACAACAACCATCCGATTTAATTTCCATTCTACAAATAACGGTGAATATGAAGCATTGATCATTTGGATTACGATGGCAATGACAATGGGAATCAAGAGGTTGATGATCTATAGCGATTCCCGGATAATTGTTTATCAAAATGTACGCACACCAATCGGCTCGGCGCAAACGGATGGCACAATATCAACAAATAGCAAAAGAATTGCTCGAGCATTTTGAACAAGTTTTTATCGAACAATTACCACGATTGGATAATTCTTTTGTTGATGCTTTGCACGCTTTGGCAACAGCCAGGAAGGAGTGGACAAACACAATGAGATATTGTGGTAAATCCGGCACCGCACGCCATCGGTTCTGAAATTATGATCGCCCAAATAATAACAAAACAAGAAACTTGGATGACTCAATAACGAAGTTACTTACAAAAAGGACTTCTCCGCGAAAATAGGGCACAAGCCGCCTCAGAGATTCTGACCGCTTTCGATATACTATTATAGGCGAGCATTTGTACAAAAGAAGCTTCTCACTTCCACTTCGGAAGTGTATTACTCCCGAAGAAGGACATGTATCTTACGCAACAAATCCATGACGAGTATCGGAAATCATCTGGTGGCCTCGTCCCGCACATAAAATAATCGAGCAAGGTTATTATTGGCCAACCCTCAAAAAGGATTCGCGCGATATGCTCGCTAGCGTGTCATCAATGCCAGTACATGCTCCATTTATTCATAGCCCACCGAAGAATTGGTGTCGATTTATAGCCCATGGTCTTTTTTGCCAATAGGGATCGATTTGATCGGCCCATTTCCTCTTCGCACATCGGGAGTTAGATATCTTTGTGGTGGCCGTTGATTATTATACTAAATGGGGAAGCGAGGCCATTGTCAAGATCACCGAACAAAGGATGTGGAACTTTGTTTGGAAAAGTATCATCCGCCGATTTGGGCTTCCCCAATCATTGGTCACCGATAACGACAAACAATTCGATGGAAGTGAATTGGACAAAATTGTGCTCATTGGGGCATAAAAAAGACTACTCAACTCCATATTATCCGATCCAAACGGTCAAGTTGAAGTTGATTAATAAAATTATCAACATACCCGCCGAGGCTAGACTTGATAATTCCAAGGGGAGGGATTTCAAGAGTTGCCTGAAATATTATGGGCTTATCGAACAACTTTGAACATCAACTGCGGAGACCCCGTTTGTTTTAGCATTTGGTGCGGAAAAGTTCGTTATACCCGCAGAATCAAGATTCCAAGTCATCGAACAATGACTTTTGGAGAGCATATATTAATGACCAGCGCCACCAAATCTGCACTGTTGGAAGAAAGAAGGACGGAGGTGATTTCAAGAATGCTATGTACAAAAAGAGATCATAAAAGTTTTATAATTCCAAAGTCGAACGCTGGAAGTTCAATGTGGGTATTTGGTTTTAAGGCGATCAATGGGGTACCAAGTGGTGTGTTCGGTCGAGCATGGGAAGGTCCTTTTCAGAGTCACGTAGCGTTTACTAAAGCCGGGCATATGACTTGGAGGACTTGAATGGAGTCCCATTGTCTTACTCGTGGAACGCGTCAAATTTGAAACAATACTATCAATAAAGGCGAGCATAGTGTCGGCTTTTTAACAAAGTTAAAACAACTAAAAGGTTAGCATATTGTTGGCGAACACAATGTTCTCAGAGAATAAACGAATACAAAGGGCCGAACACAATCAGACCATATTCAAAAAAACGAGTAGACGACCATAAAAAGAAGAGTATATCATTCTCGATGCATATCTTCAAGAAAGATCTTTGGACAACACTATCGTTAGATTTAAGATAACGCGGTCAAAATGGCTTGTCGCCAGGAAGATACATATCGGAACGAGTTGACAAGTGGTGGCGACCATGCGCAGGGATGAGTTAATTTTTTGAGCAAGAGTCACAAAAAGTTCTAACAGATGTCAAAGGGGAACAAAAATAAGAGAGCTAGCACCAGCCACTGCATCAACACCTGACTTGGGATAGTTCTATAAATAGGGGGCATACCGATAAATTGAAAAAAGCGAGAAGAAAAAAATGAAAAGAAAAAAGGAAAAAATCGCGATTCTCGGGAAGGAAGCTTTCGGTTTAGTATGCCCCTCAGACGTAGAAGAATTGACTCGATTCAAAGAATCATTAATTCAATCAAGTGTTCTACTCGACACGAAAGATTTTTACTTTCAGATGACTTTGCGAGCACAGAGTTGAAGCTCGTTCTGCGGACTCAAGATGCTCGGCAGAGTCATGGTTGCCACTCCACGCGTTCTTCATCGCTACGCGATGACAAGCCACGTAGGTCCCATGATCCCCAAAATCTCCTCCGGCGAGGGATGTCATAGTGTCCGGCCGAAACAAGATGCGGATCGCCGATGCTCGTGCATCTATTGGAGGGACAGAATGGTGCGAGCTGAAAGTTTTGCTTTCGACTTATTTTAAGCGGAAAGAAGAACGCCACACGCCATGCCCGAAATCGCCAAGATAACCACAACTTGTCTGGGAGGACAAAAGTTTATCTTCTTCTTTGCCTGAAAGCATGTTACAAGAGAAAGAAGTGGTAGACAGGATGATGTGCCACATACTTGTCAACATCAATTCTCGCGGACAAGCGTGAGTTAGGTTAAGGTTTACTCAAGACAAGGTTTAAAATCAAAACCCTAGTCGATGACAATAAGTTGTGTAATAGATAGTCTTCTTCATATGAATGATGTAATAGAATACAAAGTGTTGCAAAAAGAAAAAGAAAGATATATGTACTTTTGTTCGCTAAGATTTTCTAGTTAAGTTTATTTTGAGGTAATGACCTAAATAGGGGGACGGCTAGAAAAAGATGAACGAGCCCAGTCTATGTTCACCGATTTAACGAAGTTCAGACTCGATTCCCGACAAAAAAAGAAGTAATGGGTACGCAAGTCACATAAGACGACTAGTACTTACAGATACCAGAAGCAAAAGGGTGACGAGCGGGTCGCAAATTAAATAAGACTACCCTATTACGAAGTTGATCGACCTAAATAAGACGATCGCAAGACCAAGAAAGGGGGTTCATAAAGTAACCCATCTGGTCGCATCTAAATAAGACGATCAACCGATTGCAACGTCAATAAGACAATCAAAAACGAAAGAAGTCAGGAGCGGGCATAGGCAAACCCAATGTTCGAATTTATTCAGAAGAAAAGGGGCAAAAACTGGAAAGCAATAAAGCGAACACAAAGCAACAAAGCAAACATCAAGCAACACAAGTATCAACATTCATCCTCAACAAACAGGTTAGAGGAAACAGTTCGGTATATAATCCATTCGTCCAATTGTAAATATGTTCGAACAAAAGACAAGAAATCAAAAGTGTTAAAGGCGTTGTTTGAACAAAAGAGTGAAGAAGACCAAAAAATTACATAACGCATGTTCGACAAAGAAAAAATAAACATCAAGGAACAAAGTCAAAATTGGGGGTAAACGGGAGAGAAACATCGAACGAATTGTGCTCAAATTTCTCAACAATAACTCCTTTCAGATGGTCGGGTTACCAAACGCCGTCACCGGTGCGTTCGGTTTTCAGAGGTCCCCTATGCTCGTCCTGTACCTGATCGGTCCCAGGCTCAATTTGAAGACTTTGGCCAGCAACCTCAGTGATATTCATGTCTGAGCCCTCTTCCTCATCTAGAATTGGATCATCAACTTTGATCCCTTCAGGAAGAACGGAGAAATCGCATTGCATCATTTAAATCGACATTGGAAGGTTGCGATCCGGAGGGTTATCAATCGATCTTCTTTGAAAATTTGGATACGAGAGGAGAAATTTGTTATTTTTGAGTATCCGCGAAACGGTCGAACCAACATTGTCGGCGAAAGCGAATATATCGAGAAGTTCGACATAGAGTCGACATACTCTTCATCTCGTGCGATTTTGAGTTTTTGAGACCTAAACGAGTATTAGTCTCCCAAAGAATGATGAAGTTTTGTTGGCCGAGTCGTCCCCTCTCACTTTCCATTTTTTCAACACCAAACCGGAGTTTCGAAGCTCAACATTCATTTCTTCTTGAGCTCTTTCGTATATTGATCACCTCCTCCCGAGATCGATTGATTGCCTCTCTTGTTGGACGAAATCATCTTCGAGCCAGCGAAAGCATTCTCTTGAAATTGGCGGTATCCTCCTCGAGTCCCGATGGGCGCCCTTTTGCCTAAAACAGTTGCTCGAGCCAATCTCGGTTCATCTGGACCCTGCTCATTTCGACTACCTTATCTTCAAAGTTCTAATCAAAGCCAAATAATTGGCTTGGAGGTTAGCGGATTGAGCATAAGCTTTCTCAAGAAGCGACCATAGATTGGCCTCAAGCACCAGCCCCAAACGATATTTTCCAGGGGTGGGACTCAGAAGTGGACTCCTCCAGATCAAGAGTCCACGCTTTGAAGCGAGTCCGCAAGCTTTTTGAACATGCTCCTAACGCGCTGGAACTTTGGCGAACACTACGAAAGCAAAAGTAATTCTTCGAGTTGGGCATTAAAGGCGACAAACTCCTTAACTCCGCAATATATATATATATATATATATATGACCAAGTGAGAATAGAGATATCAACGTAAACCAAAGCGACTCTGAGAGCGAAAGCAAAATGTACACCACGCGAAATGGATCCCATCCTGGGAATGATTTATCTTGAGGAGATCGGAGCTCGGGATCTAATGGAGTCATGATCGGGGTCGTTTGGAGGTGGAGAAAGATGTGCAACTTCCATTTCAACAATCTGCGAAATGGGACCAACAATGAAGCGGCGCTCTAATCATACCTCGACTTGAGGGGGTCAGAGTCGACTGGCGGCATCGATTCGTCAAATGCGAGTTTGCTCGTTCGGCCCCTGTTGCTAAAGGCCACTGTTCTCTCCGGCCTGTTCTCTCGATCCCACCCTTGGTCTTTTTCTTTGGTGGAGCTTGTTCGCCAACCCCTTCTCACCGAGCGGGAGCCCGGATGTGCTCGACTTAATTCTCAGGGGACCTTTCGTTTAGTCACCTTCGCCTCCCTACTGCACACAGCCTCTCGCTTCGGACTGAATCAAAACAAGCTCTGGGCTTTTTCTCTCCGAAAGCCATCTCGGTGTGTTCGGGTTGTACTCAAAGCAATGGTCACAAACAGGGAAAGTTTTGTAAATAGAATGATTCAATGAGAACCAAAGGATAACGTGAACAAAAAGGCGCACAAGACATACAAAAAGCGGAAGATAATCATTACGGAAAGGATTAACAAAGAATAATATGATGAGGAGGCACGAACAAACCTCATTTTTCTTTCTCGATCAAGCAGATTCAAAGTTATCACAGATCGCTCCGAACGAGATTCCAGATCAATTTGCCAACGCCGAATGAAATAGCCGTCTTTGTCTCTTGTCCGTTGGGGTAGAATCCCCGAAATAAAAAGTGAGTTAAAATGGGTTTAAATGAAGAATGAAAGATATAAAATCACTTACTTTACTTCAGTCGATTGGGGGATGTCTAAACGAGCATTTGGTTCGCTTCCAGAGGGCGGGCTTTTCCAATCGCCCCCAATGAAATTTTTTTTTCCTTCCAATCGCTTAATTTTGTTCTAAGACATCTTCAATGATTTTGCACTTAGCATTGGCCTGCATAAACAACCATCCGTGTTCACCCCTCGGACGAGTCAAGTGCACCAATCGAGCAAGTTCAAGTTTTTAGAAGGATAATATCTTGGTTTCATTTTACCAAACAAGGTCAAAAACTCATAATCATATGCCATCCATTCGGTTTGAGTGAGTAATGGTAATGTTCCATTCAACAAGCAAGCGGGTGATAGCGGGATGAAGAGAAGAAATCGGAGGCCGAACTTCCATGGTGTCCAAATTCATCATGACCATGAGCCGGGTGAGGTTGATCAGCCCGCTCATCAGGACCCGGTGCCTAGAAAAAAAAACATCCTTGGGGTTTCATAAATTTTATCTTGTTGGCGAGCATATCTTCATCAATTATGCTCATTTATTTTGCTCATTTGGGTACTGCGTTCTCTACCCTATTCTTATGTGGTTGCTTGGGCAAATCGAAACTATAACGAAGCATTATAATCGCTATATGTTGGACTATGAGGGACACCAATAGGTATATCAAGTTCAAAGCTTTGCTCGCCATCTACTCCTATGTTCGATCCAGGGGTTAAATTCTGCCAAAATTTCCCTCACAACATTGTCATTTCTATCTACATTAACATTATCAACGCCCTAGACCTAATCAATTTGGGGCGAAGAATCATAATCGAGTCCTCCGACGAATCATTTACGCCAAGTCCCTATTTCGTTAGGGCTTCATTGAATCGGAGGAAAGAACGGCAAATGGTTGCCGAAATTGCCAACGAAATCCCGAATTCGAGACATTTGTCTCCGACGATTTACATTACTACGGGGATTCTACCGATAGGGGAAGGAGAAGGAACTGCGGATGGTCGGATTGAACAGAGGAGTTCGAGCAAAGAGGCCATAATTACAAAATAGTTAAGAATCGCGTTACCCGAATGAATTTCTTCACGAACGATTGAGGCCCTTCACCGAAACTTTCGAACGCATAGACTATTAAAAAACGAGTGAGAAAAGAGAGAAAGTGGATTAAGGCGGAGAAATATGATTTTATATAAACATCGATATAAATTCAAAAATGCAAGATTTAATACGAAGCGATACCAACACGCCCAATCGAGTTTAACGTCCCGGGTCCGTGTAAGAACCCTACGGGGGTATTGTTGTGTTCGATATAATAAATCAGGATTAATCGAACATCAAAAAAGCGACACGTGTAATATTCGAATATAATAATTATGCCCTAGGTGGATGAGTTACTTTTTGTTCGCCAACCGATCGAGTTGCTCGATTTTTACCGAACAAACGATCCGCTACTCAGTCGGGAAAGAAGGAATCGATAAGCAAAAATCGAAAGGCGCCATAAGCAAAACTGGCGAATCGAACGCCAAAATACTGGAAATCCCGGCGGTCGAGTGCTCGACACTCAAAATATCCCGAAGACCCAAATATCCCGAGGGCTCGGGTGCTCGAGGAGGACAATCTTCCAAAGATAAAACCGACATGATTAAAGAGCGAACAAAACGCCCAACCGAACAAAGAGATTAATTTGGATCAAAAAGAGCATCCTCTGAGACAAAAGCTAGCTAAGATCAATCTAGAAGACGGCCGGAAACATGGCAACACCACCGAGGTTCTTGCATGATCTAAAGACTCCAAATTTCATGCTATACCAACCCAAATTTCATGCTTACAGGAGTCTTTATAAAAGGAAGAAAAAAAAAAGAAGATAAGGGTTCACAAAAAAAAATAACCTATGAAATCCTCGAGAGAGGAGAGGAACTAAAAAAAGTTCGAGTGATCATCCACATAAACAAAAAACCCTAGCACTCATTTTGCTAATGAAAAAATTATCTTTATCTGCATCGATTCATCTTCATAAGATGTATCGTTAATCGTGACGCGCGTTTCATAATACAATATCCCTTGCAGTATGCCCCCAGAGTAGTCATTTTTGATTTAACCCGTAAACAAATTCATCTTACTTACCGTTTATTTAACACGTATATGTTTTGTTTGCGAGTTGTTATCAAATTAGCCACATAATATTCATCAACTAAAACGACTCGCGACAAGATATAATCACAGTTTCACAGAACCCTAATATTTTTTTGCCACAACTGATCATTTTTTTCTCTACACAGTACATACTGTCACAAAATATATTTATAAAAAAACGCACAAATAAAAAAGTAACTAAGATATGCCTGTTTTTTTTTTAAGGAAAAAAATAAAACTTAGGAATGGAAAAATAGAAAACCCAGCCCAAATCTAGAATTTGCAAAGAACTCAGCAGACCCTTTAAAAATGAATTTAACGGCCAATAGGCCGAAGACTTAGTTGCGCTGTTAGCGGCCGGCCCATAAATGGGCCCTTTTTATTGTTATTCTGTTGGCCGAAACCTTTACCCGGCACTTTTTAATGTAAATTGTAAAATTCAGTGTGATTTCTATTGTTGTTATGCAAAGGTACTGTCACTATTATGTCACTATTACGATTTTATGCATTATTATTATTTTTAACGGTGATAGTATATAAAATACATAATAATGTGAATGTTTATGTATAATAGTGATAATCAAAAAATAAAATTTCCCGTGAATTTTAGTGCTCCAACTAGCAAATTTAACGAGGTAAATTCATTAACTATTTAAAAAAAAACGATGAAAGTTAGGGTATAATTAAATATGTTTGATTTAAATTTATCTCACGATCAATCTCAACCAATATTATCTCATTCTCGAAAGAATAACTCTTTGTGAATCGTGATTATATATAAACTCTACATTATTCAAGAAAAACTATCACCATTTTATTAGATAAAAAATTCACTATTTAAAAATATAACACATTTTTTAACAGTGATAGTGTTTGTGTGTAACAGTCAAAGTTTTTATGCATTTTAGTGATAATTTTTATACATAACAGTGATACTTATAAAAATCGAGTTCACGGTGAACTGTTCACCGGTTGGATTCCTCTGTGCCAAAATATGGTGTTCCACCCATGTTTCATATCCTCTAAATTTGACACATGTCTCATGTTTTAATTATTTAAAATTCTAAACTCTATACCATAGATCATGAACCATAAACCCTAAATTATGGAATTATTCGGAAAGCGTGACAATGAGAAAAACTAACCACGGGTTAAAAGTTCGGGAAGAATGAAAAAAACTGGATTTTTTTTTAATATTTATTTTAGATTTTAAATAATTAAAATATAAGACAAATATCAAATTGAGAGATTATGAAACAGGGATGGAATACCAAACTTTGGAACAGAGGAATCGGTGCGACTGTTCACACAAGTTTTTATCCTCATTCTCGCACATAATCTTATATTTCAACATTAATCATTACATAGAGTATTTGGTATAAATGGAGCTAGTGAAACACATTATAATATTCAGAAGAGAAAGTCATGGACAGGAATAGAGTTAACGCAAAATTGTTGAGAGATTTACTCCGAAAGGAAAGCATGTTACATCAAAAAGCAAAAGCTACATGGATTCTTGAAGGGGATGTTAATTCAGGCATCTACCATCGGTGGATAAACAGGAGGAGTAAAAATTCTGAAATCAGCGGCATAGGGGCACATGGCAGATGGGTTGAATCAGTTCGAGAAGTCAAAGAAGAAGCATTCAGGCACTTTAGCTCACACTTTCGATCTCGGCGTAAACAGAGGCCAACTACCCCTGAAGATCTGTTCGACAGAAAAATAGAATGGTGCGAGAATGAATTCCTCCTGGCCTCATTTTCAATTGATGAGGTGAAAGAAACCATTCAGGCTTGCGATTCTAACAAAAGCCCGGGACCTGATGGTTACTCTTTTGGCTTTATCAAAGAAAATTGGGACGTGTTGAAAGAAGAGGTAATGAAAATGATGGACGACTTCCACCGGAACGACAAGATAGTGAAGGGCTTGAACCCTCCTTCATTGTGCTCATCCCCAAGAAAGAAGGTGGACAAAGCTTCGAGGATTACCGGCCTATTTCACTTATAGGCTGTCTGTACAAGATAATCGCGAAGGTTCTTGCTTCAAGATTATCCAAAATTCTGGATCCAATCATCTCGGAATCTCAATCAGCCTTCATTGGGGGCAGGCAAATCACTGATGGGATTGTTATCATTAATGAAGCGATGGAGGAAGCAAGAAGAAAAAAGAAACAGCGAGTCATCTTCAAAATTGATTTTGCGAAGGCATATGACTCGGTCGAGTGGGATTTTCTGGATGAAATAATGGAAAGAATGAACTTCAGTGATAAATGGAGAAGATGGGTTATGGAATGTGTGTCAACGGCATCAGCATCCGTCCTCATTAATTGCAGTCCATCAGGAAATTTCAAGATGGAAAGGGGCTTTAGATAAGGAGATCCACTCTCACCTTTCCTCTTCCTCATCTTTGTAGAAGGTCTAAGTCGCTTGGTCACAAGGGCAGTGGATAAGGAGCTCATAGAACCGGCCATCATCGGGAAAGATAAGGTAAAAATCTCTCATCTACAATATGCTGATGATAATGTGTTCTTATGCTATGGTAAAGTGGAAAATTTGTTGAACATTAGAGATATATTGAGAAACTTTGAGTTACTTCGGTCAATTTTAAAAAGAGTTGCATTTGGGGACTAAATATTGAGCATTCTGTTATGGAGGAAATGACTGGAATTATGGAATGTGTAGTTGGAAAGGGGCCGTTTTCTTATCTGGGCATGAATGTTGGCATAAGCCACAACCAAGTTGAGTCATGGTCGAAGTGTTGGGATTATACTGAAAAGTATGTTTTTTACTTTGTATAATCGAAACTAAATTTTACTTATTTATTCTTGAAATAAATTGTTTATCGTAGATGTTTTAAATATGATTGAATGTTACATATATTTCTTTGATAAGCTGTTCAATAATTAAATGCGTATATTCAGTGTAGTTAATTTAGTGATGCGATCACGAAGATTAAATTAAGTCCTTGTAACTAAAAAGACGCCATTCAATAACCTAGATGAAATGAACAACCATCGCGAAAAGGTTGAGGTGTAAGAAGATTGGTTTGTCTTGGCCAAGAGATTACTGTTTTTAGTGCAATTGGTCTTGTTGAATAGGACCTCCTGAGGAGGATAAATTCTTTGAATCGAACAAGGAAGAATTAGGCGCCGATGGGTTCGTTGTTTTAAAAATCCCCTTAAATAGGATCACGTGGGATTGGTAACTATTGTTTTGACTTATCATGGGTAGCGAATCGGAGATTCAATACTTTTATCTTGGGCAATATTATTGGTCACATGTGATTCTTAAGATTTTATCTGAAGAATCGCAAGTACGCTTGCTTGATTTACCCCTTGGGAGGTTCATAAGTTTTATCATACCAAATCTTGCAAGTGGAATTAGTTTTTATGGATAATAATGTTGAATGGATTTCGACCAAAGGACAAAAGATATTAATTAACGAAAAGCTTGGCTTGAATTAATTGATGGGCTAATAATCTTGAGGAAAAATAATTTTAAGGGAGCCATATGTAATATGGATTAAGATGGATGGTCAATATTAATTATGTAGTGGGATTAATTAATATTTATGGGCTTGAATTATATTGTGGCTCAATATTAGATATTCAAGATCCATTAGAAGCCCAATCTTTAATTCTCTAAATTAAACAATGACAAATGGTTGATAACTGAAAAAAGTGATTAAAATAAAATAAATATTGTTCTTAATTTTCCTATGATATTTTCGAGAAATTTATGGATAAAAGAGGAGAAAAGATTTTCTTTGAATTTTGTTATGGAATGAAGATATGTATTCTTGGAATACAAGATTATCTCATTAAATTCAAGAAATCTCCCTTAGTTATTCATTAAGGAATTTCAAATTTTTTGAAATATAGTGGGCAAGAAAGATTTTCTTGATTTTCTTGAAAAGATATTATGGAAGATATGTATTTCTTTGAAATACAAGAATATCTCATAAATTCAAGAAGATCCAAATCTTGGTATCTTGCCTAGTATTTTCGAAAAATTACCCATAATTGAGGAGGTGAGATTTTTTGTGGAATATTTTAATTATGGGAAAAAAGAATATAGGAGATATATTCAAGATTTCTTGGTGACCAAGAAAATTCTTTTCCCACATTGATTTTCTACTAAAATTTTCGAGCCCCCTCTCTCCCTATAAATAGGGGATGATTAGTTCATTCAAAAGACAATTCCATGTCTTTGGAAATATTAGCAAAACAAGGTGGTGCAACAAAGTTTATTTTTTTCCTTTTGTTAATTGTTCGACGAGTGTCCTTCCACCGGATAGTTGAGCAAAATTTGGGAATCTTGGGAAGTCCTTTTGGTTAGTCAGGTCAGAAGCCAAAAGTCACTACTTATCCAGGAGAATGCGTTCACGTAAACCCGTAGATCAATTCGTAGGTTTTCGTGGCTTTTTTATATGCATGATATGTTGTTGCGATTATTATTTGAATTAATATAGGATTAATTCATGCTAGTAATAATTAATGAATTAAATTTGTATTTAAATATTCACCCCGAATAGATCTGTGCAACTTATTCCCCAACACGAAGCTCATGGAAAAAAAATCAGAAAACGAATATCAATTTGGAGCGATAAGAATATATCGTTAGGGGGCAGAGCAACGTTGATCCAAGATGTCCTTTCTTTAGTTCAATCATCATTCGTATTTCTACCAATTACCTATAAAACCCCGAGTGAACAAGAATTTTTTTTTTGTGGGGTGGGGGGTATAATGAGAGCAAAATTCCATGGGTTAGGTGGAGCGAGGTCTGCAAAAATAAAGGTGACAGGGGTTTAGGAATCAAAGATCTGGGTACTTTCAATATGACTTTACTGGGAAAATGGGTTTGGAGAGTGCTGAGTGAACCAGGGAGATTGTGGGTAAAAGTGATCTAGTCTAAGTATGGAGACATTGTTGGTTAATGAGTTGCACAGATCTATTCGGGGTGAATATTTAAATACAAATTTAATTCTAATAATTATTACTAGCATGAATTAATCCTATATTAATTCAAATAATAATTGCAACAACATATCATGCATATAATAAGCCACATAAAACCCCACGCACGCGAATCTATGGGTTTACATGAACGCACCTCTCGGGATGATAATTGAATTCGGTTGGACGGACTAACCAAAAGGACTTCCCAAGTATTCCTTAATTTTGCTCAACTATCAATTGGAAGGACACTTTGTTTAACAATTAACAAAAAGAAAAAATAAACTTTGTTGCACCAACTTATGTGGATTTGCTAATTTTTCCAAAGACATGGAATTGTATTGAGAATGAAAGAATCATCCCCTATTTATAGGTGAGAGGTGGTCTATTTTTTCAAGAGAAAAACAACGTGGAAAAGACTTTTTCGATCACCAAGAAATCTTGAATATATCTCCTATATATTTTTTTTCCCATAATTAAAATATTCCACAAAAAAATCCCACCTCCTCAACAATATGGATTTTCGAAAATTAATGTGTGCAAGAATCCAAGATTTGGATCTTCTTGAATTTATGAGATATTCTTGTATTTCAAGAAATACATATCTTCCATAATATCTTTTTTCAAGAAAAATCAAGAAAATCTTTTCTTGCCCACTATATTTTCAAAATTTCAAAATTCTCTTATGAAATAACCAAGTGGGAGATTGAATTTAATGAGATAATCTTGTATTCCAAGAATACATATCTTCATTCCATAACAAAATTCAAAGAAAATCTTTCTCCCAACTTATTCATAATTTTCAAAATTTAGAGGAAAAATAAAGAACAATATTTATTTTATTTTAATCATCTTTTTCGGTTATTGGACTATTTGTTTGGCTACCGCGGGCCTTTTAGGAGAATTAAGATTGGACCTTCTAATGGACCTTGAATATCTAATATTGAGCCACAATATAATTCAAGCCCATAAATATTAATTAATCCCACTACATAATTAATATTGCACTATCCATCTTAACCCATATTACAATATCAATATGGCTCCCGGCCATTATTTCTCGTGGTTTAAGATTATTCAAAGCCCATTAATTATTTCAAGCCAATGAAATAGCTTTCCATTAATTAATATCTTTTTATCTTTGGTCAAGGAACTGTTCAACATTATTATCCATCTGGGAAACTAATTCCACTTGTAAGATTTGGTATGATAAAACTTATGAACCTCCCAAGAGGGCAAATCGAACAAAGCGTATTTGTAATACGCATTCTTCAGATTAAATCTTAGCAATCACATGTGACTAATAATATTGCCCAAGATAAAAAGTATTGAATCTCTTTGATTCGCTACCCATGATGATAAGTCAAAGCAATAGTTATCAATCCCACGTGATCCTATTTAAGCGGACGAAGGTTAAGAAATAATCTAACCACCGAGGTCTAATTCTTCCTTGTTCAGCTCAAGAATTTATCCTCATGTAGGTCCTATTCAATGCCAGATCACCACGGTACTTAGTGTAATCTCTTAGTCAAGACAAACCAATCGAGCCTTACACCTCAACCTTTCGCGATGGGTTGTTCATTTCCATCTAGGTCGTGAATGACGACTTTTTAGTTACAAGGGATCGTTATTTAATCTTTCGTGAAAGATCACTAAATTAACTACAATGTAACACGCATTTAATTATTGAACAAATTTATAATAAATATATGTAACATTCAATGATATTTAAAGCATCGATGATAAACAATTTATTTCAAAGAATAAGTTCGAAATTAGGTTTCGATTATACAAAGTAAAAACATACTTTCCAGTATAATCCCAACAGACATAGGAGAATTTGTAGAAAAAATGAGAGGGAGAAGGGAGGGCAGAATCAGGGGAGGTAGGGGCTACACTAGTTGCTCAGGATGGTGGAAAAATATTTGCGAGATATATGAGGGAGTGGATGGGAGTGGGGGCATCAATAAAGATTTCATTAGGATAGTGGGTAATGGGATGAAAATCAAGTTCTGACACGATTGTTGGTGTGGGGATGAACCTCTTAAAACAAGGTTTGGTAGGCTGTTTGCTCTTAGTGGGCAGAGGGAGGAGGTGGCAGGGGAGATGGGTAGTTGGGATGAGGGAGTTTGGAGTTGGAACCTAAGATGGAGAAGGGAGTTACGTGTAAGGGAACAATCACTTGTAAACGAATTAAATACATTGTTAAACAGGTACAAACTTCAGCAGCAAGGCGAGGACACATGGAGATGGAGGCATTCTACAAACGGTATGTACTCCACAAACATCGCATACACCATTAAACTTCAGGAAGCAGCGGCGAATCCAGGGCTACAACAAGACAAGAAGATCTTCAGAAAATTCTGGAAAAGCATCGCCCCACGGCGCTACCAATGTATTGTTTGGAAACTGCTCAAGCATCGAATGACAACAAGAGTTGAACTACAAAAGAGAAGGGTCATTGCAACAGACGGAGATACCAAATGTCCAATGTGTGGCGAGGAAGAAGAGACTCAATCTCATCTCTTTTTTCTTTGCAAGGTGACTGCGCAGATCTGGTTAAGGTGTTATAAATGGTTGAATATCATGATGGTTCCTCATTTCTCCCCTCACATTCATTTCCTACAACATTCCGATTCAATTGGTCGGGGCAAAATCTCAAACATTGTGTCGGCTATTTGGATCGGAATGGTGTGGAATATTTGGAAAATGAGGAATGATATGGTATTTAATGGCGTAACACCTAACCCGAACAAGTGCATCAACGAAGTTAAAACAAGAACATGGTCATCGATGGAGGCGAAAAAATTAGTCAACACAAGCTTTTCGGAATGGCTCATGGATTCTGGTAAATGTCTCCGATCTATGATAACTAAGTGATAGTAACTTCATCTTCTGTAAGAGTGGTCAAAGTATAGAGAAAGATAACTTAAACATGGTCAGAGTGTGGAGAAAGATAGTTAGTGGAATTGCAGGAATCAAAATTAGAATGTTGGGTACATCTTGTACTTAATATTCCCACTGTTAGTAATAAAAATTTATTTGCCTGTTCAAAAAAAAAAATTCAAAAGATAGAAATTGTTTCAAAGGAAGTTTGGTCGGATAGGAATTTGATAACAAATGCAAAAAATGAGTTGCCGAAAACTAGGCATAAACTTGTCTACAGGATTCGGTACACAAATGATGTAATACACGGAGAAAAGTAATTTTGCGTGGAAAAGATAAATCTCTAAGACTAGAAAACTTGTTTAGCTTGCAATGCCAAAGATAGAATTTATGCTTCTCTTAAATCTTAATTATTAATTATATTTATTGTATTTTTTATTTTTTTTTACAAATTAAAAATCAACATTCGCACCGGATAAAATTGTATTCTTGAGTAATATATCACAAATTATATTTTTATTGGGAATTTTAATTTACGTGGAATTTGTTAGTCTTTAATAAATTCTAAATAAACATGTCATTATCCGAATGACAACGTCGTGTGGACAGTGGTCCTCGTACAATGAATTTGAACATGTTTCCACCCATATTAGATAAAAATCTTAGCTGGTTGATGTTAAAATTTGACAAGCATTAGTATTTCATTGATTTTTACAAACTTAAGCATATTTAGGCATGTCGACGTCATATGTAGTCAAATAGATTTTCAAAATCACTCGTATATCTGTCAGTGTCAATCACAACTTCATGTCTAATACTTCTAAATTCATTCGAGTCCTTTTAAAAAATAACAACTGCTTATAAAAATAAAACCAAAAATCATAATAATATAGTAAATAGGATTTGTTTAATAGACGTATATGTAGCCTCACACAATTTTTTGTCATAATTTTTTTAACATAGTTTATTTACGCTAAATTGCAATTTTGTTTTTTGTAAAAACATATATTTTGCACACATTAAAATTATAATACAAGATTTAATCATAATTTTTTTAACATAGTTTATTTACGCTAAATTGCAATTTTGTTTTTTGTAAAAACATATTTTTTGCACACATTAAAATTATAATACAAGATTTAATTATGACTTTTTGTAAACAATACAAGCCTATTAAATCTTATCCGGCGGTTATCAATTCTTTTTCTAATGCAAACGAGTCATTTATATTCAACAAGATCGGCGGAAAATCTTTAGCACCTTTTAAGTTTGGCAAAATTCAAACCCCCACAGTCTCGCAAAGTGCAACCTATTACAAGTAACACATATAAAGCTTAAGCTAAATAGTGATTAATTAATCATGATTTCTAAAGCTGAAATCATTGATCACCTGGAAATTAGAGAAATTTCAAAAGTCAATTAAACGACTATAAAAATGTCATAAAATCAAAAGATCCAGAAGACTAAAATATATCATGAGGCTGTAAGAGGGCCCCCCAGCTTTCCTTAGTTCAGAATTTCCACGTTTTTAACTTAATTTCTTTGAGTATTGGACTGTAATATTGCTAATAACAGAACGGAGAAGAAATAACAAAAATAATATAATTTATATTCGAAGGAAATAAATAAAGACATGGACTCCATATAGATTCTGCCTCATCTAAAAGTTCGAGAATTTGTAGAGAGGGTTTTAATAATCTATTTATTTAATTTCTCAACACGCTCCTCACTCGTAATCATCAGTCTCGCTTCCTCCGGAGAGGAGGCCCAACAGAGTGGACAATTTAAATGGGTGAAAGTCTTCCATGGGAATCAAACCCACATTCCGGACTCGATACTGTGAGAAATTCCGCCTCATCTAAAAGTTTCGAGAACTTTGTAGAGAGAAATTTTTAAATAATCTATTTATTTAATTTCCCTCAACAACCTACTTTAGGAGTTGTCGAATTTATTGAAAACTTTGAAGTGCTTTTTCTTTGGGCGGTCGATTGGGAAAGGGAGAGACGTAGAAATCAACTGATTAAGGTATTGAAAACGAAGAAAGATCAGACTTCTATTTATTTAATAATTAACTCTAATTATTTTTTGTAGCAAGAAAAGATAAGACCTTTATTTCCTCTTTGGATATGGTAGGTTTATAAATGCATTTACTTTCAAATACGTACGACGTACAAATTTAATATGAGCATTTTTCGACACGTTAGTACTGTCCATTAATCACTTTGACGTACTTAGTATTTTATTTAAAAGTTAAGGCTGCTTAATTATCTAATTATCAATTTTGTTATAATTAAAACTAAAAGTTGTATTCTAGATCTAGAGTGGGTCTCATATACATCATGCACTTATATATACACTTATATATAGTGTGTTTTAAAATCAATTAAAAGATGTATTTTTTTTAAACTGAATTGTGCAATTTTTTTTTCCCAAATTACCAACACATTTAATTAGAAACTGAAACCAATGTAAAAACTACCGACTATAATTAATAAATAAATAAAGATAAACTCGATTGAAAGTATGAAAAAGTCTCATACATACCTGAGACATGATACAAACTAGCATTAATCAATAATAATTAAAGCGTCATTGCTCAAATTATATTTCATGTTACCATGAGACCGTATTAGGAAACTATATACAAAAGAATTAATTCGTCACCTCTCTAAAAGTTCGTGCTTTTAAATGAGAAATTTTTTTTTAATGGTATCAGAGTCATCAGGCTCACGCCTACGTCGAACGGAATTCTTTCATGCCATCTCACGCAAGCGTGTGTCATAAATAAATTCACAGAAGAAGATGCATTGAAGGGGGCAAGTTGTATTATTAATTTATTTTATTATAATATTATATGACGTATTTGTGACATAAAAATGACGTGCATGCACGGGATTAAGGTTTAATGGCCGCAAAGAGGCTTTGACTTTGGATGTTTCAACTTCGTATCGTACGGTTAATAAAGGCTGAGAAAACTAAAGTTGGGCGTAAAATATGTGGCCGTGCTCTGAGCTTTTCCTCTTGTACTTTATTAGTAGATTTTTGACTACCAAAAACATGTGTACACACTGATGCGATTACATAAATAAGCACAGATATGTTACCAGTCCACTTATCATTATAGTAAAAAAAAATTAATTTCATGAGCTCAATCATTAATGAAAAGTGTGCAGTGCCGAGTTCAGAAATTTGTGTGGAGAATTAAATCAATATTACTATAGAATGAAATAATATCATGATAATAATTTTTCTAATGACGAAGTTGAATAGTTGAAGTGATTACAACATCTAAACATCACTATATATATATAACTATCTCTCTATATGAGTTTGAATTATTATTTTACCTTTAAAAAAATTGTTCTTATACATTTACTCAAACCAAAACGCGAAATTGCTAGATTGTTCCTTCTATTAATCTAGTATGCATATCTTCATTCTTATATGCATCTACATTATATGCCATTTCGTGGTTTTATCAAATAATTATGGAGTAAAATCAAACGACATTAAAGTATTAAAGAGATAATATCTATCTTAATTTATAAAACATGCACGCACTAATAATTGCAACAGCATGAAACTTTTTTTCTCCCTTGAATAGAAAAATGCATCTCTATTATTAATGGATTGAGCGACCCTACTGATCTAGATGGTGTTTATTATGTCACTCTATTAATTGTGTGTACACATTTGTGTTCGCTGTATTCGAATAAAGTCCATAGAAAATGGCTTATTGACTTACATAACTGATTCTCCGTAATCATGTTGCATTTTATTAGTACAAGATAAATAAATATAAAACTAGTTTTTAAAGTCTATATAACATACAAAATAAACATAAGATTAAATATTGAAGCGTGTTTAATGAAGCTACCCATTTACAATATTCGTGGGATTGGGAGTTCAGTGAAGAGGAAAGAGGTGCAAAACTTGATTAAATCTCGTAATATTGATTTTTGCTGTCTACAAGAAACAAAAGATGAAGCCTTAAGTCTGGAAACTTGTAAGGAAATCTGGGGAGGATTAAATTTTGGTTGGGTGACTAGGAATTCAATAGGTAGATCAGGAGGTATTCTAAGCATTTGGAATTCTGAAACCTTTGCAATGTCTAGCTCTTTGGGATTTTACAGGGGCTGTAATTGTTAATGGTTTCTGGGGAAGGTATAGAATTCAGTGTGTTATTGTGAATGTGTATGCACCGAAGCCGCTAAATGAAAAGTTGGAACTTTGGGACAGCTTGCAACTGATTGTAAACTAGAATGAAGATTGCTGCCTTTGTATAGCAAGCGATTTTAACTCTATCCGTTCTCCGAACGAGAGGGCCGGTAGGGGCACTCAGATTCCCTCAAACGATATTCTGGCATTTGACGGATTCATCCGAGAATCCAATCTTTTGGACTTACCATTGATCGGGCGACAGTTCTCTTGGTACCAACCTGATGGCAAGTGTAAGAGTAGGCGGGATAGGATCCTTCTCAGCAATAGTTGGTTGGCCTCATGGCCATCCTCATCTCTAAAAGGCCTCCCAAGAACAGTATCAGACCACTGCCCACTATCTCTTGAGACTACCGAGGTGAATTGGTGTTATAAAGAACTGCAGCAGCTCTAAAAGGTCCAGAACCTCGGTGTTATAAAGAACTGCAGCAGCTCTAAAAGCCCTGGACCTGACGGATTCAATTTCAAATTCATTAAAGAATGCTGGCCTGTGATCAATAACGACTTTCTATTAATGATCGATGAATTTCATGCCAATGGAAGACTCGTTAATGGTCTTAACCCCTCCTTTATTGCCCTTATCCCAAAAAAGGAGGATGCATCGAGCCTTGCAGATTTCAGGCCTATATCTCTTATTGGATATGCATATAAGATCATTGCAAAATTGTTGGCATCAAGACTTAGTAAGGTAATGGACAAGCTGGTGTCTTTCAATCAAAGTGCTTTCGTTGGAGGAAGAAACATATTAGATGGGGCGGTGATTCTCAACGAGTCAATCGAAGAGGCCAAGAAGAGAAGAGTCAATAGGGTCTTCTTCAAAATAGACTTTGCAAAGGCGTATGACTCGGTCGACTGGAACTTCTTAGATTCTATGCTTGAAGGCGTCAACTTTTGCGAGAAATGGAGAGAGTGGATTAGAGAATGTGTTTCTAGCTCCCATGCCTCGGTTCTTGTAAATGGCAGCCCGTCCGGTCAGTTTAAGCTTGAGAGAGGTCTAAGACAAGGTGACCCTCTCTCACCTTTTTTTTACTTATTGGTTGTGGAGGGCCTTAGTCTCCTCGTCTCAAAGGCATCAGACGCAAAGTTGTTTGAAGCAGCTACCATAGGCAAGGAGACGGTTCGGATCTCTCATCTCCAGTTCGCCGACGATACGGTTTTTATGGGGACAGGCAGTGTACATAATGCTTGGGTAATGAGGAGAATTCTACGTAACTTTGAGTTTCTATCGGGATTGAAGATTAATTACAACAAAAGCAGTT
Source organism: Stenogyne calaminthoides (assembly GCA_037126765.1). Lineage (NCBI taxonomy): Eukaryota > Viridiplantae > Streptophyta > Magnoliopsida > Lamiales > Lamiaceae > Stenogyne > Stenogyne calaminthoides. Next base: position 7,651,900 of record JBBCBC010000037.1, on the reverse strand, counting down.
TAATGGGGTTGAATGTGGAAGGTTCCAGATTGATCGAAATGGCTGAAATTCTTGGTTGCTCGATAGGGGAAATCCCTTTCTCATACTTGGGTATCCGGGTGGGGGCTTCGGCTCGGAAAACATGGGAATGGAATCATCTTGTGCAGAAATTCCAGAAAAGGTTAAAGTCGTGGGAAGATCGTAAAACTTTTTTGGAGGCAGAATCACTCTACTAAAATCCGTTCTCTCGTCGTTGCCAATCTACCAGTTTTCCTTTCACTTACTACCAAAGAAAACCTTGAGTGATTTATCTTTTTTTCAATGCAAGTTCTTGTGTGGGGGGGGGGGGTGAAAATACTTCTAAAACTTGTTGGGTAAGTTGGGCGAATGTCTGTAAATCGAAAGAGTTGGGGGGTCTCGGAATTAGGGATTCGGGGATTTTTAATATAGTCATGCTCGGTAAGTGGGTGTGGAGATGTTTAGTCGAGAGAGAGAGAGAGAGCTTATGGGCGAGAGTGTTGAGGTCTTTATATGGGTCAATTGACATTGGGGAGTCGGGTATTATCTTCTCGGGTAGATTGGATAGGGGGTCGTATTGGTGGAAGAAAGTGATGGAAAATGTGTCGGGGGGAGGGAGGGAGATGGTTATGGGGCCAATTAGAGAGGTGTTTGGGAAATGGAAAGAGTACACATTTTTGGGAGAGTGTGTGGGAGGGATCGAACTCGTTTAGAAATAGGTTTCCTAGGTTGTTTCATTTGAGTGCGTCGAGGGAGGCGGTGGTGAGTGAGATGGGGGGGTGGGTAGATGGGAGGTGGAGTTGGAATTTGGTTTGGCGGAGAACTTTGTTGGACCGTGATCTTCATGCTATTAACAATTTTGAATGCATTCTTAATAGGTGTCACCTCAAAGAAAATCTCGAAGACTCATGGAAGTGGAAGTTGGCGCAAGATGGAGTCTTCAAGACAAAGCTGGCCTATGACTCTATTTGCTGTCCCCGGAACTTGTCACAAGCTGCCCGCGAGAGAGGAAAGATGCTCAAGAGGATATGGTGTAAGATTGCACCTTTGAAAGCTTCGGCGATGGCGTGGAGACTTCTTCAGGACAGATTGCCAACTAAACATAACCTATTGGCAAGGAATATCATCCCTCAAACCTGCTGCAACCTTTGTGACCTTTGCAACATCGAGGAGGAGTCGGCTTCTCATCTCTTCATCGACTGCAAGATTTCGTCCAAAATCTGGTACGCATGCTATAAGTGGCTTGGTTTCTCGACTGTTATCCATAATCGGATCTAGAAGCATTTCTCGTGTCATTCAGAACTTCTTCGAGGAAAAAAAGGGAAGAAATTTGTTATTTGTCTCTGGATATGTGTGGTTTGGGTCATTTGGAATGGGAGAAATAGTTTGATTTTCAACCAAAAGAGCTTTGATGTGGAGAAAGTTTTGGAGGAGATTAAAGGAAGACAACGAAGTTGGTATTCTGCGAAATGTCCTAGCTTGGGTACATCGTCGTTTAAAGATTGGTTAGATAATCCCAATTTGGTGCTTGATTGTTAATTTGGATGGCTGTATAGCTTTTAAAACTCTGTATTGGGTATTCCTTATACCCACCCACTCATTATTAATGAATTTTCCTTACCAAAAAAAAGATATTGAAGCGCATGATAAAAATAATAAATTACACATATATACTAATATACATGCCTCTTTTTTTTTTAGATATTGGGGTCTTCGCATATTTTAATTTTACATTAAAGTAAGATTCAAATACTTTTATTTGTAAATATTATATTTATTATTAGATTACAATTTAGTCTTTGCATCGAAATAAATTGACTACTCACTTTAAATCGCTTATCCATGTAATTAAATTATAAGAATCTTTATATATAAGTAGAAGTATATGATAATAAAATTTGGAGAAAAAATGACAAATGCAATCACACAAGTATACTGTATTCACTAGTTAATTAATAATTATTATTCACTTATAATTGCCATCTAATGTTTTTCAAAATTTATTAGACCTCCCGCTCTCGCTCCCGCCTATTGGAAACGGGCCGGGCCAGTGGGTGACCCATTTCATGGAGTGGGGACCAGATGTCAAATCATTGACACCACGTGTCCCTTGCTGACGTCACTGGTGTTTGACGAACTGCTAATTAAGGACAAAAAAGGTGAGAAATGGCACAAGAGCCACGCCATTATTTTTAAGTAAAAGCTATAGAGGGCTTTTTCAAGTGGTCCCCACTGTGTTTTCCCACCCTTTAGCATCTCGCCACGTGCTCAACCTTTTAGTCAAACCCCTGATGCTTACCACAACCATGCACATTGTTTACATAAATACTACCATTACTTTATTAGTACGTAAAATAGTTGTATGGTACAGGTGGCGCCCCCACGCGTCACCTTCTCCGGCCACTGTCGGCCGCTGGGCTACCGCCGCCGCAACTCCTCTGTCGGGATGGATGAAACCACTGTTTCTTTTTCTTCTCTTTAGAAACTTTGGATTAATTTAAGTAGCATGACAAACATATTATGATGCTAAATTTTCCCCTTTGAGAAAGTTAACAAGACAAACAGTGCCAATTAAAAGTGTAACAGATATGTTAAGAAATTTGGAGTTGTTGAATGATTCTTGATTGCATGCAGATGTGTTTCCTTTTTGTGATAATATTGAAGAATTATTTAAATTATATTTCTTGAGACGCGCCATGCTGCAAAATTCATATTTTGATTGAAACTTCTGTACATGCTATATTTGTAATTAATAATTATAGATAAATAATTAGTCTATATTGATGTGATTATGTCGACCAAACTTTCCATTATTGATTGATTGTATTTTGTTTTTTACTAAAACAATCATTGACTATATATTTAACAACTGTTTATATTATTTTTTGTAGATTTATCTTTTGAAAATGATACTAAAAAATTGGACCATTTGTATCAAATCAATCATCAAGAAATATATATTAAGGGCGCACTCACATCCCCGATTATAAGCTTAAGTGTAGGTCAAGTGTGAAAATTTCCAAGTGTGAAAATCTATAAAATTGCCCAAAATCAACCATCTACACCCTAAATACTAAATAATGAACCCTAAATTATGACCTATTCGATCCGGGTGAACCATGAACCACTTGGGCCGAGTGAACCATGAACCACTCAATTTTATCTTACCTTCACAAATTACAGAATTTTATTGTAAATTAAAGTTTTTTCATGTATGAAAATTTTCATACTAGACTTTGTCTAAACTTAATTCACTAATTTTATAATTTGATTATTTAGACAAGAAAAAACAAGGAATATGTCAATAATGGAAATCTTGTGAAATGAAGCAAGCAATGGAGTCATGTTGTCAGATAGAGAGGACAAGAAAAATCAGCACAAGTTAACTTCAACAGAAATTAATTTATACAAGATACATGAGACTTAAAAAATTAAGCTCAGAGAAGACATAAATAAAATTATAATTTTAATAAAAGAAAAAAGAAAAATCTCCGCGCGCATAGCTTAATATCCGGAATTCCAATCAGAAGAATTAGATGAAATCGCCAACATCCAAAATATCCGGAAACATGTTATTGCTGCAGTAGCTAATTTCCCTTTCATCAGTTGACGTCGAATGTAACGGCGGCGGACTAGATGACGGAGACGACAGGTTCGACAAAACGGACTGGAAGCTGAAGTTGTTGCTGCTGTTAGATTGAAACGTCGATGTTTCAGATGATGGGCCAGGATCCGACCCGTAATACCCGAAATTTGTAACCGGCGCGTATTCTTCTGTCATAATTGACCCGTTACTTTGTTGCCATTCGTTTAGGTGGCAATTTTGCGACCCGAACCCGGAAACGTCGTCGTATTGCATGAGGTTATGAGCTTGACCGTCCAAATTACAAGTAGTGGGACCCGCGGTTAAATCTTGAAGTGGAGTTTGGAAAGGGGGGATTTGGTTAGGTGCTTGAGGATTAGGGCTAATTAGGTGGTTTTGCATGGCGTAACCGTGATTACGGCGCTCTGAGGATAATAGGGAAGTTGCTAATCGTATTAATTCGGGGTTAATCAAGGGCTGCAGCCCTAATAATCTGGAGAAGTTAATCTGGGATTGCGAGTTATTGTTGTAAAGGGAGGAGTTTAGGATTGTGGAAAGGTCTAGAAGATCGAGGCGGGGGCTGTGAGTCACGGGATCGATTCCCATTCGCAGAAGCCTCTTGCGAATGTGTGTGTTCCAGTAGTTCTTGATTTCGTTGTCCGTTCTTCCTGGAAGTCTGCCAGCAATTGCAGACCATCTGTTTAATTTCAATAAAAAAACGATTGAATTTATTAGTAATTAACTACTTAAAAAAGATTTGAATTAATTTTAACGGGACATAATTACATATTTAAAAAACGCACTTGTTTCCGAGGATGCTGTGGAGTTGAATAATAGCCTCTTCTTCTTCGAATGAAAATCTTCCTCTCTTGATATCAGGGCGGAGATAATTAGTCCAGCGTAGGCGGCAACTCTTTCCACACCTTTGCAAACCTATAATAATTAAATAAAAATTTATTAAACATTTTCAAATTCAATAAACTTAGAGTAACAAGGAATGAATAAATATATATAGACTAATTAATTACCAGCATTTTTTGGAAGGGTTCCCCAGTTTCCGTAACCATGTTTCTGAATGTAATCAATGAGCTTCTGATCTTCTTCAGGGGTCCAAGGCCCTTTTTTCAGTCCATTTTTGTCACAGCAAGGAGCTCTTCCCATTGAAGTTATTTAATTACTTGCTGAGTTAGAATTACTAGTGTCTGAATTAATTGGAGAGAGAGAGAGAGAGAGATACTCACATATAACAAATGCAAAGACAAGAGTAGTGTATATATAGTTGAGGAGTGCAAGAGAACAAAATTAAGTCAAAAGGATTCGGTGCCGTCCCTGTTACTCACATACTCTACGTGTCCCTCATCTTTGGACAAATTCTGAATTTCATCAAATTAATCCATCTCCTGGTAATTTTTTTAATTACTTTTCATATCTCAATTACCTATTATTACTTTACACTTGTTATCTGTTTGCGTATTATGTGTTCAATTTTCATTGTGCTTGCAGCATATAGTTAATTTGTTGCATATTTTATTACGGCAACTCACATTATCACGTGAGATTGTGGCATATTTTCAATATTTTGCTATTTTGTATAAATTAATTATACAGGACGTTATATATGAACTTATATATATAGTTACATGTATAGTAATAAATAAATTAAATGAAATAACAAAGACTCGTGATAACAAATTATAAATTTTTGTCACATCAACTTTTTATAAATATTACTATATTAGTATAAGATGATTTCGGGAAAGACCAATTTTTTTTAAAAATAAAAGATTATAATAATTATTATGGAAGATCAAAAAAGTTTTGAAAACAATTGATTAAAGAAATAGAAATTATATTATTACAAATTCAAAAAATGAATTATAGCCTTTTGTTATGGCAAAAACTGTTAATTAATTTAATTTACAAGGGTTTAGTTGAGGCTAATATTTTTAATTCCAAAATTACATCAAATATCATTTTGGCTTGTAACTCCTCACTATCTGGATTCACGGCTGTCTTGAAACCAAAATGTTACCCTTCATCACACTGAAAAGAAATTTTATTTTATTTTTTTTTGTATACTTTTATGATCCAAAGTCAACCCTCTTGCGTTTCTCCGTATATGGACATATCTTGAACAAATGTGGTTGATATAATAAGGATATTAATTTTGGCAGTGATGAATTAATATATTTTAATAAAATAATTACCATTTTAAATTTGAAATACATATTCTAATTAAATAAATATTCATAAAAATTAAAGAAGTAAAAATTTATTTTAGAAAAATCTTTTGACAAACCATGATGAAAGAAATAGAAATTATATTATTACTAAAAAATGAATTATATATGGCAAAAAGTAATTAATTTAAAAGGCTGTTTTAAAACGAAGAGGTTTAGCAAAAATATACTTTAAACAATAACGAAAAGGCATTTTGTAATGATCCAAAGTCAACCCTCTTGCGTTTCTCCGTACTGGACATACTTGAACAAACAATAAGAACAAAGTGAAGAATAAAAAATCAAAATTTATTTTTAAATTATCAATTATATATTTTAACAAAAGTTGTATAAAACGAAGAGGTTTGGTCACTCTGATATAAGAACTGGAGAATTTTATCTCGAATAATAAATGCCTCGAGGACTTGAAGTTGGCATTAATTTCATGTATACAATAATTGAGATTGCGTTGCCAAAATATGGGCGCATTTATTATGTGTACATATATGAACTTTATAATGGTTGACGCTAAACATCCATATTATGGACATTCAGAATTGGGCATTTTAGTAATTATAATTTTTAATTACACATTAAATGACTAATTTACCCTTAATGAAATTTAAGTAGATTTTGGGCGGCTAGATTAGGGTTTAATTCGAATTTCAAATTTCAAATTTGGAACACTAATTAAATATTGTTTCTCTTAATTGGGACTAACAACAAACATTAAATATATTTAACCCGTTTGTATTTTCTCTTCACACCTAGGGTTCATCTTTTTTCTCTTCACACCTAGGGTTCATCTTTTTTCTCTTCACATCTTCATCAAAACCCTAACCAAAAATAAAAATTCACAAAAAATCTTCCAGATTCAGTGATTCCAAAAACAAAGATTCATCAAAAATACTATGCTGTCTTCAAAGGTAAACGGGTTGGAATCTATATCGGTCTTATTCGACGGTGGATGAAGCAATGACTGCTCTCAACTCTTATTTTGGTTTAGATTATGTTGAAGAAGAAACTTTCAGCCATGGTGCTAATGAAAGTAAGGAGGGTTCAAGTCATGTTGAAGAGCCGCCTGATAGAACAATTATTAATCGTGTTAACACATCTCGTAATCTGGATTTTTCAATTATTTGGAAACTTTTTTTTGTTGGTTTCATTTCGGGTCTTTTTTCAGTGGTTATAGTTTTGATGTTCAAGTAATTTTATGTGTTTGGTGTTCAAGTAATTTTCTATATCTTGTAAGGGTTGGAGTGCCCCTTGTACTCTATAAGATTAGTAACATCATATTATCTTTAATCTTGACTTGTACCCTTCGCTTGTATTATCTTTAATCTTGGCTTGTATCTTGGCTATTAACATAATAGTTCTTTAATTTTATTAAGTTTATTTTTAATGTGTATGTTACAAAAAAAAAAAAAAAATTGGGAACACTTTTTTTATGAAAGACCAAGTTCTGGTATTATCTTTAATCTTGGCTTGTATCTTGGCTATTAACATAATAGTTCTTTAATTTTATTAAGTTTATTTTTAATGTGTATGTTACAAAAAAAAAAAAAAACTTTGAACACTTTTTATAAGAAAGACCAAGTTCTGAAAGACCAAGTGTATTCTAACATCTTCATTTAATTAATTAATTAGGACCAAGTTCTGAAATACAAATGTTGAACCCTTGGCTTGTAATTGTTGTTTTCACTATGAAGTAACACGATAAATACTCTTCATTTGTAACACATATGCTTAATGGAAATTTAAATCAAACGATCAAGATCTAAAAATCCAAGTCTATTCGAAAAACATAATAGTTCTTTAATTTTATTAAGTTTCTTTTTAATGTGTATGTTACAAAAAAAAAAAAAGAACTTGGAACACTTTTTATATGAAATAAAACATACTGATTTCATTCAAAATAGTAGAGTACAAAGCAACTTCACTTCACTTCCCATCCATAATCATAAAATCACAATCTAAAACAAAATACCACACTTCACTTTAAAAAAAAAAAAAACCACCACCACAACAAAGCAACTTTCAACTAATCGCCACCCTCATTGCTATTCCCATCGTCAAGCATGTCCTCACCACTACCGCCATTGTCATCACTAGCACCATCACCCCCGTTACACACACTAGCCGAGCCTCCTGCTTGACGCACACTCGAGTCCGAAAGAACAATTACGGGAATGTTCTTTGTTTTGTTGGCTTCAACAAAAAACTCATACAGCTTGTGGAGGGGCTCTTCTTCGAGAATGATATCACTTACGGATTGGGGTTTGCAATGGGTTAGCAGCCTCTTCATGAACATCTTCACATCATTCTTGAGTTCTTCATGCTGTCTTTTGTTGTAATCATACATGGACATAAGACTTTTCGGAGAAGGTGGTACAAATTCGGTGAACCTGGTGGCCTTAGTAGGTGTTCTTGCCATGTTTTGGATCGATTTTACTTGTAATGATTTGAAATGGTGTTTTAATTTGATTACAAGATACCTATTTATACTAAAGAATTACCTAAACCCTAATACTGAATTTCACGTATACCAATACCGTCCATTAATGTCAATTTTCCCTTCCCAATGCCGACATTGCCGCCTAACTTTGATTTGAGAAAGCATCGTCCATTCCCCTCTTTTGTAAAGTATTAGTTCAAATAGTTAAAAAGTATTACTTACACTACTACTAATTCTCCCCCCATGCGATTTCAAGTTACACATATGTTACACATATATATGATAATTATGATCTAATTTTATTAATCAATTAATATTACATATATTAGGTGAGGTATTAATTGTTTAAATGATTAGTATTACTTGTTTAATGATTAGTATAACTTGTTTCAATGGCAATTAATCCACTAATGTTACAATTAAAAAACGATTATTATTACAATTCAATTTTGAAGAATCACATTTAGCAAATAGATATGGATAATCAATACTTACCTACTCAAGTCAAGTCAATTAAATTGAGATGATCACTACACACCACTATTTGCAATGTTTGGTATAATAAATCAATATTAATTTAAAAATTATGATCTAATTTTATTAATCCACTAATATTACATATATTAGATGATGAGGTATTACTTGTTTAAATGATTAGTATTATTTCTTTTCAATGAATAGTATTACATGTTTCGATGGCAATTAATCCACTAATGTTACACATACTAGATGATAATTATTAATCCACTACCATTATCCTTGACACCTAAACACCCTAAAAAGGGCAATTATTACAATTTCATCTTGAAGGATCACATTTTGCAAATATATGATCTCTACTTATGTATCTACTTATGTATAATCAATACTTACCTACTCAAGTCAAGTCAATTAAATTGAGATGATCTCTACACACCACTATTTGATATGTATGAAAATTATGATCTAATTTTATCCACGTCTAATGTTACACTTACTAGATGAGGGATTCAGATTTTAATTAATCCACTAATGGTTTAATTTCGTATGATTCAAATTTTAATTTCGTGTGAGGGATTCAAATTTTAATTTTGTGTTAATATGATTGTGTGAGGGATTCAAAATTTAAAAGATTGTCAACTTCCAATGCATAAACCATCATTGCACAAGTCATCATTAGTTGCATCGATAATCCCAAATATTAACCCTAACCGTAATAATTAAGATTTCGGTACAGATATCAAATATATTTGACTTTTTTTTTTCTTTCTATGTAATGACTTAATTTCGATCAATGTCATTGTAATACATACACAATGTCATTGAATTAATTTGTGACTCAAAATGACTAAATAACAAAATACATTCAAAAATACTAAGTCATCTTTAAAAATTTGAAATTAATTATATTCACTAGTAATAAATATATCACAACTTTAATATTCGAATATATTCAAATTAAACCATCATTGCACAAGCCATCATTAGTTGCATCGGTAATGACACATGCATTTATTAAAATCTAAACCCTAAAAAGATTTCGGCTTAGATTCAAAACAAATTTCTAATTCAAAATTTAAAAAGATTTCGGCTTAGATTTAACTTATTTTTAATAACATAATGTTGATATTGATTCAAATTAAGTTGATTCCCTAATATATTCACATTAACTTGTTACATCTTCAAAAATTTTAATTTAATTATATTGAATTAATTTACTTGAACACTAGTAATGCATACACAACTTAAAAATTAGAATATATTCAAATTAATCATCATTAGTAGCATGCAAATTGTCCCAACTCCCCATGTGAAGGATGATCATTAGTAGCATTGGTAATGATAAATGCATTAAATACATTCCACTAGGCAGATTTTTATTTTCGTAGTAAATTTTTTGTTGAATTTTTTTTTTACCATAATGCGATTTTTATTTTCGTAGTAAATTTTTTGTTAAGTATCACTAAGTATTAGTACCACTAAAAAATGTTGTCGCAAAATGATACTAAATTAAAAGTACAAAATGATACTAAAGTAAAAAGAAATAAAAAATTCATAAACCCTAAAAATGATACTACATTGATCATAATCATGACTCAACTCCCCTCCCACGCCCAGCTCCCCTACCATGCCCAGCTCCCCTTCCACGTCAGGTTCCCCTTGTCCCACGTCCGGTTCCTCATGTCTCACGTCCGGTTTCTCCTGTTGTTCCACGTCCGATTCCTTGTTGTTGGCTCCCATTGTTCCACCTCTACGACGTGTACCAACCACTTCCACGGCTGACCTGTACCGATTTTCTCTAGACCTTCCTCTAGAGTTTTCAACATATGGATCCAACGGTGGTGGTTTTTCTTCATCATCATTTTCATCTGCCTCCACATTTTCATCCATCTCCTCCAGATTATTGTCGATTGAGGAGATCATCCTTCATTGCAATGCATATTTGTTTAATATAATTCATCTTCTCTAGATCTCCCAATGCAGCATCAGTACACTGTTGAAAATATTTTTCAACCTCCCGAAATTTTATATTATTCGGTCATGTGAGGATAACCTCATGCGAAAAATATGGATGAGTGTGGCCTTTGCAAGGTTTTCTTCCACCTGTCTAACACATATCTTTCATGCATTGTTTCAATATTCTCCTTAGCCAAAACTTTTATAATGTGACAACACAGAATACCCTTAAATTCAAATTTCCGACAGTTGCATTTAATATAAGATCCGTTAGGTCTCCATTCAACAGTATATGTGTATATCTTGTGGTAGAAGTTAACAATACTTCTTTTCTAGAACCCCGATTTTTTCAATAACACCAAGATTAATCAAATCCATAATTGTCTCATCTTCCGTTGGTTGAACAATATGACAATATATCATGCGAACAATTTCATCTTGAATAAGTTTAAACATTGAATTGGTGTATTCCTTCTGAAATTGCCTTTCCCAATGGAATGTCGAACTCAAATTAACAACCTTGTGCTTAAAATGAAAGTCAACAATGAACTCCTTTCTAACCTTACTACCCATAGCCATGTCATATTGTTCCATGAACTGTTTGAGAGTGCTCCTAGAGTGAATGAACTCATCAAAATATGCATGCATCCCCTCACTTCTTTGTGTTGAAATCATTCCAGCCCAAAAAGTGTGATGCAAGTAAACAGAAACCCATTTTTCCCTTTCGGTATACAAGCTTCTCAACCAATCATGTGTTTCCATTTGATATTTCACCAAGAACTCAGTCCACCGCGTCTCAAACGACTCGATACTAAGACTATCATACACAATATTTTTGAATTCATCACTACAAGCCTTATAATCCTCAATCCCTCCAAATTTTGATCTAATTTTTGACATAATATGCCAAATGCAAAAACGATGGATACTTTGGGGCATCACCTCCCTTATTGCCTTCTTGATGCTTGCATCTTGGTCAGGAATGATGGTGTTAGGGTAAATACCATCCATTCCCGCTAACTAGTTCCAAAAAAGCCACTTAAATGATTCTGCATCTTCATGCGTGACCAAGGCACACCCTAACAAGATTGAATGCCCATGGTGATTAACGCCCACAATTGATACAAAAGGCATCTTGTACCTATTTGAACAACCGTTAATAAGTTAACAACCATATATACGCTTAACATGTACATTATAAACTGAAAATATTCAATAACAAATAATATATCATTTTCACCTGTTCACGAGATATGTCGTGTCAAAACTAACTACATCATGAAATTACAGATACGCAGCTCTACTTCTTGGATGAATCCACAAAACATTACATAACCTCCCTCTTCATTTATATCCATTAAATAAAAAGAAGTTTGGATCTTTGATTTGAAGTCTAGCAAACATGTTCTTAATTGCTTCGTGACGCCTCCCCAAGCCTCAATCTCTTCTTTCCTCAATGTAATTCGACAATCTTTTTCGCAAGGCAACCTAAATTATCGGGGCCGCCATACATTGCACTTCACACAATCTCACATTCTTACACGGCCTTAGACCAAAAACCAATTGCAGACCAATTTTATAAAAAAATAGACAAAACACGAAATAGTATTGGTTGCAACATGTAAAGGTATTAGAAAAAACCGGTTAGAAACATAGAATTTAACGCGGCTCGCAATATCATTTGCTTCGAGTTGCCTCTTCATGTTCAAAGTCAATTGTCTATGAGCCTAATTAACGGTGAAAATGCGGGATCAATGACGTGGCTATGTTCATTCACCATTGACATAACAACACAACTTCCATCATCTAACTTTTTTGCATTCAACCGAGCTTTGCAATCAATTTTTTTCGAACACTTCGAGCCTTAGACATTCCAATTTTGGTCCACATATAAAACGAAAGCGTATTTAACATTTTCGGTTCTTTTTTTATGACACTAAAACCCTTAAGTCTAGCATGTTCTTGATAAGCTTCAAATAACCTATCAATATTACTAAAAACAGCACCAGGTTGCACTATAATCGTATCATTTACCACTGTAGTCTGTGACACATCATCCGGAATTGGAACTTCTTCCTGATCGGAGAACAATGATTCTATCGGAACTTCTTCCCGATCATTGTTGGAGAACAATGATTCTGACGTCGGAACTTCTTCCTCATCGGAAGACCCAAAAACCTCGCGAAAAATATGCGATTCATGTACATCAGATTCATCTACATCAGATCCAAATAACTCGCGAATACATTCTGATACTGTTGCCATCGTTAATAACTCGAAAAAAAAAATCACTCGAACAAGAAAAAGAAGAGGGAGATATTCGATATGAAGTATATATGAACCAAGATTAGTTTTGAATTTCATTTATATATGTATAGCTAACTAATAACGGTAACATTTGAATTTAATGTTTACTTGGGAGTTGAATCGTCGCCTATTGAGATGGAGGGAGGGAAAAATGCCGCCTATTTTTACACCCTCAAACATTACCGCCTAAAACTAGGTTATGGAGCCAAAATGGGATTAGAGGACACTTAAGTAATTCATTAATTATTTTGCATTTAAATAAAGATTCTGGATGTCCATAATATGAATACTAATCTTTACCGCTTTATAATACTCCTAAGTCCTAAGTACATTAATACCATAAAAAGAGTTTATGAAAGTCCGTGATTTTTTTTCTCCATTGACAGCTTGATCACAAATTCTATTTATTAAAGAAAAAATTAAAAGTTTATAATATATATATATATATATATATATATATATATATATATATATATTAATTGAGCAACATTCAACGAACAAAAAGAATGGCCGAATTGATTCGATAATATTCCGGTTCATATCCAAAAAAATTAATTCTGTAATATTCAGGTTTATATCCAAAAAAAATCGATTCGTTTCAGTTTGAAAAAAATTAAAAAGTCAACAGTTATTCTCGATTCGATTTTTTTTTTTTTTTGTCGCTTCGAATTTTATTTCAAATTCAGTAATCTTCAAACTCCATGAACAAGCCTAAGTGCAATACATATGTAGAATAGAAGATTGTGCATTTCTTAGTGTGAAAATAACATCACATTTCTAATTCCAAAGTATACAGTGGGTGACTCATAAGGAGCGGTTCGATTCCATGTTCCACTTTTCGTATTCTATTGGATGTTTCATTTATTTTGGATCTTTAACACATAGATCCAGAGTATGATGGTATGTTGTATATTTTTTATTATTTCACTTGTCATTCATCCACACTATGAAATATAAAGTGAAACACCAATTATGAAATAAGTGATCTCATTCCATAAGGTGCGGTTCAATTTTTCTGTTCCATAGACAATTTAATAATGTGGTCAAACATATATGGCGAAGAAAATGACTTTCCATTTCAAGTTAATTAGTGCACAATTTCATGTTGCAAAACAAAACAAAAGCCTTTCATTTCCACATGAACAGAAGAAATTTACTCATATATTTGTCGTCACTATAGCGTCATTGATACATAATATATTGTGTGATGACTAGCCCAAGTATGCATGTGTGTCAAAATTTGTATTTTAAGACAGTATACATCGATAATATTAGATTAAAAATTAAATAGTATATAAATAAAGAAAGTATTTCTATTGCTCGCGCGTGATGCGCAAATTTATACAATAAAATTCCATTTCTTAACCGCTTCAGAACCATTTCTAATAATATTTGTAGGCAAGACAGTTTTTTATTTCTTAAAAAAATCAAATTTAATCTTTTGCAACTTATTTCAAGTTTATTGACTTTTTAAACTCCAATAAGCATCCATCCAAAATAATACTCTAATGATTAAATATCACTAGCTGGTTTGTGGCCCACCTCCTAAATTCAAAGTGGAATTATATATACTTCCATTGTACCTTCTCCGGTAATTACATAGAGCTCTACAAGTTGCCCGTGAGTATGTCATGAAAATTACATTTTGAAATGACTTATTCTGAAAATGTAAGTTTGTTAATGCGATCTATGAGTATAATATAACAACTATATGAGGAAAATTTAATTTCTAATTATAATTACTGTGTGTGTGTATATTTATACATGAATGATTCTCACATCGTTTTGTTTCCAAGTTCCAACAATATGGTATACAATGGCTCCACTCTTAATTCATTATTTAATTCATAGTATAATAATAATTTAACAAAGTAAGGTGATTAATGAGACCGTGTACGTGGCTTTCTACATGCATGGGGACCAAATTCAATCCAAAGCCAATCTATTGCCAATAGACTATTGGGTTAAAAAATTATCTAATTCGTACGTCATAAGTAGGATGAGGACACGCGTTTGCTTACTACTGTGCCTGCAGCTAATTATTACCAATTTTTAATGCTTTCATGTGAAAGAAAGTCGGGCTTTGACGTCCCCGCTTTATCACACAATTATCAAGCTACGTTTTAAAGATTAAGGTCAACCATTTTAATATTTAACCTAACTCTTCATTTTGACGAATCATGCAAATGAAACCACACTTCAGATGGCCACATTTTGACGAATCATGCAAATGAAACCACATTTTTATTATAAAAATATATCTTGTAAAAAATATTTTAACATTTAACATTAAATGGAATAATATTAATATGGATCACACGCAATAATAATATACAAATTAAATGCAATATGTTTAATTTTACGTAAAAAAAAAACATTGTAGGTCTGCAAGCATATGTAAAAGGTTAGTTAACTTAGAACCCTTTTTTCCTTTCTAAATATGGAATCCAAACCCCTATGAAGCAAAGGATTATGAATAGAACAAGTATATCTTTAACGACTTAGATAATTAATTATATTTAGAACCTTAATCTCAGGTTAATGTGCCCATATTGGTGGCATGCAGGACCACATATCCTCTCTTATTTTATAATCAAACAAATGCTTAGCGTGTTAAGTGTACATGTGTAAGTACTAATTAATTTACACAACACTTGCATACTATTTTTTAAGTCTTGTAATCTAATAGATCAATGTTTATTAATTCAATTGTCGAATTCTAAGGTTCGATTAGTTACCAGAAATAAGCTGCCTACGCCCTAAAGTTGACCAGCAAAATCGTATTATATACATTTTTGGTATCTGTTAATTAAACTACTATGTTTATATGTTGTGAGCTGTTCGTTCTCTCCAACTAACACTTAAATATAATTAGATAATATTTTCTAATTAATGGATGTACTGTAGCTGTTTCTGGATACGAGATCAAAGGAATTTGTGGCTACTGTGCCCTGTTTACTATTCTCAGCAATTTCATGCATATTATAATCGCGACTACTCGTGGATGGTGCCCCATTAATGCGATTTCATATTTTATATACGTAAGTTGTTATTTTAAGAAGAAGATTACGTTCTTTTATGTTTGCAGCCATGCAATGCAAGCTCAGTCATTGGGTTAATATTTTAATTAATTTGAACACCTGGCTATAGAAGTTCCAGATACTTCGATGAAAATATTATATGGAAACCTTTAATATATATCCAAGTTTAGTAAGGCGAAATAATTAAGAAATTATTATGGGATTAACGTAAGCAAATAGACTTAATATTTAAGTAAATACTTTGTTTAGTCTCACACGAAAACTTGCTGCTGTCGTATCCTCATCATGTGTGAACGAATCTCAGTTGGAATCATAAGATTTCAATTATCTTGAGGTGTTGGCTTATTATTGGCTCTTATATATCTTGTTGGGACTCTAGCCTAGCTAGTTGTAGTACTCCATCCGTCCCAATCATAATGACATTTTTACTGTTCATAATAAGAATTTGGTGGAATAGTGATAAAGTGATAAAGTGATGGGGTAGGAAGAATTGTTTATTAATATTTTATATGATAAAGTGATGAGTAATTGAGTGTAGAAAATGTTGTTTATTAATATTTTATGTGATAAAGTGATAAAGTAATAAAATGTGCAAGTATCTTTATTTACTTTACTATTATGATTGGAACGAAAATATAGGGTACTTTACCATTATGACTGAGACGGATGGAGTATAATTTTATTAACAAAATGATATATAATTTTTCCCAATGAGCTGCAAGATAACATTTCATCAGTTCAAAATAAGAGAACAAAACAAAATGCCTAATGAAATTTCACCAAAAAATTGAACTTCTAAATAAAGATTTATTTTGGCAGCTTTCACTCAGACAGATAATAATATTAAAATGTAACTCAATGATTGGGAATTTATATTAAGAATTTGACATTGATTTACTTCTTGAAATATATGGTGGTATATTCAATAATCTCATCACACAGTGTTTTACACTGTTCAAATTCTGCAAGATACATATCATCTCTCTGTCAATCCCCAGATTAAGAATATCAAACCATGGATGCACAGTATATGCCTGCAAACAATATAACAACAGGTTCTTACATTAATACACAACACAATTGGCAACAGAACCTTACATTAATACACATGCACCTAGCCTTCGAGAGTAATTTTTCTGCGTATCAATCATGTAAAAACAATGGTCACAGATCTACCGTGACAAAAACAATGGAGATGAATAAAAATTATTGTAATATCGACATTGCTAAAAAATTAAGACTGAGTAATCATCAGCTGCTGGATATAATATCCAATATTTGGTTATGTAGGCTATCATTCGTCACCAAAACACCACCACCAGGAACTAAGACACTTCGCTCTTTTAGATCAGCAGCAAAGTCAAGTTCGCTACCCTTCCAGTCCGTCACCTGCTCATTGGAGATCCATCATTTTAGACTAGACAAGTTTATTTCCTATTGTATGCAACAGAGAATATTAACTAAGATTGTCTGGATTTATTGAAGGAAATTTGGCCCAACTGGCGGTATAAGATATATTTTGATTAACTAGCCTTTATCCACAGTTTAACGCAGAGACAGAGAATGCTAAAAATAAGTTTTTGAACAAAGATTTATATCGACTGATATTTATACATAACCCCAATTTATTAATGAATAAAATCATCTGAAGCGGAAGCTGAAATATAAACATGATATAGAGTGCAGAGCTGGCAAATGGCATACCTTTCCCCCAGCTTCATTAATGCATATGACTCCCACAGCGTGATCCCATACCTATATATCAATGCAATATAATGAAAAAGTTACTTCAGCTACTCGCTCGCCACCATAAACTAAGAAAGCATACCTTGATAATCCTTTTGGTCCTTGCACGAAGAATAAAAACAGTTGCCCTTCCAGATGCCACCATCAGATACTTACAGAGACTGTGCATAAGGTAATTATGAATGACAGATAGGGACTATACCAATGTTATATGAGCATCGCAATCCAGGAATTGGAAAAGGAATAACTCGAGTTCAAAACTATTTATGAGTAATTGCAACCACATCTAGACAATAAACTTAGAATCTTTAATAAACACGTTATTTCAAAAGTGCATATGTATTTAATATCTGAATGAATTTCGCATACTTTTTACAGACATAATAACAATGAGAATCATTTTAGTTCCGTTCTGCTGTTAAGTCCATTAAAAGCGTTTATAAAAATTATCACAGGATTACACATTCTTCACCTAGCATAATCAGATCCAAAGAACAACACATTCCATATACAAGGGAAAAAAAAAGATATGCAGTTGGTTAGGGAATTGAAGGTTTTTCTATGAGCAAGAAAGTGAACCTTCCGCAGCAAGTAGGCAAAAGAAGAATCTGTTTCTCCCCAACACTGGCGGCAAAAGTTGTCGCACTAAATTGAGTTGCCAGGGGCAAAGACTCCCACGTTTGACTGTCTGAAATGCAGAAACGTGCTTCATGAACATGGTGAAACCTGTCGACAAGGCACCTGGTCCAATTATGAGTTGTTTTGGTATTTCTGTTTCGTGGATCCCACAATCTTGTTCTCCATGTCCCACAACCAATATGAGATATCATAATAATCCCTGATCTTGAAACAGTATCCTCATTTTCCTGTATCTCAGAGTCATCCTGCCAGTTCGGGCATCCCATAACACCCAAAACAATCTCTCCTTCAACTACTAGAGATAAACCTACCTGAAAAGTTGGGAATATGTAAATGAAAAAAAGTAATGAAACAGTAGTTACATTAATACCTAACCCTCACTGCAATATTAGAAGAAACCATAACAGGATGAAGACACATAATAATTTATGACCTTCGTGAAGAAACAATTTATCAAAATACCCAGCAAAGAGAAAACAGAAATAGCAAAACACAAGCACCAACTAATGAATCGGGTGAAAAAAATTGTACTTGCATCACCATAACATTATCCTTATAATTTTCTCAAGGAGGATAATCTGATCAGTATGTTCACACATCACAGTAGTAGTATAACTATTTGACACATCGATGGCTCGTGGAAGGTTGTTAATAATTTTTTTGCCTAAGGAATGCATGGCCATACAAATGAGATGTCACAAAACAAAATGAAATACAGACGGCAAAAGCATTATAACCACCAAGTCCAACCAGCATGATGGAAGAGGAACTCGTAAAGAAAGCATACCACATACAGAGCCTCACCACCTTTAACAAATCCTCGTGTTCCATCAATAGGATCCAATATCTGTGTATATCCATAATGTTAGTAACAAATTTTAAGATTCCCTAAGAAATTAGAAAAAATTGAACCGCACAAGACCAATATCCTTGAAACTAATCATTTCAATATCCAAAAGAATCACATATCAACAGCCAAAGCTTGCTTGATCCTTTATCCACACATCCAAAAGAGTTCCAAATTGACAATGTAAAATCATTACTTTTTGACCCCTTACCAACACACTCCGGACTCCACAAATTCTAGCAAAATTTCACTTAAATTCTAATCTTAGATCGTCTTGAAAAGAAAATCCAATCTGAATTTAAAAAACTCACCCAATAGGTAGCTGGCTCTGGTCCAAACAAATAGGCATCTTTTCCGCCTCTATCAATTGCCTTCAAAATGCCATCTTCATTTAATTCTTCATCACTTATAGATGATTTATCAGTAACGGCTGCCAAAACAGCATCAGCTAGATTGTTTTCACGCACAAACCCTGAGTCCTCCTCAGCTACCAGTGGGATTAAAGGAAATAGTTTGCTCATCTCTGACACATCAAAGGAGAAAAAAGAGAGTAAAGAAACAAATTAATTAGACGATTAAATGTAGATCGAGCGATTTTTCAAAGAGGTTACCGAGGCTAACAAGAGCTTGAACTCCAAAATCTGCAACAGTGACCGGTGTCTGATCAACTTTTTCAACGATTTTCCCATCACTTGAAAACAGTGATTTTTGCACCTATCTTCGGAAAAATAAAATTTCATTAACTAAAAAAAGTAGAACAAAATCAAAGAGATGGCGAGAGATTACATCAACACAGAGATGGCAGGCGCGCTCGACAACATCAACTGCCGCTTTCAGGTGTTCATAGTGCGTTGCTTTCTGCTCTGTGATAGGAAGGCTCAGACTTGACCTGAAAACAGTAAATAACAAAAGGAATCGAAATCAAGAGCGCACAAAACCCTAGAATTGGTGCGAGAAATTTGAGCTATGGTGAAGGCGGAATATTGTGCGGTAAACCTCACGGGGTAGACACATTGGCGGACAGATGTACGGAATTGGCGGTGAGGTTGAGGCACAGAGAATCGAGAGGCCGCGGAGCGGATGAGTATATCCATGGCGGGAAATAAGCGGGGAGTACGACGACGTTTGCCAGCAATACCGTGAAATGTCTATACGTTATGGGCCTTTGAATTGGGGCCCATTGGCATTCTTTTTTATGGGCCTATTTGTCACGAAGAATTGCTGCTTTGAGAAGTTTCCGTTGTACATATCATCATTAAATACATTACTTAAATTACATCAATTATTAGAGAAAATTAGAAATTTGGGATCGTTAAAATAAAGGACGGTGATTAAGATAAGATTGATTTGAATTTTTTTTATTTTAATTAAAAATAAAAAAATATGTACAATGCAATAATGTGAAAATTAAAATTTTGAATTTGAAATTTTCAAAAAAGAAAACTGTCAGAAATAATCTTTTTTTTATAAAAAAGAATACTAAAAAAATTAAAATTTAAAATGAAGAATTTGTTATTAGGAGAGAGAAGATTGAGAAATAAAGGTAAAGGGGATAGTCAATAATACTCAAGAGTTAATTTTATTTAACCGAATCAATATTGCCTTAGTTTCTAGACAAAATGTTCACATTCCATATCAATATAATTTACTAGTTTTTGTTGGAATTTATATCAATAAATGTGGATTAAAATAAATGTTTAAGCAAAGAAAGTAAAGAGGAAAATATTTATTATTACCGTAACTCTTTGATTATTATTTTTTTGATCGGACAAAGTTAGTTATTAGTAATTTTTTTTTATTCACCGGACAAAGTTCCAAGTCCCAAAGGGAAGTAACCGGATCTCCTGAAATTAGTAATTAGTCACCCAAACACTCCATAGATTCACCAAATCACCTTATAACTCCCATACTCCAATTCGTTCCCAAAGGGAATCGAACCTGGATCTCCCACCTTATAACTCTCATACTCCAATTCGTTCCCAAAGGGAATCGAACCTGGATC
The DNA here is from genome assembly GCA_037126765.1 of Stenogyne calaminthoides. Classification (NCBI taxonomy): domain Eukaryota; kingdom Viridiplantae; phylum Streptophyta; class Magnoliopsida; order Lamiales; family Lamiaceae; genus Stenogyne; species Stenogyne calaminthoides. The sequence continues at coordinate 7,630,628 of JBBCBC010000037.1, read as the reverse complement.
TCTCACTCAATTGAGGAGCCCAATGGCCAGGTGGGCTAAGTTATAACTCTTTGATTAATAATTATATGTATACTAATAGGGATATGAATTTTATTTTATTTTTGGAAAACACTACTAGGGATATTAATTGAGTTAATAATATCAACAACCAAAAAAACAAAGCGGCCATAACTTATATTTTTATTTCAGGGTTAATAAACATATTTTATTTTTAAACAACTGTTTTTCTCAAATTGTATCAACTAAATATTTTTTGTGTGTCCTTCGCTAAGATTTTCACTAGTTCTAGAAGTATGTAGACATCTCTAGTATATTTGAGTCATTGAATATATATATTCAGATTGCCAGGATAAGTTCAACAGTAATAGTTAATAGCCTGCGCAAGCACACAAGACCTTTCCATCCATTGTTCAATTAAAAATACACATCTCAGTTCTGCCAAAATCTTGTAACTAACTCAAATGTTTGCCTTTAAGACCACCGTTTGTAGCTGATGATAATCCACATAATTTCCTGCATTTTTATGAAAATGAAACTGGCACATGCCATTTAACCCAATAAGTTAATGCACACAAATTCCAGTATTACCATAAAAATAAACAGAAAAATAATAAAAATAGCATAGTTCAAACACTTTTTTTTCCTCAATTAAGGAGTAATTTTTGTTAATAACATATTTACCCTTGTAAAAAAGGGTCGCGCATAAATATCCCATGAGTCACGTGATCCATACGCGACTTAATAGGAGGAATATACATTAATTTAATAAAGATAAATATGTCCTAAAAATAAAAGAATAAAAAACTATCAAAAGAAGACAAAAAAAAAATTGAAATACCAATACAGAGTCAAAAAAAAAAAAAATTATCCTATAAATAAATATATATTCCAACCATGGTACTATTAAAATTTTGAGAGTGTAATCTACTATTATTTTATGTGTGTAGAACATGAAAGAGAAGCTTAGGTTGTCTATAATTCAGGACCCCAACCCTACCACCCAACGCTCGCCGCCCGGTTACACGTCTAGTTTACAAGTATTCACATGCCAAAGTCCAGTTGTACATAACATAGCACAAACTTAAAGGTGAGATTACATAATATATATATATAGTAATGGTGTTGTTTATTTAATTGGTTATACGATCGATAATTTTGGTTGGATTGTTGTAGGAGAGCTCACACTCACACATGCGTAGGGTGGCGTACCAAACGGGAATAAGGGCGATGCAGGGGATCAAAGATGAGGCCTCAACTATCGGATTTCTCAACGACTCAGCATCTTCAAAGGCAAAGCAGGGCAGGAAGTTTTCTGGTGCAGTCGAGTCCACAGAATCATTCAAGACTAGCAACAAGATAAAACAGCATGAAGAGTCGTTCCGCATGGTCATGTACTTGAGTTGTTGGGCTCCAAATTGACATCCTTCCTGCTAATTATACGTACATGTATCATATGTATTAGGCGCAGTTTGATTTTTTATGGCGCCAATTTCGATGCAAAAGTATTTGGTGTTCTATAATTTGTACCAAAAATAACAAATATTTTACTCAAGTTGGCTCCATAAAAAATCAGATGTCAGCTATCTATATTATGTATTGGTTGTGTTTGTGTTAGGGGTGAGTGTATTTTAGTTCTTGTTTGTATAATGAGAAAGTGATGTATGAAGTGTACACGTGTAAGCTTTTCGAAAACAGAAAGTTTTTGGTGTGTGCATCACATGTCTTGGCCAATTTATTTCCACTTTGGTTCTTCAATTATAAGGTGCGTTATTATATACGTTGTGAACTTGTAAAGTAGTACTATGTGCCACAAATTAATTAAGTAAATTCGAGTAATTTCAGGCGGGCCGTGAAGCAAACACAATTCTTTATCAACCAAAGAGAAAGAAAGAATAGATGAAACAGAAGATTTAAACGAACAAGTATAGATTGAGTAATCAAGAGTATTGAATCAAGAGAGTTTACCTATAGCCTATAAGCGAACAGGAGCCTGAACTCCCAGATATGAGACAGTAACCGGCGGCAGGCAGTATTTCTAGTGAAAAAACACTTTGGCGGGGAGTTTGTTGTACGGAATTGGCAGTGGGACTGACCTCGCGTTGGTTGGGAGATCGGGTATTTGGACTTGGATATTGGAAAGTAGTAGTACGGCGTTTTGCCGATAATTTATGTACGTTTTGGGCTTTGGATCGGGCCTCTTGGGCATTCATTTTCATTAAGTGGCCCAATTTCTTTCCAATTATATTGGCCCTGGAATTTCTACGATATGCATGGTTTTCTTTCATTATTAGATAAATGATAAATCGAAATCGAATACAATAATATAGAGAGATTACTTTATAGTATTTGTTCGATTACATAATATATTCACGAGCCACACGTGCATGAGACGGTCTCATCGTGAGATGGGACATAAGTTGAATATTGACGCTTTAATACTTTGAAATGAATAAGTATAATTTGTGTTAAATTATACCACGTCTCATATAAATTTTTGTAAATATTTAGATATACAATTAGCCATATCAATCCATCCAAGCATGACCGGTAAAAGTTTCTAAAAAGATTAAATTAAAAGCAATAATCTGTTTAAAATTTAAAAAGAAAAATAATAAAAGAATTAAGAATAAGTTTTCATTGAAACTTGATTATGATATGAAATTTATATAATTATATTTATAAATTAATATCGCAATATTTATCAATTATTATCACTACATTTATAAATTAATAATATAGTACTAAATGTCATTGATATTAATTTATTTATAAATATAATAATATCAATTTTATATTATAAACAAATTCGATCGGGGGATTTGATCTAATTTAAATAAGTGCGATTAAGTTTATATTAATTGTCTTTGTAATTATTCACTATACACGATTATCGGCCGGAACTAGTATATTTGTATTACAAAAGAACAGATTGAAGTATTTTCAATTTAAACTAAAGTCAACAGGAAACACATAATAATTAGAAACTTTCATCTAATTATTAAGTCAACAAAAAGTAGAGCCAACACGTATTGCATGTCTACCCACTCCAACCACTCATTACTTTAATACCTACTATGTGTGTAACAGGCCTATTATCTTATTTGGGCTTTGAGATATTGATGGAATTTTTCCCAAGACTAAGGACTTTCTTTTTTACTCCTCTTTTGGTAATAACATAGAGTTGGGCTTTAGTTTGACTTGGAGGTTGATGTCTCCCGAACATATAATACTTTTTTTCCTTTCAAAAACATGATTTTAACTTTTTTACATATAAGTAGTTATATATATATATATATATTGTATTTATGGAGAAGTAATTCACTAAATTTAATCACTAACAATCCTTTTTTTTCTTTTGAAATCTCTAACAATATTATTTTTTGGAATAGTCACATATAAAACATATAAAAAAATAATTGATTATTTTAAAAAAATTGGATTTCTTCATCTTGTAAAGTCTTGTCAATTCAAATGGTCAAGACTTTAAACCCTAACCTCTAAATAGTGAACCATAAATTACATATGAATCATTTGGGTCGGGTGAACCATGAACCACTTGAGACGAGTAAATCATGAACCACTCGGACCGGGTTTCGGGTCGGGTTTGGTTTTTAAAATTTTAAAAAAAAATCTAAAACTAAAATTAAAGTTAAAACAAAACCGAAATTGAAAAAAGAAAAAAAAATTATAATCCAAATTTAAATAAATTGGATAGGATATAATATTTGAGACCTACCCTTTAAAGCAAAGAAAGTTAGTGGAGAAGTAAGTTAATCAATATCTAAGCTACATTTAATTTATGCTTTAAAAAAAAAAGAAGCTACATTTAATTTATAGTGTGACATAACGCGATGACAGACGAATTTTATCTGACCTAGGACAAATATGTTGAAATTTGAACCTTAAAGTTCAAAATCTGTAAAACGGCCGTTGGCCTTTTTAAGGCCGTAAAACACAACTTTTTAAAGGAAAAATAAAGAGAAATAAAAAACACCCGTTAAAAATTTCCAAATCCTGCAAATACCCCACACAAAGCACCAACAAAGAACTTTTCGAAAGTCACTCTCCAAAACGAGAACCAGAAAAAAACCCAAATCAACCCCCCTCCCTCACCGCGACGTCGTTTAACTGCTCCGGCGACGGCAATTAATCAATGGCGATCGAAGAGGACAAATCGGACGGCAAAGTCTGGGGCCTATTCAAGATGCCCTTTCGAAACTCGCAGTCGACGAATTCGTCGTCCTCAAATTTCGCTCATTATCAGCAGAATTACGGCCATGGAAACAATACTACGCATTCTCAGGTGGAGGGATCGGGTGCGCAGGGTAACACCGGGAGCTCCGTGTCTTCGGTGGCCAGATCTCTGCTCCCCACGCGCCGCCGTTTGAAGCTTGATCCATCGAATAAGCTCTACTTTCCTTGTATGCCTGTTTTTACTTCTCTCTTCGCCTTCTCTGTGCTTGATTGTTGATGACATTTGTCGGTATTGCTTTGTGGTTTTCTAATTTTTTAACTTGATCTTGGATTTCTCATTACGGATTAGCTGAATTGTGGATTTTGCATAGTACTGAATTTGATGTTGATGTGTTGTATATCGGGTATTCGAATGATTATTTAAGCTCTTGATATTACTAATTAGAGGCTCTGTGGAAAACTAAAGTACACTACAGTGATTTTGACTTGGATTTTTTCTTGTCCTTTATTCACTCGTAACATTTTATGGTGGTAATTAGAAACCAAATCAAGTGAATGCTATTGTATTCCTGTACTTGCTGAAGCTGGAGATCAGAAACTGGAGGTTTTACTGTTCAGTGTTGCAGGAATAATAAATCCTGCTACCGTTTAAATGCTCTAGGAAGAAGAAATATATTTCTTTTAGTGTTCTATACTTCTATATAAACTATACTATATACTACTTTGTAGTTTATTGAAATGCAAGCCTAATGGAAACACTTGTGTGGTTTCTCTTTTATGGTTAAATTTCGTTTTTTTGAAATATCTATTTTTGGAATGACCCTAGTCAACTGCATCCTCAGGCATGCGCATGAAAGCCCTTTGTTTTCTCAATGCTAGCAGTTTTTTCTTATCATTTTTAATTCTCAAAAGTCCTGCAACTAGTAGCAAGATTAATTGGCTGAATCTAAACATCTTTTAATCTGTGAACATAACTTTTGTTTTCCTTTTAATTTCAGATGAGCCTGGTAAGCAAGTACGAAGTGCTATCAAAATTAAAAATACGAGCAAGTCCCCTGTAGCATTCAAGGTATGATCTTGAGCATTTAATCACATTTTGATTATTATTTTTCGTGCTACACATTTTTTAGGCCTATATATCACTTGTAACTTATGTAGGGTGTAATATATCCTTGATTTTTGCTAAGGGTTTAGATGAACATAGCAAATGCCTTATATTTTATATTCTCTATTCTGAATGGTGTTTATTTTTGGTGTATTAGTTCCAAACAACTGCACCAAAAAGTTGTTTCATGCGGCCTCCTGGGGCCATACTTGCTCCTGGCGAGAGTCTTATAGCCACTGGTAATTATGAGCTATAAAATTTTCTAATATTTTTTATTTCTATTGGCGAAATATGAGCCTTTATAGCATTCATGGTATTTGTTAACATTTGGAATCTTATATCCGTCTTTATGTTTCCATCAGTCTTCAAGTTTGTAGAGCCTCCAGAGAACAATGAAAAGCCAATGGATCAGAAAAGTCGGGTGAAGTTCAAGATAATGAGTCTAAAAGTGAAAGAGCAAATGGACTACGTGCCTGAATTGGTTTGTCACATTCATCTGTCTTTTATAATATTACTTTCAATGAAGCAACTTAGTTGACGACTGGTAGTTATATATCAACCATAGCATTATGGGATACAATAGACTTATTCCTTTCTTAATTATTTCTAATATGTTGTGTATACTGAAATTTTTGGGCGCAATATGTGTTTTGGAACAAATTCTGAATGAACTCTATATCTATGCATTATGATCTTTTTCTTATGTTTGGCCGCAGTTTGATGAGCAGAAGGATCAAGTTGCTGTGGAGCAGATACTTCGGGTAGTTTTTCTTGATGTTGAACGTCCAAGTCCTGTAAGTGAAGATATTCCGAGTCTAATTAGGGTGTGTTTGCAAACTCTACTAATGGTGTGTTTTGAAACACTAAAAATAGTTTCTAGAAGCACTTATTTTCAAAAGCTGTGAGAGATGACTTTGAAAATAAGTGCTTCTAAAAGTTAATTTTAAGTGTTTCAAAAACACACCCATTAAGCTTTTAGAATCACTTTTGGAGTCATTCTGCCTCATTTTGTAGAGTTTGCAAGCATCACCTAATTCTCATGCACCTTGATTTCGTCTAATCATCTAGCTTCTGTTTCTTTTAAAGAAATGGTTTTAACTAGATAATGTTGATATTGTACTTGAAGGCTCTAGATAAACTAAAGCGCCAGTTAGCTGAAGCTGAGGCTGAACTTGAATCCCGTAAGAAGCCTTCAGAAGACACAGGTCCAAAGTTTATTGGAGAAGGACTTGTCATTGATGAATGGGTGAGCTTTTTTTTTCATCTTACCTAAAAAACCATCATTTTATATTTGCCGTCATTTTCGATTGATCTGTTTCTTCTCCCCCTTGAATTTGTTGTATGCAGAAAGAAAGAAGAGAAAGATACCTAGCTCGACAACAAGTGGAAGGGGTAAAATCCGTTTAAGTGGAGTTCCTTTCTGTAAGTGTTGTACGTCTTGCAAAGAGTTTGTTTACTGTATTTGGATGGGTGTGTTAGTCATTTGGAAAGCTATTATGCCCAAGTTTTGAGTTGGAGATGATGGACGTTTATTGCCAGTTGTATCAATGTGTAATGTATTTGGCTTATTGCCATCTACATATCTGTAGATATGTGATTTTTTTCCTTAAATGAGAAAATTCCTTTTTCTCCCATCAGTTTATTCTAGTTTTGTTTTTTATACCAATCCCACCCAGAACACAATAATAGAGATTACATCCTGCTCGGTCTCTCTTATTTTTGGTTGCATTTAGATGCAAAAGCAAATTGAAATGCTTCTGCGATGATTCTCAGCATATGAAATGAAATGTGGACAGTAAAAAATTGTGTTAGAAATTCTTGAAAGATGCTGGTTGTCTCATTTGCTGTGGGAGAGAAAATGATGACCTCTGTAAAAGACAAGACTGAAAACAGCTAGCTGTCGTCATGATGCAATGTTTCCAACTATCGAAAAATAATTGGGTCAGCGTCCACTGAGTTGTTCCGTCTGGCATCACTGTCATGGACCAGACTGGACGTGTGGGGATATAGTTATTTATCTCAATATCATTATGTTTCACGAATTTTATACTTCATTCTATATGGAAATCAGATGGTGTTATTATTCGTCCCCACGTTTAAAAAAAGTTCAGATATGGGCTGATAATTTTACGTAAATAGCGCCTCGCAATACTTACAAAATTGCTCATAGATTTAACAATGGACCACATTTTCTGTGGGCATATATCCCATTACATGAATCCAACGAGATAAACAATGATGTCACACTGTATTTTTTCGCCACTAGAAAAGTCTCAAACCATTGACTGGCGCCAACTGATAGTGCCTAATCACATCCTATACATACGTGCACTACCAGTCCATGGTTTCAATTCTCAAACACAATCTGTAACAAAAACAAAGAATGCAAAGTTATAAGAAATCTATGGTTATAAGAAATAGAGAAATTAGGTGCAGAAAGATGGATGAAGTGAGCAGAGTTGTAGCTATGGTGGAAAGCCAGAATAGTGGGCAATCAGTAAAGAATTGCTCTGGCTATCGAGCTCGATGTTCGTGGTTTCCGCCGTCTACTCCAAATGATGGGGAAACTTATATGGGTGATGGTGGGGAAAAGATTAATAGGAATTCAGCTGATGAATCCTTTCGGAAAGTCATGTACATGAATTGCTGGATAAATAACTAAAAGAGATGAATATTGCTACTCTTGAAAGTGTCTTATACAGAGAGGGCAGTTCGAGCGAGAATGATTCGTTTCTTGTACAATGCCTTCTTGGCAATGGTTGTGAATGATAAACTTCGATTTATTTGCCAATCCATTGTTTGTTTACTATTTCTTCCGTCTCATAATTAATTGAAAATTTACTGTACACACGAATTTTTTAAAAATTTGAGTAATTGTTTATTATTATTAAAAGGCCAACCAATTGGGCTGTAGTTTATCAGATTGTCATGTTTTCACACCAACCCATTATGGCCCGATAAGTCGGCCCAATATTTCTTGTTATTTATTTATTTTTTTGAAGCAAAAGAACAGTTATGAGCAAGTACGATAAATGTCGAGAAGGCCCTCCACAAAATCTGGTATTTATTATTATTATTATGGCAGCGGGCATCCTGATTATTTAAAGTTCTTCTAAGTTGGCCAATTCACGATGGCCTTCCATCTCCCATTATCCATATATTTAGGGCCGTTTAGTTAGGGTATTGAAAGGAGTAATGAATTATTTTTATTAATATTGCTTGATAATTTTAATACTCATAATAAGTATAAAAGAAAATAATTAATTATTCTATTTTTATTATCTAATTACACTCTCACTCAACTCTAATCAAATGTTACTCATTATTAATATTCTAACTAACTAATAACAATACAATTAATAATTCCACAGTGATTGACCCCTCAATGATACTAATTGTCATTACCATTTTTAAATCGTACCAAGCAGACCATTAATTCATCAATATTCAATCCCCTTAAACTAGACCGTTTGATATATTTCTCTTTATTTGTTTAATTTTTCCAAGAAAGTCCATGTATCGTCCCCAAAGTGACTTCACAATGATAAAAGATTTTACAAAAATAAAGCAGCAGCCAAGAATCATACGAAAATAACAACAATAGAACAATTCTGAGAATCGTCCAGGGTAGTAAGAATTGTGTCCCCATTATTATGCATAGTTATACAAGTAAAATGGATCTTTTTTGTACACCCAACACAATTTATATTACAACTTGGAAAGAATATAATTAAACGTAATACGGAATGTTGTCACCTAGTGTAAATCCGATCACTCCATTGATATCACTAAGTATCAAACTTATATTTGTAGAACAATTAAATGACATATTTATAATCTTATAGATAACATGATAAGCGGCCCTAAAAATTTCGAGTTTATCTCCCACGAACCAAGTCTATGCAATGAATTTGAATTATTTGTCTCATTTTATCAATTTCAACATATTTTTCTAACCCGCTAAACTTGACTCGTATCATACACTGAATATGTTCAAATGTTCATGAATTAAAAACAAGGTTCATAGAATGAACCAGGTCTATACAAATTTTTATCAGAAACTTCCAATCAAACGTTAAATTTGGAAAATCAGTATATCCATAGATCAATATATGTTTTTTGTTATATAAGTAACTAGTATTTAGACCAGCGTGTTACGCGATTTGAAATATATCATAGTACTACTATTGAATTATTTTTATTATCTGATATAATAGGTTTAGGAGTGTTTTATACTATGTGTATATTTTTTCTTATTAGAAATAAAAAATAATTTTGTTTACATTAAACTTTACTTTAAATGTACGGTTGAGATTAAATTTAAAATTAGATTTATTAAGATTATAGGGATTTTGAAATAGAGTGATTTGACTTTGCTTAAAAGTTTAATTAACTCTTAATTTGATGAGATATATATTGATCTTGATTTGTGTTAAATATTAAAATATTTAGAAAGGATACATAATCTATGTATCAAAACTCTCAAACATTTATTTAAGATCAACATCAACTAGCTCAAAGATCGTCTTTAATCTTAAAACTATTCCAAACCTTCTCAACAAAGTAAAATGGGCATAATATGTTCATCAATTGGCCGTACGAAATAAGAAAATATGGATAAACACCAAAACAGTACAGCCAAGGAAAACTGTACTCATTACACAATTAGCTGCCTATAATATGCGATGAAATTGCAATATCCTAGAATAGTTGTTATAAATTGTTATAAACAATGAAATTATTACTATGCTGTCTGCTCCAGTCTAAGCTCAGAGACAGAACCTATTTACTATAAATATATCGCAACCAAAACACATAATTTCATGTTCGAAAAGAATTAAAAAAATATGGCTAATTCACAAACAAGTGTCACTATTTTTCTTTTCTTGACCCTTTTAACATTGTCTTCTTTTAACATTTCAAATGCTGAGGATAAAACTGACCTCCACACCACAAATCCCTCGAAACCGTTAATAAGTATTCAAGAACAAGTCGCCAAAATTCGAGCTTCAGCACCTGTTTTTAAAGCAGTACATGGTTAGTTTTTCTATCTACTTTATTTTACTTTTATAACTCGATCGATAGATAGTTGAAATCCGGTTTAATAAATTAATAATAGAGGATGTCGAAGATTTAATCATTCGTGTCTACCTCTGATTATCTCATTTTAAAAGAAATTAAGATGTAATTAGTATTGAGTTCGACTCTAAACAATATATGAATGTGTATTACGACTTATGACTTATGAGTGTGTTTTATTTAAATAAATCTATTTCAAGGTAAAATTAGATTATTAAGAAAATTTGAGACAACCTCTTTTTTGTCGAAAATAGAATGCTCAATCCCTTTTTTGTCCTATAGGTTTGTAAAAAGATTTTTTTTTTTTACCATTTTATAACACATTTACCTTTATTTAATTAATTTTCATCACTCCCACTTCTCACTAGGTCGCGCATGTGTGTATACGGCTCATGTCATATGTGACTCCTTTTATAAGTGATAAACGTGTCATAAAAGAACAAAAAAAATGAACGTTTTATAAACATAGGACAAAAAAGAGTTTGATTATTCCATATTTGACATTTTTGTGATTGATGGATCAGGCATAGAACCAAATGATGCGAGCCCAGAATGCACCATTGTGGTAGGATTGCCGCCTGGATTGGGCTGCCAAGACGTTATGAACAGGTTGGGAATGACCGAAGATTACTTCAATGCCATCAACCCTAACATTGATTGTAACGCTGTCTTTACGGGTCAATGGATTTGCGTTGTCGGAACCGAATGAAATTCCACATTAATTTCCCTTTTCAAATAACATCCATCATATGCTCTCAACCGTGCAATTCTCATGTTTTCTAAGTTGAAAAACATTAATTTGGATGCATGGGAGCTTCCATTATCTTTTTGTTTTTTCAAGAATAAACTTTATCAAGTAAATATAAGGAATAAATTGTGATGTTACGAAAAAAGGGTATGTATTAATTACAGTATAACGCATATTGCCTCTTCTACAATTTTTGTAATTTTAAATTATTTGTCTACTTTTTGTTGATGTAGTTTTTCTTTTATTAATTTTGCTTATGCCACTCTTCTACTTCTATTTTATTTGTCTAAGTAGCAACATATTAAAATAGATGAAAAAATATAAGGTAAAAGTATATTACTATCTCCGTTCTGTTTTAATTAATTAATTGTCTACTAAGATTTGTTTGATTGCCCAATTATTGGTATTGAAAATAGAAAGTGAAATAAATTGCTTAATTAATGCAATTTTTTATGTTCATGAACTCGACATTCTAAAATGACAGTACATATCCATTACAGTCCTCTACGTTATACATAAAGTGAAGGAATTAAAAGTCGTTCTGCATAATAACCTTATATATTGATTCTTTTGGATATTGCACCATATATAACACATGGGGATAAGTCTAATATTAAAGTATTTAGCCCATGAATCCATCATCCAGGATTTTGTGATTACTGATATAATCATTCATCGTCCAATTAATATTTTTACATTTATTTTCCAGATTTACAGAATCCATCATCCAGAATTTACGACTTCTTTTTTCTTTTATGGAAATAATTGGGCAAGTCCATGTTTTAGTATATGCAAATATTCCCTTCACACCATTAAGAAATCATACATATTAAATGTTTTTTAATTGTAATTTTCTTTTACATCATTCTATTTTATCCTTATAAAAGATGTTACAAAATTAAATATTTATTTTGTTAAAAGTTACGATTATTTTAGCCAATTGAAAAATAATTAATAATTATAACGCAGAAGTCAATTTATAGACGGGTACACATGAAAATATAAATGAAGTTTATAGTACTATCAACTCAACGAAGAGATTTTTCTTTTTTTGACTTCTCCTATTTTCAAAGAAGGTAGCAATAAATAAAAATTACAAAATAATTAATAATAAAATCTCCAACAAATTAAACTTTAACTATAACAAATATTTGTAATCAATCGAAAATTTTCAATTTCCAGTCAAGCTTTGTCGTTGCAGATATTAAGAATCATTTCAACAGATCACGAATAATCCACGTCACCCCATAATCTTTGTTGTTGCAATTAAGCATTCATTTCAACTGATCCAGCTGGATAATCCACATCACCCATATACTTAGACCAGTACCAATGCTTCTTCCACACCACCACCATTTCCTCAATGGGAACATTCTTCGTCTCCGGCAAGAAAAAGTAAATAAAAACAGTACTCACAAACAGAAAAAAGGCAAAAAATAAGAACAACCCGAACTTCAAATGGCAGAGCAACGCCAAGAAAGCTTGCGCCACAGCAAAGGTGGCCACCATATTCACCGCAACATTCAAACTCTGTGCAGCCGATCGAATCTCAAGTGGAAAAATCTCACTTGGCACCAACCACCCTAGAGGACCCCATGACCACGAAAATGCCACCACGTATATACATATAAGCACTACAACAATCACCGCATACCAATGTGGCAAATCTGATGCACTTCCCTTCACTCCAAATTTTAATCCAATACATATCGCAATCAACACCTGAAAAATAAAAATCAAACATATATAAGTTGACAAAAAAATGTACATTGAATAAAATCAAATGTCTCATTTTTCGTGTACCTGACTGATAAACATTTGTATTCCACCTTGAATGAAAAGAAACCTTCTTCCCCATTTATCAACGCCGTAAATGGAAACACCTGTTCCTATAAAATTAACAAGGCCGATGACCACAGCGGACATCAATGAGGCCGAGCCACCAAACCCGATGGTCCTCAACAAGACGGGAGCATAAAAAGTGACAACATTGATGCCAGTGAATTGTTGGAAGAAAGGGATTGCGATGGCCATAATGAGTTGAGGCCTGTACTTCTTTTGTAAAAGGTTTCTCCAGGGGTGTTCAATTTTATTTGAAGCTTCACTAGCCGCAACCAAATCATGAAACTCTTCTTCAACATTAGGCACACCACGGATTCTCTTCAATTTGGACAGGGCTTCCTCCCTTTTGCCACGCTCGATCATGGAATTGGGCGTGTCGGGTAGGACCAATGACCCGAGTGCGATGATGAGTCCCGGGACCACAGCGCCACCCAGGCTCAACCTCCATCCCAACCCGCCTTTAAGTTTGTCGAATCCGTAGTTTAGCAAATTGGCGGCAAAGATGCCCATGGTCACGGATAGTTGAAATCCAATGTTTAGTGAGCCTCTGTATTTATAAGGAGCCATCTCCGAAAGGTAAAGCGGCACAGACTGCGTAAAAAAACGACAAATTGAAATTGAAATTGAAATTGATTTTATTCATAATAATTATAATGTTAATAAATTACAATGTAGACACATACCTGATTAGCGAAGCCGATTCCGAAACCCAAGAGAAGACGACCAACAATCAGCATCCAAATGGCGTAGGCGAAGCCGTTAAGCAAAGCCCCGGCGCAGAATAGCAGACCCCCAAACAGCATGGACAGTTTCCTTCCGAATTTTCTGGTAACAGTCGATGCACAAACTGACGACACGAGGGCGGCCAAGTATAACGACGACGTAAACAAAGTAAGCGTTTCGCTGTCGAATTTGCAGTACTGATTCGTCGTATTAGCCGCTTTCTCCTTTTTATATACCGATGGGAAAAACTTCTCCAGAAATGAATCCATAGATGTTACTCCCCCTGTTTATCAATTAAAAATAATTAATTACAAAAAAAGAAAAAAAAAAGTAAGTGATTACTGATTGGATGAAAAATGGATACCTGAAATTCCCAAATCGTAACCGAAAATAAGACCACCCATGGCTGCAATGACACATGTCGCAACCACATACGGCGTTAGATTGCCGGGATATTCTTTGCCGTTTCCGGCGGGGGTTATTCCGCCGCCTGCCATTCCTTCTGTACTATGACTCGGAGAGAAGAAATTGGAATTGAAAGAATAACACTACTATGAAATGACTATGCAGTGGGAGGAGTCAATATATAGTGAAAATCTTGGCATTAATTTTCAGAGATATAACAGTTGTCAAAATCGTGTACGACGATAGAGTTTCAACAAAGTTAATAGAATCGAGAATTGATATTAATGACTACCAGAATCATTTACCATTGTTAGATAAGATTTGTGGCGACTACCAAATAAATGGATAAATAGATTATTTGTGCATTCAATTGACAATAAAATCAGTGTGAAATTGCATTTCAAGAGTCAAAAAGCTGTAAATCCCATTAATTTTAATAATCCTGAATTAGGGAGTATGACTCATTCTCTAAATCTATTTTCTCCTTATCCAAAAGTCAAAGGATCCACATGCATGTTTTCTTGATTATGCAATAAACGTCATTCTTCAGTCCAGTGACTGTGGAACAAGATGAGTATTTAGGCCAATTTTTTAAGAATTTCTTATAAGTTAAGCTTGTTTTCTCATTTTTAATTAATCTATTTCTTGATTTTGCAATCCTTCCTGTATTTTTTATTTTTCTGAATGTAGATTCAATGTATTTAATAAATAAATTGTGAAAAATTATGTATATAGTAAATGAGGTTATGATTTATAACTAATCCTAACAAAGACGAGTCATGAATAATTGCGTGCACATAACCAGATTCGTCGTGAGGTCAATTAAAATTACTTATTCCACATAATTTTTCATTTTGTGTTTCGTTATCTTTAATTATTACTAGAATATAATCTCACATATACGTGACTTGAAAGATCAACAATTAAGATTAAAAATTGAAGTAATATATATTATGACATATAAATTGAATATTTTAATAGAGTAATTTATAGAGATAGGGGTTGTTCTCAGTTAATTGCTAAGGAATATCGATCCATTTTATTTATTGTTCAAAGGTGTTTCACGCGACGCGAGTTAGGAAAGTCAAAATATCAATAAATACATATGTATTATGACTAGTTTATCATTTTATTTACTTACATTATCATAAAAATGGATAAAAATGACATATGCTATTTAATTCTTTTAAATTAATATAAAATGACAATTATTTAAGGTAATAGAATTAAATTATTCTCTCTATAAAGGCAAATAAAATGCTTGAAGGGGAGCATACAACCGGTGGCATTAATTATAATTTTATATGTTATTTATATTTATTACATTCGTCATCTATTAAACAGTAAAATGGAAAATTGGGGTAGAGGATCAATGCTGACAATAGACAGACGTGGCATCTTTCTTTGAATGAAAAGGATAACACCTTAATTTCTGCTTTCCCAATAATTACTGAAGACTTAAATAAAAAATTACCACAGGACATCGTCCATTTACTACATTGATCAATGGATCAATCGCATTTCAGTAGTTTCCTTTTTGAGTTGGACAGCATTCTTCCTATCTAATTTAAAAGTAGAGACTAACTCAAATCAACCTTTAGTATTTCTAAAGTGTTAAAATGCTATATGTTGAAATTAAGACAATTTATTGAGATATTGTTACTAGTGTCTTAGAGTATCCACAATTGTCCATTCACTGATTGTTTATACATTTGATGAATGAAAGTTGATATTTAAAATCATTGTGGGTATTTTTTAAATTAGAAAGATTTCACACAATCTGTGTCTTCATGCATCCAAAAAGACTGAATTTGTAAATCAAAGAGAAAAAATAATTTTTTTAAAAAATAGATAGAAATCAAACTGAATATGGGACCACAAAAGCTTTCTCCATATATGGATGGATGATTGATGAGCGAACCACGATGTTTTTTTTGTGAAAGTTTGTTTAAACAATTGAATATTTTTAAATTAGTAATGTGGAGATGATGTGGAGAAGGGAGAATGGATAGATGGATAAATGAATTTGCATCCATCCATTGTTTACAGTTTTGAGGAGATTCGAAATCCTATAGAAAGAATTAGATTGGAAGAATTAGGTATAATGTAAAAATGTATTTGTATTTTGTATATGTTTGAGAGTGTGTATTTTATAGGATTTGATAAATTAGCATTTTGAAAAGTAGATGATAAAAATAATATTATATTGTAAAAGTAATGTAAAAATGATTGAATAATTATTTAATGATTGATTATATATACATGATGATGATAATAATGTAGAAAAGAAGGAGAAAGAGTATTGAATTGGATAGAGTAATAATAAAAAATGTGTAATAGATAATTGATAGTGTATTAAAAATTATATTTAAAAAATATAAAATAAGTGTATTATAATTATTATAAAGTAAAATTTTAAAGAATTTAAATTCTATTACCAAAATCGTAATAAATAAATAGAAATTTGAAATTCTATTACCAAAATCGTAATAAATAAATAGAAATTTGAAATTCTAAAAGCCGGGCCACCTTTTTTTTTTTTGGTGAAAGGATTAAAGAAATAAAGTTGATAGCAGAGATACTAAACAAGCCTACAACTAAATTGGGAGGCAGGGCCGCCCATTGAACTCGCTTTTGGAGGCCCATAAAGAGAACATGTTCGTTTGTATTCGGTTTTAGAAGTTAGGCCCATAATCCTATACCTTTTTTCTTTCACATCGATACACGTGTCTACTTCCTACTTGGCGGATGGGGGACTTATGCATTTTCTTTCATAAATTCTTTATTTTTATTTCTTTAATAATGAAAAAGAAAAGTTAGCAAATTAAAGACTAGTCATAATTTTAGTTGTTGGGGGCATTCTAATTGTGGGCTTTACACAACAGGCCCAAATGATAAGAAGGAATTAGTTGGGCCTAACACTTGGCTTTATTATCTGGAGAAAGAATATTCATACCTTTCCATAGGCTGTTAATAACAGTTTATCCCAAATATTGTAAGTTCCATCTATATATATTATCCAATTAATGTTTTAACTAATTAAATATTGATAACATTTTTTGCTGAGTTGAATATGAGTGTATTGAATATAAAAAAAAGGGTTGAGCAGGAACCAACAATACCCCTAATATATTTGCCTCTTTCATTTTTTTTTTTTATACACAGATACATCATATATTCTGTTTGGAACCTTGGACCTATAAAATCCATAATATACTTTTATTTATCGAATAAAATATAATAATATTTTATCATAATGTACATTAGATAGAGGGGTTTTAAATCATTTACACTCTTAAAAAAAAAACTATATTTTGTGATAAGCAAAGCATAAATAGGGCCATCACGTACTTTGGGACGAGTGGAGTATAATACAAATGGTATACGTAACATCAAAGGCTAGATTTGAGACAACATATTAAAATCACATGTACATTACTAATTAAATTTTAAAATATTTGTCAAATTAAGATATTAAAGTATTAGTGTTAATATCTTTTCTTGTTTATTTCACTAGAAAACATATTGACAAAAATTTGTGTGTTTTCATTCGTGAACTCGGTTCATTTAAGATCATCATTTATTATAAAAACTACTCATATTACGCATAAAAACAATTCTTTGTTTTAAAAAATACTTTATGTTTTTAAACAATAATTTTTTTTTTTGCATAAAATGATAGTTTTTACCCATAAAAATGATAGAGTTCACGCATAGACCTGGTTCATTGAAGTGTTACTCAAACGTATTAACCATTGTACCTTTATTTTTTCATCCAATCCCTCATTTTGTTACCTCTATATTGTATATTTCTACTTTTATGATCTTATTATAGCCTGACCTCTTTAATTTTGTACTCAATAATTATTCATCTTGCTCTCATACATGAAGGTATTAATTTATATCTTAAATTTTATTTATTAGTCATGATCTAAAAAAATTGCCACGCTATCTTCCCACACATTTTTATAATCACTAAATTCATGGTTTGAAAAGGATTTAACCCATCTCACTATTTAGTCTTATTGAATACTATTGTATATGAATTATGGAGAATAATGGACATGTCAATTTTTGGTTTCCAGCCCCCAATTATATTAATTTAGCTCCGCTCCCGGTAAATGGTCAAGTCGCCATAAAAATTCCAAGTCGAAGCATTTTCAATATGGGTGTGATATTATTTACATATTTAACGGTATGAGTTAATATATAGCGTTATTTTTTTTAGAACTAAAAATTTTGTGAATCCGAGTTCACCATGAATTCGATTTTTTTAATATTATTATTATATATAAAAATTATTATAATTATGTATAAAAATTATCACTGTTAAAATATATTTTATTCTTTAAACGATAAAAACTTATATAGACTTGATTCATATCATGAACTCGATTTTTTAGTGTCACTGTTATATATAAAAACTTTTACTGTTATGTATAAAGTTTATTACTATTATGTACAAAAATAATTATTATTTAAAAAATATTTTATATTTTTAAACAGTAAAATTTTTTGTGCATATCAATAATAATTTTTACACGTAAAAGTGATAGAGTTGATGTATGAACCTGATTCACAATTACTTATTTTAAATAATAAATTTTTTTTATGGGCTGTTGATAGCCGTTAAATGTCGACCATACTCCTGTGGTCGTTTGTTTATTAAAATATTACTAAATGTTAACTGATAGTTACGTGTCACTTTCACCAATAAAGAATATACTTCCTCCGTCTCAATCATAATGACATTTTTACTGTTTATAAGTATTTAGTGGAATAGTGATAAAGTGATAAAGTTGTGGGGTAGGAAGAGTTGAAGTGATGAGTAATTGGGGGTAGAAAGTGTTGTTTATTAATATTTTATGTGATAAAGTAATAAAGTGTGTAAATAAACTTTTATCATTTATGATTGATTTAAAATATAGATCTTTTACAATTTATTTGGGACGGAGGAGTAATATTGATTCAGAATTTGCCAGAAAAAGGAAAAAAAAAAGAGAACGGAAAATAAGGTCTAATATTCACATTTTACAAAAACATGTATTGATCTTTGCACAAATTTATGTTAGAATTGCTTGTCATCAATGGATAATCGGTGTGCAATGATTAGCGAATTCCAAAAGTAGGAATAAAACAGAGTCCACAAAAATTGTGTACAACCTACACCAACCAAGACCTTTATTTTTCATTTATTGCTATCTCGACTCTCTTTAATACCAACATGGAGTTCAACTCTGTTCATAAGCTTTGAGCCTCTTCTTCTCATTCTGGTTAACGAAAGAGATGACTTCCTATTTGCGCCAGAAATTTCAGTCTATAACATCCGCAGCGACGGAAGATGGAAAAAAAGAGGAGCTCAAATCTGAAAACACGGAAGAAATTGAGCGGACAAAAATTGAAACCATGAAAGTCCTAGTTCAAAAGCAAGATCCCTCTGTCAAGGTCACCTTTGATCTTATTCATTAAATCGTGTCAATTTGTTTGCTTATTTACTTTTTCCATGAATTAAAACGCATATCGGATTCCAATTTGATGTATAGTTTCAACTGTTGGTTAGATTTGTGTTGTGTGTGAAATTTTATTTAATGGTACGGTTCATGCCAAAAATTCGCGTTTCAGTATTTCCCCTTTGGGAATTGAAGCTTTACTTGCTTTTTATGACCTTTAGCAGCTTGTAGCAAATTAATGTACAAGTCATGTGCAGCAATTGATCAGATATAAGCATGTTTAAGTACATTACTAAATGGATAATGCTTTTGCTTTTTAACTGCTTCACTAGTTTGATTGAATTCTATCTGGCCATAACATTTTGATTCGATGGTGAAAAGTGAATAGAGTAAAAAAAAAATTCCTGAAGTTGCTTTAGTAATGCCACATTCAATTCTTGGAGAAGTCTCTCAATAATTATCTCTGTTGTTTTTGCTAAGTAGTTTACCAAAGAGAAGGGAGTAGATTTAGTTTCTTTCTATAATTATCTGATCAAGAATGTCCATAGGAACTATACTTGTTACTTACTCATCTGGAAAGTATTGAAATTATGTTTTCGGGGTTGCAGGATGTGGATGATTTGATGATCCGGAGGTTTCTCCGAGCTCGTGATCTAGACATTGAAAAGGCATCAGCTATGTTTTTGAAGTATCTAAAATGGAGGAGAGAAGTTGTTCCGAATGGTTTCATATCTCCATCTGAAATTTCTAATGATCTTGCCCATAACAAGTTATTTATGCAAGGATATGATAAGACGGGACGCCCTATTACCGTTGTCTTTGGTGCCCGGCATAAGCCCACAACCGTTGAAGAGTTTAAGCGTAAGCAATAAAATGCTGAAATTTCAACCAAGTTTCTTTACTTTCAAAATAAAGATTTGTTCTATGTTCTGTTTTTCTTTGAACGCTGTGCCTTCTAATCTAGGTTCTGCTCTTCGTTGAGTAATATGCTAGTACTTGTTTTCAATCATATGACGCTTTAGGTTATGTATCTCGACATAGGTTCAATGGGAGAAAGCCATAAAAAACATAAAACTGTACCATTTGGGATGAAAGTTATTTCTATTTCAAGTGAGGTTTCCTCAGTAAAATCAAATATTCATTAGTGCATTTGATTAAGTATACTGCTATCTTCCATCACCACTATGTATCCATTTGTACTTTTTTTTTTAAAGTATGCCGCTACGCTTATTATTATTTCCTCATTTTGTCACAGGTTATGTTACCTTCACCCTGGATAAAATTTGTGAAAGGTAATCTAGTCGGTACTCATTCTATGTATAGAAATTGGGTAATACAAACCTGCACTTTTCATCACTTATGCAAAGATATTGACTGATGATTTACATTTTTACTTTTTGTGTTTCTGTTCCAAGAAAATCAACAAAATTTATTTTCCTATTAAATGGTATCAACTGATTCAACTCATTTAGCCTCATTCTCCAACACTGTTTATTTCAGAATGCCGAGTGGACATGAGAAGTTCACTTCCATAGCCGACGTAGAAGGATGGGGTTATGCCAACAGTGATGTCCGTGGATATCTTGCTGCTCTATCTATTCTGCAGGTAATGAGAGCATTTTTATATTGATGAATTATCACATAACTGCATACTAGTCGAACATCAGACTATCATTCTTGTCGATTTTCTGCTACAGGATTGCTACCCTGAGAGGCTGGGCAAATTGTTTATGGTCAATGTGCCTTACGTATTCATGACTGCATGGAAGATGGTTTACCCTTTCATCGACAAAAACACCAAGAAAAAGGTCTCTTCTCTTGCACTATGTGTCTGTTTGCATTATTCGAAGAACATTTTCCTTCCAAATTCTCACAAAAACATCTTGAATATCGTAATTTATGATTATCAAAATGCAGATTGTTTTTGTGGAGAAGAGCAAAGTGGAAGCAACCCTACTCCAAGATATTGATCAGAGTCAACTGCCTACTACATACGGAGGAGCACTAAAGTTGGTTCCAATTCAGGAATGCTGAAGTTGTTATTAATTTTTATCACGATGCTACATTTATAAGAGAACTTTATATTTTTTAGGCAGCGTTAGTTTATCATATGCTGCTATGTTTGTAAAGATTCACGCTTTACTATTCTTACTTTGTTACTACATTAAATGAGATTCTTGCTCCGAAAGGTAAACCTAGAGTTATTTTTCTGATAGGTATGCTGCACCCATATTTGAAAAATACATCAAATGATGCATCAACTGTCATAAACAAATTTATTCAAAAATACTTAAAAAATGTCAAAATTACCCTTCAAATAACTTTATATCCTAAAGAATACTTTCATGCTTTACAAATTGATACACTTTTCATCTTAACCTCATTATATTTTTGAATGGCAAACCTCACTGTATATTCCATTGGATGAAAATTTAAAGTACAGCGAAGTTTACAGGATTGTCTTCATCTATCCATACACGAGATGAAGACAAAAGTAAAAAAAAAAAGAAGCATATTATATATCGAAAATAGTATCAAAATCTAGATTTATTTACCTCATTTCAAGATAAAGAAATTAAGAGAAAAAAAAAAAAGCTTAAATAAAATGAGATATACAAGATAGTGGGTAGTTTGGAAAATTTGGGGTGTGAATAACCCCATCATTATCAACGTAAAATTCCAGAATATAGTAAGAGGAATAAACATAACTTTGGATTCCTATATTGTGGGAATCAAGCAAAAGTTTCGAATGACAAAATAAGGGAACGCCTCAACTGTTCTTATTCTACAGATCTTATGACCAACTCTAAAAGAATCCACCATTATTCAAAAACCCGAGCCCTTTCCATGGCAACTAAGTCTAACATGAAAGAACAACCTTAAAAGACAACATTACAAATTACAGATAAGTTAAAAGCTTCCAAGGTTCTGGCTTCTCCAGGCTTTGTTTATAAGATCCCTAACAAAGTGATTCCTCAACCAATCAACAACTTATTCTCCTCCAAGAAGGAGTAAGTTGGAACCTCCAGGTTGAATGGAGCAGGACCTTTGCGAATCCTCCCAGATATGTCGTAATGAGAACCATGGCATGGGCAGAACCACCCACCAAAGTCACCTGCATTCGGCAAAGGAATGCACCCCAGATGGGTGCACACCCCAATAACAACGAGCCACTCGGGATTCTTAACCCTAACAGCATCCTCTTGTGGATCACGCAGGGAGGCAACATCGATGCTATTGGCCAACTTGATATCATCTTCAGTACGACGCCTAATGAAGACTGGCTTCCCACGCCACTTCACGGTGACAGTTGTCCCGTGCTCGATGCTGGATAGATCTACCTCAAGGGAGGCAAGAGCAAGGACATCTTTACTGGCAGACATGCTCAACACAAGTTTTAGTACCAGGAGACGGGCCAACGATGCGTATACAAATCTGCCACCGGTCAAAACGAAGTAGGCAAACGCACGTTTGCTTGGATCACCAGGTGGATATCGCTCGTGGTTGTGCTCATCATAGACGATCCTCGAACTGGGGTTCTTGATTGCTGCTACTGTAGCTGGGACATCTGGTATCAGATCGATGTCTTGTCCGTGGGCTAGGGCACTAGAAGAAAACCCTGCAAAGTTCATCAAGAGGTTGATATTATAGCCATCTTTATAAGGTGATAGCTGAAAGGGATTGCTGAAAGTAGTATAAACTACACAGCTTATACAGCGGAGAAGACCAGCGATTCAACGAGAAATTGGGGGTCAGATGGGAGAGCATCAGACATTTCTTAAATACAAAAAATATAAAGACGAGATAAGGACATCAGCTAAATGCATGTTCAAGATAAATGAGCACATAGGTCCACTGATATTTGAAGTAAACCGACAATTTAGTAATAATTTGGAATAAAAACAAATTGTATTCCACATATAGATGAGCTCTCTCTATAAATAAACTTAGCTACGAAGGTGCAGTAACACGTGATAAGTAGAAGCAGAAATAATTTAATGAGAAGAAATATGGGGTAGCACAAGACAAAAGGAATGACTGTTGAAATGGCAAATCTAGGGCACTGGGACTAAAGCAAAGGTTAAAAAGAATAAGAAATAGGTGTTGTTTAGCTTATAGACTTCGCATTCAGATTATATGACGAGCTAAACATATAAATACAATTTGAGTATAAGTGTGTTGATTAATGATCTAACCTACACAGACTTTCATGGACAAAGTGAATAAAGTGATCAAATGGAATTAATATGGGGAGCTTAGAGTAAAGTGGTAACATCCTTCAGAGATGCATTCACCAAAAAAAAAAAAAAATTGATCACATTAACGAATGCCTCTATCACCAGTGGAAAATTAGTCCAGCTGATATTCAGAGATAAATATTCAATCAAAGTTTTTTGTCCCACACAAACCAGTGCTTCAGAATATTTTCCAAAACATTTACCCTCTTCTTCTGATCCCATCTCAAAGATCATAACCAAAAGTAAATGTAGATTTTGTTTAGTCTAAACTATGCATATGTCTTTCATTCTCACCAGAAAATCAGGGTATGAAAATAACAGTTGGATAACATAAACTATCTATATCATAAAACGCCAATTTTAGCCAACACATAAACTGATTCTGCATCAAATGGCAGGAGGAGGTTATTCTGACTGATTCATTATGGTACTCTATACAGTGCAGAAATTGGGCAAGGATGAAAAAACTGTCTAGATAAACAGCTCCAAAAAACAAAGACTAGGAAATTTCGCCCACAAAAAAAGTTGCATGAAGGAAGGGCAGGCAAAGGAATGAAAATTTCACTTACATGCCCCGTGATGACCCTCAATAAGATTGAGGGTATCATTACCGGTGAATACATATGGCATGAATGAATCATAACTAGACTCCCAAACAGAATAGAATCAGGACTTATACGCTTCAATACACAATGAACCAATATTCAGATCAAATGCCACATAAATTGAAAAAGGCCCCGCATACAATGAACCCAAAACATAGAGAGCAATTAAATCAACAACACAACTTAAACAAGAAGATCGTTTTCGATTTCTAATAGACAAAGACCAGCTTATGTAGTCTAAAGAAGAAACAGGAAACCACATGTAATCACCGCGGGCTATTAAAAATAAGTAAGTATATATTTTTGCCCTAATTTCAACAACTCATTCGTAGTCAATCCGATCTTGATAAATTACCGCGATTGATAAAAATAACCAGAAAAAAAAAAGATAAAACAAATGAACCTCTGATATGATTGGGAAAGGAGTTAATGAGGGAAAATGATCCCGCGGGTGAAGAAACAACGCGCTCATCTGACGCTGAATCAACGGCGGCGAATGGATTCCTCGATGCGCATGCGGCCGAGGAAGTGTTTCCAGAGCGCCATGTGAGGGAATGGAGCCTCCTCCCAGCTACTCTCAACATATTCGATCAATGGAAAACTCCTCACCTTTAGGAGTAATCAGGAGACCGTTCTGGCAAGTTACTATGGATCAGCGAGCTTCTAGGGTTCTCTAGCATAGAAAGAAGCAAATTTTTGTGAGAGATGAAAATAGGAAAAGGAAATTCTGAATTACCGTTGAACGAGGAATTGTTCAAATAAAAATGTATAAATATTATTTACGGCGAAATTTAGCATAACGCCGTCTTAGCTCAGCTGGTAGAGCGCATGGCTTTTAACCATGTGGTCGTGGGTTCGATTCCCACAGACGGCGTTTACTTTCTAGTTTTTTTTTTTTTAAATTAAAAAATTCGATCGGGCCTTTTTTTTTTGTTTGGGCCTATTCAAAGTAAGTTGTGTTCCGGGCTGGGCCTATTCAAAGTAAGGTGTTCAGGACTGGGCCTAATTAACCCATATTCCCAACTGGGCCACCCATCTAATAATATGACAAAATGTGACAAATCACCCAATAATATAGTAGTGAAGAAGAATATATTTTCCTTAATTCATCAACTCTATCCGATTACTCCACATCTACGTAATTTCGTCAATTAGCGTTGCATGTCCATACCAAAAATAGAAAAAAAGAAACAAATCAATTTTGAAGATAAAATTATCGAAATTAACACAGGATGAAAATCTTTTCCAAAAAATTAAAAATAGGATGAAAAATACACACGCATAAGATCTGCACTGCGTAGGCCTAGTCTTCAGAATCACGATAAGATCATGATTCATGAATAATCTTCCCCAAAATTCTCACCTCTAATCAGAATCCCGAATCTCATTCGCCGGAAAAGTGAAAAAAGATTTCAGAAAATGGGCGAAGACGGGAGCACGCGCGATCAATCATCAACAGAAATGACTAGACTACACGAAGCTATTGCATTAATTTCTTCAATAACTTTCGCCTCTCACTCAATCAGAGTCTTCTTCGCAAAATGGCTATCCATTAGGAACAGAGCAGAAGAGCTTTTCTCCAGCCTCACCGCCGTTAAAAACTCGGAAACCACCGACATTCATTCGCTCGCAATTAATTTGGATTCAATTCTAGACACTCTCTATAAATGCGACGCGCTCGCGAATCAATGTTTGGAGAACTCCTACACTGGGAGGCTTTTCATGCAGAGCGATCTCGATATTGCATCCGCGAAATTAGACGCTCATATTAACAGCATTTCAGATATTTATGCGGTGGGGCTGCTTTCACAGAGCGACGCAATCGTGGTGCGGAGGCCTAGGGTTTCGTCCTCCGGGGATGATGTGAGGTTTTATGTTGTTGATTTATTAACAAGGTTCAGGATTGGTATTTGTACTGAAATGACGAAACAGGCCCTTGTTGATTTTAATGACTTGATTCAAGAAGACGAAAGGTGTATCAGGATTGCTCTGGAGATTGATAATGTTATCGGGTTTCTTGTGAATTTTCTTGATTTTGGGGACTGTGAAATTCAAGCGGAGGCGGCGAAATCGGTGTCTCTGATTGCGGGGTTTCAGTGTTACAAGAGTGTGTTGGTCAATTCTGGGGTAATTGCTTCTTTGATTAGGGTTCTTGAATATGGGAGTGAAAGGGGGAAAGAATTCTCCGCCAGGTGTTTGATGAAAGTCACGGAGAAATCGGACAATGCGAGGGCTGTTTCTGCTCATGGTGGAGTGACTGCTTTGTTGAATATTTGTGATAAGAACGTGGATGGCGAATTGATTCGCTTAGCTTGTGGGGTGTTGAAGAATCTTGTTGGAATCGCGGAAATTAAGAGGTTTGTGGTTGAAGAAGGGGCGATTTCTCTGTTTCTTGATCTTGCAAGGTCTAAAGATGAGGTGATCAAGATAAGCTCTCTTGATTTGTTGCAAACTATGGCACTTGGAGATGAATCTATTAGAGAAATGATCATTCAAGGAGGTGGGATTCGGGCATTAGTGCGAGTGTTGGACCCAAAATCGTCTTATTCGTTGAAAACTAGAGACATGGCTTTTAGAGGAATTGTGAACATCTGTTCATCTGAGGATTCATTGAATTTGCTGATAAATTATGGGTTTATGGATCATGTACTTTACCTTTTACGATATGGTGAGGCTTCTGTCCAAGAATTGGCACTAAAGGCGTCGTTTTGGTTATCAGGAACGTCAGAGGAAGGCAAGGAAGTGATGGGGGATGCAGGATTTATGCCAGTTCTTGTTAAATTTCTCGACTCAGCATCGATTGAACTCCGAGAAATAGCAGCGGAAACAATATTTAGCATGATCGTATTACCTAAAAACCGAAAGAAATTCGTGCAGAATGATCAGAACGTTCGGTTGCTGCTGCAAAAGCTGGACCCTGGAAAGGAGAATGTAGGTAACAAAGAGCTCTTGCTTTCTATATTGATGTCATTGACAAGTAGTAATAGTGCAAGAATGAAGATAGCCAATTCAGGCTACTTGAAAAACATTGAAAAGCTAGCAGAAGCTGAAGTATTGGATGCTAAAAAGATTGTCAGAAAGTTAACTTCCAATAGATTAAGCAGCATGTTGAATGGAATGTGGCATTCTTGATTGATTGTTTTAGAGGTTTTCTTTTTTAAAGAATTATTGTTTTGTAAATCTTAACATAGTTAGTTTTGTGATGATTGTCACATGTTTACAAGGCATAATAAGGGTTATAGATTTTCTTCTCTTGTTTGTTTTGTAACAGGAATTGATTTCAATAAAACTGCCCTCTTTTTTTTCAATGTTGTGTATTGGTGCTTTAACACTTTGGGATGAGAGGGGAGGGTGTTGATTTGTGTTAAATTGTATTCAATCTCATGCATGAGACCGTCTCATACAATTTATTGTCAAAAATTGTGAAGTGACTCAATGAAGAAAGAATTATTAGTATAGGAAGATGAAGATGCATTTTGGCATCATAGTATATTGTCAAAAAATTGATTGTCATAATAAGAGTGATAGTACGAAATGTGTAATAGGAGAAGGGGATATTCGTGAAATCGAGCCCCATGCTGCTGTGATCATAAATTGAGAGTAATTTCCTCACATTTTCATATGCTGGATATGGAATTTATATAATGTAAGCGATAAATGAAAATACTGTACTAGATTACTTTTAAGGTATTGAAATGAGTATGGATTGAGGAGTGATGACCCTTATCAAATAGCTAGGCAAGTTATGGACTAGTAGTAGTGGCCCATCAAGAAATGTGAGATCCAGTTATTAGATCAATAATGAAAGGATATATGTATTGAATGATGTGGACCATGGTTTTCCATCTTAATAGATGAACAATTGCTTGCCCCTATGCCTTTCTGAATAATATGGAATATTTAATTTTTTGCAATATACTTTTTTACCTTAAAAATAGTTTTCGTCTTAGATAAGTAGTCATATATGGTTTAAAAATGAAAGAAAAAAAAAACATGAATGGCTCATTCTTTATAAATAAACTCTTTTAAAGAGGTTCATAAACACTCGTTCATAAACTAGTAAGACAAAGTATAGTGTGAACAAGTTTTATGGTGAAACTGGTAAGGAGTGTGACTTATATTACTAAAGTGTGTAACTTTTTACTGTAAAGTGTGTGACTTTTTTACTGTAAAGAATATTACTCATAAAAGTGAAGGGTGTGACTTATATTATAGCAAAGAGTGTCGTAGTGATAACTGAAGTATGTGATTTATATTACTAAACGGTGTGAATTATATTACTAAAGTGTATATCTGTTAAAAAAACCAATTTTATAATGAACAAGTTTCATAGCATAACAACTCAACTATTAACGCATTAGTTTGACTTTTTAGTAAACCCACCCCCCACCCCCCACACCCCACACACACATATTATAGGTTTCTCATCTCATTGATTGTACTGGAGGTTCACATTTTTATTCAATAAATTATTTTTATAGTTTCATTTCGTGTTCTCATAATAAATACAAAATTTGTGGTTATAATTGGATTTGGATATGATTAATGGCTGTTAATTAGTACTCATAGTAAGATACAAAGTTGTATTGTAGGACTCTACGGGGAAAGTTAGGTTCCATTTGACTATTAACTCCCCAACGGCCCAACCTGGTCCTTTGTCATCATTATTGAATTTATTTCAATATTTTTTTTATTAATTAATATAATGTCCACCACATTATAATATAATGTATAAATCATACAATGTAGTACTACCAATAGATCCCACTGAATGTTATATCAAAAGTTTATTTTACATCATCACCGATTCTAATTTATATCAAGTGTTCTAAGGTTCTAAAAATGAATTGATCCGTCATACGTACAATGCATGGTTCAAACATGTCCAAAATGTTACTGTATGTATCTCATAACTTAAAGTTTGAACTTATTTGACAATTAAACAAGTCGAGTTTGAATGTATTTTAGTCGAATCGAATTAATGAACTAGAGTAGTTTAAAATTTATATATTTCTTTTAAAATCAAACTTCAATTAACCTTCTGTCTACTAAATATAAAATAAATAGTTAGTTATTTACCTGATGGGCCACGAAGTTGCGTGATCCAATTATTTGACTCGATTATAATTAATCAGCGAAACATGCAGTTATGGCAGAGTTTGGGGCCCCTCATAGTCATAGTTAGGCGAAAGAAAAGGATTAAAGAGAAAGTGGCGCTTTCAAGACAACTTTGGGCGCTGATATATTCACCCCACCATCCTCTCTGCTTTTACTATCAGCTTTTATATTGTAAAAATTGTATGTATCGGTGTTCAAAAGAAGGTTAGGTTAAACACGATGTTAATGTCTGTATACAGTGGCGGACGCATGAATTAAATCCAGGGTGGGCACAAATATAAAAAATATATATATGAAATTTAACTTAAAGTTAATTTCAAATTTTTATTTAAAATAAAAATAATTATGATGTAGAGTATGTCTTGTGTGAGACGAAGTAGTGAATAACGTTTTAATACTTTAAAAGGATGATGTTAATTTTTGTTAGCTTGTAAACCGTCTCACTGAGACACGGTCTCCACCAAGAATTTTCGTATAATGTATATAATATTTTTGTTTAGTATATTTAACTAAAACATGTGGTTAAAAATAATGATGCATGCGATTTTTTTATAAAATATAGAACATTGAAAAATAAGAAATTGGTCAATTTATATTGCTAAACAGTAAATAGCAAGAATTATAAGCATATGATTTAAAAAAAAAAAATTATAAGCATATATAAATGCAAAATAATAAAATAAATTGTAGGGGTAGTTTGGAAAGTCTTTCAGGGGGGGGTGAATAGACGAAAAATCTTTTTATCAATCGTAGCGATTCCAGAATATAGTGAATCGCTTTGGTCGATAACCAAATAAACATAACTTTGATATCGATATTGTGGGAAGCTTTAAGTTTTACCCGTGTGAAAAAGTTTTATAAATGATTCCAAGTTTTATCTTTTTAATCGGATGATGAAATATCGCCTCAACTTGTTCTTATCGATCTTAACTTAGAATATCTTTAAGATTTGCGATGAGACAAGGTTAATCAAAAAAGAAGGCACACAAGATTTATTGGTTCGGACAAAAAACCTACGTCCACTCTTCCCTTTCTGCGGGCACCAACTTAACCGACTTAACCGACCGGACTTAGTTTAGTGTGTTAGTCCAACACAAGACACCAACAGATGTTTTAAGAGTTCTCACTCAACCGATCCCGTAAACAAATTAGAAACCAGATCGAATCTTGCTAAACAACTTATCCTAACTTGGGGGTTTGGGTAAGATTGTTGAGGTTCAACTATGAAATCTTTCGCTTTATAAGATCCCTAAAAGCTAGATGAAAAGATTTCTTGCTAAGAACTTATGGGATGAACACAATATAAAATAAGCTTGTTGTTGTGTTCTTCTCCGGAAATCGACTATAGTTTGAGCTTCGTGATTATGTTGTTTGTCCAAGCAATTTCCTCCAGTGTGATCCCATATTTATAGACCTTGAGATCAAAAAGAGCCGTTGGAGAGCAATTTGAATCTCGAGGCTATTTTAGGTAGACTTGCGGGCTTGATGACGCGTCTTGAGTGAACGGCATGGCTGAAAAGCGTGAATGTATTTTATAGCCGTTTGAAGAGAGCAACATCGAATCATGTCCCAGTGTTTCTTCCTTTGGATGGAATGCACCCAGATGTTGTTCCTCCAACTAAGGTTGGTATTCATCTTGAGCGGATCGATTATGATAAGATGAAACAGCATTTTCATCTTATGTGGATCATCTGAACCGGGGGAGGCAACATCGATGCTATTGGCCGAACGATGATACGGTCTTATCTTTCAGAAGTCATCCGATCTTCTAGTATGAAGTTTGAGCTTCATGACTTCCCAGTTATCGACAAGATCTTCGTGACAGTTGTTTCCCGCCTGTCGGATATCGCCTTTCTTCCGATTAGATCGACCTATACATATTGAGTTCCCCTCAATAAGACCTATCTATTACAGGTTTTTTCTATACAATCATTATCAACTGGTCTCTATCGCAATAATGTAAACATCAGGATAGTCCGACAGGTCTATTACATGTGTTTTTGGAACTTTCATCAAAACTATAAATTTCCCAACAATTTCCCCTTTTGATGAAACCAAAACACTTGAGAAACCAAACGGTTGATAAGTATAGAACGCTTAAAGAAAAAGTAATCGAAGACAAAGAGATTTTGTCTTGGGATCGAGAAAAAATAAACTTTTCATTAGATATGTTGATTACATGTTACATCGGAAAAGTTTTGAATTTAAAAGCGGTGATAGGGCGTCTTCGATTCTTTTCGAACTGGGCTTGTATCCTTCCGGCATTTCTCTTTGGTCTTGTGGAGCGTTGAAAACGATAGAGTTTCCATTTGACATCATTATGCGCGACTTGTTATATGCGATTTGCTCAAGATGTCAAAGTAGAATCTCTCAAATGCATTATCAAACGAGCCAAACCTTTGAGTATACTAAAGATCATACTCAAGATATCTTTACGTTTATAAGCTTGGCCTCATTTTCCGAGATACTTGAAAAGTCCGAAATTTATTTCAGAAGGTTGAGGAACTCATCATCCGGTGATTCTTCTTTGGAACAAGATCAAGGACAAAGGCATCTAAAGCCATTCACACGATCTTATTCCATTCCTCAAACCTCTTGGCGTGAGTTTTTTTTGGTATGATCAATTTGCCGGGCAACCGAGGTTGGGGATTTTCCAAATAATAGCCCTTGATTTGAAGCATCAGACTTTCTTTTTCTTAAATCCGCTTTTGGACAAAAGCTTTTATATACTCGACGAGATAAGTGACATCAGTCTAAGTAATCGGTCCGATTTTGATGTCAAAGATAAATGAGCTTTGTCCATGGGCCTTATCTTCGATGTGTCGGAGTTGGTTTTCAGATCCTTCCCCTTTTTGGTTTGATCAAAAAACAAGATTGAGGTGGGAAGTCGAGACCCAAAAGTTGATCGACAATGCCCGATTTAGATCATTAGTAGATAAACACGAAGTTTGATTTTGGAATAAAAACAATGTTGTATTGGCGGTTTATAGAAGAGTGTCCAAATCATTTTGTCAAATTTCTCTTCGATAACTAAACTTTTTAGCGTAAAAGAAGATTGATTTTGATCCACTGTTTGACTTGTCATCAATCGTGATAAGCTCGGCAGATATGGTGGTCATGGATTGGGAGAATAATTTATTGCCGATTTGTTTGAGGCGATTTATGATCGGTTAGCACTAAGACAATCTCTTCTTCGGGAGAAAGACAAGAATCTGAAGTTGATGTTGGTGATTTGAGCAGGAATTGGATCCATCACTTGATCGAGGGCACTGGTTGACTAAAGCAAAGGTTAAAAAGAATAAGAAATGAGCTTTAGGTGTTCTTCTTTGGCAATTATAGACTTCCGCAGTATTTTCAGATTATATGACTTTAGGCATAAATATATCAAATACCATCAATTTCAACAAGTAAAATAAGATGTGTTGATTAATGATCTAACCTACACAGACGACCAGTTGTGGATACATTCATCAATGGACAAAACCATTTTTGAATGATGGTCTTTGTTGATCAAATGGAATTAATGGATGAGATGGGAAGCTTTGTGTAAAAGTGGCGGAACATCCTTCAGAGATGCATTCACCAAAAAAAAAAAAAATTGATCACATTAACATGCCTGACTTTTATCACCAGGTTGGAAAATTAGTCCAGCTGATATTCACCTCGAGAGCTCCTCGAGATAAATATTCAATCAAAGTCGATTTTTTGTCCCACACAAACGGCCTTTTTTTCTTCTCGACTATTTCCAAGTCTAGAGTCATGGTACCCTCTTTCTTTCTTTGGCCTCTTCCCGGGCCTTCACGGTTTTCTCAAAGATCATAACCAAAAGTGGATGTAGCTTTTTGTTTCCTTTCTTGATTTTTGTTGGATATGTCTTTTCATCGTCTGGTGGCGTATATATAAAATCAGAAGGCATTGTAGGACTTATCCATTTGGATTCCATTCATTGGCTATTTGTCTTTCAATATAACGCGCAACCTTTTGAGCCAACACAAAAACTGGATTCTGACTCAAATTTTTTGTGTTCTTGGAGCAAGATGGGTTATTCTGACTGATTGATGTTATGGCCCCATCAATTATTGTTTGCCATGCAGAATTTTGGATGTGAGAGCATCCGGGCTAAAAAATTCCCATGATCGATAAGAATGTCAAAAAACAATCTTTCTTTTGAGCATTGGCGCGATGAAAAAGTTTCGATGTTTTTCCGCCTCTTAAGAGCAAAGGAATTTCTTCATCCTCATTCTCCTTACATGCCCGAGAGATTCCCCCTTTTGGCAGCAAAGATTGACAGTGATGTATCATTTGTACCGATTTTTCTCCGTTGACATATGGCATGAATGAATTTTTTTCTAGATCCACAACAAATTCCGCAAGAATTGAAGGACTTATACCGCATCACGATTGCAATACAGAGCAATATGAACCAATATTCAGAATTTGTTGCCTCCATGGATTGAGAATCCTCGGTGGTTCCAAAAACTAATTTATCCTCAAAGAAAGTTGCCCCGCATAGTTGCACATGATCTTTTCCTAGTCCATGAAGTGGCCATCTGGTGAGAAACATTAAATTTGTGCATAATCAATATCAATATCATACAACAAAACAAAAGGCAATGAAGCATAAATTCGAAAAAACAACTTTGAAAACAATGTTTTTATCGGAAAGAAAGATTCATCATTAAGTTTAAAAGAAAATATTACAGATTCAAATTTTCAGAGAAGATTTTGAACTCTAAGAAATCGCTTTTGAAACGTAGAGAAAATTTGAAGTTAAAAAATAAGAGAGTAATGCAAGTTTGTGAAGCCGGTAAGGTTTGATGAATCTTATATATTCGCGGAGGGTACAATAAGACAAGATTTTGAAGATCAATCCGATTTTGAAAAGATTAGACGCTCAGTTAGCGGTTTTGATCGTGAAATAAAAAAAAACTTTTGGATTTAAAAAAAAAAGTAGCGGTTAATACATGTACAAATGAACCTCTGATTAAATGATTTTGAGTACACGCCACAAGGATAGTGGGTAAAGAAGGCAAATAATATCGATACGATCCGATAAATAAGTAATGAACAAGAGAAAGAGACAGCTCGGGTTGACGATGTTGTAATCAACAATATTACTTGTCAATGTTGATTCCACTTGTTGATCTTAGTCATTTGCGGCTAAGCCTTAAGAAATTTCCTAACCGATCCTTTCAACCGATCTTCCAACAGAATCGATTTGTTGAAATGGATCTTCCTCCTCCCGAGCTTTTGATCTCCTTGACGGTTGAAGTTCCTTCAACCGAAAATTCCTCACCATAGACCGATATATCCGATTTATTGGAGTTTTCGGCCAGATCTCTCATCCGATCATGCTTCAAAATAATCGATTTTGGGGTTCTATCCGATTCTTTAGAGATTAAGCCAATTTTGGGATAAGTGAAAACTTAGTCTAGAGAAGTAGCTTCTATTCCCTAAGTAGGCGTGATTGACATGAAATATCGCCCAATGAACGATATGTCAATTGTTGAATTTATCCAATTATAAATATTGATTTCTACGCTGTCCCTTTTGATGCAAATTTCTGATAGGCTTCTTGAAATGAAAATTGCATTTGCATCCTTGCTTGGCCTCTATAAATTGGACCAATGTTTTACACAACATCACCCATTCACCATACTTATCTTCTTTGTAAGAATCATGTATCTTGGTGAACCCACAGACGTGAGACTTAGGCAAAACTTTTTAGTTTTTTTATATGGTTTCATCTTAAAAAATCAACCCATTGGGCCTTTTTTTTTGTTTTCTTCATCATCTTCAATTTCAGTTGTGTTCCGGGCTGGGCCTACTACCAAAGCGGCGGAAGGTGTTCAGGAGAAGACACTTAATTAACCCATACCTTGTGTCTATCCGGATGATGTAACTGAACCATCGGACTTATCGGTATAAAATATGACATGTGCCCATGAGATCGATGACCAACTCACCCACGTAATCCATTCAGTATTTGGAGAGCCCTATTCTTTCCTTTTTTAGGGCTCAGGGCTTAAGAATCCTATCAAGGCCTCGCTCGGTTTTCTTGATCTTGACTTTTTCATTGGGATTAGCGTTTTTAAAGCCCTCTCACCCCTTGTTAAGTGGGGAAAATGAGAGTTTAAAATCTCTCTCTTTACTTCACTTACGGGGTTAGGATGAGGTTTAGGGTTTCTAGGTTTAGGATTTTTGGTTAACATTTATGTAATTGACCTCGGTCTTTTTGTACTTGTAATAGAATGTAACCTCACCTTCGGGTTTTTATCAATGAAAAGTTAATTATTTCATCGTTGTGTAAATTTTCTTATGGATTGTTAGCTCTTAAAAATCTTGCTTGTTGAATATCGCCTAAAATGAATCAAAAAGAAATACTATAACCAAATTGATTTAATCGATAATCCTTTAAACCGAAAGCATTTTCCTTCAATCGATAAACCTTGAATAAGGTTCGCCTTTAATTCGATAGACTTTTAAATCGATAAACTAAAAAATCGATTTTTGGATCCGGTAGCGTGTAATCGATCGATTTTTGCTTAATCTCTTGAGATCGATTAAGATACCAAACTCAACTCGATTTCTCTCGATTGGTTAGTCTCTTAACCAGACTAGTTCGAGAGAACATTCCATCAAACATTTTCGGTGACATTTCTCCAAGATCTAGAAGTCCTAGCTCATTGCATAAATCAATCGATCTCATTTGGTGGCTTGGTTAGAATATCACCTTCTCAGATATCGGTATGAATCTTTTCCATTTCGATATTCTTTCTTTTCAACGTGATCTCTTATAAAGTGGTGTCCGACATCCACATGCTTGCATCTTGTATGTCGGATTCGAGTGATTGCAATAAAAAATTATTATCGTCACGAGAATATTGCGTTTAGCTACAATGTTGTAATCCCTCACTTTGCCGTTAAAAACTCGGGAACTTACCGACCGTATATATATTCGCAATTAATTGTTGATGTGATTCGATAGGCACTCTTTGAAAACCACGAGATCGTTTTTTCTTCCTAAGAATCGACATGTTTCGCGAGGTTGATTTTTCCGATCTTGCAACCTCCATAATCGAATCGATTACCCACTAAGTTTCTAGATTATTCGATGGGTAGAATAAACCAAGGTTTATTGTTCCCTTCAGAATCTTAAGAATGCTTTAGTCGCTTCTAGGTGGTCGATCATTGGATTTGCTCGAAATCGCACATACACCTACCAAAAGGGATATCCGGTCACTGGCGGTCGGGTATAATAGAGATCCAACGAGAGTTATATGTTCCGATTTTTTTAACAAGGTTCAGGATCCATCTTGAATCCAATCATCATAGGAATTTTGGCCTTACTATTTTGAATTCCAAACTTAGCCAAAAGATTCCTAGTGATTTTTGCTTGAAAGATGAATATCCCAGAACTTTGTTTAACTTGGAGACCTAGAAAGTAATTCATCGACCCCATCATGGACATCTCGAATTTCCCTTGCATTTCTTGAATCTTTGGGCTCTTGTTAGGAGATTCAAGATGATGTCGCACGCGAACCATCGAATATCTTCTCCATCTTCTATGCGAATAAGGTTTCAGTCCTTTAGTGAACCCACTTGTGATTAAGAATCAAGTGTATCATGGGGCTCATGGCTTTGTTTCGCAGGGTTTATAAAGAGCTTTTTTTAAACGATACACTTGGTTCTTTTCAAAGCACGGAGGTTGAAAGACATAAAATTCCTCCGCTAGGTGTTAAGAAAAGCAACGTCCATCCGATACGGATGTGAATGCGGGAAGATGTAAAAAATGCTCATGGCGGAGTGCAAAGGTCTCATGAATCAATTTTTCGATTGTGAATACCCTTAGCAACAAGTCTTGCCTTATTTACGGTGATAACATTTTTCTCATCTCTCTTGTTCTTGAAGATCCAAGAATTACTTCTTGATGAATGCGTTTACTAGTTCCCATAATTTCTCTCGAGGTTTGTGGTTGAAGCGTGGCTAGAATCCGGTAAGGTTTGTTGATCTCGATCGTAGTTGGTTCTTCATAGAAGATGATAAAGAATACATGACACTTTCACCAACGATGTCTAGTTTTAATTTTTATCGACGGGTCTCCAATATATCGATCGGTTGGATGTTGGTTATCCAAACTGCTCGATCGGTTTTGAGAACATCGTCCGTTTCGATAAAATCTTATTACTAGTGATTGGGAGTGGTGCAGGTTATGGTCCACTTGATAAGAACAAGTCTCGGTGATGTTGGAATCATCATGTGCCGATCGCGTGAGAACTTCAGATTCCCCCGAACCGGATGGTTCGAAAACTAGAGACATGATTTTTTTCATTGAGGAATTGTTCGAACATCTGATTCATTGATCCGGTGAGGATTAGATCCGGAATGTAAATTGATTGCTGATCCTTTTCCTTATGGGATCCATTTTATGGGTTCGGTAGATGTACTTCGAGGCGATTTCTTCGACGAAGATGCTTCATCAAAGGTTACATGGGGTGTTTCTTCCACAACTAGGGTTCGTTTGTTGTAGAACGAAGGCTTTTGGTTAGATGAGGAATACCCCAGAAATATACCCTCATCGACTTGGCCTCAAAAGTCTTCAACCGACTTTTCCCGTTGTTGTGTATGAACATTTGACCCAAAAACATGGAAGTAAGAAACACGAGGTTTTGCCTTCCGTTTCATAGGGTGTTTTGTAGTGAGCCTTAGTCGGGGAGACACAATATTTAGCATGGCGCAAAGTGTTGACCTAAAAAACCGAAAAACGGTTTGGTATCGCATGTTCAATTTAACATTGTTCGAGCAACTTCTTTGAGAGTTGCTGCTGATCGCCTACTCCATTGGACCCTGGAAATGGATCAGATACCAAACTTAGAGCAAAAATCATTAATAAAGAGTTCTTGCTTTCTACTTTTATTGATGTCGATTGACAAGACACCCTTCTCATTTTGTAAGAATGAAGTATAGCCAATTGTCGGCTCATTCTTCTTATGTAAGAATATAACCATAAACTTGGAGTAGTCAAATTACACAGAGTGTATTTGCGTCCGTTGAAGTATTCGGGTCCATGCAGATCCATAAAAAGATTGTCATTTTGGAGAAAGTTAAATTCCTTTGAATAGCTTTGCAGCTTTTTTTGTTGAATGGAAATGATCCTTTGAGAACACTTCATTCGGAAGTCCTTTAGAGACATCCTGCTATCTTATTAAGAGTTTTAAAGGTGGATTTTCTTTTTGTGCGAGCCAAACTTTTGGAACTCTTAACAATTGTTTTGGACAATCTTCCAACATAGTTCCCCTTTTCTTGAATAGAATATCACGTTGAGTTCGATTCTTGATAGTGCATTGATAATCGAGAAAGGGTTATAGAAACCGATAATAGGTTTCTTCTCTTGTTTGTTTTGTACATCATCATTCTCAGGTTCAACCCTTTGGTATAACCAAAGTTATCATCACCGAAAGAAAGTAAACTGGCCTTTCTCGTTCTATTAGGAACCGAGGAGATGTTTGCTTCGGTCATGTGCCTTGAGCATCCACTATCGATGTACCGGATAGTTGCTTGCACCTCTCCTTTGTTGGCCGGACCACGCGAAGGCAATCGGATGGTTTTAGGTACCCTTTCGGATTGGGTCCCGGAGGGGTTAGGTTTGGATTTGGGGATCCATACAAAAGAGCACTTCTATGGTGATCGGTCGGATCGAAGGCGATTTGTCTCCCCATTGTCAACATAATCATACTTATCCTCATATGCTTTTTCGAAAGATGATTACTTAGTGAATTGGATGACTTGAAGACTTATGATTTTTTCGGTTTGTATTCTTTTTATCCATTGTGTGGTTGTTGTCATAAATTTCGATAAGGGGTAGATACGATCGCTACCATCAAAAGATTCATATCCTTTTCGCATAGATGGTTTTCGCGGTTTACGAAGCATGCTTAGGGTGATATGGGTCTCAGATTAGACCTTTTTGTAGGTTGTCTTTTCCCGATGCTGCGATCTGTTGATAGGTTGAGGTCTCTTTAAGAACCGGTTCTTCCATTGATTCTCTACCGATGCTTTGGATGGGGTCCATTTACATTCCCTTAATACGGTTAAGCGATAAATCAACCGGTCTCTTACCCCTATTAGATACAAGTTTAGCTTTTTGGTGTATCTTTTTTGAAATGATATACACCTTTCTTAGATGAATGACCTTTTTTGAGGATGTGGAGGGTTTC
Organism: Stenogyne calaminthoides; assembly: GCA_037126765.1. NCBI lineage: Eukaryota > Viridiplantae > Streptophyta > Magnoliopsida > Lamiales > Lamiaceae > Stenogyne > Stenogyne calaminthoides. The sequence goes on along the minus strand of JBBCBC010000037.1, from coordinate 7,590,904 downwards.
TAGGCAAGTCCCTCCTTATCAACTCGAAAATAAAGTTTATGTCTTTAACGGTTTGAGATGATTTTGAAAAAACATCTATTTGAGATCCAGATTATCCTCTCGGAGGATTTCAACTTTCAATTGAATAGGAATTTTGCTTGCAAGATTTTGAATCATCACTTGGACCGTTAATTTCCATCGATCTTTGATCTGCTTTTAGATGAACTTTAACCGAGAATTTTAAATTCCCCCCATGCCTTTCTGATCTAATATGGAATATTTAATTTTTTGCAATATCGGCTTATTTTTACCTTAAAAATAGTTTTTCGTCTTAGATCTTAAGCAAGTCATATATGGTTTAAAAATGAAAGTAAAAAAAAAACATGGAATGGCTCATTCTTTATAAATAATCTCTTTTAAAGAGGTTCTTTTCATAAACACTCGTTCATCGTAGTAAAACAAAGAGGAGTATAGTGTCGGAGGCGAGTTTTTCGATTCTGACGTATCGGAACCACGGCTCTTACGTCTCTATACCGTTGCTCTCTTTTTGTTCCTCTTTTCTTCCCTCTCTTTCCCGGTTATCTGTCTTTATGTGACTGGCTTTCCGCGGTTGAAGCATATTCTCCCGGATCCACCGTTCCTTTCCTTAAAGAAGTGAATCACTCTTCTCGTATGACCTATCGGTGATTTCCTTTTCGATAGTAGTAGTTTCTTCTATCCGATTGGTTATTCTTCCTTCATTAAATCGACTATCTTTTTCCCTTTCATCTCTGCGGATCCTCCGATCATCGACTGGTTCTTTTTCGAGATCTATCATTCGATCTCCTATCTCGCCCCTATTATGTTGATAGTCCTTATAAAATCTTCGATTTACCAAGTTGTATATCCGACTTCTCAAGCTTCCCCGGTAAGCAACCCCCGCACACGACTTAATATATTTCCAATGGGTTCAGGCCTTTGTTTCTATCTTCATTGATTTTGAAGTCGAGGTTTCTGGAGGTTCACATTTTAACCTCTTTCAATAAATTATTTTTTAAGTTTCAAGAACAAGCTTTCGGTTTCATTCTTGAAATGTCCCGCAATCTTTGTGTGGATAATTTCATGTTTTGGATAGAGACCTTAGGATCTTATAGTTGATATCTTTATGGACATCTTACCAAGTTCTCATAGCTTGTTTATAGACATTGTAATTCTTCCATCGAGTTCGTTGATGGGGGGAAAGCATTAGGTTTTCCGAACTTATTTGGTTCGGCTTGAAGAACCTGGTCTTTTATGTTTCATTTCCCTCAGATTAGTATCCACAATTTCGCAGATTTGAGAACTTAATCTTTTTTTTTGACCTTATCCATTGTCTTCATGATGATATGTCTTGCAATGGTGTAAATGCGCTTTTCTTTCAACGTCCATCGGCCGGGTACAAGACCAATAGTCCGGATCTCCTCCACTGAGGATTGTTATAGTAAATGATGATGGGTTCTCGATGACTTCCATCGATTCTAATTTATATCGAGTGTTCTAGATGGTTGGACATATATATGGAATTGATCCGTCATACTCATCAATTGAGAACTTGGATCATGATACACTGGGATGTTATCCAAAAGTGATTTTGGAAAATGAATGAGTTTTTAAAAACGGTTTTTCAAGAGTTTGAACAATTATTTCGGAAGAACCAACCGCTTCGATACTTGTAGGTCCCAAGTCGAGTTGAATGAAAAAATTTTAATCGAGCAGATCGAATTAATGAACTGGTTTTGGTCCGATAGTTTAAAATTTATATATTTCATTTAAAATCGATTAACTTCGGAAGCTTTAAGTTTTACCCGTGTGAAAAAACCGGTTTGATAAATAGATTCAAGTTTTATCTTTTTAATCGGATGATGAAATATCAAGTCCGTCGGATCGAAGCTTGGTGCTATCTCGATCTTAACTTAGAATATGTATGCTTTTAAGATTAATGCGATGTGAGAGAGCGATTTAATCAAAGCGAAAGAAAGGCACACAAGATTTATATGGTTGACCACTCTTCCTTTATAGGGCACCAACTTAACCGACTTAACCGATGGACTTAGTTTAGTGTGTTAGTCCAACACAAGACACCAACAGATGTTTTAAGAGTTCTCACTCAACCGAGAAAAGTAAATTATTAGAAACCCTAGGCGAAATCTTGCTAAACAACTTATCCTAACTTGGGGGTTTGGGTAAGATTGTTGAGGTTCCAACTATGAAATCTTTCCTTGCGTCTGACCCTTTTAGATGAAAAGATTTTTGCTAAGAACTTATGGGATGAAACAATATAAAATAAGCTTGTTGTTGTGTTCAATGCGGAAAGACTATAGTTTAAATTGATTATGTTGTTTGTCCAAGCATTTCCGTATTTCACTCGAAGTGTGATCCCATATTTATAGACCTCGAGATCAAAGAGCCGTTGGAGAAATTTGAATCTCGGGCTATTTTATAGACTTGGCTTGATGTGACGTGCTTCAGAACGGCATAATTTCGTGAATGTGTATTTTATATTTGAAGCAACATAATTATGATGTAAGTTCATACGTGTTTCTTCCTTATTGGATGGAAGCCTTGCTTTTGAGTGTTGTTCCTCCAACTAAGGTTGGTATTCATCTTGTTCGGAAAGACGTATGATAAGATGAAACATCGATTTTCATCTTATTTGATCGATCGTCTGACCGAATCGATCATCCAACGATGGAGTCTTCACGGTTGACTTCCAACCACTCTGAAGCGATGAATTTTCGGTCTTATAATGTATATAATATACTAAGTTTGAGCTTATATTTAAGTTATAAAACAAGTGGTTTCGATCGAAAATAATGGTTTAGCATGCTTACTTCGGGATATAAAATATAGATTCTTGAAAAATACATATTGAGTTGGTCATATTTATCTATTACATCGCTTTTTCTATACAATCATTAAATAGTCTCCTAAAATGTAAACATCGGTCGTATAAGCATATATATACTCTATTACATGTGTTTTTGGAACTTTCATCAAAACTATAAATTTCCCAACATAAATAAATTAATAAATAATTAGAATTGTAACATCGGAATGAGCAAAATAAACAATAAAGAAGAAATTTAAATAGTTAGAATTATAAGTATATGGAGAGGCAATATAATAAATAATGAAAAAAATATATATGTTAATCGTCAAAAGTGGTAACTGAACCTGCAACATTGCAGAGAAGAACTGTGTTGCACGGTTGCGGTTGCGAGTGCGGAGTGCAGATACGATACGATTCGGGTGCAGGAATTCGTAGATTTTCAAATTTTTAGGATATGATACGGCCAGGATTCGTCAATTTTTTTAATTTAATTCTATATATCACCTGTAATAATATTAAAAAATTTACAATAATTATATATAACACATGTAATAATATCAAGAGTATTTAAAATACAAGTACTAATATCAAGGAATTCATCACATAAGTAACAAAACAACAATTAAATCAAATATCATTAACATATACAAGTCATAAATCATAATAAAAGATTAATAAATTTTAATATTTAATAAGTTTTAGAGTGTGTCCTTCAAATTATTAGTAAGTTTTAATTTTTTACAAAAAAAAACCCAAAATTTAATAAATTTTACAAAAAAATCCCGATACGTATCTGATACGCGTATCCTCAGAACAGGATAAGCGTATCCGATAATAAAAAAAAAAAGAAAAAAAAAGTGGGATTCGCTACGTGGCGAATCGGGTGCGTATCCCAAGCGAATCCCACCCGAATCGCACCCCAGACGAATTTGATACTACATACTGTTAATTTTTGAAGAATTCGTGCATTAGAGAGAAGAAGTATCCAACCTACCGCTGGCTGCACAATTTTAATTTACCTAGTTTTGACATATATGATACATATTGGATGCACAAATCCAGGCAGGGCAAGTCGGATGTGCATCCGCCCTTATCTGTATATCAATTTATGGAATTAACGTTAATGCTTAAATAAATTTCTACTCTTCAAATTCATTCCCGTAAGTTGTTATAGGAAATATTTAAATAATAGTTTCCTATTATTTGGTGGAACACCATGCGAGTACTGGAATGATTGGACAAATTTAGGTCTGATATTAAAGAGGGCATATATAGGTAGGTGTTTGATGATCGTCGATTATATTGTTAAGTAATCAAACGCCTTTGAGTGTAGAATAAGTTTAATTTAAAATGAGGAAAAAACTAATTGTTTTACTACTTTAAATAATTATATACTAATGACGCTAATCATGTCAATTACATCCAACTTGAGTAAATTTTAAATATTTTGATTTCGATTTTATCCTTATAATATATCCCTCCGAACCTTTTTTTTAACATCTAAATTAATATATATTTTTAATTCCATCAGTATTATAATAATTTGAGTATAATATGAAATCGAACAGCCCACAAAATTATAGCTACGATTATCTTAATGCTTTCTGATTCAGTTTTAACATTCATCCTCATAAAAACTCATGCATGTACAGAAGCAAAAAGAAAAAGAATTAAAAAAAAAAACCCTTACTCAAGATGATGATTTAAGACAAATAACAGAGTAACATTAACCTAAACAACATCACCTGATTATCCTGAATCCAGATTAGTCAACATCTGATGGACTTTCAGAAATGATGTTAAAACTGGAAGCATTAATCTCTAACAACATAAATAACTACATCAGGTTCCAACCTGAATACAAACTCTCAACTTCTGTAAATCATCTTTCAGACAAAGAGTTTGCAGATAAGCTGAAACTCGCATCTTCTGATCAAGACTGTTAATCGTTCTTTCGTACTTTAAAGCACTAACAATACAATAATACAAGACAGGAATAATCAAACTGGGAAGGAGATAGATCTTCTCCTGTACGAAATAAACGCGCTAGAGTATCTTCGATCTCCTCTCATTTCTCTACTCATATCGAGGAATTGATAAAGAAAATGTGCTACGATTAAGACCTCGATTACCAATTCATGTCTCTGCTTCATCGACATAAATATATGCACTTCTCTCAGCTCCATTTTCGAAGAGAGTATCTTTCTGCAAACACTCTACATATAGGATAACTGTCCTGCAAGCATAACAATAAGATCATTCCAGAGGTTTCTAGAAGCATTAAAAGGGGGAGCAAGAGTAACACTAACCATGACTTCTTTTTCTTCATTGTCAAAGTGTGAGAACAAATGGTGGGGCGTCCATCCTTGGCCCTGCAACCGAACGATAGACATAAACTTTATCAGCTTGATTTTCATCACTCCCTTCTTCTCTGATAACTTCTACGTTCAATCTTGGCATCTCGCTTGCAAGTTGCCTGCATCCCTTCACGGTTACATTACACGATGACATCCACAGTGATCGCATCATTTCATATTTATCTCGACCAGACAGTAACGCGGCGTTTCCAAAGGGACAATCTCTTATCTCAAGCTTCCTGAGCTTAGGACAACCTTCCAGAACATGCTGCATCCCCCTGTCAGTTCTTCCAGCAAAAGCTACAGAGAGTGTCTCCAGATTTTTGGCATACTTGCCAATATAATCAAATGTGAGATCAGTTAGAAGGCCCGAAACTGAGAGCCTTTTCAGTTTAGTGCAGGTTTTAGCCACAGCACCGAAGGCCTCATCCATGGGTTCGTTAGTCAGGTAATCGGGCTGGCAAGGGGTCATAATGCAAAGACGAAAGTGAGTAAAATCGGGGCAATTCTGAACTATGGTGGCAACAGCTACATTAGTCATCCTGCGACAGAAGTAGAGAACATAGTGGAGTCTGCGGCAGCCACGAGAGACTTCCAAGAAACCCGACTCGGTCACCCCATCTCGATGGTGTCTGTCATAAGGATCAGCTGGGAAGACTCGGAGTTCTTCCAGCAAGGGACAGCTGTATCCAACGGCCTCAAGTCCCTTATCTTCAACCGTATCAATCACCTATATACGAATATAACAACTTTAGATGGAAAGGTAGACATTAAAGGTATGTCAAATACTTCTATGCACCAATTGCGCTGTGCAACTCAATTGCATTTTAAAAGGTCTAAGTTGATCAGTATTAACTGTTTTCGCTGAATAGTATTAGTTGTTTTCATTGAACAGTATTAGTTGCGCATCAGTTGCACGGTGCAACTGGTGCACCCAAGTGTTACTCCCACAATTAAAGCAGTAAGGCAGCTCAAGTATGACAGCTTACCCAAAGACGTCGTAAATTAGGGCAGTGAGAAAGAAGCTTTGCGAATTCACCACTTTGGAGGGACGCATCACTCAAATTCAAGAAAGTCAGGCCAGCACAAGCTCCATAAAGAACAGGGAGATAGAGGGAAGCTGCATCCCATAAACCCGAAAGAATTTGGAGATTTTTACAATTGCTGAATACAGTTTCAATCTCTTCATATTGGCGAGGGGTAAGTTCTGGTGGCAAGGTGCCAGTACCCAGCGCCAGTAGTTGAGGAGCATGTACAAGCAACCGTTGCAATTGGTCCAAGGTAATACTCTCGTTGACCTTCAGAGCCCTTAACGAATTACACCGACAAACAAGTCTCTCCAGGTCATCAAAACTGACCTCACTGTTGAGACCAGCAAAGTTTAATGTTTCAAGTGAGCCAAAGTTCTCAGGGAAGCAGCTCAACCAATCTCCACCGACTTCCTCTGTTACACTGTCTGGAATGTCGAGCTCAGTCAAGTTCCTAGGAACATGGACACTGATTAAATGATCTTCTCGACAAAATTGAAGGCAATATTCTTAGAATGTCAAACTAACAGGACTAATTAAAAACAACAGAACACTTGTTATATTCATATATAATCTTCTTCACTGACTAGCTACTCTATGGTAGATCACACAAAAGCAAGGAGGAGCGCACATAAATGCTTCAATGAGTACATTTGCCACGTTTTCTTCTGAGAAAGACAACATCAATCTTCATTTATATTTCTCCTCGAGTCCTACTTTTATTTTAAAATATTGATTTTGGGCCTTTTGTTCAACTACCATATCTGTTTAGTAGCTACTATTTGACTTCACAAAGAAAATATGATCTACAGTTTTATCAAGTGCATTATGTTCACAGTAAACTCAACAATACAAGAATATAAAACAGAGTTCAGCTTTTCACTGGATCCGGGAGGTCATAGGAATTGCTATTCAATTAACTCAGATATTGTCATTAATTATCTCACGGTATGTAAAATGCTTCTAGGATTGGTATGCTCTCTTCGTACTCTTTTAAGTTTCTTCGAATATCTACAAGGACATCTGCTTTAAGTTTTTCATCAAGGAAACAATTGCATAACTAGTTTCCAACCAGGTAACATATTTAAACAAATTCGCTTACAGTTCAATATTGGCTCAATGCTTCCATTTAGTTACCAAAAGATCTTCTATTTAATGTTTAGATTTTAGAAGGCCAAAATGCTGCAACACCTTTTTACATGGTATTAAAGCAGAGATTTAGGTAAATATGTATTTTCCTTCACAATTTTTCAATGTTGAGATTTTTGTTTCTATTCATCAACCTAACCAAATCACTTATTCTAGACCAACACTTTTTATTACCTAAAAGAATCTGCTAATAGAAAAGTTAATAACTACAGAAATGCAAATTTCTTCGATTGCAAAAAATAATCAGGTTACCACATTATGTGAAAGACCAGGTAAGTTCAGCTGTCACTGTACATCATACTGAAAAGGTCAAATATAATAGATGCTGCAATAAAGCAATTTCCACTAAACAAAAGGTCAGCTATTTTGGAACTCTCCAGAGCCCCTATCTCAAAGCTTCAAGTGGAAAGATTCACTATGAAAGGCAACTCCAAACTCAAAAAGGATTCTCACATTGTTGCATATGGACATTGCATTTTTGTATAAACAAAAGAAACGGTTAAGCTTTTAGGTGTCTTGTAAACTCAAGTGAAGGTTTTCATCTTTGTACATGAATACCTAGTCATGTAATGAAGCATTCAACAATGTATCAACAAATAAGTAGTTTAGCGGTCACAGTACAAGGGCACACTATACACTAACTCTGAAGTTCAACAAAAAATATCTCCACAATGACCAAACAGCAAAAGGACTAGAAAGATAAACATAAAAGTTTTAGCACTTAATTCCCCACTATTTAGATGTATTTAGTAAAACATAGCCAACAACCAGTTTCTCTTTATCTGTTTTCTTATAGTTCTTCACCCCAACCAAAATATAATCAGACCAAACCAGTATAGATTATGCATAAAATATCTAAAACTTGACTTTTTACAGAAAATCTAAACTCTCACAATCCCCGAAAGTGATGCTAGTTTCCACTTCCGAAAAATACCAAATAACCAGAGCTGCAAAAGAAAACAGACTGCAAAGATGATGAAACGGAACACATTTAACTCAATAAAAAATAAAACAGTAGACTTTTTACCTGCAATGACTGGCAATGGCTTTGAGCCCGTTTTCAGTAAACCCATCACAACTGGACATAGATAGAGCCTTGAAGCCCGGAAATGACTTGGCCATAAGCTCCAAGCTCTCATCAGTTACAGTCATCCTCTTAAACCTGAGCTCCTCTAGAAAAGGATAAACTTTTGCAAACATGACAACCCAAGAATGCGCGTTAGCACCCCAATCAAGTGGTAACATATTAAAATCAGAAAACCGTGGCTTCCCTTTAAGTGTAACACTCTTGATTTTTGGAAACCTTCTAGCTACTATTTCTGGTGATACTGCATAGCAGTTCCCTATAAAAAGCTTTGATCTTGTCCATCTCTCGGCATTATACCAATCTTTGCGAACGAGGGAGATTGAGCCCCTATCCTTACGCGAATCTATGAATGAAAGGACTTTTTCCAAGACTTCATCTGGGAAAGGAGATTGAGGTTGAGTTGATCCATGAGAGTTGACTGAGTTTGAAGGTGAGTTGACGGAGTTTGATGGTGAGTCATCTGATCTTTTTGGCTCTGGATCCATTCAACTCGGAGGATGGCTTGATTTAGGACTCAGAGAGATCTCAAACCCCAAATACTCTGCAATTTCTTACATAAACAAGAATAGAAATCAGAACCCATCACATTAAATGTATTTTATCCTCAGTTCAGTGATTAATAAAACCCTTGAATCTTAAAAGTTTTTCTTGAAAAAAAATAGAAACAAATTATACAGAAGGGCAGGAGGCTGCCTTTTAAGAAATCAGAACCCTTTCATTTGAGAGTAAACTAGTACATATGCAATTAGTAAGATGAACTGTTCCAAAAGTTTAGGAGTTAAATCATCTAGGGAAGAAATCCTGAGAAAAAGGGCTGACAGATTTTTTTTTATTCACCAAATTGAACAAGGGAAAGTAGTAAAGTAGAACTATTAAATTAGTTCAACGTACCGGCTGAAAAATTCAAATTAAATTAAGGATTACTCTGTAGTTCTTCTTGAAAGATTCAGTCTTGATAGCTCACTTGTACCTTTCAGCTGCAATTAGGCCGCCAAATAAAAAAACTAATTGCGAAAATGGGAAAGCAAAATCATCACACAGACTCAAGTAAGTAGCTCAATTTCATACCAAGAAACAGAGATCCGCAAAAATAAACACGGTATAAGAAATTCCAGAAAACTTTTAGATCCAGAGCCCTTTACAGATTACAAGAAACATAAAAGCAAAGTTTAGCTTAATGAAGATGTGTTCACTGCTGCGATTGGATTAGGCACCAAAATGAAGCAGCTAAAAATAGAAAGAAAAAAAAGAAAGAAAGAAAGAAAGAAAGAAAGAAGAGTGGAGATTTTACCTCTGTATGATGAATGCTTGGAGGAAGCGAATGGGCAAACAAAAGCTCGGGCGATCCACTTGCATAATATTTAATTGCAATGACAATAAGCAAATAATTAAAATTACTGTTACAACAACTGGTGCATAAAAAGAGCACCAAAAAAGAATACTTTTTGCGATTGCAATACGAATGAGATGGGTATTTGTACGTAAAGCTATTAATTATTAGGCAGTCCACCTTGGCTGAAGTTGACGGCCAAGCACCTAACGTCCGCCGTGGCCCGTGGTCCGTGTGGCTGATGCGCACTGCGCACCCTCTCCCCTTTTGCCACGTAGGGCGCCTATTGGCGCCCGGCGCATGTTAGCTTCGTTTTCGGTTGATTATTTTTTTACCTTAACTGCGTGGTTAATATGTTAAAACGGGATTGCGCCGCGAACGTTGAACGGGGTTATTTTTTCCCGATTTGTCCCTTCCTAAGATGGGATGTTTGAAAAAAAAAAATTACTCCAATCATCCTAATTTTGATTGGCCACATCCTATAAACATAAAAATTAAAAAAAATAGTATTAAATGATATAAAATGAATAAAGTGAATTTGATAGAGAGAAATAATAATATTAAATAGTGTAAAGTGGATTTGGTTGAGGGAAATAATAGTATTAAATAGTATTGAAAGTTGTTTTATTACTTTATTAGGAAATAACCAAACAAAATTATGACGACTATTTATGAAAAATAGTAAATTAAAATAAGGACAGATGGAGTATCATTTTGAAGAAGTCATTAAAATCAATAATTATAAAAAAAAATTAATAGTAGAAGTTGATGGTGTAAATAAAATGAAAGAAAAATGGATAATGTTTGTTAAAAAAAATTAATAAATTATTAAAATCATCCTTTGGAGCTTTTAATTTATACCTTTTGAAAGCTTATTTAATTTAATAAAAAAAGTATTTTAAATTATTTCTGCATATAATTTTAAATGTCTATAATTATTTATAATTTTTTTTATAAACATTCCCTATATCGACTTCCGGATTAGCCCCCCTTCTCATTGTCCTCACTTCATTTTAGCCTTTCAAATTGACAACAATAATATTTAATTGGATCAAATGTGGCCAATTTAATCTAATTTGGGCTAAAACTCTCATGTTTCATGTCTGTCCTACGATTTTGGGCAAAATTAAAAAATGTATTATCAACATCTTAAAATAATTAAAAAAAAGTAAAATTATTTATAAATTTATAAAAATAAAATCATAACTAAAATAAAAATACTTTTAAAAAAACAAATATTAATTAAAAAAAAATTGTGTAATGGTAGTGGAGTTGGGGTTTGGGGAGTTGTTCTCCTCTCTTTTAATTATTTTTATTACATACTCTTAAGTTTTAAGGTAAAGTTTTATATGCTATATATAATGTGCATATTATAATTTAAATATATTTTTTAAACATAACACCTATTAATTTTTAAAAATTTGTATTTAAATTTTTTTTCGAAGCTATAATGATACAAGATCACAATCACATGATATAATAAAGGTATGTGTAATTAATTCAAAATCCGCATAAAATAAAATGTGAGACAAAAAAAGGAGTGGATTTCACAATTGACATATATGGTGGATGCTAATCAGAATCTTTTTTCAACGGAAAGGGGTGATTAATTTATCAATTTAAAAAGGGGGAAATAAGGGAAAGGAAAAAAAATAACGTGGGCATTAAGATGTATGATTAGATTGGTAAATATGGACAGCTTTATAGAAAGAAAGTGAGGGGCTTTGTTTTGCAGGATATAAAATGGCTTTTTCCTCCAACTTTAATGGTGGTGCTCTTCTGATATTGATTTTTAGGGTTGATTCAAAGTTGAAACACAGTTTACCCCACAATTACGTTGACCTATCATCCAATTTGGTTGCTGTCTTTTTCTCTAAAAAATTGTAAAAGATATTTTTGAATTGGTTTTTTATTAAAAGTTGGTCTCCTAGGAAAAGTTTTCATAGTATAAAATTAGACTATTTGACTCATTTCATCTATTTTAATACATTTTTTTAACTCACTAAACTTAACTCGTATTATAATTTGGATATATTCACATGTTCATAAATTAAAAATCAAACTTGTTCACCCTAGAGTTTGTCTGTAATTTATAATTCAATAGTGATCTCACTTGGATAAAACTTATGTTATGGGAATGCATAACACTGATTTTGGATTTCAGATTTTAATTTGTTGGACCAGAGACGGTTCTATTATGAGAGCTCACTATATATTGTAATTATTATATGAAAAAAAAATTAAAATTAACCTATCAACCCATCCAAATTAATTATAGGGTGTCACTACTAACACCCACTAATTTACTAAGTTCACCCACTACTTAGTATACACTACTTATATTTTACTTATTTTCAAATTTTACTTAGTATACCCATTTTTAAATTTACAACTATATCTCCAAAATAATATTTTCACCTTCTTTAATAAATACACGCCCGTTCATCTAATACAACACAAGCCAAATATTTCTGATAAAAATTATATTCAAACATTGAAATGAATTACAACACAAATTAAAATAGAATAAAAATAATAGCAAATATATCGATCACAAGAAAGAAGTGAGAAGTAGGAAGCCGGGTAATTATAAAGAATTCAAGATTTAAAGTTTCGTGTGTGAAGAGAGGAAGATATATGTTTGTTTGAATGGATTCATAAAATTTGATTGTGGGTGTGTTTAGTAAAAATAAAAAAGAGGTGGATATACTAAGCAAATTAGTGGGCGTAGATAGTCACACCCTTAATTATACCATTTCACCCTAATTATAAATCTACTTATAAAACTCATCAATATTCCTCAATTTGTGTAGAAATATTAGTAAACAACTATAGGTCCACCCACTTTTAATTAATCTTTTATTTTATCTAAAAAAATCAAACATTTTTACTTCAAAAAATGTATTTTTACCAAGAGAAGTGAATTAGATCTTAAGGAAATTTGAGATTCTTTATTCTTGATTTTATTTTTTCAACATTCATCCTTAATTTTCAAGGCCGATCTCATAAACGTTTTTATTCTTTTAATTTTTATTATACAATGTAAATATATACTCAATTGTTGATGAATTTTATGTTTTAAAGCCTATTCGAGTACAATTCAATAAACATTGAAAATATTTTATTTTGTTTAAAATTATTTATCTATTTTTTTTTATTTATAGCACATCCCTTTATAAATTCCTATCCGCCACTGCTCTGGACCTTTCATCTACAATACAATTACTATCTTCTTTCTCTAATATTTATTGACAAAGTCTAGTATGAAAATTTTTATACATGATTTTTTTTAATTTATAATCAAATTTTGTAATTGGTGAAAGTAAGATAAAATTAAGTGGTTCATGGTTCACTAGGCCCAAGTGGTTCATGGTTCACCCGACCCGAATATGTCATAATTTAGGGTTCATTATTTAGTGTTTAGGGTGTAAATGATTGATTTAGTGACAATTTTATAGATTTTCATACATGAAAATTTTCACACTAGACCTACTCGTATTTATTACATTCACTTTTTTTTTTTTTATAATGACTTTTACAACGCTTTCATTTTTCATAAAAATAAAAAAATTAACTGGGATATCCTCGACCGTACATAAACTCATTCCAATCGCCTAGAAATGATTGAAAATCGAATTAAATTACTCTATCCTTGATTTAATGGTCAAGTTGGTTAAATTTGAACCTTTTTTTAATGAGATTTTAATTAGAAAAGACAATTTTTTTTGACAGGAAATTAGAAAAGACAATTGAACACGCTCTAAACTTCAACTCCGGTCTTACACTCGATATTATAAATAATGAAATACAAATAAAAAATGAAGAAATAAAATTTCTTTACTCGACTCCACTCACATTCTACCTCGTAAAATTCGATAAATTAATTTTTTTTAACTTAAAACATAACTACACTAGATTATCTCTAGAAAGTGGTAGTAGCAAGACTTTTACCCCCTAAAATAAAAGAAATATTGGTTGCAATCATTGGGAGTCCATGATGAAAAACAAGTGCATGAGAACCGGTTTGCAGGCTTGAATTTAGTCCACTAGTGGGGTCTTGATCAAGATGGTTAGAGCCACTTAATTTAATAAATGTTTGGTACTTTTAAAAAAGAAGGAAAAAAAGTTGTCAAACTTTTTGGCTAAAAACTATGAATAGCCTAAAGTGAATTTAATTAATTTTGCATAGGTGATAAGGTATAATATATACCAAATTAGAAAAGGACCTGGATTAATTTTTGAGATTCAGATTTGGGATAATTTTGGATTATTAATGCAAGATGTTTACCTGCTTATAATACTACATTACTACTGTGGGTTGTGTGTGTATACTTATTATTGTTTCTCACTGTGCTGATATGCTTTTCACTTTATAATTATGAGGCATAATTCTACCTAAAGTCTTGATAATCTTATTTTATACTAGTATTAAACTCTCTAATTGTCTATTATGTATCGTGCTCATTTTGTCTTTAGGCTAAATTAGTTTTATTTGTCTTTTAACTTTTTTAAAGAGGAGAGAATCAATACAATAAAAAAAAAAAAGAGTAAGGATTAGTAATAACTAATAAATGGGTAATATACATATAATTTGAATATGTCTTGCCACCTCACTCACATGAGAATATGTCATAAATAAAATATATTCCTATCAAGAGTTAGTTCGATTTTTTTTAATTATATATCGTGTTTAATTTTGTCTTCTATAGTTCTGTTTAACTGTTGTAAGTAATTATAAAACCATTTATGATCACGATTTTTGGTTGTAAAAATTGGTAGTAATACACTGCTTCCATGCAACTCAAGACATGAATCTTAATCTATCTGCATATATTGTTGGATTAGATTTAATTTGCTATTTCTTGTTCCTGACATCTAAAAGATTTTTTTTATCATTTAAAAATAATCTTGAATTAACCAGAGCTCGAATTATCTATTTATGTACGTCAAACAACAACTGAAAATTAATGGAACTGAACATGTGAAGAAAAAAAAGCTTATAAAAGTAGGTGTGAGGTCTTATTTTTCCAATTCTTGTTTCTTTTCGTAGGTGCTGTATTTTTTAATGATAATAAAAGTAATCAACGCCTCACAATTTTTTTAAATAGTCATCATCATTTTCTAACGTGATAATTCTTGACAACAAATGATTCCTAGTACTAAAATCGGTTATGGGTCAAAAATATTTTTCATTTCTTGATGTAGAAAGAAACTAGTGATTAAAAAAGAAGAAATAACTATATTTCAACACGTTCATGCTTAATCATTATAATATTATAAACCACAATTTATAAAACAATGCAGTACTAAAAAATAAATGAAATATTAATTGAAATATAAACAATGAATTAAATACTAGAAGATGTTGATGGTGCGCGGCCAAAATTTCAGAAAAAAACGAGAGGATGAGATGACTAGACATCACCACCACCATATAGTATAATTAAAGTATTAGCCACCCTAAATTAGTTATACATATACTATAATTTAAGAGTCCTCTTATCCACGTGCAGTTACATCGTACACTCATAATGCATTTTAGAGTCGTACAAATTATTATATTGAAAAGTATAATTTATTTATATTGAATCATGCAACTATTTTTTTATATTAATAATTATACGGTTCAATGTAAATAAGTTGTACTTTTCATTTAATATAATAAATTATATTATTTTAAAATATACTATAAAGATCCACCTAAATATACACACAACTTGACCATAATTTAATTGAGCATTTTAATAATGTAAGAGGGCATTAGTTGGCTCATTTCGATCGGAAATGACACCTAAATTGTTGTCTCCCCAGCTTTTGAGAAAGCCCATGTTACCAACAATCATCATTTTTCTCCTCCCCATGTCTCCATCCTTATCCAATTCCTGTACCCTTTTGTCCATTTCCTTTCCCTCATTTTCTATTTGCCAATACCCACCTCGGGCCTTGACACGTGTCCCAAATAATTGCCCTCCGTTCACTATTGGGCCTTTGGCCCACTCAAGGTGCTGGATTGGGCGTCGGCGAAACTTGGGCCGGCCCCAAATTATAGATACTCATTTAAGCGCATTATTTAATTTCGATTAATGAATTATTATTAATGTTTTTGTCATGCCAATGGTTTCATTATGCAGAAAACATGATAAGCCTAAGCCCTAAAACGAGGCTACAACAGAGAGAGTGCATTTATACCTAATTATAGATAATAGAATATAGATTAGTTAGAAGCGCATTATACCTAAACTAATCCTAACAATATTATGTAATCATGCAACTTGCATGTGATGGGATGCAGAGGCCATGAGTTGAGAAAATGGAAACCTTCCATATTGGATCATCATAATACTTCTCGAAAATCGAAATTCTTGATCTTGAACCCCCTATATTGATTTTTGACTTCTTGAACCCTAAATTGAAACAAATAGTTTGAACCCTAAATTCAAGCAAACTGTTGAAAAAATCCTCACTACATACTATTGAGACTCTAATTACCTCCATATATATTGTATCCCGAGTCCAAATTTGTGATTACTTAGCTTTTTCCAGCACATCTTTCACATACTCTTTTCCAAACAAATCCTCCAACGAAATAAATGTATTAGAGTGATGCATGTCCATCTCTTCTTCATCCAACACCACCACTTTTTCCTGCCATATAAACTGCTTAGACATCATTCCTCAATCATCCACAATAAAACATCACTAAATATTGATTAAAACAGAATATAAACCTCACTATCTTGAGCTGAAGTTGGTCCCATTCCGAGCTTCCTCTTCCCATTCTTCGGGCTCGTTTCTCTGCTTTCCTCCGACATTGATACTCCAGCATTATTCGGATCCCTACGCTCCTTCAAAATCCTCTGAGCTACGAGCATCATTCTCTCCCGATCCTCCTTATTGCTCATTGCTTGGTTTCCGAGAGATGCAACTTTATCGTCCAAAATCTGTTGCTTCTCTTTCAGCTTCGTGATCTCAGCTTTCACTTGATGATGCTCCTTCATCAAGATTGTGACCTCATTCTCCATATCAATGCTGCATGAAGATTTTGTGTCTGAAGATGGTAGGATCCTTCTGGAACAGTGATCTTTTCTCCTGATGTGCTTCAGCAAATTTCTCTCCCCTTTACGAAAATACTCATTCTTGTATTCCCATTTCTCCCAGCTGATTTTCTTGAAGCCCTTGTTCATACACACCACAAATTTTCGAGTAAATTAGTCTACGTTTGTGAAACTTTGTATATATGGGATTAGATTGGAGAGATTTATACTTACATATGAGTTAAGTTGGGACATGAAGCTTTGAAAGTTGTTGTGCTTGAAGTATATGGGAAGAACGTCGGCAGCAAAGGAGTGAACATTCTTTATGACAAAGCTAGTTCCTGTACAACTCCAGGACGCTATATCGTTGAATTCTTCATCCTTCAAGATGTCGTAAAGTTTCTGCAAGAAGGGTGGCACTGGTCTGAAATAACGGGTTTCAGAAGAAGAAACAAAACCAGCTTCACCGTCTTTGGGAGCACCATCTTCTTCTACGTGACTTTCACTACCATCAACTTCTATCACGGACTCATTCTCAGCTTCATTTTCCAGCATTTTGCCTTTACCAGCTCTTGCAGCCATGATTAGTCACATGGAAACTAACTGTGTTTATATTTTGGAAGTGTTGTTTTTCACATGAAAGTCATGTCTCCAGTTCATGTTTATGTACGAGAATATATTCTTTACTCCGGTACAGGAAAATGTTCTCCATTTCACAGCCAAAGGTGTTGTACAATAATATTCTTTCCTGCTGTAAAGATAATTCTTTGTTTCTGGAGGGCTCACAAACATGACATCATTTTACCAATCTGTCAAAATGTTCTATATAACTTTGGATGTATTTTGAGTACAACCCAATATCGATTTGAGACCAAACTACATTTCGACCCGATAACCCAAATTCCCACTCCTTCCTTAGGACAGAGATAAGAACTAGATCAAGCCCTATCAAGTAAGATGATGCAATTTGCATTATCTTTTCCACTAACGCAAACAAATTAATTCAGTATACTGAAGACCTCATGGTTGAACCAATTTTTTCAAACTCAATCTTCTGAAATAAATTTCAAGAATTAAAAACCTTCTTGGAAGTTTGTTAGGACTCAATCATGCTTTCTTACATGAAAAGCAGAGAGTTTTTGCATGATATGGGGAAGACATGATGAATACAAAACATCCAGCCAGAATACTTTCACAAACAAAATTTGGAGTTGTGATCCCTATTATTATGCAGTGTTCTCTAGACTATGATTTAACGACTGAAAAACAACTCTTTTGCCACCTAAAAAAGAGTACAGAATGACTAAAGATGGAAGCACTAAATGTCTGAGAGAACAACAATGTGAATTGAGATAAATGCAGCTCGAGTCCCTTCCAAAAACGAAACGCCTGGTCCAATCTGATATCACCAGTGTTCTTGTACGCCAACTCACTAGCTTGCTGAATAAATCAATAAATTTCACTTTAATATTTGTTTATTTTGGATCAAATCCTTATTGACATTCCAATAAAAACACAACTTACCTTGCATATACAGAATACCAAAGCCATTGCGCGCTGTGGCTTATGGATACCCAATCCCCAGGTAGCTGGGCAGCTGTTTGCTCTCCTCCCAAATGAACAAATTGTCCAAAATGCTTGTACCTTCACCGTTCATCATAATGTTACTATCAGAAAATGACATCCATGCACCTTATCCCACAAGTTGCTAAGCTCTCTATAAACATTAGTAGAAAAGTTTTTCTAAATTTGTTATATATTATCCCTATTACTATATCAGGAGTTGTAATACCCGTGAATTTTATAAAAGAAATATACATATTTTTAATTATTTATTTAACTCATTCTTTTACAAAATTATTATAAGTACTATTATTTTGAGATAAGGGTTCAAAATTCCTTTTGATATTTAAATCCTATAGTCCTTATCTCACTCCTCTTTTTATATACAAGATTTATATGAGATGTTACCCTAAATTTTACACAATACATATCCCGTTCCAAACAGTTAATTTTACAGAGATTTACGGTATCTTCTTATCATCTCCTTTTCTTCTTCTTATTTCCCTTACGTCTTTGTGTACTGTAGAAATTACTTTTTCGAAACTCTTATTAATATGGTCCTTATCTATCTATAATTTTTATGATAAAACTATCTACGTCGAAGCATATTTAATATACGTATAATTATTTGGGTGTGTAATGCGTGTAGTAGAAGTCATATAGGAAAGCTTTTAGGTATTTAAGTTTGATGTATTATAATTCATTGTGCCAAATTATTTAATTGGAAGAGTTTGATTTGGAGTTTGTACATGAAATTGAATACGTATATATGAGCTTGGAGCCCAATTGGTAATTCCGGGCAAGTATCATATTAATTAGTAGTTCTTGAAAATAAAAGGTGAGATGGTTAGTCGGTGCTGGCGTGAATGTTGGGAACTTCCTAAACTCTAAGTTTGACATATTATGGAATTTTAAATATTATTTTCAATAATTTAAATAAGAAAAGTTTTATTAAGAGGTTGATTAGCAGTGAGGTAAAATACGTGACATGTTTTCATAGTTGTTAGTAAGGTAATTTATAGGGTTTAGTGTATGAGAATTTATATTATTTTAATTTGGGAATTTATCTTTTAAGTGGATGGAATTTTATGTTAGGTGTTGATGATTACGAGGATTAAGCTATATGACTTTCGCATCCTTTACATCCACGACATTCATACAAGGTGGGATTTTATTTACTTTAATTCAATTCCTACATTGGTTGACACTAACTTAATGCATGGTTATTTTTGTATCAAATATTTTATACAAATTGTTTAGTTTATTCATTATGTGAATTAATTGCTCCTACATGACATTCGATTGGTAAAGTTTCTAATAGCCAGAGACTAGTTCACGGGTCCGGGACAATGCAAGTTGTCCTCGAGAATGACCAAGGCCATTAATATGGACTTGGGAAGGCTCGCAGTGCTACGACAAAGTTTCTAATAGCCAGGGACTAGTTCACGGGTCCGGGACAATGCAAATTGTCCTCGAGAATGACCAGGGTCATTAAATATGGTCTTGGGAAGGCTCGCAGTGCTATGACAAAGTTTCTAATAGCCAGGGGCCTGATAAGGTCAGGGATCGACGGGTCTTCGGGTTTAACCCGCCGTGCTCAATGGCAAAGTATATGTGGGCAAAGTATATGTGACAAACTTTTATTTACAAATTATATGTGGCAAAGCTTCTATTTACAAATTAAGTGTGACACGTTTCTATTGACAAAGTATATGTGACAAATTTCTATTGGCAAAGTATACGTGATAAAGTTTCTATTGACAATGTATATGTGGCAAAGTTCTATTGACAAAGTATATGTGATAAAGTTTCTATGGACAAAGTATATTTGGTAAAGTATAAATGTCAAAGTTTCTAGTCGTAAAATAGCTATGAGATAATTTTACAGGTATCCATGGAAAAGTATTAACGGTAAGGTATCTATATGTGACAAAATTATATTAGCATTAATAAAAAGAATGTTTATTTGTAGTATTCAATTTAAATTAACTTGGCCCCATTGAGTGTGCTTGCATACTCACCCCTTCATTTAACATTTATCAGATTAAGGAGCTGATGGCGGGAAGAGGCGATGAATGATAATATTTGGTATCATTTATTATTTGAAAACATCAAACCAGTTTAGTTTCTTTATCGAGTTTCAGATAGTTAAGTTTTTCATGAGTTAGAATGTGTTGGCAAAATTGATATTTTAAATTAAAATTTTTGAAATGATATTTGATCTTTAAAGTCTTCCGCTGATTATGAATTAAATTTATTGTTTAATAAGTTCGCAAGTCCTTTTCTTATGTTAAAATTTTAGTTCACACCTTTTAACGTTAGATAGTCAAGTGTTTTACGAAAAACATTCTATCATGAAAATTGGGGCGTGACAGGAGTCTCAATCTCAGAATTTCAGTTTTATTTAGTTTGGCTGATTGAAAATTGGAGAAAGTATGAAATTATTTGAACAAGTAAGTTCGACTTGTACCTGAAAGGCAGGAATCGGTGACGTCCTTCACCCCTGAAACGCAGAGGGCCTTCTGGATTTTTCGCACACGCTTCCATGCGGTTGAAACAATCAGCAAGATAGGCGCCTTGCTGAGCTGCAACCTGCAATGTCACAAGTAGAGCATACAAAATCGTGATATGTTTTTAAAACAAAAATAAATATTAGAATCCACCATCATGTATCATCTGATTAAAAACCTGGGCAGTTGCTGGAAGATTCTTCATTTGTGAATCCACCTGGGAAAGGGCTGACTTAAATTCTTCAAGATTCACTTCAACAGATTCCTTGACAGCATTCCCTTTAGAATCTTTAAGCAGATCAACAAGACTATGCATCTCTTTATTTTTCAAGTAGAGTCCTACTTGAGGATATCTTTTTACTATATCATCTAGGACTTCTTGAAACTCCTTTTCAGTAAGAGTCCCAGAATTGTCTTTATCCGCTTTACGAAATATTGCCCAAATATCTACCTAAGAACAATACAGAGTGGGTTACGATTGATTAAGTGCATAATATCTTCCTAAAAATTCTTTGTCCCTTGTTAACCGAAGTCAAATCCTTTTCTAATCAGGCTGCCGCCCAATATTCCTCACCCCCATTTACTTTTTAAACTAAAATGTGCCACCCACATGGACTGTTCATTAATACTCATCATCTCATGGAACTAGAAAATATCAAATGAGTTTGGGTTCATAGTTTTTTTTAATCTTTTATTAATAAGATTAACTGGCGCATGGTATGAGTTTGGAATAAAATGATAATTGGTATCATTAAATCTCTACCAATTAATATTAATGAGAATGATTCCTAATTGCTCTACATTCTTTCTCATTACTCACCCTTATTACCTCCGATTAAACGAAATCTTAATTTATGGTGTATACAAGTTGAAGAAACTAAAATAAAAGTGAGTTTAAGAATATTATTAGCTGGCTCCAGTTACTTTATGAAACAACATTAAAATTAAGTAGTCGATTGATAGTCAAATGCCATCCACATGGACAGTTCAAAGCTGTCATGGAACTAGAAAATAAACTAATTAGTTTATGCTCATAGATTTTTTTTAAACTCTTTTATTAGTAAGATTAACTGATTAATTAACTTTTCATGCTGTTTTGACTTGATACACTATTAGTATTAGCGTAATCATGTTACGTACTCCCTCAAAGAAGAAACATAATGTGACAAGATTAGTGTAAGAATTAAGTTGATTATGTGTAACCGGATGCTTAGATCTAATTGTCCGGTTTCTCTTCAGGTCGTCACCCTGTTTAACCACGCATGTCCTTACCACCATCTATGTGTTTGGTTTGGGATTTGGGTGGACATCCCATGTTTGGATGCCAGATTTGAATCAACGTGGGAGTTAATTTAGTGAATAATTGGTGTGTTCTGAGTTTCCACATACTTGCTTTCTCTATAATTTAGTAAATAGGTGTACAAAATATATAGTCAAGTTTCCACATACATGCTTTCTCTACAATAATTTACTTATCTCGTTTGTTTGTGGGCTAATGTGCTTAATAACATTTTACATTACTTCTGGCTTGTTTTAGCGAAATAAAAATTTCTTTCCCTTTTTCCCCATTGTTTATTTTTTAATTAATTCAAACTTAATTATCTTATGCATATCATAAAATTACTTAATTCTTAAAAATATAAATGGGATAGGTAGAAGAATGATATTTATAATATGAATTGATTCTAAAATTGCCTCTGTGGTAACAGAAAAATAGGGAGAAGAACAACATTGTTTCAGAACATTTGATGAACTAAAATTTCATTACAACACCGAATCTCCAATTAAAGGCGGAGAGAAATCTACTGAAGCTGGAATAGATTTAAAACTCCCGCAAAAGGGATTGAAAACAACATCAACAGGACGAAAGAAACAACTCTTATACAACAGAGAACCTTACTATCATTAAAGGGGAGATATCTAGCAACCGCTTCCATAAAAGTTGAAAAAATTAAAGTGCTCGAGTAAACACCTACTCCTTCCTGTACGGTTGGAGGAGAAGAAAAATGTCACATCCCAATTTTCATAAACTTTTGAATGCTAATTTAGATTAACATTTGCAGCGGAAATAAATATTTAAATATAAAAACATCTTGAATGCAATAAAAGAGATGTGACTATAATTAAAATTATCTAGAATGAACTGAGCTTAATAATAAAATTTTAAAGGTTTTCAACTAATCAAAATAAAAATAAAGAATAAGTCACATGCAGGTCGTTAAAAAAAAACTCAAACCCTTAACATAAAAGTGTGAACGCTAAACAAAGCAGGCTGCTGATTTAAAATCCAAATGTGTATCAATACGCAGTGAACTTGCTAATATGAACTGCTAACATAAATGAAATTTTCAATAATGAAATAATAATTAAATGCTCGAGACATCCACCAGCCCTCCACGCACTCCATTTCACTCTGCAAAATGTTAATGAGATACGCAAGCAAAATGTGAACTCAAAGTTTTACTCCTGACTACTTTATCACAATCAAATATATATAACATGTAAATAAAATTATAAACCCACAACAAAATGTTAAATTTGTTGAGATTTAGGCTTGTTGGATAAACCAATCTTAGGCTGCAAAATGTTAATGAGATTGGGGTGAGCAAAGCCACTAGCTCAGTGAGATTCCCTTACTTTATCACAATCAAATATAACATGTAAATAAAATTATAAACCCACAACATACATACAATTTCATAAATTTGTTGGCAAGACCCTTAGGCTTGTTGGATAAACCAATCTTTAGCAAAATGTTTGAGATTTGGATAAACCAACGGAGAATTTTAACAATCAAATATAACATGTAAATAAAATTATAAACCCACAACATACATACAATTTCATAAATTTGTTGGCAAGACCCTTAGGCTTGTTGGATAAACCAATCTTAGGCTGCAAAATTTAAATTTAAAAGTGATAAAACTTTATCACAATCAAATATAAGTAAAAATAAAATTATAAACCCACAACATACATACAATTTCATAAATTGTTGGCAAGAAGTGATGCAATGAAGTATTTTAATCCAAGTAACCTATAATAATTAAACATAAAAATCTTAAGTTTAAATTTTATAAAAAACTAAAAAATTAATTTTACCAATGGTGCAAAATTTAAGAGGTTATAAATTAAAATAAAGTTTGTAAATGAAAATCTTAAAAAGAATTACTGTTACTGTTTTTTTTTTTTTTTTCTTTTAAAAGCCAACATGGCTGAGCGTATGTGTATAAATTCTTATAGATATTGTAGGCTACTAATAAGAGTGATTAAAACCCCAATTAAGAAAGAGTGGATCACAAGTTATTAGAAACAGTGGTGTTGAGCTAGGCTGTAAAATAAAGGTAGGAAACAATAATTCGTATCTCGAAACAAAATTGGGAATTTACAATAGTTTTCTACCTCAATATGTAAATGTAGACACTAATTAATTAACAAGTAGGAGAATTACCCGCACCAAAATAAAGAATATTGAGGTCCAGTGGGAATGGCACGAGTGCACAGCAGTGGTTTCCGAATAAAATAAAATTTAGAAAAAAGATAGTTCGACTGTTTAAAGGACGAGATAAAATATTATGAATTTGAGTATTGAATGAGGAATAAATTGGAGTCTCAGCAGAATTTATAACAGGAACGGTCTAGATTTCAGTTGAGATGTTTAAGGAGATAATGGGCCATTAAAATCTCAACGTGGGTTTAATAGAAGAATGAAAGACAATATCAAAACAAACTTTGAATTAATTGGGGTTGAAGATTTTATTTTTCACGAGAGAAATCGGAAGAATATCCTTTAAAGTATATTCATAAGTATCTTTAAAATATTACCTATATTTATTATAACCACTTTAAAAAAAAATATAATTAGTTTATGCATATATTTTATTTTGAAAAACATATATTAAAAAAAAAAGAAAATCGCGGATTTTACAAAAAACAAATTATCAAACATATTCGCTCACAATTTTAAAAGAGATACATCCAGATTGTCACGTGGTGTATCGGCCGTGAAGCAGTGAGAGTGAGCTCATTAGTGGAGTATCCAGCTTGGTGTGTCGATACATTGCACTTGTCGTCAAAGACTGGCTTCTCCGGTGCAGGAAGCTCCACGAGTTCGTGGCTGAGCATTGACACAACTGTCTGAATACTGGGTCTATCTTCAGGAAATTATTGAACGCACAGCAATGCCATCTGAATGCATCTTTCCATCTCTCTCTTAAAACTAGAATTTGCTATCCTTTCGTCCACAAAACCAAACCCATTATTTTCGCTCCATAATTTCCAGGCCTGAAATTTGATGAACCAATAACATTATATATATACATTTGGTTGACATTAAAGGTAATGAGGAGAAATTAAAGGCGAACACATCCTAAAAGGACCCAAAGACCAATCACGGTTGTAGTAATGCATGTTCTTTTTTTCCTTTTACTATCTCCAATATCAGCACACCGAAACTATAGACATCAGATTTTTCAGAGAATCGGCCCTCCGTTGCATATTCTGGCGCCATGTATCCACTGCAAAACCATCATATTCGCATTAAACATGATAGTAGATTACTTACAATGGCTATATATATCTTATTCACAAGATTCACTTACTATGTTCCTACAACTCTTGCAGTACTGCCCTGGTCTTCGTTGCCTCCAAATATTCTGGGCCATGCCAAAATCAGAGATTTTCGGGTTCCAATCTTCATCCAAGAGTACATTACTAGGCTTCAGGTCTCGGTGAATTATAGTAAGTCTAGAGTTTTGGTGAAGATAAAGGATGCCCCTCGCAATGCCCTCGATGATACTGAAACGTTTTGTCCAATCCAACATATTTCGTGATGGAAGTCTAGTATCAACAAAAAAATAATTAAATCAAAAAATCATTTCCAAGGAAACTATAAATGCTGTAATCAAAACTCTACAGCAGAAAATGCTACAAATTAACCACAGAATGAATTTGCTTGTGCTTTGATTTTGAACTTACCAAAGAGACAAAATGTCCAAGCTTTTATTAGGCATGTATTCATATATCAACATCTTCTCGTCTTTTTCAACACAGCAACCCATCAATCTGACAAGATTCCTGTGTTGAAGTTTGGAAATCACAATCACTTCATTCATGAATTCTTCGACGCCTTGTGCAGAAGCTTCCGATAGTCTCTTCACAGCAATTTCTTTCCCGTTTGTCAGATTGCCCTGTAACAAAACCACAAACCGAACAAGTAGGAGAAGAAGAGAAAATCAACTCTTGTTATTCCGTATTAATAAATGGAAAAAGACAAGAATGTAGAAACAGTACTGTACCTTGTAAACATGGCCAAAACCACCCCTCCCAAGAAGATTGTTTTCATGAAATTGATCCGTTGCATTTGCAAGTGCCTCAAAAGTGAAGGACGGCAACTGTTCAATTTTAACACTCTCAGATTCATCTTTGAGTAGTATTGCATCAGGATCCGATGAAAATATCTGCCTTGAATCAACAATATCTTTGCCCCCTGATTTTACAAAGATAATGTATGATGAGTGAGCTGAATATACCAAGAATGTCCATGCAAGTAATTAGTCCGTCACCCAATCTTACCTTCTTTTCTCTTTACTATCAGGCACCAAGCAATGAAGATGAAAATGCATAAAAATACAAAACCAACAACTGGAATTATGATATAAAGTTTTCTGTCCTTGCCCTTATCTGAGAAAAAGAAACTTGTAAATTTAAGACATGCCAGAAAACACCTAAAGAGTTGTAAAAATAAAAAGGCAAGGTTGTGCAGGAAAGTACCGAATTCTGAAGCAGAGAGACGAATGTAAAGATCATAACCAATACCATTGAATTGTTCAATGTCAATCAAAGTATCGCTCCAAAACATACAGCCGATGTCAGGATCATGAGCATAAGCTATGCAAGAACAGTTGGCGAACATTTACCCGGACATACATCTTCCTGCCTCGAAGGGAACTGCTCTGCAAAGTCAGGAAGCTTCATAGACGGCATTCGAAGAAATCCATCCCCCTTCCCTGTACCACACTGCAGCTGATTCTTCCTGCGGCATCCGCCACTCCAATTCCCTCTCCCCCATTCATCTTTGTTCAAGGGCTCGAACCCTTTCATACACGAACAAATAGGAGTCCCCTGAAGATTACAGCTTCCGAAGGGCCCGCACTTGGCATATGTATCACATTCGTATTCCGGGGCCCACCATGCGGTGATCCATCTCTTCTTCTGTTCACTCCACACGGATTGCACCGCAGTTCCTGAAGAATTCAGGCACCATTTCATCTCGTAGGTCGCCTCAGGTATGATGAAGGAGAAAGAGCCATTATGTTGGCTCGATTTCACAAGGTATGCATCGTACATGGATCTTATCCCGATAAAGAAGCGCCCGTTCCATTGCCCACTCCTCCACAAAACACTCCCATTTTTCTTGATAAAAAACTGAGGGATATTCAGGGCTTGAACCTCCCCTGTCACGCTTCCCACACCTGGATCCGTTGCATTTTTCCATGACGTTGCAAACACTTCTTGCCTGTTTTTATGTTGTCACTTATTTTCATTTTCGGTAGATAACAATTTGAAGGGACTGAAAATGACTCCCATATTGTGGACCCCTTGGCGTGGTGGCGGAGGACCAGATTTCCGGAGTCCAGAATTTGAAGAGTGGTGTTGGTGGGAGAAGTGGTGGCATTGGTGGACCAGACTGTTTGGTTTCTTGAATTTGTGAGTACGACGTTGCCGTCTCTGGATATGGTTATGGAGCTGGAGGAATCGTGGAGGGGTGTGTCCCTGTTGGCGACCCCATACGACTGTTTCTTCGGAGAAGGCGTAGAAGATGCCTAAGTAGCGGTTGGTGGTGTTTTCGGGGGTGAAGAATCCAAGTTTGAACTTGTGTTTTTTGAAACTATGGTGTCTGGATCTTTGAGTACTAGGCCGGGTGAAATGGTGTCTGTTTCTAAGCTGAAACATGAATATGGATGCAAAATGATTACTAAGAGAAGGAATTGATGAAGGAAAAGTTTAGCCATTTTCGTATTCATCGTTGTTAGGCTTGGGAATGGACTGGTTTTACTCTATAAATTTTGGAATCAAGGTCCCTATTCATTGGGTGTATCCAGTATTTGTTTAAGGAGGGTTGACCTCAAAATTTAATTAATTGATTGTCATGAAATTCCACCTATTGACAGGCACATGGTCACAATTGGGCATAGGAAATAAATTTACGACTCCAACATACAGATTCGATTCCTTTTAAGTGAAATAAAGTGTATTTCCAGTAAGATATATCCAGATTGGCACGAGTTTTCACTTGTCGGGAAAGACTGGCTGCTCCGGTGCTGGAAGCTCCACAATTTCACGGCTGAGCATTGATACAAGGGTCAGAATGGTTGGTCGATCTTGAGGAAATTCTTGAACGCACAACAATATGATCTGAATACATCTTTCCATCTCTCTCTTAAACTTAGAATCTGCTATTTGGTCCACAAAAGCAAAACCATTGTTTCCATCTCTCTCTTAAACTTAGAATCTGCTATTTGATACCATTCTTCATCCAAAAGCACATTACTAGGCTTGAGGTCTCGGTGAATAATTGTAAGTCTAGAGTCGTTGTGAAGATAAAGAATGCCCCTGCCAATGCCCTCGATGATACTGAAACGTCTTGTCCAGTACAACATGGGATGGAAGTCTAGTATCTACAAAAAATAATTAAATTAAAAATCATTTCCAAGGAATTCTCAAAGCAAAACTCTAATGCAGAAAGTGCTAGAGGTGCATTTATTTTGAACTTACCAAATAGACAAATATCCAAGCTTTTATTTGGCATGTATTCACCAACATCTTCTCGTCTTTTTCAACACAGCAGCCAATCAATCCCACCAGATTCCTATGCTGAAGTTTGGAAATCACAATCACTTCATTCATGAATTCTTCAACGCCTTGTCCAGAAGCTTCTGAAAGTCTCTTCACAGCAATTTCTTTCCCGTTTATCAGATTGCCCTGTCACAAAGCGGGAGAAGAAGAAAAACTCAGCTCTTGTTACCCCATGAAACAATGTCATAGATATGGAAGAAAGCAAGTGACTAGAAAGAATATAATGTACCTTGTAAACAGGACCAAAACCTCCCCTCCCTAGAAGATTGTTTTCATGAAATTTATCTGTTGCATTTGCAATGGCCTCGAAAGTGAATTGTTCAATTTTAACTCTCTCAGATTCATCTGCGAATTGAATCTCATCTGGATCCAATGAAAATATTTGCCTTGGATTAACAATGTTTTCGCCTTTTGTTTTTCCCCCTGGTTTGACAAAGAATATGCACAATGTCAGAATGAGTTAAATATACTAATAAGGACCAAGAAACCGTACCTTTTCTCTTTACTATCACGCACCAAGCAATGAAGGCAAAAATGCATAAAGAAACAAAACCAACAACTGGAATTATGATATAAAGCTTTCTGTCCTTGCCCTTATCTGACAAAAGGAATAAACAAATTAAATCATTAATATTGATTAATCAGGACATGCAGTGTTCAAAATTCATCAACTTTCATTTGTAAAGCTATAATAATAGAATTTAGAAAAGTGAAAAGTTGTAAATTTTGTCAACTTATAAAATAAAAGGACAATGTTGGGAAAGAAAGTACCCAAGTATGAAGCAGAGAGACGAATGTGAAGATCATAATCAACACCATTGAAATCTTCAACATCAATCAAGCTATTGCGCCAAAACATACACCCAATTTTAACATCATGAGCATAAGCTATGCACGAACAGTTCCCGGAACACATACTCCTACATACACCCTCCTGCCTCGAAGGGAACTGCTCAGCAAAGTCGGGAAGCTTCATAGACGGCATCCGAAGAAATCCATCCCCCTTTCCTGTACCACACTGCAGCTGATTCTTCCTCCTGCATCCGCCACTCCAATTCCCTCTCCCCCATTCATCACTATCCACTGCCTCAAACCCTTTCATACACGAACAAACAGGGCTCCCCTGAATATTACAGATTCCGAAAAGCCCGCATTTGCCATATACATCGCATTCCATTTCCGGGGCCCACCACGCCGTGATCCATCCCTTCTTCTCTTCACTCCACACCGTTTGCACCGTGTTTCCTGACGAATTCAGGCACATTTTCGACACGTAACCTGAATCGGGTATGATGAAGGAGAATGTACCATTATGATCATTCGCCACTTCATGTTTCATGATGTACGCTTCGTACATAGATCTTATCCCGATTAAAAACCGCCCCTTGTATTTGTCATATCATATATATTCCGTATCAGTATAAGGAGGGTTGACTTAAAATGTAATATATCATAAAATTCCGCCAATGTTGGCCATGCCATGCGTGACTATATTCTTGTAATTCCCGTCCTGCCCTCATGGAAAGATAATCGGTCCAACTCACGGGGAGACGATTCTCCGCTCCATTGACATTCCTGAATAGAGTTTACATCATAGATTTGTATTTATATGAATATTTAATTCACCAAATTAATTCAAATTCTCTATGATTAATGGCCTATTTTGCTTAACAAATCTCGTATGGAGCACCTTCCTTGAATTTGAAAACAATTTCTAGAGCCGCCGTCCAGCTCAGTATCTATCATAAATTTTGATAATTTATTGCTGCTAATCTATGTTCATGTCTATAATATTTTATTCTCTCTCCATCGTACAAAGATAATTTTAATATCCATGATCTTTAAGGTTAGAAGTCAAACAATTATTTTATGTTTGATAGTTCTATGATAAAAATATTTACTAATTAAGTAATTGCATTAAATAAAGCAAAATATAGCGTGAACAAGTTTTACGGTGAAACTGGTTAAGGAGTGTGACTTATATTACTAAAGTGTGTGACTTTTTACTATAAAGAGTATTACTCATAAAAATGAAGTGTGTGATTTATATTATAGCAAAGAGTGTCGTAGTGATAATTGAAGTGTATGACTTATATTACTAAAGGGTGTGACTTATATTATTAAAGTGTATGTCTGCAGGCTAAGTTCAGGATTTAAAGCGAGAGCAATGATTCAGAAATACCATTTCTCAATTTGGAGTAGTTCCTAAGGATTATTTCCTTTTAATCCTCTAAAAAGACGTATATATTTTACAACTTTGTATTAGCAGTTTGGTGATTCTCTTTCCTGACCTCTCAAAGTATTTAATCATTCCATTAATTAACCATGAAAAATGATGACATCAACCCACAGACTGAAGCATTTTATGTCTAGGAATTTCTGTTCTCTTCCTTCCACATATCATTTTTCCTTTTTCCCATTTGCCCAAATTGAGCAACAATTTTTTTTCTCATTTGATATTTTTTCCATATTCTGATATTTTTATATTTATTTAAATAATTATTCAAATTTATGTTTTAAGAATATTTATCATACTATATTTAGTATTAATTAATTTTTATGTTCATTTTCAGTTTTAAAATGTAATTTTTATAATTATTTCAATAATAATATGATTTACCAAAAAAATGTTACTTATGAGTCGAATTTTAGAGAGTCCATTGCCACACGTTGACCTTTGAAGACCAACTGTCACACGCTGTCCCATTGTGTGTGTGGCAATAATATTGATCCTATTTTTTTTTTAAACCAATAGAGAGGTTTAAACATTTAAACTCTTGCATAAAATTCATGATACTTACCAATTAAATAAGTTAATCATCATTCAATTTTAATTAATTATTTCCTCTCTTATATTCATTCGTCAATCACTCCCCTATTCCTCAGCCAACAATAATTTTTATCACCACTTATTTTGTTAATATTAGAGCAAAACACTAACATTATAACACAATTCTCATTTTGATTCATAATTCACCGGTTCTCATTACCATTCCCAACAATGGATTTAAACTAATCCGACGTTTTAAAAGAATTTAACAAAATTTCAATCCTTATTTACATTTCTTGCATTTACAATTGAGAAAGTGAGTACAGAGAAGTAGTGAGGAATAGCATCAACGGCCACTAACTATGGTGATGGTACAATTATTCAGAGAGCCACTACTTTTTTGGCTCTGCTGAGAAGAAGATGTACCTACATCAGAATGCCGGCCTGATCTCATAGTATATGCAGATCTCTTAGGATTTGGAAGGTCTGCAATTTCACTGCTAAGCATTGCCAGCACAGCACAAATAGACGGCCTATCTTCAGCAAATTCTTGAACACACAATAACCCGATATGTATGCACCTTATCACCTCTGCCCGATTCTCTGGACTCGATATCCTTGGATCAATCGAAGCCACAACATTGTCCTCTGTCCACAATTTCCATACCTGAAATTCCAATAATATGCACTGCATAATTAATCACGTGGTGGCAGATACAAAATTTGAACAGATTGGCATTTAAATTCACTACTCGGGTTATCTCACATGTCCCATAAGGTTCATATAGCCATCTTGACCGTAGAAGCTCGTGTTCCTTCTCCCGGTTGCAATCTCTAGCACTAAAACTCCAAAGCTAAAAACATCTGATTTTTCTGAGAATTTTCCTTGCATTGCATACTCGGGAGACATGTATCCGCTGCAAGAAAATCAAATGACCTTGTCATCTTTGAGTTAATAATTAGTATGTCACCAATAGATATATACTTACTATGTTCCTACAACTCTCATCGTGCGGATATGATCTTGCTTGCTTCCATATATTCTGGCCAGGCCAAAGTCTGAAATCTTCGGTTTCCAATCATTATCCAACAATATGTTGCTTGGCTTCAGGTCTCTATGGATAATTTTCAATCTAGAATCCCTGTGAAGGTAAAGGAGGCCTCTACAAGTACCTTCAATAATGTTGAAACGCTTTTCCCAATCTAGGATTTCTTGCGATGAATCTAAGAATTTGGAGGGGAAAACGAAAAATAGATTCATCATCCAACCTTATTTGAAATACAGTGTTAAGTAATTCGAATGCATCACAGCTACACATTTATGAAACAGATACTGACCAAACAAGTAAAAGTCCAAGCTTTTATTAGGCATGCATTCATATATCAGCATTGTCTCTTTATGCTCTGTGCAGCAACCATGAAGTCTAACAAGATTCTTGTGCTGGAGTTTAGAAATTAGTACCACTTCATTAATAAATTCTTGCATCCCTTGTTTAGATGTCTGTGAAAGCCTCTTAACTGCAATTTCGGTTCCATCCACCAGTTCTCCCTAAAGTTGCAGCACTTTATTCTCAAGCGAGAGAGATACACATAATAAGGGTCAAACGAGAGTAAGCAAGAAGCTGTACCTTATAAACAGGGCCAAAACCACCCTTCCCGAGCTTGTTAGCTTCAGAAAAATTATTGGTAGCATTTACAAGTATCTCAAATTTGAACAATGGTAAATCTTGAAGATTAACTTCACTTAATGCATCATGAAGAGAACTATCAACTGTACTAGCTGCACCTGCTTTCTTTTTGCCTAATTCATAAGGAAACACATCTAATTAAAAGGTGCAAATCTTCTTTAATTAAATCAAGGAATTGATGAGACAAAAAACATTACTTCTGCGCTTAACAATCAATTTCCAAGAAAAACATGCACAAATGGGTACAATAAGAAGGCCAACAACAACCAGAACTATTATCATCTTCTTAGTGTCTTTCTTTTTCTTTAGTTCTGCAACTGAAAAAACAACCATAATAGGTATAAGTCAAGTAAAACCCAAAAGCTCAAAAACAAGGATCATCAAGAAATTAAAAACATTTTACTACTTGTAAACCCAAATCCAAATAATAATTACCTAAATCAGAAGTTGAGACCCGAATATAAATACTGGAGCCGGAGCCGGTTGGAATTTTCTGAACGTCGATTAGGGTCCCAAACCAGAGCATACATCCGGAATCGGGGTGAAACCCATAGGCGAGGCAGGTGCAGTTGCTGGTGCATTGACTTTCACACTGATTTGTGGGGCCAAACCACCGCTCCGAATAGTCGGTGTACATCATAATCTCAAGCTTCAGAAACGAATCCCCTGTAGTGCCATTAGAAGTGCCAGCATCTTGACAATTAATAGGCACCCTTCTAAGGCACCCGCTGCTCCAATTCCCCGAATTCCATTCCTGATTATCGCGCGGGTAAAATCCCGGCAAACAGCTGCATATTGGGGAACCCTGTCGGTCGCACATTCCAAATTCCCCGCACCTACCTGAAATTTCGCAAGGGTTATTGCTCTGTGCTGTGCAAAATTTGGGGGTTAGAAAATAGAGAACGATTACAGTAGTAATCAGAAAATTAGGGTTCGCACAACCGCCCATGTTCAAATCCACAGAGCTCCAATTGCATTATCGGTTTTGAGCACACTCTCTGTATAAAAGCAGCCTAATTGGGGAAAAAAAATCTGAACTTGGTGATTTGTCCCTTGTTAAGTGAAGTCAAATCTTTTTCTAATCAGCCCCCTAATATTCTGTAGTCCGACCTACCTGTCCTGTATCACCCCAATCGCCATTCGTTACAAATCATATTTTAAAGGTCGAAACCAGGGACCAAGGTGGATTAATGGAGACTGATAGAGCTAAAAAAAGCCAGCTGGCGGCTTCAGATATTCTTTTGTTTATTCATCCCACATTGTTTATTGACAGTTAGACACTACAGGGTGTTTTTGTTCAGTTGAAAAACCGTGAGAACCACTCTTATGGATATAATTTTTTTTGAACAATACTCTTATGGATATCAAAAGCTGTGAGACAGCTTTAAAAATAACTGATCCTCGCTTTCTCATTCGAATTTCAAAACACATATATTTTGGTTTTTAAAATTTATAATTTATTTTATTAAAATATATAATTTATTATCAAGTTTGAATAACGTAATTAGTGGAGCTCCACCTACCTGACCCTGCAGTCGATTCGGTATGATAGGATGTCCTTTACAAATATTATGTCCGATAAAGAATTTTATTTTGGTTGACCTGTCCCAAGTTGTAGATAAATTTATCGATGATTAATTAATTTCACTCCCCTCGCTTTCTTCAACGTTATTAAACAAATATTAAAATAGGCCTTTGTCACATTACATGCATATTTCAAGGACCGGCAATTCACATTTCTACTAGACAAATTCTTAAAAGCCGGATTATGTTTTCCTACTGTTCTCCGAATAAGAACCTTCTTATCTTAAATAATTAGATTCCTTCTCAATTAATTGGAGTAAATGTTTTGGTGATTCTTGTATTCCTCGTACATTTTTTTTGCTTCTGTAATCTGGATTAGAGCTCTCGTACAAAATAAACCGAAGAAAAAAGAATTTCATGTAGTTGTCTTATTTAGGTAAAGGATAAGACATTGAGTGCACGTGACACTCGAATTAATAATTAATATTTTATAATTTTAAAAATGTAATATGTTTTTATTCAGAATGTAATAAATGTACAGAAATAGATCGATTTCATGAGTTATTTTTAAAATAGAGTTATAGGAATATTGTGAGATGATGCTCTATGATCATTGCTTTTTCTTATCAAAGAATTCAAATAAGTTGTGACCAATTTAAATTAGAAATCTTATAAATTCAAGGAACAACATGTATCACAGAAATACTTCCCTTGGATTAATTATAAAGGATAATCTAGGATATATCCACTTGCATTATTGCTGGTACAGGCAAAAACTTATTCAATTTAGTTGGCTCCATTTACTTTGTTAAACTAATTTATGAAACAACAATAAAATTAAGTTGTCGACTGATTATCATGTCAAATGCCATCCAGATTGGATAGTTCAATGCTCAGCCCAGCTCATGGAACTAAAAAATAACTAATTTAGTATACGTATGTTCATAGTTTTCCATCTTTTATTAGTAAGATTAACTAATTAATTAAATTTCCATGTAGTTTTGACTTGATACATTGTTAGCGTAATCATGTCACGTACTCCCTCGAAGAAACAGAATGCGACAAGATTAGTGTATGAATTACGTTGATTATGTGTAACCAGATGCTTAGATCTAATTGTATCAAATAAATTATTTTTGTGTTGTCAATAACAACTTTAACGGACAAAATTACTTAGCAAACTCTTATTCAGCAGAAAACCTTATTCTCATAGAAGGAGAGAAATCTACTCCCTCCATTAAAGTGGAAGCAGCAAAAATTAACACAAAACAAAATTAAATACTAAATAAAGTGCTCTGGTAAAGAAAAACAAATTATCAACAACATGTTTGTGATTTGAAGTGAAATGAAGTCTTCCAGTAACATGTATAATTCCAGATTGCTATGTGGCCTGTTTCCATGATCACTATCGGTCGTGAAGCACAGTGATTGTGAGACCGTTAGTGGAGCATCCAGCTTGATTCGTCGACCCATTCCACTTCTCGGCAAACACTGGCTGCTCCGGTGCTGGAAGCTCCACTAGTTTGCGGCTAAGCATTGACACGACGGTCTGAATAGTGGGTCGATCTTTAGGAAATTCTTGGACACACAACAATGCGATCTGAATGCATCTTTCCATCACTATTTTGAACTTTGAATTTGCTATCCTTTTATCCACGAACGCAAAACCATCATTCTCACTCCACAATTTCCAGGCCTGAAATTTGATGAACCAACGCCATTATAAAGACATTTTGACATAATTATTTGAAGATATATAATGAAGAGAAAGGAAAAGGGCGTACGCATCCTAAAAGGCCCAAAGACAAATCACGGTTGTAGTAATGTACGTTCTTCTTTCCTTTTACTATCTCCAGCAGCAGTACCCCGAAACTATAGACATCAGATTTTTCAGAGAATCGGCCTTCCGTTGTGTATTCAGGGGCCATGTATCCACTGCATTTGCATTAAACATGAGGGCAGGTTATTATTAATGGCTATATATCTTATTCACAAGATTCACTTACTATGTTCCTACAACTCTTGCAGTACTGCCCTGGTCTAATATTCTGGCCATGCCAAAATCCAAGATTTTTGGGTTCCAATCTTCATCCAAGAGTACATTACTCGGCTTGAGATCTCGGTGAATTATAGTAAGTCTAGAGTCCTTGTGAAGATAAATGATGCCCCTGCCGATTCCCTCGATGATACTGAAACGTTTTGTCCAATCTAACACATTTTGGGATGAAAGTCTAGTATCTACAGAGAATTAGTAAAAATCATTTCCAAGGAATATATAAATTTTGAGAACAAAAACTCTATTGAAGAAAGAGTACAAATTAACTGTACACAGAGTGAATGCCTGATTGGGCTTGTGCCTTGATTTTGAACTTACCAAAAAGACAGATATCCAAGCTTTTATTAGGCATGTATTCATATATCAGCATCTTCTCGTCTTTCTCTACACAGCACCCCATCAATCTAACAAGATTCCTATGTTGAAGTTTGGAAATCACAACCACTTCATTCATGAATTCTTCAACGCCTTGTCCAGAAGCTTCCGAAAGTCTCTTCACTGCAATTTCTTTCCCGTTTTCCAGATTTCCCTGTAACCAAACCACAGGTAGAAAAATAAGAAAAAAGTCAGCTCTTGTTACTCCGCGAAAGCAAAGGGTTACATAGTAAGAAAGATAGTACCTTGTAAACAGGACCAAAACCACCCCTGCCAAGAATATTGTTTTTCATGAAAGTGATTCGTTGCATTCGCAACTTCCTCGAAAGTGAACAATGGCAACTGTTCAATTTTAACTCTCTCTGCTTCATCTTTGACTTGTGTTGCATCAGAATCCATTGTAAATATTTGCCTTTGGTTAACACTATTTTTGTCTTATGTTTTGCCCCCTGATTTGAAAAAGAATATGTACGACGTAAGAGTGAGCTGAATACACTAAGAACGACCAAGAAATTAGTCCATGACCATTACTTACCTTTTCTCTTTACTAGCAAGCTCCAAGCAATGAAGGCGAAAATGGATACCGAAACAAAACCAACAACTGGAAGTATGATACAAAGCTTTCTGTCCCTGCCCTTATCTGAAATAAAACAAGAATTAGAAAATCAATCCATGTATTCATCAACATTGCGAAAAGTTATAAATTTGTTCAACTAGTAAAAGTAAAAGGCAAGGTTATCAATGAAATTACCCAAGTCTGAAGCAGAGAGACGAATGTAAAGATCATAACCAACACCATTGAAATCTGCAACATCAATCAAGCTATCGCTCCAAAACATACACCCAATTTTAACATCATGAGCATAAGCTATGCAAGAACAGTTCCCGTAACACATACTCCTGCATACATCCTCCTGCCTCGAAGGGAACTGCTCCGCGAAATCCGGAAGCTTCATAGATGGCATCCGAAGAAATCCATCCCCCTTTCCTGTACCACACTGCAGCTGATTCTTCCTCCGGCATCCACCACTCCAATTCCCTCTCCCCCATTCATCACTATCCACGGCCTCGAACCTTTCATACACGAACAAACAGGGGTCCCCTGAATATTACAGACTCCGAAAGGCCCGCACTTGCGATATATATCGCATTCGTTCTCCGGGGCCCACCAGGACGTCATCCAGTGCTTCTTCTGCTCGCTCCAGAGCGTCTGCACCGTGTTACCCGAAGAATTGAGGCAGATTTTCATGACGTAGCTCGCCTCAGGTATGACGAAGGAGAAAGTCTCGTTGTGATCATTCTCCACGTCGTACATGGACCTTATCCCGATGAAGAACCGGCCGTTCCACTGGCCGCTCCTCGGCCGTCTTTCCTGATGAAATATTGTGGGATGCTTATATTGGCTAGAAGCTCCCCTATCACGCCTCTGTTACAGTTACTATGTGGCAGCGTATTCAAATGCCGGATTGGGCCTTGGGCCTTTATTTCGTATTTTCCATTTTATATCAATAATGGGCTGAATTAGTATTTTCGGCCCAACAGGACTGGGTAGTAGTATAAAGCCCAGCTTCCAGGTCTTGTATCAGCAGATTGGATGATAAATGAAATAATCGTTTTCCCCTTTTCTTCTCGTTTTTCTCTCTCGAATCTTCGCCGTCTTCGTGCGAATTACTCGGATGTTTCAGCCTCCCATTGCAGGGTCGCTTTCGTTTTTCCACGACCTCGTCACGACCTGCTTCCCTGTTTTTATGTTGTGACTAATTTTCATAGTGGGGAGGTAACATTTTGAAGGGATTGAAAAGGATTCCCATAATGTGGACCCCGTGGCGTCGCGGAGGATCAGGTTTCCGGTGTCCAGAATCTGGAGAGTGGTGTTGGTGGGAGAAGTGGTGGCATTGGTGGACCAGACTGTTTGGTTTCTTGAATTTGTGAGTACGAGGTTGCCGTCTCGGGATATGGTTACGGAGCTGGAGGAATCGTGGAGGGGCGTTTCGCTGTTGGCGACCCATACGACGGTTTCTTCGGAGAAGGCGTAGAAGAAGCCTAAGTAGCGGTTGGTGGTGTTTCCAGGGGTGAAGAATCCTAGTTTGAACATGTGTTTTTTTGAAACTATGGTGTCTGAATCTTTTGAGTATTATGCCAGGTGAAATGGTGTCTGTTTCTAAGGTGAAACATGAATTAGGAAGGAGAATGATTAGTAAGAGGATGAATTGATGAAGGAAAGGTTGAGCCATTTTGGTACTCATTGTTACAACAGAATTAACAGCTATGGTTAATTGAGCTTAAGAATGTAGTGGTTTTACTCTTCATTTATAGTTTGGAGTGTGCTGTTTTGTCGCATGTATCCAGCATTAGTTTAAGGGGGGTTTGCCTTAAATTGTGATTATCATTAAATTCCACGAATTGTTGGCCATTCTTGACTATATTCTTGTCGTTTTCCTTCATATGAATTTAAGCTGATAATAGTACCGTAAATAGGCTTGGCAATGGGGCGGGCAGGTAAAGGGGACAACTCCCCATCCCCGTCCTGAAATTTCCATGCATGGAAATCTCATGAACCATTTTAAGGAAAAAATTAGTGATTCGTCTCATTTAACTTCATCCTCAAGATTCCCGTCTCTTTTTTTATTTTTTAAATTGAATTTTCATAATTTTACAATTTTAATATGAATATAAAAATTTAAAATACAAATTAAACAACATCAATAAAAATTAAATAAAGTTCAACATCAACAAAAATTCGAAATATAAAATTAAGCATACAACATAAATAAAAATTAAAAATTAAAAATAATATATTGTTCATCTCATTTGTTTTTTCATATAGTTAAACAACTTCAAATCTTCATTTCATGTGCATCCTTATCAATTAGCTTCTCCTTAAAAAATATAAATAATTTCAATATTATATATATTAGTAAACTATGATTTCAAGATTAAAGTTTAGAATTTTAAAATATATTATTTAATTATATATATGTATATATATATATTAATTTAAATTATAAAAATTGGGCCCCCAGGAACTGAATGGGAATCTTATCCCCCCCGCCTCCCCGACACCTTCTAAAAAAAAGATTCCCCATCCCACCCACGGGGAATTTTAAATGGGGATTTCTCCCCATTGTCAAGCCTAACAGTAAACAATTGGTGTTTGACATTTACTTTTTTATTGTTAAATACGTGGATTATTAAAATTATTAAAATAAATTATTTTTTTATTGAATTATTCCACTTTGTCAATTGTTGCTGTGATCTATCTAATTCTCATGATCTGTGGAATCTCAATTTTTAATCAAATACATGTTCTTGAAACTAACCATTCCCTCCGCCCCTCGCGGTATTAATATACCCATTATTCGAACCCATTAGAAAATTAACATAAGACCGTTACGCACATAAAGATCTATCCATGCATTTTGGTTGGGAAAAATATTTTTACAGGACAGTAACTTTGAGAAGTTGTGTTTTAAAGATAATAATTTTATAAATTTGGAAATGTAGGACAATATATTTTAAAATATGTTTTAAAATCTGTAAATGTAGGATAATCGAGCTCAAATAAGCTCAATCGAGCTGAAATGTCACGTGAGATTTGAGTCTGTTCGGGCTCAACTTTCCTACATTTACAGAATTTTAAAACATATTTGTGAGAGTCAAGTGATGTAGAAGTAAATCCTGAGCAGAAGTGAAATCGTCCTGAATCAAATCATCCTGAAGGAAAAATCATCCTGAATAGGTTTGTTCGGATCGATCTGAATGTCAGTTGCTCTATTGATCCTGATCTTCAGGAAATCTGTGTTCAGCTCGGAAGGAAAGTTCAGGGGAATTTTTCAGACTGAAAGCTCAAAGGGAAAGTCGTGCATGCTGAAGCGGTTATTCTGTTAGAACGGTTTTCAAATCTGTTAGAGGTTTACTACTATAAATTACGGGTTTTGTCAATCATCTTCATAACAAGAGAGAGAGTTAATCCTGGAGAGTTCATATCAATTGAGAGAAGTTAAAAGTTCTATAAGGATTC
This sequence comes from Stenogyne calaminthoides, assembly GCA_037126765.1. Taxonomy (NCBI): domain Eukaryota; kingdom Viridiplantae; phylum Streptophyta; class Magnoliopsida; order Lamiales; family Lamiaceae; genus Stenogyne; species Stenogyne calaminthoides. The sequence continues at coordinate 7,549,728 of JBBCBC010000037.1, read as the reverse complement.
CATAAGATCGTTTCTAAATCTCGATCGATTGAGGGTTGTAACTGTTCTGGATCGTTCATTGTTGATAGTGAAAGAGTTCTCTGATCCCGTGGATGTAGGTTTTACAACCGAACCACGTAAATCGTTGTTTGTGTTCTTGTTTTGCGATTTCGATTTCATTCGTTCTGGTGTGTTTCGTTTTCTGAGCTTTGAATCTTGCGACTCAATTCGATATTGATTAACAAGTGGCGCCGTCTGTGGGAAGCTTGAGAGAAAATGGGATCACTGAAGTTTGATGTTGTGAAATTCAATGGAAAAAATGACTTTGGGCTCTGGAAAATCAAGATGAATGCCTTGCTGATTCAACACGGTTTGGCAAATGCATTGAAGCCTGCTGATCAATGGCCAGCAGCTTCATCCACTGGTGCAGCTACAGAGCAAGCCAAGAAGACATAAATTCTGGAGAAGGCTCACAGTGCTATAATTCTATGTCTTGGAGATAAACCTCTAAGGGAAGTTTCTAAAGAGAAAATGGCCATAGATCTGTGGAAAAGATTGGAGGATCTTTATCAAACTAAGTCTGTGTCAAACAAGCTTTACATGAAACAGAAGCTTCTTGGTTTCAAGATGTCAGAGGAGAATAACTTGAGTGAGCAACTTGATGAGTTCAACCGGTCTGTGGATGATCTTGAAAGTTTAGATGTGAAGCTGGATGATGATGACAAGGCCCTGATGTTATTAAACTCATTGCCTAAATCCCTAGAAAACTTCAAAGATGCCTTGATGTTTGGGAAACAAGAACAACTGAAGTTTGATGAAGTGCAATCTGCAATCAAGACCAAGTTTATGCAGATTCAAACGGACAAGAAACCTTCAAAGGATGGTGAAGGCTTAAATGTGAAATTCAAGGGTGGCAAGAAGAAATTTCAGAAGAAGAAAGATGGGAAATCCACTAAACAAGATCAGAAGGGTTCTGACTTTGTGGAAAAGATAAAGTGCTCCCATTGCCACAAAATTGGTCACCTGAAGAAGAATTGTTCAGATAAAGAAAAGAAGACACAAGAACCTCCTAAAGCAGAAGCAGTTGTTGCTGAACAAGGCTATGAAAGTGCAGAGGCCATGATTGTAAGTAACAACAAACTCTCTTATGAGTGGGTGCTTGATTAGAGGTCGTCATTGCTTGTATTTATGTGATTTTGAGCTTAATTTGATAGCATTTCGTGATTTTATTGCACTAATTTCACTTAATTGTGTCTAAATGTGGAGAAAGGGCATGTTTGGTTCATTGTGTAGGAAATGAGTGGAAACAAGCTAGAATTGATTAAATAAACTGCTCTGATCTATAAGTATGTAGGAGAAGAGAGTTGAACCATGTGAAAGAGCTTGAAATGAGGGTCGCAACGCAAAAAGAATCAAGTCAATCGGAGTTCGGGAGCTCAAGTTATGAAGAAAACGACGACCGAAGCTGCACAACCTACATTTGCTCGACCTGTTGCTCGAGTCGAACAACCTTGCTCGACCTCCCTTTGGTCGAGTCGAGCAGCCTAAAAAAATGAAAACGGGTGCACGACTTTACCTCTGCTCGAGTCGAGCAGACCTACTCGAGTCGAGCAAGCCAAAATATCTGAGGTCCCCATTTCTGACTTAGGGACACGTGCCAGAGGATTCAAAACCATATAAAAAGCCCTGAGTTCATTTTTTTCATCATTCAGCAGCTGGGGGAGAGATGGAGAAGCAAGCAAGTGATACCTTTTAGAGTTCCAAGTAATACTTTTGCTAGTTTTTCAATTTTTCTTCCATAGATATTCTAGAGCTTCATAGAATAGCTTAGTTCTAGCTTTATTTACATTTCAAGCAAGGATTCAAAGAGGATTTGTGAGTTTTGTTATGCTTTTGTGCTACAATTTCATCTAAGAGGTGATTCTTACTTTTTATTGCATTTTACTTGTTGATTTTATTATGGGTTCTTTGATTTCTTGTTGTTTAGCCATGAGTTTTGCCTTGTGCACCATGGGCTAAGGTTATTAGTGTTTGGGTGTTTGAAATTGTGGTGATGATTGTTTGATTGTTTAATTGTTTTGATTATGGTTGTTTATCTCTATTGACGGTGTTCCTTTAGATTAGGGGAATTTACTTGTTCTTATTTGGTGGTTTTGCTATGAGCTTGTGTGTTTTTGCTAGTTTATTTCAACGTGAGTTGGATAGACGGGTTTAGGCACATGAGTATTGGTTTAATTCACCCGAATTGGAGTCGATTAAGTCCTATCGCAAAAAGAGTTGGGTAGATACTTTAGAACCCCCCTAATCTACATTATCTTCTTGAGTTAAAACCTTGGGTGGGTAGTGAAGAGCACATAGGAGCATCAACCTTAGTCTACAAGTGGGAACACACGGTGACGGAGTAGTTAGCTAATTACAGGATCATATCCGTGCAATTACCCGGGTTAGCAAAGGGAGATTCACCTCTCGATCCTAGGATTTCAACCGATATCGTACCCTAGGCTTACCAAGTACGGGAATGGTATATGTGTAGTGATCGCCCTTATGGAATAACCGGAAATAGAGGTAAACACCATAATTGATCTTTTGATAATCGTCTCACAAGGAAAAACACCCGAGCACATCTTCTCTCGCTAGTGAACAAACTCGTTTGCTATTTAATTGCTTTCTCTTAGCTTGCTCGTTTATTGTTTATCTTTGTTTGATTGTGGAATATTGCTTGTTTTAAGTTTCAAAATCATGTCACACTATAATCATGCGATAACATATAGCAATTGGGCTATATTCCACATCTAGTCCTGTGGATCGATATTTAACCGGGCACGAAACGACCCTCTTATACTTGAGAGGTTAGTGTGTTGCAAAATACGTGTCAATGCTTGATTCTGGTTGTTCCTTTCATATGTGTCCAATAGAGCATTGGTTTGTAGATTTGAAACTCTATGATGGAGGTCTTGTGTTATTGGGAAATGATGAAAGCTGTCAAGTTAAGGGTAGTGGATCTGTCAAAATCAGGATATTTGATGGGAAGATAAGAATATTGACAGATGTGAGATTTGTGCCTGATCTCAAGAGAAATCTGATTTCACTAGGCTCACTTAATGCACTTGGGTATGAATTCAACACAAATAGAGGTTTCATACAAGTCACTAAGTCTAACAGAGTAGTGATGAAGGGAGAAAAGACAAATAGACTATATACTCTAGTAGGGGAAACTGTTGTTGGTGTCTCAGATGCAACTGCTAGTAAAGATATTACAACTTTGTGGCATAAGAGACTTGCTCACATTGGTGAAAAGGGCCTGCAAGAGTTGACAAAGAAATGTGTGTTTTCTGGAAATAGTCTATCAAAGTTGGAGTTCTATGAACAGTGTGTATTTGGGAAGTCAAAGAAGAAATCATTTCCAAAAGACATGCATTCCACTGCTGAGAAGTTTGATTATGTTCACTCTGATATTTGGGGACCATCTAGAGTAGAAACTCATGGTGGAGGCAGATATTTTATGACCATTATTGATGATTTTTCAAGAAAGGTCTGGGTGTTCATTTTGAAGCTGAAAAGTGATGCATTTGGAAAGTTTAAGGAATGGCTTGCTGAGTATGAAAATAAGCTTGGGAAGAAGCTTAAACACTTAAGAACAGACAACGGCCTGGAGTATCTCTCTGAAGAGTTTCAGATTTTCTGCAGAGAGAAATGGATCACAAGGCACAGAACAGTTCCCTTGAATCCCCAACAAAATGGAGTTGCTGAGAGGATGAATAGAACACTACTTGAGAGAGTGAGGTGTATGCTCTCTGATGCAAAACTTCCAATAATTTTCTGGGGAGAAGCTGTAAACACAGCAAGCTATCTGATAAACAAATCTCCATCCACTGCTATTGGGATGAAGACACCTGATGAAGTCTGGTATGGAAGGATCTCTGATTACTCAAAACTGAGAGTGTTTGGATGTACTGCTTATGCACACATCAGACAGGACAAACTGGAACCTAGAGCTCTGAAATGCATCTTTGTGGGCTATCCTAAGGGTGTTAAGGGATAAAGATTATGGTGCTTACAGCCTGGGAATCAGAAATGCATAGTGAGCAGAGATGTGACATTTCATGAAGAACAGATGGGATATAAACATCAGGGAAGTACTCAGGATATTGATGGAAACATTGCTGAAGAGAACACTCCACTTCAGGTGGAGATATCAGACAGAGATGAAGAAGAAAGGGTCACTGATGAACCACCTGCAGAAGGTGAAAATGATGATGATGGTGCACATATGGATGATCAAGCTGATAATCTGAATGATTACAGATTAGCAAGAGATAGAGTGAGAAGAACCATAACACCCCCAGCTAGATTTGCTCATGCTGATCTAGTTTCATATGCCTTGGTCACTGCAGAAAATGTAGAGTATCAGGAACCAAAAGACTACAAAGAAGTTATATCCAGTAATGACAGAAGTAAGTGGATATTGGCTATGCAAGAAGAGTTACAGTCTTTAGAGAAGAATTGTACTTGAAAACTTGTAGAGAAACCTAAGAATCAGAAGATGGTCAGTTGCAGATGGATCTTCAAGAGGAAAATTGAAGTGGGGGTCACAGAACAAGTCAGATACAAGGCTAGATTGGTAGCAAGAGGGTTTACACAGAGGGAAGGGATATATTACAATGAAGTATTCTCACCAGTTGTGAAACATTGCTCCATAAGGCTCTTATTGGCAAAGGTTGTTCAAGATGACTTGGAACGTCAACAGTTAGATGTCAAGACAACATTCTTACATGGAGAACTTGAAGAAACCATTTACATGATACAACCAGAAGGTTTTATTTCTCATGGGAACGAGAATAAGGTATGTCTATTGAAGAAACCTCTATATGGTTTGAAGCAAAGTCCTAGACAATGGTATAAGAAGTTTGACAGTTTTATTATATCTATTGGATTCTCAAGATGCCCCTATGATAATTGTGTTTACTTATAGAAAAGAAATGGATCTATTATCACCTATCTTCTGTTGTATGTTGATGATATGTTGCTGGCAAGTAAGAGCACAGCTAGGATTCAGATTATTAAGGGAAAACTCAGCAAAGCCTCTAAGATGAAAGATTTAGGTGAGGCAAAGAGGATTCTGGGAATGGATATTATCAGGAATAAAGCTGCAGGGAAACTTGTTTTGACTCAAGTTGGGTATGTTCAGAAGGTTCTTAAGAGATTTTACATGTATCAAGCAAAATCAGTGAATACACCTATTAGTCAACATTTTAAGTTGTCAAAAGATCAGTCTCCATCTTGTGAAAATGAAAGAATGCAGATGAACAGTGTGCCTTATGCAAATGGAGTTGGAAGTTTAATGTATACTATGGTTTGTAGCAGGCCTGATCTTGCTTATGCAATGAGCATGGTAAGTAGATTCATGGCTGATCCAGGAAGAACTCATTGGGAAGCTTTAAAGTGGGTATTTAGATATGTTAGTGGGACAGCAAAGTCAGACTTATTGTTTGAGAAAATTGAGAAGCAGACAGAACCTCCACAAAGCTTTGTTGATGCTGATTTTGCAGGAAGTATTGATACAAGAAAGTCTCTATCAGGTTACATATTCACACTTTATGGTACAACAGTGAGTTTGAGGTCCATATTACAACACCAGTGGTGGCATTATCTACAACTGAGGCTGAATATATTGCAGTCACAGAAGCAGTGAAAGAGGCTACATGGTTAAAGGGAATTCTGCAGGATTTTGGGATTGGTCAGAAGAGTGTTACTATCTTATGTGATAATCAAAGTACCATTCATCTAGTGAAACATCAAGTCTTTCATGAGAGGGTGAAGCACATTAGTGTTAAGTTCCATTTTGTAAGAGACATGGTGGAGAAGGGTACTGTGAAAATCAGTAAGGTGAAAACTGAGGACAATGCAGCAGATATGCTCACAAAAGTGTTGCCTGGGAGTAAATTCAAGTATTGCTCTGAACTGGTGAAGCTTGGACAGTGTGAGATTGATTAATGAAGCTGTGAAGGTTGGAGATGATGAACACTTGGAGTTCTAAACACTTGAGGTGGAGAATTGTGAGAGTCAAGTGATGTAGAAGTAAATCCTGAGCAGAAGTGAAATTGTCCTGAATCAAATCATCCTGGAGGAAAAATCATCCTGAATAGGTTTGTTCAGATCGGCCTGAATGTCAGTTGCTCTACTGATCCTGATCTTCAGGAAATCTGTGTTCAACTCAGGAAGGAAAGTTCGGGGGAATTTTTCAGACTGAAAGCTCAGAGGGAAAGTCGCGCATGCTGAAGCGGTTATTCTGTTAGAACGGTTTTCAAATCTGTTAGAGGTTTACTACTATAAATTACGGGTTTTGTCAATCATCTTCATAACAAGAGAGAGTTAATTCTGGAGAGTTCATATCAATTGAGAGAAGTTAAAAGTTCTATAAGGATTCCATAAGATCGTTTCTAAATCTCGATCGATTGAGGGTTGTAACTGTTCTGGATCGTTCATTGTTGATAGTGAAAGAGTGCTCTGATCCCGTGGATGTAGGTTTTACAACCGAACCACGTAAATCGTTGTTTGTGTTCTTGTTTTACGAATTACGATTTCATTCGTTCTTGTGTGTTTCGTTTTCTGAGCTTTGAATCTTGCTACTCAATTCGATATTGATTAACAATATTATCATATATTTATAAATTCTAAAATATATTGTCCAACATTTTCAAATTCGAAAATTATTTTCCTTAAAACATAACTCTCAATTTAGTGTCCGAAAAAAATGAATGTATCTGTATTATTTTCTCCATCATCATTATACAATATACATGAGTGCGTTTATATCATTCTTTTCCTTGCACCAACTTTGAATTTGAAAAATATTTCTAGAAGAAATGGTACAGTAGAAAAAAAAATGTTTCATTGGATATATTTTTTAATTATCTTTTGTGGGATATAGATGGAGAGTATATACTAATTTCTTTATGTATTATTGTACTTAAAAAAGTACCCGGAGGCATCTTATGCGTTGTAATCAAACAATAACGTAGAGTTTAATTGGTATTTCTTTATGCAGTCATAGTATTATTATAAAAGCAACATTTTTTATGATTGTATTTGATAAGTCTGCAGGTTTTCTTTCGGGGTTTGAAGTCAAACAATCATCCTTATGTATGCATAGTACTATTATTTAAAAAAAAAATGCGTTCTTGAATGTTAGAAGTCAAATAGGAATCTAGAAATCGCTACATATTTTATGTTTCGATTGTACTATGATAAAAAATTTACGAATTGTATTAGAAAAATCTACTGGTAATCTCAGACTTTAAAGTCAAAACATAAATTCAGAAACACTATTATCTATTTTCTGAGCGATTCCTATAGTTTCTATGACTATTTCATTTTTACCCTCAACATAAATATATTTTACAGCTTTTTATCAACACTGAGCCTCTTTCCTGACATAGGAATCCACAAATATACGAAAATGGCGAAAATCCACAAATATATCTAGGCTTTTCTATTTTCCCCCTCCCCCATTTCATTGTTCTTTTTCCCGTTTGCCATAATTTAGCAATTTTTTTTTTCTCATTTGATATAATTTCTAACTTAACTTGTGATGTTTATATATTTAATTAAATAATTATCGAAATTCTTTAAATATATTTATCATACTTTACTTAGTATTCATTCATTTTTACGTTCATTTTCAGTTTTAAAATGCAATTTTTATAAATAACTCTAATAATTATATGATTCACCGGAAAATAATAAATTATCTGCTAGACTTTTTATAATTCATCCTTAAATATTCTCTCATATTTGCACATCGAGTGGGTCTCCTGTGCACGAAGTGCGCACTGTGCACTCGGATATAGGAGTGACCCATTAAAAAAATGAGACCTTGTCATTAGGTGAAAAGGAGGATCCACAATAAAAAAAAAGGTAGAAAAAAGTGAGAAATAAGTGGCCCAGAAAGTCATGTCTGCGAAATGTATATGAGACATTGTCTTGCACATCTGTCACTAATAAATTGATAGTCGTTCAAGAGTCCATAAATACCAGAGAAACATTTCTTGGGCCAAGTAACAAAATAAAGTAGTTAAAGGTTAAACAGGCCTTAGGCCCAGTATTAAAAATGAGGCCCACATTTGAAAGACGAGAACAAACAAATTACTTGTTTCTTTCAGATTTGTTCATAATTTGATTTCTCTTATTCTTTTGCATTGGACCCAGGATACAAACCCCCTTATATATACCATGCCAATCTAAAATCTTCCAAAATTTCATTCTTTGCATTTACAACTCATGAATAAATCAACTCAAGATGCCCCTCATGGGCATAAAATAACCCAATATGTATACACTAAAACCAACTTATAAAAAACACTCCAATTATAGCTGAAGCCAAAAATCTACTCAAACACTGTCAAAAAAAGAAAAAAGAGCTACTCAAACTCGAATATATCTAAAACTCCCATGGAGAAAACAAACAACTCTTACTCAAACAAAGCCTTAGCGTCATACAAAGGGATAATCTACTCTTTTCACAAACATGGAAACAAGAAAAATATCCAAAAACCAAATAAAATTTGTAAATATACACAAAATGCACTGTAAGATGCATCCAGACTGTCACGTGGTCTATTCCCACCTCTATCGTCCGTCCATGACAGTTAGAGTGAGCTCATTAGTAGAGTATCCACCTTGGTGTCTCGACTCGTTCCATTTCTCCGCAAAGCCCGGTTGCTCCGGTGCTGGAAGGTCCACGATCTCGTGGCTCAGCATTGACACAACTGTCTGAATGGTGGGTCTATATCTAGGAAATTCTTGAACACACAACAGTGCTATCTGAATGCATCTTTCCACCTCGCTCTTAAACTCGGAATTCGCTATCCTTTCATCCACAAAATCAAAACCATTCTTCTCACTCCACAACTTCCAGGCCTGAAATTTGACAAAGCAATAAACATCAATATTCATTCCGATGAAGAAATTATGACTAGTGAGGGGAAGGACGTACACATCCTAAAAGGCCCAAAGACCATTCATTATTGTAGTAATGCATGTTCTTTTTTCCTTTTACTATCTCCAACACCAGAACGCCAAAACTATAGACATCAGACTTCTCGGAGAATCTGCCTTCCGTTGCGTATTCTGGCGCCATGTATCCACTGCAAAACCATCATGCATATTCGCATTAAATCAGCATGCCAATTGAGAACATGTTATTAATTGGCTGTATATCTTAAATTCAAGATTCACTTACTATGTTCCTACAACTCTTGCAGTTTTGCCATGATCTTCATTGCCTCCAAATATCCTGGCCATGCCAAAATCGGAGATTTTCGGGTTCCAATCTTCATCCAACAGTACATTACTAGGCTTGAGGTCTCGGTGAATTATAGTAAGTCTAGAGTCCTTGTGAAGATAAAGGATGCCCCTGCCAATGCCCTCGATTATGCTGAAACGTCTCGTCCAATCCAACACATTTATGGATGAAAGTCTAGAATCTACAAAAATTAACCGAATAATAAATACTAGTACAAATTACATGTAGAGCGCCAAACGGCTTGTGCTTTGATTTTGACTTACCAAATAGACATGTTTCCAAGCTTTTATTTACCATGTACTCATAAATCAGCATTTTCTCTTCTTTTTCGACACAGCAGCCCAGCAATCTGACCAGATTCCTATGTTGGAGTTTGGAAATCACAATCACTTCATTCATGAATTCTTGCGTTCCTTGTCTAGAAGCTTCCGAAAGTCTCTTGACAGCGATTTCTTCTCCATCAACCAGAGTTCCCTGTAAAAAATACCGCCAAAATAATGAAAGAATCATGTTATCATCTCTTGTTATACAAGAAAACATGGGTTACAAAGTAAGAAAGATATCATACTACCTTGTAAACAGGACCAAAACCACCCCTCCCAAGAAGATTGCTTTCATGAAATTGATCAGTTGCATTTGCAAGTGTCTTAAAATTGAAAAATGGCACCTGATCAATATCAACTCTCTCCGATTCATCTTTGAGCAGAACTGCATCCGAATCGTATGAATTTTTTTGCCCCGGATTAACAACATTCTTGTGTTTTGTTTTTTCCCCTGATTTGACAAAGATTATGTATGTAAGCATGAGCTGAATATACAAAGAATTCGTTCATTGGCCAATCATTCTTACCTTTTCTTTTCACTATCAGACACCAAGCAATGGCCGCCAAAACGGATACGGAAACAAAAACAACTACTGGAATTATGATATAAAGCTTTCTGTCCTTGGAGTCATCTGAAAGAAACAGAAGTTTAACTTTCAATTATAGAGCTACGATATAAGAATTCATAAAAAAATCGAGTTTGTGAAGAGAAATACCCAAATCTGAAACAGAGAGACGAATGTAAAGATCAACACCAACAGTATTAAACTCCTGAGAATCAATCAAACTATCACTCCAAAACATACACCCGATGTTCGGTTCATGAGCATAAGCTACGCAAGAACAGTTCCCCAAACATCTATCCCGACAATCCTCTTCCTGCCTCCAACGGAACTGCACAGCAAAATCCGGAACTTTCATAAACGGCAGCCTAAAAAATCCATCCCCGTCTCCTCCTTCACCTCTACTACACTGCAACTGATTCTTCCTCCGACAACCGCCGCTCCAATTCCCCCTCCCCCATTCATCCTTATCCACGGGCTCGAACCCCCTCATACAAGAACAAATAGGCGAATCCTGCGCATTGCAGCTCCCGAATGGCCCACATTTCCCATAAAAGTCGCAGTCGTTTTTAGGGGCCCACCACGACGTGATCCAGCTCCTCTTCTGCTGATTCCAGAGCATCTGCACCAGGTGTCCCGTGGAATTGAGGCACATTTTCATCAGGTTCTTTCCCTCGGGTGCGGTGAAGTAGTAAGTGCCATTGTGATCATCCTCCACGACGAACTGATACAAGTACGAGTCGAACATGGACTGTATCCCGATAAAAAACAGGCCGTTCCACTGGCCGCTCCTCCAGAAGGGACGGCCGTTCTCCCTGGTGTAGTATTGCAGGATGGGGGAGACTTCGATATCCCCCGTGTAGCTTCCAACTGCAGGGTCAGTGGCGTTTTTCCATGAATTCGTGTGCACCTTCTTGCCTGTTTTTGTGTTTTCACTCACTCTCATAGTCGGAAGGAAACAAGTTGGGACCGAGAAGGAGTCCCATATCGTGGCTCCTGTCGCGTCGTCGCGGAGGATTAGATTTCCGGAGTTCTGAATTTGGAGAGTGGTGTTGGTGGGAGAAGTGGTGGCATTGGTGGACCAGACCGTTTGGTTTTTTCCATTGATGAGGACAAGATTTCTGTCTCTGGATATGGTTACGGAGCTGGAGGAATCGGTGAGGGGCGTGTCCCTGTTGGCGACCCATACGACGGTTTCTTCAGAGAAGGCGTAGAAGACGCCTAAGTAGCGGTTGCTGGTGTTTTGTGGGGTGAAGAATCCCAGTTTGAAGACCTGGTTTTGGGATACTATTGTATCTGGATCTTTGAGTATTGAAGTGGATGTTATGGTGTCTGTTTCTAAGCTGAAACATATAAAAGGAAGGGAAGTAAGTAAGATGAGGAATAGATGAATTAGGAAGTTTGTATTCATCATTTAGAACAGAACAGGGGTGTCAATTGGTTTTGTGGTTTTTTGGGTGGTTAAGAAGTTGCTATTGTTTGAACTTAAGGAATGGAGGGGGGTTTACTCTTTATTTATTAGTAGATGGATGCATCCCATATCCTGTGTTATTTTATGGGTAATAATTAATCCTTCAAGTCACATGAATAATTTATTGTTGGCCATACTTGACTCGGCGTCACTGTCTGCTCATTTTTCCTCCATTATGACTTTGGCTATTTATTCGAGTCTACGGGTCGTGCCTATTTTCAAAAGGAAGAATTCAAGCGAATGATACCATAACGAAAATGTCGACTTTACTTTTTATTTAAAAAAAATTCCAATTGCCAGGGCAGGTGATCCGGAACAAACGTTCAAGTGTTTGACGAAATTATTTATTCATTTGATTGAGATTAGTACAACAGTATACGGTTCTTGAACTTAATTCTAATGCCTCTGATTAGAAATATGATTATCTTAAATTAATAGAAATATTTGTAGGGTGTGATAAAAGGGTAGTTAGTATCAATTGCCGTCCTAAAATTAAGGTGGATCCAATATATATCTTCTTATTTTTCTTTTCCTTTGATCAATTTTAGCAGTAAGTGTTGAATTTGAGTGTAGACTGACTAGTTAATTACCAACGTCAGAACGGCTTGACTTTAACCGAGAAAGCGCGTGGGCGTGTAACACAACCTGAAAGACCCAAAGGTCATTCTTTCATGGGTTAAATGCTTTTGGTATGTGTAACATTAATGCGCCGAAACAATAGACATCAGGTTTTGGGAGAATTGACCCTGTTTTGGCTGTTGCGTATTTAGGTAACAATCATATATTCACACAAACATGCCGCCTCAGGAATTTAAAAGCATCGGCAAAAGTCCCATCGCACGAGTGATGTATTAATTCAAATGGTATATTTACTAAATAGGTAAGTGTGATGTGAATAACCCGAGCCTTCTTTTATTGATGTACGGCCCACTGCTAAAAGGTTATTCAAAGGCCCAGGTTATTTCCAACTCCGTTCTTCAATATACGGCCCATTAATTAAAAGCCCCATCATTCTTGAACACAAACTGACACCGCTTTCTTCGCTAAATATAGAGGTAATTGGCTTTGTTAATTTTGTTTTACGTTTGATATAGACTCTATAGGGAGGGCTTTGAACCACAAGATGTACATTTATGATTTATAGGCTGTGATTGAAACCAACCTTATATGTACCATGCTATTATGCTACATATCATATGGGCATACATCCCTAAATGCAATCTGAAATCTTACAGATTTACAACTCATGAATAAAGTGGAAAGATATAAGTTTTTGGACATAAATAACCCAATGCTCACAATACTTACCAACTCTACATAACAACATCCATTATAGAATATGGTTTTCAATAGGACAATACATAACAACATCCATTATAGAATATGGTTTTCAATAGGACAACAAACTCCAATTACAGCTAGAGCCAGAAATCTTCTCAAACTCCCAAAAATGGGGAGAAAACAACCTTAACGGAGGAAAGAAACAACTCTAGCTCAAGAGAAAACCTTGTTTCTCATACAAGGGAGAAATCTACCCATTAAAGGGGGAAAACAACAATAAAAATATACAAAAACCAAATACACTAGTAAATAAATAATAAAAGTCTTCCCCTGTGAGATGCATCCAGACTGTCACGCGGTCTATCCCCACCTCTATCGTCCGTCCATGACAGTTAGAGTGAGCTCATTAGTAGAGTATCCACCTTGGTGTCTCGACTCGTTCCACTTCTCCGCAAAGCCCGGTTGCTCCGGTGCTGGAAGGTCCACGATTTCGTGGCTGAGCATTGACACAACAGTTTGAATGGTGGGTCTATCTTTAGGAAATTCTTGGACGCACAGCAGTGCAATCTGAATGCATCTTTCCATCTCTGTCTTAAAGTTTGCATTTGCTATCCTTTCATCCACAAAAGCAAAACCATTCTTCTCACTCCACAATTTCCAAGCCTGAAATTTGATGAAGCAACATTATACATATATTCTGATGAAGGAATAATGACATAGGAGATATATGAAGAAAGTGAGTGTACCCATCCTAAAAGGCCCAAAGACCATTCATGATTGTAGTAATGCGTGTTCTTTTTCCCTTTTACTATCTCTAACACCAGAACCCCAAAACTGTAGACATCAGATTTTTCGGAGAATCTTCCCTCCGTTGCATATTCTGGTGCCATGTACCCACTGCAAAACGATCATATATTTGACTTAAACGTGCCAATTGAGAGGAACCGATTATTTATTGGCTATATCTTAATTCAAGATTCACTTACTATGTTCCAACAACTCTTTTTGTATTGCAATGATCTTCGTTGCATCCAAATATTCTGGCCATGCCAAAATCGGATTTTTGGGCTCCAATCTTCATCCAAGAGTATATTACTAGGCTTGAGGTCTCGGTGAATTATAGTAAGTCTAGAGTCCTTGTGAAGATAAAGGATGCCCCTGCCAATGCCCTCAATGATACTGAAACATTTTGTCCAGTGTAAAATAGTTTGGGATCGAAGTCTAGAATCTATAGAAAGAAACCAAATAATAAATTATCCCAAACTGAAACCACTGCAGAAACTGCTAAAAACATAGAGAAGTGCTTTGATTTTGAACTGACCAAAGAGACAAATATCCAAGCTTTTATTCGGCATGTACTCGTATACCAACATCTTCTCGTCTTTTTCAACACAGCAACCCAGCAATCCCACCAAATTCCTATGCTGAAGTTTGGAAATCACAATCATTTCATTCATGAATTCTTCAACGCCTTGTCCAGAAGCTTCTGAAAGTCTCTTCACAGCAATTTCTTTCCCATCTGCCAAATTTCCCTATCAAGACCACATAAGAAGAAGAAGAAGAAAGAGCCATTACAGTCAGTTCTTGTTATAGAGTGACAGCAAGGTCATGAAAATGAGCGTACACAAGTAAGAAAGTACCTTGTAAACAGGACCAAACCCGCCTCTCCCAAGAAGATTGTTTTCATGAAATCTGTTGGTTGCATTTGCAAGCATCTCAAAAGTGAACAATGCCAATTGTTCAATATTAGCTTTGTTTGATTCATCTCTGAGTAGCATTGCATCTGAATCCGTCGAAAATCTTTGCCCTGGAATAACAACATTTTTGTCTTTCGTTTTCGCCCCTGATAATATGACAAAAGATTATGTGAGATGTTACATTGAGCTCAATAAACTAATACTAACATAGTAATTGGTTCATTGACCACTTTTACCTTTTCTCTTTACAATCAGGCACCAAACAACGAAGGCGAATAAGGATACAGAAACAACACCAACTACTGGAATTATGATATAAAGCTTTCTGTCCTTGGCTGAAGGGGAAAAAAAAATCATATATTCATAAAAATTCTAATTACAACTTTGATTAAGAATTTTAAAAAGATAAGGTTGTAAGTGAAGTACCCAATTCTGAAGCAGAGACACGAATATAAAGATCAACCCCAACAGTAGTGAATTCCTCAGCATCGATCAGACTATCGCTCCAAAGCATACAACCAATATTAGGTTCATGAGCATAAGCCATGCAAGAACAGTTCCCCAAACATCTACTCCGACATTCATCTTCCCTCCAAGGGAACTGTTGAGCAGAATCCGGAACCTTCATAAACGGCAGCCTAAAAAACTCATCTTCTTCTCCTCTTCCTCCAACTCTATCACACTGCAGCACAATTCTCCTGTGGCATCCACCACTCCAATTCCCTCTCCCCCACTCATCTTTATCCACGGGCTCGAACCCTCTCATACAAGAACATATAGGTGAATCCTGCACATTACAGCTTCCAAAGGGCCCGCACCTCCCATAAAAGTCGCATTCATTTTTAGGAGTCCACCATGGTGTGATCCAACTTTTCTTCTGCTGATTCCAAAGAGTTTGCACCAAGTTTCCCGTAGAATTCAGGCACATTTTCTTCACGTACTTTCCCTCAGGCTGCGTGAAGTAGAAAGTGCCATTTTTATCATTCTCCACAATGAACAAATCCAGATACGAGTCGAACATAGACTTTATCCCGATAAAAAACCGCCCGTTCCATTGGCCACTCCTCCAGAAAGGACGCCCGTTCTTCTTGATGTAATATTGCAGGATGCTTAGTGCTTCAATCTCCCCCGTGAAGCTCCCTACTCCAGGGTCGGACGCATTTTTCCACGACGACGTGTGCACCTTCTTCCCTGTTTTCGTGTTGTGGCTCGATCTCATAGTCGGAAGGAAACAGTTTGTCGGGAATGAAAAGGATTCCCATACTGTGGCTCCTGTGGCATTGTCGCGGAGGACCAGATTCCCGGTGTTCTGTATCTGGAGAGATGTGTTTGCGGAGATAGTGGCATTGGTGGACCAGACTGTTTGGTTTCTTGAATTGGTGAGTACCAGATTTCCGTCTTTTGATATGGTTACAGAGCTTGATGAATCGGTGAGGGGCGTCTCCCTGTTGGCGATCCATACGACGGTTTCTTCGGAGAAGGCGTAGAAGACGCCCAAGTAACGGTTTTTAGTGTTGGCAACGGTGAAGAATCCAAACTTGAACACCTGCTTTGAGGAGACTATGGAGTCTGGATCTTTGATTACTAATGTGGACGAAATGGTGTCTGTTTCTAAGCTCAAACATGTAAAAGGAAGAAGCAAAATAACGAAAAGTTGAACGCTTTTCGTAGCCATTCTGAATCACTACAGAATTAACTGCTATCTGTTTGATATGTGCTTATCCAGCTGTACATTTTAAGGAGGGTTGACTCTAAGAAGTATGATCAAAATGAGAAATTCCAGGATTTATTGGGCATGGGTTGAGTAGTTGTCAATGTCATTCTCCTCCATGTGGTATTTAAGTCAACGGTACTGGCCAACTGCCACATTGTCATTTTTAAAATATAAAATTCAGGCTGATAATATAAAGAAAACGACGTCAACGGTACTGGCCAACTGCCACATTGCCATTTTTAAAATATAAAATTCAGGCTGATAATATAAAGAAAACGACTTTTACTTTTTTGCTTGTAAAGGGCGGTTGGAAATTTAAGACATGACAATGTTGGCTGAAGAGAATTATGCTTTTAATTTACTTAAGTTGCGGGAACTGCAGATGCTACAATTCATTCATACAGATCTTCTTGTGCTGATTCAGTATATAAATTACAAGAATTTTGACTTCATATAAAATATTCAATCCATATAGATATGAAAGGGTGGGCTTGGTCCAATCACATTTGTATGAAAATTTAGTCTTTAGATCTAAAAGGTTATCAACTTGAAGGATATAACAGGCATCAGGCAATATTTTCGATCCGACAAATTTAAAAAAAAGACTTGTGCTTTACCATTTCGATGACTGAATTTTTGGCTTTCTCGGAGCAGGAACTGAATTTTCGTATTGTTGTAAAAAAATAAGACCTCAGTCCTCAGCCAATTTTGCAGTCAAAACTGGACGGTATTTTTGTCAATCACATGTGTCTATTTTGCCTCTAAATTTGCTCGAGATCATTTTTTTTAAACAATTTAAAAATTCAATACCACCCTGTAAAAAAGTCAAAAGTTTGGTCCATAAAATACAATTAGTAATAAAAATAAGCCATGTGTATGTAATTTGCCTGATAGTATGGCCATCTGCTGCAATCTCTCTTGTTTCCATTAATTCTTTGCTTTGGGTTTATCTCCTTTCTAGAATATTTGTAGCGCTCCGGACATATCTTTTGAAATCAGGAAATTTTGTCCTAATTGTATAATAGGGTTACAAGTTATCCCTAAAGAAAATAGGGGATACACAAATATCTCAAGTCTATCAACTTGGTATAAACAGGCAATATTGTTTGGTTTCAACCCGTAGCTAATTCACTATTACCTAAAAATCCTCAATTCCCTATTACCTAAAATCCTCAATTCCGGCAGACATCACCTGAATCCGACATGGCGGTGGAGTCGAGTGTGGGGAGAGGTCGATTATTGGGGTAATTGATTTACATGATAACAACCAAAAGAAGACCTATGTACATGTTACAAATCAAATACACTCAAGCCTATACACCCCCTTTCCCTAAAATGCTAAAAGTATAAAATTTTACAAAATTTCCATTCCTTGCATTTACAAGTCGGGGAATAAATCAAGTGAATTAGTGAGGAATAGTATCAGCGGCCATCCACCATGGTGATGGTACAATTATTCAAAGAGCAACTACTCTTTTGAGAAGAAGTTGTTGCTACATCTGAATGGATCGTCCTCGTACTAAATGCAGGCCGTTTTGGGTTAGGAAGGTCTGCAATTTCACTGCTCAGCATTGACAACACAGCTGAAACAGATGGCCTGTCTCTAGGAAGTTCTTGGACACACAATAACCCGATGTGTACGCACCTTATAATCTCTGCCCCATAGCTTGAACTCAATATCCTTTGATCGATCGAAGCAACAACATTATCCTCTGTCCACAATTTCCATACCTGAAATTTCAATATCAAATCAATAGACCCTTTTGGAGAATCTAAATATGTATATGTGGGAACATAATCTTTAAATAGGCAATCAAAATGCAAATGGCTCATAGCAATATACTTTGGGAATAAAATCTATTGACATGGTGGTGGTGGTGCAGATCATAGAATATTCGATTAATAGGTTGAGGATAGCAGAAATGGTAACAGATAAATATTGAACAGATAGGCATTAAAATTGATCGCTGGGGTTTATCTCAAAGTAGATGTGGGTTTAAGTGGACTTACATATCCCATAAGGTTCGGATGGCCATCTTGATGATAGAAACTAGTGTTCCTTCTCCCAGTGGCAATCTCTAGCACTAGAACTCCAAAGCTAAAAACATCTGATTTTTCTGAAAATCGTCCTTCTATTGCATACTCAGGAGCCATATATCCACTGTAAGAAAATCAAATCATCTAGTTATCTTTAACTGATAAGAGCATTGAATGACTAACTCAATTTAAGTTTTATGTCGCCAACAAATACACTTACTATGTCCCAACCACTCTTAAGGTGCTAACATGGTCTTGCTTGGTTCCGTATATTCTGGCCATGCCAAAGTCTGAGATCTTTGGGTTCCAATCATTATCCAGCAATATGTTGCTGGGCTTGAGGTCTCGATGGATTATCTTCAATCTAGAATCCCTGTGAAGATAAAGGAGGCCTCGACAGATTCCTTCAATGATGTTGAAACGCTTTCTCCAATCTAGGATCTCTTGTGATTGATCTAGACAGAATTTATAAAGGAAAACAAACTACATATTAAATAACATGCTTACTGAAATAGGATATATGACATTGATAGAACAGAATAGAACAGAACAGATCTTGAACTTACTGAATAGGACAACGTCCAAGCTTTTATTAGGCATGTATTCATATATCAACATCATCTCTTTACTCTCCACACAGCACCCAAGTAATCTAACAAGATTCCTATGTTGGAGTTTAGTGATTAGGACCACTTCATTCATAAATTCTTGCATCCCTTGTCCAGATGCCTGCGCAAGCCTCTTCACCGCGATTTCTCTTCCATTCGCCAATTTTCCCTAGATTAGAATTGCAGCAGTTTTAGAACTTCATACTCAACGAGAATGAATAAGAATGATGAGAGACTACCTTATACACAGGGCCAAAACCACCCTTCCCAAGCATGTTAGGTTCGGAGAAATTGTTGGTTGCATTTGCAAGCGTCTCTAATTTAAACAGTGGAAAGTCTTGAATATTAACTTGACTTAGAGCATGCTGAATAGAGGTATCAACTGGGCCTGATTCATTCGTTTCCACAAGTTCTCTTGTTTTCCTTCTACCTAATTCACGAGGAAACCCAATTACTAAGCAAAAGGTGCAAAATCAAATACCTAAATCAAGAAATTGATTACAGAAAAGGTATTACCTCTGAGCCATCTCAAAGAAAAATAAGTGCAAATTGTTAGGATAAGAAAGGCGCCAACAACAACAGAAACAGCCACCGGAATTATTTTGATCTTCTTAGAGTCTTTCTTTTGAGCCGCAACTAACCAACAAAAAGTAAAGGAACATGCGATTTACTCACTCACAAATCACAATTCACAACCCTTATTTTCTGTTTGTAAATACCCACCAAAACAATAGAAACACAAATTCAAGTAAAAAAAAATACCTAATTCAGAATTCGAGATTCGAATGTGAATATTTGAGCCAGAGCCAGAGCCAGTCGGAATTTTCTGGATGTTGGTTAAATTCCCACTCCATAGCATACAGCCAGAATCGGCTTGAAACCCATACGCTAAGCACGAACAATTTCTAAAGCATCGATTTCCACACTGAATCTCATCGATTTCAAATGAGCGCTCTGAAGAGCCCGTGTACATCATAATCTCAAGCGTCAGAAACCCATCGTTGCTTCTACTCCCGTTTTTCCCAGCTTGTGAGCAATTCAAAGGAACTTTCCTCAAGCACCCTCTGCTCCAATTCCCCGACGCCCATTCCTGGCTATTAAGCGGGTAAAACCCTAGCAAACACCTACAAATTGGGGATTGTTGTGGGT
Source organism: Stenogyne calaminthoides (assembly GCA_037126765.1). Classification (NCBI taxonomy): domain Eukaryota; kingdom Viridiplantae; phylum Streptophyta; class Magnoliopsida; order Lamiales; family Lamiaceae; genus Stenogyne; species Stenogyne calaminthoides. Next base: position 7,529,602 of record JBBCBC010000037.1, on the reverse strand, counting down.
CGCAGATCCCAAATGGGCCACACTCGCCAGAAGTTTCGCAGAGATTATAGCTCTGTGCGACGCAAAATTTGGGGCTAAAGAAACAGAGGAAAATGGCAGTAGCAGTAAACAGAAGAAGGGAGTTCAGATTTCGCGACTGATAATATGCACCAGTTCCATCCATGCTCCTTCTACAAGACAGCTCTCTCTAATATTCATATTTCATTTCATAGTAGTATTTCATATATACGGCTGTGAATGTGATGTAATCCACCATACTGTATTTAATATCTATAATTATCTTTCATCTATTTAATGTGTGTACATTTCAAATACGTCGCTCTTATTTTCTTTTTTACTTTTTTCGAAGATAAATACACATTTCAAATGAACTTTCTAATTGATTAAATTAGACACCGTACAGTACACGCATTTAGAATTTTGCTTAAAAAGGTCAAACACTCAAAGGACAAAAAAAATTAAATTGTTTTGAAACTCTAGAACTGCTTTATAAATAATTTTTTTAATTATTGGATATAATTTTATTTAGAAAAAATATGATTTTAGATCTTAAATTGAGTTGGCGAACCGCAAACACCCTACCTGTATAATTTTATTTATTTATTTATTGTGTAAAATAATATAATTATATCATAAAAGTTATGTAATACTCCCTCCATCCCACAATAATGTGCACAATTTTTTTTTTTTTGTTCCAAGATAACGTGCATATTTCCTAAAATGTCAAAACACTCAAAAATTACACACTCACAATATCATTATAATTTATTTAAATAATATCAATAAAACAAGTTCTCTTAGTTTTTCCATGCCGGGGAAAATGTGCATGTTATCCCGGGATGGAGGTAGTATAATATATTCAAGTAATATAGTATATTATAAAATTATAGAATATTTTTTATTATATACTCCCTCCGTGCCAACTATCTTTTTTCATATTTACTGTAGTCTCGTGTTTTAGCGATCGAGTTTTTTATATATATCATACTTCTTTTTAAAAGACACTTTATTATTCTAAATACTAATAAACAATTCTCTCGCTAAAATACAATAATAAGAAGGTAGTGTGAAAATTTTAAAAAGAGTTAGAATAAAGGGAGTAATTCTATCAAGGGATGATGCTAATTGCACAAGAGAAGAGTAATTCTATCAAGGGATGGTGCTAATTGCCCAATCTGTAACACGGAAATCGAGTCAACAGCCCACCTTTTGCTGGAAGGTGTTTCGGGTGTTATGCACAATGATACTACGAAGCATTTTCTTAGTTTTTCACGTCTGTTGAGTGGAAAGAAAGGAAGAAATTTTGCGTGTTTATGGATTTGTGTGGTTTGAGTTATTTGGGGAGGGAGGAATAAATTTATATTTGAAAATGAACCTTTTTTTATTGATAAGGTGGTAGAGAAAGTTAAAAGTAGAGTGTGGAATTGGTTCTCTATTTTACTCAAATATCTGTAGTATCCTATTTAGTGTGTGGCTTTCGGAGCCGGTGTTGTTAGGATTAGCGCACACATATAATAATAAAAACACAAGACTTGTTTACCCAGTTCGTCTTGCGACTACATCTGGGGACGATGTCAAGCCAGGATTTTCACTATATTTTTCGGATACTGATTACAAGAAAAAAACATCTATTTATAAAAGATAATCACGCCCTAACCCTAAGCCCATTAGGATCAACTGGGTTGAACAAAATATGGACCCAAAAAAATTCGCCTCGGGGCCGAACCCTCGTCCAACTCACCGGCGAGTTGGATCGCCAATATCGTGCTCGGTATACTGTCAATTCAGGCTTCACACTCCAACATGTGTCTATGTTGAGTCTGTGAAAGTTGTAAATCTGTAATTCTTTTGTCCCGGATACACCTTATATCCAGGACACATCTTTGGAATAAAATAGTGTTATCATATGAACAAAAATGTGTTACTACCTGAACAAAAACACATAATTTTTAATTTTTTTTTATAGTACAAGCGCGAAAAGAAATCTTCAGTCCAAAATTACAGATTAAAGAACAACTTGATGTGTTACTACATGAACAAAAATGTGTTACTATATGAACAAAAACCAGTATAAGCGGGAACAGAAAATCTTCAGTTCACAATTAAATTTAACAGTCCACAATTATAGATTAAAAGATCAGAGTGAGAAGAGTGTATAAAAATCTAAAAGACTGCGTTAAAAAATTAAGAGGAAGAAAAACAGATAGACTTGTAAATTTGTCAGGATGAAAAAATTGTATAAAGGGAGAAGAATATGGAAGAATTTGAATAAGGATGAGAAATAAAGAAAAACAACAAGAGAGGAGAAGAAAAAACCTAGAACCACGCCGCTGCAAAATCCGCTCGCGAGAAAGAAGAGGAAGAAGAGTTTGGAAGCGAGTCTGAAATGGGCTGGAATGAACCCGCGAGAAATAAAAAAACCTTAATTTGGGTATAATTACACATATCACTTGTATGCAATTACATACAAGTTTTTGCGATGACTTATTGCCTTATTAAAAGGAGGTATAGATACTTCGTTATACGGGATGTTATATTATACACAACGATGTAATATATTTTTAAGAAATATTGGAAGATAATAAATGTTAAAAATCGTATTATTCATCCGAATAGTTTAAAAGAAAATATTACTGGGGGATCCCATCCTAATGAAGGTCTACACTGAAGTTTAGTTTATGTCGGCCACTTAATTCAAAAACCTTGCACCAAAAAAAGTAAGTAAAGAAAACAGAGTCCACCATTACTGATGTACAATTTTGTTTTCTTATATATTTTCTCCGTTTTCAGGCGACGACTTGGTGTTTCTAGCGTGGAAAGGAATATCTCCCCCTGGTCCAGTGAACATATGACTTATGAGAAGGAAGTATCTTTCTTAAAAAATCGCGGGTCAGGAGGGGCGAGTCAGGGCTGTGGGCTGGAGCGGGCGTGGGCGCATATATATATATAGAAAAATATTTTTATCAAATATGTGTTGTAGCTTAGTGCTTCAAGTTTGTTGTTAATGTATGTGGTTGCAGGTTCAATTCTTGTTGAACACATAATTTTTAATTTCAAGCGCGAAAAGAAACATAATTTTTAATTTCAAGCGCGAAAAGAAACATAATTTTTAATTTCAAAGCGCGAAAAAAGAATAATTTTGAATTTGTTCTACGTAACAAAAAAAATTTTCTTAATAAAACAAAAAATGTGTTACTACATGAACAAAAACACATAATTTTTAAATTTTTTTACAGTACAAGCGCGAAATGAAATCTTCAGTCCAAAATTACAGATTAAACAAAACAGTGTTATCATATGAACAAAAATATGTTACTACCTGAACAAAAACACATAATTTTTTAAAAAAATTTTACAACGAAAAAGAAATCTTGACCCAAAATTACAGATTAAAAACAATCTTGATGTGTTACTACATAAAAAAAAAGTGTTACCATATGAACAAAAATATGTTCTACATGAACAAAAAAAAAAAAAATCATAATTTTTTAAAAAAAATTATTGATTAAAAGTACAAGCGAAAAGAAAAGTGTATAAAGATCTAAATTGCATTTTTAAAAAATTAAAGGAACAACGTGATAGACCAGAATTTGTCAAGATGAAAAAATTGTATAAAGGGAGAAGAATATGGAAGAATTTGAATAAGGATGAGAAAGAAAGAAAAACAACAAGAGATGAGAAGAAAAAACCTGTAATTCATGTGTCTATGTTGAGTCTGTGAAAGTTGTAAATCTGTAATTCTTTTGTCCCGGATACACCTTATATCCAGGACACATCTTTGGAATAAAAGTCTTTTTTTCCTGATAAAAAAAATATATTTTCAAATGCATTAAATTTATTTGAGTATTAGTATAATAGAAATGTGTAGTTATAAAATGTTATATTTAAATAAATTTATTAAATATACAATTTTTTATAGTAACAAACATACCATTTATTCATACTGAAATATGCATTAACACAAATTACAAATTTTAAAAATATATTTAAATAGCACGACACTCTGAAATTTCAGTGAACATATTGAAAAATATTAAGAAGTGAAGGCGGCGACGTCCTCCCCCTACAATGGTTGGATTTCATCTTTTTTTAATCTCAATCAATAAAATTCCACACCATTTACTTAATATATTTTTTTAATCACTAATTATTTTTTCTAGTTGACTAAGTTCTCAAGGCGATATTTGTTTAGTGTTTTAGAGAGAACTAAACTAATTATACTAAAAAAATGTGTTCGTAGATGTATAATTATTGTAATGGATTTTTTTAAAAATTAATTTTCAAAAACCTCAAACTAAAATTAAATCTAAATTTCAAATTTCAAATTCTAATTCTGAGTTTTAAAGCTCAAAACTAAAAAATATTGTAATATAGATTTTTTAAAGCCTATTTTTAAAATCTCAAACTAAAATTAAATTTAAACTCTAATTTTTAAAGCTTAAAACAAACATCACTCGGAGGAGTTGGCTTTCACCACGCAACCCTCAAGTTTCCCCTGTGGAAACTTCACTAGAAAACTGGGCTCTGGTTAGATAAAGATGTTAGACTTTTTTTATGACTTGAATTTCACTGTTCTAAATTCTTCGTTGGAATTTGTGGAAAGAAATTAATCAACAAATTTCAAATACAAATTGAATTAGGTTAATTTTAGTTGCATGAGGAAAGGATCACAGTCGTAACCTTAAAGGCTTTAATGTATTAGTAAAGAATGCAAATAGTATAATTTTATAGATAAATAATGGACCTTTTTATTTTTCATTCAAAGTTTTTATACAGTATACAGTATACACACGGTAGCGTAACTGTAACAGTTGAACATATCGCTGAACATTCCATTTTGTGTAAATGAGACTATTTTTGGAATCATCATATTTTAAAAGAAAGTATGACTCCAGACTCTATTTGGCAGATCAATATACCTCTTTTATTTTATACATCAAATTAAAAGTTATTTATTAAAATCATCAGATACTGTTGGGTTGATTTTCAAATTTGTCACGGATATTCATAAGTTATTTATTATTTTATTTTTGAGAAAGAATATCTATAAGTTATTTTTCGTAGAATCGTTGTTGGTGACTTGTTCAAAATATTACTGCAGCGATTATGATAATGTATGAATATTCATATAATTTATAATTTATTATGTCTCTGGATATCATGTTCATTAATTGTAGCGTCAAACTCAATTGTATCTTAAAAACAATGAGCGTGGAAGGAATGAAAAAGAAAGGTAAGGGAAGAAAAATGAGAGAATTGACTAATTTATATGGTCGAGAATTCGTCCACCACCCATAATTTATTTCATTTAATCAATATGTCTAGCAAATTATGCTTTCTTAGACAAACGAGTCAAACTATTTGATTACATATAAAATTGATATATAAGAAATGTTATAGAAATAGTTGGAAATTGGAATAATTTGATGTTGATATATTATGAATTTATAAAATAAATCATTTAAAAGAAATAAATGTGACTTGAGTTGGGATTTATGACTCATGAAAGTGATGGTGAGTCGTGAAGCGTGACTGACTTGGAAATTACTCTCCCAGTCCAAATCTTGATTGTCCACTTTCCGTAAATAGTCGTTTTAATTTTATTTGATCATTCTTTAAAAAGGAAATAAAGCAACTTTCAATACTGTTTAATACTCCCTCCATTTTTAATTAGATGTCGTTTTAGCCTTTTGAAATATTTTTAAAATAGATATCGTTTTAGCATTTTTCTCCCATTTATCTCATATTTACCCTTAATATGGTAATTTCAAATTTCAAATTTTCTATAAAAATGTTATGTGTATATTTTTTCAGTTAATAACAATTATTGTTAAGAATATCTAAATAATATTAATTAAGATTAATTTTGAAAAAAAAAGTATTTATGTCTTTATTTTGTCTTAAAAACCCCAGAATGACATCTATTAAAAATGGAGGGAGTGCTATTAATTCTCTCCACCAAACTCACTTTACACCATTTAATACTATTATTTTCCTCCATCAAACCCACTTTATACCATTTAATACTATTATCTCCTATTTTTTTTAATCTACGTATCTATAATAACCGAATAATAAAAAATAGGACGAAAGGAGTACTAGTTATGAATCTTATGATGGGTTGTAAGCAACCAGACGGCCAGACCATATATAACCACATGCGACTGTGCAAAATATAAATTGATCTTAACAAAATATTTCAATTTAATAATATCCCACTTGACCAGACTAAATTCACCAAAGTTCTCGTACAGAAAAATATGTATTTGAATTAAATTATAAATTTGAGCTTTAAATCATAACGAACGTACTTAAAATAAAATTGGGCCATAATTGTTTTATCAAATTCAACCATCCGGAAGTTGGTGGAAATGGAATACAAAAGTAGACTGGTTCCACGAGGTGGCCATGGATTTGGAGAATATTAATCTCGATTATGACCCTGCCGACGTCACAAGAAAATACGGTAATTCTAATAACGTATTTCCAAATCTACAAAATTGCGAACAATTATTTTATTTTTAAAAACTCTTTTCTCACAATAATTAATTAATCCTGTTTAAACAACATATTTTCAGATTAATTTTGAGGAATTCTAAGCTCGTGAATGTAAATGGTTACATGAGTACGATTGTAGCCCTAATTAAAACATTCTTACTAATATTCACCATAATACAAAATTAGCTTTAAAACTATAGTAATTATATATCATACCCAAAAAAATTAAATTCTAAAATCTGCCACTATTCATGGGTTGTGTCATCAACTATACTTTTATGAGTAATACTCATAGAAAACCCCATCAAGTTAGATAGCATGAGTCAATATGTAAGTCTTTTGTAAATCAATTGTTTTGTGTAACAATACACAACAATTAATAGTGATTAAGAAATATTATTTAATAAAAAATAAATTAAACTTTAATTTAAAAGTGCACTTGCATCACACTATCACAGGTATATAGATTGTAACAAAATGCAAAGTTTGTTTATTTTGCACTTAGGAATTAGGAATAATGTACAGGAATACTTTCTTAAGATTATTATAAAAGCGAATACAATGAAAATACTTATTGTGCCAGCCAGCCTCCACGGGTTGACTTGATAGAGTAGATTTTATATTTAAGAGTTTGTCCTTCGGTTTTATATTCGAAACCTATAAAACGCTATTAATTTTTTAAATGGGTCCGTTTAATCAAGAAGTGGACGGTGAATTTCGATCCCCAAAATTAGTTGATAGTCCATGAACTAGATACCGAATTATAAAAAGAAAAATTATTTATTGTCCCATATAAAGATAATTTTAATGGTTTAAATATTAATTTCAAACATTCACGATTATAATAATATTTAAACTGATTAATATAAATGTAGATATGTAAGTACAATTGAGTAAAAGTACAAATGATTTTGTTAAAAATAAGTAAAGCAATATAAAAAAAGGTAATGCAAGTCTTCATGGTTGACGTTGAACGTATATTTTACCGCTTTCCTTTTCGTCTAGACGCGCTAATTGATTTGTTTCAACTTTCAAGTGTAGCTCTCTCCCTTTTAAAAAAAAGTCTAATAAATTTAAGGTAATAATTTATATTAGACAGACTTATAAATGATAATTAATAACATATGATAACTGAATTATAGTATTTCAATTTAATTATATTTTAAATAAAAATGCTGCTCAAATTTTAAAATAAAAATTCTTATGCATTAAATCTTCGATCACAAGACTCATTTTAAATTTGAAAAGAAAAACAAGAAAATTGAGTGAATTCCACAAAAGAAACCGACAGATCCAAATTTTCGAAGGCCACGGACGTAGGTTTTGTGGAACTATAGTAATATTCATGACTTGCTCGAACGTCCCAACCCGTTGTTTTAGGTAAAGTATAGTGTGAACAAGTTTTTACGGTTTTTACGGTGAGTGAAACTTATATTCTTTGAAGTGTGTGACTTTATTTTTTAAAGTGTGTGTTTTTTTTATTATAAAGAGTATTACTCATAAAAGTGAAAGGAGTGACTTATATTATAGCAAAGAGTGTCGTAGTAATAACTGAAGTGTGTGACTTATATTACTAAAGTGTATGTCTGTAAAAAAAAATACCAGTTTCACGGTGAACAAGTTTCACAGTATACCAACTCGTTATTTTATTCTTATGCATTTTATATCCTATTAAAGTTATTTTAATTATTATTAATGTCCATTAAGTTCTTCAGAGTGCAAATGTATCTCTTCTTCCTGTAATACCATATATGATGAATTCTTACATTAAGTTCTTCAGAGTGCAAATGTATCTCTTCTTCCTGTAATACCATATATGATGAATTCCTACATTATGTTACTCTCATAGTACTGGACTAGATTTTGGAAGTTATTATTGATTGAGAGTATATTCTACAAAACTCAATTCACAATATTATTCATAATTTTCAAAAAGAAAGATATCTACATAATTCTAGAGAATACAAATTACGATCATAATATTTCGTTTTTGACATTTTATAATTTATTGGTGAAATTAAGGATAAGTGAACAATGAAAATTTTATTATTTATTAATTATTTCTCTTTAACCATTTCCCTTAATGAAGATAAGTTCAAAATTATGAAAAATTTAAAAATACAAATAAGGTAAAGTGGACAAAATTGGTGAAAATAATATTTAAAACATCAATAGCTAAATATATAAATATTACCCAAAAATATCAAATTAAAAAAAAAAACAAAAAAAACTGAGGAGTACAATTTATTGTTAATATATGAATACATGGGCTACCTAGAGGCTTCGGCCTGTAGCGTCGGCGCGCCGCCAATTATGGAAGAAACAAGGTCGAACATAACGGGGGAAATTACCTGCAGGCTGCAAGACGACCAACTTTCGTCTTCTTCTGTCAGCGCCGGGCAATGCCGAATATACCCTTGGTTTTATAATTTAAATAAGCTCTTACACAATATAACACCCCCATCTCTCTCTTGCGCAATATATGGACTATGGTTATGACTTATGATATAGGCTAAGCTTTATATTGGTTTACATGGTAAACATATTATTTAAATATATGGACTTACACCAGGCGTTTGGAAGTAGAAAGTGCCAGAGTGGTCATCCACCGCGTTAAACGAATCCAGGTATGAAACGTACATAGGTAATTACTAAGGGCTCGCTTGGTATGACTTGTGAAGGGTAATGGTAATGGGCATCATTGAGGGTCAATCACTAAGAGTTATTAATTACATTGTTATTGCTTGGTTAGAACATCATTAATGTATATCATGTGAGGTGAATTGATCCGGCTTGCCCTATATAAAGACCTGCAAATCAACTTTACATAACATAAGGAAAAGAAAAAAAAGAAAAGAAAAATAATCAGTGGTTTAGCTCACCTGGCCATTGAGCTTCTCATTTAAATGGGAGGCCCGGGTTCGATTCCCTCTGGGAACAAATTGAAGTTATGGGAGTTATAAGGTGAATTGACAATTTCGAAGAGTATTTGAGTGTTTGGTGTACTAACTACTAATTTTGTCCGATAAAAAAAAAAGAAAAGAAAAATATCGAGTAATTAAATAAAGGAGGTTGAAGATGTCAATGAAGAGTTATATCCAGGAATGCTAGTACCATACGAAGGATACAACAAATTGAAGTTATGGGAGTTATAAGGTGAATTGACAATTTCGTAAAGTATTTGGGTGCTTGGTGTACTACTACTAATTTTGTGCGATAAAAAAAAAGAAAAGAAAAATATCGAGTAATTAAATAAAGGAGGTTGAAGATGTCGATGAAGAGTTATATCCAGGAATGCTAGTACCATACGAAGGATACAACTCTTCATTGACATCTTCAACCCTCCGTCATTTAATTATTCAAGATTTTCCTTTTCCTTTTTTCTCTTTTCTTTGGTATATATGTTATGAGAGCCACTATTCCACCATAAAATCCTCCATTCACATTCCATCTACTAAACACATCCCAATTAAATTTATCAAATAATCTATATTACTAATCACACCCCATTTTATTACTATTTTATCCCTCTCCCTCAAAACATAAAATTAGATTTTCTCTTCTTCCCTTGTACAACAGTTATCTCTTCTAAAAAAAAAAAAAAAGAAACCACTTGTTTCACCATGGACGGATTTTAAAGGCACAGCTGAAGAAGTTTCTACATTTTAATCTGGAAGATAAATTTTTTAGAATTTATATTTATGTTTATTTTCTTTAATTTTTTACGCTGGTTTGTTTCAGAAAGTCTTGGGGTAGAATATTGGATTACTACTGATCTTGGATACAATCTAGGGATTTTCTGCGCAATGGGTTCTCCTTGTATGTATGATGTATCATATGAGACTGGAAATTAATTTCAAGAATTGACTATTTTTTACAATAAATGATGAATCTTCTCACGCAGCTCTCTTGCTTTAGTACCAAACTGCATGGAATATGAACAAATTAAATTTTGATTTGCCTTTGATTTTCAAGTTGATTCCATAATCAACCTAGATCAGTAAAAATATATAATTGTGGGGTTCCTTAAGTGATGCTGTGTTGGTAGGGATTTAGCATCATCTAAAAAAGGATATATGAATTAATGATACATATATATAAAGTTTGATTTTATATTTATTTATATGAGGTTATCATAGTACATTTATGTATGTCTATTTTTGTCTTAAAAATTATGGGGTGTGAATTGTTAGGATTAAAGCAGCAATTATGGAGAAAATAATAGAAACAAGAATTAAGGAACACAAATTTGATTTCCCAGTTCGTCAGGAATGACTACGTCTGGGGGCACTACCAAGCCAAGAGATCTACTATATTTTTTTGGTGATGTACAAATACAATGAGTCAAAAGTGTTTAAATATGAGACTTGGGCCAAAACCCTAAAATTGCCCGCCTGACAGAAATCCCGAACCGCTCGACCTCGTCACTTGGTCGAGCGGATGTGCACGAGCTCACCTTGGTCGAAATATTGGCGCTATTTGGAAAGGGGGCGATCGTCAGCAGACATGCTCTTCCACGAGCACTGGTCGAGCGCCTTCCTTGCTCTGAATCCCGTTTCGATCAGGCTCCAACAATCCCAACAATCTCCTCCCGAGACCGACTCAATCAGAACTTGTCTCCTCCGTTTCAACGGTCTCTCTCCGGGTAGTAGTGTCAGGCCTTCATCTCAGTTTCCAAGGCCAGTTGAAGTCATGCATAACTTCAACTTCTCTAAGGTCACAATCTTAGTTAACATGTCAGCAGGATTCTCACTTCCTCGGATCTTCATCAGTTGTAAGATCTTGTTCTCAATGAGGTAATGTATGTAATGATACCTTAACCCAATACGCTTCGTCCTCGAGTGAAAGGCCGGATTCTTTGCCAAGTGAATAGCACTCTGACTGTCACTATACAGAATACTATCCTTTTGCTCCTTCCCCAACTCACACGAGAGATTCTGCAACCAAACCATCTCCTTGCTAGCCTCAGTAACTGCAACGTACTCTGCTTCTGCAGTGGACTGAGCTACGATCTTCTGCAACTTAGAAGCCCAAGAAATTGTTGTACCACCAAAAGTAAACACATACTCGGTTGTACTCCTCCTTTTGTCAAGATCACTGGATGTCAAGTATGCATCAACATATCCTATCAATTCAACACTTTTGCCCACAAAGCACAAAGCTTGTTCAGTAGTACCTCTCAAGTACTTAAGGATCCACTTCACCGCCTCCCAATGATGCTTGCCCGGATTACCCATAAACCGGCTAACCACTCCCACTGCATGTGCAATATCAGGTCTTGTACACACCATAGCATACATCAAACTGTCAATTGCCAAAGCATACGGGGTGTTTTGCATGTAGGCTCGCTCCTCATCGCTGCTAGGTGAGTCCTTGTTGGATAGCTTGAACTGACTTCCCAACGAGACACGAACTGGCTTTGCATCTTCCATACTAAATCTCTTCAAGACCTCCTTTATATACTCAGCCTGTGAAAGATACATCTTTCCTGCCACCCTATCACGATCGATTCGCATACCTAATATTTGCTTGTGTTGGGATTATACTGGAAAGTATGCTTTTACTTTGTATAATCAAAACTGAATTTCGGACTTATTTACTGAAATAAATTGTTTATCACTGATGCTTTAAATATCATCGAATGTTACATATATTTACTGCATAACTGTTCAATAAATAGTACGTGTTACATTGTAGTTAATTTAGTGATACCAGATCATAGAAGATTAAATTAACATTCCCTTGTAACTAAAAGTACACCATTCACGACCTAGATGGAAATGAACAATCCATCGTGAAAGGTTGAAGTGTAAGGCTCAGATTGACTTGTCTTGACCAAGAGATTACACTAGTGCATGACTGATGCATTGAATAGGACCTACAGGAGGACAAATTCTTCAGAACTGAACAAGGAAGAATTAGACCTCAGTGGTTCGTTATTTCTTAATCTTCGTCCCTTAAATAGGATCACGTGTGATTGGTAACTATTGCTTTGACTTATCATGGGTAGAGAATGTTGGGGAATGAGTTGCACAGATCTATTCGGGGTGAATATTTAAATACAAATTTAATTCATTAATTATTACTAGCATGAATTAATCCTATATTAATTCAAATAATAATTGCAACAACATATCATGCATATAAAAAGCCACGTAAAACCTAGGCATGCGGAATCTACTGGTTTACGTGAACGAACCTCTCGGGATGGCAGTGACTTTGGTCGGACGGACTAACCAAAAGGACTTCCCAAGTATTCCCTTAGCCCTTGCTCGACAATCCGGTGGAAGGATACTCGCGAATAATTAACAAAAGGAAAAAATAAACTTTGTTGCACCACTTTCGTGGATTTGCTAATATTTCCAGCACATGGAATTGTACTTGAGAATGAACTAATCATCCCCTATTTATAGGAGAGGGGTTGGACGAATTTTTAGTGATATTTCAATGTGGGAAAAGACTTTTCTTGGTTACCAAGAAATCTTGAATATATCCCTTATATTCTTTTTTCCATAATTAAAATATTCCACAAAAATCCAACCTCTTCTAAAATATGGATTTTCGAAAATTTTAGTGCAAGAATCCAAGATTTGGATCTTCTTGAATTTATGAGATATTCTTGTATTTCAAGAAATACATATCTTCCATAATATATTTTCAAGAAAATCAAGAAAATCTTTTTGCCCACTATATTTTCATCTTTTTCGAAATTTACTATATAAATAAGCTAGTGGGAGATTTCTTGAATTTAATGAGATAATCTTGTATTCCAAGAATACATATCTTCATTCCATAACAAAATTCAAAGAAAATCTTTCTCCCAACATATCTATATATTTCGAAATTTTGGTTGGAAAATTAAGCAACAATATTTATTTTATTTTAATCACCTTTTCAGTTATTGGACTATTTGTTGGGCTACTCAGGGGGCCTTTAGGAGAATTAAGATTGGACCTTCTAATGGATCTTGAATATCTAATATTGAGCCACAATATAATTCAAGCCCATAAATATTAATTAATCCCACTACATAATTAATATTGCACTATCCATCTTAACCCATATTACGGTCAATATGGCTCCGGTCATTATTTCCGTGTTTAAGATTATCTAGCCCATCAATTAATTCAAGCCCTTTGAAATAGCTTTCCGTTAATTAATATTTTTGTCCTTGGTTAGGAACGGTTCAACATTATTATTCATCACAGGAAACTAATTCCACTTGCAAGATTTGGTATGATAAAACTTATGAACATCCCGAGGGGGCAAATCAAGCAAAGCGTGCTTTGCACACGATTCTTCGTATTAAATCTTAGCAATCACATGTGACCAATAATATTGCCCAAGATAAAAAGTATTGAATCTCTACGATTCGCTACCCATGATAAGTCAAAGCAATAGTTACCAATCCCACATGATCCTATTTAAGCGGCGAAGGTTAAGAAAACAACGAACCATCGAGGTCTAATTCTTCCTTGTTCGATTCTCAAGAATTTATCCTCCAGTAGGGTCCTATTCAAACAAGATCGGTCATGCACTAGTGTAATCTCTTGGTCAAGACAAACCAATCCGAGCCTTACACCTCAACCTTTCGCGATGGTTGTTCATTTCCATCTAGGTCGTGAATGGCGTACTTTTTAGTTACAAAGGGATTTGTTAATTTAATCTTTCGTGATCGGTATCACTAAATTAACTTCTGATGTAACACGCATTGAATTATTGAACAGTTATGCAGTAAATATATATAACATTCAATCATATTTAAAGCATCAGTGATAAACAATTTATTTCAGTAAATAAGTCTGAAAATTCAGTTTCGATTATACAAAGTAAAAAGCATACTTTTCAGTATAATCCCAACAATCTCCCATTTATACTCAAAGTCTGCTTTTAAGTATACTACAACACGTCTCGAGTAGTTCGTGACATCTAATGTCACCTACACGAACCTAATAATTTCTCCCACTTATACTCAAAGCAGATTGGCAACGGTCTTGACACCCATTCCACTCACATGTCTCTCGAATGTATTCAGAGGCAGACGCTTTGTGAATGGATCTGCTAGGCTGTCCTCAGACGCTATCTTTTCCACATCTATATCTCATCTCTTAACGATTTCTCGTATAAGATGTCTTTCCTTTAATGTGTTTGTTTGACTCGTGGACTCTTGGTTCTCTTGAATTTGCAACTGCCCCTAGCAGATATTGCTAGACAAATTCAGAACACCATCCAAGTCCACTAAGAAGATCTAGAGTCCAATCGGTTCTTTCACTGCTTCACAAGCAGCTACTTACCCGAGTCCCATGGTTGAGTCAGTGATGCATTTCTGCTTCACACTCGTCCATTTGATGGCTACACTTCCCAAATGGAAACACACTAACTGAGGCAGATAATTTCTGGAATCTAAGTCTGATTGGAAATCCGAGTCCTTGTAGCCGATGGAGATTGGAGTATCTGACTGATAAATCAACATTCTATCCCGAGTTCTTTTCAGACACTTCATAATGTTTTTAACTGTCGTCCAATGCGCTTTCCCTAGGTTACTTTGATATCTTGCTACCATGCCTACGGCAAAGCAGATATCCGGTCTCGTACACAGCAATGCATACATAAGGTTTCCGACAGCCGAAGCACAAGGAATACCTTTCATGTCATCTATCTCCTTTTCGTCTTAGGGAACATTTTCTTGGATAGATGGATTCCAAGTCTCAAAGGTACGAATCCTTTCTTGGAATCTTGCATGCTGAATCGTTTCAAAAACCAGTGTTTATGTATGAAACTTGCGATAACCCGATCATCATTTTCTGGCGATCTCGAGTTATCTTGATCCCAAGGATATGTCCAGCGTTCCCTAAGTCTTTCATATCAAACTGTTTTGAAACCATGCCCTTACGTCTGATCACACCTTCACATCGTTCCCGACAATCACAATGTCATCTACGTATAGTACTAAGAATACCAATGCAGTTTCGAAATGCTTTTTATACACAAAACTTTCAAACTTGTTTTGATCAAACCCATAAGACTTTATTACATGATCAAAACTTTGGTTCCAAGCTCTGGATGCCTGTTTGAGTCTGTAAATGGACCTCTTGAGCTTTACAAACTAGGTGTTCTTGGCCTGTTTCAATGAAAACATGGGGTTGTTGCATATAGATCTCTTTATCAAGACTTCCGTTAAGGGAAGCTGTCTTGACATCTATTTGCCAAATTTCAAAGTCGAAATGCGCAGCAATTGATAAGGGAATACGGATGGACTTAAGCATGGCTACAGGCGAAAAAGTTTCCTCATAATCGATCCCTTTCTTTCTGAGTATAACCTTTCGCCATTAGTCTTGCTTTAAAGGTTTCAACCTTCCCGTCTGATCCTCTTTTCCTCTTATATACCCACTTGCATCTAATGGGTCTGACCCCATTAAGTGGTTCGACTAGCTCCCACACTCTATTATGAAACATAGAACCCATTTTGGTTTTCATTGTTGTTTGCCAAGAATCTGCATCCTTATCTTAGAGTGCCTCGTCATATGTCCATGGAGTGCGATTAGGGAATCAAGTCCGAGGACTCTCCTATTCCCATGAATCTCTCAGTTGTCTAACAAGCCTCCCACTATGACTAGGCTCGGGCCAGAAAGCGTATCGTTTGGTATATCATCTAGTACAGTTGACACTGAGGTTTGCCCTCCAAGCTCATTTAAGGTAATCTCACTTCTGGGTTTTCTTTGGTTCTATAGTTTTCTTCCAAAATCTAAAGTGGGTGCTTATTACCACCTTTTGATCTTCGGAACTATAGAACATACACCCTTTTGTTCCCTCGGGGTATCCTACAAACAAATTTTTAATTACGATCGAGGATCCAACTTACCGGCTTCCTTGTCCAACATGTAGGCCGGACACCCCAAAGTTCTCATGTGTCTCATACTAGGCTTGCGCCCGGTCCACAATTCTTTGGGAGTTTTGAGAACCGATTTGGATAGCACCAAGTTCAGAATGTAAGTCGTTGTTTTCCAAGGTATGACCCCAAAACGACTCGGGAAGATCCGTATAACTCATCATTGATCTAACCATTTCCAAAATAATTTTGTTGCTTCGCTCTGCAAACCCCGTTTTATTGAGGGGTTAAAGATGTGATGATTTGGGATACAATCCCTTCATCAGATAAGTAGTTCAAAAACTCATCGTTGAGGTATTCGCCTCCACGATCAGATCATAGAGACTTGATACGTTTTTCCCTATGATTCTCTGTTTGAGCCTTAAATTCTTAAAATTTCTCAAAGGTCTCAGATTCATGCTTCATAAGGAAAATGTACCTTGAGTAATCATCAATAAAATTACTCATAACCTCCTCTTGCTTTGGTTGACATTGGACTACATACATCTATGTGAACGATCTCTAACACTTCTTTAGCCCCATTCCCCTTGGCTCCAAATGCCATCTTGGTCATATCACCCTCCAAACATGATTCGCGAGGTTGGAATCAATTCAACTTGGAGACTTTCCCGGTGAACCATCTTTCACCAACCTTTGGATCCTCTTTGGATTTATATGACCTAATCTTAGATGCCAAAGAGTATTTCGTTCACGCTTTCTTTTGTCGGAAATAGTTGATGTGTTATAGGATGCATTTCGTGAGTGGTGTGCACAATTAATTGTATAGAGATTTTCTATCAATGTCCCGTAACAGGTACACTCATCATTTCAAAAATGATGTCATTCTTATTAGAAGAAACTTAGTGTCCTTTAGTCGAATTTTAGAAACTGAAAGTGAATTCTTTCTAAAACTGGGAACACAAAGATAATCTCAAAAAATTTATCTTCAAAAGATAGGTGCACTTCTCCCACTGCTTTAACTGCTACTCATGTAGCATTGCAATGTCTGCTACTTGTGTAGTATTGCAATAATCGTTACTACCGTAGCATTGCAATATCCGCCACTTACGTAGCATTGCAATGTCTTCTACTTTAAAACGTTGCCCGGTGTGATGAGGATCTCACTCCCACTACGTTGCGGATCATTTAGAACCCGTGTAAAGCCAACATGATTAGTGGATCTCGTATCAACCACCCATGAATGAGAAGTATACGCCGCTAAACAAGTTTCAACAACTAGTGTGTGAGAATTACCTTTCTTTTCGTCCCTTTTGGGGTTGAACCGCAAAACCTCCATTGTCCTCTCTCACCGCAGCTCAAGCACTTCCTCTTTGGATTTTCCTTGACACAACAAGCATTCCTCATCTTACCATTGCCCTTGGCAATAGTTGAGTTTTATTGCTTATGGCCTTTGGTCCTCTTCTTTATCTTGCCTACCCTTGGCCTAGAAGATGAAGGCGGACCACTTGCCGTCAAAGCTTGAGTTTGGTGCCTTATCATCATTTTCGCCGAGTCCAAAAGTTTGCAACAAATTATTTAGCGAGGCCAAAATGCTCAAAAACCTTTTCGGGCAAGAGAATGAAGTACCAAATTCATTTGAGTCTCCGGATCATAATCTGCGACTCGAGAATCTCAAGTTTGTTCGGATGGGCCATCTATTTTGAGGGCGTAATCCCTTTATTTTTTTTTTTTCTCCACCATTTCAAACGACGAAATCTTTCAAGAAGGTGATCCGGACGAGTCCCGCGTGTTTTGACTCGTCGGTTGGCTCATCTATTTTTTTGTGTGTCAAAATCCACTTGTGCTTTTGTGCAGTTAGGACAATTATAATTGTAGGTCCCAAACGGGTTTTGTGAGGGCAGAAGTCTAGAGGGGAGGGGTGAATAGACTTATGAAAACTTTTTTGTCAGATCGGGTGTGATGGCGAGTTAGCTTTGATCAGTCGCGAGTGAATCGGTTTGGGCGATAACCAACTTACTAATCGCTGAAAGGCGATCG
Source organism: Stenogyne calaminthoides (assembly GCA_037126765.1). Classification (NCBI taxonomy): domain Eukaryota; kingdom Viridiplantae; phylum Streptophyta; class Magnoliopsida; order Lamiales; family Lamiaceae; genus Stenogyne; species Stenogyne calaminthoides. Next base: position 7,511,238 of record JBBCBC010000037.1, on the reverse strand, counting down.
ATTCGGTAACTATCGGTTTAAGCGATGTGTCGCGGAAGCTTAAGTTTTACCGTGTGAAAAACCGGTTTTGATAAATCGATTCCAAAGTTAGTCTTTTAACCGGTTGGTGAAGTGTCAAAGCTTGATCGGATCAGAAGCTTGGTGCTAGCTGATCTCAACTTAGAATATGTATGCTGTTTTAAATGTTGTGTGCGATTGTGTAAACAGATTAATCAAAAGCGGTAAAGGCACACAAGATTTATAGTGGTTCGGACAAACCCGATCCTACATCCACTCTTCCCTATCACTGAGGACACCAACTTAACCAACCTGGACTTAGATTTTTTGTTTAGTCAACACAATACAACCGACAGATATTTAAGGAGTTCTCACCCAACCGATCCCGTAAATCAAAACTAGAAACCCTAGTGCGAAATCTTGCTAAACAACTTAACCTAACTTTGGGTTTGGATAAGATTGTTTTGGTTCCAACTATGAAATCTTTTTCTAGTGTTTAAGGTAGCTATCAATTTAGATGAAAAGATTTCTATGCTAAGAACTTATGGGATGAACACTTAATAAAATAATCTTCTTGTTCGTGTTCTTCGTGCGGAAATCTGATTATTGCTTGAGCTTCTTGATCGTTTCAGGTTTTCCGTGTCTTCACTCTGAAGTGTAATCCCATATTTATAGACCTTGAGATCAAAGAGCCGTTGGAGAGCAATTTGAATTTCAAGGCTATATTTGGTAGACTTGCGGGATTGATGTGGCGTCTTGAGGGCGGCATGGCGAAAAGCGTGAATAGTATCTTTTATAGCCGTTAGAGAGAGCAGCACCAAATCCCGTAATTGCCGGCTCCAATCATACGTGTCTTGATCTTATTGGTTAACAGACGCACTTTTCAGTGTTGTTTTTCCAAATAAGGTTGACATTCTTCTTGTTCAGATCATCGACGTATGATTAGGTGAAACATCAGTTTTTCACTGGTGGTGACTTTCGATCATCAAAAGTCGATCATCTACCGATGGAGTCTTCGGTGCGGTTGACTTAGCTTCAACTAGCGAGACCTACCGATGTAGGTCTTATGGTCTGATCTTCAGGAAGTCATCTGATCTTCACGTCTTCTGAATTTGAGCTTCATGACTTCAGCTGAGATATCTGACAAGATCAGATCAATCTGATCTTCTGTTCTTCTCTTGCATTCTTGCCTGTCGGATATCAGCTACTCTGGATCTTCAGATCTGACATATACATATTGAGGTTCCCCCTCAATATTTGACCTATCTATTACATCAGTTGTTCTATACAGTAATTATCAACTGGTATTCTATAAACGGTAATATAAACACCAGTCAGCTAACAGGTCTGACTGGTCCTATTACATGTGTTTCTGGAACTTTCATCAAAACTATAAATTTCCCAACAATAATTTTCCAATCAATATAGTTTCCATACATATTGTATTGACTTTAAGTATAATAACAGTGGATTAAAAGGGTAACGACATGTTGAACTGAAATAAACAACTATATGCAAAAGCACAAGTATATCACAAGATTCGATCACATGCATCATATTTAAAATCTCAAAAAAATATGAACAATGCATCAGCCAACATCTCAAAACAGTTTAAATAAGCCACGTTGGGTGGGACATTATTTAAACACATTCAAGCGAGTTACAAACAAAACGATTTACAAACCTTTAACATCCAGATTAATAGTTGGCTCCCCACTTGACCAATATAAAATTCGACAGGACTTGAGGGAAGTATATGCATATCAATTTTATACCTAAGTAATAACCATGATTAAATCTGAGGATTACTATTTCGCTTTGATCGAGCCTCGTTGGGAGGGTCATCGCCGCCACTAGTAATAACCCACAATCATCCGTTTGGAATTCATTCATGTGAAACCTATCTTTTTGACCGTCCTTTGGGGAATTTCTCCAAAAGAATTCACAAATAAATAAATCATGGAGGTCAAAATTAATTCAATTTTATTATCCGGAATAAAATTGTCAATTAATTATTTAAAACATACTTAGTAATTTTGAAGTTGAGATTTTTCAATTTGGCAACCCTCATGCAAACACATTTAAACAAATTAAATAAAGCATAAGATAGCACAAATAAATCAAGCAAAACAGAAAAATAAACATATTGGGCACAAATTATCCAACTGTCATGGTTTGATTTTTCTTGACTTGATCTTGAAGAAACACGTCTCGAATTTCTCCCACTCGTTCGTCTCGGAAAAATACTTCGTCTCGAACCGCCACGCAAGCATTTCGCGGCCGGATGACGCCAAGATCCGCCGGCCACTTGGCTGGGATACTTTAAGCGACCTCGGCACCGGGTTATGATGCCAAGATACCTCAGCACGCTCGGCAAATATCGGCGGGCGAAAGGCGTCGGCAGACGTAGCGCCGCTCGCCCGCATCCTCGGCAACGCCTGCGTCAAGAACGCCCCGTCTTGTAGCGCCCCGTCGCTTCGATGCGGCGCGCGACCGCCCGTGACGCGGCCTTCATCCTCGCCGCGTGCTCGGGCGCCGGCCGCCCAACGCCCAAACGCCCGCCTCGCGCCCGCGCCGCTTATGCACTGGTTCGGATTTCGTCCTTTAATTCTTTGTCTCTTTGTTCCGATCCGGTTATAATTTATTTACAAAAATAAATAACCTAGATCTAAACTAGTCTATTACATTGATCAAATCAAACAAATCCTAGTCTACTCGTGGATTTTCTCACGAGGCAAAACAAATCCGAAGCGAATCGAATTAAAAAAAACCACAGTTTATATGCATGCAAAATAAAACATTAAAATCCATGACAATTGGATACCGCAAAAACAGATCTAACAGTTTTTACTATCCAATCTCAAATTTAATGTCCACTTAATTAAATTACAATTTAAAAAAATTGAGCAAAAGCAGTGGCTCGATACGGCTTGTTGGGTAATGAGTTACTTTGAGATCTATTAGGGGTGAATATTTAAATACAAATTTAATTCATTAATTATTACTAGCATGAATTAATCCTATATTAATTCAAATAATAATTGCAACAACATATCATGCATATAAAAATCCACGTAAAATCTACGACGCGAATCTACGGTTTTACGTGAGCGTACCTCTCGGGACGGCAATTGACTTTGGTCGGACGGACTAACCAAAAGGACTTCCCAAGTATTCCCTTAGCCCTTGCTCGACAATCCGGTGGAAGGATACTCATGAATAATTAACAAAAGGAAAAAATAAACTTTGTTGCACCACTTTTTCGTGGATTTGCTAATATTTCAAAGACATGGAATTGTACTTGAGAATGAACTAATCATCCCCTATTTATAGGAGAGGGTTGGACGAATTTTTAGTGATATTTCAATGTGGGAAAACTTTTTTTCTTGGTCACCAAGAAATCTTGAATATATCCCTTATATTCTTTTTCCCATAATTAAAATATTCCACAAAAATCCAACCTCTTCTAAAATATGGATTTTCGAAAATTTTAGTGCAAGAATCAAAGATTTGGATCTTCTTGAATTTATGAGATATTCTTGTATTTCAAGAAATACATATCTTCCATAATATATTTTCAAGAAAATCAAGAAAATCTTTTTGCCCACTATATTTTCATCTTTTTCGAAATTTACTATATAAATAAGCTAGTGGGAGATTTCTTGAATTTAATGAGATAATCTTGTATTCCAAGAATACATATCTTCATTCCATAACAAAATTCAAAGAAAATATTTCTCCCAACATATCTATATATTTCGAAATTTTGGTTGGAAAATTAAGCAACAATATTTATTTTATTTTAATCACTTTTTCAGTTATTGGACTATTTGTTGGGCTACTCAGGGGGCCTTTAGGAGAATTAAGATTGGACATTCTAATGGATCTTGAATATCTAATATTGAGCCACAATATAATTCAAGCCCATAAATATTAATTAATCTACTACATAATTAATATTGCACTATCCATCTTAACCCATATTACGGTCAATATGGCTCCGGTCATTATTTCCGTGTTTAAGATTATCTAGCCCATCAATTAATTCAAGCCGGCTGAAATAACTTTCCGTTAATTAATATCTTTTGTCCTTGGTCGAGGAAGCGGTTCAACATTATTATTCCATAAGGAAACTAATTCCACTTGCAAGATTTGGTATGATAAAACTTATGAACCTCCCGAGGGCAAATCAAAAAGCGTGCTTGCACACACGATTCTTCAGTATTAAATCTTAGCAATCACATGTGACCAATAATATTGCCCAAGATAAAAAGTATTGAATCTCTCCGATTATTTACCCATGATAAGTCAAAGCAATAGTTACCAATCCCACGTGATCCTATTTAAGGGACGAAGGTTAAGAAACAACGAACCACCGAGGTCTAATTCTTCATTGTTAAGTTCAAGAATTTATCCTCCTCAGAGGTCCTATTCAACAAGATCGGGTCATGCACTAGTGTAATCTCTTGGTCAAGACAAACCAATCGAGCCTTACACCTCAACCTTTCGCGATGGTTGTTCATTTCCATCTAGGTCGTGAATGGCACTTTTTAGTTACAAGGGACTGTTAATTTAATCTTCGTGATCCGGTATCACTAAATTAACTACTGATGTAACACGATGAATTATTGAACAGCTTATGCAAGAAATATATATAACATTCAATCATATTTAAAGCATCAGTGATAAACAATTTATTTCAGTAAATAAGTCTGAAAATTCAGTTTCGATTATACAAAGTAAAAAAGGATACTTTTCAGTATAATCCCAACAGAGAATCAACGAGATTCAATACTTTTTATCTTGGACAATATTATTGGTCACATGTGATTGCTAAGATTTAATACGGAGAATCGTGTGCAAGTACGCTTGTTCGATTTGCCCCCTTGGGAGGTTCATAAGCTTTATCATATCAAATCTTGCAAGTGGAACTAGTTTCCGGTATGGATAATAATGTTGAACCGTTCCTTAACCAAGGATAAAAGATATTAATTGATGGAAAGCTATTTCAGTGGCTTGAATTAATTAATGGGCTAGATAATCTTAAACACGGGAAATAATAACCGGGAGCCATATTGACTGTAATATGGGTTAAGATGGATAGTGCAATATTAATTATGTAGTGGGATTAATTAATATTTATGGGCTTGAATAATATTGTGGTTCAATATTGATAATTCAAGATCCATTGGAATGCCCAATCTTAATTCTCCAAAAGGCCCCCTAAGTAGCCCAACATAAAGTCCAATAATTGAAAAATGTGTTTAAAATAAAATAAATATTGTTGCCTTATTTTTCCATGAATTTCGAAAATTATGGATTAAAATGGGAGAAAGATTTTCTTTGAATTTTGTTATGGAATGAAGATATGTATTCTTGGAATACAAGATTATCTCATTAAATTCAAGAAATCTCCCACTTGATTATTCATAGAGAGTTTTCGAAAATTTTGAGAAAAAAAGGGAAAGAAAGATTTTCTTGATTTTCTTGAAAAGATATTATGAAAGATATGTATTTCTTGAAATACAAGAATATCTCATAAATTCAAGAAGATCCAAATCTTGGATTCTTGCCCCTATTTTTCGAAAATACTCCATAACTTGATGAGGTTTGATTTTTGTGGAATATTATAATTATGGGAAAAAGAATATATGAGATATATTCAAGATTTCTTGGAGATCAAGAAAAGATTTTCCCACATTTTTTTTCCCCTAAAAATTCGACCACCACTCATCTATAAATAGGGGATGATTCTTTCATTCCCAAGTACAATTCCATGTGCTGGAAAAATTAGTAAATCCACAAAGTTGGTGCAACAAAGTTTACTTTCCTTTTGTTAATTGTTCGCAAGCATCCTACCACCGGATTGTCGAGCAAAGATGAAGGGAATACTTGGGAAGGTTCTTTTGGTGTGTTTAATCAACGAGGCCATCACCATTCCAAGAGGTACGTTCACGTAAACTCGTAGAAATTTCGCATGCGTAGGATTTACGTGAAATGATTATATGCATGATTTGTTGTTGGATTATTATTTGAATTAATATAGGATTAATTCATGCTAGTAATAATTATAAGAATTAAATTTGTATTTAAATATTTATCCCGAATAGATCCGTGCAAATTATTCCCCAACAGCTTGGCCTCTCCAAGGTCCTTCATAGCAAACCTATCAGATAACTTCTTCTTCAACTTGCTCGCTTCCCGAGCACTAGAGCCTGCTATCAACATGTCATCAACATATAATAGCAAAATGATATAACCATCATCATACCTCTTGAAGTAACAGCAATGGTCAGCTTCACACCTATTGATCTCAATCTCGTGCATGAACCCATCAAACTTCTTGTACCACTGTAATGGAGTTTGTTTCAAACCACACAAGCTCTTCTTCAATTTGCAAACAAGCTCACTATTCCCCTTTGACAAGTATACTTTCGGTTGCTTCATGTAGATGTCCTCATCTAAGTCACCATGAAGAAAGACTATTTTTACATCCATCTGCTCTAACACCAAGTTCCCTACAGCCACCAAACTCAGAACTAACCGAATGGTAGTTAGTTTCACAACTGGAGTAAAAACATCAGTATAATCAATACCATGTTTCTGCTGAAACCCCTTCACAACCAGTCTTGCCTTGTAGCGCTTGCTTCCATCAGCCTCCTCTTTGATTTTGTAAACCCACTTATTATGCAGTGCCTTCTTGCCCTTAGGGAGCTCAACTAGTTCCCAAGTTCCGTGACCAACGAATTCATCTCATCATCCATCATAAGTTTCCACTTGCTCACCTGCTCACTACGTGTAGCCTCTGCATAACATTCAGGCTCACCACCATCAGTTAACAATAAATAATGAAGAGAAGGTGAATACCTATCAGGAGATCTATGCTCTCTCATGGATCTCCGCAGCGGAATTGTTGGTGGTGGTATATTTGGTTCTTCCTCAATAATCACCTGATCATCTAGAAACTCTTTGCTCCCACCCGAGTTCGAAATGTCTAACTCCAAAACCTGAGTCTCCGAACCACCTTCTTTGGATATCCCCGACCTGTCTTTGTAAAAAATCTGCTCATTAAATACGACATCTCGACTACGAATTATCTTTCGATTTTCCTCATCCCAAAATCGATAGCCAAATTCATCACCGCCATATCCAACAAACGTACACTTAACAGACTTAGCATCCAATTTACTTCTACTAGCACCATCAATGTGAACCTATGAAACACACCCAAATATTCGAAGAAATGACAGATTTACCTTCTTACCAGACCAGACCTCCTATGGTATGCCATATTCCAAGGGAGTTGAAGGTCCTCTGTTTATCAAGTAGGCCGCAGTGTTAACTGCTTCTGCCCAAAACATCTTTGGCAGCCCACACTTCAATCTCATACTTCTAGCACGTTCACATAACGTTCTGTTCATATGTTCTGCTGGGGGGTTCCTCTAACGGTTTTCTTCATTCGAATTCCATTCGCCTCACATAATTCTTTGAACTCACGGAGCTCGTACTCTCCACCATTATCAGATCTCAAACACTTCACTTTGAGACCCGTCTCAGTTTCTACAAGGGTCTTCCACTTCCTGAAAGCATTAAAGGCATCAGACTTATTTTTCAGAAAATAAACCCATACCTTCCTCGTAGAGTCGTCAATGAAAGTCAGGTAATATGACGCTCCACCAAGAGATGTCATTGGTGCTGGACCCCACAAGTCATTGTGGACTAACCCGATTTCCGCTTCTTCAAGGTTCTCCGCCTTCAAAAAAACTCACCTTTTTTCGCTTTTCCTAATACACAGTCCTCACATAACCCGATGTCAACTGTCTTGAGGTCTGGCAGTTTACCCTTCAAACACATAACTTTCATCCCTTTATCACTCATGTGGCCAAGACGACAATGCCACAAATTTGCATTTCCCTTTTCACCTGCAAGAGCAATGTTGTCCTGGGTGTTGTTTGTCATGTACAACGTTCCCTCCTTATTGACTCGAGTCACTACCATTGCACCTTTGGATATCTTCCACATGTTGCATCCAAAGATCACATTGTATCCCTCGTCTTCAATCCAGAATATGTCTCACATCTTTCAACTGCAAAACACTTTCATTCGGTGTCTTGATCTGAACATCCCCCTTCCCTTTGATTTACAGAGGCTCATCATCAGCAAGATAAACCTTCCCAAAGTTCCCAAAAGTGTACTTCTCCATTACGTCAGCACTGCTGCACGAATGAAACGATGCTCCAGAATCTAACACCCACGATTCTAATGGACTGCTTACGCTCAAGATTAATGCATCTGAGCCCTCATCAGTGGCGGCGTTTGCTGAGTTGTCATCCTCCTTTGGTGCATTCTCTTGTGCCTTCGCTGGTGCCTTGCACTCCCTTTTGTAATGACCAAGTTCATGACAATTGTAGCACTCGATCTGACTCTTGTCCTTCTTGGGCTTATCTTTGCCCTTTGACTTTGATCTACCCCGATTTGGCTTCCCTTTGGATTCTGATCTGCCTCTGTTTCCCGCACTCAAAGCTGATCCTGTGGCCACACCCAATTCTTTCCTGCGAATCTCTTCGCTCATGATTAGATCTCTAACCTCATCAAATTTAAGTTTCACTTTACCTGCTGAAGCACCAACAGTCGTTACCGTCCCACTCCAACTTTCTGGTAAATAAGACAACAAAATTAGGGCTTGAACCTCATCATCAAAATCAATCTCAACCGAACTCAATTGGGCTATCGTCATATTGGACTCGTTGAGATGATTGGCTACCACAGTATCCTCTGTCATCCTTAGGTTGAATAACCTCCGTATCAGATGAACCTTGTTTGCTGCAGACGGTTTTTCATACATCTCAGTCAAGATCTCCAGCATCTCCTTCGTGGTTTTTGCTTTCACCGTATGGAGGGCGACATTCCTGGATAGCGACAGACGAACTACACTCATCGCCTTCCTGTCCAGCAACTTCCACTCGTCGTCCTTCATACCTTCAGGCTTTGAACTTAAAGGTTGATACAGATCTTTACCGTACAGGTAATCCTCGATTTGCAATTTTCAGAATCCGAAATCCGCTCCATCAAACTTCTCAATAGGCGATTTCCCTTCAGCCATCATAATTGCTCCCACCAGATCCCTTGAACCCGATGCTCTAGATACCAGTTGTTAGGATTAAAGCAGCAATTATGGAGAAAATAATAGAAACAAGAATTAAGGAACACAAATTTGGTTACCCAGTTCGTCAGGAATGACTACATCTGGGGGCACTACCAAGCCAGGAGATCTATTATATTTTTTGGTGATGTACAAATACAATGAGTCAAAAGTGTTTAAATATGAGACTTGGGCCAAAACCCTAAAACTGTCCGCCTGGCAGAAATCCCGAACCGCTCGACCACGTCACTTGGTCGAGTTGATGTGCACGAGCTCACCTTGGTCGAGCGCCTTCTGGGCGCTGGAAAGGGGGGCGCTCGATCGAACAGATGTGCTCGATCCACGAAGACCGGTCGAAGCCGCCTCCATTTCTCGCATCCGTTTCGATCAGGCTCCAACAATCCCAACATGAATGGAGGATTTTGGGGTGTGAGTAGTGATTCTCATATGTCATACTATGTAAAGCAAGGATATAAATGTTATATATGTAAAGCTGATTTGCAGATCTTTATATAGGCAGAAACAATTGAAAAGGAACTGTATAATAAGAATCGATGCTATGTTTTCCCGCATATTTTCCTCTATTTATTGGCGATGCCTTTGGTGTTTCTAGACTAGTGTTGAATTTTCCTTCCATTTTCCCCTAAAATATCATAAGTTTGATTGGGTGAAAATTGGAAAGGACTAACAGAAAAGGGGAATAGTATTGGCCAATTTCTAGTGAGTACTTGAGTGTTGAGTCCTCTATATATATATATATATATATATCACAAGTTTGATTACTATTTTTCGAACATTTATCTTGTACAATGGTTCTACTTTAGACTTAAAAATTCCAAGTAAATGAAGTGCCTTTAAATTAAAGTAAGCAACTATTAAAATTAACATAATCGTTAACACTTATATATGTTGTATGTTTAATGGGTGGGTCTCATGTGCACCAGATGCACCGTATATTACATAGTGTATTTTTGAAACATACAACTTGTTGGACTGAAACATACAACTTATTTATACTGAAACATGCCATCTATCTCAAAAGCAATTTTAATGCGTACATTATCCATCGGCCTTTTCCATCTTTATCGGCCGTCAAGCTCAGTGAGAGTGAGCCCATTAACGGAGTACCCAACTTGGTTTGCGGGCCGGGTCGACCCGGTGGTCAAGTGGTTCCACTTCTCAGCAAAGACTGGCTGCTTGGGCAGTGGGAGGTCAACAATTTCATGAGTGAGCATTGCCAGAATGGTCTGAATGGCGGGCCTATCTTCTGGAAATTCTTCAACGCACAACAAAGCAATCTGAATGCATCTTACCATCTCTGCCTCCAGGCTTGAGCTTGCTATGCTTTCATCCGCAAAACCCAAACCATTATCTTCACTCCAATGCTTCCAGGCCTGACATTTGATCCATGAACCAATAATATTTAAATGGATTCATGTACAAGTATTACATTCATGTATATATGGAGAGAAAGGGCTTACACTGCCTAATAGGCTTAGAGACCATTCGTGGTTGTAATAATGCGTATTCTTCTTTCCTTTTATTATCTCTAGCATCATCACGCCAATGCTATACACATCAGATTTTTCGGAAAATCTGCCTTCCGTTGCATATTCAGGTGCCATATACCCACTGCAAAATGATCATTAGTATATGAAATGTACTAGCTTGCATCAGGCTGTGAATTAATTGTTTTTAATGAATATAAGATTTCACTCACTATGTTCCTACGACTCTGGCAGTATTGGCATGATCTTGGTTGCCTCCAAACATTCTTGCCATGCCAAAATCCGATATTTTGGGGTTCCAATCCTCGTTCAGCAATACATTACTCGGCTTGAGGTCACGGTGAATTATCTTGAGTCTGGAGTCCCTGTGAAGATATAATAGGCCTCGCCCAATGCCCTCAATAATACTGAAACGTTTTGTCCAATCCAACAATACCTTTTGTGATTGATGTCTAGGATCTACAGAAAATAACCACATTAAAAATCTTATCCAAGGAAAAAATAATCATAATTTTGTAGTTAAAATTATGCTGCAGACATATGGAGCAAATGGGCTTATGTTTTTGTTCTGAACTTACCAAAGAGACAAATGTCCAAGCTCTTATTTGGCATGTATTCATATATCAAAATCTTCTCTTCATTTTCTACACAACATCCCAGTAGTCTAACAAGATTCCTATGTTGGAGTTTAGATATCAAAATCACTTCATTCTTGAATTCTTGAGTTCCTTGACTAGAAGCTTCTGAAAGTCTCTTCACAGCTATTTCTTTTCCATCTGCCAGAATTCCCTGAAAAAAGAAGCAGCAAATTGTCATTTCTTGTTATTCCAAGAAAGCAAGAATGCATAGTAAGACTGACAGATAGTACCTTGTAAACTGAACCAAAACCACCCCTCCCAAGAAGGTTGTTGCCATGAAAGTTATCTGTTGCGTTCGCTATTGTCTCAAAAGTGAGCAACGGCAACTGTTCAAAATTAACATTCTCCGATTCATCTTTGAGTACAATTGCGGTTGAATCTGTTGAAAGTGTTTGCCCTGCTTTTAACATCTCCTTATCTTTAATTTTGTCTCCTGATTTAACATAGAATATTTCCAATATTAGAGTGAGCTGAACATTCTAATGATAACCAACTCACCAATCTCACCTCTTCTCTTTACAATCCAACACCAAGCAACGAAGGCGAAGATGGATAAAGAAGCGAAACCAACAACTGCTGGAATAATGATATATAACATTCTGTCTTCGTGGTAATCTAGATAAAAGACACATGGATTTATCAAAATTAAGTTCTCATTACTACTATAGTTATCAAACTCGTAAAACAAAACAGCAAACAAATTAGTCAAGTAAATGTACCTAATTCTGAATGCGGGAGACGAATATGAAGATCAATACCAACACGAGTAGTGAACTTTTGCGTGTCAATCAAAGTATCTCTCCAAAACATACAACCGATGGTAGGTTCATATGCATAAGCTATGCAGGAACAATTCCCCAAACATCTACTCCAACATTCATCTTCCCTCAACCCACTCAACGGATCAGCCAAGTCCGGAACCTTCATAAACCGCATCCTAAAAAATCCATCTCCATTACACTGCAACTGATTTTTCCGCTGGCAACCGCTGCTCCAGTTCCCTCTCTTCCATTCATCTTTCTTCGTGGGCTCGAACCCTCTCAAACAGGAACAAATAGGTGAATCTTTAAGATTACAGCTTCCGAAGGGCCCACACCTCCCGTAAATGCCACATTCGTCTGCAGGAGCGAACCATACGTTAAACCAGCTCCTCTTGTGATCATCCCAAACAGATTGGACTATTGAACCGGAGGTATTGACGCAGAGTTTCATGATGGACTTCCACGCTGGCGCCGTGAAGTAGACAGCGCCAGGGTGGTCGTCCACCACATTGTACAGATCCAGGTACGAATCGTACATAGACTGTATCCCCGTAAAAATCTGTCCATTCCATGGGCCGCTCCTCCAGAGAGGACGGCCGTTATCCCAGATGAGTATTTGCGGGATATTCAAGGCTTGAAGGCCCGAGGTGTATCTTCCTACTCGAGGGTCTGACCCGTTTTTCCACGATGATACGGCCATCCTCTTGCCTGTTTTCGTGTAGTCGAACATTCTCATGGTGGGTAGGAAACAATCGGAAGGGTGTGAAAAGGATTGCCAGAGTGTGTTTCCGGTTAAATTATCACGGAGGACAAGATTTCCGGAGTCCAGAATTTGGAGAGTGGTGTTCATGGGGGAAGTGTTGGCAAGATAAGTGGACCAGACTGTTTGGTTTCTTGAGTTGATGAGAACGGGATTTCCGTGTTTGGATATGGTTACAGTGTTGGATGAATCGAGGAGGGGTCTGTTTCTGTTGGCTATCCAAATGGGAGCTGTTTTTTCGGAGTAGGCGTGGAAGATTCCTAAGTGGCGATTCGTGGTGTTTTGAGGGGTGAAGAATCCGAGTTTGAAGATGTGGCCGCGGGATACAATGGTGTCTGGATCTTTGATAATTGATGTGGATGAGATGGTGTCTGTTTCTAAGCTGAATGTGGGAAGAAGAAAAGGGAGGGAGAAGAAAAGGAGTTGAATGTGAACTAAAAGCTGAATAATTTTCCAACTCATCGTGGTTTATTTTTCAGATGATGAGAGTATGTTAACTTACAGGTTTGATTGATGTAGTTATTCAAAAGTGTGGTTTTATAGTTAGATTTTGATAGTGAAGAGTGAAGACAACCTTTGACTAATGAAGGTGTACACTGAAGTTTAGTTTATGTCGGCCACTTAATTCAAAAACCTTGCACCAAAAAAAGTAAGTAAAGAAAACAGAGTCCACCATTACTGATGTAAAATTTTGTTTTCTTATATATTTTCTCCGTTTTCAGGCGACGACTTGGTGTTTCTAGCGTGGAAAGGAATATCTCCCCCTGGTCCACTGAACATATGACTTATGAGAAGGAAGTATTTTTCCTTAAAATTAGCGGGTCAGGCGGGGCGAGTCAGGGCTGTGGGCTGGAGCGGGAGTGGGAGCATATATATATATAAAAGAATATTTTTATTAAATATGTGTTGTAGTTTAGTGGTTCAGGTTTGTTGTTAATGTATTTTGTTGCAAGTTCAATTCTTGTTGAACACATAATTTTTAATTTCAAGTGCGAAAAGAAATTTTCTTAAAGAACAACTTGAATGTGTTACTACATGAACAAAAGAGTGTTACCATATGAACAAAAATGTGTTACTACATGAACAAAAACACATAATTTTTTAAAATTTTTACAAAGATAAGTCAAAAAAAAAATCTTCAAATCAAAATTACAAATTAAACAAAAGAGTGTTATCATATGAACAAAAATGTGTTACTACCTGAACAAAAACACATAATTTTTTAAAAAATTTATAGTACAAGCGCGAAAAGAAATATTCAGTCCAAAATTACAGATTAAAGAACAATGTGATGTGTTACTACATGAACAAAAGAGTGTTACCATATGAACAAAAATGTGTTACTACATGAACAAAAACCAGTACAAGCGGGAACAAAAAATCTTCAGTTCACAATTAGATTTAATAGTCCACAATTATAGATTAAAAGAACAGCGTGAGAAGAGTGTATAAAGATCTAAAAGACTGCCTTAAAAAATTAAGAGGAAGAAAAACATAGACCAGTAAATTTGTCAGGATGAAAAAATTGTATAAAGGGAGAAGAATATGGAAGAACTTAAATAAGGATGAGAAAGAAAGAAAAACAACAAGAGAGGAGAAGAAAAAACCTAGAACCACCACGCAAATTGAGGAAGAAGAGGAAAAATTTGGGCTCAAAATGAGGAAGAACAAGGAAAAAAGAACAAAACACATAAAGCGGGTGAAAAAGAAATGGGCTATTGAATAAAAAAATGTGTTTCATATGAACAAAAATGTGAACGAAAAAACACATAATTTTTAAAAAAATTTTTTTACAAAGCCGAAAAGAAATATTAAGGATCAAAAAATTAAAGAAAAGAAATCAAAAGAAGTGTTACCATATGAACAAAATTACAGATTAATGAAAAAAGTGTTATGAATGAACAAAAATATGAACAAAAAATGTCCACAATTATAGATTAAACTACACGAAGTGTAAAAACACTAAATAATTTTAAGAGGAAAAAAAAATTATGGGATGAAAAAATTGTATAAAAAGAAGAAAGAAGAATAATAAAAAAAAAAAATAGGATGAAAAAGAAAAGGTCAAAATTACAGTTAAAGAACAACGTGATGTGTTACTACATGAACAAAAGTGTTACCATATGAACAAAAATGTGTTACTATATGAACAAAAAACCAAGACAAAAAAGCGGGAACAAAAAAATCTTTATTTTTTTTTTCACAATTAGATTTAACAAATCCACAATTATAGAATAAAAAAAAAATGTGTTACTACCGTAAAAAAGAATAGTTTATAAAGATCTAAAAGCGCGAAAAGAAATATTCAAAAAAAATTAAGAGGAAGAAAACAGATAGACATCAAAATTTGTCGGGGATGAAAAAAATTGTATAAAGGGAGAAAAATATGGAAGAATTTAAATAAGGATGAGAAAGAAAGTAAAAACAAAAAAACAAAAGAGGAGGAAGAAAAAAAAACCTAGAACCGGGGATGAAAAAATTGTATAAAGGAAAGAAAAAAAGAATTCAAATAAGGATGAGAAAAAGGAAAAAACAAGGAAGAAGAAAGTTTTAGAACCGGGATGCGAAATGGGCTATGAACAAAAATGTGTTAAGAGTTTGAACAAAAAACACATAATTTTAATTTTTTTTTTTTACGAAGATTAGCTAAAAAAAGAAATCTTCAAATTCAAAATTACAGATTAAACAAAAGAGTGTTATCATATGAACAAAAATGTGTTACTACCTGAACAAAAACACATAATTTTTAATTTTTTTTTATAATACAAGCGCGAAAAGAAATCTTCAGTCCAAGATTACAGATTAAAGAACAATGTGATGTGTTACTACATGAACAAAAGAGTGTTACCATATGAACAAAAATGTGTTACTACATGAACAAAAAAAAGATAAAAGATGAAATGAAAAATCTTCAGTTCACAATTAGATTTAACAGTCCACAATTATAGATTAAAAGAACAGTGTGAGAAGAGTGTATAAAGATCTAAAAGATTGCCTTAAAAAATTAAGAGGAAGAAAAACAGATAGACCTATAAATTTGTCAGGATGAAAAAATTGTTTAAAGGGAGAAGAATATGAAAGAATTTGAATAAGGATGAGAAAGAAAGAAAAACAACAAGAGAGGAGAAGAAAAAACCTAGAACCACACCGCTGCAAAATCCGCTCGCGAGAAAGAAGAGGAAGAAGAGTTTGGAAGCGGGTCTGAAATGAATTTGGAATGAACCCGCGAGAAATAAAAAAACCTTAATTTGGGTATAATTGCACATATCACTTGTATGCAATTGCATACAAGTTTTTGCGATGACTTATTGCCTTATTAAAAGGAGGTATAGATACTTCGTTATACGGGATGTTATATTATACACAACGATGTAATATTTTTTTAAGAAATATTGGAAGATAATAAATGTTAAAAATCGTATTATTCATCCGAATAGTTTAAAAGAAAATATTACTGGGGGATCCCATCCTATATTTCGTCTGTGTTTTCCCGGATAAATTTTCTCCATGGGCGGCACTTTGGCGTTTCTAATGTGGAACTTGTCTTTCAATCATTGTATGATTTGCAGAAAAACTGAAAAAAAAAATAGTGAATTTTTCCTTTATTTTACTCATAGATGTATTCAAATTCATATCCCAGCACGAACTCAGTAACAGTGTCGATGTACCTTCCTGTTGTAGAATTTAATAGGATCCTTAGATTCAGATTAAAATGAAGATAAGCATTAACAAATATAGGGGGGTGTTCATGCCCGCGTTAGCTGAAATGACTAAAATTCTAAGTAAAGTCTGAGAGGTAAGTAATGATGATGACGTTCTCAGGGAGGCTTAGGATACCTCTTGGAGCTACACTTTGATCTGAAGATAGGAAGCAATCCTTTATACCAGTTTGTGGAATGGCAAATCTTTTTTATACACCAGTTGCTTTTGTGAACAGTATTGGTTATCATTGAACGGTATTAGTTGGTTTTACTGAACAGTATTTGTTGGTTATATTGAATGTGCACAACGGCAACTGGTATACATTGTGGTATACATAATTTGTGTGCTATTGTGGAATAGGAAATTCAGGATTTCACCTCATCATATATTCCAATTCAGCACAACATGATTATATTCAGGATTCACCTATTTCAAGATTACACCTTATCTCAACCGCCTAAAGGGGGCCTTATATTGAACTGTGTTTCCTATTTGCACTTTTAGCTCAAAATGTCCACAAAGGAATGTTCGCAAAACCCACTGAAATTTTAGAAATTCGAATCCAGAAATTCAATTTGTGAAACAGATGGGTCTTCGCAAGTGACAATACCAAATTTTAGAAATGAATACAGAGCATCATAATTTTGCATTAGAAAAAACACTGAATATAGAGCAAATTGAACTTAAATGTGTTTTCATAATCGCATTTCTCCAGATCACAATCCCAAATATATCTGCATCTACAGCTACCAGATGAAACAAAAATAAATCAAGCAAGCAAACATCCAATTTTTTTACCCGCGAAATTCAACAGAAACCTGCAAAATTAGACAATGGCGACCTTCGCCCCTGCCGCTTCCAGCTGTTTCTTAGCTTCTTCAGCCTCCTCCTTCGAAATCGCCTCCTTGAATTTCTTCGGTAATCCTTCAATCAATTCTTTGGCCTCCTTCAATGCCAAGCTAGTCAAAGCCCTAACTACCTTAATCGTGGCGATTCTGGAGCTGCTCGGCACATCCTCGATGACCACATCGAACTCCGTCTTCTCCTCCACCACGGCGGCTGCCTCCTCAGCGGCCGGGGCAGCTACGGCGGCGGCGGGGGCGAAGGACGCGGCGGTTACGCCGAGCTTGTCCTGGAGGTACTCGACGAGCTTCTGTGCGTCGGCGAGGGTTAGGTTTGAGATAGTGTCGCCGAGTTCGACGACCTTTTCGGGGGCATCGACGGCGGCGAGGGGGCGGAGAAATTTGGCGCGGCGGCGGAGGGGTTTGTGGGAGTATTTGGAGGGGAAATCGAGGGATTGTTTGGGGAAAGTAGCGGAGGGGAGCGTAGGATATGCGGCGGATGGTGTAGAGTAAGCAGGGGAGCGTAGGGCGGCGTAGGATAGCGTGGAAGCCATTGCGAATTGCAGAAATGAAGCGATTGAACGCACAGTTAGGAGTGGGAAGATGGAAGAAGATAGGATAAGATAAATATCTAGCGCTATTTCGTCCTTGCGTCATTCGGATAAAAGTTAATGGACTTGGGCTTCATGATTAACTAGAGGAAGGTTGGGCCCATGATCTTTTTTGGGCCCATGTTTTTTTTTTGGGCCAATAAACAAAATAAATCATCTTGGACAATGGTGAGAAAAATTGATTTGGATTTTTTTTTTAATTTGGTGAGGATAATTTTGTAATGAAAAATTGTGGTATTTAATTATTAAAATATTTGAAAGTGCTTATCTAGAGTCAGAAGTTGGCCTTAAGAATTCAATTTTAAACACTCCTCAATTGCTTATTGTTAAAATAAAAGTGCTTTTAAACTTTTCTTGCAAATACACATGGTTTGGTTTCTCTTAACTTCTGTATGTATGCACTTTTTAGATATTAATATTGTTAAAATTATAATCTCAGATTTATTCTGAAATTGTCAGGCGTGCTCTGATATGGGACAAAAATACTGTGAGTTTAATCGTATATTGTAATTTATGATTGCAACGTGTGACACGTCTTTCTTTCTTTATTAATAAAAATAAAAATTTCATTTTCTCAACTTAATATGGATATTTAGTGATACTGTTGTGTTCTTTACCGGAATCATGCTCTCATGAAATTGGAATTATAATTTAGGGATTAAATTTTTTCTTCTGTGGAGAAAAGCTTGCTTGGATATCAATTGCGGTCAAAGTGTATTCCTCTGGTTACTTTCTCTCTCTAATAGAGAATAAATCTTCTTAAAATAAAATGTTTATTGTTTGTGATATAGGCTACTGCTAATGTGCCATCTCAATTATGGCAACCATCAAGTGGCATTTTGATGACTATCTCAATATAAGTTATTTATATTAGTTTGAGACCCAGGGGGTGTATTAGTTGTGGGGTCTGTAAGATTTGTTTTAGACTTTTAAAGTCTAGGGTATTCAATTCGGATTTTCAAAAGTCTTTAAAAATCTTGAGGTATTAAATACAGATTTAAAAAAAAATTAAAATATCTTTAGATATTAAGCAATCTATGAATTTTAATACTCTATGGAATTTTCTTTGATTCTCTTCCAAAAATATAAATAAATTTCACTCTCAAAATCTCTTATAACAATCAAAGATTTCTACGTATTATCTCATAGAACTCTGAAGATGAAAGGTCAGAAAAAAAAACATTCGTTGTATCTTTAAATTTTCTCATTATTTTTATTTATTTTAATTTCTAAATATAATTTCATTTTATTTTGAATTAAATTTTAATTAAAAATTTCAAATCTAACCATCATTATTAACACTCGATTATTAAGAATCAAATATATATGCTTCAATTTGTTTTGGTATTAAAATTTCAATATTAAGATTCAGATATAATATCCATAACCAATTTTATATATAGTCAAATGAAATATTTAGATAGTGAAAGTCAATATATGGATTAATGAACTTTATTAAAAATTATTATGAAAAAATATTGATTCTTCTGAAAATTGAATCATATTAAAAAAAATTAAAATTGAAGAGACGAATATCTGTTACCATTGAAGAAAATCATATCATATTCGATAAAATGATATTTAAATACGTTACAATAGAAGAGATAAACACAAATATTTGTTACAAAAGAAGATATATATATATATATATTGTAAACATTAAACTAAACTTGATAATATGTCATTGACGGCTTCATTATAGACACCACACCACCTTCATGAATTATAAATCTGAAAAAAAGGTCATTTGCATCAATAGTTCCAGCGCCGGAGTCTATGGAAATCCATGTAAATCAATAAAAAAAAGTATTTTCTACAATTTTGTCAAGTCTATGAAAATCCATGTAAATCAATAAAAAAAGTCAGTCAAACTCTGCATGGAGTTTATGGATGTTCTAAATCCACATACTTTTTAAAGTAAAAAAAAAATTCAATAGAATCCCAATTGAACACACCCCCCTTAAAATCTAAAATCGAAGTTTTATCACTCAAAAGTATGTAAATTCATACTCTGTTTGACTTTTTGTGAGAACAGTAATAAAGTATAAACAATCAAGAGTTGTTTAAACAAACCAATTTAAAACAACCGCATTGATTACTATTAAATAATCCCTCCTTTTTTATTTACATATCGTTTTAGTCTTTTGAATTATTTGTGAAATATATATCGTTTTAGTATTTTATTCTCCTTTATCTCATATTTACCCTTAATATTGTAATTTTAAATTTTAAATTTCTTACAAATGTGCTGTGTGTTTAATTTTTCAACCAATAATATTTATTTTTAAGAATATTTAGATAGTATATTAATTAAGATTTATTTTGAAAAAAACAAATATGTACTTAATTTGTCTTAAAATCCCCATAATGACATCTATTAAACAAATGAGGGAGTACAAATTATCTATAAGAGCTCAAATTCAGGTTGTGCTCAGATGTAGGATTTATTTTCATTTTTTCTTTTAAAAGTTATTTTTCCTTCATTTTCAATAGTGTTGACTGAAAGTATATAGTAAAAGCTTAATACTGTTACTTAAAATCTGCAGTAAAAGGAAAATAATTTTTTTTTCCAAACTCCTTGCACAGTGAACAAATAAAAAATTGTAACCGAACTCGATCTGCCATAGATGTGACAACATGTAAGTCAATATAATTCTTTCTAATAATACAATGGACAATGCGTGCAATAATATAATGCACATTAATAATATATTACAATAACCAATATAATTGTTTATATTACAATATTGAGTAGGTTTTGTGTGAAATATTGCACACTAGTATTATGTGCAATACCACACAATTAAGACAAAAAAGGCTAAAATTCGCGAGCAATATTACATTTCATGCAAGTATATTTTTATCAAAAATTGTTGTAGCCTAATGGTTCTGGTTTATTTTTAGTGTATTTGGTCGCAGGTTCAATTCTTATTGAGCACATTTTTTTTTTTCAAGTGTGTGTTACTACATGAACAAAAAGTGTTACACTGTGAAGAAAAACGTGTTACCACCTGAACAAAACCAGTACAAGCGCGAAAAGAAATCTCCAGTCCAAAATTACAGATTTATAGAACAACTTGATGTGTTACTACATGAACAAAAGAGTGTTACCCTATGAGCAAAAGAATATTACTACATGAACAAAAACAAGTACAAGCGCGAAAAATAATCATCAGTTCAATATTTTTTTCAAGTTATTTTTGTCTGTTATCCTATGAACAAAAGAGTGTTACCACATGAACAAAACCTGTACAAGCGCGAAAAAAAATCCGCAGTCCAAAATTATAGATTTAAATAACAACTTGATGTGTTACTACATGAACAAAATATTGTTACCCTATGAACAAAAGAGTGTTACTGCATGAACAAAAACCAGTACAAACGCGAAAAAAATATTCAGTCCAAATTTACAGATTTACAGAAACAGCGTGAAAAGAATGCAGAAGCATTTAAAAAATTGCGCCAGAAAATCAAGAGGAAAACGAACGAAATGATTTGCCAGGATGAGAAAACTGAAAAAAGGGAGAAGAATATGGAAGAATTTGAATAAGGAAGAGAAAGAAAAGAAAATGAAAAACAAAAGAAGAGAAGAAAAAACCGCACCACAGTAAAATCTGGAATCGCGAGGAAGAAGAAAACGGGCAGCGCCGAATCTGAAATGGCTTTGGGCCTGACCCGAGAAAAATAAATATATCTTCTATTTGGCCTAATTGCACATATCACTTGTATGTAATATT
Organism: Stenogyne calaminthoides; assembly: GCA_037126765.1. Taxonomy (NCBI): domain Eukaryota; kingdom Viridiplantae; phylum Streptophyta; class Magnoliopsida; order Lamiales; family Lamiaceae; genus Stenogyne; species Stenogyne calaminthoides. The sequence continues at coordinate 7,489,540 of JBBCBC010000037.1, read as the reverse complement.
ACATACAAATTTTTGTGTACAATATTTGTTTCTTTTTTCTTGTATTCTAAAGTTCGATTATCGTCAACTGTGGACGCATTCCAACAACTGGCTTAGTGGCATTAGAAGTTGCAATAAATTTCTACTTAACATGTTATATACGTGTAGTACAATATGTATTATTTTGGTTTTTTTTAATGTAAAACTCGATTTAAGAATAATTTTTTCATAGTAATATTTCTTCTCGATCCCAACAATATGACTGTATGAATTTTTTACCGTATCATGTTTTTAAAATGCATGGTACGCAGCAAAATGTATAGACATCACTCAACAAACATGATTTATATTTGACAAATTCTCCTGTGCACCACATGCACCAATAAAATTGGTGCAATTTATTTTAAAAGTTATTTTTCTAATTTTATTTAGTTTTAACTTTTTTTTTCTTTTTTCAATTTCGATTTTCTTTTAACTTTAATTTCAGTTTTAGATGTTTATTTTTTTTTAAACACCCGGCCCGAGTGATTCATGGTTCAACCGGCCCGAATAGTTCATATATGATTTAGGGTATCACTCTTTAAAGGTTAGCGTTTAGAGAGCACCAATTTAGAATGATGCATGTGGTGCACAGGAGAATGACTCTTCATATTTTAGTATAATGAACTTCTTAAATGTCAGCTTCTAATAATCAAAACTTCACTGGATGATTATAGATAATAGATATGTGATGTTTATACATAGTTTAGGAACAGTATAAACTTATTTTATTAAAAAATATTAGAATTAAATCAACTTATTTATAAACAGAGTAGAAAAAAAAACTTTTTAATAGTATTAAGTCACAATTTGACCGATAAAAAAAAAAAAATATTCATTTAATAACGACTTTAATGGAAGTGAAGAACAAAAACTTTAGCAAAAGCGATTACAAGAAACAAGCTGGATTCTCCTCACTTGTCTTCCAAAAACTAACCCTAACCCCCAAAAGTCCCAATCCTCCAATCATCCTTCTTCCCCCTCTCTCTCACTCACTACAGTCATTCCTGTCGCCTTCAATTGCGACTTTCTCACCTCTTTCTCCCTCTAACGCAGATATAATTTTTTATATATTAGGGTTTTTGGTCATTTGGTGTCCTATCTAAATGAATAACACTACCAATAATTCCAATTCCAATTCCAATTCCAATCAAGACCCACAAGAGCCAGCTGCACCAGCACCTGCCACTGGTGCTAAGGAATCAGAGCAGGAATCGTCTTCGCCTGGATCTTCTTCGTCTGCTAAGAATTCTTCGGAGAAAGCAGACGTTGCCGTAGAAGAAGAGGACTCGGCAATGATGGAAAAGGACTCTGTTGCTGCGGGTGGGAATTCTACCGATGATCCGATAGATGAGGATGCCAAAACCCCGGCTACCATTTTCTGCATCAAGCTTAAGCAGCCTAAGACGAATTTGCTTCATAAAATGAGTGTTCCTGAGCTATGCCGCACTTTTAGGTGTGTTTTATTGATTAATTTTGGAATTTGTTGTGAAGATAGAAGGCGAATTGAGGTTGTCATTTTTGTCAGTTAGTCTACGTTCTATTGGTCGTTTTGAGTGAAATTATGAGCTAACTAATTATATGTTTGGATGGATTGGTTTGGTTGAGGAATTGTGGCCACTGTTAGTGCATGGGAATTCTACATTGAGAATGATAATTTTTTTAGGCTGGAATATTAAGCAGAGATGAAGTTAAGGGGAAAAAAACGGTAGTTAAATATCTATGCTTTATTTGTGGTTTGTGGTAATAGCATGATTGATGGACCTTTACCATCTGCGGGTGTGTCTGATGCACATTCACTTAATATGGCTGGAGGGTCTCCTCACAGGAGAATGATTTGTGTCTTTTCTTTTGCAATTATGCTGTATGATATTATATTTTTCCTTATCTTGGATGAAACTTATTACGCATCTCAATCGTGTTGCTTCTTTTGTTTTTATTTTGCAGTGCTGTTGCTTGGTGTGGGAAGTTGAATACCATTGCTTGTGCATCAGAAACGTGTGCAAGAATCCCGAGGTTATATCATAAAATTTGATTTTTTAGTTTTTTCAATCACGGTTGCATCATTTAAGAACTGAATGTTTCCCTTACTCCCCTTCACTGCTGGTTCATATAAATATGAATTGGTTCTAGGTTCAATATTTTTTATAAAGATACTTGAGCTATCATAGAACAAACAATCTTGGTTGATTTTAGAAAACTGAGACAATCAATTTCTTACTGTTGAATATCTCTTCAGTGTCTTGCACTTTGTTGCAATCTTTCATGTAGGCTGTTGGTAGTATCGTGAAACAGTTTGCAAGTGCTATTAGAAGCATATACCAAACAGTGTTTTCATTCAAGGATGAATTGTTCCGAAACACTATGCTGCTTAGTTATTATAGGATCATAGATTAAATGCCATTTTCTCTTTCTCATTTTTTGTATCATGGCTATTCTCTGTTCTATATGCTAGTGGGTTCAGTGATGATTGGATGTGCAATGTTCACTGTTAAATGGTTCATAACTATGAATTAGTGGAACTGTATCATGCTTTGTTGCTGATCTATTTACAAAAGTTGTTACGTAAAAGATTAACACATTCTTTTAATGTCTTTGTAGTTCAACTGCCAACCCTCCGTTTTGGATCCCTATACATGTAATCATACCAGAGCGGCCAACAGAATGTACAGTCTTCAATGTTATTGCAGGTATGATTTGCATCTTAGTATTGATATTGCAATCTAGTGGGAACTCCTCTCCCACTAATATGAACATTCCTATTTTTAGGTTTGTGGACATTCTTTATCATTTTAAATTAATGGGGATTTTAAGATATATTAGTATCCTTTGTGTATTAGAGAGGCATAGTGTGCATTTTTTGTTTTTGAGATAGATAATATGTTGGTAATGCGGTAAAGTTTGTTGGTGTTCGATGTTTTGACAGATTCTCCCCGCGACTCTGTTCAGTTCATTGAGTGGTCGCCTACCTCATGTCCCCGAGCACTCCTTGTAGCTAATTTCCATGGACGGATAACAATTTGGACCCAGCCTTCCCAGGTATGCTGGTTTGACCTTAAAAATTTAAAGAAATTGGTAGCCTCTACTTGAATAACATGGCACCATGTTTTATGTGAAGCAGATAATCATTTCTTCTCATCTGCTATTCACAATGCATCTTTATTTTGTATTGGCATTCAGGGACCAGCAAATCTTGTGAAAGAAGCTAGTTGCTGGCATTTGGAATACGAGTGGCGCCAAGATATTGCAGTTGTTACAAAGTGGCTGTCGGGAGCTTCTCCTGTATGTAGTTATTTATCATTTGGCAGTTGAAAGAAAACATTTTTGAAATATGCAACTCCTTATGCTGACCTTTTTGTCATAAAATTAGTATAGGTGGCTCTCAGCTAGATCCAGTGGTTCCACAAAGTCTACATTTGAAGAAAAATTCCTCTCGCAACAACCACACGCCCCAGGTCCCTCTTTCTTTGTATACCTACTTCTATGTAGTATGTTGAATCATTGATAGCTTTCGGATTATTATTGTGGATTTGAATTTTATTTCTTACCTGACAGCTTTTTCTTTTATGGATGTTAAATTTTTATATTCAAATACTTTGTGAATATTATTCATTAGCTTTATTTTTTTAGTGCATTCTGGTTCTAAAAGAGGCTCCTTAATGAGGAGTTCCACATAATTAATATTTGATTTGCTGCAAACAATAAGGAAATAAGTTATCTGAATCATTTGATCAATCCTCAATCCCAAAATGCATAGTAAAAAAAAAAAAGGTTTGCTAAACAAGCATGTTATAGAGGGTGACTAATTTTAATACTTTTTGCAAGGTGGAACAGAAACCTAGAAATCCATTTGTATTTGTTGTGCTGAGGAAGAAACAATCTTTGACGTTTGAACTTGTAGCAGATTCTATATTTCCTGCTTTATATATGCATTGCAATCATAAGTAGGAAGCGTGGTATTTAGCACCAGTTGTGTGATCACTATATTCCTTTTGTGCTTAGAGAATCAACTCTTGTTAAGAAAACTCAGCAAGTCATCTTGATATTTTCTGTCTGCCGTGGTTCATTATGCAAGTGCAATTGGCTGTAAAATATCTCCCTTAATAATCTCATTTCTGAAATTATCTTTGTATCTGGTGACAGCTGGTTGGCCAAATTTTCTTTGTGTTTGCTCTGTTTTCTCATCGGGCTCTGTTCAGCTACACTGGTCCCAATGGCCACCCAATCAGAGTGGTGCTACATCCAAGTGGTTTTGCACAAGTAAAGGGCTTTTGGGAGCTGGGCCTAGTGGAATAATGGCTGCTGATGCTATTGTCACAGATTCTGGGGCTTTGCATATAGCTGGTGTACCCATTGTTAACCCATCAACTGTAGTTGTATGGGAAGTCACACCTGGCCCTGGAAATGGTTTTCAAGCCACCCCAAAAACTAGTGTGAACAATGAAGTTCCACCTTCGCTCAATCCTCCTTCCTGGGATGGTTTTGCCCCACTAGCTGCATATCTTTTTAGCTGGCAGGATTATCTATCCTTGGAAGGAAAAAACGGCGAAAAGAAGACAGAACAAGATTACAGTGATATGATAGCACTTCATTGTTCTCCGGTTTCGAATTTTTCTGCATACGTGAGTCCTGAGGCTGCAGCTCAATCTGCGGCTACCACGACTTGGGGTTCCGGAGTTACTGCTATTGCCTTTGATCCAACACGTGGTGGTTCTGTGATCTCTATTGTGATAGTCGAAGGTGTTAGCTTTACTTCTGCTAATCTGCTTAAATTCTCATCATTTAACGAACCAATCTGCTTTCTTTTTAGAGTTTAATTGCAAATGCCATTTTTATCCTCATTCATATGCTTATATATATATAGAGTGAGAGTTGTGATATAGAAACCAATGCTGGTTTCTGATGGAGCTTGACTTCAACAAAACCACTAGTGCCTTGGTGCTAAGTACTAATGATGGTATAAACTACCTATAATATGTTGAAGTTAGCTCCACAAGTAACCGTATATAGAGTTCTATATCCAAACCGTGTCTATATGTATGTTATTGGCTTTTATTTTGATGGTGAGGGGTCTCTAGTGGCTTTGGGTATCAGGTTATGGCACCTGAAAAAATGTTGCAGTGACAATTAAGATGCCGCCATCAAGTCAATGATCATGGTGTGAAGATACAAACACATTATGGCTTTAGTGGGAAAGAAACCAGTAAAGGCTATTTATTTTGTGGTCTACCGTTGCCTCCCACCTTAATTTGAGAATGGCTTTTGACATGATTGTAGTGGGAAAATTTTCCTTAAGGCCCTTATCTGTTAATAGAAAAGTAATGGCTTGTAAATTATAATTCTGTTTTGCAGGGCAGTACATGTCTCCTTATGATCCTGATGAGGGTCCTTCAGTCACAGGTTGGAGAGTTCAACGTTGGGAATCATCTGTTGAGAACGTTGTGATCCATCAGATATTTGGAAACCCGAGCTCTAACTTCGGTGGGAAGGCACCTAAGCAAACAGTTTGGGTGAGTAAAGTGATTAAATGCATCCCAGCACCCAGTGAGTTTAAAGGAGCGATCTCACCACCTTGTGATGGGAAAAGTACTCCTGAATCTGGTATTGAGATTGCAAAAAGGATCAGTTTTGACCCTTTTGATCTGCCTAGCGATATTAGATATCTCGCACGAATTGTGTATTCTGCTCATGGCGGTGAGATTGCTGTTTCCTTTCTGCGAGGTGGGGTTCATGTGTTCTCTGGTGCAAACTTCGAATTTGTCTATAGCAACCAAATTAATGTTGGCTCTGCAATTGCTGCTCTTGCTTTCTCTTCTACTAGTTGCTGTTCAGCTACTGTTTGGCATGATACTAGCAAGGATTGTACTATGTTAAAAATTATTCGTGTTCTTCCTCCTGTTCCTAATAGTCAAGCAAAAGCGAACTCTGCAACATGGGAGCGTGCTATTGCTGAGAGGTATGCTGAATAAATAGTTGCAAGCTGCACTCCTATTTGTTTACTTGTTACTCATACTAATGTATTCAGAGTCTTTGTAGATTACAATTCTGTTATAATGCCACTGATCTGAATACTCTGTGACAGATTTTGGTGGAGTCTTATGGTAGGAGTTGATTGGTGGGATGCTGTTGGCTGTACTCAAAGTGCTGCGGAGGATGGCATTGGTAATAGTGCTTTATTTTTTACTGGAACTTGATGTTAATCATTTAGCCTCTCGTAATAATCTTAAAAGAACAAGAAGAACAAGATTTTGAGGAACTAATAAACTTTTAAGTGAATATTTTAATTTGCATTGTTCTGGTCTTTGCTTCTCTCTGATGGTTTAAGCTTAATGTTCCAGTTTCGCTGAACAGTGTCATCGCTGTATTAGATGCTGACTTCCACTCCCTTCCTTCAACTCAGCACAGACAGCAGTATGGACCTGTAAGTTGGTTCATTGCATAGCTTTCTAGTTTGCGTTAGATGATAAGACACAAAGAGCTTAATTCTTATTAACACACCTTTGGAGTCTTGATTTTGTTTGGAAATTGCAGAGTTTGGACAGAATAAAATGTAGGCTGCTAGAAGGTACAACTGCTCAAGAGGTCAGGGCTATGGTCCTTGACATGCAAGCAAGGCTGTTGCTGGACATGCTTGGTAAAGGAATAGAATCAGCTTTAATAAATCCTTCAGCTTTGGTGCAAGAACCTTGGCAAGCAACTGGCGAAACGTTATCGAGTATTGATCCTGAAGCAATGGCTGTTGAACCAACACTTGTTCTTAGTATCCAGGTTCATCTTTTGCCATATCTTGTTTCACTTTCCTCATATTTTCTGTTTCCTTTCTATAAAGTGCTCTTTTTTAGAGCAGATACAATGTGTTTGTGCTTCATTAATGGTGCTATATGATAATGCAGGCTTATGTTGATGCAGTTCTTGATCTCGCATCACACTTCATTACACGTCTGCGACGTTATGCAAGTTTCTGTCGAACATTAGCAAGTCATGCTGCTACGGCAGGCACAGGTGGAAGTCGAAGTTTGGTGACGAGCCCCACACAAAGTAACACTACTCCTGCTACAACTCAGGGTGAGTTTATTTGGTGGAATATTAGATGCCAAAAAGGGGCAACTTTTTGAAAAGGTTTCTTTTTCTCTTTCTTGTTCGTCCAAGTTCAGCACAATCTTGATAACTTCATCTTCAGGGCCCCCAGGTGGACCAGCAAGCTCTACAGGTAGTACTCAGATGCAAGCTTGGGTACAAGGAGCTATTGCCAAGATTAGTAGTACAAATGATGGTGTTCCAAATACTGCTCCAAACCCCATAAGTGGCCCTTCAACCTTTATGCCAATAAGTATTAATACAGGAACTTTTCCAGGAACTCCAGCTGTTAGGCTAATTGGAGACTGCCATTTCCTACACCGATTGTGCCAGCTCCTGCTGTTCTGTTTTTTCTTTCGGCGTACACAACTGCCTCGCTTTATTGGAGCAGCTCAAAGAAATGCTGATCCGTCAACCCAAAAGCCCCAGCTTAGTGTACCAGGCAAATCAGAAGAGACCAACTCAATAATCACTGCCAAACCCACATCAGCTATAATCAGATCGGAAGAAACACAAGTTACAAGGTCTGGACTGGCTGGAAATGGTGTAAAAGCTCCTGAAGAAGGTCCAACTAGCCGGTCAAGATTAGGCTCTGGTAATGCTGGTCAAGGGTATACATTTGAGGAGGTAAGTGGTCACAACCACCTTTTTTGACCTGGAACATATTAATACGAATGGTATCGATTTGAGCTTGTTTAAGCACATACTTGTAAGGAAAAAGAGAAAGTAGTCATATTGGAGCTTCACATGTTATGGTTTCTTATCCTTCATTCCTTCTGCAATTGATTGTTTATGTATGCCTGTTTACATGGAGATGCATGTATAGCCGCTATCAATATTATTTCTCTTTGCTGTGTGACCGAACAAATATAATCAACTCCCTTTTGAATCATCTTGTATCTATTAAGTTGTCACTTGCATGTAACTTTCTCCTATTTGAGTTGAGGAATTGGAAAACTACTATAGGGTTCTAAACATTCAGTATAAAAATATGCAAGTAAATATTGTTTAATAAATGGTGATTTACTGGATTAGATGGTACGTGAAGCAGTTTTTTTTTTCCACCATAGCTCTGATTTTGAAATTGCTATGCATGGTAACAGGTAAAGGTCCTCTTCCTCATACTTATGGATCTGTGTCGGAGGACATCAGGATTGGCACATCAACTGCCCGTTTCCCAGGTTGGGAGCAGCATTATCCAGGTCCGCCTTCATTACATTGACGGTAACTATACTGTATTACCAGAGGTTGTGGAAGCATCGTTAGGGCCTCACATGCAGGTACTTTTGCAGATAAAGTTATATTTTATTGGAAACTTCTCATGCAATTGGCTATTCACTCATTCATTCTGCTTTCCTCTCTCTATCTCTCACGTGCAGAACATGCCCCGGCCTAGAGGTGCAGATGCTGCAGGTTTGCTTCTCCGGGAGTTGGAGCTCCATCCTCCAGCTGAAGAATGGCACAAGAGGAACATGTTTGGTGGGCCCTGGTCGGGTCCAGATGATACAGATGATGGTACTAAATTAAGCAGCTCAATGGATTTGGTTGACCCAGAAAAAGGCGATGCTTATAATGGAACTCACACTTTGTGGCCTAGAAAGCGGAGGATGTCAGAACGAGATGCAGCTTTTGGATTGAACACTTCAGTGGGCCTTGGATCGTATTATGGGATCATGGGATCTCGAAGGGATGTTGTAACAGCTGTTTGGAAAACAGGGCTTGAAGGAACGTGGTACAAGGTTGGTTCTCTCTCTCTCTCTATAGTTGATTTTCACTCTAAAACTTTTTGTTTTTCATCTATTTTCTCTTTCCAATGCTATTCTTTTTTTTTTTTAATGAAAGTTGCCTGATGTAGAACTGTTTGCCGTCAGAATCGGAGATAATAAGGATCATTTTATCCATTTTCTTCATTTAGTTTTTTTTATCATTTCAAAATTTATCCTTGAGGGTGACCTATTTTCTTAGAAAAGCACCTCCTTGAAATTTGTTTCTATTTTACAATTGCACCTATTTAGGGGGGAATTTAAGAAAAAATATATGCATACAAACTTCGTGGAAGCGCTTGCAGTCCCTGGTTGGTATTTGTTTCTCCATAATAGGTCAAACCTCAAGGCTAATTATTCTCAACAAATCCTTAAAGCATCCACAATGGTCCATTTGTCTGAATATCCTTTTGGTCTAACGTTTGATTTATTATGCAGTGCATAAGATGCTTGAGGCAGACGTGTGCTTTTGCTTCGCCTGGTTCAAGTAGTAGTCCTCCTCCTCCGAATCAGAACGAGAAAGAAACTTGGTGGATCAGCCGGTGGGCAAATGGCTGCCCAATGTGCAGCGGAACTTGGGTTCGTGTTGTGTAGATGCATATAATAAGCTCTTGATTGTGACAACAGAGATACACGTTTTCAATCAATGGATTCTGGGAAGATCTCTAGCTGAGCTGGCATCCTGCATAATTATTTCATGTGTAAATAAACATGTAAATCTACGTCAAGTTTGGAATGGAAAATGATTCCTGATCTAGGCATGCTATGCAAATGCAATCTGTTCAATTTGACCATTCATTTTACAGGTCATATAATTAGATAGTTGTGACCGTTTTGGTAGTCCATTAGTATACACAGTGTAGAATCCGTTATCTGGCCACTGAATTTCTTGCTTTCAATTTTTTCTAGTACAAACATCAACATGATAGGGAAATACGGTCGTTTATTTAACTTAATGGGGAATTTATGTTTTACGTTCCACTTGCCTACAAGAGTTGTGGTTTTAATTCTCCCGCTTGAAGGGCGGAGTGATTTTTGTTTTTTAAAAACTCCTATTATTTATGTGTATACCTTAAAAGAGTTGAGAAAAATAAATTGAGGAGTTTATTTTTGGCTCATAAACTGTATAGTTTATTTTAAAATCTTATATGCTCTTAAAAATTTATTTTTGCCAATTTTTTTAGAGCTTATTAATTTATCCAAACACTTTTTCTTATTTGTCCACATCATCTCCATTTCTGTTGCCTTTGTCTCGTTCAAAATGACAACCAAGATTTTGATAAAATGGCCTGAGTGTGAATATCATAGACTTTCAACATCACAGTTTTATAATCCTGAACATATATTGTAATTTACTTTGTTACAGTTTCTAAGCAGTTGCCATTATTAACACACAAGAGCTGAGCAAACACTAAAACGGCAATAACAAAAGCTCCAAGAGGAGACCATCTTCTTCATAAACAAAGTCCAAACCACCCAGGTCATCAAATTTACATTCTGAAGGGGACCAAAATCTAAAAATACGAAAATAGCATAACATCAAACAAATTCCTTAACACCGAATTATTAAGAACAAGAAAAAGAAATAAACAAAAATCATACGGTAGCAAATGGTGTCAACGGAGAGATAAGTACTATTAACAACACTAGAAGCCTCAGGTAATCAGCTCCAGGTTGCCCAGTTAGCAGAACTCCCAACTCGGGGCATGCTGTTAATCTTAGAGTATGCATCAACTGCAAAATATGCACCACACATTGCCCCCTCGCTGTCAATTCTTGGCATCGCTTTCATCTTACACATCGGATGCTCGTAGCTCAACAATCCTCTGTCACTATGGTACATGCACCCTATCCACGATCAAAACACAACAAACAACACTTATAAAATACATTTAGCATAGTTTCATCATAAACAGGCAAACATAAACAGGCAAACATAAACATATACAAGACCGATCTTGTGGTTGTTATTTTAACATTGTATGCAAAAAAATTTCTCCTTTCTTGGTTATAAGTCAAAAGGTTAACATTAAATATACCAGGTGGGAACGGAGCAAATGATTTTCTACAGCTTGCTTTTATGAGGTTAACATTGTCTGAGATCATAACAGAGCCATCAGCTGATACACCCCAGAATAGATTCACTGCCTTATCAGCACCCTAATAACATAAACAAAAACACAATTTCGTAACCAAATAATAACACAAGAAATCAACAAGATGCTTGAATATGAATGATGAATCTCATGACTTACAAGGGCTGCAAACACAGTTCCATATTTGTGATCATAGATCACAAGTCCGAAACTGCCCTCGAGTTCTTTTAGGACCTGATGAGCAGGGATGGGGCTCCGATCACGGAGAGTCCGATAGGCCTCAATCACAAACATGGCTTCATTTCCACACTTTGATAATCCATATTGCTTGTTGAGGTCGCATAGGTTGTTTAAATTCCCCATAAAAATGCAGTAAACATCTTCCACACCACAGAACAGACTGTAATGTAACAGATGAAATGTCATAATTTCAGATCAATAAATACATCCAATTGTAAGCATACAGGTCATCACGAGTTCCATTATTTCAACCTCCATTTATCTGGATTCTTTTATATTTTTCAGAATCAAACAGTTACGATCTGCATTGCAATTGCATCCCTCAATTGCAAATCGAGAAAGGAAAATTAAAAATATTAGTTATAATTTGGCAAGCAAGCCCGATCTCCGGTTCTAATTACATTTCGGTATAATTTATGCTATCTATGACTCGTTTTCAGTTTTCAAATAACATCACACGCAGTGAGGAGCATCAAATATCTACGATCCAATTTCAGTTTTCACATAACATCACACGCAATTGGTGTATAAAATGCAAATACACGCAAATCGGCGATCGATCTAATCCACCGTACAGAACAATCTGAAACAATGTGTGAGAGAGGGAGAGATAAAATTACCTTCTGTTTGCGTTAACCAGAGATTGAGGAGGCGTATAGGCCAAATAAGCCTTGTCAGAAAACTGGAGAGAGAATCCCTTGGATGGATTCGAAGCGAAGAAATCCTTCAAAATTTCTTCAGGAGATTTAGATCTGCCAGGAGCAAGCGTTGCAGCTGGGCTATGCAATTCCTTTGGAGGATCCACCACCCCATTTTTGAATATCGCCAACATCTTTTCTTCACTTTTTTGTTTGTTTCCCACACGAAATCTCAAGTATAATAAAACTAAACGAACGACTGCGCGCAGATTTTCAAATCAGGAAATACACTAATGGATAAGAGAAATTTGGGCAGAGAGTTGAGTTTTTATAGGCGTTAGTAGGAGCGGAAAAGTAGGTGGCAATATTATCCAAAAGTTTTTCCTTTAAAAAATAACGTTCTCTAGAAAAGGTAAAAAATTAAATAAAAAGCTGATGGTGCAATTTAAAAAAATAAAAAGTAGATCCCTGATAATTTATACTATTTAACAGTGATATTTAAACAAAAAAATTTATTATAAATTTAAGTTCATAATTTTTTTTATAAAAAATGAAATAAAACATTGAACTCAAAAATGCATTTAAGTTGCATGGTGCAAATATATAATATATATTTTTAAAACACATATATTTAATATTAAAATCAAATTTTTTATTTTTAAGACAAAATTCTTCTATTACCCGAGATCCAATCCATTGAATAATTTTTCATTTTTCATATATCATAAATCCACAATATAGAACATAAAGTGGAACATTTTCAATAATTACCATATATTTGAAATTTTTTACCTTGAATTTTGAAAGCTCTAATTACCAGGAAATCTTGAATTAGTTACTATGACAACCTTCAGTATTCATAAAAAGAAACTGAAACCAAAATAGTGAAGAAAGTTTGACCCTTCAACATTGGAAGACCTAATCTTTAGGCAATTTAATTTATACAATGTTCTGTATATAAATAAAATTAATCCACATTTATTTTCAAAATTATAACATTTATTTTAGAAAAAAAAAAAAAACTAACATGACGATGCATCAGATTAGGGGGAAACCATAATCATAAAATGTAACATGTGGTAAATGTGAATTTTTTAAATAGTAACATAATGATTTATTTCAAGACTTAGAAAGTGCGGAGGGCTCAATTTTAGCAATAACATTAATTACAAAACATACACTTAAATCAATCTAAGCTATATATAAGCGCACATTTTAGCACAATATTCCACACAACCTACGCAAGTTGTAAGGCAACGCACATTTCTTTCAACCTTGCCCGTTTCCTAATCATTATGTGCTTTGCTAGCCTCTTTGTACCTCATCAATGTAAGTGTGTTTATTCAAATTGTTACTTCAAAATTATATATTTATTTTAGTTTTTGTTCATAAAAGAATACGTAGCTCCTTAAATTTATCATTTGTGGATGTTCTTATTATGTTCTCAGCAAATTATGTTTTTTTTAATAACATATCGAGATCTCCATTCAAATATTTGTCCCTAATTATGCTTTGTACATCTCATTTATGAATAATGATGTGCAATACATATGTTGGAACCAAGGTAATATATGGGATGAAATATGAGTTTTCATATTTCAATATTCAAGCAATTGAATCAAGACAAAATTGAGTAAGAACATTATGTTTTTTTCTTGGCTATTCTGCTGCCTGCTGGACAGCGTACAACACAATAGTGGGGTGTTGTAGTGTAGTGTGTTACAATCGGTGGTACAACACCCCGCTGTAGTATTGTACATTTATAATGGTGGCATATTCTTAGTTCACAAAATAACATTACTTAATATTAATGGTTGGTTATTTAATTAATTTAAAAATTCCGTTTTGATCAAAAGGTAAGAGAATTGGAATTGAAAGCATGATGAAGGCAGAAGCAGATCAGCTTGCGCCTATATATGACTGCGGAACCAACATTTGTCCTCAGGGACGAATGTACGATTAGGCTGCACTGGGCAATATTGTCCAACATCTACTGATATATACTACATACTATATAAAAATGACCACCATCCCACAATTTTTGAATAAATCAGCCCACCCTAACTTAAAATCCAATGGTCCCCAACAAAGTCACACACACTAAAGAGGAATTATAATAACACGGGCTTTTCTAATTCACGTCATTTGTTCTATTTAAATATTTAACATATGGATTTAAAAATTCAATCGATATCACACCTAAAGTTACTTATTCACTCCCATGATTTAACATGAAAATTTGAGTGTTTCTAAAATTAAACAAAATTGAATTAATCTTATATTACAAACTAAATTATCCAAGATTTTCCACAACTCTATATTCAAAATTTTATATTTTGAAGTCTCACAGAGCCAAACTTAGGTGAACATCATTATTTTTAAAAGTGTGTTTAGCAAAATTTTGTATAAACTAGCTTCGTCGTGCACCTAATTTGCATTTTACGTGTATTTATAATTAATGTGTGTTTCATTCGACGTATTAATTTGTCACTATGTGTTGTTTTATCAAAAGTACTAATTTTTATACGATAAAGTGATAATTGTGAACCAATTGTACGATTATACCTTTTTACATAAGGTCAACTTAAAATTTTAACGTACTAAAGTATTATTTTTCAGCTCACCCCACCACTAAATTCTGGATCCGTCCCTGCTTGTCCTGGAACTAGTGGACGTTGTCAATGCTGTGGTGCAACAGGTCTTTGTTATGTAGAACGTGAGGAGTGCAAGAAATATTGTAAACCTCCATCCGTTTAATGTTAATTTAGTATGATTCAATAAAATGATTAATAAGTCTGGTCCTTGTGGATTGGATCATCTATATAATATACAAAAATAAACTCCATATATTTGAGATATTTCTCTTTGAATACAATCCCAATTTCACTAGTTTTTTTTTTATGTTAAAAAATTTAATATGTAACCTAGTTAATTTTTAGCTATAAGCTCTGGCTAGCTCAAGCTAATATAAACATTGCCAATCCTAAATTTGTTTGTATAAATTTATTGAGAAAATATAAAAAAATGCCCAAGTGTTCAGGTCTTTTTTGCTCAATTTTTTTTAAAAATTGTTATTTCTTGCTTTTGTGGACTATTCTACCATTATTTTTCCCTTTCTATTTTATTCTTTCATCTCATACCCATTTTTTGAATTCACAACCTATCATTCAATTTGTATATTTTCACGAAAAGAAATAAGAATTGAAAATTTGTATTATTCGCTTTATCCAAAACAATCGCACCTCTCCTGACGACAGCGCGGCGCGAAATAACTGTTATCTAATTATTCTTTCGTTTCCGATAATACTAGCTCCACAACGAAATAAAAGAATAACAAAGGTATAAAAATGATACTTGAATAAAAGAAATTCACCTGGAGTTCTCATAAAAAAATGTAATTTGTTTTTATTTGTTATATAAAAATCCGAGTATTTGTAGAACAACAAAATTAAAATATTTTTGAAGTATATTTTATTTATTATACGTTTTAGCTGCATCACACTGCGAATTATTTGGGCATTTTTTAAACAGACCTACATAAATAATTGTGTACTAATTAATTCCATTCTTCATGACATGCATATTTTAAAGAATGCATGATTGCATGGGACCAAAGTTGCACTTTTCTCGGGATTTAATATGTTTTGTTTGACTAAATAAATAGGCAAGCATAACGTATAGCATCGATGACAAGCTAGTCAAGCTAACTATAAATCGTTAATACTAAAGTAATTAATTGGCAACTAAATTCAAATTAATTCATTTAATTAGTTTTACATCTAATCGAAGACTTAATGAAAGTGGCTAAACGTCACTCTTTTATAACTTCAGCACGAATCGTTCTTCTTTTTTCGTACATATGAGATCATGAGAGCCATAAACAATTTATTTGGTTTTGGATTTTTCTTAAAGAATATTAATGCTGGAATAAATAATCACGTGCCATCTAATTAAAAATAAGAAAAATGACAAAACTATCAATTTAAGACCTTAAATTTTTTTATCTATCAATTCAAGACCTGAAAGATAGAAAATTATCAATCCAGAGCGTGAAAGATGAAAACTATCAATGTGAGGCTCACACATTTTAAGGTCATGTTTAACACTTATATTATCTTATTTTTGATTCAAAATTGTGAGGAATGTGGATTCCCATAAAGTGGGGAATCAAATCATTATTTATGATTCCATTCCCTCACACCAAACATACATAATTGATTTCCTTTCAATTCATTCCTTCCAAACCTCAAAATCAAACACCATCTATCATTCCTTTTCCATTCCTCACCCTTCAAACCACTCAACCAAGCACCTCCTAAATGTCTTACATTCTTCACTACTAAACTCTAACCAAAGTCATAATTCAGGGGTACTTTTGTCACAATAGTGAACAAGACTTTGATATCCCAGGTCAAGTCAAATTGCATTAAGTTTAAGATGATTATTTGTGTGATACAGTCTCATATATAAAATAATTATTTGTTTATGTATTTAAATCGCTGTCTCAGAAAAGCGTCACCGTAGTTCGTTCGCTATTTTACTGGTTTGAAAAAAAATTATCACCAATACACATAAAAACTATCACCGTTAATTAGAAAAACTATCACTATTACTAAAAAAACACTATCATTGTCACTATATGCAAAATTAAGTATCATTGTTATACACATAAACTATCACTGCTATGTATAAAAACACTCACTGGTATGCAAAAAAATAAACTCTCCTCAATACACATAAAAACTCATTGTTTTGAAGAAAAATTATCATTATTATGAAGACTATCATTGTCACTGTATGTGAAATTAAGTATCACTGTTATACATATAAACAATCACTATTATGAAAAAAAAAAATCATTATTACGTACACAAAAAAACTATCATTATTACTAGTGAAGACACAATTTCAGTGCTAAGAAGATCAGCTCAATTGAGCGCATACATAATCGGATTAGGCATGTGGCGAGGTGCGCGCACTGAGTCATTCAAGAATTTAATTGGGGATGAGGTTGATTTTTTTTGAAAGGTAAAAATGATACTCTCTCTATTTTTAATTAAATGTCGTTTTAATCTTTTGATTTTTTTTTAAAATAGATATCGTTCTGGGATTTTCTCCCCATTTATCTCATATTTACCCTTAATATGGTAATTTTAAAATTTAAAATTCCTATAAAAATGTAATGTGTATATATTTTAAGCCAATAACAATTATTGTTAAGAATATTTAAATAATACTCCCTCCGTTCCAGAAGACTTAGCACACTTACTTTTTGCTCGTGTTTTTGCGTGCGAGTTGTTTATTAGTATTTGAAATAATAAAGTGACTTTTAAGGTGGAGTATGATAGTTTTTACCCTCCTCTGTCATATGCATTTTTTAAAATTACTTTATCATTTCAAATAGTAATAAAAAACTTGCTCACTAAAACACGAGCGGAACAGTAACTGTGCAAAGTGTTCCGGGACGGAGGGAGTATTAATTAAGGTTAATTTTGAAAAAAAAATACGTCCTTAATTTATCTTAAAACCACCAGAATGACATCTATTAAAAAATGGAGGGAGTATATATAATTGAGTGCAAGAGATACTCATATCCCATCAATTACAAATATACAAACCAAAAGAATCCATTACAGTTTATCCGGCAAACACTCTAATGATTCAGAGGTCCAAATGTGAAACGAGACGGAGAATGATAACGGGTAATGCACCTGTATCCACTTCCAAGATCAAAATTTTATTAAGAGAATACATGCTCTCCTTTAGTATGATCACGTTCCTAAACTTCCAAATCTTGCAAACAGTACTTTGCCAAATAAGGCCCAACATCTTCCTTCTTTAAACTCTTTGTTCCAACCCCACGAATTCCAAGAAATGATCTGACGCACGAGAGGAGTAAATGGCTGATTTGCCAAGCTAACGTAGAATTTCACTCCAAATCAAAATGACCGAATGACAAGTAAAAAGAATATGATTTGAAGATCCCACGGCGCCAAGACAAGATGAACACGCACCCGAGCCAACGTCGTTATGCAAACCACGCTTCAAGATATTTTCCTTAGAAGGAATTCGTTCCCGAATAGCTTTCCAAGAGAAAGTAAGCGACTTAGTTAATGACATGCAAATTGTAGGGAATGAATTGTGAATAAAAATTCGGATCAACTCATCTTCCAAAATAAGTCATATTAAATTAGGGTTGATAGCGCATGTGTTACTCATCAATTTAAATGTTTTTAAATTAATTCATTTACTCTCAGTTTTTGTAATTATTGAACAAGTCTAACCAGATCCAAAATCCAGGCACACTTGCAAATCCCATGCCGCCTGCACCTACCAAATCGAATCTTCCCAGCTTAATCTGAAATGAAAAATGCTCTCTCTGTCATAATTTTGATGGTTCATTTTTCGTAAATAATCGTCCTAATTTTATTCGGCCATTTTTTTAAAAAAAATAAAGCAACTTTCAATACTATTTAATACTATTATTTCTCTCCACCAAACCCACTTTACATTATTTAATATTATTATTTCCTCCACCAAACCCACTTGACTAAGTCTACTGTACAAATTTGTATAAATACAAATCAATCAAGTTAGGAAGGGTCAGCGGGTCAGGTGGTCAAAAAAGGGTCAAAGCGGGTTAAAAATAGGTTGGGTAAAGTGAAATTGAGTCTCAATTGAGATTTATATGTATACAAATTTGTATCATTTGTATCCTAGACTTTGTCAACTCACTTTACCCACTTTACACCATTTATTACTATTATTTTCATTTTTTTCTTAATTTCCGTGTATATAGTAACCAGTAACCAAATAATAAAAAATAGGACGGTGGAGTACAAATTATTTAATGGTCTTCCAAACTTTTATTATTAAATACTAGTAGTAACGTTTTTGAATAGTGTTCTATATTATAATAATAAAGTGTATTTGTAAAACAGCCTATAAATAGTAAAAGCCTTTGCTCAATGTAATCCTTCATTCTTCCATTTGCCCTCCAAATTCCGATTCCGTACACTCAATCTCTGAATTCCTTTCCTATATCGGCGTTTCTCTCTCTGCCTCTCTCTCTCTATACATATTTTAACAGAGAGCGAGCGAGATTCACAGGGAATTCAACAATTATTCAGATCATTGCATGGCATTGAGATTTCTGAACAGGGGGGTATCCGATTTGTGTTTGGGGAAGCCGAAGCTGAGGCGGGTCTCCGCAACCGCCACCATCTCCGACGCCGTTGCGGCGCTCAGATCGACCGGAGATACACACATAAGCGTCTGGGTGTGCGGCGCTAATGGCGCTTGCGCGTGTGTGGGCAAATTTTGTATGGCGGATGTGATTCTCTTTCTCTGTAGGGAGGAGAATTTGGGCGACCCGTTCAAGCCTCTCTGCCCTCCAAATTCCGATTCCGTACACTCAATCTCTGAATTCCTTTCCTATATCGGCGTTTCTCTCTCTGCCTCTCTCTCTATACATATTTTAACAGAGAGCGAGCGAGATTCACAGGGAATTCAACAATTATTCAGATCATTGCATGGCATTGAGATTTCTGAACAGGGAGGTATCCGATTTGTGTTTAGGGAAGCCGGAGCTGAGGCGGGTCGCCGCAACCGCCACCATCTCCGACGCCGTTGCAGGGCTCAGATCGACCGGAGATACACACATAATCGTCTGGGTGTGCGGCGCTAATGGCGCTTGCGCGTGTGTGGGCAAATTTTGTATGGCGGATGTGATTCTCTTTCTCTGTAGGGAGGAGGGAGGAGAATTTGGGCGACCCGTTCAAGCCTCTCGAGGCGCCCGTTTGTGATGTTTTGCCCAAGGGATTACCCATTATGAGGCATCTTGAACCGAATTCGAGGTTTGTTTTGACTAATTCCCCCTTCTTTTTCGATGATCTGTTAGTTTCATGTTTGATTTAACCACAGGCGTCAATTTGGTTTCACAATACTCGTGTTTGAATTCTTTTAGGAGGAACATGTTTCGTTAAACCAATTTTTGGAATTCTCTGGATGATGACGTTTGAATTTAGAAAATTGATACAAGGCGATTATCAATTTGAGTTTCATGTAAAATTTGAATGTTTTACATGTGCTTCTGCTCATGTGCTCTATGCGTTTCAGCATTCAAAAAATTGATATCCTCCCCAAATCTGTTTATATGACTCAAGGTCAAGAAATTTGTATACATTTGCACATCTCAATCGACATCTCTGTGCGTGATCGAGGTTTTTCGGAATTACGGCCTTAAATTTGCTCACTGTTGATAATCTGTATATTTTCTTGTTTTCTTTTTGTGGTAATTCAGTTGCGACAGCTGCAATCTTGTTATTTTTTTTCCCAACTAATCAGACCAATTATGCATATGCGCGTATGCATTGTACTTTATGGACTGAAACTCGTTTCCCACCAAATTGTAGAAAGCTCAGAATAGTCTCTTTAGGCCGATAAATCCGTGACAAAAAGCAGGTCAAGATTTTGTAGCTGAATTAGTGGACCATAGTTGCGGTTAAATTACACAGTTTATCCCATCAATTTCCCTGGTTTAATTGTCTCAGTGTATGACTTTTTCCATCATTTTAATAAATTTTACTTTTTTTGTAGCTTGCTGGAAGCAATAGACTACATAATCGACGGCACACAGAATGTGGTGTCCCAATCCAAAACCACTGGATCAACAATCCAAGAAAGAGGTTCAGCAACAACGGCCAAGAATGCTGTTGGCTAAGCCAAGAAGATGTGGTCCGTTTCCTCCTCAATTCCGTCGGATCCTTCTCCCCGATTCCCACTTACAACATCGAGGCCCTCAACCTCATCGATCGTGATATCATGACCGTAACCTACAGCAGGTCCGCATCCTCAGAGCTCGCCTACTTTCAACTTGCTTTAACAGAGCAAAAGTTCGTTGCAGTGGTCGACGAAGACAACAGGCTCCACTGTCGCCCGTTGTGACGAAACAGCTGCATCCGCAATCATGGCCCTCTCGGACCTACATCGACTGTGGGGGCCCACCCGAGAAGTTGGTCCAGGTTAGGCTCGAGGAGAGGAATTTAGGTGGACTTGTGGATATGATGGACGAGCTTTTTCAATCTTGTTAGTCGTCCTCTTGTTGTTCATCAGACGATGAATCCGGGTCGGGTAGGAGTGGCTGGGCGAGTAGGGGTAGAGGTAGAGAGTCGGGTCGATACAATTTTGCTAGGAGATGTGAGGCGATTGTTTGTAGTCGGGGGAGTTCGTTGGTGGCGGTGATGATCCAGGCGCTTGCACATCGTGTTAGTTGTGTTTGGGTTGTGGAAGAAGATCGGACCTTGTTTGGGATTGTCACATTAGCAGGAATTTTGAATGTTTTTCGCAGTGCAGTTTGTGGGATGCATTCTAAATCATAGATGGATATTTTATCCTAGCAGATGTGTAATTTTGATATTTTACCCTAGCAGATGTGTAATTTTGATATTTTGTTGTCATAGATGGATCATGAATTCATGATTCACTTTATATTACCTCTGGTGTTATAAGTAATCAGTTTAGTGAGTGCATTATTCAATGTGAAATGTGCCTATTATTAACTCATTACATGCTTAGGGAAAAAGTTGACTTCAAAAAATTGGAAAAAATAAATTGATAAATATAAATGAAAACATGTATAAGTTGATCCGTTGGATTAAAGGGCTGGGCCTCAACTGTGCCCTCCAAGCCTATCATCTTCACTGGCCCAAATTACCAATTTGTTACAAATGATCCTTTTCTAATTCCTTTTTCCAAATTCAGACAAATAATTTTTTTATTCATAAGAATATTAGGGAGTTTATAATGATAGCAGTGAGTTCCAGTTAATTTAGTTTTCGTGTGATTTTTATGTAAATTTAATTGTACTTGTCATTCCTTTCATTTTCTTTTATAATTTCAATTGATACGAGTGTAGTAAAAGGTCACGTGCTCGACCCGGAAAAGGGAAATGGGTCAAACCCGAAATCCTTTTCCAATTAGTAAAAAGAATTCAAGAAAACAACGGTTAAAATCAAGATTCTGTTCTCCCACAAATTTTCTCACTCCAAAACAAGTGACAACCGTCTCTTTTCTGAATAGTGAATAGTAAAAGTGAAGAAACTATATATAATGGAGTTTACCGTAAAGATTTCACAGTTTTTTGTTTACGCCATTAATTTTGCATGGCTATGCAATCAACCTCCTCAAATTTCGATCTACATAAACCCTCAATTTTTCGCTTTAAATCGAAAGGCCCTTTTCTTTTCTTTGTGGTAGCTCTGTTTTTGTTTCCAATTTTTGGTTTCTGCTATAATGGAGAAGGACAATAATGATAATAGAGTTCAGAAGTCGTGAGTTTTTACTTTCTTTGGGTGTACAAGTTCAATGAATTTGGTTTCTTGATTTTGATTTTGATTTTGTTTGTGGGCAACTGCGTTTTGGGCTTTTTTAAGTTAATTCTCGTTCTTCTGTTTGAAGGTTGGATAATTTCATCTACGATTATCTCGTGAGCAAAAATCTTGCTTCCGTTGCAGACACATTTGCAAAGGAAGCTAACTTTCAGCCGCCCGAAGGTACATAATCTCTTTGATATTCTTCTATGTACTTTACATTTCTTGTTTTCTTGAATTGAATTTACCTATTAAATTGAGGAAGTAATTGGATTAGTGATTGTTAGGTCAAGTTTCTTTAATTTAGGGTAACTTATAGAAATTGTTTATTGGCTGAAGAATTGAAGTAGTATTGATATGTTTACAGTAATTGTTTTGAGAATCTTAAGCTAAGCCATCATTTTAAGAATTCAAGGTTTCTTTTCCAGTTCTTGGTGAAAAAAATTTCCCCCACTGGTGGTCCTTGTTCTGGAGGGAAATCAGTTATATGTTTGAGGATAATCCGGAGGCGTCCACATCTACCACGGTATTCTCAATTCGACGTCTTTCCCTTTATTAATTACAATGCTCATGGTGATTTTTCCTGTAACTTTTTAGCCACATCAGAGTTGTGCATCTATTCCGCCAAATCCTGATCATGTTTTGCTTCAATCAATGATAATGGGGAGCGTGGAAGAATCTTTGGCACCAAATCAAAATGATCCTAATCCAACGACGGTGCCCAGGCATGAAACGGAGGGGGTGGAAGAATCTTTTAGTCTTCCTTCAAGGGACCTCAATGTTCCTCTTAACTTGCCTCAAGTTGAAGCTGTAATGGGGAGTTCCAGGTAATGCTATGGGATTGTATATGCTTGGAATTTGCAAGAAGTGACACATTCATTTCATATCAATTGCATGATGCTAATGTGTCATCGGATTTTGCAGCTATCGCAAGCAGCGAGTCAATAACTGGTTGCAGAAACGTAGGAGAGTATGTCTACTTTTACACACAATAAGTAGTTGGTGTATGATCAATTGATCATATACATAGATAATGAATTTGAGGCAATTTTACGTGTTGTGCAGGCTCGCAACATTGGTACTGGTTCGAGGGGACCTAACACTTTAGTGCAAACTCCTCCTGCACAAGAAATAAAGATTCTGGACGAAAGTGCGAAACTTGAAGATACTGGTTTGTTTCCATTCTTGTTCACCATCTTGCATGTTTCCTATGTTTGCATCCTGTTGTTTTCATGTTCGAGATTTGTATTCTTGTTTCTGCCTCGTGTAAAAGATAGTCACACACACACATGAAGGATACTTCTAGACAAATGCTAGATAGTTTCAGGGCTTCCCTCTTCCCTCTGCAATGTTTTTTGAAATAGTTTTTCCTGAAACCGAGAACATGGATTTATTTAGTGGTTACAACAAGTTCAATTCTTCGAAATACACCTTTATAGTTATGATAGGATTTCTAAATGCAGAATCCAATAGTTTACTTGTAATAACACATCTAAATGCAGAAATTAATAGTCTCCAATTTTAATCTTTAATGCGTAACTAACCTCTAGTAACTCCCTCAATCATATAACAAGTTCTTTTAGAAATAATGGTAAAATCTTAGCTAATAATGGTGTGTTTTGCATTTTCATGATCATTTACGTTGACCTGGCATAGGCTCTCCTGCAAGTTCTCCATGATATAATGTCAGCTCGCGCACGAAGGGACTTGAAGCCGCATATATTTTCAGTCTTGCTGTTTAGAAACCTAATGGCCCTCAGTCATTACCTAGTGAATGTTGTATGTATGCTTATGATAAGGCAGTGTGATGTGCCAAAGTTTGCTTTCAATTTTATAATTACTCATTTCTGATAGTTACATGCAAGCAATCTTGCAATTTAAGTCTTATAAACCGTTGAAGGTAGCTTGAATTTAGCTTCCCAAAACTAAAGCAAGCTAAGATTTAAATTAAAAGTGGATCTTAATTATATAGAATAACAGAAAGAATTAAATATGGGGTTTTGTTGGTTGATTTTTCCGTCGTTGCAAAATATGCTTCAACCTATAATTTCATTCAACATGATCATTCTAAAAAAATCTACAGTATTAGTAAAACAGAAATCCTAAAACCTAGGCCCATGGGCTGCTGTACGTGTAAAAAAGAGAAATAAATTCGTATCTATAATCTTAAACAAATCAAATCAAATCCTAAATTTCCTTTGATATATTTTTTCTGTATATATCTTCATTAAAAAATTTAGGTAAGTCTCCTTCCCTCAACTTCTCTCTCTCTAAACAACCGTATCTTTTCCTGAATGGTAAAAGTGAAGAAGATATATACATTATTTATGGAGTTTATTGTTAAATTTCACTCTCTGTGGTGCCATTAATTTTGCATGGCTATAAAAATCCTCGATTTCTCGCTTTAAATCAATTTCTTGCTTGTTTTTGTTTACAAGATTTGGTTTCTGTTATAATGGAGAAGGAGAATAATGTCAATAAATCTCAGAAGACGTGAGTTTTTTTGGGTGTACGAGTTCAGTGACGTCATTACTTGTTATTAGAAAAATAAAAGGAGGGGTTTTGGTTGTATGATTTTGAATTTTGGGTGTTTTTAAGATTATTTTTCTTTCTTGTGTTTTGTAGATTGGACCTATACATATATGATTATCTTGCGAGGAATAATCTGCATACCGTTGCAGAGACTTTTGCAGAGGAGTCTAATTTTCTTCCCAAGCCTGTTGGTATAGTTCTTTAATATAGTTCTTTTCAATGGAAAAAGAAAAGGAAAATAAATAATTATTAATTTGCATATTTTTTGCTAATCTTTTATCTTATGGATTTGGGATCTAATATTGTTAATCTTTTGGATGGTTGATTTGGGATTCAGAATGGCCAAAAATCTGATCATAATGTTGTCTTGTTGTAACATTATTTTCTGTTTATTGGCTGAAGTAGTATGTTTATAAACGTTATGAGAATCTGAAGCTGCAATTATATGAATTCATCGTTTCTTTTACAGCTTATGATGACGGATTACTCTCTGATTGGTGGTCCATTTTCTGGGATGTATACTGTTCTAGAACTGGGAATGATCCGGTCGAGTCCACATCTATGGTATTCTCAATTTGACTCTTTTTCTTTGCATCTTCTATTGCTGGTTTCCCTTTAATTACAATGTTAAATGGTCATTTTTCATGTAACTTTTTAGCCACATCAGAGTAGTGCATTTGTTCAACCACCGCTGGATCCCAATTATGTAGTACAGAACACTTTTCCACCCATGCACGAAGCTATTCCAACAACGGTGCTTAGACCTTTGCCAAGTGTGAATGAACCTCTTGCGCTTCCTCCAACGAACCTGCTTCAAGCCGAGGCAAGTCATCCAATTGAGAGTTTGCCTCAATCATCTCCTAGGCCTGAAATCGGGAGTTCAAGGTAATGTTACCATTATGGGAGTTTGCATGTCATAATTGCTGTGCAGCTATATTTACAAAGAATTGTTTGATTATATTAAAGAAGCGAAACAGTCATTCATGTCAATTGCGTTATCTGATCTTGCAGCTCCCGCAAGCAGCAAGTTGATAAGTGGTTGCAGAACCGTAGGAGGGTATGTCTACTTTTACACACAATAGTTGGTGTTTGATCATATATATACATAGAAAATTAATTTGAGGCAGTTTTTACGTGTTTTGCAGGCTCGCAAGACTGGCACTGGTTTGAGGAGACCTACCACTTTAGCGTCAACTCCTCCTGCACCAGAAAAACTAATTCTAGACTCTAGTAGTTCAGAACCGGAAGATACTGGTTTGTTTACATTCTTGTTCACCATCTTGCATGTTTCCTATGTTTGCATCCGGCTGTTTTTCGTAGTCTTGTTTCTGCCTTGTATAAAAGATGTGTGAATGTACACACACACACCAAGGATTGTTTCTTTTAGACAAATGGTAGATAGTATAAGGCTTCCATCTGCAATTTTTTATGAAATTTTGTTTTTCCTGAAGATGAGAACATGGAATCATGGATTATAGTTTTCTGGTTACAGCAAGAAAAATGACTGAATTCTTTGAAACACATCATAGGTATAATAGAATATCTAAATGCAGAATTTAATAGTTTACCTTTTTTAATTTCTCACTTGAAAAGTTTTCAACTTGTTAAATCTTATTAGCTCATAATGGTGTGTTTATGTAAAAATTTAAGTGTTATGTTGATAGACCATTTGTTTTGACCTGGCATAGGCTCTCCCGCAAGTTCTTGATGATATGATGCCAGCAACGCGTACATTTTCAGTCGTCGTATGCTTATTACAAGGCAGTGATCTCTGTAGTGTAGGCAAATCTTTTTTGCTTTTTTCCCTATGCTGAACCAACCCACAGGCTGCTTGTTACTTCAATTTTATAATTACTCATTTCAGATAGTTATATTCTTGCAATTTAAGTCTTATAAGCAGTTGATGATAGCTTAAATTTCTACTATACACAATTCATACATTTTCTACTATACAACAAGACTATAAAATGCTTGACCTACCAACTGAAGTCGTTGAAAGAAATCTCTAGAAATTAAAACTCAATTTGCATACTCAATTGTGATATACTTTTTCCCAAGTCCTGAATTGTAATTAGACAAAATATAGGGTGAATAAGTTTCACGGATTCTGAATTGTAACTAGACAAAGTATTAAGGTTAAGGTGAAATAATTTCATCTCATATAAAAGTCGAACTTATATAAAGGTGTGAAATTAATTAATTTATTTAATTTTCCTAACACTCCCCTTAACTCGTGGACTTATTTATCTTACTTCATCATTGGGAGGAGGTTCATCGAGCAGACAATTTAAAATGACTGAAGTTGCTTTCAGCTATGTCTTATATTACTAAAGGTTTATTAATTGTAATAATTGAAGGTATGTTTTGCTTTCAGCTAAGCCTTATATTACTAAAGGTTTATTAATTGTAATAATTGAAGGTATGTTTTTTAACTACATAAAATATATTACTCATTATATTGAAGAACGTGACTTATATCATAACAAGAGAATTAGTAATAATAATTAAAATGTGCGACTTATATTAAAAAAAAAAATAATCATAATAATTAAAAAATTATATTTATAAATATAAAATTAGTTTCACATTGAACAAAAATACCTACTCTAGTAAATTGTATTTATTGTCGATCACATCCACATAATTTTTTTATTATATTTCAACCACGATTTACACATTAACAAAAAAACATATATTAAGAAAACATTTATTAATATAAAAAACTCACCAGTTTTATAATAAAAAAAAATCTTTCCCGTCTCTTTGAAAAAATAAAATTAAAACCAACAAGACTGAAAATAAAATAAATATTTGATTAATTTATTATTAATTTCGAAATGTTTTTTTTTTCGAAGGTGAATTTCGAAATGTTTTTCAGTTATAATATAGCAGCTAAAAATATAATGGGCCCAGCCCAACCCAAAATATGTTTTCAATTTTAGTGAAAAGAATTCAAGAAAACATCGGTTAAAATCAAGACTACTCTCCCCCAGTTTCTCTCGCCCTAACTAAACAACAGAATAATCTGATTTACTGAATAGTAAAAGTGAAGGGCAAAGTATAGTGTGAATAAGTTTTACGGTGAAACTGGTTAAGGAGTATGACTTATATTACTAAAGTGTGTGATTTTTTTTTTAAAGTGTGTTTTTTTTTGTAAAGTGTATTCTTTCATAAAAAGTGAAGGGTGTGACTTATATTATAAAGAAAAGTGTTGTAGTGATAATAGAAGTGTGTGACTTATATTCTTAAAAGTGTGTGATTTATATTTACTAAATGTGTATATCGTAAAAAAAAAAAATTAATTTCGCGGTGAACAAAGTTTACAAAGATACCATTCTTCTTAGTGAATAAGATAGATAGTATATGGGGCATTTCAATTAGATACAAAGTGGGAGCTTTTATTACAATCTACTACAACCCAAACCCCTTCTTTCAATTAACTATAATTTGAAGAGTGATATGACTAAAATACTCCTTAATGATTAAATGCTGAACAATTTGCACAAACAAATAATATTTTGCACAATTTCAATTTTACTTCAATTTAAAATATATTTTACTAAATTTTTAATTAATCATTTTTTAATTTGTAAAAATATATTATATATATATTTTTATTCATCTTATTTATTTTTGCACCAACACAAAATAAATTCAATATCAGTGCAAAATATATTTGCACAAAATGCAAAAAATTCATTGTCTCTCTTAACAACTTCATTAATACAAAAAATACTATAAAAGTATTAATACTTAAAAAAAAAAATACACCCAAAAATAATTATAAAATGTGCAATAACTTCCACTTACACGATTTATTCAACATACAAACTCCATTAATGGCAAAAAACAACCAAAACAGAATTAGGATAAGAGCAAACAACAACAACATCTTCTTTCCCTGTCTTAACTTCCTCTTCCTCTTCCCAAAAATAATTATAATCTATGCAATAACAATTTTCATAAATACACATTATACTCCGAAAAAGAATTTTCACCTGTACAAAATAAAAAATAAAAAATAAAATTGAACAATTCAAAAATCACGGTCGTCACCCTCTCCAACACTGCCGCCGCCTTCTACAGTTACTCCGGCGGCGGATCTGGACAAATCCACCCAAATCCGCCGCCAATAACCATTCCCCATCCCCCTCCCCACCAACCGATCCACCACAAAACCACCGCCGAAGAACAAAACCACACAAAACCCACAGGATCTACAAAATTTGGACACTACAGTTGCAAAAACCACCCCATACCGCATCACCGCACAACTCCACCGCCATCGCACCACCGCTGCAAACCCATCACTGCAAAAAATCCTTCGCCTCCACGCACCCCCACGCACCATCATCTCTACGCAAAAAATTCGCCACCACCACCATCACCTCCGCGAAGATACAGATCGCCACCTACTCGCAACCCCACCACCATCAAACCCAGAATCGCCGCCTCCGCGCACCCCCACCACCATCACTTCCCGTCGCCCGCCACATCCCTGCGAAAACCGTTGTCTGGAATAGAGAACCAGCTGTGTGGTAGAGAGAGAGGGTTTTTCGCCGTGTGGTAGAGAGAGATGGAGACGCGAGAGAGGTTTTGAATTTGGAGAGAGAAAGACTGAGTCAGTTTGAGTGGAGAGGAAATCGGGGATGGGATTTTAATGAAAAATAAAGGTATTTTGGGTATAATTGTATCTATTTAAAATAAGGAAATATGTGTGTATCTATTTGATATTTTATTTGAAATCTTGTATCTACTTGATATTCCCCCGTAGTATATAATGGAGGAGTTTACTGTAAAATTTTCACTCTTTTTTAATTTTGCATGGCTATGCCATCAACTTCACTCGCCTTTCGCTTTAAATCAGAAAGGGCTTTTCTTTTCGGTCCAAGTTTCATGCTTCTTGTTGCTTATAAACAGCCAAACAAAATCGCTTGCTGTTTATTTTTTTCTGTTTCTTAGCTGTTATAATGAATGACTTTGACGCTCAGATGACGTGAGTTTTTGGCCCTCATAGGACAATAAAGATTTGGTTCCATGATTTTCTTTGTGATTTTTTTGGGCGTTTTTAAGTTAATTTTGTTTTTCTGCTGTTTTGAAGTTTGGATTTATACATCCACGATTATCTTGTGCGCAATAATATGCATACGGTTGCACAGACTTTTTCACAGGAGGCTAAATTTCAGCCCATGCCTGTTGGTATACAATCTCTTAATTTCTACCACTCTTCTGATTTACTTTACATCTCTTGTTCTCTTGAATTGAATTTACGTATTAATTGAAGAAGTAATTGTTTAATTTTCTTTTTCCATAGTGATTATTGGCTCAAGTTTCTTAAATTTATGTATGACCCTTTAGGAGGTGTTGTTAGGATTAAAGCAGCAATTATGGAGAAAATAATAGAAGTAAGAATTAAGGAACACAAATTTGGTTATCCAGTTCGTCAGGAATGACTACGTCTGGGGGCACTACCAAGCCAGAAGATCTACTATATTTTGGTGATGTTCAAATACAATTAGTCAAAAGTGTTTAAATATGAGACATAGGCCAAAACCCTAAATCCGCGCACAGGCTTTCGAACCCGCTCGACCGCGTCACTTGGTCGAGCGGATGTGCACGAGCTCTTCCATGGTCGAGCGCCTTTTGAGTATTTGGAAAGGGGGTGGTTTCGACCGAGCATAAGTCTTTCGACCAAGAGCACAAGTTGAGTGCATCAGCCGCAGACCGCAACCCGTTTTGATCAGTTCCAACAATCCCAATAATCTCCCACCGGAGACCGACTTCAATCAGAAACTTGTCTCTCCGTTTGAAGCGGTCTCTCTCTTTGGTAGTAGTGTGCGGGCCTTCATCTCGATTTCAAGGCGGTTGAAGTCATGCATAACTTCAACTTCTCTAAGGTCACAACCTTAGTCAACATGTCGATGGGATTCTTACTTCCCGGATCTTCATCACCGAAGATCTTGTTCTTAATGAGGTAATATATGTAATGATACCTTAACTCAATATGCTTCGTCCTCGAGTGAAAGGCCTGATTCTTTGCCAAGTGAATAGCACTCTGACTGTCACTATACAGAATATTATCCTTTTGCTCCTTCCCCAACTCACACGAGAGATTCTGCAACCAAATCATCTCCTTGCTAGCCTCAGTAACTGCAACGTACTCTGCTTCTGCAATGGATTGAACTACGATCTTCTGCAACTTAGAAGCCCAAAAAATTGCGGTACCACCAAAAGTAAACACATACCCGGTCGTACTTGACACGACCACCCTTATTTAAACAAACTTAATATGATTATAAATATAATTAAACCTGTAAACCTGATATAAATTTTTTTTTCGAGCAACATAACATCAACATCATTTCACACCCAAAATAACCTGCTCGCATTCATATAAGATACTAATAAACCAGCGATCCAAAATCAAATCCCAGGTCAAAACATTAGTAATTCACACTCAAACTCCAAACCAACTCACTAACAATTCACAGCCAACTTCAAGCAACACACTAATACATACAAGTCTTTATAACATAATATAAGATAACACATATTCCAAAAGCGATAGAATATAACAATGGATGCAAAATGAGTCAAGGCATGCCCAGCAGATCGTCATCTATGTACATAGTCACTCAAAACCTGCAGCCCCCACAACTCGTACAACAAGGCCAGCACATCACATCACATCCCATCAAAATTACCTACAATGCATAAATTAGGTGAGACATATAAATCTCAGTAAGTAGAAATTATGCATGATAATGTGAATATTTGAAAATCATTCCCATGCACTCTCTTTTGAATTCACAAATTTATTTATGAAACACTCATATATTTTGACTCACTGTTATACACCGGCACGAGCTCATAACATATATAAAACGGTGGCTTACTCTGGGTAGCCCGCCAGGAGTTACCTGGTCACTACCACTCCCAGGTCGCCCCTTCCGTGTGATCATGAAACGGTGGCCCACTCTGGGTAGCCCGCCAGGAGTTACCTGGTCACTACCACTCCCAGGTCGCCCTTCCGTGTGATAATAAGACGTTGACCTACTCTGGGTAGCCCGCCAGGAGTTACCTGGTCACTACCACTCCCAGGTCTCCCCTTCCGTCCTCGATGTATAATAAGTGGCCAAATCACATCATTTAATCAAACCTCATTTCATGATAATGCATGGTATGCATGATGCAATGCAATGAAACACCAATCAACTCACAAGTTTCACATATCCCATACTCAATTTACATCAAATATCGAGCTCATCAGCTCTTTCCACAGTGAGCATTGAATGTCAATCACACCTCACAATCCACATATTATCCACGTATTATCAATTAATCATAAATAAATCACATAATATTATGTTTATGCATTGTAGTTGCAAATGAATTTCTAGTTACCTCGAGCTCGAAAAGTGTCGATAAATCGAACTCCTAGTTCGTTTTATCCCCTACCTTTACAAAAAAAAAAAAAAATAAATATAATACCAAAATATTTACAATATTAACATAAAATTTTCTCATATTATTCTTAGGCATTTAAAGATTAGTTGTTAATACTACTTCATCACAATTCCTAATCAACTTATATTAATTAGTTTATAAGCTTAGTTATCCTTATAATTAAGTAAAACTATCACTTCAAATTATCACACCGCCCACATTTCTCAATTAATCAAAGTTCTGTAATACTCTAAACAAAGAAACCCTCGAGACTACCACCTATATATATAGTTATAAGCATTAACATTGACATGTTGCATAAAAAAATATAGCTAATAGATGGTTAATCTCAAATTATGTTAAAACTCTACACTGGGCGTGAATATAGCATACACAGATGGACTGCAATCATATTCAAACACAATTCAAGTACACTTAAAGGCTTTCTTATATCATTCTACACAACCTATGTCCCTCACTATCTTAACCTTCATATGATTTTAATGTTATAATGAAAACCCTATATAGGAATAGCTAGAAACTTAATTAAACCCTTGAATCAAAATATACATATGTGTATCTAAATATATCTACCTGCTTCTCGCGTATCCTTCCCTGTTTCCTCGCTTTCGTTTGTTGGTGTTGTTTGTTTAGACGTGTCTGAGGGTTTTGTGATTAACTCTTATTATCTCCCTGTCCACCGCCTTCCATTTTTATTTTTATTTTGTTTTTTTTCCGGCTAATTAGATTACTAGACTAATGAGATAATACTAAAACTCATGTATAAGTGTGTGTGTGTCTGAGATTTATGTTACTAGTGGCATATTGACGTGTCGGCACCTACACCATAAGTTTACACACTTAGTAACTTGAGTAATATGTATATTTATGCCATCTAAATGACTTGTTGTTAGTCATGCATATTCTTAATTTGAGAGCTATATATATAAGACCTAATTAGGAGTATGCCCTCTACACGTATGCATGCATATAAAATCTATTAGGAATCATTTCATATTTTTTTATTTGTTTATTTATTCATTTATTTTCTTAATCTTATATATATATATAAGAATACTAAGTCTCTATTCCATAACTACTAATATGACACATTTGGTCTCTAATAAAATCCTATTACCTTCTAACAGGATTCTAGCACTCCTAAAATACATAAAAATGCAATATTTAAAAGCAAGACCAAATAATTTCGAACCACAAGTAGCACATAAAGGTAAAATAAAATGAAACACAAGCAATGCCTGAAGTATATTGGTCAATGAGTAGTGAGAAGCTTGGGTATCACAGTACTCCTCCTTTTGTCGAGATCACTGGATGCCAAGTCTGCATCAACATATCCTGCCAACTCAACACTTTTGCCCTCAAAGCACAAAACTTGTTCAGTAGTATCTCTCAAGTACTTAAGGATCCACTTCACTGCCTCCCAATGTTTTTGCTTCCGGATTGCCCATAAACCGCTAACCACTCCTTTGCATGTGCAATATATCGGTCTTGTACACACCATAGCATACATCAAACCGCCAATTGTCAAGTATACGAGGTGTTTTTTGCATGTAGGCTCGCTTCCTCATCGGCAAGCTAGGTGAGTCTTTGTTGGATAGCTTGAACTGGCTTCCCAACGGAACACGAACTGGCTTTGCATCATCCATACTAAATCTCTTCAAGACCTTCTTTATGTATTCAGCCTGAGAAAGATACAACTTTCCTGCCACTCTATCACAATCGATTCGCATACCTAAGATTTGATTGGCCTCTCCAAGGTCCTTCATAGCAAACCTATCAGACAACTTCTTCTTCAACTTGCTCACTTCCCGAGCACTAGAGCCTGATATCAACATGTCATCAACATAAAATAGCAAAATGATATAACCATCATCATATCTCTTGAAGTAACAACAATGGTCAGCTTCACACCTATTGATCTCAATCTCGTGCATGAACCCATCAAACTTCTTGTACCACTGTAATGGAGCTTGTTTCAACCCATACAAGCTCTTCTTCAATTTGCAAACAAGCTCACTATTCCCCTTTGACAAGTGCCCTTCCGGTTGCTTCATGTAGATGTCCTCATCTAAGTCACCATGAAGAAAGGCTGTTTTCACATCCATCTGTTCTAACACCAATTCCTCTGCAGCCACCAGACTCAAAACCAACCGAATGGTAGTTAGCTTCACAACTGGAGTAAAAACATCAGTATAATCAATACCATGTTTCTACTGAAACCCCTTCACAACCAGTCTTGCCTTGTAGCGCTTGCTTCCATCAGCCTCCTCCTTGATTCTGTAAACCCACTTATTATGCAATGTCTTCTTACCCTTAGGGAGCTCAACTAGTTCTCAGGTTCTGTTGGTCATCAACGAATTCATCTCATCATCCATCGC
This sequence comes from Stenogyne calaminthoides, assembly GCA_037126765.1. Classification (NCBI taxonomy): domain Eukaryota; kingdom Viridiplantae; phylum Streptophyta; class Magnoliopsida; order Lamiales; family Lamiaceae; genus Stenogyne; species Stenogyne calaminthoides. The sequence goes on along the minus strand of JBBCBC010000037.1, from coordinate 7,454,961 downwards.
AAGTTTCCACTTGCTCACCTGTTCACTACGTGTAGCCTCTGCATAATATTCAGGCTCACCACCATCAGTTAACAATAAATAATGAAGAAAAGATGAATACCTATTAGGAGATCTATGCTCTCTCATGGATCTCCACAGCGGAATTTTTGGTGGTGGTGTACTTGGTTCTTCCTCAATAATCTCCTGATCATCTTGAGCCTCTTTGCTCCCACCTGAGTTCGAAATGTCTAACTCCACAACCTGAGTCTCAGAACCACCTTCTTTGGATATTCCCGACCTGTCTTTGTATAACACCTGCTCATTAAATATGACATCTCGACTACAAATTATCTTTCGATTTTCCTCATCCCAAAATCGATAGCCAAATTCATCACCGCCATATCCAACAAACGTACACTTAACAGGCTTAGCGTCCAACTTACTTCTACTAGCAGCATCAATGTGAACATATGAAACACACCCAAATATTCGAAGAAATGACAGATTTACCTCCTTACCAGACCAGACCTCCTCTGGTATGCCATATTCCAAGGGAGTTGAGGGTCCTCTGTTTATCAAGTAGGCTGCAGTGTTAACTGCTTCTGCCCAAAACATCTTTGGCAGCCCACACTTCAATCTCATACTTCTAGCACGTTCACATAACGTTCTGTTCATACGTTCTGCCACACCGTTCTGCTGGAGGGTTTCTCTCACGATTTTCTCCATTCGAATTCCATTCGCCTCACAGAATTCTTTGAACTCACGGAGCTCGTACTCTCCACCATTATCCGATCTCAAACACTTCACTTTGAGACCTGTCTCAGTTTCTACAAGGGTCTTCCACTTCCTTAAAGCATTAAATGCATCAGACTTATTTTTCAGAAAATAAACTCATACCTTCCTCGTAGAGTCGTCAATGAAAGTCATGTAATATGACGCTCCACCAAGAGACGTCACTGGTGCTGGACCCCACAAGTCGCTGTGGACTAACTCCAGCTTCTGCTTCTTCAAGGTTCTGCCTCCCTTTGAAAAACTCACCCTATTCTATTTTCCGAATACACAGTCCTCACATAACCCGATGTCAACTCTCTTGAGATCTGGCAGTTTACCCTTTGAACAAATAACTTTCATCCCTTTCTCGCTCATGTGGACAAGTCGACAATGCCACAAATCTGCATTCCCCTTTTCACCTGCAAGAGCAATGATGTCCCGGGTGTTGCCTGTCATGTACAACGTTCCCTCCTTGTTGCCTCGAGCCACTACCATGGCACCTTTGGATATCTTCCACATGTTGCATCCGAAGATCACATTATATCCCTCGTCATCAAGCTGCCCTACTGAGAGTAAATTCCTCTTCAACCCAGGACTATGTCTCACGTTTTTCAACTGCAGAACAGTTCCATTTGGTGCTTGATCTAAACATCCCCCTTCCCTTTGATTTCCAGAGGCTCATCATCAGCTAGATAAACCTTCCCAAAGTTCCCGGAAGTGTACTTCTCCATTACGTCAGCACTGCTGCACGAATGAAACGGTGCTCCAGAATCTAACACCCAAGATTCTAATGGACTGCTTACGCTCAAGATTAATGCATATGAGCCCTCATCAGTGGCGGCGTTTGCTGAGTTGTCATCCTTCTTTGGTGCATTCCCTTGTGCCTTTGCTGGTGCCTTGCACCCCCTTTTGTAATGACCAAGATCATTACAATTGTAACACTCGATCTGACTCTTGTCCTTCTTGGGCTTATCTTTGCCCTTTGACTTTGATCTACCCTGATTTGGCTTCCCTTTGAATTCAGATCATCTCTCTGTTTCAAAGACTCAAGGTCGATCATGTGGCCACATCAATTCCTTCTTGCGAATCTCTACGCTCATGATTAGATCTCTAACCTCATCAAATTTTAGTTTCACTTTACCTGTTGAAGCACTAACAACCATTACCTTCCCACTCCAACTTTCTGGTAAAGAAGTCAACAAAATTAGGGCTTGAACCTCATCATCAAAATCAATCTCAACCTAACTCAATTGGGCTATCGTCATATTAAATTCGTTGAGATGATTGGCTACCACAATATCCTCTGCCATCCTCAGGTTGAATAACCTCCGCATCAGATGAAACTTGTTTGCTGCAGACAGTTTTTCATACATCTCAGTCAAAATCTCCAGCATCTCCTTTGTGGTTTTTGCTTTCACCAGTATGAAGGGCGGCGTTCTCGGATAACGACAGGCGAACCACACTCATCGCCTTCCTTCCTATCCAAAGAACTTCCACTCGTCGTCTTCATACCTTCAAAGCTTTGAACTTAAAGGTTGATACTGAGATCTTTTACAAGTAATAAGTCAACTTCCGAGAATCCAAAATCTGTTCCATCAAACTTCTCAAACAGGTGATTTCCTTGACCATCATAATTGCTCCCACCAGATCCCTTGAACCCGATGCTCTAGATACCAGTTGTTAGGATTAAAGCAGCAATTATGGAGAAAATAATAGAAGCAAGAATTAAGGAACACAAATTTGGTTACCCAGTTCGTCAGGAATGACTACGTTTGGGGGCACTACCAAGCCAGAAGATCTACTATATTTTGGTGATGTTCAAATACAATGAGTCAAAAGTGTTTAAATATGAGACTTGGGCCAAAACCCTAAACCACAAGACAAAGCTTCGAACCCATTTCGACGCGTCACTTGGTCGAGCGGATGCTGAAACTCTTCCATGGTCGGCGCCTTACGGGTATTTGGAAAGGTGGGGTGCTCGACCGAGCATAAGTGCTCGACCAAGAGCACAGGTCGAGTGCCTCCCGCGTACTGCAACCCGTTTCGATCAGGCTCCAACAATCCCAACAGGTGTATCTCAATGATGTGGTTAGATTGATACCTATAATTCTTTTTCATGGAAAAAATGGAAAATAGATCATTATTAATTGCATATTCTTTGCTAATCTTTTATCCGATTGATTTGGGATCCGTTGTTATTAATATTTTGCATGGCCAAGAATCTGATCATAATGTTCTCTTGCTTTATTGATATGCTTATAATTGTATTGAGAATCTGAAGTTTCAATTTTAAAAAGTTCATCGTTTCTTTTGCAGCTGTTGATGACGGATTACTCTCCGATTGGTGGTCCATTTTCTGGGATGTATATTGTTCTGGAACTGGAAATGATCCCGCGGCGCCCACATCTATGGTATTCTCAATTTGGACTCTTTTATTTGCATGTTTAATTGCTGGTTTCCCTTTATTAACTATAATGCACATGGTGATTTTTCCTGTAACTTTTTAGCCACATCAGAGTTGTGCAGATGTTCCACCAAATCCAGATCCCAATTACATTGTACAGAACCTTGACCCTATGTTAAATGCTGTAACATCTATGTTAAATACTCTCAATAGTCCTCCTTCCCATGATATGCTGGCACAACTTCCTAACCTGCTTCAAGCTGAGGCTGAAATGGGGAGTGTGGAAGAACCTTTTAGGCGGAAAGTTGACCCTATGTTAAATGCTCCCGAATAGTCATATGTTGGGACAACTTCCTAACCTGCCTCAAGCTGAGGCAGGTCATCAAATGAAGGAAATGGGGAGTCAACAAGTACATGTTAGGAAGTCCCCCGAGGATCCCTGATCCTGCAATTAAAGCTATGGCCGATTCTCATCAATTTTCTCTTAGGCCTGAAACGGGGAGTCCCAGGTAATGTTACATTTGGGTTATGCCTGCAATTGGAATTGATAATCTGGCTGAACAGCTACGTAACTTGCCTGTCATAATTTATGTGCATCAATAATTTGGTTCATATCACTTGCATGATGATAATCCTTAATTGTGTCATCTGATGTTGCAGCAATCGCGTGCAGTGAGTCGTGAGGAACCGTAGGAGTGTATGTCTACTCTTACACACAATAGTTAGTGTGTGATCATATACATAGATAATTAATTTGAGGCCATTTTTACTTGTTCTGCAGGCTCTGGCTCGCAACAATGACACTGGTTTTAGGAGACCTAACACTTAAGTGTGAATTCCTAGTGCACAAGAATTAGTGTAGAACTGGAAGATACTGGTTTGTATTCTTGTTTCTGCGTTGTATAAAAGATAGTCAGTCATATACACACACCGACACACATGAAGGATTGTTACTTGTAGACAAATGCTAGATAGTTCAAGGCTTCACCCTGTAATTCTTTTTTAAATTGACGAGAACATGGAACCATGGATTATAGTTTTGTGATTACAGCAAGAAAAATGGCTGAATTCTTTGAAACTCACTTTCCTTCATAGTTATAAATTGTAATAGGATATCTAAATGAAAAATGTAATAGTTTACTATCTTAATTGTTTTCAATCTTGTTGTTCTGAATCTGTTTACTGTAGGCAAATCGTTTTTTGCCGTTTTCTCGTTGTTGGGCTACTTGTTTAAATACCAATGCTGCCCTTGGAGATATTTGGAGAAGTGATAAAAAAGAAGTCACCATTTCATGCTAATAAAATAGTCCAATTCACTACCGAATTTAAGATTTCAACGCTCGTTTGTCAATCAAATCCTAATACTCTATAAAACTCATTTCTCGTTGATATTCATTTTATTTGTTTAGGCAAGCGACTGCATCAATGAGAATGATGGTTTTGGGACATGCCTCAACACAATTTTAAAACAAATACTGAATGTATTAAAGAAATCGACATTTACCATTCTAGAATATAATGAGAGAAATGTGCCCAGTATGGAATGAGGAATATCAACAACTCATATTACATGTTTAAGGAAGAAGTTGACTTTAAAAGAATTGGAAAAAGTAAAATAGATATAAATGAAAACATGTGAATGTTGATCCGTTGGAATATAAGGTTGGAGTCAATCCATTTTATATAAGTAGAGACTGTTAACCTTAATCAATTCCATCAAGAAACAAAACAAGAGGGAAAATGAATATGGACAAATATTCAGAATTACATCAGCCGCCCACCAAAATGGTAAAAAAAAGATGATATAACGCCAAACTTCTTAATGGAGTTATGCAATTATTATTAAAACTTAAACCTGTGATAATATTCATTGTTCTTTTCATATGCCTAACGGTACCTATAGTCCAGCTCAGATATGCAGGATGACAAGGCCTCTTGTAGCTGAGGATTTCCAGAATCCATGTGAAGAGCGTCTTCGTAAAATCGTCTCGCTTGCTGCAACAACTTAACCCTATCCCTACTACGACTTGGTCTTAGCTGAGACCTGTGCTGCAATGCTGTGCCCCATCTGAAAAGTGCTGCAGTATACGAGTTTCCCATCAAATAAGCAATTATCCAACAATTTTAATCCATAAAAATGAAATTATTTTGACTTCACTGGCGTCATTATGATGTGCATGATAGAAATTCTCTGGCTACAGGATATTTTAATGTAAACCAGTTCAATAATTGAGTACAATGTAACAATTTAGCAAATAAACTGGTCGAGGCAGATTCATCATACCATCAGATGCATAAACGTTGCTTTTGGACATCATGGCATCAAATTTATCTATGGCAGCCAAGAAAATCTTGTCGGCATCACGAGCAGCACTCTGCAGTATCAGCAAAACACCAAATATTATTATGAGTTAAAAAACCCAAAGAGGCATCATCCAATAATACTCCGCATTCTTCTTTAAATTGGTAGGATTTGAGTGATAATCATTTTGAATTACAATACTACATACCAAGGTGAATCAATTTGCTCATTCATTATCAAAGCTGTAAGTAAGAAACCTGAATATGAAGAAGAAAGCTACTTATGATAGAGATAATGCTTACCGGTCCAATATCTGCAATCAATTGAGCTCGAAAAGAAAGTGCAAGGCCCCAATTATACAAGGCTCTCATATCATTTCCGTCTATTGACAAAGCCATTCTGTACTTTCTTCCTGCCTTAATGAGTAGCTCTTCGCATTCTTCACAAGCACTCACAAGCGCAGACGCAATCTTGTCTTTACTAGAAAGTTGTTCGTCAAACCTATTACCAACTTCTCCCCACTCCTCCACCGAAAACGGATCAGTTCCCACGAGCAGTGATCGTAAGTCCCTGCTCATTCTCAGTTTTAGTTCCCCGTGAAGAAGATAAGTGTTCCCCAACTGGCCCACAGCTAATAAACTCATTGGCCTCATCTCTGTTGCTTTTGAGAGAAGTGTTGCAGACTTATGTAGTGTAAGCTCCACTCTACTATCAACTTTTCGTTTCAAGGACCTCTTTGCTTCTTTCAAGAGATCGTTAGCTTCTTCAAGATAACTATTGAATTTCAAATCATCGCCAAGTACTGAAGGAGGAGAATCAAAGATATTCTCCTGTTCAAATTCTCTGTCTGCAACACGTCTACTTTCAGGACAGAAAACCCCGTTCTCAAAAGGATGTCTATGAGAATCCTTCAGGTCCTCTTCTGAGTTTTCAAGATGCAAATAATTTCTACTTGTGGTTTCACGTTTCTGCTTGTTATGAGAAGAGAATACAGACTTTATATGGTTCATACTGATGCTAACATCCACAGAATCGTAAAAGTTATTTTGAGATGAGCTTGCTTCAATCTCATCCTGATAATCCTTTAAATGAATTTGGTGATTGTTCACGAATCTTGATGTCTTATTCTGGTAACTATATCTTGTCCGGTCAAAAACTGCTTCAGAAGCATTATTCGTCTCACCTACATTATACTTCTCATTTTCGAAATCTATGTTTCCCAATCCAGCTTCATCAACAAACTTTTCAGATCCATTTCGAGCTCTACCACCAAAAGGGTTACCAAACATACTTGCACTCGTATTTTCCAGACTTCCGTTAAGTGCAGAACTCAGATTTCTTTCTTTCACAGAAGAAGCTAAGATGTTTGCAGATTTTTTATTATTAACCTCTGCATCCATCAAGTCCATCTTGCCAGAGCCTTCCATTTTACCCGACTTTGAAACGTTAAACTTCCCTCCAAACAAACCATCCAAATATCTAGAGATATTCATCCCGTTTTCACCTGATTTCTTTTTTCTCCTGCTGGACTCAAGATCAGAGAATTCAGATCCCACCTCCTTTTCTTGGATACTTCCTAAAACACTATGAATAAAATTTTCTAAAGCATCTAATGTGTTTCGAAAAGATACATCGGCAGATTCTATAGCATCAATATAACCTTGTAAATCACTCACATTAACTTGATTGCATTCAATGTTTCTTCTAATACCATTCTTTACATCGAGAACCCCGATACTGTACCCCTTTAATTTCTCAATGCAACCTCTTAAAGTCTCATCAGTAATCCTTTTTTTGTTCACATTTGATCTTAATTCTTTCAAATGCCCCCCTTTGACCAACCCAACTGAAAACCCAACAGCAAATACAATAGCACAAGCTGGAAAAACCATAATCGAGGAAACCTTAACTCTAGATATTGCCAAGGCACAAACGAAACCAAACAGATACACAAACACATACTTCTTATCACCAATTCCAAATGAACTCAAAAGATTACGTAACTGATTAGTCTCACCTGACTCGACTGAATCATCAACGAGTTGAAAATCGTCCCATCCACCGTAACTCAGTGATCGAGGAGATGCGGCGGAGCATAAGCTCAACGTCTCGAAACCTTTTCTCGGGTGAATTGTGATAAAATCATTGCTAATTTGAGTTTTTAAGAAGAAATTAGAGGGTTGGATGAGTGGAGGAAATCGGGAAATGGGTTTCTTGTAGATTAGGGTTTGCATGATTGGATTTGGGGAAGAATCACTTCAACATTGATACAAATTGTTCCCTTAATTTGTCTTTACAGTTCAACAACTAGAAACAGTCGAATTGCCTTTCCGGAAGCTTGCTTCGACTAAATTAAAAATAGAAATAATCGTATATTATGGCATTGGGCTTTTGGGGCCCCTACTGGGCCCTACCAGCCTATCATCTTTACCGGCCCATATCGTGAAACTGGGCTATGATACGAAGCCGTTAAAACGATCAATTTTTTCCTTTTCCCAAAATTAGACAAATGGTATACATTTTGTTCATAAAAACCAAAAAATATTTTATATTCTAACGACGGACGAGAAAATGACTGAAACAGAAAATTTTCAAATTCTATTTTAAAAGACTAAATTGGCGGCCACAAAAAAAAAAAAAATTTTAAGACATAGCATCAATTTTTTTTTTTAAATTCGATAAACAAACCCTTAATACGACTGCTTTATTCTTTTTCTGCTATCTCTGTTTGCAGTTTAAGTTTTGGTTTGGTTTATCATGGAGAACCAAATTTTAGCTCTTGATAGGTGTGAATTTTTTTTTTAAAATGGAATTTTTGGCCCTTGAAACGAAATAATTATATTTCGGGCTTTGCATATTTTTTTGTCTTTCTTCTGTTTTGAAGGTGGCATCAACAATTGTACCATTATCTCTTGTGCAGAAACGGTAAATATCCATGATTTCTTCCCAAACGGGTCGAAAACAAAATTTTGTAAGTGCATGATAAATTTTAAAATGATTTGAGGCATGTTTTTTTCTATTTTAAGACATTATAAAAATTTTAAGACATAGTACAATTTTTTTTTTAATCTTAATCCCTAAAATCTGCATACGACTGACTTTCGCAAACTTATGCAGTTTTTTCCATTCCAATTAATTTTTTTTTTGGAATAAATGATCAAATAATTGTAAATTGCATATTCTTTGCTATCTATTGTTGTTAGACTTTTGGCAGAGTATGTCTACTTTATACACATAATTGTTGGTGCATGATCATATAAAATGATTTGAGGCATGTTTTTTCATCTTCTGCAGGCTTCCAACAACGCTGGATTCTGTTTTTCCATTCCACTATTTTTATTTTTAGATGATCAAAGTAGTTATAAATGGACTTGGATGGAGCCCTCTTGTTATGTTTGTGTCACATTGACAACTTGCATTTTATATGTTGTTGAAAATATTAATTGTGTACATCTCATTCCTTCCCCAAAACATTAATTAGTTAAGATAATTGTGTAGGGACTATGATTATGAGAATGTTTTCAATCACTAATGAGTAATGAATAGTGAGAATCACTTTTAAAATTTAAAAGTGGTAAGGGAGCAGTTTTTTTTTAATTAAAAAAAAGTGATTTTGTCCCTTCAAAAGCGGTTGCAAACACCCACTATATGCGTGTCCGTAAAGGCCAAGTGCGTTAAAGTGGGTTGTGCTGGGCCGGGGATCGAGCCCTGATGGTGCCCTAAAATATAGGGTAGAGTGGAGATGCTTGTTGGGCTGGTGATAAAAACTGAGAATAATTGTAATCCTAAATCACCGTACACTCTATAATTCGACCCCCTTGTTTAATTTTCATAATCATTAAAGGGTGTGCAAAATTCGACTAAATAATAAAGGCTAAGTCTTATGTGCATCGTACACTCTATAATGTATTTTATAATTATGCAATTTGTTGTAATGAAATATTCAATTTATTGTATTGAAATGTGTCATTTATCTACACTTAATCGTAAAACTATTAATATGGGAAACAAGTTGCACAGTCTTAAAATACACTATAAAGTACACGGTGCCCTTGATACATTTGAAATCGAGGTAAAATGAAAAAAAATATATTAAAATCTCGAAATTGTAATGACATAATGTCGGAAAAAGTGTTATAAATCACGTCATTTTCACATATTTTTTATTACAATATATATTTTTTAAAATTAATAATTCTATATTTGATCTTTCATATTATAATATTACTATCACGTGATTATTTTCTATCATATGTTATAATTACAGTAATTTAAAAATTATATATCAAATTTAAAATTTAAAATACATATATTGTAATTAAAAAAATGTGTAAAGATCATGATTATTTTTATACAATTAACCACATAAAATAACAAGTATGATCCATTTCATGGTTAATATCATCTATATAATATATTTTTTATATATTACAATAAAAAAGAGCATCTTTCCCAATTTCTCTGAATTCTTTTAATTGAAATCAAACAGAAAATGTAATTTTAATTTCATTAGATGATTCTCAATTGATGCGAGTAGTAAACACTTATGGCCCAATTCCTTAAAAACGAAAACAAAAATAAAAAACAGTTATGGCCCAAAATCAGTTATGGCCCAACTCGAAATATGAAAAAAAAGTTGGGGTCAAACCCGAAATCTGTTTTGAATTAGTTATTGTTTTTAAAGCTGTTAAAATCTGTTGCATTGTTTTCTCTCAAATTCTCTCTTTAAAACCGTCTCTTTGCTCAACAGTAAAAGTGAAGAAGATACATATATATATAATAATGGAGTTTACTCCAAAGTTTTCACTGTGTTTTATTTTCGTCATTAATTTTGCATGGCTTTGCCATCAACCTTCTTCCCCCACGCATCTCCACTACCGCACTCACTCGCTTTTCCCTCTGCAAAACCCCTCAATTTCTCGGTTTAAAATCAAAATTGCCTTTTCTTTTCGATTGGAATTTCTTGCATTTTGTTGGCTTATAAACAGCCAACGAAAACCGATTGTTGTTTCTTGTTACTTTCTTTCGTCCTCTCTTCTTCGATCTCTGTTTTTGTTTTCAAGAGTTGGTTTCTGTTATAATGGAGAAGGATTATGAAGGCCCGAAGACGTTGAAGGAATTAAAACTTCAGATATTGTGAGTTTTTTTTTTTCTTTTAATTACTTGTTATTTAAAAGATTTAGGGTTCTTGGCTGATTGGCTCCTGGATTTTGATTTTGTTTGTGGTTTTTTTGGCTACTGCATTTTTGGGCGTTTTTAAGTTTATTCTGTTTTTGAAGGTTGGATAAACACATCTACTATTATATGAAGAGTAAAAATATGCATGATGCGGCAGAGGCTTTTGCAAAGGAGACTCACTTGCTGTTCGATAGAGGTATATATTCTCTTCTGATTTGCTTTACATTTCTTGTTTTCTTGAATTGAATTTTACCTATTAATTGAAAAAGTAATTGGTTTGCCCTTTCGATTAGTGATTATTCGCTCATGTTTTTTAAATTTATGTATGATCCCTTAGGATAACTTATGCATGCAGTTGGATCTCGGTTTTTGTATCTCAATGGTTTAATTAAATTGATACAGTTCTTTTTCATCATAATTTTTTTTTTAGTTACATTTATCTTTTTGCTTATTTCTTATCTGATTGATTTTGAATCTATTGTTGTTAAACATTTGCATGGTTGATTTTTGACAAATTCAGAATGGCCAAGAATCTGATCCTCATGTTCTCTTAGCATTATTACTCTTTCCTGTTTATTGGATGAAGAAGTAGTGTTGATATGTTTATAGTTGTTTTGAGAATCTTAAGCTGAGCTATCATTTAAAAAATTCATCGTATCTTTTCCAGTTCCAAATTTTGGTGGTGACGGATTTCTCTCCGACTGGTGGTCCACTTTCTGGGACATACACTCTTCTAGACCTGGTATTAATCCGGCAGGAAATCCGGCAGCAAATCAGGCAGCAAATCAGGCATCCTCATCTACGGTATTTTCAATTCGACTCCTATTTTTGCATGTTTGATTGCTGGTATCCTTTTATTCGAAGCTCATGGTGATTTTCGTTAACTTTTCAGTCACAGGAGAGTTCTTCATTAACTGTTCAGTCAGAAGAGAGTTCTGCATCCAATGCTCATGTTGATTCACCAGAACCTGATCACATTAATAGGGTACAGAACATCCATCCACCCATGAGAAGGCCGAGACGTCCTAACCTGCAGCGTCAAGCAGTTATTCTCAATTCAAATCTTTCTTTTTTTGTTGCATGTTTGATTGCTCCCTTCCCTTTGTTATTACAAAGCTCATGGTGATTTTTTGCGATAATTTTTCAGCCAAATGCCCGTCCTGTTCTACCAGCGCCAGATCCAAACCAGCAGCTAGAAGCAGTTAATCCAACAACGGTTCTTCCAGGGAGCCTTGACCCTGCGTCATCTGCTGGCCTTAGAACGGCTTTTGATAGAGTATGTGTTTTATATTTATCCTTTTGTTGTTTCTATTTTTCAAGTCTTTTGCTCATAGATTGAGAGGTGACTTTCTTTCTATTATTTTGCAACTTCACGGTCAGCCGCAACAGGTCTATCATATATATTAGCATGTGGGGCTTCCTGAAAGTTCTTTGTGTTTCTGGGACTTGCTTTTTTGTCAAATTCTTATACTATGCAATAAACTCATAATTGGTATATAGCTCATTGCATCGTGTAGAATATGTTGTTGTAAACATTTCATTGTGCAAACCTTGATCTATTTAAGTTTAACGATCCCGCTGCTACATTTAGTATGCTTCTAAGATTTCCCCCTCTGAATTTTATCATAAAAAACAGATGAAGCCTCATTAGCCTCAGCAAATCATTGTCTCTTATGTAACTTATGCATAAGGGATCTTACATGTTCTGTATTTCAATTAGTTCTTTGGTATTTACGATCCCACTGCTGCATTTTGTGTGCCTGAAAGTTGAACACTTGATTCATATAAATGAATTTGATGCATATTTTATGTGTTGTGCAGGCTCTCAACTCTAAAAATTGGTACTCGTATGAGGAGACCTACCACTCCTCCTGCTCCAAAAATGCTGATTCTAAGCACAAATGAAAGATTCTGGTTTGTTCACCATTTTGCATGTTTGCATCGTGTTGTTTTCATGAAGCCAGCTCCTGCAGCAATAGTTTTTGCAACTCATGAAAGGGACTTGAAGGCACATATGGTTTTAGTCAATTATAGAGAAAAGTTAGCTATTATCTTGTGAATTTGAGCAAATTGGTACTGTAGGCAATTTTTTTTTTTTTGCTTTTATCTTTGGTGACCCAAAGGCTAGTTCTTACTTCAATTTTAAAATTTCAGATAGTTATGTGGCACATTCTTCCCGCATAGTCTAAATTTCATTCTTTGGGATTGGATTTTAAGTGATTCAACAGATGCCTATGATTTTATACTTGTTTTGGTAAGAAAATCTTCATTTTAGTACTGAACATAGTCTTGAATTTTAACAATGTGATCAAAGATTTTTAAAAAAAAATCCTGAATAACTTCCAGAAGGTGTCTGGGTAATTCATGTGAATCTCAATGAAGAAATCTGTGTGTTAAAAAAATGTTAGGTTAGCAGTGTCTTTTCCAAAATGGTAACATATACATTTGTTACATGAATTCTGTATATATATTTTATTTTATATGAAGATAAAAAAGTATGAGACACATTTGCATGAGACGGTCTCACGATGAGACGGAGTATACATTAGGCATTGACGCTTTAACACTTTGGGAGGGGTGGATGTAATTTGTGCTAAGTTGTACCCCGTCTAATATGAGTTTTTGTCAAAAAGTAATTGTTCCGTTTGTTAAATCATCAATTTTTCATGCATAGCCTCAACTCAAGTCTCATATTTTGAAAATATAATACAAAATGATTTTACAAAGAAGCAAAATCCAAATATGTATATGCTCAATTGACTTGACTAAGATAAGTTATGATAAAAACAAAGAGTAAATTAACTATTGCGGGTGAAGCGGTCAAGCAGAACGATTTGCATGGATCAAAAGCCTCATTTTCTCGCTTTAAATCAAAAGGACCTTTTCTTGAAATTATTTTCTGCTATCTCTGTTTTTGTTTGTGTTATAATGGAGGGGATGTCTGAAGCTAAGAAGGCGTAAGTTATTGGAGTATTATTTTTTTGAAATGAGATTATTTGTTATTAAAAACAAAATTAAGATATGAGGGTTTTATTTTAAAGTTAATTTAGTTTCTCGTGTGTTTGAAGGTTGTATCAGCATCTGTACATTTATTTCGTGACATCAAATATGCATACCGTTGCAGAGGCTTTTGCAAAGACTGTTAACATGCAGCCCAAGGCTGATGGTATATAATCTTGTTAAATTCCTATTGATTTTGGCGTGATTGATTTAGTGACAAATTCAGAATTGAAGTAGTAGTGATTTGTGTATAATTGTTTTGAGAATTTGCAGCTCTTGGATCAGAATTTTTGCTGAAATGGTGGTCGATTAGTCAAGATATATACTGTTCAAAAATGGGTAGTGAAGAACGTACTGGTGAACATCTCCTGGAGTGGTGGTCCATTTTCTGGAATGTTTGATTGCTTTGTTCATGATAGATGATTTTTCTGATAACATTTCAGGGTTATGGATCTGTTGAGCCGTATGCTCATCCTGTTTCTCCACAAGTAGTACATTATGGGAATCCTTATTGGAACCATGAGCCTACAGTCGAGACAGGTGCGTTGAGTATGTCTTTTTTTATACGCACAATACTTGGTGTATGATCATATATATATATAGAAAGACAACTGATATTGATTTTATGTGTTATGCAGGCTCCCAACATTGCTACTGGTTTAACACTAACTCCTGCACCGGAAATATTAATTCTCGACTCTAGTGCAGATTCTGGTTTGTTTACCATCTTGCATCATCTTGTTTTTGGTATTTGTATTCTTCTGTCAACCAGCCTTGCATAAAAGATGTGTGCAACTTATACACGCACATGAAGAATTGTTACTAAAGAAAAATGCTAGATAGTATAAGGCTTCCTTCAATTCTTCAATTTTTTAATAAGGCAGTATGCATGTGCCAAAGATGGCTGGATCTCTTTACTCTAGCTAGGAATACCTTTTTCTTATTTCTCTCTTTGTTAGAACCACAGGCAAATTCTTCAATTTTAAATTCACTCATTTCAGATAGTTATGTGGCAAGTATTCTTGCAATTTAAGTCTTATAAGCAGTTGATGGTAGCTTGCATTTAGCAAAATCCCAAAACTAAAGAAAGAAAGCTAAAATTTAAATTATAGAAAGTGGACATTATATCAAATAATAGAAAAAACTGACATATGGGGGTTTTGATGGTGGCTTGTTTCAACTAGGAGTTTTTTGCACTTTTGGTCCCATGGGACACTATGTTTTTAAACGAGTACCACCTATGGCAGAACTAGTCCCAAATAATTTGTAACTTGCAAACTTGGTCCCAAAATTTATAAAACTTGTAATTTCGGTCCCAAAAGTTGTGGTGGGTTGTTCGATTTGAGTGATAAAGTTTGTTGGACATTCGATTTTTAGTGTTTATTTGGGTTGGAAGTTCGATTTTGAGTGATAAAATTTGTTGGGCATTCGACTTTCAGTGTTTATTTGTGGTTGGTTGTTCGATTTGAGTGATAAAATTTGTTGGGCATTCGATTTTCAGTATTTATTTGGATTGAAAGTTCGATTTTGAGTGAAAATTTGTTGGACATTCGATTTTCAGTGTTTATTTGTGTTTAGGGTTCGATTTCAGTAGCCTGCCAGGGTTCAAAATCAGCTTTTTCAGTTTCAACAGTTCCTTGATTGCTTCAGTCAGAATCTTGATTTCTTGAAACAAATTCTTCATCTCCTCATTCATCTTAGTGTTAGTGTCTTCACCTTGGCCATCATGCTTGTCAACAACCTCCTTTGAGTGTCCACATAAAGAAATCATAGCCACCACCTTCACTTCACTTAGAGAGTCAGGACAATTATGAAATAACTTTCCTTTACTTCTAGGTTTCTGAGAAACATACGTCCGACAAGTTTTTCCACACTAACAAATAAGATTGTGTCGGTTTCGAGAGGAAGATGCAAAAGACATGTTGTGTTGAATGTGGCTTAATGTATTATTTATATATTATTGTTGAATCAGGGTTTGGAAATAAAAATTGGTGGGAAAAATCAAGTTTTCCCACCATTTTTTCCCCAATTTCATTCTGTTGGGACTAGTTTTGCAAGTAAATTGGCGCCAAATTTTGTGGGGTTGTTGAGATTTTTTACGCCGAAAAATTGGAGACAAGTAATCTCAATTTTTGGAATATATGGGACCAAGCGTGCAAGTGGTTAAAAGTTAGTTTAGTGTTAAATGTGTATTAGTTATGTTGGATAACATATGAGGTGGTTAAGTGTTAATTGTGTATTAAAATTTGAGACCAAATAGTTGTAAAGTTGGTTTCCATCACAGTGGAACCAAGTGCGAAAGTGTTAATTGACTTGTGACTCGTTTAAAATGTGTGTCCCGTGAGACCAAGAGTGGAAAAACTCTTTGAAGATAGTGCAAATTTATATAATAAAAGTTAACGGTTTCCTTTTCTTTGTTGTTGGAACCAAGTTATTTCCGAAAGTATGGGACTAATTTGTCGATTTCTTTTTTGTGACTCGTTTTGAAAGCACAAGGTCCTATGTAGATTCAAGTGTCTTGGAAAACACTCTTTCAACTAGTATCACTGCGATATCTACTATGCTGTAAGGGTGGAAGAACTGCAGTTGGTGAAATGGGAGGTATCTTGAACAACAATATATATGAATTATGAATACATATTTGTGATAGAATCAGTTCCGTTTTTAAAGTACTCGACATTTACCAGTTCTGTTCTCAGAATTTGTTTTCATTAACAAGAAAGAGTACCTGCCTTGTCAATGGATGACATAAACAAGAAGCTATCAATTTCGTTTGGTTATATTTAAATAAGATTTAGTTTCGATCTGAACAAACGAGTTTATATTGACATTGTTCATCTAAAATTAGTAAAAAAAGCTTTATCTTCTTAAATTTGAACAGGTCGTGCGTCTATTTTAATGAACAAAGAATTAGGGGCCTTGGTTGGAGGTAATGACAATCAATTATATTACCGTTTAATTTTGATACACAAGTAATGGTAATAAAAATAAACAATTGATTATCTTTACTCACTTAACTCATCTCACATCATACTCTTTGTTTATATTCTAACCAAACAATAACAATTCAATCGATAACCCTTAGTGATTAACCCTCAATAATATTCATTATCATTCTTAAGTCACCTGCTTTAGTTAGGAAGATGCTTAAATGATTCGTAGTTTATGATGAACACGGGCAGTGATATAGTGTTACCCGGAGAAGTTAACTAGTAATGTGTTTTAGATATAAAATCCCTATAGAATTACCTATAGAATTATTTAGTTTTTAGATGATCAAATTAGTTATAAATGAACTTGGAAGAGCGCTTCTGTTATCTTTGTGATTTTGTGTTGCAAATTATTTTCTCTAATCTCTATGGCCCAAAACTGCTGAAAATCCACGTCGCCTCATCTCTTGACAGCTGCCCTTCGTTTTTTTTTTTTTTTTTTTACTGTCTTTTGAATGCGATTTCTACCTTTGTGTTCAACAAAATCCCCAATTTCACCAGCGTTAAAATTCGCCTCCCAAGCCTTGCCTCCACACACCTCCGCCCACCGCCGCCGCAGGAGCCTTTGGAAATTAGTCCCAAAAGACTCGGCCGCAATTTACGTTTTTACCTGCAACACTGAAATTCAAGGTTTGTATTTTTCAACACTCCCTTCTCTTCTTTTAATTTTACGATTTGTGTTCCATGTTCTTCTTTAATTTGGGTTGTTGAGGTACTGCAGTCTTGTGGTGTTTCTCAATTTTTGAATTTGTAGTCTCACAATTTGAGTGATTCTCTTTTATAATTTATTATAATTTATTGTTTGCTATGACCTATTCTTCTTTTCTACTGACTCCAGACTTGGATAATCCTGCACGTTAATTACACTGAATTAATTCATTAATACTCCTATATGTATCGTAGATATCCTAGATATGGAAAAGGATTAATGAGTTATCAAAAATCCACCTCGCCCCACTTGACTGCCTCTCCTTCTCTTTTCCTTTTTTTACCGTGTCGTCATGTAAATTGTTGTGCTGTGCATATAACCAGGTTGATTTTAAGTGTAGAGTTGCAAGGAATATGGCTAATAGATATGTTCTGTGGAAAGATTAAATTTGTAAAGATTGTGCCTTCGTCAGTTTACATTTTTCTTCCAGATGATAATTTTTTTAATATGTATATATATTTTTTAAATGTGTATGGATTGTTAATGATTTGTAAATGTTGATGAAAGTACGTAATTCCTCTTTTCAAACACATGATATAGTCTTACGATGCGTTTTGTTTGCTTTCTGTCAAGTTATCATCATAATTTCTACTCCCTGATTTCTGTATTACTCGTGTAGGGGTTTCCTTTTTTTGTTCCAGATTACAAGTTCCTAAAGCTTCTTGTTTAATTTTGTATGTTGGTATGGATCCACTGAGTTGGTTTAAACTCATATCACTGAGATTGGGGATGTCACCGAATTAGAATACATTATATGTTGCAGCAGATCAATATGATGTTATTAATATGCAAGTTTGAAAAGAAATAAATTAGAAGCTGAGTATTAAAGGTTATGTCATAAGGGAAATCCACTGAGGATTTACATACATGTAAGAAATACTAGGCATATTGCTCCAATTAGGAATTTCCCCCTCTGAACTGCAATTCCTTAGACTCCTAATATAGCCAACAAAGTCCCTACTGTTACTAATATTATCGCAAAAATACCTGGAATATTTCTACTGTATTATGAAACTTTGGTGCTTTAAAAAAGAAAACCTGAAATAGAGGCCATCAGAATACTTGTAAATGTAATTTAGAACAGGAAACATGAAGAATTGGAAACTTAAGTGTAAAAGGCATAATATCACATGACTTACAACTTCACTAGGTGAGTCATATTGTTATATGAAGAGGGTATTCCACTCCCATTTAAGTAGCTGTTATCAAGTTGACTGGAAAACAACAAAATAAGGTTAGAAAAAGCACTTTAGGACCTTTTAAAAAAATGAGTAAAAGAAAGATGTTTTAAAAAAGAACAGCTTGATGAAGTTTACAAGGATGTTAGTAGTCTAAATTTCTACTGATAATTATAGTGTAAGACTGATATATTTATAGGAATATGAAAAAATACATGTACTTTTTATTACTTATTTTTTAACTTCATAGTTATACATATAGATTGCTTTGTTTGTTACTCCATATCAAATAGTTAAGAGTTCTTTTCCCTACTTACATTTACAGATTATGACTACACTCGGCTGTGTATTTATGTGTACACTTGCTTGTCTTCCTAAATTTGTTACATGGGTGCAATAAATATTTGGTTGCAGCTGCACCGCTTTGCATGCAAAATTCATTGTGTTGTTAATAAAGGAGAAGCATTTGATGTTAATGCTTCATAATACAATCCACATAACGCTGATTTAGTGTTCTATAGCCACGAGGCTATGTCATGTACAAATGCATGCAATTTCCACTATCCAACTGTTAGTACTTGATGATGTAGGCGTAATCTAAATTATTTGTGATTATACGGTATAATATACAGCTTTAGTTTCAATATTTCATAACGTAATAAAAAAGTAATGGGTACAAAAGTTAACGGTTAAATGACTAATGAATTGAAAATATATTTATGTAACATCCCGTTTCACCAACCACCATGCGCGCATGATTTTGTACAATCAATCTATCCAATACAACTATTTAGTTGAGATGACAGGTTTAGTTCATGAAATTTGAATCTATTTTACTGTTGGTGTTAGTCTATATTTCACTTTTCTCTGTGTCACTCTCTTTCTGACCTTTTATTATGTCTATCTCTTCACATTCATTGCCTTACAAAACAATGCAGGTCAGATTTTTACAGAATTTTGAATGCTTGACAGAGTTGCAGATGTTATATGATATGTTTAAATTTCCATGAGTATGTATATTGGTTGCTTTCTGTTATTAGTATGATAAAGGCAGAGCTTTTCTCACTTTTTGCTGCAGGGCAACAGACAGATTGTGACGAACTTCTTGTCTCACACCTTTCAGCTATTGTTTTTCAATTTGGGTTTGATACGGATGCAAGCTTCCAACCATGAACCTTTGGAATTTGACAAGTTTAGAGATGACTGAAGCAAATATTTACTGTTAATGTAAATTGTGTTTCATGTTCACAGATCTTGATTATGATCTGATGCCATTTCTGTCTGTGTGCTTCATTAGAAGCAAAACAAATTAATACAGAGGGAAATTGGGGACAATTTTGAAGCATTACATAATAACTTTAGATCTTTGTTAAGTTAGTAATTTAATCATGGAATTGTGAAATTTAAATTACATAAACTCAAACATAAATATCTGGGTGATCACCTCAAGGATTGAGGTGCACCTTCACTAGTAATGTATAAACCACCTAAAATATTACACGGTCACTTTCTTTATTTATTCTCCAATTATTCTGTATTTTATTTTTAATTAAAATTTTCAAATTTAATTGTATTTTAACAGACTCAAAATTCTATTTTTTTTTTAATTATTCCTCATTAATCTAAGATATGAAAGGTGGGGTGGTAAAGAAGAAGGGCCATATAGGTAAATAGCCTTTTCTTAACAAAGTTATACACGTAATTTCATTATAAAATGGGTAAATATCTTTTTTATATAAAACTGTTTAGAAATTTTTTATTTATAATTGAAAGTGTGTATATATATATAATATTGTTGTCTCCTGTATCCTTTTCTTTTCCAGAAGTCTCTAAAGACTCTAAACTCGATTAAAATAAACCCTAAACAGATTTGGATAAAGATTTTTGTAGATTCAGATTTACAGAATATATTTTTTGTGTATTTTTTGGAAATAATTCAAAGAATAATATGTATTTTCGATTTTTAATTTCATCCTCCAATTCTGTTAGATTTGTCATTGAGATAACGTATTTTAGTACCAGAGCACATTGGCATTATATTTTGAGTGGTTTAAGATTTTAAATATATATGTGCTAGTAGCTGAATTTGTGCGATGCACGATTATAATTGAAATTCAATAGTTTTTAAGTGTATGCGGATTTTTGTTATTATATATATTTATATATATGTCTATGTTCATTCTAAATTTAACTTTTAGATAATTATACATACTGTTTATGTTGTTTCCACATATATATATATATATATATATATATATATATATATATATATATGCTAATTGGCAATTGCTACCCAATCGTGTAATTGGGTCCTTTTGGAGATGATGGGCCCAACTGATGTGGGGTGTTAAAATTCGCTTATAATATTTTTTTTGTGTGTGTGGTCTTTAAATTATAGAATTTTAAAGCCAGACTTTGATCATGTTTATTCATGTTCAGTGACTTGATCATCAGCATAAGGATAAAAAAAGAAAGAGAAAAAAAAGAGAATGAAATTAATTTTGATTAGCAAGGTTGTTGGATGACCTTGGTCATGATCAATTGCTCCAATTTTTGTTTTAATATTTTATCTTTCATCTTGACATATGTCATTATTTAGATGGTCTGATATATTTTGTTTAGATAATTGTAATTTTTCATTTATCCACTTAAAGAAACAACACCAAAATTCATAAAATAAATATTTTTATAAATAGAGACCACTATTGATATATTTTGGATCACAATATCAAGCACTCTCTTTGATTGTTAAACTATAAAAAAAATTATTAAAGAACTATTGTGATTGGGTGGGGTTATAAATAAAGTATGAAGAAGATGAACTTGAGATATGGAGTAAAATGTATATATAAAGAAGAGAGAAATAATTTTTTTTATTAATTAATCATAGTTATACTGGACATGAATAAAAATAATCTTAGAACATTTAATGCATATCTCATTGAACCTATTGCAGGGGACCACAACTACATCTTGAAAAAATCTCTCTCTCTGCAAATACCAAAACGTAAGTGCTTGAAATGTAAATACTTATTCTTCTGGTGATAAAAATGGAAATAAATTAAAGTAATTTCTTCAAAACGTGTACGACTAATCTTCATTCCCATCCATGTTTTGCACCGTTGGATCCATATTTCGTTTCTTCCTCTCTCGCTTCTCCTGTTGGCTATGAAATTATATAATATTGATGAACTTACGAGATGTGTGATACAATTTATTCTATGATATATTGGAAAAATATTTATATAAAACAGAATTTTGTAGGTAACACTTTACAGATTTGAATAACATAAAAACATATTGTGCATGCAAACCATCCAATTTTTTTTGTTGACGTCGATCATATGACAAATATCTGGGGACAATTATATTAATATAGGGGAGTTCATGGTGAGATTTTGCAGTTTTTTCGATAAAAATTAAATTGCATTTCTACACATGGTTTGATGAATCGTTAAATTTTAAACAATTGTTTATCAAGTAAAATTGATCAATACGATTGGTTCGAGGTAGAAAGTGCTGTTCCGATCGGTGTTTCGATCGTTCGTCTGAAGGGCTTGTGCTTCGTTTGAGGGATTTGTATTTTGTACTTCTCTTTGTCTGTAGGATTTGTACATTGTATTTCTCTATATCTTTTCATTGTTCGTCATTTTCTCAAAAAAAAAAAAAAATTGATCAATACGATTTTGAACGGTTTCAATTGATTTTTTTTGGCAATTCGGCGGTTCGTATAATTGAATATCAAATTATAATATAAAGATAGTAAATAAATAAATAAAAATATATTAATATAATAATAGCAAATAAGTAAATAGCTAATGCAAATGATGGCACCTACCAATCCAAACTCATTATCATCTCGAAAGAAAATATTTAAAATTACTAGTAGTTTGTTACTCTTTGATGGAAAATATTTAAAACATGGCATGGGAAAAAAATTATTGTCAACTTATGGTATATAATATTTGTATATTATATACTATACCTATAATTAAAATTGTCCGATTTATGCAATTTGCTATAAGAAAAATAATTCTTTTTCTCATTACAGGAACCCAACAATACTGAGTGTATATCATCAAAGTTACAGACTATTGAAAATATAATAATATTTAATTCATTCGATAAATAGAGAATAATAATAAAAGTTATACCCAAAAAAAAGGTTAGGGGTTAAATTCAAAATCTGTTTTCAATTAGTTAAAATATCAAGAATACAATCGGACTCTCTCCCTTTCAAAAACAGTAAACAACCGCCACTTTTCTGAACAGTAAAATCGCTAATTTTGCATGGATATGGCGTAAACCGCCTCCACCAAAGCATCTCTCTACTACATTACTCGCTTTATATCTTAGCTCTGCAAAAAAGCTCAGTCTAAATCAAATAAATCCGATGTTTAGCTTTTTTACTTGTTATTTGTCTCCATTGTTATATTTTTGTTGTAATGGAAGATAAAGTTCTGGATTACAGAGGCGATCCCGAGTGAGTTCCTGTGTACGTTACTTTTTAATAAGAAATTGCGTTTTCGGTTATCTGATTTTGATTTTTGTACGCTATTGCATTTTTGGGATTTAGGTCAAAGTAGGACTTCTACAATTTTCTTAGGAGTAAAAATCTGCCCAGAACTGGAGCAATGTATGCAGAAGAGGCGAATTTGCAGCCAAAACCTGGTATATTTTCCTTTTCTCGCAATTAGGCTTTAAATTAATTTACGTTTCTCGCATTCTTCATTTCTATGTGTTTTTTTATAATGGAGAAGCAGCCAACAATGAAGCTCAGAAGTTGGGGACGGGATTGGAATCCGTACCGTGAGTTACTTTTTTGCATAAAATTTTGAAGGTTTTTGGTATCAATTTTTTGCTATGCGTTTTCAAGTTTATTTGTCATTCATCTGTCTTGAAGGTTAACTGCCGAAAGCGTATATGAGTTTCTCGTGAGGGATAATATTCCCGACGCTGCCTAGAGCTTTAGCAGTTTCAAAGGGTTGGGTGCAGCCCCAGCCTAATGGTGAGATTCTTTACATTTCTGGTTTTCTTGAATTATATTTATGTAGTAATGGAAGAAGTAAACCTTTTGCCCTTTCGATAGTATTTCAAGTTTCTTGAATGAGTGACGTCCGTTTCATGAAGGGCAATCAAAAGTTGAAGTTCAAGTGGATGTAGACGGCCTCTATTAGGATTGATAACTTGTAGATGAAATTTGAATAATTAAGATTGGGTTTGGTGGGATATAAGCGGCCTCCACCAGGGTTAACTAAGATGGAATTGGGCTTGGTGGGTATTTTCTTTATTAATTTTTAATTTGGTTGATTTGAGTCAATTTTTGTTAAACTTTGTCATGGTTGGCGACAGATTTCAAGAATCTGATCCAAATGTTGCAGTATTAATAGCATCTTTTATTTTCTAGTTCTTGATGATGAACACAATGTATACTGTTCTGGAGCTGGGGATTATAATCCCGTGGGAAATCATGCGTTCACATTGACCACAACTATGGTACACTCAATTCAATTACTGTTTTATTTTTTTACTGATTCTTCACTTTATAACAATAACAATGCTGTATATTCGACAACTTTTCAGCCACCACAAAGTTCTGCATCTATTCCGCCAAACGATTATCCTGTTTTACCAGCACCAAGTCCATCACGTAAAAGGCGATCAATTCCTGAACAATATCACCAAGAGGAGATCTCCCGATCCATAATGCAAAAAGTGGACCATGACCAGCAGCATCCTCCAGCTCAAAGGAGCCCTGTTGAACAGCTGGCGCCCAATAGAAGGCCTGACCAGGCAAGTAGTTCAAGGGTGCTGAACTGCCCTTCAATGGGGAGTTCTCCTAATGAACGGCATTACTGGGGCCAGCTTGCACCTGCAGCTGGGGGAGGTTATCCAGCAATGGTTCCTCAGGCTCAAGCAGGCCATCAAATTGGGAGTTTACAGAGTCAGGAACAGCATCACTGGAACCAGCTTGCACCTGCAGCTGGGGGAGGTTATCCAGCAATGGTTCCTCAGGCTCAAGCAGGTCATCAAATGGGGAGTTTACAGAGTCAGGAACAGCATGGAGGAGGTTATCCAGCAATGGTTCCTCAGGCTCAAGCAGGCCATTCAATGGGGAGTTTCCGTAACCCAATGGTTCCTCAAGCGCAAGGACATTTTAGGAATCCTCCAAGTAATGTTGGTCCTTCAGGCTTTAGAACAACTGTTATTCAAGTAAGTATTTATATTTATGCTTTTTGGCTTTTTTTTGTTCTATTTTTCACGTCTTTTGTGCATAGATTTAGAGGTGGCTTTCTTTTTAGTGTTATGCATGATACACTTGCAATTTCATATTTTCATGACCTGGGTACATGACCACATATATTAGCATATGGGGCTTGGTCATGTATATTAGCATGTGGGGGCTTCCTTTGTGTTTCTGAGACTTACTTTTTTTGTAAAAAATCTTCTGATATGCATTATTCATAATTGGTTTATCCTTGGTTTTCTGTTAGTAAGTATATAGCTCATTGCATCATGTACAATATGTTGTTATAAATATTTCATTGTGCAAGAGTTCTACATTCCCACTGCTACATTTAGAGAGTCCCCCCTCCCCCAAGCCTCAGTAAATCATTGTCACAATTACTCAACCTATTGATAAGTAATCTTACATGTCCTGCATTTCAATTAGTTCTCTGATCTTGTTAACTTTTCAAATGATTCTTATAAGCTAAATATTAAAAATTACATCTTGTTTGCTATGTTTCTCAACAAAAGTCTGAGTTAAAACAACTATTAATTCAAGAAAGCACCATAATTACATGTACTCTTCAAGAGCTGGGATTAATTCCGTGGGAAATCAGACATAATTACATGTACTCTTCAAGAGCTGGGATTAATTCCGTGGGAAATCAGACTTCTTTTTTTCCATGTAATAATTGATGATACCAACCAGCTGTGAGGGTAAGTATGAACTGAATCAAAGTCAATATGCCAGCTGGCTGAATTTGCTCCATAATTCTCGGTCGATTTTGAGCTGTAAAATCCTTATGTGGAATGAAAAAAATGTTCAATTGGTAGTGTCTGACAATAATGAGAAGGGAAGAAAAACGTGTTTAATTGCTAGTCTCACTTTAATTAGGAGATAGGCCACCAAGTCTGATATCTATTTCACTCTAACTGTAAATTGAAGGATGACACGATTAAAGACCAAAGGTCTTAGCAGAAAATGATCAATTGGAGACGGAAACTATCTTCGCAGATAACTTTTCACAAAAAAAGTCATTTCACTATGGTGTATTTGTTGGGAATTACTTGCACGGATCTATTCGGGATGAATATTTAAATACAAATTTAATTCTAACAATTATTACTAGCATTAATTAATCTTATATTAATTCAAATAATAATTCAACAACAAATCATGCATATAAACAGTTCACATAAATCATACGCATGCGGAATTGCTACGAGTTTACGTGAACTAACTTCTTGGAGTGACAATGGTCTCGTCGATTAAACACACCAAAAAGTCTTCCCAAGTATTCCATAGTCCTTGCTCGACAAAGTCTTCCCAAGTATTCCCTAGTCCTTGCTCGACAATCCGGTGGAAGGATGCTCGCGAACAATTAACAAAAGGAAAAATAAAAATTTGTTGCACCAACTTTGTGGATTTACTAAATTTTTTTCCAGTACATGGAATTGTACACTCACAATTGACGTTTTTCGAAAATACACAATCTGTTGACGTTTCAAAATATTTGATATTTTATCGACGCTGATATTTTTCCGAAAAATCAATTTTCGTGTTCACAGGGGATGAAACATTCATCCCCTATTTATAATAGAGAGGGGGACGAAAATTAGGGCTCAAAATATGGTTAGGAAAGATCTTTTCTTGATCTCCAAGAAATTTTAAATATATCTCATATATTCTTCTTTTCATGTGTATTTTTCCACAAAAATCTCACACCCTTATTTAACCAATTTTTTCGAAAATAATAGGAGGGCTTTTCAAGATTGGATATTTCTTGAATTTATGAGATATTCTTGTATTCCAAGAATACATATCTTTTTCCATAAAATCTTTTCAAGAAAATCAAGAAAATTCTTCTTCCTATTATTACTCCATATATTTCGAAAATCACAATTAAAGAAATCAAGTGGGAGATTTCTTGAATTTATGGGATAATCTTGTATTCCAATAATACTTATCTCATTTCTATAAAATATTTTCAAGAAAATTCTTCTCCCTCTTTTTCTTTAATAATTTCGAAATTTTAAGAAAATTAATGCAACAATAATTTATTTTATTTTTAAACACATTTTTCAGTTATTGAACTTTATGTTGGGCTACTTAGGGGGCCTTTAGGAGAATTAAGATTGGACCTTCCAATGGATCTTGAATTATCAATATTGAGCCACAATATTATTCAAGCCCATAAATATTAATTAATCCCACTACATAATTAATATTGCACTATCCATCTTAACTCATATTTTTTGTTCAATATGGCTCCGGTTATTATTTTTTCCGTGTTCAAGATTATCTAGTCCATTAATTAATCCCAGGAAAGCCATTTGGTATGATAAATAGAACTTTCCATTAATTAATATACCTTTTATTTTGTCCTTGAATTTTTATATATATATATACTTATAATTTCAACATTATATATATCCGAAGCATAAACTAGTTCCTAATATTTTGGAATAAAGTATTATTTTGTTATAGATTATGATAAATGTTATGAACCTCCTTTAAACAAAGTATTATGGGCCAAATCGACACCACTATTACTAATCCGTCTTAAAAATCAACACTCTATAAATTGTTGATTTTTAGATAAATAACTTAGTATAATTCACATTGATGACCAATAAATATTGTCCAAGATAAAATGTTTATCCAAATAATTTTGATTATAAAAATTCTAAAAGTGATAAGTCAAAGCAATAGTTACCAACCACACGTGATCCTATTTAAGGGACGAAGATTAATAAAATAGAACGATGTGACCAATAATATTGTCCAAGGTAAAAAATTCTTCTCTTTGTTCTCTACCCGTGATAAGTCAAGAATTTGTCCTCCCTAGAGGTCCTATCGAAAGATCTAATTCCATGCAGAAGTGTAATCTCTTGGTCAAGACAAGTCAATACGAAGTCTTACACTTCAACCTTTCACGATGGATTGTTCATTTCCATCTAGGTCGTGAATGGTGTACTTTTTGGTTACAAGGGATTTGTTAATTTAATCTTACGTGATGCGGTATCACTAAATTAACTACAATGTAACACGTACTATTTATTGAACAGTTATGCAGTAAATATATGTAACATTCGATGATATTTAAAGCATCAGTGATAAACAATTTATTTCAATAAATAAGTCCGAAATTCAGTTTTGATTATACAAAGTAAAAGCATACTTTCCAGTATAATTCCAACAGTATTTACATGCATGCAAACAATAAAATATATAATTGGAGGATATTTGGATATATAGCATAAGTTGACTAGAAAAGTGTTGAAGGACCAATTATCTTGTATTTTTGGACGGCACATTCCTGTCATAGTTTTTCTTATATAATACTACCTCTTTTCAGGCAGCCCATTTATGGAGGTTGGAGGATACTATGCTGTATTATCTATCTCTGGGGTGTTAGACATGTAATTAATCTTTTGCTTACAATTTGTCAGTAGGATTATATATGTTGCTACAAGTTGGTATAGAGCTCCCGAGTTGTGTGGATCATAATTTCTCCTCCAAGGTATTGACATTTTGTTCAACCTTGGGGAAAATTCACATTCATGATATGAGTAGCAATTGTAGATTAAAACAATTTTGTTCAGGGAGGACTCTTGAACTGCCCTCGGAGCTGATATTTCTATTCTAACTCGTGTCAGGTTGCATCGAATATTAGTGCGTTATAATCAATTTTGAGTCCATCTCATTTATCTTTAGATTTCCACTTGCAGTATACACCTGGTATTGATGCGTGGAGCATGGATGCATATTAATTTGCACAAGTCTCCGCATTGTTTCCTTCCTCATAAAAGTGTCGTTCATCAATTGGACCTGATCACTGATATTCCAGGAACTCCATCAATATATATATATACACACAACTCATTGTTTGTGTCCTTGATTCGATAGGCAAAAGAAAAAATACTTGACGTTGGATATGAGGGAAAAATTCCCGTTTTTTGGTGTACTAATTAAATTACATTATTTGTTATTAAAAAAAATTAAGAAAAATGCTGAGACCTAATACTAATAGTATATATATATATATATAATAATCTCTTTCTCGCCACTCAAAATTATTGTTTTGCCCTTTCGATTATTGATTATTCACTTGGATCTCGGATGTGTTGTTTTTCATGGAAAATAAATAATTTTTAATTGCATTCTTTACTAATTTTTTATCTGATTAATTTGGAAATGGGATCTATTGTGTGGTTGATTTAGTGACAAATTGAATCTGAGTCTGATCCTGTCTTGTTGTAACATTATATATTATTTTCTATTTATTGGCTGAATTACAAGTAGTATAATTGTTTTGAGAATTTGAAGCTATTAAGAATTGATTGTTTGTAATTTTTTCCAGTTTTTGGTGATGATTTTTTCTACAAGTGGATTGGCATTTCGTGGAATATATATTTCGTGGAGTGAGTTTGAACGGAGAATGATAGTAAAAATTGTTTTATTAGGTTTGAGACTGAGTTTTGAAATAATATAATATCTTTTACATTTCATTTTACACCACTTATGCTAAATGCTGTACAAAAAACTGAACTCACAGGCTCCATATTGAACCTAGTGCACTATTACCTTATTTTAAATCATATTTTTAATCGTAATTTACACATTGACAAAATAAAAATAATTTATACATATATAAAGCTAAAACTTAACTCACATGCTCCATATTAGAATCAAATATATAACTTCCAAATATATAATCATAATTTACACTTGACAAAACGAAAATAGGTCATATAAATATAAAGCTCTATACAAAACTTAACTCGCATGTTTCATATTAAAAATCACATATAATTTCGAAATGATTCTGAATTAAGTTAAGAGTAGGTCTTCGATAAAATTAATAATGTGAAATTTATATTATTAATTACACTTTAAATCGATATCATAACACTATCAATTAATATTATTATGCTCATAAATTGATATAATAGTATTAAATGTTATACATATTACTTTATTAAAATAATTATATTAATTTATAAATATAATAATATAATATAATATGAATAGGAAAGTTTCACAAGGGAGCGGTTAAAGGTCACGTGCTCGGCTCGAAAATAAAAAAAAAAAAAAGTCAAATCCGAAATTTATTTTTACAATTTAGTAAAAAGAATTCAAGAAAACAACGGTTAAAATCAAGACTCTGTTCTCCCTCATTTTTTCTCTCTCTAAACAACCGTCTCTTTTCTGAACAGTGAGTGAATAGTTAAGGTGAAAGAAGATATATAGATGGAATTTACTCTAAAGATTTCACCGTTTTTTGTTTTTGCGTGTGGCGCCATTAATTTTGCATGGCTATGCCATCAACCTTCTCAATTTTCGATCTACATAAACCCTCAATTTCTCTGTTTAAATCAAAAGGGTCTTTTCTTCTCGATTAAAGTTTCTTGCTTCTTGTTGCCTATAAACAGCTAAAGAAAACCGATTGCTGTTTATTTTTCGCCTTATGCCATCTCTGTTTTTGTTTCCATGAGTTGGTTTCTGCTGTAATGGAGAAGAAGGACGATAAAGCTCTGAAGTCGTGGGCTGATATTGAGTGAGTTATTTTTTTGCTATTAAAAAATTGAGGGCTATTGGTTCCTTGATTTTGATTTTGTTTGCGGTTTTTTTGGCTACTGCATTTTTGGGCGTTTTTAAGTTTGTTTTTCTTTCTTCTGTTTGAAGGCTTGATAAAATCATCGGCGAGCATTTGGAGGAACAACGTGGCCTTGCAAAAAATTATCCTGATGGTATATAATCTCTATCTCGCCACTCTTCTGATTTACTTAATTTAAGTTTCTTGAATTTGATTTACGTATTAGTGGAGATGTAATTGTTTTCACCCTTTAGGAGAACTTATGCAGTTTGTTTGGATCTGGGTGGTGTATAAATTGATATAATGGGGGAAAAAAGGAAATTAATAATTATTGATTTCTTATTCTTTGTTAATTTTTTATCTGATTGATTTTGGATCTATGGTTGTTAAATTTATGCATGTTTGGTTAACTGGTGCACTTTAGGATAACTTTTACTTATGCAGTTGGATCTCAAATGCTTCTTTTTCATGGAAAAAAGGAGAAGAAACAATTATTAATTGCATACTCTTTGTTAATTTTTTATCTGATTGATTTGGGATCTGTTGTTATTAAACTTTTGTATGGTAAGTAACAGATTCAGAATGGCCAAGAATCAGATCCTAATGTTGTAACATATGTTTTTTGTTTATTGGCTGAAGAATTGTAGTAGTATTGATATGCGTATAATGTTTGAGAATCTGAAGCTGACCTATCATTTTTAATATTCGTAGTTTCTTTTCCAGCTGGGATTTATCCCTCGTCCACTTTCACCAGCACCAAATGCTGCATTTGGGGCAGTTCCCTGGCCTGAAATGCTGAATGAAGATAAAGCAGTTTTTGGGACTGCTAGCTTAATTAACTTGATATAGTAGTTCTTTAAAAAAAGAGAAATAAATTATTATTAATGGCATGTGTTTTGCTAATTTCTTATCTGATTGATTTGAAATCTTTTGTTGAACATTTGCATGGTTGATTTGGTGCAAATTCAGAATGGCCAAGAATCTGATCCTAATGTTCTCTTGTTGTAACATTAGTGCACTATATATTTCTGTCTATTGGCTGAAAAATTGAATTTAGCATTGATATTTTTGTAATTGTTTTGAGAATCTGAAGCTGAGCTATCATTTTGAGAATTCATCATTTCTTTTCCAGCTCGTGGTGACGTATACTCTTCTAGAGCTGGGAATAATCCCTTAGGAAATCAAGGGTCCACATCTACTCAGGTATTCTCAATCTGACTATTTGATTGCTTGTTTTCCTTAATTACAAAGCTCATGGTGATTTGCTTTTCAGGCGGGACCTTCATCCCAGAAAAGACGACATCTTGACCAACCTGAAGCAGTTAATCCAGCCCCCGACAAAAGGGCAAGACAGGTTTCTAACCTGCCTCAAGAACCTGATCCAAACACGGTGGCCCTGCTTCCTTTTCTGCCTTATATGAACATTCAACCTATCTTAGAAATTCCCATTCCACGTTTAATTGGGCCAGTATCTAACCACCCGCCTCAAGCTCAAAATCGCCTTGCTGAAGCCTTGTATGGACCCAGCCAACGCCTCTGGAACACTAACCCTGGTGAGCAAATGAGGCTGCCAATGGGGAGTTTTCAGAACCATAATTGGAATCCTAACCCTGTGTTGGGAATGGTAAGGCAAGTACTACATCCGAGCGTGCCTCCAGTAATTAATCCAAGGCCTCCTCAAGTACAACATGTTGCAAATCGTCCTTATAGGAAGTACCATACTCGTCGTCATCCAAGGAGATCTGACAAGTAAAGCTATGGCTGCTTTTCTTCAG
This sequence comes from Stenogyne calaminthoides, assembly GCA_037126765.1. Classification (NCBI taxonomy): domain Eukaryota; kingdom Viridiplantae; phylum Streptophyta; class Magnoliopsida; order Lamiales; family Lamiaceae; genus Stenogyne; species Stenogyne calaminthoides. The sequence goes on along the minus strand of JBBCBC010000037.1, from coordinate 7,422,847 downwards.
GTAATGTTTTATTGATTCACGATAGGTGGCTATATTAATTCGGTGGCTGAAAATCTATGTAACTTGCATGACACTGATGCGTTGTTTAATGTGTCATCTGATCTTGCAGCTGTCATATGAAGCAAGGCAATATCAGGCAGCAGAGTATGTCTATTTTTACACACAAATAGTTGGTTAAGAAAAACATTTCTGGTGGAGGAGTTATTCGTACTAGTTTGAGGAAATGCTAATTCTAGACACTAGTGCAGATTCGAGTTTGTTCACCATCTTGCATGTTTGCATTCTGTTGGTTTCTGCCTTGTATAAAAGATACACACATGAAGGATTGCTATATAGTATAAGGCTTCCCATCTGCAAAGTCTTTTGAAGAATTTTTTTTTCTGAGTAAGAAAAATTGGATTATAGTTTTGTGGTTACAATAAGAAATATGCTGACGTTTACAATGTAGGAAATTATTATTTTTTTTTTTTGACAAATAATGAATAGGAATTAGGAAGAGTATAATATTCTCTGATAAAATAAATGACAAGATTCACGTTGGAATTAGACCCAAATCCACTTTTCGAGCATGTCCAGTTTTATAGCTGGCCCGATTTTTCATGAGGTTGGGCCTAGTGGAACTGGACGCGTCATGTTTGGTTTGGATAAAAATATTAAATAGCAAAATGTGTGTTTAATTAATTAAAAGTCATAACATGCATCCATTGTAATGATCCTCTAGATTTCTAAGATTATTTGGTACAACATTAAAATGGAGTTTTATCTATTCATGAAATAAAAGATAATTCAATTATCAATTTAAGACCTTTTTTTTTTCTATGATTAAAAAAAGGAAACAATCGAAAAAAAAAACAATCAACTTCACATTATTTTCTATGATTAAAAAAACTATCAATTTAATACATGAAAGAAAGAAACAATCAATTTAAGGATTCACACACTATAATTTCAAAAAAGTATACAACTAGCTGCACATTATTTTATTTGAAGAATTCCACGGCACATAAAGGAACCAATACTTCGAAGTACTTCTAATATGGTATTCTGCATCAATTTGAAAAAGAACACAATCAACTTCAAGGCTTCCACGGCGGCGGTGGCGACGGGGTTTTGGGATAAAGAGGCGGCACCGCCGGAGAAAATGGTGTTCCGGTCAACTCCATTAGTTTCGCCAGCAATTGAGGTGAGGGAGACGAGGGCGGCCACAAGGCCAGCATTGGCTGCCAATGTGGGCTTGATGTAGCTGTAGTTAGAGCGGCTATCCTTGAACTTGTCGAAGCGGTCGGGGCCACCCACCATGGCGCCGGTGAGGGTGTTGGGATTGGCGGTTGGGGCGTCGCGCCTTGTTTTGTCTTTAGGAATTGAGGCGCCACGGTGGTGCACGTGCCTCGGGTATTTGGATCCGAACCCGACTACATAGCTTATTTTCAATGGGTTATCACCTAGAATGTATTTTATCTTTGTTGAAAATGAAAATGAAATTAAAATTAATTAAAAATGAATGGGGTAAGAAAACTACGACATGCGAAATTATTATATATAGGGTGTGTATACCTGATTAGTAGCAAAATCTTTGAGAATGTTGTTTCTGTAAAAAGTAGGGCCGCAATACCACCCTGGAGTTCCAGTAGCATTCAAGTAATCAGCAAAAATCGATGCCAAAAATGCAGCATGTGCTACGTACTGCAAATTCTGGGCTCTGCCATGGTTTAGTTCTATCATTCCACCTGCAAAATTAGTCACTCTTGTAATTATATATCTATGAATTTCACCTTTTAAACTCTAGAAATATCCAAAGTGTTGCTCTTTTTTAAAAAAAATTAAAAATTGTTTTGTAAATTGAAAACATTATATTTCCGAAGATATGAGCACATAGTAAGGCCGTGACATTATGATAACTCTACAACATATCTTCGTACGGATATCCGGAGCTTAAAAATAGCCTGGCTCTCGTCAACAATAGCATCGCAGCAGGCAACTTATTATCCCAGCTAAGGACACTCAAATCCGGGCTCATGCTAAAAGCCCGGGAATGTTTAGAAAACCCGGGATTAGTGGCCCAAGAGAAGTAAGTGGTATTTCCAGTCGCGTAGAATAGCCACGCCGCACCCCACATGTACTCGTCGTAGAACGGCTCAATGTAGGGGTTGCCTTGGCTGTACCGTGTTCGTTTTCCATCGTCACGTGCGAAAGCCCACACGGTTTCGTCTCCTTTGCTTAGCTTGTTGGAGTAGGCGGGCTTGTCACGGAAGACAATGGAGGCGGGCCGCCGCCATTTCTACTTGTGAGAATAGATATGAGATCACCGATGACTGGTGATAAGAGAATTCCACTAATATATACAAAGGGATTACAACAAGATCTCCATAATAATAGGAAATCAATTAAGAGGATAAATACAAGTGTAAAGGATAAATACAAGTGTATCCTAAATACTGAGAATATTGACTTATTCAATACTTCCCTAATACCCCCGTCAGCGTTGCGTGGGATGGAGACAAACACAAAGCTTGGGCGTAAAAACTCAAAGGTCTGGTCGTGGAAGACTCTTGGTGAATATGTCCGCTAATTGAAGATTAGTAGGGACAAACTGAGTGTGCAACCTTCCGGATGAGACAAGTTCACGAACAAAGTGGCAATCTATGTCAATGTGCTTTGCTCGTTTATGGGCAATAGGATTTTGACTGAGAAATATAGCGCTCTTGTTGTCACATAAAAGCAACCGGACGATCCGGAGGAAGTTGTCGGCTCTTGAAGCAAGTTGCATAACCAAACGACTTGAAGCGGCATTGGCTAGGGCCCGGTATTTCGGATTCGCAACTGAAGCGAACAATGATGGGTTGTTTCTTTGCACTCCAAGAAACAAGATTACCACCTAAGAAGATGGAATAGCCATAAGTGGAACGGCGTGTTTCAACACATCGAGCCCAGTCTGCATCAGAATATCCCACAATAGACTTTTCTGGACGAAGAGTAAAGGACAAACCATAGTGAATGGTGCCTTTCACACAACGGAGAATCCTTTTGACGGGCGAAGAAGTGATCATCGATGGGAGAGCCGAGAAATTGACTCAACGAAGTTGACAAACGTAAGAAAGATCCGGCCGAGTGATTGTCAAATATTGTAAGGCCCCCACTAAAGATCGATAAAGTGTTGGATCTCGAAACTGAGCACCTGTACTAACCAAAGATTCTCCAGCAATCAAAGGAGTGGCAATTGGCTTACAGTCCAACATGTCAGACGCTTTTAGAATATCATGGGCATACTTAGCAGCCCACAAACAAGCCATCGGATGTAGGAAATTTCAAACCCCAATAAATAATTTAATTTCCCGAGATCTTTGATGGCGAATTCGGAGTGAGTACGAGCAATGAAGCGGCGGAGCATATCCCGATCATTTCTCAGTAATAATAATGTCATCGACATAAAGAAGAGATATATATAATCGATGCGTACCTTTTAGAAGGTAAAAAGTGAGGAGTCGATTGAGTCCGACGGAAGCCCAAAAAGACAATGATACGAAGCCGTTGAAACCAAGGCTAAAGGAGCTCGACGAAGACCGTGAGAGAGCCTTCTTCAACCGACACACATGATCGGGATATCTAGGATCAACGGCACGGAGGTTGGGACATGAACACAGACTTTGTAAGACACCATTCAAAAAGCATTCTTCACATCCAACAAATGAAGAGGCCGGTTGTGATGAGCAGATAATGCCGAATAATCCGAATCAATTGCGGCCTTGACAACCGGACTAAATGTGTGATGAAAATCCGGAGCACGGAACCCGAAAGTAAACCCTCGAGCTACAAGACGAGCTTTTGGTCTCGATTGAACCATCCGAGCGAAACTTGGTTGAAACACCCATTTAGACCCGACAATGTTGGCATTAGCGGACGTAAAGATTAAATCCCAAGTGTGATTTTCATTAAGTGCATCAATTTCTTCTTGCATGGCGTTGACCCAACGAGGAGATTTAGAGGCAGATTTAAAACCCTTAGGCTCGGAAGAGGCAAACGAGCCGAAAAAGAGCAATGGATGCAATATCAACGGGATACCTTGTTTAAAAATTCACCCCTAGCTCGAAAGTGATCATGGGGTGGACGGGCCGGATAGGGTGCCACGGGTTCTTGGGTCGGCTCGCGATTGGCCGCACAGCGGATTGGGATCGGGTTGCACGGAGGTCATAACATGCATCCATTGTAATGATCCTCTAGATTTCATAAGATTTTATTTGGTACAACATTAAAATGGAGTTTTTTCTATTCATGAAATAAAAGATGAATTCAATAAAATTCGAAATTTAAGACCTTTTTTTTTCTATGATTAAAAAAAGGGAAAACAATCGAAAAAAAGAAACAATAATGAATACATTATTTTCTATGATTAAAAAAACGAAAAACCCTCAATTTACTACATGAAAGAAAAAAACAATCAATTTATTGGAGGAGACAATTTATAATAATTCAAATAAGAAAAAACCACGCAACCAAATGGTTTTGGCATAATTTGAACAATTAAAGAGTAATTCATAAGGCAATTTGTTTTCCAAGACGGAAGAAGTACTTTAATATGGTAAACTGATCAAACCATAAAAAAAAACATGAAACAACATAGAAAGACCTGGCTTAAATACGGCGGCGGTGGCGACGGGGCTTTGGGATAAAGGGCAAGAAACCGATGATGAAATGATGTATAAAGTCAACCCATTTGTTTTCGCCAGCAATTGAGGTGAGGGGTAAGACGAGGGCGGCCAGATAAGGTCCTAACTTATTAAGCAATGAAATGTGGGAAACATGTCCCAGCGTAAGTTATAATTCAAAAATCCTTGAACTTGTCGAACTGGTCGGGGCGACCCACCATGGCGCCGGTGAGGACCTTTGGGATTGGCGGTTGGGCTTTTGTCGCGCCGAATGCAAAGTATTCATTAAAAATTGAACATCAACACGGTGGTGTCACGTGCTAATAGATAATAGGTTTTAGATCCGAGAACCCGACTACATCTAACAAATTTTCAATGGGTTATCACCTAGAATGTGAGATATTTTATCTTTGTTGAAAACAAAAATGAAATTAAAAATAATCAAAAAATGAATGGGGTAAGAAAAACTACGACATGCGAAATGCTCCAGAGTCCACATACCAATAGGGTGTGTAGATGTACCTGATTAAAGTAGCAAAATCTTTGAGAATGTTGTTTCTAAAAAGTAGGGCCGCAATACCACCCTGGAGTTCCAGTAGCATTCAAGGTAATCAGCAAAAAATCGATGCCAAAAATGCAGCATGTGCGAGAATTACGTACTACCAAATTTTGAGGCAACTGCCATGGTTTAGAGAGGATCATTCCATGGCTTTATTCAAAATCAAATTGAATCTTGTAATTATATATCTATGAATTTCACCTTTTAAACATCTAGAAATATCCAAAAGTGCAAATGGAAATCCTTTTCCAAAAAAAAACCAAAAATTTTTTTCACCCTCACAACCGGTTTAAATTATACTACAAAAATTTAAAGTTCTTAAAAAAGTATTAAAGAGAGTAAAGTAGGGATAAAACATTATTGATTTCCGAAGATATGAGCACATATTAAGGCCCGTGACATTATGATAACTCTAAAAACTTCGCCATTGCTATCAGTTCGTACGGATACACCAAGTAGTTTTTGATCAAAAATAGCCTGGCTCTCGTCAACAATAGCATCGCAGCAGGCAACTTGGAGATATCCCAGCTATTGAGAATGTCGAGCATCTCAGCGGCCATGGAGAGGCTTCATGAGAGATAAGTAGGTGAGGAGAGTTTTGGGAAAAGATGGATTATGGTGGCCCAAGAGAAAAAAGGCTATTTTGTGGTCGCCATGGTTGAGAGATCTGCGAGCAAGAACACGGGCGAGGGGGGACCCCACATGAATTTTCGTCGGAGAGAGAGAAGAGGGGAGAAGAGGGCTCAATGAAGAGCGGCGATTTCTTCAAAAACGCGTGGGTTTGGCGGTTTTGGTGATACCATGTGAGAATCCATCGATCACGTGTTGGTGATAAGAGAATTCCACTAATATATACAACGGATTACAACAAGATCTCCATAATAATAGGAAATCAATTAAGAGGATAAATACAAGTGTAAAGGATACGGACAAGTGTATCCTAAAAATGAGAATATTGGCCGCCGCAATTTCTAATCCGAGTTCGGGCCCGTAGGTGGTTGTTTGGACCTTGCGTGGGTAGTCCATGTCTTCGGGCCTTTGCCAACAGTAGTGGTCGTCTGGGGTCCGGGACCCGTTTTGTGATCCACCAACCTGACCATGAAACAGTATTAGTTGTATACTGAAAAGGTATTAGTTGAATAAAAACTACTATTTTATTTTAGAAAAATACTTAACATGAAACAACAATAGTAGTCATATCATATGTATATATACTGTTATCAATCATAAATATTTGTACCTGACTATAAATTTTGTTGATTCTAGTTGCACAAGAGTTAAAGGTAAGGAGTAAATAATCGTTGCCCCATTTGATAAGATCTCTAATGTGATCGTTCGATCATACTCCAACTTAACATTGTCATTGCAAATGACATTGGGAAATGGAATTTGGTATTATCTCCGGCATCATAATACCCACCCACCACTCCTTCTTTAAGATCCGTTTCATCCGACCCGTCTTCTAGCCCCGAATTCCTTCTCCATCGGATACCATTGTTCTTGGGCAATTTTCCAGCTGCCAAAATAATAATAATTTAATTAATTTACTCAAAATTAAAAAAATAGGCTTATTAAATCATCCGAAATGGTTGTTGCATATATAAGTCAAAACTCTGACGAAATCAATATGCGACTCCCTAACAAAAAAATATACCAATGTACGTAGTATTAATTTTCAACTAAAAAAATAAATATTGGGCTAAAAAAACCTAAAAATAAATATAATACTGAAAATTTTAATATGCACCAAATGGACGAAATTAGTAATATATTTTTTATGCCATTTGATTTATTTTGGAAAAGAAGATTTACTCCACAAAATCCGGAGACCGGACTTATAATGACATTGAGTAATTAAAACAAAACCCTATATATAGATTATGTTAGCTAGAATGTTAAAGAGGAAAACAAACTGATTTTTCAAGCACTTAAAATCAGCATCCATGGTCATGCATCTTGAATGTGTAAACCACATCTGAGGTCATAATCACACACACACATATATATATATATATATATATATATATATATATATTAATATTAAACAAAATTTATTAAGTAAAAGTCAATGTTTCTTTTCTTTTTCTTTCTGTATGACGCATAATTTGCCTAATATATAGTTAGTCGATTAATAAGTATATCTAATCATGATATTATGTACTGTAATCTATACTCTAATTTGTCATTAACTAACCAGTACATAAGTAACATAACCAAACCTTTACTAAAAAATTAATTAATTTGGGAAATAAGTAAATTTAATCTAACACTGGCACTGCAATTCCTATAGTCTATAGCTGCCTAATTTACGTACTTATCAAACCTCAACTTCCCGGAAAGAAATAAAATTAGAAAACAAAAATAATAAATGCGTGACCACATTTTCTCCGAAGATGACATAAATATTGAACATAATTGAAAGAAATCATGACTAGGTAATTAAGGAACGTACATTTAAACGTAGACCAACTACAAACGATGCACCCGAGATCCACATATTTCTTCTTCTTCTTTTCCGACGGGCCTAGAAGCCAACTTTGTTGCGTCTCTTCCAAATTACCATCGTACCCTTGTTGTGAGATTGAGGCCCTATCCCAATCTTGCATATTCCTACCTTTGTCATGATCTTCGGCGGTGTTGATCTCCAATGGACCTCCCCAATGATTATGCATTTTTTTTTAATGAGAAAAAAAATACTACTATGATTTAGTATTTGATATGGAAATTTGGAATAGATTTCATATGAGAAAATGGAATGTTGGATTTCCCTGAAAATAATAAGAATAACGACATAAATACTACGTGATTACTGAATTAATTTCGGTCAAGATGGAATTAAATCGATCTTGTTAAAAGTGCAATGAATATGCGCATTCATGCATGTATGAATATTGAATTTGTATTGATTGAATTTACCTGGAAATCCTTTGATGAGCTTTTCTTGTGCGTATATGAATATTGGAAAAGAGGAAATTGACTTGGATGGGTTCAGTGAAGGTTTTTGAGATGATGGGAATAGGTTATAGGGCTGCTGAAATATGATATTAGTGTACATACATATACATAGAAATACAGCTAATATTTACGCTTTAGTGATGTTGAAATGTGAATTCCACATAGAAAGTATACAGCTAATTAATACTAGTATCATTTATCATTAATTGTTATTTATTGGGTAAAGCAAATTAATTAATAAACATGCCTTGTTAATTTGTAGATTTAATCTATATTATTGTTTTATTGTTTTTGTAATTTGTAGAAATAAGTCTTACTACTAACAAGTAACAATCCCTTGTGTGGATCGATAGGCTTGACCGCTGAAGCACACTTATTATATAGTACTAGTAATTACTTCTTTTTGTGGCCTATCATCTTTTGTCAACTCCAACAACCCTAGAATGTAATATTTTTCTATAGCGAGTGTAAGTTGATCAATACTAATCAGCGATTATTTAATTGAATACTTATAATAGACAATTTCAAGAAATTGAATGGCTAAAGCACGAGAGATGTAAAATTTGTGTTTTATTCATGTGATGGTGCCTTCTCAATTATTTACTATCCATATCCTATATTACAAATTTACAAATGATATTTATTTCCAAACATATCAAAATTCTGAATCCGTGTTTTGAAGTTAATAAATAAGGTGAATCTGTTAATGGGCTGAATTGTGTGGGCTCAGTATTAGAAAATAATCATGGGCCCAATTTGCTTCCGTTTTTAATGGAAGGTCCTAACAAAGAAAAGAAAACCTTCACTTCCTAACTTTTCGCTCTAAAAGAAACCCCCAATCAATTTCGGCTTTAAATCAAAGGGTCTTTTCTTATTCTTAAATCAGGGCGTAGCTTGCTGTTTTTGCTATTATCTATTTGGGGAAAAAGCTTAGGAAGCAGTGACTTTAACGTACAAATGTAATTTTTTTATGATTTTTAGGTGCAAAGTGTAATTTTTTTTTCAAACAAAGTAATTTTTTTTTTTTACCTTAGAATCACTAAAAATTGCATTTGTACCTTATAGTCACTGCTTCTTATTTCTTGTACCTTAGAGGCATTTTCCTCTATCTATTTTTGTTTCCGAGATTTGGTTTCTCATGTTAGATGGAGGAGTTTTCTGAAGTTCAGAAAATGTGAGTTTATTTAGGGCTTTTGGTTCCTTGATTAATATTTTGTTTGTAATTTGGACGGTTCTAATCTAAATTTATTTTGTTTCTTGTGTTTTGAAGGTTAATCTACTATACTTTGTTGAGTAGAAATCTACATAGAACTGTAGCGTCTTTTGTAGGGGAGGCTAACTTTCAACCCAAGCCTGGTGATGGTATATAATTTGAATTGAATTTACATATTATTATTGAAAGATATAATTGTCTGGCCCTTTCAATTATTGATAGTCTCTCAACTTTCTTAAATTTATGTATGAAGATTGATATAATTCTTTTTTAAGGGGAAAAAAAGAGGAAATAAATAATTCTTAATTGCATATTTTTTGCTAATTTTGTTATTTGATTGATTATTTGTGGTCTATTACTGTTAAACTTTTGCCTGGTTGATATAACGATGGATTCAGACCTTAATTTTCTGTTGTTGTAGCTTTGTATATTTTGTATTTTATTGAATGAATAAGTAATGTTGATATGTGTTTATCAATTTTAAAAATTCATCGTTTCTTTTTCCAGTTTCTACTCTCCTTTATTTTTGTTGACCTGACTTAGGCTTTTCTGTAAGTTCCAACTCCCCGTCATATGATGTCAGCAGTAGTCCGTCGCACGTATGAAGGGACTTTTAGCCGCATATGTTTATATTTCCAGCGAAAAGTCAGTCATTACCTGGTGAATGATGAATTTTAACAAGGCATTGATGTTTTTTGCTCTTGTCTTTGCTCCACACACAGGATTCTTACTTTAATTTCATTTATTTCAGGTAGTAGATATGCTATGTGGCTAGCTAGCATGAATTTAGCTTTAATTTCATTCTTCCTCTATATTCTTATAACCAGTTGCAAGTAGCTTGAATTTAGCTTCCCAAAACTAAAACAAGCCAAAGTCTTTTAGATGAGGCTTGTACTACGTTGTGAGGTGGAATAATGGTATTTGGCACAATGTCAGGTATCTCCAACACAATATGGATACAGTTTTACTTCTTCCGCACAGTGTAGTGCTTCTTTTCAACCTCTAATGATAATATAAAAGTGTTTTTCATCAAGTTGGTGTGACTCAACTTTTTTTTTAAATAAACACCATTTTGTGTTTGAGGGAGGAATATTAATCTAATCATTAACGAGATATTTTAGTGGGATTTCCCCTACAAAATTTGAGATTCCGCTCTCGTCTGTCTATCAGATACTGCTATTAGTCAACTAATAGTCTAATTAAGATAATTTTTTATATATATGTATATACACATTAATATAGTATTTGTATTGTCGAAATTGTAATATAAATTATAAAATTGTGTTTATCGATATTTTAAATATGTGTATCGTTTACCAATATCAATAACAATATCGTATTGTGCAAACATTGATGAGATAAAAATGGTATTTCTTAAACTTTACTTAAGAGAATAGTTCATTAAAATTTTACCAAAAATACACACAATTTTTTTTTTATATTGTATCAAGGAATTTTATTGCGTTGTAATAGCGACCTGCCACAAAATAGATTGTTCATACAATTTGTTCTATCACTCGTGCCAAAAGAGCACAAAAAATGTTTCCCTTGAAAATGGAAAGTAAAGATAGTAATAAGAAGAAAGAGAAGCAAGAAATGGTAGGATAAAAATTTGAGAATTGCAAAATAATAAATTAGATTAGGAAGAGAATGAAATAATAATGACAACTGTAAAATTAAAATTTATAAAATTTTTGAAATATATAGAATTGGATTATTAGCAAGCAAATAAATCAACATGAATTATTATACAATTGATATATAGTGAATAATAATTATTTCACCAAATCATTAAAGATAAAATACAAACTTGCAAAATAAAAAGTCTACAAAGCAAATAATCGAAATTCAAAAGAAAAAGAAAATCCTGCAAAACAAAAAAAGCAAGCATTAAAAGCATAAAAAATTATCCTGTGAATATGAAAAAATAAAGAGTTGGTATAAGGTGAAATTGGTTTTTTTTTTTACAGACATACACTATAGTAATATAAGTCACACACTTTAGTAATATAAGTCACATACTTCAGTTATCACTACGACACTATTTGCTATAATATAAGTCACACCCTTCACTTTTATGAGTAATACTCTTTATAATAAAAAGTCACACATTTTACAGTAAAAAGTCACACATTTTAGTAATATAAGTCACACTCCTTAACCAGTTTCACCGTAAAACTTGTTCACACAATACTTTGCCAAAAATAAAAAACGAAAAATCAAATATTAAAAGCCAAAAATTTATCAAGTGAATATTAAGAAGAAAGAGTAGGATTAAAAATTGAGAATATGTAAAATAATAAAATAGACAAAAGAATAGAATGAAATATAATAATTGTAAATTGAAATTTATAGAAATTTTAAAATAAATTATATATAGAATTTGATTATTAGCATATTTTATGTGATTTATTATTAATATATTTTATTATAAAATCTATAATATCTCATGTAATGTAGGGTATATATTAAAGAAATATAGATGTACGGTTAAGATTAAATTTAAAATTAGAGTTATTGAGATTAGAGAAATTTGACTTTTACCTAAAAAATTATTTTTATATATAAGTTATACAAGTAATTAGTAATATAAGTTATACAAGTAAGGGTAAATTTATTTTATACAAAAAATAAAAGGGATAGAATCATAGAAGTGTCTAAAAATATGTTTTAATATAGTATAGATTAGGAGGGAGTATGTATTTTATTCATATGACGGTGCCTTCTAATGAACCTCAAATATATACCTATCATATATTACAAATTTAAAATTGATATTTATTACCAAACCTATCATATATTTATACAAATTTAAAATTGATATTTATTACCAAACCTATCATATATTTACTGAAGCTTTTGATATTTATTACCAAATTTACAATTGATACCTTTTTCTCCCTTGCAATTGATATTTATTACCAAATTTACAATTGATACACATATCTTTTTCTCCGTTTTTTGCGCTGAATTGGAGGTTAATAAATAAATAAGGTAAATCTTACTCGTTAATGGGCTGAATTGCTATGAGTAATGGGCTGATTAATAAAAAAAATGACGATGGGCTCAATTTGCTCCCTTTTCAATTGAGGACCGGCTGCTTCCCTTTTTGTCGTCTAAAAATAAAATGGGGAAGTTTGATCAACCGCCTTCAATTCGCTCTACAAAAACCCTCGATCGATCAATATCTCGCGGGCCTTTTCTTAAATCAGAGCGCCGCTTGTTCTTTTTCTTTTGTTCTCACTCTTGATATCTGTTTTTGTTCCCAAGGGTTTCTGTTATGACGACGAAGGCTTCTGAAGCTCAGAAATTGTGAGTTTTTTTTGTGTACTAATTCGAATGTTTTTGGTTCCTTGATTAAGATTTTGTTTGAACTTTGGAGCTTTTTAAGTTTGTTTTGTTTCTTGTGTTTTGAAGGTTAGTCTACTATACATTGTTGACTAGAAATCACCATAGAGCTGCATCGCTTTTTGCGGAGGGGACTAACTTTCAGCCCAAGCCTGATGATGGTATATAATCTGAATTGTATTTACCTGTCAATTATTGATTATTTGCTCAAGTTATGTATGGCCCTTTAGGTTACCTTATCTCAGTGACGTAATTAAATTGATATAAAAAGGGAAAAGAAATAATTACTAATTGCTTATTCTTAACTAATTTTGTTATCTGATTGTTGTTAAACTTTTGCATAGTTGATATAGTGACATATTCAGAATCTAGTGTTCTCTTATTGTAACATTGTATATTTTCTTGATATGTGTTTAGACTTGTTTATCTTTCTAAAAATTTGATTGCTTGCTTCCCTTTGTTACAAAGCTTATGCTGATTTATGGTCCATTCCTACGGTATTCGCCTTAAGTTTGGAATGTTTGGGTTCCCTTTGTTACAAAGCTTATTGGTAATTTTGATATACAAGTAATGGGAATAGAAGTAAGCAATTGATCACCCCCACTCACTCAACCCACCTCACATGATATCCATTGTTGATGTTCTAACCAAGCAATAACAGTGCAATCAATAACCCTTAGTGATTGACCCTTCAATCAATGATACCCATTACCATTCTCTTACTTTTCATCCACATCAAAATTGCATCAAATATTCATCCTGGCAGAGTATTGTCTACTTTATATATGCACACAATAGTTGGTGCATGATCATATGATATAAAAAATGTTTCGAGGCTTAATTTACATGTTCTGCAGGATCCCAACAATCCACCTGCCCCAGAAATATCATTTCAAGACTCTTGTTCTGATTCTGGTTTGTTCGCCACCCTCCTCTTGCATGTTTGCATACTGTTGTTTACTTTTCTATATTCGTATTCTTCTGTCTGCCTTGTATAAAATGATGTATGCACACACACACACGAAGAATTGTTACTTCTTGACAACTGCTGGATAGTATAAGGCTTACATTCTGTATTTTTTTCTGAAGACAAAATCATGGATTATATATATTCCACCATTTCTGTTGACCAGACTTAGGCTCTTCTGCAAGTTCCAACTCCCCGTCATATGATGTCAGCTCCTGCAGCAGTAGTTATTCAACGTATGAAGGGACTTGAAGCCGCCTATATTTATATTTCTGGCTCGGACGCACATAGAGAAAAGTCAATCATTACCTAGTGAATGATGTAAATTTTAATAAGGCCAATGATGTTTTTTGCTCTTCTTTGCTGGAACAAACAGGTTACTTACTTTAATTTCATTTATTTCGGATATATTATAGTTATGCTATGTGGCTAGCATTCTTCCTGTATAATCTTACAATTAACCAGTTGCAAGTAATTTGAATTTAGCTTCCCAAAACTAAAACAAGTTAAGTTTTTAAGTCAAAAGATGAAGCTTTATACTCTCTCTCTCTCTCTGCTACATCAGTTTTTATACTTTCTTCTTTAGTTTGTCCCATATTAGATTTTACACCTAAAAAATGAAATTTTACTCATAATCAGTACTCTTACACTTATTTACCTTTTATATTATTATTTTTTCTAACATTATTAAGTCCCACTCACACAGTTAAAATTGATTTAACTCAATACTCTTAATAACTTTAATAAAATAAAATGCATCATTTTCTTGATTTTTGTGCCCAAATCAATATGAAAAGGGACTGAAGGAGTACTATGTTGACAAATAATTATGTGAAATATAAAACTTGCGAAGCCATCATTCTTTTCGATGTGTTCAGCATGGTACTAATCTAAGTAATAAATACAAAATTCTAATCAAAATAAAAAGGGTGATTCTGAGCGGAGGTGATTCAACTGGTGTGAATTTGTGTTTAGTCTATTTTACCCTTAATTGATAAATTATTAGAAATTAAAAACCGATCGAGTGGAATGTTATTCAACTATTATGATTCGATCACATTTTTTATTTTTCAGATGTGGATCCGAAGTAAATTTTAGGATTTCTGTCGGTCAATAGGAAAATATGATTATTTTCGATTATTTTGGCTGAAATGAAAACTGTGGTGATTTTATAAATAATTTTAAATAAAAAAAATTAAATGGTGGATGTGCTAATTAGTTTTGGGTGCAAATAACCTGGGCCTTGGAAGATTCAATGTAAGAATGGAACCCAAATCCATTTTTTTGGGCCTGTCCAGTCTTGTAACTAGCCCATTTTTTTTTTTTTTTTTTATAAATTAATTTTACTACGCAACAAATTTGCATTTTGTATGTAATTTTAAATAATATTAGTTATTTGATTCAAATATATCAATTTAGTATTATGAGTTTCTTTATAAAATAATAGTAATTATTTTACTGAAAGTGATAATTGAAAACTGTTTTGTTGAATATTAACTCTTCCTCCGTTGTTTGAATAATGACGGTAGCTTGTCAACAAAAGAAAAATAAATATCGATTTTATTTTTAAGGACAAGTTATAAGTATTTAAGCCCCATTTTCTAGGCAATTAGCTACGTTGTTTCCTTTCTTATTTTTTCCTGTTCCCTATATAAAAACAACAATAAGTTTAACTATATTTTTTTGGTGGATCCAATAACTACAATTGTTATTATAATTCTAAGAAGGCCATTTGGATAATATATTGAATTAACAACAAATATCCATTCGATCCACGGTTAGTACACTACTATTAATATATGCATTAGGTTGTCGAATATTCTATCATTTTTTTAAATAAAAAGATGTTTCAATAAAAACGATTCTAAATGCATAATGAGACAATATCGTGCAAAACTTTGGCCTGAATGTAAATTGTATGGCAGTACCAGTCTTTGTCATGCCTCTAATTTTCATCTTATCCTATTTTAAATGGGACCCAGCATATTATCAAATTTCAGCCGCCTTCAAAGCTAAAGTGCATCTTGCATTTTACAGTAAAAAGTCACACTCTTTAGTAATATAAGTCACACCCCTTAATCAATTTCACTGTAAAACTTGTTCACACTATATTTTGCCAATGATTTTGGAACGATAAATTCTTGTGAAATAGTATAATGTTATACTCCCCATCCCAAGATTGTCCAGTTTCCTTTTCGGTTTATCTCATAATTATATGTACATCCCTAAAATAGAAAACTCTTCATAATCTTCATCATCACAATATCCAATATATTATACAAAATATTAGTATTACTTATGACCCCACACTTGCATATAATTCCCTTTTTTTTATTAATTTTTTTTTACAAACTATCCTCTCAAAACTTTACTCATTATTACACTTTCTTAATTTTTATATCCATTTTAAGGTGTATATTATCCTGAGACGGAAGGAGTATAGATTAAAACTAAATACATTTACAAATAAATTTTTACTGATTGTTATTTTAATGTTTATATTACCATTAAAAGACCAATACAAGGCCAGTTAGCAGATGACAGTGATTATTCCTCAAAATTCAGATAGGGAGAGCAAGCAAGGAGGTAATTGGGTAATTTGTGACAGTGCTTATTCCTCAAAATTCAGATAGGGAGAGCAAACAAGGAGGTAATTGGGTAATTTGAGAAGTAAATAGAGGGTGATTGTAATTAAATAGAAGTATGGGGGGCAGAAAGTAAAGATAGAGAAAATGTAACAATGAATGAGGACCGAAAGCTACAGACCACGGATTACAATGCCAAATGCATCATAGAAGTGGCAGACACCCAAAAGAAGAGCATTCATTTATATTTGTATGTATATGAATTTTTTTGGTATGTTATTATTATAATCATTACTCCCTGTGTCCTTTTTTTTTTTGGGAAAGCTCATTAAAAGAAATTACAAAGATTCTTGAGCTAGGGACACTATATGGGCGATATCATGTCCACTCAAATTGAGGAGAGAACTTAGCCAAACTTAGCTAAGTATGCTGCCAGATTGGTAGTCCGCGGGATGTAATGAACTCCTTTCATTGAGGAGTTCCGGATAATATTTATGGATCTGATAATTATGCTCTCTTCGTAGCCAATGTAGTCCGAGTCTGTTGATAAGGCTTTAACTGCATCCTTCGAGTCCGAGCATATGGTGAGCCATCCTTGGGGGTTTCTCAGCCAAACCTCCATCTGTTGAAATTTATGGCGCTCGAGCGAAACAGGGGATGCAGGTATGGAGGAGGCTTCGACCCGGTGCTCGAGGTTGAGCAAGTGTGCTTTCGGTCGAAGCTTCCCTTTGTTGTGGTGAGAAGACGCCGAGCAAGGTTGTTGATCGAGAGAACCGCCGACCTAGGGTCGAGGTCGAAGCGGTTCCGAGGCCCAGACGCCGAGGCACAGCTTTCATCTTTTTAGGGTTTCGGCCGGGATGGGCTAAACCTAGGTTTTTTGTATAAATAACTCCCTAACTCCCCCATTGTATCTTGCATTATCTTATAAGATATAGTAGATCTCCCGGCTTGATAATACTTTGGATGTAGTCGGTTTGATTTAACCCAGAACCAAATTGTTTGTCTCTAAATTCGTAGTTCCATTATTTTCTCCCATAATTGCTTGCTTAAATTCCTAACAATCGTATCGAGCATCGTGCTCAAAGGATCCGTGGGAGTAATTATGGTGGTCAAGGAAATCGCTCGTTGAGAAGCTTGATGGAATGGATTTCGGATTTGTCATTCCCAGATGCGGCCGGGCACAACCCGAACGCGAGAATGCACGAGAACGACAAGACGGTTGGTCGAAAGTAAGCCGACCAAAGCCCCGTGTTGGTTCGAAAGGTACGGGCGTTGTTTGGAGACCAAGATCCCCTGTGTCGAGATCGTCAGGTTGATGCAAGATCAAGATGGGCATCAAGATGGGGCGTTACTTCGGAGTAGGTGGTTGGATGCAAGATCAAGATGGGCGTTGACACGTGGTTGAGATTGTCAGATCAGTTGGATGAGAGATTGGGAAGACGCGATTCTGATTTGAGTCGATCCTGTGGGAGATTGTTGGGATTGAGTTGGAGTTATGGAATGAGTCCGTGGAGGACAAGACTTGCGGAATGAGTCCAGAAGGACAAGAAGAGTCCGTGGAGGACAAGACGTTTGGAATGAGTCCGGGGAGGACAAGGCGTCGAATGAAGTCGTGGAGGACAAGACGGATGAAGGACAAGACGTTGGAATGCGTTTCGACCTAGTTGAGGTCGTGCACTTCCGCTCAAATGTCGATCTCGTGTTGATCTCGGTGGGGAGATTGTTGGGTTATGGAGCCCGAGTGAAAAAAGAGGGGGATGCGAGGAGGCCTCGAGGTCGCCCTCGTCGGTCTTTCGGTCGAGTGCTCCCCTTTGCCGAGGAGAAGGCGCTTGAGCAAGGTTCTTCGATCGAAGCAGCGTAACGCTCGACCTAGGGCCGAGGTCGGTTGTTCCGAGGCCTGTCTGTGAGGTCCCGATTTTATCTTTTAGGGTT
Organism: Stenogyne calaminthoides; assembly: GCA_037126765.1. Taxonomy (NCBI): domain Eukaryota; kingdom Viridiplantae; phylum Streptophyta; class Magnoliopsida; order Lamiales; family Lamiaceae; genus Stenogyne; species Stenogyne calaminthoides. Next base: position 7,404,645 of record JBBCBC010000037.1, on the reverse strand, counting down.
TGGTAGGGATGGGCCAAACCTAGGTTTTTTGTATAAATAACCCCTAACTCCCACATCAGATTCTTGCACTACTTGCACTATCTTATAAGATATAATAGATCTCTCTGGCTTGGTAGTGCCCAGGATGTAATCGGTTTGACGAACTAGGTAACTAAATTGTTTGTCTCTAAATTTCGTAGTTCCATTATTTTCTCTCATAATTGCTTGCTTAAATTCCTAACACCATTCCGTCTGAAATTGCCACAATTTTCCGCCGCCATTACCGAACCCGGAGGGGCATTGGTGATAACCCTGTAATTTCAAAGGGTCAAAGGGTCGTAAATCCAGGTCTATAATAAACCGAGGTAATATCCTATAGCATAAACCGAGGTAATATCGTTTCCGCCGTTGGAGGTTTGTTTAAGGTAACATAATTTTAATCGTTTCTTAAGAATATAGGTTCATAATTTTGTTTGGAGGTTTGGTTGGGTAACATAATTTTATTATTTATCTCCATCAAACCCACCTTACACCATTTAATATTATTATCTTTTATTTTTTCTTAATTTTCGTGTTTACAGTAATCGGATAATAAAAAAAAATTTGGACGGAGGGAATATTATGGATAAGCGCGTCATCAGAAAGCTGACCTACCAGTACATATTATTCCATCTTCGTCAATATTATCCAAATTTAACAAAGCAGGATCAGGAATAATATTCTGAATTAAATATATGGACACACCAACTACCATCCACGGTTTTCTGTGTTTAGGTAAGCGAGAGAGTATGATATTGAATGAGACAAATTAGAATGAATTGGTCTTATTTACTGATTTTGTTGGATAATTTTAATTAATCAAGAGAACTTCACGTTAAATGATTTCACCAGAGTGTTGTTCATGATGTATTGAATTATGCTTTCCTTCACATTTAATTAATTGAAAGCGATATTTCAAAATATCATATATATGTGTAATAAAACTATGAGAATATGTTAAACAACAGATAAATTAAAAAATATACTTAAATTATAACGATAATGTGCTTATTCGGAGGACTTGTTGGGTGAGTAGAAAGATCTAAGCAATTTATGTCAAATTCTGGAAGATTGACTATGCGATACCTGTTTTCCTTAATTTAAAAATGTATTTTTATAAAATATTTTATAATCTTTTGAAACGGTTAAAATTTAGGAATCATAAGTTCATAAAGCACCGGATCGCAGCCATATTAATATATAATTTATGGCTAAATACATACACTTTTTTTTTTAATAGAGAATTCCTCTTCGACGCCAATCAAACATGATTCGAGAGTCGATAGGGCTCCGAGGGAAGGCCCGACCGGACGGGTAAATACATTAGTATGAACGCGAAGCGAGAATCAAAATTAGATTTAGTAAATTAGACTTATTTGGAAAAGTCACAAGAATAGAATCTATTTATTGCTTTCAATAAAACAATAAAAATAAAGTAAATAATACTCCCTCCGCCACAAAAGAAATGCGCACATTTACTGTTTTCACGTGTTTTTGCGAATTTTTTTATTAGTACTTGAAATAATAAAATAATTTTTAAAAATACATGCAATAGATGAGAGGTACATTTATAATACCCATCTTTAAAAATTATTTTATTATTTAAAATATTAATAAATAAATAGCTCACAAAAATTCGATGATAAAGGTGAGATGCACGTTTTTTCGGGGACAGATGTAGTAGTCTCCAATAATTACCCCCAATATTTTATTTTTAACCGTAGGATTCCTACTTTAAAAACCAATTGAATAAAGGGGAAATTATCTGTTTACTCATCATCTCCTGTACACGTGTCCCGTTTATCTCTTTCAACCCTCATTCAAGTAAGACACCTCTGAATTCAGCGAAGCAGTCTCACTCGCACACAGCTCTCTTTTCGAAATTCTCCGTTTTGGGGGAAAAATTAGATATATTAACCTCACAAATATATTTCTGGCGTCTAAATCCTTGCTAGATTTTGTTTTCAATTTCAACGCTGTTGAATTTTCCATTGATCATCCTTACTCATGATTTCCTGATTCTAATTTTTTTAGAAAAATAGGGAAATCTGTTGAAACTTGAAGAAAATAATCAGAGATGTACGTTACCGGTGGAGGTCCTATGCGGAAGTCTTTCAAGGACTCGCTCAAAGTTCTTGAAGCCGATATTCAGCATGCTAATACTCTGTGAGTGGTTTTTCACCTGTTTTTTTAGTAATTTCTTTGGCAGCAATTTTTTTTTTAAGATTTATGTTTATGATCAGTCAAGTGATTTCGCTTAATTAGTTCGGTTTTTTTTTTTTGTTGGTTTGTGCAAACGTTTTGGCTGTGCTTTTTTGTGTTTAGAGGTTCTTTTTCTACAGTGTATTTTTATTATATTCTATTTTAGAAAAATATAATCAGAAACTTTTGCTGGTACAATTTTAAGAATTAAGGTTCTGCAGATTGATTTGGAAATTTCGTAACTGGAAGGTAGTTTGGTTTTCACTTTATCTGTTGCTTCAGTTTACAGTAAAGGTATCTTTTTCAAGTTCAAGTGATCTTTTTATGAACTTCTGAAATTTGTTATTGAATATTGAGAAGATCGTCATCTTAATTTGATTTTCCATGTGCACAAGTTATGCTGTTCTGGTTAAAATATGGAAAATAATCCGTTCATGTGAAATTTTTTCAAACATTAAAAATTATCATTAATGTAATTAAATTCGGTAATAATTCACCAAAATTTCAAACATTTATTGAAATTTGAACACTTTTAGCTGAATTATGACCTAAATCATGGTGCTGGAATCAATAATAGTTAGTTGGAGATTTTCCATAATAACTCTAGAAATCAATAATCTGAGACTGCATTACAGGGCATCTGATTTTTCAAGAGAGTATGATGGTGCCTGTCTACAAATGAGAATGTCCTACAGTCCAGCTGCCCATTTTTTCCTCTTTCTAGTTCAATGGACCGATTGCCACCTTGCCGGAGCTCTCGGATTGTTGAGAATCTTAATTTATAAGGTGTGGCCTTTTGTTCTGTTTGATGTGATTTACTATATTATAACCCTCTACCATATTATAACCCTCGCCCCTAAATGTGGATGCATAATATCAATCATGACGCTTCGGTACTTAGAGAAAGCTTTGCTTTTAACAGGTTTATGTTGATGGAACCACCACTATGTCCACACATGAGAGAAAAGCAAGTATTAGAGAATTCTATGGTAAGATTCGTGGTTGTTGTTGGATTATAATTCCTCTTTAGCTGTTAATGGTTCTGAAAATTGACATATCTCGTGGCCAGCTGTTATTTATCCCTCTTTATTGCAACTTCAAAGAGGCGTCACAGATTCAGAAGATAAAAAGCAGAAAGCTGTATGCATGGAGAGATACAGGAGAAAAGATGAAGAAGAGCATGTACTTTGCTCAGAATTGGATGCTGAAAGGGAAGAAGAATGTGGGATTTGCATGGAGATGAATAGTAAGATTGTGTTGCCAAACTGTAATCACGCCATTTGCCTGAAATGCTACAGGGACTGGTACTCACCTCTCTTCGTTATTTTTTAGTCCTGATTACCTGTAGAAGTAGTCTGTATGTTTGTGGTTCCATGATTTACCACAGAATTATACAATTCTCTTGAGAAATATGTGTTAATTAACTTTGAAATAAGTTTTTTTGTAGTTGTTAAAGATGATATCTATAGACTTTTAAGCCTCAAGTTTTACTGGACATTGTCACTCTTATTTGATAAGCCTCAAGTTTCTGACATCATGTACATCTACAAAAAGAAAGAAAGATATGAGTGAATTAATTGATATGTTGAGTTCAATTAAATAATTTCCATAGCAATGCACCTATTGCGTAAGAACACTTCCATTCTTCAAAAAGCAGGGCAATCTAAGTGATTAACAATCTATTAGACTTCTGAAATGTAGTTTTTTTTTAAACGTTCTTGTATTCTTCTCAGAAAGAGGAGCTTATTGCCTGTAAACAGACGATTAACAAAATTCAGTCTATGAGGAGTTTAGATTGGGTAGTATTGCTTGATGGACCTTTGCACCCTCGTCATGAGAAAAGGGGGATATCCCTAGATCATTTTTTTTATCTCGCATCATGTCACAAATTGATTTCTAGACTTGTAGTATAGTATTTGGTAGTTTAAAATACTTTTGAGGTGGTTTCTCTATATCATTTTATTTGGATCGGCAGATTTCTTATGCATATGTTATGTGTTTTGAGAAGATTATCATAATTTCATACATATATTTTAAAAAATGGATTATTGGATTTCTTACTTGGAAAAGATTGGTTGGCATTCTGGTTTAGCAATACATAAGTTACTCATGGTCAATCCTTTCCGCCATCTCATTCATTGAATGCTCGAATTCTGATAGTGATGTTGTTTCTTATTTCTTGCATGTTACTGGTTTTCTGCTCAATGAATTAAGCCTTCTCTTTAGGTTGGGCATTTTATAGGAGAAGCTAGGCTAGCCTACCTATGAATAAGCTTAACAATAATCAATGATCTGGAGGCACTCTCTTATAGCATGTTTGACATCTTGGATTTATGTTCATTTCATGTTTGGTGCTAGATTCATTATATTGTGCCTGATAACATGACATCATCATTGCAGGCGTTCAAGATCTCAATCATGCCCTTTTTGTCGTGATAGCTTAAAGAGGGTAAACTCCAGTGATTTATGGGTGCTTCTGGACAGCAAGGATGTAATAGACATGGCAGCTATAACAAGGGAGAATTTGAAGAGGTTGTTCATGTATATAGATAAATTACCCGTGATCGTCCCTGATAATCTATTTGATGCCTATGATAGGCACGTGAGGTAGTTAACTGGTGAATATTTGAAGGCTTTTATCATCTACTGGGTTATGGGTCATTTCTCTCTCATCTCGGCGTTTATTAGAGATCCAATAAATGTTCTTTTCCAAATTAGATTTACAAAATTTGCAAGTGGGTTAATTCCACTTATGATTAGGGAAAACCCTGCCCTGATTTATTGCGGGCAGAGTTTAAGTTTAGATAAAGAAAGGGAGGTTACCCATGTTCTGTGTCTAGAAAGTTGTAAATTCTTGTATAGTCTGAAGTGTTGATCAGTAACAAGAGATTGTGAAGAGCTAAAGATGGAAATCTCTTACTAATTGTGAAGTTTATGAATGATATCAATGATTTCTTCTGCTATGTTGTTTTGCTGCTGAATAGTGGTGTTCTATTGCCCCTTTTTCTATTGCTGATTCTGAACCCAGTCTTGTTGTTTTACTCGGAACCATAAGCTAGATCAGAACAGTTCTAATTATCACCGTGGTCGTGTTTCTGTCGTTAGCTTCAGGTTGGGTTTGTGTTGTGCTCAACTCAATTATTATAAAAATATTAAAAGGCCTGTTGTCGTTATTCAATTAAAAGGGCACTAAATATATTTATCTGTTTACTTGCACATACACACACACACACATTCAACACAACTAACTAAATGCAAGATTGAGATTTTGGGAATCAGGTTTGAGCCTAGAATTTTGGTGACACCCAAGCTGTATCTAGGACAGTTGAGCAAATATAAAAGAGATATTGAGCCAACTATAATGGCCTTGAAGAACCTATTAGAGACCAGCACCCTGTTTTAGATTCTGGAATTATCCCTCCCAAAAACAAGTGTTGTTGCCCAGTTCACAGCCACATAAACCCTGTTTCTCCAGCTGATAACTCGCGTCAGGTAAGCCGATCGCCATATGAACCAGCTCATGAATCCTGCTAGTGTTATACCTTTTGCATCCTGAAAACATTCATCAAGATTGAAATCAATTTTATTGTCACACACATTTTACTTGAGTAATTTTGTATGATTCATGGAGAATTAGGGGTGAAAAAACCCTATAAGCTTACTTTGGACTGACGTAGATCGACAAGAGCCTTGTATCGCCCGACGGATGCCATGCTTCCGAGATGCTTGCAGATGAATGTATCACCTAGAGCAATGTCTTTCGCAGAGGAGGCCTTGCCACCATTGTGTGTTGCGATTTTGTTGAATAACTCGACTAGGTACTTCCCTTGCCGTTCTGCAACCTGATCAACAGTTTGAACGTCATATTCTGTACTTGAACTTTCTTGTCAACAACGAAAACGATATTCCAGACTCCAGTGGTAGATATTAGGTAGAAATGAAAACGCAAACAAGACAAACTAATGCCAAATTAGTAGATTTATCATCTGACCTGAGCTAGAGCTGGAAGCACGGGCCTTTCGGTCTGTTCAAGAAATCCAGCACAGTCTCCAAGCGCAAAAACGTCGTCTACTGATGGCACATGTAGCCATTCATCAACACCAATCCTGCAATATATGATCACATTTAGTTTCGGTTTCAAGTTTGTTTAGCATTCAGGTTAAGATAGTCATGAAGCGAGTGCTTTCAATGGGGATAAGAAAAATTGGCCCGATTCTTTTACAGGAACAGGAAGATAATGCATCTTACGAGACAGATATACATTTGGGCGAGATAAGCAAACAAGCTATAGGAAAGAAAAGAAGAGCTGAGTAATAATACCTTCCACCTGGAGACTTGGGGAGATTGAGCGTTTTCACGAATTGCGAGGGACCAACCCCAGTAGACCAAACAAGGAGACCATAAGGAACTTCACTTCCATCGCTAAGAACTATCTTATTTGGGTGTACCTCTTTAACAACACCACGAACAAGGCGAACTCCACACTAATTTAGAGCACCAATGATCGATTTATTAAATTTAAAACTAGTCAAGAAAAGCCTCCCAGAAAGTTCAAGGTAAGTGCTTGGTACTACCTTTGTTAAGTGCTTTGTTGCATATTGCCTTAATCCAGCATCAAAGGATGACAAGATTTCATTCCCCTGTTCAGAGATGTCATTTTAATTTTAACAAGAGTAAGTTGCTACAACTATTCATTATCAAATGACTAATCGAAGGAATGTGAACAGACAAACAGAGACCATACCTCAATGAGAGTGACTCGAATGTAGTTTTTGACATGAAGGTACTGCTGCTTAACATCTCTCATGATGAAATCACTCAATTCTCCACTAAACTCAACCCCAGTCGGTCCACCACCAATAACAACGCAATGCAGCAGTTGCTTCTTGTCTTCCTCCGACATGCCTTGTGGACATTAATGAAAATAAACCAGAAACTTCATTAAAGAAAAAATAAACCAGAAACTCCATTAAAGAAAAAACAAACCAGAAACTTCAATGAAGAAAACAACGAGGATATCAATGCATTTAAATAGACATTAAGAATCACCTGGATTTTGAGAGAGCATCAGATTTTGGAGAAGCTTCTTCCTTATTTCTTGGGCATGAGTCACCTCAAGCAGAAAAAAGGCGTGCTCCTTAACTCCCTTTATGCCAAAGGTTAATGGTTCAGCGCCGGAGGCAATGACCAGCTTGTCATATGAAACTTTAAAACGATATGGGTCGTGAGAAAGTCCATCAGCACCAGCTGTCTCGCAATGCACCTGACAACAATGAGCCAATTTTATTTCACACTGCACTTTTTAAATGATCAATTGCTCCACATGGTTTTCTACTCAAGTTTATTTTGCCTATTTAAGGGAATAGTGCATATGAGAGCAAGTCTATGTTATGAAAAAGCTTCGGAAGAAGCTCAAATTGAAAGAACATGAATATAAGCGGTGCTACTTACTTCGTGCTTGTCCATATCGACATCAGTGCATGAAGCAAGGAAGAAATAAGAACTGGGATCCTTTGCTAAAGCTGCCTATATCTGAGTAACTGGCTCAGCTACCGAACGGAATTCCAAGGTTCCAACACAAGTTGAGGCAAGAAGGGGAGTGAAAACCATATGATTTCTAGGTGATATGCAAACAGCATCATACACTCTAGTGTCAAGCCCTTTTAGGAATCTGCATGCTGCCCACCCACTCCCAAGAACTACTACCAGAGGCTTTTAACCCGGTTCTGTGGCCTCAAGGGTAGGATACTTGAGGCTTTCGTTTTCTGAGTCGGATTCCTCCACAACTCTCTGTGCTTGAGCAAATTCAAGTTGAGGGGTTGTCCTAATTCCCCTACTTCCGAAATATGCGCCAGCTGGCATGCTAATGCTTGAGAAGAACGGCGAGTGGACACGTGGAGTAACACTTTCGTGGAAAATTGTGAAGTTTCCACTTAAGGGCGAATGACATCTGTCTGAAGATGCTCGGTCGGATAGCACATCCGTTACTTTAGCATAATTGGCAACGGAACCTCCGGATCGCTGGTAACCGTGTCTAGCTATTCTTGCCAATGCCATGTTGAGATTGACAAAATGCTTGATACTCTTTTAACTGCAATGAACTGTTTTATACATTAGTGCTATAGGGAAAACACCAAAAATCTTGTACTAGAAGAACTAGTAACTCCAAAGAATATGGAGAAGTAAAGACAAGGACCAGGTGAGATAACTATGTTTTCCCAACAAATTTGTTTATTGCCACCAAATTTTGATGACAGCTTCGAAGAAAAACTCTTTGTAAAACTTGAAGGAGCCATTATCAAGAAAGATGCTAGCCAGCTATCCTCATATAATTCCATCTTTTTCGTTTCTTACTTGGAAATTGGAAACATTCAATCACCAATTAAACTTGAGGTACATTTTCTAGACCTATTGCTAGCATATTAAGCTTTTGCAAAGCAACTCATCAATGAACAAGATAATGTTTATTTTCATGGATTCTGTGTTTTTTTCCACTCAGATTTAAGCATGCCAATGTTCAAAGGGATTTCAAATTTTCAATCCCCAGTAATAAAGGCAGCATATATCAAGAACCAATACTCAATCGATAATATCACGAAGCCAATGATTATGCCATGAAAATGTTTAAGCCAGATTAGCGGTGATTAAAAAGGAAAGAGAAACAGAAACGAAAAAGCAGCCTTCTGTTCCATACCATAAAAATGAAAATGGAAATCTCACATGGTGCAATTTCACCCCAGAAATTCAATTTTTGGGCAGTAACTGATGGACCGTCAGCAAATTTATAAACCAGATTAAAATGGCCTTCATAAAGACAAAAACAAACATATAAATAGATGCGCAAAAACCAGAAAGTGAAAAAAAAAGTTCGCAAATGCAAATAAGTGAGCAAATCCTCACCCGTGCTTCCCTGCTTCGAATTCCTTACCATATGAAGGTGTTCATACAAAATGTATGCATATATTACAAGTGTATGTATATATGTAAATAGCTGTCAAAAAGGGTTTTGATGCAAGGTTTTAGGTAGAGAGAGGCAAATCAGAAAATGCACATGACCATGATATTCGGAAAGTGTACTATTTCGCATAAAAATATTAGAAAAAACGTTCAGAAAATATATCTACATCGATAAATCAATAGAATATAATAAAATATTGAAAGCAAAAGCTTGCTGAACAAGAAAGTTAATATTTTCATAATTATACCTGCTCTAAAATCCACCAATTTTCTTCAATGGAAATACAAAATGCAAATAAATGAAGAAGATGAAAAACGTCTGGGCAATGTGTATTTATAAGAGCTGTTTGCTTTTCATATGTGTAACACGTTACTAGAAGAATTTCACAACGGTACTCAATTTTAGATATAGTTTCAATTCAGTTCTCTAATTTAGAAAATCTTAATTCTGGGATTTTTTTTCTTTCTATTTAAGGTCTAATTTAAACCTTCTTCTCAATCCAAAGTCTCTCATAATTTACTTTATTTCTCAATTCAAACCATGTATTACGACAATAAAAATGACTTACACCTCTAATAAATACATTTTAAAATTACAATTTACTAATATATGCATTTTAAAATTACAACTTAATAATAGGCACAAAATAATTGAATATACGTATATATATTTGCTTTTATATGTGCAACTTTGACAACATATGCAAACTATTTTGCACTAATTAGTAAGTTGATCTTAAATTTTTTATCTATTACTAATTTTTCTATTTCATGCATAAAATAAAAGCAAATATAAAAGTTATTGTTACTTAATAAAGGTGTACCGCTTAAGAAAATAATCCATTGGCTATGTATAAATAAGACACGATCATTCTTGCGGTTTTAAAAAATGAATGTCATGAATTACTTGTATTTTATACGAGACGACACGAAATAAAAGTACTATTGATTTGATTATACAAAGTTATTTTTCAATTTATTACAAATGCCAATTCTAGAACGAGACACGTTTTCAATGATGCATGATGGTAGTTTAGAAATGGTTATACCTCAGCATAGTTTTGTCTTGAAGTTATAAAGAATAACTGAAAGAACTATTGGGACAATTTTCTGTTTATATCTGCTTAAATAACATAAAATACAAAAGCAAGACTATAAATAGGAAAACTACAAAAGGCTAGTTGACACTAAAAACTCTAAAAATGAAAATATAATTGCACACAGAAAAGTTGAAATGAAGTTTGTGGGTGTCGTTTCCATTAAGTAGCAACAGCAGAATCCTCTCGGCTATTACCAAACACACGATTCAAAATCATGGCTAATCGAACTCCACCTTGAGCTATCCGTTTCATAACAATGGGAAATCTTGAGTTAAAATAATCATCTGTTAACAAGAAAAAAAAGTTTGATCAATCATAAGTCATAAACCAATGCCAAAAATATCAAGAAAATGAGTTAAATGGAAACATGATTCTCATTTTTCATCGGCGTGTCGAGCCCTGTATACCTGAAAGCGTGTCTCCCGATTTAACGCCTTTGTATCCCCATTTGCAAGCTAATTCTATACTCTCAGCAGCGTACCTAGAAAAAAAAAAAAGAGTTCATAATATTAGCATCGATCATGTCTCGTTTTCTGGAAGAAATTCAAGTTTTTACATATGTTGATTGATACTCACTTGTTTACACAAGAAAAGATGTCACCACAATCCGTCCAGGAGGTATGATCGCTCGACCAGATTCCCTGTTTGCAACCATGAAAGTGGTACATAAGCATTCTGTAAGAAATTTTGTAAGGTGTGTTTGGATTGAGGGGTTCGAAAGGATTTTCTTTAAATTCTTTGTATTTGAATCCACTTATTTCGAAGGATGTTTACTTACACCAGTGAAGTTTCCTTCAATGTCTTCTTGCAGGAGGGTAATGTCCTTACTATAGTAATCTGCTGCAGCTGTAAGAATTATTTCTCTATCCCACACCTAAATGGAAGTCGATAACGATTAAACTTTCTGGAATTGGAAATTAAAACCAACCAAGAGCAATCAGAAAAATAAGGGATTTAAAGGGAGTATGGATCTTTTCTGATTGCAAGTCTTTCTAGACATGTTCTTGCCTACGTGAAAAACAAAGTGACAGAAGTATTATTTTCTGCATGAGAAGTATAATAAGTGAATACTCACATGGTGGAGATTTGACTTGTGTCTGAACCATCGCAACTCCACGGTGTTTCCTCCTTCGTCACTTGTGAACCCGACATGCATTGGCTAACAAAACGAAGTCGATACCAGCAAGCAAAAACCAACAAGATAAAGAAACTAAGAATTACTAATTTTTATCATAGTATAAACACAAACATCTTTTGTTAATGTTTGTTCTGGTTACCTGATGTATGTCCCCCACGAAGTGAGCTAAGAACAACAAAGCTTCTGTCATGTTATCTGTGTGAATCATTGCAACAAATAATCTTTAATTTTGCTTTTAAACGAAGACATAAGTTTCATGCAATTTGAAAAGACAGAGAGAGAGGTCTTCTGACGCCTATCAGATGTTCCATGCCGATAATGTGAAAGTTGATTGGTAAAGTTCGAATGGCGCCTGCGATGCACATATCCTCGATTCCATGTTGATCATGGCAGTCCCCTTTAGACAACCCATATTATATAACCAATCAGAAGAACAATCACTTGTAGACTAGAAAAAGTGATGATTTTTTTTTACTCACTCTTATAATTGAAGTTGCAGGCTTGATCAGGTGTGTCGATGAAGTGAAGAGCGCCATCCAACGGTATTTGTACCAGTGTCGTACTTGGTCCGCCATATACGACAGGGCCGATAAATTGCCATTAACGTAGTCAGGTAAAAGCATTTTGATAGCATGCTTCGCCTCGGGTTCTAGCAAGTCCTATCATAATTCATACAGATAAGAAGAAAAGAAATTGCATGAGAATATGTATAAAATTGAAATATTTTCAATGATGAATGAATGCTGTTGTTTAGTATACCTGAGCAATTTTGCAAGTCATGACATGGCCCTCTTTTGCTCCATGCTTGAACACAAGGTTCATAAACAATAAAAATACATAAAAATGCAATAAGAAATGCAGAAATTGCCTTAAGTACGACATATTTTGGACTCGAAAAAAAGGATAAAAAGTGAACCACATGATGATGGGGCTTTTATATAAGTAAACAGAGTATTGATTGATAGTTTATAATGCGTACAAGCTAAAGATTTTATGTACAGAAGCAAGATAAAGAGAATGTGGAAGCATACATTTCTTATGGATACAGAAAAATGTTAACTTTGAAGGCAATCAACTACTTAACAAGGCAATTCAAATCTTGACGTGAAGGAAAGTACAAGCCAATAATGTAGTTCTCGTCTCTATCTTCAACTCATGTATCATTCTGCTGCGATTGATTTATAGTCGGAAAAGATCGTATTAAGAAGAGCAGCCAAGCGGACCCCACCTTGGGCAAGTCTCGTCTCGACAACTGGCCAACGAGAGTAGAAGTAATCATCTGCAGAGAAAACTGTAAATTTGAAATAAGAGGTTACAAAGCTAAAAAGAAAATGCAACATTAAACAAGACAAGTCATTGAAGAAATGAAGTGCCACATTAAATGATTAAACATCTTTACCTCCTAAGGTGGTTCCAGGAGTAGCATTTCTGTAAGCATATTTACAAGCTAAATTAATGCTTTCGGAAGCGTATCTGCAAAGGGATCAACACAATGCATACACTCATCACCTAATCCAACCAATTCTATGTAACTCGAATCGAAATAAATGCAAAAAGAAAACAAAAACAAGAAGTAACAAGAAAGATAAATTTGTGAACTATATGTAGCTCTGATATACAAAGACTCTAAAATTTTAACAGCAGCTTAGCATGCTTTTATATATCCCTAAAATTGGAACACAAGTACATGAACATGCCATGCACAAAGAGTAAAAGAATGATTTATTTTATTTTTTAAATGACTTCTCACAGAAAAGGAGCTATATACCGTGGATATTTCTTGTTGAATACAAAATTAGATGAAAATAGACTAATCAATAATATAACAAAGCGTAATCACGTTTTATTTATTATGGAGTTTATACTTACGGGTCTGGGCAAACTGTGTCGTTGCAATTCTTCAAAGATGATGTGTTAATAAAGGAATCCTGCATCCAGTTAAATTGGAATAAGAAAAGAGCCATGGTAAAAACATGGCTGCATAAAGTCACCCAAATTATCTAGTGTTAGCGTTATTTTATATATACATATGTATTGAGCCTGTCAACTGATTTCATCAAAACATTCTCCATTCACTAGTAAAATTAGAAATTTTGTGAACATACAGTAATATTGTTCTCAATAGCTTGGATCAATGCAGTGAGATCTTTGTTGTAGAATGTCTTTAAAGCAGACTCAATCATCATAGTGTCCCACACCTGAAATAACAAAAGAAGAGAGCAAATAACAAACAAGTTAGTGCTTCGAATTCCCTTCCAAAAAGTTAAAACTATAACCTAAAATCAATGTGATCTAATCTTTTGATGCCAAAAGTTACTTGTTACTCACATGGTGCAAATTAGTTTTCCTCCTGTACCAACGCACAGTAATTGTATTACCACCTTCATCTCCAAGAAAGCCCACATGCAATGGCTGCCACAAATTCAAAACTCAGAAACTCTGAACCGAATTAACTCTTTTATGATATCTGCATAAGTTGAAAATAGGAACCTAAAATAGAAATTTGTAAACGAAATGAGTAACCTGATGGACATCACCGATAAAATGTGATAGGAACATAAGTGCCTCTGTCAAGTTGTCTGTAATTGAAAGAAACCAGTCATCAATATCCAGAATGTCAGAAACTATTTAAAGTTTGTTTGATGCTTACACTTCATTTTAGATAAACCTAAATCATCACGCTCCGACATAAGCTGCATTGTGTAGTTATATATTGCTCCAGTGACACACCTGTCTTTGCGTCCAACGGTGTCATGGCAGTCTCCTGGCATATATTAGAAATGTGATCAATATAGAAGTATAGGTCAGAATATTTTTCCCAAGGATTTCTCAACCACAAATTGACTTATACTAGGTCAGAATATTTTTCCCAAGGATTTCTCAACCACAAATTGACTTATACTTTCATCTGCTCTTTAAAGAGCAATTTGGCCACAGTCATCTAAACTGTGAGAACTGGATACAACTAAATAAATTGTAAAATGGACAGTTACTAGTGAATTGAACGTCTACAGAAAAACAAAGACAAGCGCATATACCAAAAGGGTGAGGAATCAAATTTAATGCAAGAGATATATGCTTACTGCAATAGTTGTAGTTACACATGAAGTCGGGTGTATCTACAAAGTGCAAAGGGCTACTCCAGCGATAGTGCCACCGAACCTGATCTGCCCAGGAGCAAACAGCAGCAAGATCACCTTTTGCATGATCTGGAAGCAATGCTTTGACTGCAGTCAAGGCATCTTCAGTAAGATAACTCTACATCAAACAAAAAGCTTCCCCCCATCAGATTCTATCGAGAAAAGTTTCTCTACATTGTAATTCTAAAAATTCTTAAAATGGGGCTTTGCTCCTCTCAAAATTTTCTTTAGTAATCAATAACCTACTGTGCACTTCATGGATATGTTTCGAATCCTCAAAGAAAAGGCTTTCGGTGTCGTATTACCAAGTTGAAGGCTATATATAGAACCGTATATTAGGTCTTTAAATACTATATAGTTGCAGAAATTTGCAAAAAAGAGCAAGAGCATTAACTTTTCCACTCAAACAGTAGCCATTTAAACTATAAAGGACACTTGAGAAACATCAAGAACTCTGTCCAAGATCAGTTACAACCTCCAACACATGAGCCATGAAGATTAGTAAATCATGGAGTTCCTCAGTTCCAAGGAAATCGCAAACAAAAAGATCAACTCCATCAAGATTTCAAATATTCCATCTTGCATAAATTTCTAAAATAGTTGAAAATACCTCAGCAATCTTGCAAATAGTATAATGGCCATCTTTTCCCCAACCATGAGTTGTTGGAATTACTTCCAATAAAACAATGATCATCCCCATTATCCACCACCGCTGGAACGCACCCATCTCTGCTGTAAGTATACAGTTCGTCAAATGATGCAGAATCTACCATGAATAACTATATTAAAAGAACGTGAAAAAACAGGCGCTTAAAGTACCTGCAGTGGATATGGATTTTGGGGATGGAAGCCGAGGAAAGAACCCTAAAATCAATTAATAATTTTCGCAGAATACTTCGTTATACACTCGTACTACAATGGCTAAAGAAGCACGTTTTGATTCCAAACTTAATTCAATCTGCAACGCAAAACGTGGAGTGACTTAATTGGAAGATTTTCCGACTTTTTTATCTTCTTGATTTTTTTAAAGAAAATTTTCTTGATTAGAAGTGGCACATGGATTAAAAGGGGTTTGCTGACTTTATCAAGATTTCCTTTAAAAGGTTGACCCATTTTTAGTTCCATCATATTCACAGACCCCCAGTAATAAATAATTAAATTAATCAGGAAAGATCGATAAAACCACCAATCCCAAAACCAAAGCAAATTCCTAAGCAAGAACAAGAAAATTATGAAGGCGATCGTGATCACAGAAGCAGGTGGGCCGGAGGTGTTGCAGTTGCAGGAAGTAGAGGATCCCAAAATCAAAGACGATGAAGTTTTGATTAAAGTTGCGGCGACTGCACTCAACAGAGCTGATACCCTTCAAAGGCAGGGTAGGTACCCGGCCCCCAAGGGGGAAAGTGAGTATCCGGGTCTTGAATGCTCCGGTACAATTGAAGCCGTCTATAAAAAAATGTTAATCGCTGGAAAATTGGCGATCAGGTTTGAATTTTAACTTCTTGAGTGTAATATTTGTCGAAAATTGTAGGAACTAAGAAATGGGTTTATTGGGTTTGTAGTAATCAGTCATTTGGTGGAAATTAAGGGTTGTCTTTGTTTAATAGTTGGTGATTCTTTGCTGATAAGAGTAGATTGGCACTTTAATTGATTGATATTATTGGTTGAGGCTATGAAAACAGAGAGATCGGTTGAGGGCTATGAAAACAGAGAGATTGGTTGAGGGCTATGAAAGCAGAGAGATTGGGTAACTTTTTTGTGATGTTATGTTGAAGTTGTGGTTATATGATTGTGTTGAAAAGGTGTGTGCTCTTGTTGGTGGAGGGGGTTATGCTGAGAAAGTTGCTGTTCCTGCTGGGCAAGTGCTTCCTGTTCCGAGTGGCGTTTCTTTGGTGGATGCAGCTAGTTTTCCAGAGGTAGCTTGCACGGTGTGGTCTACCGTCTTTATGATGAGCCACCTCACGAAGGGTGAAACTATCCTGGTATGTTATGTTGCCCTCACCCAAATTCGTATTGTCGAAGCAGCATTCAAGTTGTAGTTCGTAGACCACTAAATGAGGTGTGCCTTCATAGATTGTCACGCGTCTAACATTTTGGAGAGATCATTAGAAGTTTGGAAATAAGATTCATTCACCATTATTCATAAATCATAATATGGTTTTGTCTTCCTTAGTCGATAGATGATGGAACATAGTTTTCCTACAAGTTATCACTTCTCTGTGTCTCATGAAGATAAAGAAGAAATGATAATGGCTCTCTGCCTAACCGAATCAATATCAAAGCTTCTAATGTGGAGTCTTTAAATATATTGATAATTTAACATCTTATATAAGGCTTACTGAGTTTCAACTTATCATGGTTGTTCCAATATCCTCAGATACATGGCGGTTCCAGTGGGATCGGTACATTTGCTATTCAGATAGCTAAATACCATGGCGTCAAAGTTTTCGTCACTGCAGGTTACTTGTAATATAACCTTCAGTAATGTATAACATTGCTTGCTGCAAATCTTATTAATAGTGCACTTATTTTCTGTCATTCAGGGAGTGAAGAAAAACTAGCTGCTTGCAAGGACCTTGGAGCTGATGTTTGCATTAATTACAAGACGGAAGATTTTGTTTCACGGGTGAAGAAAGAAACAGGAGGAAAAGGTTAGAATGGTCGACTGTCCTAGTCCAAACATTTAGTTATAGCTGACCAACGATTCTTGTTGTGATCTTAGCAAAAAATCGTCTCAAGGAAACTTTCCTTTCTTACTTGTAATAATTGTTCAATAACAGGTGTGGATGTCATACTAGATAACATCGGTGCTTCTTACTTGAAAAAGAATCTGGAAAGCCTAAATTTCGACGGGAGGCTATTTTTAATAGGTTTTATGGGTGGAACGGTAGCTGAAATCAACCTCGCCAGTCTGCTAGCAAGAAGTCTCACAGTGCAGAGTAAACATCCTCAACCCTTGCAGTTTAATGGTTTCTAACAGTGCACATTAACCCATAATAGTGATTTAAAACTTGATTTCAAATAAATGTGCAACTTTCTTTGGACTTTGTTACAGGCGCGGGCCTGAGAAATAGGGACGCAGAAAACAAAGCTCAGATTGTGAGTGAGGTGGAGAAAAACGTGTGGCCAGCAATTGCAGCAGGGAAGGTGAAAGCAGTCGTGTACAAACGTTTTCCATTAGCCGAAGCTTCAGAAGGCCATTGCCTCATGGAAAGCAGCAAGCATATTGGAAAGATCCTTCTCCTTGTTTAGTATGAATGTATGTTGTTACTTCGAATTCTGCACTATGTTACCCTGTTACAATTACAATTAGGGAGTCTATATAATAAGTGATACCACATGAGAAGTAT
Organism: Stenogyne calaminthoides; assembly: GCA_037126765.1. Lineage (NCBI taxonomy): Eukaryota > Viridiplantae > Streptophyta > Magnoliopsida > Lamiales > Lamiaceae > Stenogyne > Stenogyne calaminthoides. The sequence continues at coordinate 7,386,740 of JBBCBC010000037.1, read as the reverse complement.
ATAGATCCTTTGCACCTTAATCATGGCTGTCAATGCAAAGGAGAGCTTCATCCTCTCCTTCGCCTTTACTATTTTTTATGTGCATATAATCTGTCATAAAATAAAGGACCACTTCGCCTAATTAACATCACATATTCTCCAATCATTACACTTGTAAACTCATATCATTTTATAAGTGTAATGGTACTAGCTGATAAGTGTTATGGTATCAGTTTATAAGAGTGAAAGTATAAGTTTTATAATGTGAACAAGTTTCATCAGAGACTTACTCAATTAGCATAGGTCGCTCAGTTCATAATTCTTTAGTAAGAATGGTAATAAAAATGAATACAGAGTAATCGTAGTGATTAATGAGAATAAAAAATATCAGTTTATCTTCATCATAGTAATCATTCCCCTATAATCATTTCTCCTCAAACTATTTCACTATTTCTCCACCAATTATAATTTTTTGCTTCAACTTATTCCAATATTAGAGATATACACTAATTCACTATTCGATGATCATTACTAAAAATATTTGATGATTGTCGTTATATCGCTCACCTACACTAAAAAAAAAATCATTATTAAAAATATTATAGTAGTATGAAATTTTGGGAGGGCAAAGAGGCAACTTTTATTGAAAACTATTGCACAATTGTTGTCATGAGTTGATCAGAAAGAAAGCAAAGGATGGAAATGAAAAATGGCACAAATGAGTTTTAACCTCAAGACTCTGAACCTCGACAAATAGCTTCAACTGCCAAGCTTTTGAGATCATTTGGACAAGGATCTCCCAGTATATCCATAGACACAGGAACCGAACATCCTTCCTTACCCATGCACACCTGATTAACACAATCCACCCGCACTTTAGTAACAAACAGAATAGTGTAATAAATGCAAATTCTTGACAAAATTACCTTCTGAATAATGGAAGCAACGTCGGCATGACAATTCCCTGGAAAGAATGCTCCACACTTTCCTCCAGGATTCCCAAAGCTAGCAAAACGAACCGAAGAAATACGACTTCCTGAGTCACAACTCAGTCGGGTTGTGGTGTTGTCGATACAAAAACCCACACCCGATTTCCAAGTATCAGCTGGTGGAAGATCGGTCTCAGAGACATGGCCGATATCACTTTCCCATTTCGAGTAACCAAATTGATGGTACTAGGGTCGCCACCAAGCTCTTTCGTGGATGACGAGCAAGTTCTCACCGGTTGTAACCAAGACCGTGGAATGTGATACCTGTAAAGATTCAGGGATCGTTGGTTCACAATTCTTCGATAAAAGTTGTAATGAAAAATGAAAATGATTAGTAAGAATAAAAGATGATCAATTTGCCTTCATCATATTATGAAACAAGAACATTTGTACTTACAATGTTTGAGCAGGTTGGCCACACTTCTTCAAACATTTTGATGCATCGAGGTTCCTCTATAGTCACAGTTCTCTGAGCATCCACTGGAATTGGATGGTGAGAGATAAGACGACCAATATCGCCCTATGCTTTGCCCGTTCACCCACGCCTCACCTTTTCCCATGCCCCTAAGATCCAACGATACGGGACCTTTACCTTCTGGCGCGTAGAAAACAGTCTGATAATCAAAGTTGAGTGCTAATTCAAGATTCAAGCATGCTACTCTTTTTCGTTTTTGCATTCAAATATGAGCTTGAATATCAAAGATAATGCACAACACTTCACATTGTTGATAAAGAGTAAAGTACTAGTCCGTTTCAACAAGAGTATATGATATCAGTTGATAAAATACATGATTACTTCTCAAACTTTACACGTCAGATATCCTTCGATCTAAATCCAAGTATCCTACTATAGGAATTGTTTCAGTTTGAATCCAGACTCAATACAAGCTAAAGCTGCATTGAATGATTGAATTACCTTGTACCATGTCAAAGTGTGATTGATTGGCATATTTCTCCCCTGAGTCCACATTGAACTGTTTGCAAGAGACAGATTCTGAAGCCCAAGGAGTTCACCTTCAATTCCAACCTGATAATACATGCATGATGCCAAACGTCATTTATTGCAAAATGTCAAAATATTGTTAGAAGAACAAATTATGATTTTTTTTCTTCTTCACAAAATTTACCATCAACGAGGAATTCAGTTTCCAGAGTTTGATATTAATTGTTAAACTAGATCCAATTTAATTGAATGGGGTGTAAAATTTACCTGATAGGTCCACTTTACAGAAGAAAGGTCCTCCTTCGAACCCATCAAATCAGTAAGAACAACAGAATAAACTCCTGCCCCTTGGACATCAAACCATGGTCCATAATTCTGAAGAATTACACAAACAATAGAGAATTAGCTACCTCATCACTAGAATCAGAATTGAGTATAATTGAAAAGTTATATCGATGATACCAAAGAGGTTTATCCACTACAATGCACTCACATTTCATTCTTTTGTTGTATAAACCTTGAATGCACACACACCATTATTATAAGCTTAGAAAGTAAAGGATAGTAGCTATTTTGTTTTATACTTTTACTTTTGTTTCCAGCTCCTGCATCTACATGACCAATTATAAAGATTTCGGACTTTATATTCAATATGAAAAATTTCCCGACTTCTCTGTGTGTGTGTGTGTGTGTGAGAGAGAGAAAGAGAAATCTCCTGCCTGTAAACCAATCATCATACTCAGCAAGTCTAATGTGTTTCTTCCGCTATGAAGGTTAACCTCAGCACTCAGCAGGAAGCTGGAATCATCGTGATTGCCATATCCAAATCCTGAAGAATCCAAGATGACACAACTGTATTACAGCACAACAATTCACAATCCACTGAAACCAAATATTACACCAAATGAACAAAGAAGATGTTTCTTTACTCACTTTCCCGAACACTAACACAAAATAAGAGTACTGATTGTAAAGCGAGTGAATGGCTTACCTACTAGTCTTTTGTTGACGAAGAGAAGAGCTGCATGTCCCAAGCTCCCAATAAGCAAACCTGCTTTTTTTGTTTGATTTTTTCCCATCTTGGTATCAATATTTATGCTGCCACGCGGAGAAAAATAAATAACAGGAATTCAATCCTAGGAGATAATCTTCGTTGAAAGGATGGAAAGAACCAAGGAACAGACCATATATTTCTATCTTGAACCAATCCAATAGAGAAGAAACAAAGGGAATAAAAGAACAAGTAAAGAGAAGATGAAGGGAATCACCTTGTCATGTACCAGAGGAAATCACTTGCATCTTTGGTTGTGTTAATCTGCTCCAGTAACCCTGATGCCTCAAATGAAGTGTTACCCAAAACGCCAACCTTTTCTTTGTACCAACTCCAGGGTGATGCTGATAGAGAAGACTCATGCATAGTGATGTTCCAAGTTACAGCATTATCATCATCAACGGATGTTTGTGAGAGAACCTTTATTTTATGACAATTCCAAGAATAATCTTCATAAGATATTACAGCACGACTCATATCGGAAATTGGAAAAGGAAACAAGAGGGGGAAGGAGGGTACCTTAGCTGAGTTGAATATAACATTCACACAGTCTGGAAGAATGCTGACAGACCATGCAGGAAGCAAGTAGGGACTCCCTCTGAAATTGACACTTGCATCGGAAGAGCTACCGTAATTAGCAAGAAAAGCAACACAATCCTCAGAGGATTTGTAGTATACATGAGCCTGATTGCAAATTTTTGGCAGTCAAATGCACAGTATAGGTGATGGAGCTTGTCCAACTTCGACAAGAATATTTATAGCATTTTTATGATAAACAGTCCAATAAATACAGAAGATACCAAAAAGCATCTTGTCAAATACGACTCTCCAGAAATATTTTATCAAGATACGGAAGGTATAAGGGATGAATACAATTTCACAGCATGTTGTCAAATACCTCAAGATTCACACCGAGAGACATTTGAGTTGCATTGGCATTCACCAAATGTTCCTCACACTGTTTAATTGCAAAGTGTAGGTCACGCAGGTGGCCCCATTTTGGCTGATTAACCAAACCTGCATAATTGCTCTGATTAAATCAAACTGACTGAGATGACTAATGTTAGGGAAGTTGGTAGCATGCTGATCGCATGAGAAATACCAAGCATGAATAAAAAATAAAAAATAAAAGTTGCTAAGTGTATATAGATAGGTCCTATAATCCATCTTGGAAGAGATAACGAGTGGAGGCGGAGTTGCACTAGGATTGCAAACATCGGAGAACAATGATCATTTAGATCATAATGATTACCATATTCATTGATTGGGGCAACATAATCATAACTAGTTGCAACCAGAGGTCCACCTGCTGTCCTACCAAAGTTGGTGCCACCAAAATACTGCAAGTATTGAGAAAAGTCCAAATAATGTGAGATACTAGTTTTAATCAGATCATAATCTGCACCTTGACACCACTGAAGCTCACCATGTAATAGTTCTGGAAAGTGCCACCTGTTTCAAAAAAACGTGCAACAGCAAAAGCCAGGTCTTCAAGAGGTCGAAAAGGAACAGAGTATCCAAATGCTAGAAACCTATAAAATTATAGATTATTCATAATTACTAGACTCTCGAAGAAAAAGAACACTGCAAGACTTATTTAGTTTTACCATCCAACATAATTCTCCGTCCACATTTTTGGCTTGAATGGTGAATTTGGAGAAAACTGATCACAGTAAAACCCATTGCAAGTGTTTATCTGCATCATTATGCATTAAGTTTTATAAGTACGCATGCATATTAGAAGCAATTCACTTCACATGAAACTGTCAATGCTCTCTATAAGATTTAGTAACAAACAAATAAACATATTATGTGCCTTCATTATATGAACAAAGGACTAAGGAACAGCATTGAATATGCTTACAATTGGATCTGGGGCATCCTCCTGTGCACACATAACCCAAGGAACAGAAGTATTAAGATCAACAGCTGTTTGTGCTGCCCATTTGATATATTGCTCTCCACCTACTCCGTAAGCCCATTCAACATTTCCATATTCATTTTCCACCTATAACAATCCACATCCCCAAATCAATAATTAAACAAATAAAGACAGAAAGGTAAACCTAGAATGAATTAAGAAAGATATTTGAGTGGTTGGAAAAGAAACCCAACATCATAGTATTATGTAGATATTTACTGCAAACATCACTGAGAATGTGAAAACCCCTGATATGACTTCTCCAAATAACATTTTCTGCTAAAATCCGTGTTAGGTAAATCTAGACTAGACCCGTGGAAGAATTATAAGATCAGTACCTAAACCTTTTTGGACTCCAGGGGGTCGATTTAATTAAACAAAAACAAAAAATGCAATCAGAATATGACGCACCCATGGTTTTATAAGTCATGAGGAACACTATCCATATAAGAGCAACCAAGTAAGTAAAAGCAACCTGTGCAAGGATAATCGGCCCTCCTTGTGATGCAAATAGATTCTCATCCTTCATCAAGTTAACTATTTTGGTGAGAAAACGTTCCATCTCTGTCTGCATTGGTGAAAAATGCTTCATATGAAACCTTGAACTTTTAAATTGATTCAATAGAAAACTAACGAAAATATTTGGTTGGCACCTGGAAAAGGCTATTTGTAGTACGAAATTGTATTCCAGGAATAAAATGCAACCAAACAGGGAATCCCCTGTACAGACAGCATAAACGAAATAGGATGAAAAAGTACGTACATAGGATCATTGGACCTTCAAAACGAGCAGAATTATTTTAACTTTTAATTGACAAATGAACTCTAAATTATTATCCAAAAGAGTGAAAATCTGTGATACAGGGCAAGAAGACTAGATGAAAGACTAACCCATAGTTCCACTCAGCACAAGCATAGGGTCCGATTCTCAAATGCACAAAGAGGCCAGCTTTATGCACTTCCTTCACGAACACCGACGAGGTCAAATCTGCCTCCAAAATAATACTACATTTTGGTAGCTTCAATATGAGATAGCAGGTATAATGCTAATAAGAAAACAGTACCTTATCGTAAGAATTTTTTTTTATCAGGTTATCGTGGAAAAAAGGAAATTCATGAAATATGGTTAAAACCAACTTTGACATACGTCCATTTAAGATAAAAAAGCAACTGAAGAATTATATATAATCACCCAAACCAAACTATAAAGCAAGTGTTGGAATAAAACATCATCATTAAAAATCAAAAGGTTTGGTGGCAATCTCAACTGGGATTACTTCTCCAACCATAAACTTTTATCACAATAAGTGTAGAAGGTTAAAAGATCAAACTTCCATCTAACTTACAATTTCATTTTGCATCAAAAGCAAGCATATACCTCTCCTCTCACGGGTTCGTGATAATTCCAGAAGACATATGTCTCTATCACGTCCAGTCCTCCATCCTTAGCCTTCCTAATAATTTCTGGCCATATCTTCAATATAACAGGGCATGAAAATATATAGTACCATCAAATCAAAGATCTAACAAAAAATTAAAAAACAAAATTAAAAACTTCAACTCACTTCGGGTGTAGTGCGCGGATAATGCACAGATCCCGACTGCAAGATTCTCCGCTTTCCATCAATAACCAACGACTTACTATCATAACTCACGCTCGTCGAAACTGCTATTTGACAAAAATTACCTTCAAAAAGTAAAATTGCGAAGAAAAATATAGACAACATGTTTTTTTTAGTTAACAAGATTCAAGAAACATCACCACCAAATAATCGAATCATAAACTAACCTCATATATGTTTTCTGAGTTATGATGGAACCTGTTTTGGCGTTTTTTGTTACGACCCATAATGACTGATGAGATCTGGACAAGAATGTGGACTGCAATTCTTGGATTTCTTGAACTGATAATAGCAAGAATAAAGACGTTGTCGGTTTCTTAAAACTGTTCTGTAGCTGTTGCAGCGTTGCTTGTGACGAAATTTTTCGTAGAAGATTTTCCGCGTAATGCTAATTGAGCGGATTTTTTTAAAGAAAACCCTAATTTTTACCCTTTGATTTAACGGGAGAAAAACCTAATTTTTAATCCTTCGCGCCAAGTGTATATATAGATGAAGTGCGACTATTGATCTAAAAGCGTGTCCCAGTTAACCGACATAACGCTTTTGGCAGGCCACGTAATATTTCAATAACGTCTTGGGCTGGGCCCAATTTATTTTTCCTACTAGGCTTTGGGCTTGATCCACGGAGAATTGGGCTATTAGTTTTCTTGCTTCCTTTGGGCCTTTTTTCCACGGGCTTTCCATCTTGGTTCGTTTATCTTATTGATATGGTTGGGCCGTTTTGATTTCCTTTTATGTTCTTCATGGATTTTATCTTTCTCCTTTCTTCTTCAAGAAACGAAATAATTTTAATTTAATACATTTTAGAATATGTTTGCACTTGAAAATAGTGAAAAACATTTTTTTAAAGTGAAAAGGTGTGAGGGGCTACTTCATAAAAAAATGATTTTGGTCCTCAAGAATAAATTGCAACTACTTTTTGATGGGGCATAATTACTTTTTTTTTAAAAATTGCCCTTCACACTTTTTGAATTTTAAAAGTGATTCTCACTATTCATTACTTATTGAAAATACCCATTAAAACTTCTAGAATCATTTTTCTTTCAAAAGTTACAAGCTGTAAAACATGCAGCAAAATTTTCCCCATAAAAAGAAAAATTATTAAAATTTAAATGAATAAAAATTAAAATGAATATCCGCTAAATAGGATATATTTTGGAGGTATGTTTGGACATGGTGGTCAAAAGACTATATATTATACTCCAACGCATTTATATTTCTAAAAATTAATTTCTTTTTCTCTTCTTCTATCATAATAATTATAATTAAGATTTGATCATTTCACCCATTGGAAAAAAAAGGCTTAAATGTTCTTTTCTTATTTATCTAACAAGTACTAGATAACTTGAACACTGGAAATGACACGCAAATCAATTAAAATGGGTTTTAGTGGATTTGAGTGGAATAAAATAAGGGTATTATGAGTGTATTAATATTATATTTGTTTTTATTTTGAGAGTATTTAAGTAATATTGAAACGTTCAAATAAGACAAGTGTTCAAGTAATATTGTTACGGACGAGGGAGTAACAACTAACAACTATCACGTTAGTATAACTTGAATTCCAGTCTTCGTAAAATGGAAAAATAAATAAATGAAAAGAGGCATCTCAATTACTATTATTTTGACGCCCAGACACTCCCTTGACTTGTTTCTCTCGGTTGAATCATCAACGATTTTCAGCGCAAAATTCCGATTTCCCTTTGACTCGGTTCTTCAGAAAAACGGTAATTTTTGTTCATTTATTCCCCCTTCCTTTCTTGATTATAATCTGGTGAGTGGTTTTGAGACGATTATTGAGCTATATTTTACAGGAGAAGCAAAAATTGAGCTGCAGTAAACATGGATTTTGCGAGTATGGATCGGAGGCAATTGACACTTGCTGGTGCAGGATTTTCGGTGATGGCAACTATGCACTTCACCTCTCAGCTGGTATCAAATCACTTGTTTTACTGGAAAAATCCCAAGGAGCAAAAAGCCATAATTATAATCATATTGATGGCTCCCGTTTATGCTGCTAATTCGTTTGCTGGATTAATTGATATCGGAGGCAGTAAACCCCTTTTTATGCTTTTGGATGCTGTTAAGGAATGCTATGAGGCTCTGGTTTGTGCCCTATCTCTCTCTCTATATATATATATATGTGTATATTGTTGGTTAGTTGTTGTTATGGATGACATATGCTTGTGAATTCTGCATCACAAAGATACCTAATTATTTGTGTGCTTGTGTATGATTGGTACTAATTGAGTGTAATTAGCATCTAAAAACTGTGATTTAAGTAAAAATGTGTGATATGAGGAAATTGTATTGTTGTTGTGAGGCAGGCTCTTGCGACGTTTCTGGCTTTGATGTATAGCTACCTAAAGATCTCCATGAGCCAAAATATTATTCCTGATGAATTAAAGGGGAGGGAGATTCACCATTCATTTCCCATGACTCTTTTCCAGGTCAGATTTTCCTCTGTTTTAAGCAGTTGCTTATGTTGTCTGGTATTGGTTCCCAGGCAAGAATTTGTTTTGTGAGAATAGGAATCAAGAGGTCTAAATGAATTACTATATGCGGAAAAGGATTGAGTTTTTCTCTTGTAATGAATGTAATGTGTGACATTTTTCCTGAGTATTCCTCTCTGCATGTTGTATTGACTAAAATTTAGACTGGGGCATTGAGTCACTGATTTGGAATTCTAGTTCTAATGGGGCGCTTGGTTCTTATTTTTCTTAATGAGAATCATTGAACAGTGTATTACAATAAGAATGATGGTTACATTGTTATTGTTTCTCTAATCTTGAAATAAGTGGTTATAAAATATGATTGTTGGTTGAGGAATAGTAAAATGATTGAGAAGAAACGGCTATAGGAGGGAAGGTAGTTAATCAAAATGGGGTAATTATTATTAACTGATTTTTAGTCTAATTACCACGTATGATGTATGATGAAGGAGAATTTATCTTCTTTGATCCTCATTAACCACCCCAATTATCTAATACTCATTTCCATTACCATAAGTACCCTTTAATATATATGTATTATCTTTGTGTCTAAGAAGTTGCCCTTTCTTGAAATATGCAGCCTAAAAAGACACATTTGAATCAGAGGACGTTGAAACTTCTCAAAAACTGGACATGGCAGTTTGTTATCATCCGTCCCATATGTGCAATTTTGATGATAATGTTGCAAATTACGGGGATGTACCCCACTTGGCTCAGTTGGACATTCACCATAATTCTCAATCTATCCTTTTCCTTGGCAATGTATTCCTTGGTTGTCTTCTACCATGTCTTTGCCAAAGAATTGGAACCACATACGCCACTCGCAAAGTTTATCTGCTTCAAAGGAATTGTTTTCTTCTGCTTTTGGCAGGTAAAAGGACTTATGTGTGCATTGTTGCGCTCCATTTATATATGTGGTTATTGGTTCTCAATTGCTGACTCTATATATTCAATCGGTAATTCACTTGTACTCTACATAAAATTCACAAGAACAAGCAGGACAATTATTTTCGTGCTAGGAGTACAAAACATGATGCCTAACTAGATATTTCTTTTGTTGGAAAATTATACATTTTGGTTAACTGGGATAACTGTACTACTGTTATTTTACTGAAAGTCTAAAAGGTCTGATGGAATGCAGGGAATAGTGCTCGACATCCTTGTTAAAATGGGCTATATTCGATCCCATCATTTCTGGTTAGACACGGAGCATGTTGAAAAAGCGATTCAGAATATTCTAGTCTGTGTTGAGATGCTCCTATTCTCCGTTCTCCAGCAGAATGCATACCACGTTGCACCTTACAGCGGGGACATCGAAGCAAAACTGAGGTTGCAGAAAAAGGATGACTGATATTCGATCAAGGTATCTTCGTATGCACATAGCAGAACACTCGAGTTCTGTTCACATCTATGCTGTTGAATGGGTGGAGCAGCAGCAAGCAGCAAAGTATCAAGACATTGTACTCTAATCCTTTTTTCAGCTATGTAGCGATGAAATATAACAAATTCAAGTCCTGAAGCTCCATTCCTGTTTTATATGAATCATTTTTGCTTTGCTTCGGGTGTTGTATAAGACTCCAATTCCCACCATTAATTTCAACATATTATGAATAGATATCGCCCAAAATGAAGATAAAGCATCAAATCCGTCCAAACAAGTATAATGCGATTGTAATATCATGAAACGAATACAGTCAACCAGGAAAATACACTTATTCTATCAGTTTTTGCAACATTTACTTCACCAATTTTGAACCCTCGTAAGAGAAGAGGCTGACAGCGTTCGTATAGCTCAGTTCAGCCAGTCCTTTCTCGTCCATCTCCAGTAAACGTGCCACATAAGCGAGCACATGATGAATGTTGGCTGGATGATTAATGTTCTCAGGCAAAGCGGACGCTTCCCCTTCATCATTCGACCTATCGTTGGAGGTACTCGTGTCATTTGACGACAAGTTATTTCCATTGCCAATGAACTCTTTCGGAGGGAGAGCATCTGGCGCATCCGTCTCCAACAGAATCCTTTCACGAGGAACGGACTTCAACATCTTCTTCGCCTTTGCTTTCTTTCATCGACATGAGGAACCCAGAGAACGAAAAGTAAGCACCGAGTTTGGACAACTCAGGAACCATCTCAGCAGAACCAAGATAAGAATGCAACACCAAACCAGCAGGAAACGGCCCCATGGATTTAAGTATCTCAAGAAGATCGTCAAAAGCACGTACACAGTGTACCGAAGCTGGTTTCTTCAGCTCTTTCGCGAGTTGAAGCTGTTGGCGGAAGACTTCAACTTGATCCGTGAAATCTATCTGCTTCCCCTTTGATCCTTTATCCAAACCAATCTCTCCAACCGCAGCAGAGGGAGTAGCCGCAAGGAAATCCTTCAAAGTCTTGAGCCAATCTGGAGTTCTATCTGATATAAAAACACGGATGAAGGCGAAATTGGGGACAACAGAAGGGTATTTGTCACTCATCTCTTTGACCAAATGCCAGTCTTTCTCACACACTCCATTTACGGCGAAATGAGCAACACCGGTATGAAGGGCCTCTTTGATGAGTCTAGGAGCCACATTTAAAAACCTTGAATCTTGCAAGTGACAATGAGAATCAAATAGTCGAATCATTTATTTCCAGAAGTATAATAGCTTCAAAACCTATATCTGCAAATGTATGTACATACCTCAGAACCAGTAAACAAAGTCATAACAATGGATCATATCTGCCTAACATTTAACCTCAACTTAGAAAAGATTCAACAAAACCAACTATAAGTTAAACCTTGATAATACATTAATGAATTATCACATAAAGAGATCTGAGAGTTAATTGCTTCTCAATAATCATTAAACTATCTCTAAAGGTCTGCTGACTGAAATCATCGGAAATTTTTGAGTTAACTACACAAAATTTTTAAAAAAAAAAATTCAACTAATCTAAATCTTCAGTCAAATATAGCAAAAAATATCTTAAAAGTAGTGCCAAATTCAGAACAAAATAATCCGATTGATCAACACGGATGTTAAAATTCCCAGAAGGAAAAATTGAGAAAACAAGACAGAAATAGAGAGAATTGAGAAACCTGTAGAGAGATCGATTACAATCCGGACGGTGTTACAGCTACAAACTACAAGTCTTCTTCATTATAAAGAAACAGGGAGCTTCATTTTCCCGTTTTGGCCTGTGCTTTGTGCTTCGACCCTTCGACTCAAAATTAGAGGTGAACTGTGAACATTCGATTTATTTGATTAATTTTGATATTTTTTCTTATATTCAGACATTTCACACCGCCTAAGACAGAGATTGGGCTTATCCAGAAAATCGCTTCCAGTCTCTTTGTGGGCAGCCCAGACCAAGATAAATGGGCTTATAACCCATATTCTTTTCATTTTGGGCTCCAGTAATTTCAAATTGATGATGTAATAAAGTCTAATTAAATTTTTGAAAAACTTGTATATATAATGGGTGTAAATGGACTGAGTTAATAACATTGTTCAATTATTTCATTAAGATTTACTATTTCTTGAATAGACATGATTGAATTTTCGAAGATTTATACTTGATGTCACTATTATTATTATTATTATGATTGAATTAAGCTTTAATGAAGAATGGGCATAAGTGGAGCACTAGACCTCATCACAACAAGTGAAATTAATGTTGATGCATAACAGCAGCAATATTCACTAAGCTCCAACAAGAATTTATACGTTGACATTGAGTTGACTATAGAGTAATTATACATAGGTGGTAAAATTGCTATCAAAATAATCATGCTTCATAAATTATTTAATTTATCTTTTAATTAAGAGATAATATTGCATTGTAATTATTTATATTTTATAGTTTAGAGTTTTATTTATGTTTTAAGTAATTATTAATAACTACTTAAAATATGAATAAAGCCCGATCCACTAACAATTACTTAAAACACTAATAAAGTCCTAAACTATAAAATATAAATAACAAATAATTACACTGCAATATTATCTCCATCATCTTCTGTTTCAGCATTATAGTAATGATAACCTAAAAAAATAGTATTCACTATAGAGAAAAAAACTTTTGTGCATTATTTGATGAATCAGGTTGAACAAACTATTATGGCCAAGACGCGTGAACCAATATTAAATTAGTGACCTAAATATCTAATAACAAATCACCTCATCTTTATTGCATGATTTGAAGAAAAGAAAAAAACCTAATTTAGCTAGGCAACAAAATAAGACACATACTTGTTGCTATAAATTGTAGGAAATTAATCCAGGCCCTCGTTAAGTATATACACAAAAATTGAATTTAGATTCATAAATTTTAGTTTTGATTTTATCATATGATCTAGGAAATAAGCATGATGACGATTCCTTCCAATCCTATCCAATCAAGCATCATCCATTTTGTCCTAATTTGGGCAACAATTTCAAGATATTAAGTGGATGAGGCGCGTTTGGATAGCAATGGCATGAATTTTTCTTATCCTTCTTCCGAATTTAAGGTGCGAATAAAATTGGTTTTTAGTAATTTTGCGTTTGATTTCTCAGCATTTGCTTGACTATTTAATCCAGGCCTAACAACTCTATTGCCTCCCTTATTCCACGTCGGCCCTCCAATAGGTCCGGCCCAAATATCTAATCGGATAAGTATGAACCCTTGATTTTAATAGTAGAAACGAAGATGAATATATATGAAATCGTCACACGAAATATATTTTGAAAAATAACAATATTTATGATTGTTATTTTTTAAGTAAATATTTTTATTTTAAAAAATAGTATTTTTTATATATTTGTCTCGAAAGGGTCTCACAAGAAATTTGATGGATTAAAATAAGAAAAACACAATTGATAATGACACGAGGTGATTTATTAGTGAGCAGAATCAAGTTCAGGCCTGCCACTCACGTGATTTTCCTTACAAGATAAGCGATAAAAAAAATTGAATATTACATGATCCAAAAAAAATCCCTAAAACCAATATTCAAAAACAAAGTGTTACATTTTTTGATATTTTCTGGATGATCGTAATATGTTTTTGAGGTTTTATGGGATAATATTGCAGAAAATATAAATTGCTTGAAGAACAAGATATGAAGATTTGAAGATTTGAAGATATGAAGAATTAGGGAGAGAGAATTAGATAGGGGAGAGGTAGTTAGAAGAGAGAGAATGATGTAAATTTTACGATATTCTCCATAAACCAATGAGTCTTGGTATTTGTAACTAACATTGGGGTTCACGCAATGATGATGGATATTCTTTAGGTAATTAAAAGCAGTAATCTAAAAGATATAAAGGATATTCTAGATTATTCTAAATGTTTTGGGCATTTACGTGAAGTCAAACCTTCATTCATTCGAGATAAGCCGTTCGGAAGATTTGGCTCGGGTAGAATCGAGCCTCGGTATTCTCTTTCCAGATAAATTGGCTCGGATGGATCCCGAGCGCCGATTTCTTTCGTTCAGATAAATTGGCTGGTGGATCCCGAGCCACCGGTTCTTTCGTTGAGATAATTTGGCTCGGTGGATCCCGAGCCTCGGTTTACGTTCGAACTTCTTTGGCTCGGTGGATCCCGAGCCTCGATTTCTCATTCGGGTTTCTTCTTGCAAAGTTAAAACCCCCGATTTTAACTTTTTTCGCATCCATCTCTTTTTACTTTTCAAATTTCTCTCTGGTCTCACAACAATACTCCCTCCAACGAAAGATCCTTGTCCCCAAGGATGGAATGTAGGAAAATTTCGCAGAACAAAGGCGGTATCTTCCCATGAATCGATTTTCCAATCTTCGGTAACCCAATAGACACGAACCCATTTTTTCTCCTTTCCACTTTCCGGATGTCAAGTATTTCTGTGACATAGTAAGGTTGGATCGCGAAAAGGTCGTTGCTACGTCTGGAAGACTCTGTGAAGGTACATAACGAAATATGGAAGACGTGGTGAATCTTTGACCCAATTGGTAGATCTAATTTGTAAGCCACACTCCTTACCCTTTGCAGGATTGTATAGGGGCCGAATTATTTTGATGATAACTTCAAATTCTTTCGGTATTGAATGGAATTTCGCCGAAAGGGTTGAAGTTTGAGAAAAAACTTGGTCACCTACCTCGAAAACCCTCTACGGTCTATGCTTATGCGCTTGTACCTTCATGTGATTCTGTGCTTTGACTAGATTAGCCTTGACTTGTTGTATGATGTGTTGTCTGTGAGCAAGCAGATCTGTAACCTCCTCATTTGTTGAATCCAAATATGGCCCATAAGTGAATCTCAGAGGAGTATATCCGTAGAGAGCCTCAAAGTGGTGTCATCCTCGAAGCTTGAATGATAATTTGTGTTGTACCAAAGATTACGCCATGGGTAGTCACTTCAACCATTGCTTAGGGTTGTCACTTACTAAACACCTCAAGTACTGTTCCAAACATTGATTCACCCTTTCAGTCTGTCCGTCGGATTGGGGATGATAAGATGAGCTTAGGTGCAATTGAGTTCCCACCAACTTAAATAGTTCCTTCAAAAAACTTGACTAGTAAATATTTTGTCCCAATCACTTTCACTATCTTAGCCGGTAACCCATCCAAACTTATAGATAACATCCAAAAACACCTTAGCTAAAGATTTTAAAAAGATATGGATGTGATAGGGCTATGAAATGTGAGTATTTAGTGAATCTATCCACTATTACCCATATCGCATTCTTTCCCCAAGAATTAGGAAGCCCCTCTATGAAATCCATAGAGATATGTGACCATGCTTGGTGCGGTATGGGTAAGGGTTGTAGGAGACGAGGTATAAAACCCCGAGCTTGACTTATTTTCGCACATACTTCACACTTCTTGACCCACATTAACACATCATTTTTCATATTAGGCAAAAAACATCCTCTTAAGCCTCGATAAGTTCTCAGAACCCCTGAATGCCCTCCATAGGGTGTGGAGTGCATTCGAGAAAGGATTAAATCTCTTAATCCACTATCGCTACCCATAACCAAACCTCTTATTATATCTCGTAATGCCACTAGTGAATCAATTAAGATCTTGAATAATGAATTAGCGAGTATTCAAAATCATTGGACCCCAAAATTCTTTGTTATTCTGTTTGTTGTTTCTTTATTTTCTCGAGTGCTAAGAAGCTCGTGCCGCATTAGCCTTAATGGGCCTTTTTTTGCTCTTTGTTTCTTTTCACGCCCAATTCACTACTACACATTTAAGTTTCCAGACAACAAGACTTGGACGACTCTTTTTCAAAATGACTCTCAAAAGTTTGTAGCTTGGAGAAGCGGTTTTATTAAAAAAAAAAAATAGACAGCCCGGTTCAAAACCATTTAAAAATCTTTTTAGAAAGCGGTTTTAGAACCATTGTGCAATATTTTAGACAGCGGTTTTGAACCCATTTGTCCAAAAGCAGTTTGGACAGCGGTTCGGAACCGTATCAAGAGGTCGAATATTAATTAATATATATATACCCAAATCGCGAACCAAAGGAAATTTTTCCAAAATCGTGAATTAAAACCAGCTGATATCGAAGTCCTATCCTCCTCCTCCCTCTCCCCCAAATCGAACCATCCGCCGCGCGTCCTCCCCTATCGCCGCCGTCGTCGCCTTGTTGCCAAGCTCCCCTACCGCCGCCGCCGCCTAGCTTTCTCCTTCCATAGGTAATTTTTATTGATGAGAAGGTATTTAATCGTCTTTGGATGACATGTGGAGTATTGAACTTTGGGACGACATTAAGTTTTTCTTTCCAAATAACGATAATGGTAGTCGTGTTGTTGTTACCACTAGGTTAGTCAATATTGCTCTTCATTTCGACTCATCTTACCACACGGTTAACTTACTAGATAATGGGTACATACTCGTACGAGTTTGGCCTCAAACTTTGGTTGGGGATGTTGGGTGTTGCATTTGGCTCCTGGATAGCTATGTCTGAAAGGAATTAAAAGAAATTGATTGTATGAATTATTAAAGCATGATATCTTATTTAAGTTGTACAAGTAATCATAGTAATTAGCCATTAATTTATTTATTTTTGGGTAAAGAAGACAAGATCGACATTGGACATTTAATGGGGTTCCAATTCTTTGAATCCCTTCACTCATTCATACTAAATTGTGTATCCTGTCAAATTAATGACATGTATCTTGAAAACTAGAAAATGAAACATATGAATGAAACGTTTAGTTTCAAAACTATACGAGGTATCAAAATAATTTTTAAGTGGAAAATAATATTATACACTACATACATATATGTAGACACTTGAATACACTTAGGAGTATAAACAATATTAACAACCTAAAACAACTTTCTCTATTTTTAACATTTTTTTTTGGATTCTTTACGTACGTAATGTTACACTATCTTCTAAAAAATCTTTGTGCATGGATGACAGATAAAGACTAAAAACTAATTTAATATACTTAATTATGCGTCATTAATAATCTACAATCTTATTATATAAAAGGAAGATGAATCGATTCTTGTTTCTAAACTCATTAAACTTTGGATGGGCGAGGGATTTCTAAGACCGAATGACGGTCAAAGCTTGGAAGTGGTTGGTGAGGGGTATTTAAAGGATCTTGTGGACAAAAATCTCATTTTAGCTAATTTGTTAGGATTAATTGTTGTTAGATGAACAATTGATGTTTGGTTTATATATTGTTAATTGTTTATATATATATATATATATTGTGTGACTTTGTTTAATTATTTTTAGTGGCTTTGTTTAATTGTATGTATGGTGTATGTATATTGGTGTATATATGTATATCATGTATATTTGTGTATATATGTATATTGGTGTATATATATCATATTGTATGTATTGGTGTATGTATATTGTTGTATATATATTGGTGTTTGATGCACTGAAGGTGTTTGATAATATGCTTGTGTGATAATATATCTACATCGATAAATCAATAGAATATAATAAAATATTGAAAGCAAAAGCTTGCTGAACAAGAAAGTTAATATTTTCATAATTATACCTGCTCTAAAATCCACCAATTTTCTTCAATGGAAATACAAAATGCAAATAAATGAAGAAGATGAAAAACGTCTGGGCAATGTGTATTTATAAGAGCTGTTTGCTTTTCATATGTGTAACACGTTACTAGAAGAATTTCACAACGGTACTCAATTTTAGATATAGTTTCAATTCAGTTCTCTAATTTAGAAAATCTTAATTCTGGGACTTTTTTTTCTTTCTATTTAAGGTCTAATTTAAACCTTCTTCTCAATCCAAAGTCTCTCATAATTTACTTTATTTCTCAATTCAAACCATGTATTACGACAATAAAAATGACTTACACCTCTAATAAATACATTTTAAAATTACAATTTACTAATATATGCATTTTAAAATTACAACTTAATAATAGGCACAAAATAATTGAATATACGTATATATATTTGCTTTTATATGTGCAACTTTGACAACATATGCAAACTATTTTGCACTAATTAGTAAGTTGATCTTAAATTTTTTATCTATTACTAATTTTTCTATTTCATGCATAAAATAAAAGCAAATATAAAAGTTATTGTTACTTAATAAAGGTGTACCGCTTAAGAAAATAATCCATTGGCTATGTATAAATAAGACACGATCATTCTTGCGGTTTTAAAAAATGAATGTCATGAATTACTTGTATTTTACACGAGACGACACGAAATAAAAGTACTATTGATTTGATTATACAAAGTTATTTTTCAATTTATTACAAATGCCAATTCTAGAACGAGACACGTTTTCAATGATGCATGATGGTAGTTTAGAAATGGTTATACCTCAGCATAGTTTTGTCTTGAAGTTATAAAGAATAACTGAAAGAACTATTGGGACAATTTTCTGTTTATATCTGCTTAAATAACATAAAATACAAAAGCAAGACTATAAATAGGAAAACTACAAAAGGCTAGTTGACACTAAAAACTCTAAAAATGAAAATATAATCGCACACAGAAAAGTTGAAATGAAGTTTGTGGGTGTCGTTTCCATTAAGTAGCAACAGCAGAATCCTCTCGGCTATTACCAAACACACGATTCAAAATCATGGCTAATCGAACTCCACCTTGAGCTATCCGTTTCATAACAATGGGAAATCTTGAGTTAAAATAATCATCTGTTAACAAGAAAAAAAAGTTTGATCAATCATAAGTCATAAACCAATGCCAAAAATATCAAGAAAATGAGTTAAATGGAAACATGATTCTCATTTTTCATCGGCGTGTCGAGCCCTGTATACCTGAAAGCGTGTCTCCCGATTTAACGCCTTTGTATCCCCATTTGCAAGCTAATTCTATACTCTCAGCAGCGTACCTAGAAAAAAAAAAAAAGAGTTCATAATATTAGCATCGATCATGTCTCGTTTTCTGGAAGAAATTCAAGTTTTTTACATATGTTGATTGATACTCACTTGTTTACACAAGAAAAGATGTCACCACAATCCGTCCAGGAGGTATGATCGCTCGACCAGATTCCCTGTTTGCAACCATGAAAGTGGTACATAAGCATTCTGTAAGAAATTTTGTAAGGTGTGTTTGGATTGAGGGGTTCAAAAGGATTTTCTTTAAATTCTTTGTATTTGAATCCACTTATTTCGAAGGATGTTTACTTACACCAGTGAAGTTTCCTTCAATGTCTTCTTGCAGGAGGGTAATGTCCTTACTATAGTAATCTGCTGCAGCTGTAAGAATTATTTCTCTATCCCACACCTAAATGGAAGTCGATAACGATTAAACTTTCTGGAATTGGAAATTAAAACCAACCAAGAGCAATCAGAAAAATAAGGGATTTAAAGGGAGTATGGATCTTTTCTGATTGCAAGTCTTTCTAGACATGTTCTTGCCTACGTGAAAAACAAAGTGACAGAAGTATTATTTTCTGCATGAGAAGTATAATAAGTGAATACTCACATGGTGGAGATTTGACTTGTGTCTGAACCATCGCAACTCCACGGTGTTTCCTCCTTCGTCACTTGTGAACCCGACATGCATTGGCTAACAAAACGAAGTCGATACCAGCAAGCAAAAACCAACAAGATAAAGAAACTAAGAATTACTAATTTTTATCATAGTATAAACACAAACATCTTTTGTTAATGTTTGTTCTGGTTACCTGATGTATGTCCCCCACGAAGTGAGCTAAGAACAACAAAGCTTCTGTCATGTTATCTGTGTGAATCATTGCAACAAATAATCTTTAATTTTGCTTTTAAACGAAGACATAAGTTTCATGCAATTTGAAAAGACAGAGAGAGAGGTCTTACGACGTCTATCAGATGTTCCATGCCGATAATGTGAAAGTTGATTGGTAAAGTTCCGAATGGCGCCTGCGATGCACATATCCTCGATTCCATGTTGATCATGGCAGTCCCCTTTAGACAACCCATATTATATAACCAATCAGAAGAACAATCACTTGTAGACTAGAAAAAGTGATGATTTTTTTTTTACTCACTCTTATAATTGAAGTTGCAGGCTTGATCAGGTGTGTCGATGAAGTGAAGAGCGCTCGTCCAACGGTATTTGTACCAGTGTCGTACTTGGTCCGGCCATACGCACAGGGCCGATAAATTGCCATTAACGTAGTCAGGTAAAAGCATTTTGATAGCATGCTTCGCCTCGGGTTCTAGCAAGTCCTATCATAATTCATACAGATAAGAAGAAAAGAAATTGCATGAGAATATGTATAAAATTGAAATATTTTCAATGATGAATGAATGCTGTTGTTTAGTATACCTGAGCAATTTTGCAAGTCATGACATGGCCCTCTTTGCTCCATGCTTGAACACAAGGTTCATAAACAATAAAAATACATAAAAATGCAATAAGAAATGCAGAAATTCGTCTTAAGTACGACATATTTTGGACTCGAAAAAAGGATAAAAAGTGAACCACATGATGATGGGGCTTTTATATAAGTAAACAGAGTATTGATTGATAGTTTATAATGCGTACAAGCTAAAGATTTTATGTACAGAAGCAAGATAAAGAGAATGTGGAAGCATACATTTCTTATGGATACAGAAAAATGTTAACTTTGAAGGCAATCAACTACTTAACAAGGCAATTCAAATCTTGACGTGAAGGAAAGTACAAGCCAATAATGTAGTTCTCGTCTCTATCTTCAACTCATGTATCATTCTGCTGCGATTGATTTATAGTCGGAAAAGATCGTATTAAGAAGAGCAGCCAAGCGTACCCCACCTTGGGCAAGTCTCGTCTCGACAACTGGCCAACGAGAGTAGAAGTAATCATCTGCAGAGAAAAATGTAAATTTGAAATAAGAGGTTACAAAGCTAAAAAGAAAATGCAACATTAAACAAGACAAGTCATTGAAGAAACGAAGTGCCACATTAAATGATTAAACATCTTTACCTCCTAAGGTGGTTCCAGGAGTAGCATTTCTGTAAGCATATTTACAAGCTAAATTAATGCTTTCGGAAGCGATATCTGCAAAGGATCAACACAATGCATACACTCATCACCTAATCCAACCAATTCTATGTAACTCGAATCAAAATAAATGCAAAAAGAAAACAAAAACAAGAAGTAACAAGAAAGATAAATTTGTGAACTATATGTAGCTCTGATATACAAAGACTCTAAAGTTTTAACAGCAGCTTAGCATGCTTTTATATATCCCTAAAATTGGAACACAAGTACATGAACATTCCATGCACAAATAGTAAAAGAATGATTTATTTTATTTTTTAAATGACTTCTCACAGAAAAGGAGCTATATACCGTGGATATTTCTTGTTGAATACAAAATTAGATGAAAATAGACTAATCAATAATATAACAAAGCGTAATCACGTTTTATTTATTATGGAGTTTATACTTACGGGTCTGGGCAAACTGTGTCGTTGCAATTCTTCAAAGATGATGTGTTAATAAAGGAATCCTGCATCCAGTTAAATTGGAATAAGAAAAGAGCCATGGTAAAAACATGGCTGCATAAAGTCACCCAAATTATCTAGTGTTAGCGTTATTTTATATATACATATGTATTGAGCCTGTCAACTGATTTCATCAAAACATTCTCCATTCACTAGTAAAATTAGAAATTTTGTGAACATACAGTAATATTGTTCTCAATAGCTTGGATCAATGCAGTGAGATCTTTGTTGTAGAATGTCTTTAAAGCAGACTCAATCATCATAGTGTCCCACACCTGAAATAACAAAAGAAGAGAGCAAATAACAAACAAGTTAGTGCTTCGAATTCCCTTCCAAAAAAGTTAAAACTATAACCTAAAATCAATGTGATCTAATCTTTTGATGCCAAAAGTTACTTGTTACTCACATGGTGCAAATTAGTTTTCCTCCTGTACCAACGCACAGTAATTGTATTACCACCTTCATCTCCAAGAAAGCCCACATGCAATGGCTGCCACAAATTCAAAACTCAGAAACTCTGAACCGAATTAACTCTTTTATGATATCTGCATAAGTTGAAAATAGGAACCTAAAATAGAAATTTGTAAACGAAATGAGTAACCTGATGGACATCACCGATAAAATGTGATAGGAACATAAGTGCCTCTGTCAAGTTGTCTGTAATTGAAAGAAACCAGTCATCAATATCCAGAATGTCAGAAACTATTTAAAGTTTGTTTGATGCTTACACTTCATTTTAGATAAACCTAAATCATCACGCTCCGACATAAGCTGCATTGTGTAGTTATATATTGCTCCAGTGACACACCTGTCTTTGCGTCCAACGGTGTCATGGCAGTCTCCTGGCATATATTAGAAATGTGATCAATATAGAAGTATAGGTCAGAATATTTTTCCCAAGGATTTCTCAACCACAAATTGACTTATACTAGGTCAGAATATTTTTCCCAAGGATTTCTCAACCACAAATTGACTTATACTTTCATCTGCTCTTTAAAGAGCAATTTGGCCACAGTCATCTAAACTGTGAGAACTGTATACAACTAAATAAATTGTAAAATGGACAGTTACTAGTGAATTGAACGTCTACAGAAAAACAAAGACAAGCGCATATACCAAAAGGGTGAGGAATCAAATTTAATGCAAGAGATATATGCTTACTGCAATAGTTGTAGTTACACATGAAGTCGGGTGTATCTACAAAGTGCAAAGGGCTACTCCAGCGATAGTGCCACCGAACCTGATCTGCCCAGGAGCAAACAGCAGCAAGATCACCTTTTGCATGATCTGGAAGCAATGCTTTGACTGCAGTCAAGGCATCTTCAGTAAGATAACTCTACATCAAACAAAAAGCTTCCCCCATCAGATTCTATCGAGAAAAGTTTCTCTACATTGTAATTCTAAAAATTCTTAAAATGGGGCTTTGCTCCTCTCAAAATTTTCTTTAGTAATCAATAACCTACTGTGCACTTCATGGATATGTTTCGAATCCTCAAAGAAAAGGCTTTCGGTGTCGTATTACCACGTTGAAGGCTATATATAGAACCGTATATTAGGTCTTTAAATACTATATAGTTGCAGAAATTTGCAAAAAAGAGCAAGAGCATTAACTTTTCCACTCAAACAGTAGCCATTTAAACTATAAAGGACACTTGAGAAACATCAAGAACTCTGTCCAAGATCAGTTACAACCTCCAAAACATGAGCCATGAAGATTAGTAAATCATGGAGTTCCTCAGTTCCAAGGAAATCGCAAACAAAAAGATCAACTCCATCAAGATTTCAAATATTCCATCTTGCATAAATTTCTAAAATAGTTGAAAATACCTCAGCAATCTTGCAAATAGTATAATGGCCATCTTTTCCCCAACCATGAGTTGTTGGAATTACTTCCAATAAAACAATGATCATCCCCATTATCCACCACCGCTGGAACGCACCCATCTCTGCTGTAAGTATACAGTTCGTCAAATGATGCAGAATCTACCATGAATAACTATATTAAAAGAACGTGAAAAAACAGGCGCTTAAAGTACCTGCAGTGGATATGGATTTTGGGGATGGAAGCCGAGGAAAGAACCCTAAAATCAATTAATAATTTTCGCAGAATACTTCGTTATACACTCGTACTACAATGGCTAAAGAAGCACGTTTTGATTCCAAACTTACTTCAATCTGAAACGCAATCAAACGTGGAGTGACTTAATTGGAAGATTTTCCGACTTTTTTATCTTCTTGATTTTTTTAAAGAAAATTTTCTTGATTAGAAGTGGCACATGGATTAAAAGGGGTTTGCTGACTTTATCAAGATTTCCTTTAAAAGGTTGACCCATTTTTAGTTCCATCATATTCACAGACCCCCAGTAATAAATAATTAAATTAATCAGGAAAGATCGATAAAACCACCAATCCCAAAACCAAAGCAAAACCCTAAGCAAGAACAACAAAATTATGAAGGCGATCGTGATCACAGAAGCAGGTGGGCCGGAGGTGTTGCAGTTGCAGGAAGTAGAGGATCCCAAAATCAAAGACGATGAAGTTTTGATTAAAGTTGCGGCGACTGCACTCAACAGAGCTGATACCCTTCAAAGGCAGGGTAGGTACCCGGCCCCCAAGGGGGAAAGTGAGTATCCGGGTCTTGAATGCTCCGGTACAATTGAAGCCGTCGGCAAAAATGTTAATCGCTGGAAAATTGGCGATCAGGTTTGAATTTTAACTTCTTGAGTGTAATATTTGTCGAAAATTGTAGGAACTAAGAAATGGGTTTATTGGGTTTGTAGTAATCAGTCATTTGGTGGAAATTAAGGGTTGTCTTTGTTTAATAGTTGGTGATTCTTTGCTGATAAGAGTAGATTGGCACTTTAATTGATTGATATTATTGGTTGAGGCTATGAAAACAGAGAGATCGGTTGAGGGCTATGAAAACAGAGAGATTGGTTGAGGGCTATGAAAGCAGAGAGATTGGGTAACTTTTTTGTGATGTTATGTTGAAGTTGTGGTTATATGATTGTGTTGAAAAGGTGTGTGCTCTTGTTGGTGGAGGGGGTTATGCTGAGAAAGTTGCTGTTCCTGCTGGGCAAGTGCTTCCTGTTCCGAGTGGCGTTTCTTTGGTGGATGCAGCTAGTTTTCCAGAGGTAGCTTGCACGGTGTGGTCTACCGTCTTTATGATGAGCCACCTCACGAAGGGTGAAACTATCCTGGTATGTTATGTTGCCCTCACCCAAATTTGTATTGTCGAAGCAGCATTCAAGTTGTAGTTCGTAGACCACTAAATGAGGTGTGCCTTCATAGATTGTCACGCGTCTAACATTTTGGAGAGATCATTAGAAGTTTGGAAATAAGATTCATTCACCATTATTCATAAATCATAATATGGTTTTGTCTTCCTTAGTCGATAGATGATGGAACATAGTTTTCCTACAAGTTATCACTTCTCTGTGTCTCATGAAGATAAAGAAGAAATGGTAATGGCTCTCTGCCTAACCGAATCAATATCAAAGCTTCTAATGTGGAGTCTTTAAATATATTGATAATTTAACATCTTATATAAGGCTTACTGAGTTTCTACTTATCATGGTTGTTCCAATATCCTCAGATACATGGCGGTTCCAGTGGGATCGGTACATTTGCTATTCAGATAGCTAAATACCATGGCGTCAAAGTTTTCGTCACTGCAGGTTACTTGTAATATAACCTTCAGTAATGTATAACATTGCTTGCTGCAAATCTTATTAATAGTGCACTTATTTTCTGTCATTCAGGGAGTGAAGAAAACTAGCTGCTTGCAAGGACCTTGGAGCTGATGTTTGCATTAATTACAAGACGGAAGATTTTGTTTCACGGGTGAAGGAAGAAACAGGAGGAAAAGGTTAGAATGGTCGACTGTCCTAGTCCAAACATTTAGTTATAGCTGACCAACGATTCTTGTTGTGATCTTAGCAAAAAATCGTCTCAAGGAAACTTTCCTTTCTTACTTGTAATAATTGTTCAATAACAGGTGTGGATGTCATACTAGATAACATCGGTGCTTCTTACTTGAAAAAGAATCTGGAAAGCCTAAATTTCGACGGGAGGCTATTTTTAATAGGTTTTATGGGTGGAACGGTAGCTGAAATCAACCTCGCCAGTCTGCTAGCAAGACGTCTCACAGTGCAGAGTAAACATCCTCAACCCTTGCAGTTTAATGGTTTCTAACAGTGCACATTAACCCATAATAGTGATTTAAAACTTGATTTCAAATAAATGTGTGCAACTTTCTTTGGACTTTGTTACAGGCGCGGGCCTGAGAAATAGGGACGCAGAAAACAAAGCTCAGATTGTGAGTGAGGTGGAGAAAAACGTGTGGCCAGCAATTGCAGCAGGGAAGGTGAAAGCAGTCGTGTACAAACGTTTTCCATTAGCCGAAGCTTCAGAAGGCCATTGCCTCATGGAAAGCAGCAAGCATATTGGAAAGATCCTTCTCCTTGTTTAGTATGAATGTATGTTGTTACTTCGAATTCTGCACTATGTTACCCTGTTACAATTACAATTAGGGAGTCTATATAATAAGTGATACCACATGAGAAGTATATAGATCCTTTGCACCTTAATCATGGCTGTCAATGCAAAGGAGAGCTTCATCCTCTCCTTCGCCTTTACTATTTTTTATGTGCATATAATCTGTCATAAAATAAAGGACCACTTCGCCTAATTAACATCACATATTCTCCAATCATTACACTTGTAAACTCATATCATTTTATAAGTGTAATGGTATTAGCTGATAAGTGTTATGGTATCAGTTTATAAGAGTGAAAGTATAAGTTTTATAATGTGAACAAGTTTTATCAGAGACTTACTCAATTAGCATAGGTCGCTCAGTTCATAATTCTTTAGTGAGAATGGTAATAAAAATGAATACAGAGTAATCATAGTGATTAATGAGAATAAAAAATATCAGTTTATCTTCATCATAGTAATCATTCCCCTATAATCATTTCTCCTCAAACTATTTCACTATTTCTCCACCAATTATAATTTTTTGCTTCAACTTATTCCAATATTAGAGATATACACTAATTCACTATTCGATGATCATTACTAAAAATATTTGATGATTGTCGTTATATCGCTCACCTACACTAAAAAAAAATCATTATTAAAAATATTATAGTAGTATGAAATTTTGGGAGGGCAAAGAGGCAACTTTTATTGAAAACTATTGCACAATTGTTGTCATGAGTTGATCAGAAAGAAAGCAAAGGATGGAAATGAAAAATGGCACAAATGAGTTTTAACCTCAAGACTCTGAACCTCGACAAATAGCTTCAACTGCCAAGCTTTTGAGATCATTTGGACAAGGATCTCCCAGTGTATCCATAGACACAGGAACCGAACATCCCTCCTTACCCATGCACACCTGATTAACACAATCCACCCGCACTTTAGTAACAAACAGAATAGTGTAATAAATGCAAATTCTTGACAAAATTACCTTCTGAATAATGGAAGCAACGTCGGCATGACAACTCCCTGGAAAGAATGCTCCACACTTTCCTCCAGGATTCCCAAAGCTAGCAAAACGAACCGAAGAAATACGACTTCCTGAGTCACAACTCAATCGAAGTTGTGGTGTTGTCGATACAAAACCCACACCCGATTTCCAAGTATCAGCTGGTGGAAGATCGGTCTCAGAGACATGGCCGCATATCACTTTCCCATTTCGAGTAACCAAATTGATGGTACTAGGGTCGCCACCAAGCTCTTCGTGGATGACGAGCAAGTTCTCACCGGGTTGTAACCAAGACCGTGGAATGTGATACCTGTAAAGATTCAGGGATCGTTGGTTCACAATTCTTCGATAAAAGTTGTAATGAAAAATGAAAATGATTAGTAAGAATAAAAGATGATCAATTTGCCTTCATCATATTATGACACAAGAACATTTGTACTTACAATGTTTGAGCAGGTTGGCCACACTTCTTCAAACATTTTGATGCATCGTAGGTTCCTCTATAGTCACAGTTCTCTGAGCATCCACTGGAATTGGATGGTGAGAGATAAGACGACCAATATCGCCCTATGCTCTGCCCGTTCACCCACGCCTCACCTTTTCCCATGCCCCTAAGATCCAACGATACGGGACCTTTACCTTCTGGCGCGTAGAAAACAGTCTGATAATCAAAGTTGAGTGCTAATTCAAGATTCAAGCATGCTACTCTTTTTCGTTTTTGCATTCAAATATGAGCTTGAATATCAAAGATAATGCACAACACTTCACATTGTTGATAAAGAGTAAAGTACTAGTCCGTTTCAACAAGAGTATATGATATCAGTTGATAAAATACATGATTACTTCTCAAACTTTACACGTCAGATATCCTTCGATCTAAATCCAAGTATCCAACTATAGGAATTGTTTCAGTTTGAATCCAGACTCAATACAAGCTAAAGCTGCATTGAATGATTGAATTACCTTGTACCATGTCAAAGTGTGATTGATTGGCATATTTCTCCCCTGAGTCCACATTGAACTGTTTGCAAGAGACAGATTCTGAAGCCCAAGGAGTTCACCTTCAATTCCAACCTGATAATACATGCATGATGCCAAACGTCATTTATTGCAAAATGTCAAAATATTGTTAGAAGAACAAATTATGATTTTTTTTCTTCTTCACAAAATTTACCATCAACAAGGAATTCAGTTTCCAGAGTTTGATATTAATTGTTAAACTAGATCCAATTTAATTGAATGGGGTGTAAAATTTACCTGATAGGTCCACTTTACAGAAGAAAGGTCCTCCTTGAACCCATCAAATCAGTAAGAACAACAGAATAAACTCCTGCCCTTGGACATCAAACCATGGTCCATAATTCTGAAGAATTACACAAACAATAGAGAATTAGCTACCTCATCACTAGAATCAGAATTGAGTATAATTGAAAAGTTATATCGATGATACCAAAGAGGTTTATCCACTACAATGCACTCACATTTCATTCTTTTGTTGTATAAACCTTGAATGCACACACACCATTATTATAAGCTTAGAAAGTAAAGGATAGTAGCTATTTTGTTTTATACTTTTACTTTTGTTTCCAGCTCCTGCATCTACATGACCAATTATAAAGATTTCGGACTTTATATTCAATATGAAAAATTTCCCGACTTCTGTGTGTGTGTGTGTGTGTGTGTGAGAGAGAGAGAGAGAAAGAGAAATCTCCTGCCTGTAAACCAATCATCATACTCAGCAAGTCTAATGTGTTTCTTCCGCTATGAAGGTTAACCTCAGCACTCAGCAGGAAGCTGGAATCATCGTGATTGCCATATCCAAATCCTGAAGAATCCAAGATGACACAACTGTATTACAGCACAACAATTCACAATCCACTGAAACCAAATATTACACCAAATGAACAAAGAAGATGTTTCTTTACTCACTTTCCCGAACACTAACACAAAATATGAGTACTGATTGTAAAGCGAGTGAATGGCTTACCTACTAGTCTTTTGTTGACGAAGAGAAGAGCTGCATGTCCCAAGCTCCCAATAAGCAAACCTGCTTTTTTTGTTTGATTTTTTCCCATCTTGGTATCAATATTTATGCTGCCACGCGGAGAAAAATAAATAACAGGAATTCAATCCTAGGAGATAATCTTCGTTGAAAGGATGGAAAGAACCAAGGAACAGACCATATATTTCTATCTTGAACCAATCCAATAGAGAAGAAACAAAGGGAATAAAAGAACAAGTAAAGAGAAGATGAAGGGAATCACCTTGTCGTGTACCAGAGGAAATCACTTGCATCTTTGGTTGTGTTAATCTGCTCCAGTAACCCTGATGCCTCAAATGAAGTGTTACCCAAAACGCCAACCTTTTCTTTGTACCAACTCCAGGGTGATGCTGATAGAGAAGACTCATGCATAGTGATGTTCCAAGTTACAGCATTATCATCATCAACGGATGTTTGTGAGAGAACCTTTATTTTATGACAATTCCAAGAATAATCTTCATAAGATATTACAGCACGACTCATATAGGAAATTGGAAAAGGAAACAAGAGGGGGAAGGAGGGTACCTTAGCTGAGTTGAATATAACATTCACACAGTCTGGAAGAATGCTGACAGACCATGCAGGAAGCAAGTAGGGACTCCCTCTGAAATTGACACTTGCATCGGAAGAGCTACCGTAATTAGCAAGAAAAGCAACACAATCCTCAGAGGATTTGTAGTATACATGAGCCTGATTGCAAATTTTTGGTGATGAAGCTTGTCCAACTTCGACAAGAATATTTATAGTATTTTTATGATAAACAGTCCAATAAATACAGAAGATACCAAAAAGCATCTTGTCAAATACGACTCTCCAGAAATATTTTATCAAGATACGGAAGGTATAAGAGATGAATACAATTTCACAGCATGTTGTCAAATACCTCAAGATTCACACCGAGAGACATTTGAGTTGCATTGGCATTCACCAAATGTTCCTCACACTGTTTAATTGCAAAGTGTAGGTCACGCGGGTGGCCCCATTTTGGCTGATTAACCAAACCTGCATAATTGCTCTGATTAAATCAAACTGACTGAGATGACTAATGTTAGGGAAGTTGGTAGCAAGCTGATCGCATGAGAAATACCAAGAATGAATAAAAAATAAAAAATAAAAGTTGCTAAGTGTATATAGATAGGTCCTATAATCCATCTTGGAAGAGATAACGAGTGGAGGCGGAGTTGCACTAGGATTGCAAACATCGGAGAACAATGATCATTTAGATCATAATGATTACCATATTCATTGATTGGGGCATCATAATCATAACTAGTTGCAACCAGAGGTCCACCTGCTGTCCTACCAAAGTTGGTGCCACCAAAATACTGCAAGTATTGAGAAAAGTCCAAATAATGTGAGATACTAGTTTTAATCAGATCATAATCTGCACCTTGACACCACTGAAGCTCACCATGTAATAGTTCTGGAAAGTGCCACCTGTTTCAAAAAAACGTGCAACAGCAAAAGCCAGGTCTTCAACAGGTCGAAAAGGAACAGAGTATCCAAATGCTAGAAACCTATAAAATTATAGATTATTCATAATTACTAGACTCTCGAAGAAAAAGAACACTACAAGACTTATTTAGTTTTACCATCCAACATAATTCTCCGTCCACATTTTTGGCTTGAATGGTGAATTTGGAGAAAACTGATCACAGTAAAACCCATTGCAAGTGTTTATCTGCATCATTATGCATTAAGTTTTATAAGTACGCATGCATATTAGAAGCAATTCACTTCACATGAAACTGTCAATGCTCTCTATAAGATTTAGTAACAAACAAATAAACATATTATGTGCCTCCATTATATGAACAAAGGACTAAGGAACAGCATTGAATATGCTTACAATTGGATCTGGGGCATCCTCCTGTGCACACATAACCCAAGGAACAGAAGTATTAAGATCAACAGCTGTTTGTGCTGCCCATTTGATATATTGCTCTCCACCTACTCCGTAAGCCCATTCAACATTTCCATATTCATTTTCCACCTATAACAATCCACATCCCCAAATCAATAATTAAACAAATAAAGACAGAAAGGTAAACCGAGAATGAATTAAGAAAGATATTTGAGTGGTTGGAAAAGAAACCCAACATCATAGTATTATGTAGATATTTACTGCAAACATCACTGAGAATGTGAAAACCCTGATATGACTTCTCCAAATAACATTTTCTGCTAAAAATCCGTGTTAGGTAAATCTAGACTAGACCCGTGGAAGAATTATAAGATCAGTACCTAAACTTTTTTTTTTTTTTGGACTCCAGGGGTCGATTTAATTAAACAAAAACAAAAAATGCAATCAGAATATGACGCACCCATGGTTTTATAAGTCATGAGGAACACTATCCATATAAGAGCAACCAAGTAAGTAAAAGCAACCTGTGCAAGGATAATCGGCCCTCCTTGTGATGCAAATAGATTCTCATCCTTCATCAAGTTAACTATTTTGGTGAGAAAACGTTCCATCTCTGTCTGCATTGGTGAAAAATGCTTCATATGAAACCTTGAACTTTTAAATTGATTCAATAGAAAACTAACGAAAATATTTGGTTGGCACCTGGAAAAGGCTATTTGTAGTACGAAATTGTATTCCAGGAATAAAATGCAACCAAACAGGGAATCCCCTGTACAGACAGCATAAACGAAATAGGATGAAAAAGCACGTACATAGGATCATTGGACCTTCAAAACGAGCAGAATTATTTTAACTTTTAATTGACAAATGAACTCTAAATTATTATCCAAAAGAGTGAAAATCTGTGATACAGGGCAAGAAGACTAGATGAAAGACTAACCCATAGTTCCACTCAGCACAAGCATAGGGTCCGATTCTCAAATGCACAAAGAGGCCAGCTTTATGCACTTCCTTCACGAACCGCACAAGGTTAAATCTGCCTCCAAAATAATACTACATTTTGGTAGCTTCAATATGAGATAGCAGGTATAATGCTAATAAGAAAACAGTACCTTATCGTAATGCTTTTTTATCAGGTTATCGTGGAAAAAAGGAAATTCATGAAATATGGTTAAAACCAACTTTGACATACGTCCATTTAAGATAAAAAAGCAACTGAAGAATTATATATAATCACCCAAACCAAACTATAAAGCAAGTGTTGGAATAAAACATCATCATTAAAAATCAAAAGGTTTGGTGGCAATCTCAACTTGGATTACTTCCAACCATAAACTTTTATCACAATAAGTGTAGAAGGTTAAAAGATCAAACTTCCATCTAACTTACAATTTCATTTTGCATCAAAAGCAAGCATATACCTCTCCTCTCACGGGTTCGTGATAATTCCAGAAGACATATGTCTCTATCACGTCCAGTCCTCCATCCTTAGCCTTCCTAATAATTTCTGGCCATATCTTCAATATAACAGGGGCATGAAAATATATAGTACCATCAAATCAAAGATCTAACAAAAAATTAAAAAAACAAAATTAAAAACTTCAACTCACTTCGGGTGTAGTGCGCGGATAATGCACAGATCCCGACTGCAAGATTCTCCGCTTTCCATCAATAACCAACGACTTACTATCATAACTCACGCTCGTCGAAACTGCTATTTGACAAAAATTACCTTCAAAAAGTAAAATTGCGAAGAAAAATATAGACAACATGTTTTTTTTAGTTAACAAGATTCAAGAAACATCACCACCAAATAATCGAATCATAAACTAACCTCATATATGTTTTCTGAGTTATGATGGAACCTGTTTTGGCGTTTTTTGTTACGACCCATAATGACTGATGAGATCTGGACAAGAATGTGGACTGCAATTCTTGGATTTCTTGAACTGATAATAGCAAGAATAAAGACGTTGTCGGTTTCTTGAAACTGTTCTGTAGCTGTTGCAGCGTTGCTTGTGACGAAATTTTTCGTAGAAGATTTTCCGCGTAATGCTAATTTAGCGGATTTTTTAAAAGAAAACCCTAATTTTTACCTATTGATTTAACGGGAGAAAAACCTAATTTTTAATCCTTCGCGCCAAGTGTATATATAGATGAAGTGCGACTATTGATCTAAAAGCGTGTCCCAGTTTACCGACATAACGGTTTTGGCAGGCCACGTAATATTTCAATAACGTCTTGGGCTGGGCCCAATTTATTTTTCCTACTAGGCTTTTTGCTTGATCCACGGAGAATTGGGCTATTAGTTTTCTTGCTTCCTTTGGGCCTTTTTTCCACGGGCTTTCCATCTTTGTTCGTTTATCTTATTGATATGGTTGGGCCGTTTTGATTTCCTTTTATGTTCTTCATGGATTTTATCTTTCTCCTTTCTTCTTCAAGAAATGAAATAATTTTAATTTAATACATTTTAGAATATGTTTGCACTTGAAAATAGTGAAAAATATTTTTTTTAAAGTGAAAAGGAGTGAGGGGCTACTTCATAAAAAATGATTTTGGTCCTCAAGAATAAATTGCAACTACTTTTTGAGGGGGCATAATTACTTTTTTTTCGAAAAATTACCCTTCACACTTTTTGAATTTCAAAAGTGATTCTCACTATTTATTCCTTATTGAAAATACCCATTAAAACTTCTAGAATCATTTTTCAATCAAAAGTTACAAGCTGTAAAACATGCAGCAAAATTTTCCCCATAAAAAGAAAAATTATTAAAATTTAAATGAATAAAAATTAAAATGAATATCCGCTAAATAGGAGATATTTTGGAGGTAGGTTTGGACATGGTGGTCAAAAGACTATATATTATACTCCAACGCATTTATATTTCTAAAGATTAATTTCTTTTTCTCTTCTTCTATCATAATAATTATAATTAAGATTTGATCATTTCACCCATTGGAAAAAAGAGGCTTAAATGTTCTTTTCTTATTTATCTAACGAATACTTTCTCCGTCCCAAAATGACTTAAACACTGGAAATGACACGCAAACCAATTAAAGTGAGTTTTAGTGGATTTGAGTGAAATAAAATAAGGGTATTATGAGTGTATTAATATTATATTTGTTTTCATTTTGGGAGTATTCAAGTAATATTGAAACGTCCAAATAAGACAAGTGTTCAAGTAATATTGTTACAAGTAACAACCAACAACTATCACATTAGTATAACATGAATTCCAGTCTTCGTAAAATGGAAAAATAAATAAATGAAAAGAGGCATCTCAATTACTATTATTTTGACGCCCAGACACTCCCTTGACTTGTCTCTCTCTCGGTTGAATCATCAACGATTTTCAGCGCAAAATTCCGATTTCCCTTTGACTTGGTTCTTCAGAAAAACGGTAATTTTTGTTCATTTATTCCCCCTTCCTTTCTTGATTATAATCTGGTGAGTGGTTTTGAGACGATTATTGAGCTATATTTTACAGGAGAAGCAAAAATTGAGCTGCAGTAAACATGGATTTTGCGAGTATGGATCGGAGGCAATTGACACTTGCTGGTGCAGGATTTTCGGTGATGGCAACTATGCACTTCACCTCTCAGCTGGTATCAAATCACTTGTTTTACTGGAAAAATCCCAAGGAGCAAAAAGCCATAATTATAATCATATTGATGGCTCCAGTTTATGCTGCTAATTCGTTTGCTGGATTAATTGATATCGGAGGCAGTAAACCCTTTTTTATGCTTTTGGATGCTGTTAAGGAATGCTATGAGGCTCTGGTTTGTGCCCTATCTCTCTCTATATATATATGTATATTGTTGGTTAATTGTTGTTATGGATGACATATGCTTGTGAGTTCTGCATCACAAAGATACCTAATTATTTGTGTGCTTGTGTATGATTGGTACTAATTGAGTGTAATTAGCATCTAAAAACTGTGATTTAAGTAAAAATGTGTGATATGAGGAAATTGTATTGTTGTTGTGAGGCAGGCTCTTGCGACGTTTCTGGCTTTGATGTATAGCTACCTAAAGATCTCCATGAGCCAAAATATTATTCCTGATGAATTAAAGGGGAGGGAGATTCACCATTCATTTCCCATGACTCTTTTCCAGGTCAGATTTTCCTCTGTTTTAAGCAGTTGCTTATGTTGTCTGGTATTGGTTCCCAGGCAAGAATTTGTTTTGTGAGAATAGGAATCAAGAGGTCTAAATAAATTACTATATGCGGAAAAGGATTGAGTTTTTCTCTTGTAATGAATGTAATGTGTGACATTTTTCCTGAGTATTCCTCTCTGCATGTTGTATTGACTAAAATTGAGACTGGGGCATTGAGTCACTGATTTGGAATTCTAGTTCTAATGGGGCGCTTGGTTCTTATTTTTCTTAATGAGAATCATTGAATAGTGTATTACAATAAGAATGATGGTTACATTGTTATTGTTTCTCTAATCTTGAAATAAGTGGGGATAAAATATGATTGTTGGTTGAGGAATAGTAAAATGATTGAGAAGAAACGACTATAGGAGGGAAGGTAGTTAATCAAAATGGGGTAATTATTATTAACTGATTTTTAGTCTAATTACCACGTATGAAGTATGATGAAGGAGAATTTATCTTCTTTGATCCTCATTAACCACCCCAATTATCTAATACTCATTTCCATTACCATAAGTGCCCTTTAATATATATGTTGTATCTTTGTGTCTAAGAAGTTGCCCTTTCTTGAAATATGCAGCCTAAAAAGACACATTTGAATCAGCGGACGTTGAAACTTCTCAAAAACTGGACATGGCAGTTTGTTATCATCCGTCCCATATGTGCAATCTTGATGATAATGTTGCAAATTACGGGGATGTATCCCACTTGGCTCAGTTGGACATTCACCATATTTCTCAATCTATCCTTTTCCTTGGCAATGTATTCCTTGGTTGTCTTCTACCATGTATTTGCCAAAGAATTGGAACCACATACGCCACTCGCAAAGTTTATCTGCATCAAAGGAATTGTTTTCTTCTGCTTTTGGCAGGTAAAAGGACTTATGTGTGCATTGTTGCGCTCCATTTATATATGTGGTTATTGGTTCTCAATTGCTGACTCTATATATTCAAGCGGTAATTCACTTGTACTCTACATAAAATTCACAAGAACAAGCAGGACAATTATTTTCGTGCTAGGAGTACAAAACATGATGCCTAACTAGATATTTCTTTTGTTGGAAAATTATACATTTTGGTTAACTGGGATAACTGTACTACTGTTAGTTTACTGAAAGTCTAAAAGGTCTGATGGAATGCAGGGAATAGTGCTCGACATCCTTGTTAAAATGGGCTATATTCGATCCCATCATTTCTGGTTAGACACGGAGCATGTTGAAAAAGCGATTCAGAATATTCTAGTCTGTGTTGAGATGCTCTTATTCTCCGTTCTCCAGCAGTATGCATACCACGTTGCACCTTACAGCGGGGACATCGAAGCAAAACTGAGGTTGCAGAAAAAGGATGACTGATATTCGATCAAGGTATCTTCGTATGCACATAGCAGAACACTCGAGTTCTGTTCACATCTATGCTGTTGAATGGGTGGAGCAGCAGCAAGCAGCAAAGTATCAAGACATTGTACTCTAATCCTTTTTTCAGCTATGTAGCGATGAAATATAACAAATTCAAGTCCTGAAGCTCCATTCCTGTTTTATATGAATCATTTTTGCTTTGCTTCGGGTGTTGTATACGACTCCAATTCCCACCATTAATTTCAACATATTATGAATAGATATCGCCCAAAATGAAGATAAAGCATCAAATCCGTCCAAACAAGTATAATGCGATTGTAATATCATGAAACGAATACAGTCAACCAGGAAAATACACTTATTCTATCAGTTTTTGCAACATTTACTTCACCAATTTTGAACCCTCGTAAGAGAAGAGGCTGACAGCGTTCGTATAGCTCAGTTCAGCCAGTCCTTTCTCGTCCATCTCCAGTAAACGTGCCACATAAGCGAGCACATGATGAATGTTGGCTGGATGATTAATGTTCTCAGGCAAAGCGGACGCTTCCCCTTCATCATTCGACCTATCGTTGGAGGTACTCGTGTCATTTGACGACGAGTTATTTCCATTGCCAATGAACTCTTTCGGAGGGAGAGCATCTGGCGCATCCGTCTCCAACAGAATCCTTTCACGAGGAACGGACTTCAACATCTTCTTCGCCTTGCTTTCTTTCATCGACATGAGGAACCCAGAGAACGAAAAGTAAGCACCGAGTTTGGACAACTCAGGAACCATCTCAGCAGAACCAAGATAAGAATGCAACACCAAACCAGCAGGAAACGGCCCCATGGATTTAAGTATCTCAAGAAGATCGCCAAAAGCACGTACACAGTGTACCGAAGCTGGTTTCTTCAGCTCTTTCACGAGTTGAAGCTGTTGGCGGAAGACTTCAACTTGATCCGTGAAATCTATCTGCTTCCCCTTTGATCCTTTATCCAAACCAATCTCTCCAACCGCAGCAGAGGGAGTAGCCGCAAGGAAATCCTTCAAAGTCTTGAGCCAATCTGGAGTTCTATCTGATATAAAACACGGATGAAGGCCGAAATTGGGGACAACAGAAGGGTATTTGTCACTCATCTCTTTGACCAAATGCCAGTCTTTCTCACACACTCCATTTACGGCGAAATGAGCAACACCGGTATGAAGGGCCTCTTTGATGAGTCTAGGAGCCACATTTAGAAACCTTGAATCTTGCAAGTGACAATGAGAATCAAATAGTCGAATCATTTATTTCCAGAAGTATAATAGCTTCAAAACCTATATCTGCAAATGTATGTACATACCTCAGAACCAGTTAACAAAGTCATAACAATGGATCATATCTGCCTAACATTTAACCTCAACTTAGAAAAGATTCAACAAAACCAACTATAAGTTAAACCTTGATAATACATTAATGAATTATCACATAAAGAGATCTGAGAGTTAATTGCTTCTCAATAATCATTAAACTATCTCTAAAGGTCTGCTGACTGAAATCATCGGAAATTTTTGAGTTAACTACACAAACATTTTTAAAAAAAATTCAACTACTCTAAATCTTCAGTCAAATATAGCAAAAAATATCTTAAAGTAGTGCCAAATTCAGAACAAAATAATCCGATTGATCAACACGGATGTTAAAATTCCCAGAAGGAAAATTTGAGAAAACAAGACAGAAATAGAGAGAATTGAGAAACCTGTAGAGAGATCGATTACAATCCGGACGGTGATACAGCTACAAACTACAAGTCTTCTTCATTATAAAGAAACAGGGAGCTTCATTTTCCCGTTTTGGCCTGTGCTTTGTGCTTCGAGCCTTCGACTCAAAATTAGAGCTGTGAACATTCGATTTATTTGATTAATTTTGATATTTTTTCTTATATTCAGACATTTCACACCGCCTAAGCCAGAGATTGGGCTTATCCAGAAAATCGCGTCCAGTCTCTTTGTGGGCAGCCCAGACCAAGATAAATGGGCTTATAACCCATATTCTTTTCATTTTGGGCTCCAGTAATTTCAAATTGATGATGAAATAAAGTCTAATTAAATTTTTGAAAAACTTGTATATATAATGGGTGTAAATGGACTGAGTTAATAACATTGTTCAATTATTTCATTAAGATTTACTATTTCTTGAATAGACTTGATTGAATTTTCGAAGATTTATACTTGATGTCACTATTATTATTATTATTATGATTGAATTAAGCTTTAATGAAGAATGGGCATAAGTAGGCATGCTCAAAAAAAAACCGGAACCGGGGGTTCGAACCGAACCCATGGGTTTTGAACCGCCGGTTCCGCGGTTTCCATGGTTCGGTTCGAACGAATGAAACCGTAAATCCACGGTTAGGTTTAGGTTCTAGCAAAACGAAGCAAGAACCATGGGATTCGAACCTAACCGCCCCAAAATTTGAAAATTCTAGCCGTTGAGATCCAACGGCCCAGATTAAAGAGTCGTTGAGATCCAACGGCTGAGATCAAAGAGCCGTTGAAGGAACCGCCGGTTCGAAACAGGTTGGGGTTCGAACAGCCGGTTTTTTTGTTTTTTTTTTTTTTTTTCAATATTTCATCTATAAATACCAACTCATTCCACTCCAAAATTCACACCAAAGTTTATTCATCTCTCTCTCAACTCTCAAGTCTCAACTCTCACTCAATTCTCAAAGTTTATTATTTACATATTATTTATATTACATATTATATTTATACTACACTATATATCATACTATAGTAACTATACTCTATACACTACATATTATTATATTTTATACACTATATATTATATATTATATATTATATACACTATATATTACACTATACTAATACTAGTATACTACTATAGTACTATACTACATATTAGTATATTACACTACACTTACATAGTTACATACATATTACATTACACTACACTTACATACATATATTATTTACATATACTTACATACATATTATTATTATGGCAAGCCATCAAAGCAAGGGTAAGGGTAAAGGCAAAGCTTCTTCCACCTCTTCCGTTCGTCTTCCACATCCATCCCTGGCAAGACCGATCGAAAGTGGAGTTTAGATGATATTGAGGCCACACTTGGTCCCGGTTATGAGAATCCTCTTGAAGATGATGCTATACCACGACGTCCTACTCAAGAAAGCCAAAACCACCCAACCGAAGTCCAATGCCGAGCCAACTTCAAGTCGAGCTCAACTTAAGTCGGATATTTTTTTGCACGTCACTTTAATAAAGTGATCAACGAGGATGGTACTATTAAAGTTCATTGCAACTATTGTAACAAAATATATTCTTTTGTCAAAGGAGGAGGATATGGAACATTCGAGAAGCATTTGAAAAAAATTCATCCAGGATAGAGTTGGAATTAGTTCAAACCAAGCACAACTTCATGGATTTTCGTCAACAGGTGGCGGTGTGGTGGAGTTCAAAGGCGAGGTAAGTAACCCCACTTCTCTATTTACATTTGATCAAATGAAATATAGAAAATTGTTAGCTAAATTTGTGTGCACACAACACCTTCCTTTTCAATTTGCCGATAATTCGTATTTGAATGATTTTGTTAACCTTGGTCTTCAACCCGCGGCAAAAAAAGTTTCACGTCATACTACTACTCGTGATGTTGCTAAAGTTGTTTATGAGTATAAATATGCTTTGATTAATCTATTTGCCGATTTAAATGTTAAAGTTTGTATATGTGCGGATATTTGAAGTGATAATTTTCAAAAGCATAGTTATATAGGAGTTACATGCACTTGGATTGATGATTCGTGAACTCTTAACAAAAGATTGATTGCTTATAGAGATTTTGATACGGAACACAATGCCGTTAATATTAGAGATAAATTGCATGATATTTTAAATGAGTATGCTCTTACTAAAAAAATATTTTCTATTGGTTTTGATAATGCTAGTGCAAATACGGCTACTATTGAAGATCTTACAAATATTTGTCAACCATATCTTGGTGGAAAATTTTTTCATGTTAGATTTATGTGTCATATTTTAAATTTATGTGTTCAAGATGGTTTAGATGCTTTGAAAGAACAAGTTGGTCCTATTAGATCCGCTATTTATTATATGTCGAGACATTCAAAATTGTTGAAAAAATGGAAATTTTTTTGTAGAACATACAATATGCATCCCAAAAAATTTTCTCTTGATGTGTCAACTCGTTGGAATTCCACGTATAAACTGTTAAAGGAGTTTATGGATTATAAAGAAGCTTTATGTACATTTTTTACTCAAGAAAATTGTGGTATTCGTTTATATCCTCAATATTGGGATTCATGCACTTCTTTGTGTAAAATTTTGGGAATTTTTAATGATTCCACAAAAGTGTTATCCGGTGTTTATTATCCTACGTGTAATTTAGCGCTTGATTATTGTATTAAAGTTGCTCATGTGTTAAATGAAAATATTACAAATCCTTTATTAAGTGGTGCTACTTTCTCTATGATGCAAAAATGGAAAAAATATTTTACAAACATTCCCGATCTATTCTTGGTTGCTAAAGTGTTTGATCCTAGAGTAAGATTGGATTGATTAATAATGATGTTAAATATGTATTATAATTATTTATTTCCTAATAGACATATGGTCATGGCGGGTGAAGATGATGTATATCCTAATCCAGGAAGAGATTGGTAATCGGATTAAAATTTATTTTAATGTCTTTATTTAGAGAATATAGTGGTGGGTTTTGAAGAAAAATTTTGGTGGTGGTGGGGTGGCTCTTCTATGAGTCGAAGAAGATATATTAACAGGGTTTTTTATGATGAGCGTTCTCAAAAACGCCCAAGGTCTACTTCTAACCCTTATTACGAACTTGATCATTATTTATCCTCTTTATTTGCTCGCTTTGATGAAGATGAAGACAACGCTACTTTTTAATATACTAAAGTGGTGGTCGAGGATGAAAAATATCTATCAATATTGTCAATGCTAGCAAGAGAAATTATTGCATCTCCGCCTCAACCAATTCTTGCCGTTGAACAAGCTTTTTTAGTTTGGGAGGCTACACTTTGGATCAACGAGATCGAATATGACCGTTGAAAACGTGGAAAACCAATGCTTGCTTGATGATTGGGTAAAGAGCGAAAAAGAAGTCAAGAATTTGTTGATAATGATGATCAAGATAACTCGAAGAAACTACCACCACGGAAGTGATGCATGAAGAATCGAATCGATCCAAATCAACGAGGTAAGTTTGAGGTAAAGAGAACTACGTGGACTTTGATTCCTATTTGGATCGTGAACAACTTAATTTTAAGTTTCAAACTTAGAATTTCTAAGTTTATTTCTTAAATTTAAGCTCAAGTCAATTTCTTTAATCCCCCCTCCCCCAAATTTATTTTGTAAAGTTTAAAATTTTAAGTTGTAATTGTAATTACTAATTCGATATAGTTCACTTTGTAATTTGAAAATTTGTAATAGTTCAATTAATTTGTAATAGTAGATTACTAGTTTATTTTAAGTTAAAATTACTATTTTGTAATAGTTCAATTACTTTGTAATAAATTAGGCTACTAATTTATAATAGTTCAATTATTAATGTAATCTTCAATTTAAATCCTCATATTAACAATAACAATGTCCAATTTCATGATCTATCTATACATTCCTTCAAATTTTAGATCCAAAAAACTAAGAAACACAAGAAAAAATATATGAAAAAAAAAAGAAAAAAAAAAAACCGGCGGAACCGGCGGTTCGGAACCGGAACCGCTGGTTCGAGAACCGAACCGAAACCGCCTTGGCCACGGTTCGGTTCCGGTTCCCCCTCCCAGACTTTTGGAACCTCCGGTTCCGGAACCGTGAGCATGCCCGCATAAGTGGAGCACTATACCTCATCACAACAAGTGAAATTAATGTTGATGCATAACAGCAGCAATATTCACTAAGCTCCAACAAGAATTTATACGTTGACATTGAGTTGACTATAGAGTAATTATACATAGGTGGTAAAATTGCTATCAAAATAATCATGCTTCATAAATTATTTAATTTATCTTTTAATTAAGAGATAATACTGCATTGTAATTATTTATATTTTATAGTTTAGAGTTTTATTTATGTTTTAAGTAATTATTAATAACTACTTAAAATATGAATAAAGCCCGACCCACTAACAATTACTTAAAACATTAATAAAGTCCTAAACTATAAAATATAAATAACAAATAATTACACTGCAATATTATCTCCATCATCTTCTGTTTCAGCATTATAGTAATGATAACCTAAAAAAATAGTATTCACTATAGAGAAAAAAACCTGTGTGCATTATTTGATGAATCAGGTTGAACAAACTATTAAGGCCAAGACGCGTGAACCAATATTAAATTAGTGACCTAAATATCTAATAACAAATCACCTCATCTTTATTGCATGATTTGAAGAAAAGAAAAAAACCTAATTTAGCTAGGCAACAAAATAAGACACATACTTGTTGCTATAAATTGTAGGAAATTAATCCAGGCCCTCGTTAAGTATATACACAAAAATTGAATTTAGATTCATAAATTTTAGTTTTGATTTTATCATATGATCTAGGAAATAAGCATGATGACGATTCCTTCCAATCCTATCCAATCAAGCATCATCCATTTTGTCCTAATTTGGGCAACAATTTCAAGATATTAAGTGGATGAGGCGCGTTTGGATAGCAATGGCATGAATTTTTCTTATCCTTCTTCCGAATTTAAGGTGCGAATAAAATTGGTTTTTAGTAATTTTGCGTTTGATTTCTCAGCATTTGCTTGACTATTTAATCCAGGCCTAACAACTCTATTGCCTCCCTTATTCCACGTCGGCCCTCCAATAGGTCCGGCCCAAATATCTAATCGGATAAGTATGAACCCTTGATTTTAATAGTAGAAACGAAGATGAATATATATGAAATCGTCACACGAAATATATTTTGAAAAATAACAATATTTATGATTGTTATTTTTTTAAGTAAATATTTTTATCAAATTGATGAGTTAAGTTAAGCAATGTTTTTTTGTGAACTGAACTAATTGTTGATGCTATTTCAATAAATGTGGGCTTGCCATTTTGTTGAGAGGGATAGAAGCATTTGTTGGTCGGCGGCCCACAAATACAATTAGTCACAAATTGTAGAGCATGAATGTCGCACCTAATCAACCACCAATTACTTTTTCGACACAAAATGAAATGTTGGAAAAGATTATAACAACACCATTTGGTTCACACTTGCACAAAATGTTTGATTCTTAATCTGTGTCTTGAGATGGATGATTGTATTCAATAGAAGAAAAAGAATCATGGAATAATCACATAATTGCATGCCCAATGTATCAAATGATACTTAAGGTTTATAGTAGTATAATTTTGTTCAGACCTGATAAATAATTATTAAGATACTGAATAATGAATTAGCCAGAGTATTCAAAATCACTGGACCCCAAAATTCACTGTTATTCTGTTTGACTGTTTGCTATTTTCTCGAGTGCCAAGAAGTCGTGCCGCATTAGCCTTAATGGGCCTTTTTTGCTCTTTGTTTCTTTCCCACGCCCAATTCACTACTTCACATTTAAGTTTGTGATTCTTGACTTGACAACCTTTTTTAAAAAATTTCTGTTTGTAATTTTGGAAAGCGGTTTTATTTAAAAAAAAAAAAAATGGTTCAAAACCATTTGTCCCAAGATAACACTTTAAGCGGTTTAGAACAGATTTGTGCAATGTTTTTAGACAGCGGTTTTGAGCCATTGTCAAAAGCGAGATTTGGACAATGGTTGGAACCGCTGTCCAAGAGGTCGAATATTAATTAATATATATATATATATACATATATACACCCAAATCGCGAACTAAAGGAAATTTTCTCCAAATCGTGAATTAAAACCAGCTGATATCGAAGCCCTAGCCTCCTCCTCCCTCTCCCCCAAATCGAACCATCCGCCGCGCGTCCTCCCCTATCGCCGCCGCCGTCGCCTTGTTGCCAAGCTCCCCTACCGCCTCCGCCGCCTAGCTTTCTCATTCCATAGGTAATTTTTATTCAGTAGAAGGTATTTAATCGTACTGGATGACATGTGGAGTATTGAACTTTGGGACAACATTAAGTTTTTCTTTCCAAATAACGATAATGGTAG
Organism: Stenogyne calaminthoides; assembly: GCA_037126765.1. Lineage (NCBI taxonomy): Eukaryota > Viridiplantae > Streptophyta > Magnoliopsida > Lamiales > Lamiaceae > Stenogyne > Stenogyne calaminthoides. Next base: position 7,341,805 of record JBBCBC010000037.1, on the reverse strand, counting down.
TTGTGTTGTTGTTACCACTAGGTTAGTCAATATTGCTCTTCATTTCGACTCATCTTACCACACGGTTAACTTACTAGATAATGGGTACATACTCGTACGAGTTTGGCCTCAAACTTTGGTTGGGGATGTTGGTACTCACCTCTCTTCGTTATTTTTTAGTCCTGATTACCTGTAGAAGTAGTCTGTATGTTTGTGGTTCCATGATTTACCACAGAATTATACAATTCTCTTGAGAAATATTTGTTAATTAACTTTGAAATAAGTTTTTTTGTAGTTGTTAAAGATGATATCTATAGACTTTTAAGCCTCAAGTTTTACTGGACATTGTCACTCTTATTTGATAAGCCTCAAGTTTCTGACATCATGTACATCTACAAAAAGAAAGAAAGATATGAGTGAATTAATTGATATGTTGAGTTCAATTAAATAATTTCCATAGCAATGCACCTATTGCGTAAGAACACTTCCATTCTTCAAAAAGCAGGACAATCTAAGTGATTAACAATCTATTAGACTTCTGAAATGTAGTTTTTTTTTAAACGTTCTTGTATTCTTCTCAGAAAGAGGAGCTTATTGCCTGTAAACAGACGATTAACAAAATTCAGTCTATGAGGAGTTTAGATTGGGTAGTATTGCTTGATGGACCTTTGCACCCTCGTCATGAGAAAAGGGGATATCCCTAGATCATTTTTTTTATCTCGCATCATGTCACAAATTGATTTCTAGACTTGTAGTATAGTATTTGGTAGTTTAAAATACTTTTGAGGTGGTTTCTCTATATCATTTTATTTGGATCGGCAGATTTCTTATGCATATGTTATGTGTTTTGAGAAGATTATCATAATTTCATACGTATATTTTAAAAAATGGATTATTGGATTTCTTACTTGGAAAAGATTGGTTGGCATTCTGGTTTAGCAATACATAAGTTACTCATGGTCAATCCTTTCCGCCATCTCATTCATTGAATGCTCGAATTCTGATAGTGATGTTGTTTCTTATTTCTTGCATGTTACTGGTTTTCTGCTCAATGAATTAAGCCTTCTCTTTAGGTTGGGCATTTTATAGGAGAAGCTAGGCTAGCCTACCTATGAATAAGCTTAACAATAATCAATGATCTGGAGGCACTCTCTTATAGCATGTTTGACATCTTGGATTTATGTTCATTTCATGTTTGGTGCTAGATTCATTATATTGTGCCTGATAACATGACATCATCATTGCAGGCGTTCAAGATCTCAATCATGCCCTTTTTGTCGTGATAGCTTAAAGAGGGTAAACTCCAGTGATTTATGGGTGCTTCTGGACAGCAAGGATGTAATAGACATGGCAGTTATAACAAGGGAGAATTTGAAGAGGTTGTTCATGTATATAGATAAATTACCCGTGATCGTCCCTGATAATCTATTTGATGCCTATGATAGGCACGTGAGGTAGTTAACTGGTGAATATTTGAAGGCTTTTATCATCTACTGGGTTATGGGTCATTTCTCTCTCATCTCGGCGTTTATTAGAGATCCAATAAACGTTCTTTTCCAAATTAGATTTACAAAATTTGCAAGTGGGTTAGTTCCACTTATGATTAGGGAAAACCCTGCCCTGATTTATTGCGGGCAGAGGTTTAAGTTTATATAAAGAAAGGGAGGTTACCCATGTTCTGTGTCTAGAAAGTTGTAAATTCTTGTATAGTCTGAAGTGTTGATCAGTAACAAGAGATTGTGACGAGCTAAAGATGGAAATCTCTTACTAATTGTGAAGTTTATGAATAATATCAATGATTTCTTCTGCTATGTTGTTTTGCTGCTGAATAGTGGTGTTCTATTGCCCCTTTTTCTATTTCTGATTCTGAACCCAGTCTTGTTGTTTTACTCGGAACCATAAGCTAGATCAGAACAGTTATAATTATCACCGTGGTCGTGTTTCTGTCGTTAGCTTCAGGTTGGGTTTGTGTTGTGCTCAACTCAATTATTATAAAAATATTAAAAGGCCTGTTGTCATTATTCAATTAAAAGGGCACTAAATATATTTATCTGTTTACTTGCACATGCACACACATTCAACACAACTAACTAAATGCAAGATTGAGATTTTGGGAATCAGGTTTGAGCCTAGAATTTTGGGGACACCCAAGCTGTATCTAGGACAGTTGAGCAAATATAAAAGAGATATTGAGCCAACTATAATGGCCTTGAAGAACCTATTAGAGACCAGCACCCTGTTTTAGATTCTGGAATTATCCCTCCCAAAAACAAGTGTTGTTGCCCAGTTCACAGCCACATAAACCCTGTTTCTCCAGCTGATAACTCGCGTCAGGTAAGCCGATCGCCATATGAACCAGCTCATGAATCCTGCTAGTGTTATACCTTTTGCATCCTGAAAACATTCATCAAGATTGAAATCAATTTTATTGTCACACACATTTTACTTGAGTAATTTTGTATGATTCATGGAGAATTAGGGGTGAAAAAACCCTATAAGCTTACTTTGGACTGAAATAGATCGACAAGAGCCTTGTATCGCCCGACGGATGCCATGCTTCCGAGATGCTTGTAGACGAATGTATCACCTACAGCAATGTCTTTCGCAGAGGTGGTGGTTGCGATTTTGTTGAATAACTCGACTAGGTACTTCCCTTGCCGTTCTGCAACCTGATCAACATTTTGAACGTCATATTCTGTACTTGAACTTTCTTGTCAACAATGAAAACGATATTCCAGACTCCAGTGGTAGATATTAGGTAGAAATGAAAAGGCAAACAAGACAAACTAATGCCAAATTAGTAAATTTATCATCAGACCTGAGCTAGAGCTGGAAGCACGGGCCTTTCGGTCTGTTCAAGAAATCCAGCACAGTCTCCAAGCGCAAAAACGTCGTCTACTGATGGCACATGTAGCCATTCATCAACACCAATCCTGCAATATATGATCACATTTAGTTTCGGTTTCAAGTTTGTTTAGCATTCAGGTTAAGATAGTCATGAAGCGAGTGCTTTCAATGGGGATAAGAAAAATTGGCCCGATTCTTTTACAGGAACAGGAAGATAATGCATCTTACGAGACAGATATACATTTGGGCGAGATAAGCAAACAAGCTATAGGAAAGAAAAGAAGAGCTGAGTAATAATACGTTCCACCTGGAGACTTGGGGAGATTGAGCGTTTTCACGAATTGCGAGGGACCAACCCCAGTAGACCAAACAAGGAGACCATAAGGAACTTCACTTCCATCGCTAAGAACTATCTTATTTGGGTGTACCTCTTTAACAACACCACGAACAAGGCGAACTCCACACTAATTTAGAGCACCAATGATCGATTTATTAAATTTAAAACTAGTCAAGAAAAGCCTCCCAGAAAGTTCAAGGTAAGTGCTTGGTACTACCTTTGTTAAGTGCTTTGTTGCATATTGCCTTAATCCAGCATCAAAGGATGACAAGATTTCATTCCCCTGTTCAGAGATGTCATTTTTTCCGGCCCACTAAAATGGTTAATCAAAAAAATAAAAATAAAAAAATTGAATCAAACAGAATGCGAAATGGCAGCTGAGCTAATCTGCGGATTTGTAGATGAAATCGGTTAGCCGATAGCGTGTGATCCTTAGCGGCTATATTTGATTTAAATGAAACATCAAATGAAATACGAAAAATATAACATATAAATTGAACCATGATTTAAGGTTTTTTTTAAAAAAAATAGGCTAATTGGTTTCCAAATGACATGACAAAGGTCGATAAAACCTTTTTTACATCGATTATGAACCGAATGACAACTAATTTTCATATGTTTGATTCTTTCATAAGAAAACTAAACTCTATACTATGGGCATTGCAACTTTATTATCACACTAAAGACGTAGTGACAAAGATAAAGGAAAATTGAGGTCTTCGTTGATTTATTTGCAAATAATAAAAACAGTGTTTGGCTTTGAATAAGATTTCTTTTTTCAAATTTGAGATTTATTTGTCCTAAAAAATTGACCCTTGGACTAAATTCTTATTAGTGTTAATTCAACTCGGCTGAACAAAATTCCTGATCCTACACCTACCACACTGCAAGAATAGTCCAAAGAATTCGAACAGAAAAGTCACATGCCTTGTTTTCTAAGTCATTCAAATAGATGCGCTCAAAAAAAAAAAAGTCATTCAAATAGATTGATCAAATTTATGTAATACTATCGAAACCATAAATTTGGCGTATTTATGAAACGCAATTGGTTTTCGTTTCTCTTTATTTGTATTATTACGTGTCTAATTTATGTCTCGTAGTATTTCTCGAAAAAAGAAAAAGAAAAAAAACAGTCGTATGCGTAAGAGCCGCCTTTTTTTTGGCTTTTACGTTCCACTTTTAAATAGTTGGAAAAATCATTTTGAATATTTGGTATATCCAGAAGTAATTACGACTTTACGAGAATAATTGGTAAGGAAGTCATCAGATTTCATTCTTTAAAACAATAAAACATGAATTAATTACACGAATATCTTTAAAAAGTTCTAAAACATACCAACCGACTAATGCTTATAACGGTAAAATCTTAATGCAAGTTAGACATACACTAAATCAATAAAAAAAGAAATGAAAATATAATTGCACACAGAAAAGTTGAAATGAAGTTTGTGGGTGTCGTTTCCATTAAGTAGCAACAGCAGAATCCTCTCGGCTATTACCAAACACACGATTCAAAATCATGGCTAATCGAACTCCACCTTGAGCTATCCGTTTCATAACAATGGGAAATCTTGAGTTAAAATAATCATCTGTTAACAAGAAAAAAAAGTTTGATCAATCATAAGTCATAAACCAATGCCAAAAATATCAAGAAAATGAGTTAAATGGAAACATGATTCTCATTTTTCATCGGCGTGTCGAGCCCTGTATACCTGAAAGCGTGTCTCCCGATTTAACGCCTTTGTATCCCCATTTGCAAGCTAATTCTATACTCTCAGCAGCGTACCTAGAAAAAAAAAAAAAGAGTTCATAATATTAGCATCGATCATGTCTCGTTTTCTGGAAGAAATTCAAGTTTTTACATATGTTGATTGATACTCACTTGTTTACACAAGAAAAGATGTCACCACAATCCGTCCAGGAGGTATGATCGCTCGACCAGATTCCCTGTTTGCAACCATGAAAGTGGTACATAAGCATTCTGTAAGAAATTTTGTAAGGTGTGTTTGGATTGAGGGGTTCAAAAGGATTTTCTTTAAATTCTTTGTATTTGAATCCACTTATTTCGAAGGATGTTTACTTACACCAGTGAAGTTTCCTTCAATGTCTTCTTGCAGGAGGGTAATGTCCTTACTATAGTAATCTGCTGCAGCTGTAAGAATTATTTCTCTATCCCACACCTAAATGGAAGTCGATAACGATTAAACTTTCTGGAATTGGAAATTAAAACCAACCAAGAGCAATCAGAAAAATAAGGGATTTAAAGGGAGTATGGATCTTTTCTGATTGCAAGTCTTTCTAGACATGTTCTTGCCTACGTGAAAAACAAAGTGACAGAAGTATTATTTTCTGCATGAGAAGTATAATAAGTGAATACTCACATGGTGGAGATTTGACTTGTGTCTGAACCATCGCAACTCCACGGTGTTTCCTCCTTCGTCACTTGTGAACCCGACATGCATTGGCTAACAAAACGAAGTCGATACCAGCAAGCAAAAACCAACAAGATAAAGAAACTAAGAATTACTAATTTTTATCATAGTATAAACACAAACATCTTTTGTTAATGTTTGTTCTGGTTACCTGATGTATGTCCCCCACGAAGTGAGCTAAGAACAACAAAGCTTCTGTCATGTTATCTGTGTGAATCATTGCAACAAATAATCTTTAATTTTGCTTTTAAGCGAAGACATAAGTTTCATGCAATTTGAAAAAAACAGAGAGAGAGGTCTTCGACGTCTATCAGATGTTCCATGCCGATAATGTGAAAGTTGATTGGTAAAGTTCCGAATGGCGCCTGCGATGCACATATCCTCGATTCCATGTTGATCATGGCAGTCCCCTTTAGACAACCCATATTATATAACCAATCAGAAGAACAATCACTTGTAGACTAGAAAAAGTGATGATTTTTTTTTTACTCACTCTTATAATTGAAGTTGCAGGCTTGATCAGGTGTGTCGATGAAGTGAAGAGCGCTCGTCCAACGGTATTTGTACCAGTGTCGTACTTGGTCCGCCATACGCACAGGGCGATAAATTGCCATTAACGTAGTCAGGTAAAAGCATTTTGATAGCATGCTTCGCCTCGGGTTCTAGCAAGTCCTATCATAATTCATACAGATAAGAAGAAAAGAAATTGCATGAGAATATGTATAAAATTGAAATATTTTCAATGATGAATGAATGCTGTTGTTTAGTATACCTGAGCAATTTTGCAAGTCATGACATGGCCCTCTTTGCTCCATGCTTGAACACAAGGTTCATAAACAATAAAAATACATAAAAATGCAATAAGAAATGCAGAAATTAAGTCTTAAGTACAACATATTTTGGACTCGAAAAAAGGATAAAAAGTGAACCACATGATGATGGGGCTTTTATATAAGTAAACAGAGTATTGATTGATAGTTTATAATGCGTACAAGCTAAAAGATTTTATGTACAGAAGCAAGATAAAGAGAATGTGGAAGCATACATTTCTTATGGATACAGAAAAATGTTAACTTTGAAGGCAATCAACTACTTAACAAGGCAATTCAAATCTTGACGTGAAGGAAAGTACAAGCCAATAATGTAGTTCTCGTCTCTATCTTCAACTCATGTATCATTCTGCTGCAATTGATTTATAGTCGGAAAAGATCGTATTAAGAAGAGCAGCCAAGCGGACCCCACCTTGGGCAAGTCTCGTCTCGACAACTGGCCAACGAGAGTAGAAGTAATCATCTGCAGAGAAAAATGTAAATTTGAAATAAGAGGTTACAAAGCTAAAAAGAAAATGCAACATTAAACAAGACAAGTCATTGAAGAAACGAAGTGCCACATTAAATGATTAAACATCTTTACCTCCTAAGGTGGTTCCAGGAGTAGCATTTCTGTAAGCATATTTACAAGCTAAATTAATGCTTTCGGAAGCGTATCTGCAAAGGGATCAACACAATGCATACACTCATCACCTAATCCAACCAATTCTATGTAACTCGAATCGAAATAAATGCAAAAAGAAAACAAAAACAAGAAGTAACAAGAAAGATAAATTTGTGAACTATATGTAGCTCTGATGTACAAAGACTATAAAATTTTAACAGCAGCTTAGCATGCTTTTATATATCCCTAAAATTGGAACACAAGTACATGAACATTCCATGCACAAATAGTAAAAGAATGATTTATTTTATTTTTTAAATGACTTCTCACAGAAAAGGAGCTATATACCGTGGATATTTCTTGTTGAATACAAAATTAGATGAAAATAGACTAATCAATAATATAACAAAAGCGTAATCACGTTTTTTATTTATTATGGAGTTTATACTTACGGGTCTGGGCAAACTGTGTCGTTGCAATTCTTCAAAGACGATGTGTTAATAAAGGAATCCTGCATCCAGTTAAATTGGAATAAGAAAAGAGCCATGGTAAAAACATGGCTGCATAAAGTCACCCAAATTATCTAGTGTTAGCGTTATTTTATATATACATATGTATTGAGCCTGTCAACTGATTTCATCAAAACATTCTCCATTCATTAGTAAAATTAGAAATTTTGTGAACATACAGTAATATTGTTCTCAATAGCTTGGATCAATGCAGTGAGATCTTTGTTGTAGAATGTCTTTAAAGCAGACTCAATCATCATAGTGTCCCACACCTGAAATAACAAAAGAAGAGAGCAAATAACAAACAAGTTAGTGCTTCGAATTCCCTTCCAAAAAAGTTAAAACTATAACCTAAAATCAATGTGATCTAATCTTTTGATGCCAAAAGTTACTTGTTACTCACATGGTGCAAATTAGTTTTCCTCCTGTACCAACGCACAGTAATTGTATTACCACCTTCATCTCCAAGAAAGCCCACATGCAATGGCTGCCACAAATTCAAAACTCAGAAACTCTGAACCGAATTAACTCTTTTATGATATCTGCATAAGTTGAAAATAGGAACCTAAAATAGAAATTTGTAAACGAAATGAGTAACCTGATGGACATCACCGATAAAATGTGATAGGAACATAAGTGCCTCTGTCAAGTTGTCTGTAATTGAAAGAAACCAGTCATCAATATCCAGAATGTCAGAAACTATTTAAAGTTTGTTTGATGCTTACACTTCATTTTAGATAAACCTAAATCATCACGCTCCGACATAAGCTGCATTGTGTAGTTATATATTGCTCCAGTGACACACCTGTCTTTGCGTCCAACGGTGTCATGGCAGTCTCCTGGCATATATTAGAAATGTGATCAATATAGAAGTATAGGTCAGAATATTTTTCCCAAGGATTTCTCAACCACAAATTGACTTATACTAGGTCAGAATATTTTTCCCAAGGATTTCTCAACCACAAATTGACTTATACTTTCATCTGCTCTTTAAAGAGCAATTTGGCCTGATCATCTAAACTGTGAGAACTGGATACAACTAAATAAATTGTAAAATGGACAGTTACTAGTGAATTGAACGTCTACAGAAAAACAAAGACAAGCGCATATACCAAAAGGGTGAGGAATCAAATTTAATGCAAGAGATATATGCTTACTGCAATAGTTGTAGTTACACATGAAGTCGGGTGTATCTACAAAGTGCAAAGGGCTACTCCAGCGATAGTGCCACCGAACCTGATCTGCCCAGGAGCAAACAGCAGCAAGATCACCTTTTGCATGATCTGGAAGCAATGCTTTGACTGCAGTCAAGGCATCTTCAGTAAGATAACTCTACATCAAACAAAAAGCTTCCCCCATCAGATTCTATCGAGAAAAGTTTCTCTACATTGTAATTCAAAAAATTCTTAAAATGGGGCTTTGCTCCTCTCAAAATTTTCTTTAGTAATCAATAACCTACTGTGCACTTCATGGATATGTTTCGAATCCTCAAAGAAAAGGCTTTCGGTGTCGTATTACCACGTTGAAGGCTATATATAGAACCGTATATTAGGTCTTTAAATACTATATAGTTGCAGAAATTTGCAAAAAAGAACAAGAGCATTAACTTTTCCACTCAAACAGTAGCCATTTAAACTATAAAGGACACTTGAGAAACATCAAGAACTCTGTCCAAGATCAGTTACAACCTCCAAAACATGAGCCATGAAGATTAGTAAATCATGGAGTTCCTCAGTTCCAAGGAAATCGCAAACAAAAAGATCAACTCCATCAAGATTTAAAATATTCCATCTTGCATAAATTTCTAAAATAGTTGAAAATACCTCAGCAATCTTGCAAATAGTATAATGGCCATCTTTTCCCCAACCATGAGTTGTTGGAATTACTTCCAATAAAACAATGATCATCCCCATTATCCACCACCGCTGGAACGCACCCATCTCTGCTGTAAGTATACAGTTCGTCAAATGATGCAGAATCTACCATGAATAACTATATTAAGAGAACGTGAAAAAACATGCGCTTAAAGTACCTGCAGTGGATATGGATTTTGGGGATGGAAGCCGAGGAAAGAACCCTAAAATCAATTAATAATTTTCGCAGAATACTTCGTTATACACTCGTACTACAATGGCTAAAGAAGCACGTTTTGATTCCAAACTTATTTCAATCGGCAAAGCAATCAAACGTGGAGTGACTTAATTGGAAGATTTTCCGACTTTTTTTATCTTCTTGATTTTTTTAAAGAAAATTTTCTTGATTAGAAGTGGCACATGGATTAAAAGGGGTTTGCTGACTTTATCAAGATTTCCTTTAAAAGGTTGACCCATTTTTAGTTCCATCATATTCACAGACCCCCAGTAATAAATAATTAAATTAATCAGGAAAGATCGATAAAACCACCAATCCCAAAACCAAAGCAAAACCCTAAGCAAGAACAAGAAAATTATGAAGGCGATCGTGATCACAGAAGCAGGTGGGCCGGAGGTGTTGCAGTTGCAGGAAGTAGAGGATCCCAAAATCAAAGACGATGAAGTTTTGATTAAAGTTGCGGCGACTGCACTCAACAGAGCTGATACCCTTCAAAGGCAGGGTAGGTACCCGGCCCCCAAGGGGGAAAGTGAGTATCCGGGTCTTGAATGCTCCGGTACAATTGAAGCCGTCGGCAAAAATGTTAATCGCTGGAAAATTGGCGATCAGGTTTGAATTTTAACTTCTTGAGTGTAATATTTGTCGAAAATTGTAGGAACTAAGAAATGGGTTTATTGGGTTTGTAGTAATCAGTCATTTGGTGGAAATTAAGGGTTGTCTTTGTTTAATAGTTGGTGATTCTTTGCTGATAAGAGTAGATTGGCACTTTAATTGATTGATATTATTGGTTGAGGCTATGAAAACAGAGAGATTGGTTGAGGGCTATGAAAACAGAGAGATTGGTTGAGGGCTATGAAAGCAGAGAGATTGGGTAACTTTTTTGTGATGTTATGTTGAAGTTGTGGTTATATGATTGTGTTGAAAAGGTGTGTGCTCTTGTTGGTGGAGGGGGTTATGCTGAGAAAGTTGCTGTTCCTGCTGGGCAAGTGCTTCCTGTTCCGAGTGGCGTTTCTTTGGTGGATGCAGCTAGTTTTCCAGAGGTAGCTTGCACGGTGTGGTCTACCGTCTTTATGATGAGCCACCTCACGAAGGGTGAAACTATCCTGGTATGTTATGTTGCCCTCACCCAAATTCGTATTGTCGAAGCAGCATTCAAGTTGTAGTTAAGTAGACCACTAAATGAGGTGTGCCTTCATAGATTGTCACGCGTCTAACATTTTGGAGAGATCATTAGAAGTTTGGAAATAAGATTCATTCACCATTATTCATAAATCATAATATGGTTTTGTCTTCCTTAGTCGATAGATGATGGAACATAGTTTTCCTACAAGTTATCACTTCTCTGTGTCTCATGAAGATAAAGAAGAAATGATAATGGCTCTCTGCCTAACCGAATCAATATCAAAGCTTCTAATGTGGAGTCTTTAAATATATTGATAATTTAACATCTTATATAAGGCTTACTGAGTTTCTACTTATCATGGTTGTTCCAATATCCTCAGATACATGGCGGTTCCAGTGGGATCGGTACATTTGCTATTCAGATAGCTAAATACCATGGCGTCAAAGTTTTCGTCACTGCAGGTTACTTGTAATATAACCTTCAGTAATGTATAACATTGCTTGCTGCAAATCTTATTAATAGTGCACTTATTTTCTGTCATTCAGGGAGTGAAGAAAAACTAGCTGCTTGCAAGGACCTTGGAGCTGATGTTTGCATTAATTACAAGACGGAAGATTTTGTTTCACGGGTGAAGAAAGAAACAGGAGGAAAAGGTTAGAATGGTCGACTGTCCTAGTCCAAACATTTAGTTATAGCTGACCAACGATTCTTGTTGTGATCTTAGCAAAAAACCGTCTCAAGGAAACTTTCCTTTCTTACTTGTAATAATTGTTCAATAACAGGTGTGGATGTCATACTAGATAACATCGGTGCTTCTTACTTGAAAAAGAATATGGAAAGCCTAAATTTCGAGGGGAGGCTATTTTTAATAGGTTTTATGGGTGGAACGGTAGCTGAAATCAACCTCGCCAGTCTGCTAGCAAGACGTCTCACAGTGCAGGGTAAACATCCTCAACCCTTGCAGTTTAATGGTTTCTAACAGTGCACATTAACCCATAATAGTGATTTAAAACTTGATTTCAAATAAATGTGTGCAACTTTCTTTGGACTTTGTTACAGGCGCGGGCCTGAGAAATAGGGACGCAGAAAACAAAGCTCAGATTGTGAGTGAGGTGGAGAAAAACGTGTGGCCAGCAATTGCAGCAGGGGAGGTGAAAGCAGTCGTGTACAAACGTTTTCCATTAGCCGAAGCTTCAGAAGGCCATTGCCTCATGGAAAGCAGCAAGCATATTGGAAAGATCCTTCTCCTTGTTTAGTATGAATGTATGTTGTTACTTCGAATTCTGCACTATGTTACCCTGTTACAATTACAATTAGGGAGTCTATATAATAAGTGATACCACATGAGAAGTATATAGATCCTTTGCACCTTAATCATGGCTGTCAATGCAAAGGAGAGCTTCATCCTCTCCTTCGCCTTTACTATTTTTTATGTGCATATAATCTGTCATAAAATAAAGGACCACTTCGCCTAATTAACATCACATATTCTCCAATCATTACACTTGTAAACTCATATCATTTTATAAGTGTAATGGTACTAGCTGATAAGTGTTATGGTATCGGTTTATAAGAGTGAAAGTATAAGTTTTATAATGTGAACAAGTTTCATCAGAGACTTACTCAATTAGCATAGGTCACTCAGTTCATAATTCTTTAGTGAGAATGGTAATAAAAATGAATACAGAGTAATCGTAGTGATTAATGAGAATAAAAAATATCAGTTTATCTTCATCATAGTAATCATTCCCCTATAATCATTTCTCCTCAAACTATTTCACTATTTCTCCACCAATTATAATTTTTTGCTTCAACTTATTCCAATATTAGAGATATACACTAATTCACTATTCGATGATCATTACTAAAAATATTTGATGATTGTCGTTATATCGCTCACCTACACTAAAAAAAAAATCATTATTAAAAATATTATAGTAGTATGAAATTTTGGGAGGGCAAAGAGGTAACTTTTATTGAAAACTATTGCACAATTGTTGTCATGAGTTTATCAGAAAGAAAGCAAAGGATGGAAATGAAAAATGGCACAAATGAGTTTTAACCTCAAGACTCTGAACCTCGACAAATAGCTTCAACTGCCAAGCTTTTGAGATCATTTGGACAAGGATCTCCCAGTGTATCCATAGACACAGGAACCGAACATCCTTCCTTACCCATGCACACCTGATTAACACAATCCACCCGCACTTTAGTAACAAACAGAATAGTGTAATAAATGCAAATTCTTGACAAAATTACCTTCTGAATAATGGAAGCAACGTCGGCATGACAACTCCCTGGAAAGAATGCTCCACACTTTCCTCCAGGATTCCCAAAGCTAGCAAAACGAACCGAAGAAATACGACTTCCTGAGTCACAACTCAGTCGAAGTTGTGGTGTTGTCGATACAAAACCCACACCCGATTTCCAAGTATCAGCTGGTGGAAGATCGGTCTCAGAGACATGGCCGCATATCACTTTCCCATTTCGAGTAACCAAATTGATGGTACTAGGGTCGCCACCAAGCTCTTCGTGGATGACGAGCAAGTTCTCACCGGGTTGTAACCAAGACCGTGGAATGTGATACCTGTAAAGATTCAGGGATCGTTGGTTCACAATTCTTCGATAAAAGTTGTAATGAAAAATGAAAATGATTAGTAAGAATAAAAGATGATCAATTTGCCTTCATCATATTATGAAACAAGAACATTTGTACTTACAATGTTTGAGCAGGTTGGCCACACTTCTTCAAACATTTTGATGCATCGTAGGTTCCTCTATAGTCACAGTTCTCTGAGCATCCACTGGAATTGGATGGTGAGAGATAAGACGACCAATATCGCCCTATGCTCTGCCCGTTCACCCACGCCTCACCTTTTCCCATGCCCCTAAGATCCAACGATACGGGACCTTTACCTTCTGGCGCGTAGAAAACAGTCTGATAATCAAAGTTGAGTGCTAATTCAAGATTCAAGCATGCTACTCTTTTTCGTTTTTGCATTCAAATATGAGCTTGAATATCAAAGATAATGCACAACACTTCACATTGTTGATAAAGAGTATATGATATCAGTTGATAAAATACATGATTACTTCTCAAACTTTACACGTCAGATATCCATCGATCTAAATCCAAGTATCCAACTATAGGAATTGTTTCAGTTTGAATCCAGACTCAATACAAGCTAAAGCTGCATTGAATGATTGAATTACCTTGTACCATGTCAAAGTGTGATTGATTGGCATATTTCTCCCCTGAGTCCACATTGAACTGTTTGCAAGAGACAGATTCTGAAGCCCAAGGAGTTCACCTTCAATTCCAACCTGATAATACATGCATGATGCCAAACGTCATTTATTGCAAAATGTCAAAATATTGTTAGAAGAACAAATTATGATTTTTTTTCTTCTTCACAAAATTTACCATCAACGAGGAATTCAGTTTCCAGAGTTTGATATTAATTGTTAAACTAGATCCAATTTAATTTAATGGGGTGTAAAATTTACCTGATAGGTCCACTTTACAGAAGAAAGGTCCTCCTTCGAACCCATCAAATCAGTAAGAACAACAGAATAAACTCCTGCCCCTTGGACATCAAACCATGGTCCATAATTCTGAAGAATTACACAAACAATAGAGAATTAGCTACCTCATCACTAGAATCAGAATTGAGTATAATTGAAAAGTTATATCGATGATACCAAAGAGGTTTATCCACTACAATGCACTCACATTTCATTCTTTTGTTGTATAAACCTTGAATGCACACACCATTATTATAAGCTTAGAAAGTAAAGGATAGTAGCTATTTTGTTTTATAATTTTACTTTTGTTTCCAGCTCCTGCATCTACATGACCAATTATAAAGATTTCGGACTTTATATTCAATATGAAAAATTTCCCGACTTCTCTGTGTGTGTGTGTGTGTGTGTGTGTGAGAGAGAGAGAGAGAGAAATCTCCTGCCTGTAAACCAATCATCATACTCAGCAAGTCTAATGTGTTTCTTCCGCTATGAAGGTTAACCTCAGCACTCAGCAGGAAGCTGGAATCATCGTGATTGCCATATCCAAATCCTGAAGAATCCAAGATGACACAACTGTATTACAGAACAACAATTCACAATCCACTGAAACCAAATATTACACCAAATGAACAAAGAAGATGTTTCTTTACTCACTTTCCCGAACACTAACACAAAATATGAGTACTGATTGTAAAGCGCGTGAATGGCTTACCTACTAGTCTTTTGTTGACGAAGAGAAGAGCTGCATGTCCCAAGCTCCCAATAAGCAAACCTGCTTTTTTTGTTTGATTTTTTCCCATCTTGGTATCAATATTTATGCTGCCACGCGGAGAAAAATAAATAACAGGAATTCAATCCTAGGAGATAATCTTCGTTGAAAGGATGGAAAGAACCAAGGAACAGACCATATATTTATATCTTGAACCAATCCAATAGAGAAGAAACAAAGGGAATAAAAGAACAAGTAAAGAGAAGATGAGGGGAATCACCATGTCGTGTACCAGAGGAAATCACTTGCATCTTTGGTTGTGTTAATCTGCTCCAGTAACCCTGATGCCTCAAATGAAGTGTTACCCAAAACGCCAACCTTTTCTTTGTACCAACTCCAGGGTGATGCTGATAGAGAAGACTCATGCATGGTGATGTTCCAAGTTACAGCATTATCATCATCAACGGATGTTTGTGAGAGAACCTTTATTTTATGACAATTCCAAGAATAATCTTCATAAGATATTACAGCACGACTCATATCGGAAATTGGAAAAGGAAACAAGAGGGGGAAGGAGGGTACCTTAGCTGAGTTGAATATAACATTCACACAGTCTGGAAGAATGCTGACAGACCATGCAGGAAGCAAGTAGGGACTACCTCTGAAATTGACACTTGCATCGGAAGAGCTACCGTAATTAGCAAGAAAAGTAACACAATCCTCAGAGGATTTGTAGTATACATGAGCCTGATTGCAAATTTTTGGCAGTCAAATGCACAGTATAGGTGATGAAGCTTGTCCAACTTCGACAAGAATATTTATAGTATTTTTATGATAAACAGTCCAATAAATACAGAAGATACCAAAAAGCATCTTGTCAAATACGACTCTCCAGAAATATTTTATCAAGATACGGAAGGTATAAGGGATGAATACAATTTCACAGCATGTTGTCAAATAACTCAAGATTCACACCGAGAGACATTTGAGTTGCGTTGGCATTCACCAAATGTTCCTCACACTGTTTAATTGCAAAGTGTAGGTCACGCAGGTGGCCCCATTTTGGCTGATTAACCAAACCTGCATAATTGCTCTGATTAAATCAAACTGACTGAGATGACTAATGTTAGGGAAGTTGGTAGCATGCTGATCGCATGAGAAATACCAAGAATGAATAAAAAATAAAAAATAAAAGTTGCTAAGTGTATATAGATAGGTCCTATAATCCATCTTGGAAGAGATACTTGAGTGGAGGCGGAGTTGCACTAGGATTGCAAACATCGGAGAACAATGATCATTTAGATCATAATGATTACCATATTCATTGATTGGGGCAACATAATCATAACTAGTTGCAACCAGAGGTCCACCTGCTGTCCTACCAAAGTTGGTGCCACCAAAATACTGCAAGTATTGAGAAAAGTCCAAATAATGTGAGATACTAGTTTTAATCAGATCATAATCTGCACCTTGACACCACTGAAGCTCACCATGTAATAGTTCTGGAAAGTGCCACCTGTCAAAAAAAAAAAGCGTGCAACAAAAAAAAGCCAGGTCTTCAACAGGTCGAAAAGGAACAGAGTATCCAAATGCTAGAAACCTATAAAATTATAGATTATTCATAATTACTGGACTCTCGAAGAAAAAGAACACTACAAGACTTATTTAGTTTTACCATCCAACATAATTCTCCGTCCACATTTTTGGCTTGAATGGTGAATTTGGAGAAAACTGATCACAGTAAAACCCATTGCAAGTGTTTATCTGCATCATTATGCATTAAGTTTTATAAGTACGCATGCATATTAGAAGCAATTCACTTCACATGAAACTGTCAATGCTCTCTATAAGATTTAGTAACAAACAAATAAACATATTATGTGCCTTCATTATATGAACAAAGGACTAAGGAACAGCATTGAATATGCTTACAATTGGATCTGGGGCATCCTCCTGTGCACACATAACCCAAGGAACAGAAGTATTAAGATCAACAGCTGTCTGTGCTGCCCATTTGATATATTGCTCTCCACCTACTCCGTAAGCCCATTCAACATTTCCATATTCATTTTCCACCTATAACAATCCACATCCCCAAATCAATAATTAAACAAATAAAGACAGAAAGGTAAACCGAGAATGAATTAAGAAAGATATTTGAGTGGTTGGAAAAGAAACCCAACATCATAGTATTATGTAGATATTTACTGTAAACATCACTGAGAATGTGAAAACCCCTGATATGACTTCTCCAAATAACATTTTCTGCTAAAATCCCTGTTAGGTAAATCTAGACTAGACCCGTGGAAGAATTATAAGATCAGTACCTAAACCTTTTTGGACTCCAGGGGTCGATTTAATTAAACAAAAACAAAAAATGCAATCAGAATATGACGCACCCATGGTTTTATAAGTCATGAGGAACACTATCCATATAAGAGCAACCAAGTAAGTAAAAGCAACCTGAGCAAGGATAATCGGCCCTCCTTGTGATGCAAATAGATTCTCATCCTTCATCAAGTTAACTATTTTGGTGAGAAAACGTTCCATCTCTGTCTGCATTGGTGAAAAATGCTTCATATGAAACCTTGAACTTTTAAATTGATTCAATAGAAAACTAACGAAAATATTTGGTTGGCACCAGGAAAAGGCTATTTGTAGTACGAAATTGTATTCCAGGAATAAAATGCAACCAAACAGGGAATCCCCTGTACAGACAGCATAAACGAAATAGGATGAAAAAGCACGTACATAGGATCATTGGACCTTCAAAACGAGCAGACTTATTTTAACTTTTAATTGACAAATGAACTCTAAATTATTATCCAAAAGAGTGAAAATCTGTGATACAGGGCAAGAAGACTAGATGAAAGACTAACCCATAGTTCCACTCAGCACAAGCATAGGGTCCGATTCTCAAATGCACAAAGAGGCCAGCTTTATGCACTTCCTTCACGAACCGCACGAGGTCAAATCTGCCTCCAAAATAATACTACATTTTGGTAGCTTCAATATGAGATAGCAGGTATAATGCTAATAAGAAAACAGTACCTTATCGTAATGCTTTTTTATCAGGTTATCGTGGAAAAAAGGAAATTCATGAAATATGGTTAAAACAAACTTTGACATACGACCATTTAAGATAAAAAAAGCAACTGAAGAATTATATATAATCACCCAAACCAAACTACAAAGCAAGTGTTGGAATAAAACATCATCATTAAAAATCAAAAGGTTTGGTGGCAATCTCAACTGGGATTACTTCTCCAACCATAAACTTTTATCACAATAAGTGTAGAAGGTTAAAAGATCAAACTTCCATCTAACTTACAATTTCATTTTGCATCAAAAGCAAGCATATACCTCTCCTCTCACGGGTTCGTGATAATTCCAGAAGACATATGTCTCTATCACGTCCAGTCCTCCATCCTTAGCCTTCCTAATAATTTCTGGCCATATCTTCAATATAACAGGGGCATGAAAATATATAGTACCATCAAATCAAAGATCTAACAAAAAATAAAAAAAACAAAATTAAAAACTTCAACTCACTTCGGGTGTAGTGCGCGGATAATGCACAGATCCCGACTGCAAGATTCTCCGCTTTCCATCAATAACCAACGACTTACTATCATAACTCACGCTCGTCGAAACTGCTATTT
This sequence comes from Stenogyne calaminthoides, assembly GCA_037126765.1. Taxonomy (NCBI): domain Eukaryota; kingdom Viridiplantae; phylum Streptophyta; class Magnoliopsida; order Lamiales; family Lamiaceae; genus Stenogyne; species Stenogyne calaminthoides. The sequence goes on along the minus strand of JBBCBC010000037.1, from coordinate 7,323,157 downwards.
GACAAAAATTACCTTCAAAAAAGTAAAATTGCGAAAAAAATATAGACAACATGTTTTTTTTTAGTTAACAAGATTCAAGAAACATCACCACCAAATAATCGAATCATAAACTAAGCTCATATATGTTTTCTGAGTTATGATGGAACCTGTTTTGGCGTTTTTTGTTACGACCCATGACTGATGAGATCTGGACAAGAATGTGGACTGCAATTCTTGGATTTCTTGAACTGATAATAGCAAGAATAAAGACGTTGTCGGTTTCTTGAAACTGTTCTGTAGCTGTTGCAGCGTTGCTTGTGACGAAATTTTTCGTAGAAGATTTTCCGCGTAATGCTAATTTAGCGGATTTTTAAAAAAAAACCCTAATTTTTACCTTTTGATTTAACGGGAGAAAAACCTAATTTTTAATCCTTCGCGCCAAGTGTATATATTGATGAAGTGCGACTATTGATCTAAAAGCGTGTCCCAGTTTACCGACATAACGCTTTTTGCAGGCCACGTAATATTTCAATAACGTCTTGGGCTGGGCCCAATTTATTTTTCCTACTAGGCTTTTTGCTTGATCCACGGAGAATTGGGCTATTAGTTTTCTTGCTTTCTTTGGGCCTTTTTTCCACGGGCTTTCCATCTTGGTTCGTTTATCTTCTTGATATGGTTGGGCCGTTTTGATTTCCTTTTATGTTCTTCATGGATTTTATCTTTCTCCTTTCTTCTTCAAGAAATGAAATAATTTTAATTTAATACATTTTAGAATATGTTTGCACTTGAAAATAGTGAAAAACATTTTTTTAGAGTGAAAAGGTGTGAGGTTATGATTTTGGTCCTCAAGAATAAATTGCAACTACTTTTTGTGGGGGCATAATTACTTTTTTTCGAAAAATTGCCCTTCACACTTTTTAAATTTCAAAAGTGATTCTCACTATTCATTACTTATTGAAAATACCCATTAAAACTTCTAGAATCATTTTTCTTTCAAAAGTTACAAGCTGTAAAACATGCAGCAAAATTTTCCCTATAAAAAGAAAAATTATTAAAATTTAAATGAATAAAAATTAAAATGAATATCCGCTAAATAGGAGATATTTTGGAGGTAGGTTTGGACATGGTGGTCAAAAGACTATATATTATACTCCAACGCATTTATATTTCTAAAGATTAATTTCTTTTTCTCTTCTTCTATCATAATAATTATAATTAAGATTTGATCATTTCACCCATTGGAAAAAAGAGGCTTAAATGTTCTTTTCTTATTTATCTAACGAATACTTTCTCCGTCCCAAAATGACTTAAACACTGGAAATGACACGCAAACCAATTAAAGTGAGTTTTAGTGGATTTGAGTGAAATAAAATAAGGGTATTATGAGTGTATTAATATTATATTTGTTTTTATTTTGGGAGTATTCAAGTAATATTGAAACGTCCAAATAAGACAAGTGTTCAAGTAATATTGTTACGGAGGTGGGAGTAACAACCAACAACTATCACATTAGTATAACATGAATTCCAGTCTTCGTAAAATGGAAAAATAAATAAATGAAAAGAGGCATCTCAATTACTATTATTTTGACGCCCAGACACTCCCTTGACTTGTCTCTCTCTCGGTTGAATCATCAACGATTTTCAGCGCAAAATTCCGATTTCCCTTTGACTTGGTTCTTCAGAAAAACGGTAATTTTTGTTCATTTATTCCCCCTTCCTTTCTTGATTATAATCTGGTGAGTGGTTTTGAGACGATTATTGAGCTATATTTTACAGGAGAAGCAAAAATTGAGCTGCAGTAAACATGGATTTTGCGAGTATGGATCGGAGGCAATTGACACTTGCTGGTGCAGGATTTTCGGTGATGGCAACTATGCACTTCACCTCTCAGCTGGTATCAAATCACTTGTTTTACTGGAAAAATCCCAAGGAGCAAAAAGCCATAATTATAATCATATTGATGGCTCCAGTTTATGCTGCTAATTCGTTTGCTGGATTAATTGATATCGGAGGCAGTAAACCCTTTTTTATGCTTTTGGATGCTGTTAAGGAATGCTATGAGGCTCTGGTTTGTGCCCTATCTCTCTCTATATATATATATGTATATTGTTGGTTAATTGTTGTTATGGATGACATATGCTTGTGAGTTCTGCATCACAAAGATACCTAATTATTTGTGTGCTTGTGTATGATTGGTACTAATTGAGTGTAATTAGCATCTAAAAACTGTGATTTAAGTAAAAATGTGTGATATGAGGAAATTGTATTGTTGTTGTGAGGCAGGCTCTTGCGACGTTTCTGGCTTTGATGTATAGCTACCTAAAGATCTCCATGAGCCAAAATATTATTCCTGATGAATTAAAGGGGAGGGAGATTCACCATTCATTTCCCATGACTCTTTTCCAGGTCAGATTTTCCTCTGTTTTAAGCAGTTGCTTATGTTGTCTGGTATTGGTTCCCAGGCAAGAATTTGTTTTGTGAGAATAGGAATCAAGAGGTCTAAATGAATTACTATATGCGGAAAAGGATTGAGTTTTTCTCTTGTAATGAATGTAATGTGTGACATTTTTCCTGAGTATTCCTCTCTGCATGTTGTATTGACTAAAATTGAGACTGGGGCATTGAGTCACTGATTTGGAATTCTAGTTCTAATGGGGCGCTTGGTTCTTATTTTTTCTTAATGAGAATCATTGAATAGTGTATTACAATAAGAATGATGGTTACATTGTTATTGTTTCTCTAATCTTGAAATAAGTGGGGATAAAATATGATTGTTGGTTGAGGAATAGTAAAATGATTGAGAAGAAACGACTATAGGAGGGAAGTTAGTTAATCAAAATGGGGTAATTATTATTAACTGATTTTTAGTCTAATTACCACGTATGAAGTATGATGAAGGAGAATTTATCTTCTTTGATCCTCATTAACCACCCCAATTATCTAATACTCATTTCCATTACCATAAGTGCCCTTTAATATATATGTTGTATCTTTGTGTCTAAGAAGTTGCCCTTTCTTGAAATATGCAGCCTAAAAAAGACACATTTGAATCAGCGGACGTTGAAACTTCTCAAAAACTGGACATGGCAGTTTGTTATCATCCGTCCCATATGTGCAATCTTGATGATAATGTTGCAAATTACGGGGATGTATCCCACTTGGCTCAGTTGGACATTCACCATATTTCTCAATCTATCCTTTTCCTTGGCAATGTATTCCTTGGTTGTCTTCTACCATGTATTTGCCAAAGAATTGGAACCACATACGCCACTTTCATAAAGTTTATCTGCATCAAAGGAATTGTTTTCTTCTGCTTTTGGCAGGTAAAAGGACTTATGTGTGCATTGTTGCGCTCCATTTATATATGTGGTTATTGGTTCTCAATTGCTGACTCTATATATTCAAGCGGTAATTCACTTGTACTCTACATAAAATTCACAAGAACAAGCAGGACAATTATTTTCGTGCTAGGAGTACAAAACATGATGCCTAACTAGATATTTCTTTTGTTGGAAAATTATACATTTTGGTTAACTGGGATAACTGTACTACTGTTAGTTTACTGAAAGTCTAAAAGGTCTGATGGAATGCAGGGAATAGTGCTCGACATCCTTGTTAAAATGGGCTATATTCGATCCCATCATTTCTGGTTAGACACGGAGCATGTTGAAAAAGCGATTCAGAATATTCTAGTCTGTGTTGAGATGCTCTTATTCTCCGTTCTCCAGCAGTATGCATACCACGTTGCACCTTACAGCGGGGACATCGAAGCAAAACTGAGGTTGCAGAAAAAGGATGACTGATATTCGATCAAGGTATCTTCGTATGCACATAGCAGAACACTCGAGTTCTGTTCACATCTATGCTGTTGAATGGGTGGAGCAGCAGCAAGCAGCAAAGTATCAAGACATTGTACTCTAATCCTTTTTTCAGCTATGTAGCGATGAAATATAACAAATTCAAGTCCTGAAGCTCCATTCCTGTTTTATATGAATCATTTTTGCTTTGCTTCGGGTGTTGTATACGACTCCAATTCCCACCATTAATTTCAACATATTATGAATAGATATCGCCCAAAATGAAGAAAAAGCATCAAATCCGTCCAAACAAGTATAATGCGATTGTAATATCATGAAACGAATACAGTCAAACAGGAAAATACACTTATTCTATCAGTTTTTGCAACATTTACTTCACCAATTTTGAACCCTCGTAAGAGAAGAGGCTGACAGCGTTCGTATAGCTCAGTTCAGCCAGTCCTTTCTCGTCCATCTCCAGAAAACGTGCCACATAAGCGAGCACATGATGAATGTTGGCTGGATGATTAATGTTCTCAGGCAAAGCGGACGCTTCCCCTTCATCATTCGACCTATCGTTGGAGGTACTCGTGTCATTTGACGACGAGTTATTTCCATTGCCAATGAACTCTTTCGGAGGCAGAGCATCTGGCGCATCCGTCTCCAACAGAATCCTTTCACGAGGAACGGACTTCAACATCTTCTTCGCCTTGTTTTCTTTCATCGACATGAGGAACCCAGAGAACGAAAAGTAAGCACCGAGTTTGGACAACTCAGGAACCATCTCAGCAGAACCAAGATAAGAATGCAACACCAAACCAGCAGGAAACGGCCCCATGGATTTAAGTATCTCAAGAAGATCGCCAAAAGCACGTACACAGTGTACCGAAGCTGGTTTCTTCAGCTCTTTCGCGAGTTGAAGCTGTTGGCGGAAGACTTCAACTTGATCCGTGAAATCTATCTGCTTCCCCTTTGATCCTTTATCCAAACCAATCTCTCCAACCGCAGCAGAGGGAGTAGCCGCAAGGAAATCTTTCAAAGTCTTGAGCCAATCTGGAGTTCTATCTGATATAAAACACGGATGAAGGCCGAAATTGGGGACAACAGAAGGGTATTTGTCACTCATCTCTTTGACCAAATGCCAGTCTTTCTCACACACTCCATTTACGGCGAAATGAGCAACACCGGTATGAAGGGCCTCTTTGATGAGTTTAGGAGCCACATTTAGAAACCTTGAATCTTGCAAGTGACAATGAGAATCAAATAGTCGAATCATTTATTTCCAGAAGTATAATAGCTTCAAAACCTATATCTGCAAATGTATGTACATACCTCAGAACCAGTAAACAAAGTCATAACAATGGATCATATCTGCCTAACATTTAACCTCAACTTAGAAAAGATTCAACAAAACCAACTATAAGTTAAACCTTGATAATACATTAATGAATTATCACATAAAGAGATCTGAGAGTTAATTGCTTCTCAATAATCATTAAACTATCTCTAAAGGTCTGCTGACTGAAATCATCGGAAATTTTTGAGTTAACTACACAAACATTTTTTAAAAAAATTCAACTAATCTAAATCTTCAGTCAAATATAGCAAAAATATCTTAAAGTAGTGCCAAATTCAGAACAAAATAATCCGATTGATCAACACGGATGTTAAAATTCCCAGAAGGAAAAATTGAGAAAACAAGACAGAAATAGAGAGAATTGAGAAACCTGTAGAGAGATCGATTACAATCCGGACGGTGATACAGCTACAAACTACAAGTCTTCTTCATTATAAAGAAACAGGGAGCTTCATTTTCCCGTTTTGGCCTGTGCTTTGTGCTTCGACCCTTCGACTCAAAATTAGAGGTGAACTGTGAACATTCGATTTATTTGATTAATTTTGATATTTTTTCTTATATTCAGACATTTCACACCGCCTAAGCCAGAGATTGGGCTTATCCAGAAAATCGCGTCCAGTCTCTTTGTGGGCAGCCCAGACCAAGATAAATGGGCTTATAACCCATATTCTTTTCATTTTGGGCTCCAGTAATTTCAAATTGATGATGAAATAAAGTCTAATTAATTTTTTGAAAAACTTGTATATATAATGGGTGTAAATGGACTGAGTTAATAACATTGTTCAATTATTTCATTAAGATTTACTATTTCTTGAATAGACTTGATTGAATTTTCGAAGATTTATACTTGATGTCACTATTATTATTATTATGATTGAATTAAGCTTTAATGAAGAATGGGCATAAGTGGAGCACTAGACCTCATCACAACAAGTGAAATTAATGTTATGCATAACAGCAGCAATATTCACTAAGCTCCAACAAGAATTTATACGTTGACATTGAGTTGACTATAGAGTAATTATACATAGGTGGTAAAATTGCTATCAAAATAATCATGCTTCATAAATTATTTAATTTATCTTTTAATTAAGAGATAATATTGCATTGTAATTATTTATATTTTATAGTTTAGAGTTTTATTTATGTTTTAAGTAATTATTAATAACTACTTAAAATATGAATAAAGCCCGATCCACTAACAATTACTTAAAACACTAATAAAGTCCTAAACTATAAAATATAAATAACAAATAATTACATCTAATATTATTCCATCATCTTCATTCAAAGATTATATAGTAATGATAACCTAAAAAAATAGTATTCACTATAGAGAAAAAAACTTTTGTGCATTATTTGATGAATCAGGTTGAACAAACTATTATGGCCAAGACGCGTGAACCAATATTAAATTAGTGACCTAAATATCTAATAACAAATCACCTCATCTTTATTGCATGATTTGAAGAAAAAAAAAAACCTAATTTAGCTAGGCAACAAAATAAGACACATACTTGTTGCTATAAATTGTAGGAAATTAATCCAGGCCCTCGTTAAGTATATACACAAAAATTGAATTTAGATTCATAAATTTTAGTTTTGATTTTATCATATGATCTAGGAAATAAGCATGATGACGATTCCTTCCAATCCTATCCAATCAAGCATCATCCATTTTGTCCTAATTTGGGCAACAATTTCAAGATATTAAGTGGATGAGGCGCGTTTGGATAGCAATGGCATGAATTTTTCTTATCCTTCTTCCGAATTTAAGGTGCGAATAAAATTACATTTTTTTTAGTAATTTTGCGTTTGATTTCTCAGCATTTGCTTGACTATTTAATCCAGGCCTAACAACTCTATTGCCTCCCTTATTCCACGTCGGCCCTCCAATAGGTCCGGCCCAAATATCTAATCGGATAAGTATGAACCCTTGATTTTTTTAATAGTAGAAACGAAGATGAATATATATGAAATCGTCACACGAAATATATTTTGAAAAATAACAATATTTATGATTGTTATTTTTTTAAGTAAATATTTTTATCAAATTGATGAGTTAAGTTAAGCAATGTTTTTTTGTGAACTGAACTAATTGTTGATGCTATTTCAATAAATGTGGGCTTGCCATTTTGTTGAGAGGGATAGAAGCATTTGTTGGTCGGCGGCCCACAAATACAATTAGTCACAAATTGTAGAGCATGAATGTCGCACCTAATCAACCACCAATTACTTTTTCGACACAAAATGAAATGTTGGAAAAGATTATAACAACACCATTTGGTTCACACTTGCACAAAATGTTTGATTCTTAATCTGTGTCTTGAGATGGATAATTGTATTCAATAGAAGAAAAAGAATCATGGAATAATCACATAATTGCATGCCCAATGTATCAAATGATACTTAAGGTTTATAGTAGTATAATTTTGTTCAGACCTGATAAATAATTATTAAGATACTGAATAATGAATTAGCCAGAGTATTCAAAATCACTGGACCCCAAAATTCACTGTTATTCTGTTTGACTGTTTGCTATTTTCTCAAGTGCCAATTCTTAAAAACATTAATAAAACTAAAAAATATAAATAACAAATACCTCATCTTTGCTTTAATTTAGCTATAGCAACAAAATAAGACACATACTTGCATTAATATAAATTTGAAAAAAATCAGGCCAAGAAGTATATACACAAAATGAATTTAGATTTATAAATTTTAGTTTTGATTGCATCATTTGAAGAAAAGAAATAAGCATGATGACGATTCCTTCCAAAAAAAATCAAGCATCATCCATTTTGTCCTATTATTTGGGCAACAATTTATCGAAATTCTAAGATACCGAAATTTTCAGGCGCGTTTGGATAGCGGTATGGCATGAATTTTTCTTATCCTTCTTCCGAATTTAAGGTGCGAATAAAATTGGTTTTTAGTAATTTTGCGTTTGATTTCTCAGCATTTGCTTGACTATTTAATAGAGGCCTAACAATATTGCCTCCCTTATTAAAAATAGAATTCCGGCCCAAATATCTAATCGGATAAGTATGAACCCTTGATTTTAATAGTAGAAACGAAGAAATATATGAAATCGTCACACGAAATATATTTTGAAAAATAACAAATTTATGATTGTTATTTTTTAAAAATGAAAATAAAATTATAGTTAAGTTATGATGAATAAATTTCTTGCCATTTTGTTGAGAGGGAATTTGTTGGTCGGCGGCCCACAAATACAAATATTCTAGATACTTTTCGACACAAAATGAAATTTTGGAAAGATTATAAGATACCGAAAAATCCTATATTCAATTTCATATATTTTTTTTAAAAATAAATAATAATTATATTATATATATATACACTAATACATATACACTAATCTATACACACACAAACCCTAATCCCTTATCCCCTTCTCCCCCTCTCCCCCTTCTCACCCTGCGGCCGCCTCCCCCCGCCGCCGTCTCCCTCGTCTCTCGCCTCCCGCCTCCCCGCCGCCGTCTCCCTCGCCTCCCGCCTCCCCTTTTCCCCTTCTCACCCTTCTCCCCCCTCTCCCCTTCTCTCACCCGCCTCCCCCGCCGCCGTCTCCCTCGCCTCTCGCCTCCCTCCTCCCTGCCGCCGTCTCCCTCGCCTCCCGCCTCCCCTTTTCCCCTTCTCACCCGCCTCCCCCGTCGCCGTCGCCAGCCTCCCTCACGCCACCCGCTCTCTTCCTCCATTTCCAGTTTCTTCAATCGGCCGCCGTCGCCCAAGCCAAGCCATCCACCACGTGACCACGCCGTCGCCGTCGCCAGCCTCCCTCACGCCACCCGCTCTCTTCCTCCTTTTTTTTTTTTTTTTTTTTTATGCAAATTTGTTAAATTAGGGATTGTTTGGGGTGTTAAATTAGGGATTGTTGGGGGTGTTAATATGCTGAGATTGTCTGGTTTGAATTGCATACCAATTTTTTGGTTTGGTTTGGTTTGAATTGCATACCAATTTTTTGGTTTGGTTTGGTTTGAATTGCATAATAATTGTTGGGGGTGTTAATATGCTCGAATTTTGGTTTGGTTTGGTTTGGTTTGGTTTGAAGTAGAAGCAATTTTTGCAACGGTATCGGTATCAATATTGGCATACCGAAAATTTCGATATACCAAAAATACCAAAATTTTCGATATATCAAAATTTTTTCGGTATACCGTTGTCATCATGAAAATTTTAAGATACCAAAATTTTTCGGTATGACAACCATATGATTTTTTTCGATATCGAAATTTGGTATCCGAAATTTTAGAGATATCTGAAATTTTCAGATATGACATCGGTATGAATTTTTCGATTATATCGAAAATTTTCTGATTTAAGAATATGGCGAAAAAATTTTTAGATCTTGCATCATTCATCTTAAATACTAGCTGTGCCGCATTAGCCTTAATGGGCCTTTTTTGCTCTTTGTTTCTTTCTCACGCCCAATTACTTCCTTGTTTCTTTCGGCCAAATGCTTGGTTGCAAATTGCAACTTTCTAGAACTATAAAAAACGATTACTTTGTTGATAAAATTTTGTTTTTTCAAATTGGAGACTCAAAGGTACATTTTATGATTGCAATTTACTAATAAATACAAAATAGTTAGTAGGTACATTTGCACTTTCGCGTGCAACTTTAACTGTATATATGCAATCTCATTTATACCTATTAATAATTTCATAAAAAAATTGTACCTACTAATAATTTTTCTTTTTCAAATGCTATAAACGATGAGTTTTTAACTATTTAATTATTCATGTGTTCCAGAATATCTAAAAAAATCACTCTGTTTAACCGCCTGATCAAATAGTTTGTAAGTTGTTTTGCTTTTCCTAACCTATAACTTCTAATAAAATAAATTTCTAAAATCGTGTCTTACAAACATGCAAAAAGTGTATCATAGAAAAGGTCTCAATGTTAGCGGTCCTGACAAACTGATACTGCCGTACAGGACATTCATGAATGACAAAATCATTGTCACTGAATTACTATTTGTTTTCTAATTTCACTACAATTTTTCTATTTTATTTAAAAATAATTAATATAAGATTAATTAATGCATCCAACCTGGTTAGAGATATATTAATGTTATAAATGTTTATATTACAAAATCATACTTTTCTTCAAGCCCAATGGGTGGTCCAGCATTCCAAATGATTTGGACTATCCGACACAGGCTTGACTTTTATTTTTTCGAGAACTTGTATGTTTGACTTAAAAATTGGAAAAACTTGCCGACCAAATAGTGACTGAATTTTATTGTCAGTTTCAGTTATAAAAATATATAAAAATTTAAATTAGACATTCGTCGTAATAGAAGAAGCAGTACATATTTTGAGACTGTACGAGAATTAATGATTAATTTGGTAAATCAAACGCTATACAATTGCATTTCTAAATCGTATCTGCAAAATTCAATTGACAGAAGCATCTCAAAAAGGAAAAAGCAGACTAACCGATTTTATCCAATTGCTGACCTTTTCAGTTCCACCACCGTCCAACAACCCTAACTAAACAGATTATTATTACGACTTAATTTTTCAAATTTGATAAAGCCACACCAAAAACACTAAGCGCACTCTACCTGGCCCTAGTCTCATAGTCTCACTTACCAATCCAGCAGAAATTTATTATGGTTTTTCTGATTTTCTTTTCTAATGCAATTATTTTTTTATAGATGATAATTAAGAACTTTACTAAATTCGGATATGTGACCGCAATTTATTCACACGTATGCAGATATTCAATTCTTCATCCCAAAAGGGTGAAACTGAATCACAGCCCTTCATTTTATTCATCTCATATTTTTAATATTTTAATTTACTAATTAAATTCATGTAATATTTATTACGTCAGGGTCATAACTCACTGTGTGGTCTTTCCTAGCAATAGCCCAGAAACTCCAAATGGGGCAGGGGGCATGCATATTTCTTATCCAAATCATAGGCTCTACAGTGATCCAGACAATACATAACTTACGCATTAAGTGTTAAGTGAGATCCGTAATAAATTGATTTATGAACTCACACTCACAGTTTGTTTTCATCACGTTATGGGTAATGACTTCTCTTTTTATCTATTTCAGAAATAAGTAGGTATGGGTGGTTATTAATTCATCCGTTACATCCCATATGGTCAAAATGATTATTCATCCCCTTCAAGCACAGATTGACACTATTCTTGACTCTAGATTGTTTTTTTATTTTATTTTAACCCCAAATTGTGATTATCTGTCTCTCATGCATCAGCATAAATCAAATTTTGTGAAAACTCGTATTTATCGTCGGCTTTATGTACTCTACTTTAGACGTAAAGATTATATTATCAATTCATTGTCAAATTTACATCATCACTCAATCCAAACAATAAATAATCCATCAGTCAAAACATAGTACAATATCATATTCAATATTAACAATCTTTTCTCCAACTCCAAAAGATACCTTAATAAATATCCACTACTATGTGGCCCAATAGTATTTCTTTTTAATAAAATTCAATACTGTGTGGCCCAACAGTATTGCTTTAGGTGTGAACAGATTAAAATATCCACAAAGAGAAAAGAGGAGAGACAACACCAAGTTATACTGACCTGGCTTATATTTTTTTAAGTAAATTATAAATTAATTAGAAGTGAGCTAAATATACCCCACATATTAATACATGTCCCAAATACCTCAAATAAATTTAAGACACGTATAAAAAAAATTGAGGTTTGTTTAGTACTAATTTCAGGTGAGTTTAGTCCTCACACTAAAGAATTAATTAGAGGAATCTTTAGGTCAATACTTGTTCCACTGTAATACAACAAGCTTAATTTAAGTAAATTAGTTATTCCGTTACATGCATTTAAATATTTTAATAGTTTTACTTAAACACCTTAATTTGACCTGAGGAATTCTTAAACCATGAGATCAGTTAGATCTATAAAGTATCTAATTGCATAATCAGCTTGAAAAAAGTTGCTGCTTTTCGGCCACGTTCTCATCATTATATTGCTCAACTAATTATATCTGATGTAGTATATATTATAATTATATTAGATGTGAATTTGCATACCGGTACGTATGTATTATACTAATTAATAGTTAGCATTTCAATAAATTTCTGGAATTTTTCACTTAATTAAAATAGGTAGCGTTTTAATGCAATGTATTTTCTTATGGAGACATATGTAATAACATGTTCAGTTAGAAAATGCCATCAATTAACTACATTGACAGTGAGTTCTCAACCATATACATATGTTTTCTATATATGGAGTGATTATTTTAAGAAATCATATAATTTTTTAGAAGTTTAACAGAGGGGTGGGAAAATGGTTAGAATTATAGAAAAAAGGAAAAGGGGTACCTGGATCTTCAGACAATAACAATTCTTCCGCTTAACGCTCTTAATTAATACATACCACCATTTTTAAAATTAATGGTACTATATCACTTATATGAACATGGTTACATGGGAATTCATTTATGAACTTAACAGCAAGATGTTGGGGTCATATTAACTTCTTTAAAATATTAGGAAATTAACTCAATTTACTTTTGTTATTGTAGTTGTACAGACTACGTAGTGAAATTTTAATTCATGGAGCTTTAGGTCATGTTTGTTTTAGGCGGGGGAGATTCGAATGGGCGATGGGGTCTATTCCGATCTCCATTCAAATACACATCCATCTCTATTATAAAGTCACACTCCATAAAACTATCACATTACTATTTTTTCTTATACCACCTCATTCTCTTTAATATTTTATTACAACAATTCATTATCTCTCCTATTTTTCTTACAATATTCTTTCATATACATTACCCAATTAACTAATAATAATAAAATAATACATCATCATCATTAAAAAATATTAATTTGATATAAAATCTACTTTCACTCCTATAACATCTAACACAAAACAAAACAAAACAAAAATATTCATAGAATTTGCCCCATTCATTTTTTTTTTTTCATCCAGATTTGCCTCGTTCACATCAAGTCGAAAACATGCAAACATGGTATACATGTTTGTTATATAGTTGCAATTGTATGCGGTAGGTGTTGAACGCAATATATTCTCTATGTTTCATGTTAATGATGGAAATTACATTTATTTTTTATTAGTTTTTTATACTAAATAATATTAATTGTTTATTAGTTGTATTATATTATTGCATACAAATATTATTTTAATAAATAATTATCTCCACTAACCATTGATAAAAGCATCACTATCTAGAACGAACAGTGTGATCATAAGATCATGGAGAACGTGAAGAGGAGGGGTTAGAAAAATTATAAATGAAAAAACTAGTTGATTTTTAAGAAAATACTATAACTTTTCAAGGAAATTAAGAAAAAGGTTAGTCCAATTACGAAGAATTACTCACATAATTTCTAGGAAAGAAAGAAGGCTTTCAAAGTGGGAAAATTAATGAATTAGAAGATAACGTGTTTATGAGTTTACCGACCAAAAGAAGGGTAAATCTAATCTATGATTAAAACAAGGAAAAGAAAGGGGAAGAAATCTAGGTTTTTCAGTATACACCATTTAAATCACTGTACTTGCTTCCAATTTCAGCAAATAAATTATGGTTAAATCTAAAATCAACCAACTTAATTTAATTTGACCCACACGTGGGCCAACCCATTCGCACTACCCCATCTCCAACCCGTTGCACCTTCATCACTGTTTTTGTCCTCCTTATCCAACGGCCCAGATTCAAACCGCGTTCCCATATCTCATAAATACTCCATATATATCTTCACTTTCTACTCCATTCCTTCACTTGTCGAATATTCTCACCTCAAACCCCTCTCTCTCATATAGAAAGAAAAGGAAAAGAAAAAGGAAAAGGAAAGGGCAAAGCAGTATATTCAGGCGATGTCGATGCGTAATTTGAATTTGTCGATGAAAATAATCCTGATTTCAGCAGGAGTCCTGACCTTAGGCGTGGGGCTAAAACTGTCAATTCCGATCGCGGTGAATGAAATTCCGGCGATTTGGTCCGTCATTCTGTCGTGGATGAAGCCTCCTTACTTGTTCATAATAATCAACGGCATCACCATCGCCATCGCCGCCTCATCGCGTTTCCATCACAGTCACTCGGAATCGGCGGCGGCGCGATCGGAGAACCTGATCTCAGTCAAAACTCCTCCGTCCGCGGCGTTCGAATCGCTTGTTGCAGCTCCGCCGTATATTAACAGCAATGCTGCCGAGGAATCGCCGGCGGAGGTTGTGGTGCCTGAGATTGACGATAGCGTCGTTGAATTGAAACCTGTGATTTTGGTGAACGGTTCGCAAGTCGATTTCGCAACAGAAAAGGAAATTCCGGTTCAAACTGATGACGTGTTTGTAGACTCGAGGTTGGCCTATATCCCGCCGCAGGTCGTGAGGTCACCGGAGCTTAAATTGGAATCTCGTTTTCCGGAGAGGGAGAATCCGCCGGTTTCTTCGAGGTTCGTAAGTCGGAAACCAAGCAGAAGTAATCCAGAAGGTAATTTTACATTAATTTCACTTTCAATTTTTAAATTTTTTATACTAATAGTGGTTAATTGGAGCTAAAATTAAGTAGCAGAATCTTTGCAATTGCATCCATAGCAGCATCACGGATCGTTTACGTTTTCGCCTTCTCTCGAATCTTCAAATCACACAAATGACAAAACGTAACGGCGTCGTATTCGAATATTTTTCAGTTTTCCCTGCTTTCTGTTTAAAAGCATGCAAATGCTATGTTATCTACAAGATATTTCCTTTTCTTTTATCTCACTGTTGCATAAGATTCCTATTTCAATATGAGTATTTATTAATTTTATAATTTGAATTGATGTGTTAATTAATTCAATATTTCCGTTACATATGCAGTTGCAGGAGTGAAGGCGCTGCGAGTGGCGAAGCCTAAGAAACAGGACACGCTGGAGAGCACATGGAAGATGATAACGGAGGGGCGTCACGTGCCGCTCACGAGGCACCTGAAGAAGTCGGACACGTGGGAGCACCACGCGCCTCCGGCCGTGCAGAAATCGGAGACGTTCAAAGACCGCAGCAGCTACGAGGCGCCGGCGAAGATCCGGAAAGAGCCGTCGCTGGATCAGGACGAGTTGAATCGGAGGGTGGAGGCGTTCATCACCAAATTCAATGAGGACATGAGAATGCAGAGGCAGGAATCGCTCAACCAATACATGGAGATGATTAATCGCGGGGTATAATCGTCAACTCATCCATTATATATAATACGAATTCTTTCTTGATTACATTCATCATATATTGTTCTTAGTACTAGTATACTACTGTTTTTAAAAGAAAATACTATTAAGGGAAAAAAATGAAGAAAACTTTTTTTTTTCTTTTCCAATTTTAAGTTAATTATTAGGGGTTCAGAAATTAGAAAATGTGATAGATTTTAAGTTGGTTGATTGTTGAGATACGAGACTAACAGAAAAGGAGAAAGTATATGTAGGTAATGGCCTGTAAATGTAAATGGAGAAATATGTATTTCGTGTGCACATGCAGATTAATGAGCTAAGTATTTGTATTATTTTTGTATCTCGTGTAGTTATATTTGTTTTGTGTTGTTCCGAAATGAAGTCGTAAATTTGGCTTGCATTAGCTACAACAGAGTCCAGTTAGTAATGCATTTCTCTACGTCAAATTTAATAATTAAGTACGGATTAGTTGCCCGTTCTAAGCAAACTTTCATGGTCAAATATGAAGGATTTATTCTACGAAAAACAAATGGGAAAAGAAAGAAAAAGACAAAGCAATCACGGTGTTGACTTGAGACTAGTTATTGATTGCAAATTTAAGATTTAGATCTGTTCAGAGTCTCCATCTCTCCAACACATATTAAATTGATTTCTCGCAGGTTTTTCTTTTAACTTGCTACACAATGATTTTACTTACAGTTGCATACAAAATTAAATTTTAATACCCCTTTTTTGCGCTGGAAATCTTCCATCGTAAAATCAAGGAAAGTAGGTTGGTGCATCTGAATTCGGTACCAAATGTTTGGCTTTTGCTCTACTAACATATCTAATTAATTAGGCTCTTGTGAACCATTGATTTATAATTATAGAACTATTCAGAAAAATTCCATTTCTATTAAAAAAATGGAAATCAAGGTAGATTGTTATTCTTTCATCTGGATCCCACGCACAAGACTCTGTCATGAATTACTACGGTTAAAATCTTGATTCGTGTTAGTTTTCAATGATGAGAATTAAAGTCGCATCATTTCAGAAATAGAAGTAGAGGCTTGTTAAATAGAAACTAGCCATTAGGCCCATTAGAAAGCAGACCAATCACCAGATAATAGGTGCATGTGGGCTACCATATTTTTCAGTGTTCCCCAACATTTTAATACATGCAAACAACATTTAATCATTAGTAACATTTAATCAAGTTCCATTATTTCTCTCTCACTTAATTTGGTGAAAGACAATATCAATAACCTTATAGGCCCTAGTCCGAATGGAATATAGTTGTCCCACCAATAATCAATCTCAATTTAATTAACCTGCCAAAAAAAATCTCAATTTAATTAATACCCATCTTTAAATAATAAATAATCTCAATCTCAATAGTTGGCCTGACGATGATTATGTAGGCTTGAGATTTAAAATAACGCTACTCTCAAACCTTGAGAATGCATTTTTATTTTCTTATGATGTCAATTTGTTTATGAGATTTTTATCAATGTATTTCCTTAAATTCATACATGTTACATTCTACATTTCCTATTTTAATTCTAAATAAAATGCACCGTGAGATGAATGCTTAGAATTTAAGAGAGAAATATGAAGAATCCCCTCACAATTTACAATGTTAAGTTCCATGAAGGAAAATATATGTTCACTATTAAACAATTAATTAATAGTATTTCCAAAATCATACTACAAGAATTCCGATGAAGACGATCATATTTGTCAATAGTCACAATTACCGAAATCGGAAAAAAGCTACTGAATGATTGCGGCAGCGTCAATCCCTCTCTCAACATTAAGCACCGTGTAAACCAGGACGACGATCAGCACTATAGCTATTGCAATGGCGATATACGATTGTCTCCTCGTTTGCCTATCGAAATCATTACCCCCCCCTGTCCCCCCCTTATTCCCCCCGCCGAATAGACCCGCCACCGGCCCCGCCGTACCCGCAGCCGCAGCAGCCGGAAAATTCTCCACGGGGCTGGGTAGCCCCGCCGCTCTCATTCCGCCCTCCGTCGGCGCGGCCACCGGCGTCGCTATGCCTAGGAATATCTGGTGCAGGGCCATCAGGCTCCTCCGAACCTCCTTCATCGTATCCCGCCGCTCCTGAATATCCGCCACCGCCTCCATCACCGCCGCGCGGCCGAATTCCAGCATCGCTTGGTGGAGCGGACTGTCCGGCGTCACCTCGCGGGATAGCAAATTGTCGATGGCTTCCGCCGTCGCCCTCTCCTTCGTTATCGCCAGATACCTAAAATTCACATCAGTGCCCTAATTAAAAAAGGCCCTAATTTGTAAAATTGGGGATTTTTTTTGTCAACAAAATGAAAACTGACTTGGCTTCAATTAATTGTCTATGCTCTGTTTCCATTTGGGTTCTGAGTGCCTGAAATCTGCGCATCAGGGATTGAAGGCTCTCAACCAGCTGGGAAATCAATGAGGCCCGAAATTGATCGTCGGAGGAGCCCGGCCCGCTTCCGACAGCCTTGCGCTGGGCGGCGTTAGCCCGAACGAGCCCGTCGTACTTCTTGTTGATCTGCTTAGCCACTTTGAAGACATGTTCCAGATCCATGACAATTCGGGCCCGGATCTCCCTGACGGCGGCGGCGTTCAATGCGACTTTCATCTCCTCGTCGGATTCCTGCAATCTGGAATAGAGCTTTTCCAGGTTGAGCAAATCCTCCTTGACAATGTCGACCTCAGTGGAGAACATTTCGAGGGTGCAGGGGTCGTCTCCGAGGGTGCGTCGGCTGATATCGGAGGGCCGGGTTCCAGGGTGGTTGTGTTCGGGCTCCATGAAAATCTTGAAGGAACCGTCCAATGATTCGGAATTCATTTTTCTTTTTGTTCCTGTGGTCTTCTGGAAATGTGTTGTTGTGAGCAACAGGGGAGATTTCCAGGAGATGTTGGGAAGAAAAATGAATTTAGGAGTTTTTTTGGGGATGATGAATTATGATCGTGATCAATTCTTCATCATCCTCGTTACTCCGATCAAGAGGAAGACGAGATTGAGAGGAAGATATTCTTAAAATTGCTTTTCTTTTTCCAATTTTTACTGCCTTGTGGCCATCAGAACCAACCATTAATGGGTGGATTTAAATCCACGTTTGTATTCAGTAAACAACTTAAGGGCTTAGCTAAAATTTTGTACAAGCATCATAAAATTTTACAACCAAGCTCTTGCAATACGCATGTATAAAACATAATAATAGACTAAAATTACATAAAACATATTATCAATATTCACATAGAGTGAAATGGAGTATTATTTTGTTTAGATTTTGAGATAGGAATTTGGAAGAAATTTGTTTTTCTTTAAATTAACATCATTCCCTAAGTTGTTTAAATGATCATGTTACGAAATTATTCTCATACTTGTAAATTTTAATGGATACACGTAAATCTAAACGTAACACAAAAAAATGTTGCAAAATTGTGTACTAGAAAATCCAGACCATCGAAATATAGGTATGAGATCATGAAAACTTATCTGACCTAAAAAAATTAAACAGGAATAAAGTCCGAATATCATGAAAACTTGTGTGCTTGGGCGCAAGAGCTCAAATTAAATATTTATTTACAAATAACAATGTGGTTTAGTTATCAATATCTGAAGTTTTATAATTTATGAAAATTATAAGTTGTGAATAAAACCATGTTTCTAAACCTCTTTTTATCCCTTAAAAAACATTTAAAAATAAAGAATAATTATGAACTGAAAATTCTACTAATGACCACGAGGGCAAGGAAAAAAATTAAGTAAATTTGATGAAAAACACAAATTTATACTTTGATAAAAAATAAAAAAGGAAGGTTCTAGAAATTTAACAATATATTATTATCTTACATATTAAAATATAAATACTTTTTTATACATAGATTTTACCGTTCTAATGAAACAACCAACCAATTGAACCACCTACGATATGAAGGCTCAACTGACTTGATCATAAATCTGGCATGAAATTAGAGAATCAAATCCTATACAGGGCAAACTGAATTAGTTAGCTACAACATGGAAACATGCCACCATATTGCAACCTGCAAAGAATGATGTGCCTGCATTATATTAACGAGACCAAATAAATAGTTAGATGGAATAATTACATACCAGCTGCGTTATCCTCAACATTTTTTCATTAACCCGTTAATAATTAATTACTGTAGTAAAAAAATAAGACTTCCAGCCACAACTGTGCATTACTATCTGCTAAACTGATGGGGGTTCAAATTCCTACCTTTGACTATATACCTTTTTATCGATGCACCCAGGCAAAGCAGACGAGAGTTGCAAAATTTCGACTCTGCCAATACACTTCATCCAATGATGCTCATCTGTATAAGACTACTCACCTGTTCTAACTATCACAGCTCATGAAATTCACAGCTCCGTCTTGCTGAATTTGCTTCCCTAGTATCACGTTAGAGCATTTCATGGCTCCAAAATCAGGGGGTGGAGACAAATCTTCCTCCCGTTCGGGCTGGATATTAAGGTCTATTTTACCTTTCAAAGGTAAAGATAAGGAGTTTCTCACCTCTTCCTGATTTAGACTACTACTATTTCCAGTTTCTTTCTCCAACTGTTTCCTCTCTCGTCTCTCCATCAGAGTTCTGAACCGTCGCTTTAATGAACAACAGACGACGCAGTCGCATGATTCCTTGTGCTTAGTGCCTTTACCACTGGGAGGTTGAAGGCAGACAATGCACGAGCAGCCAGGTTTATGACGTGGGTGTTTTGTCCTGTTTTCTGATGAAACTAGGAGTCCCTCTCCTTCCCCTTGAATAGCTAAATTTGCAAGTGCATCGAGGCCTTCCAGAGCTACAAACAAATCTGTGTCCCTTTCAGTGCTCTCCTCTTGCTTAGACCAATCTTCCCCAACATTGAGAAAAATTTAAGAATGTGCTAAAACAATGAATCAGGAATAAGAAAGAGAAGTGTAGACCTTTGTTCATGGCTGGTAGCATTTGATCAAGCTGTTCTTTAGTTAATTCCTCGGCAGATGAACACAAAGATCTGATGCAGAAAGGAGAAAGAATAGATAAAATTTAAGGTATTTGGTCAACCGTTAACGATATGGAATCGTGTGACTATAATTTACATAATTTTCTGGATATTCACAACAGAGACTGCTCTGAAGATCTAAGTAGACTACACATGTCATGGCTCCCAAAGTCAAGAATATAACAATGATCTGTCATACCTGTGAGGGTCCCATACATTATCTGAACAGGTCCACCTTAAAGGAAGATCAGCATCTTCAGGCGCTTTACGCCACTTAAAACAGTCCTCACATTGAACCCATTGGATCTTTTCACTTGCACATGAAAGAACTCATAGTTAAATTTCCAAGCCTAAGTATCCATAATGTCTGTCTTATTGAAAGATGCAAGGGGGAAATGTCGCTCTAGTCACAAAATCAAAGATACTTACCCAGAATGATCTATTCCCAGCATAGTAGGTCTCCCAATAACTGGCTCAGCTCCCTAAAAGAGAGAAATAAATCAAGAAGATGAAGCAGCGATAAGAAAAGTAAACTTTTGACATGTTGCATATCAGTTATGTAGCTCAGACAAACATGTCATTCAAAAGTATTCATCAGAAACTAAATCTGAAATATCCTCGAACTTTTACAGTGAACTTGTACAAATGAAGAAACTAGAAGCAGCAAAACTATAAGGATCCTTCATCACGTAATAAAGAGCAACCAATCTTAAGCCCCAAATCAGGACAAAATAGTCCGAAGAGTTCTCTCAAAGAGGAAGGGCCCAGGATGTGAACAGCTAAAAATCATAATTTGCCACCAAGGACAAACGATGTTGGATTTGGAAGGAACCAAAACTTGTAAGCAAATCAAAGATTCCCACATCAAATAAAAGGGAGAAATTGAACCACCCCTGGATGTATGTCATTTCAGACCTAGAGTCAAGGTGCAAAAACCATAGACAAAAAGGTGACGGAATTTTTTTAATATATCCAAGAGCAGCTATGAAATTTTCAAATATAGTTCCCAGGTACCTCAAATTCTTCAAATTCACATCCTTCAACAACAACAGATGACGGAACAACTTTTGCAGGTGCACGCATCAGTCCTTGAGCTTCCTTCCAAGTGACTTTCAACTCTATCATATCCTCATTTTCAATTCTAAGGCGTTTACTTTTCCCACCAAAGTTGCTGTTTTTCCTCTTACTATGAACAATAGGTTTGCCTTCGAGTATTTTTTCTGCAATCAACTCAGATTTATAAATTTTAGACCAGGTACTTCTTGTATCTATTTAGCTCCTGGCTGGATGGGTACATGCTACTTGAATATTTACCTTTCATGTGACCGTTTACAGAAATAGCATCCCCAGCTATATTTCTAGCACTGCCGTCGCCTGGAATTGAAGCTTCACTCCCTACCACAGTAACTTCATCACCCTGCGACCAGGAATACAATATCACCAAGTGTAATTTAGAACTCAAAATTGGTCTCAGGTTCCAAAAACTGGCACTTTGATGGTGTCTTTATTTATCAATAAATGGGGGGAAACACTATATTGCATGTAATGATGTAATATTGGAGGACAAACCTGATGAGCCTTTCTGCCACCCATGACCAACTTCCCTTCTGGCTCCAGCCTACTAAATGTAACTGATAGAAAATATTTTCAAATTATTTTGTAATCCAAAGATTAAGAACTAGGCAACTAGCAAGAAAATCAGTTTATCAAACCAAGCAGCTGAGGTGATGTCAGAAAAAAGAAATATGAGCTATCAATTGCAAAGTCATGAACAGACCATGATGTACTCATAAAACTGATGGTAGAATGACGAAACGAAAGCCTCTGGGACACAAAAAAGGTAATACAATGTGGGAAATATACAAACAAGAAGTGCATATAGTACTGACGGATTACCTACATCACCAGCTTGCAGTCGCATTGACTGTATACAAGGAGTAATTCCTTCTAGGACATACATTCTGCTGTTGTTATTCGGCCAAAATCGAAACTGAAATAACCATTCTTTCCCTTTCACATCCTGTACATTTAGAGTAATACCTTCTGGATGATCAATTTGGGGGAAATATGCCTGTCATCAATGAAGTAAACTGAGTTACGAGGAATCTATACAAGCATGGGCTACATAAGAACAGAGGGCCTAAATAAAGTAATCCTCTTTGTTATTTGTTTATTAATTTGCAAAGAACAGAGGGCCTAAATAAAGTAACAAATGTTTGGGATAGTTGTCTTTCATGTAACTGGTGATAATTACATGTTGCACAAGAGTAACTCTAGTTCTTACAAGATGTATATAGAGCAAAAAGTATTTATCAGCCTGAAGCAAAGTATTTTAACATAAAAGTTTGAGCAGTTGAAGTTGGTGACAGCACATAATGTATGAATGCTCACCTCTGCACACTTTTTTGGCAGGACTAGGCGCCCAATCCGTCCAGCATCACTAGCACTTAACATTTTCTCGAACAGCGGAATAATAACTGATTTTGAGCTAAGAAGAAGCTAAGGTAAAATCCAAGAAAAAGAACAGCCGAAACAAACAGAGTTTTAAGTGCAGTTGATGAAAGCTCAAAAAATATCATCCATGCAAGTCTTACAAGTCATTGCTGACAAGTTATGAGCTCGAGGGAAAGATGAGTTATAACAGAACATTTTAGCATGATCATTGAGATTTGAGAAACAAAATGAAAAGTACGAAAACTGCTATAGCCATTGGATACTTGCTAGAAATTTGTTGAAGCTCCTCATCTGTTATTTGAGGACGATATCGAGGAAGCAAGTGATTACGGCTTCTCCCATCTCCTCGACACTTTCCAACACGTATTTGAGCATCGATAGACGATTCTATTCCACTCTGACTGTAAACCAGTTTGCCCACAGGAATTGAGATGGGTGGTGATTGTGAAATAATGGCTGAAACCGGTACATCATCTGTTTCGATTTTAGACGAAGAACCTGATCCCATATTATAATTTGAAGAAGATTCATTTTTGGGGAATACTGGCTTGAAATTGTTAGAGAATGGATAAGGCAGTTCCTTCACATTCAGTCCTGCAACAAAAGATGTTAACCTTTTTTAGCATGCCAATTTAAATGCAAAGAAAGCATTTTGATGGCTAAGCCTGCTTTTCCAAGAAGTACGCAAAGTTACCCATATTTCCATTCTGAAGTGTTTCAGATAGGCCAAGTCTCCACTTTCCATTAACTGCTCTTTCATAAGAATGCTCTTGTTTTCTTTCTGGCGAAGCAGCAGATAATTTCTCACAAACGCCATACCTATCCATGCTACCCGATTCATCTATTTCAAAGGGCATTCTAAGCTGCAAATTAGCTTGGATTTCAGAACCATTGAATATAGTAGCTGCTTGGCGCCACGGTACAGGACCTGAACCAGCTATTGCACTCCAAGATTTCACAGAAAGGTCCTTCATTCTTTCATGCTGCGATGGAAGGAAATGCAAAGGTGGTGGCCATGCTGGATTTGGTGTCTGAAACGTGAAAAGGTAAAACTTGGATATATATTGAAGCAAAAGAAATAAAGCACAATGGATGGTGTGCGAGAAATTCAGGTTTTGTTTAAGAATATCTTACCAAAATGTAACTTTTTTTTGCACAGGTTAGGCATTCTATTCCTCCGGCATCCAACAGTACGAACATATGGAATGAAACTATACATCCGCAATGTATTTGCTGCATGAAAGAATACATTACTCATTATTTACAAAAGACATCAAATAATTGAGTCTAATCAATACAGAAAGTGACTTATATTAAAGCAAATATCATGAAACTTTAAAAGCTAAATTACCTTTCCACAAGATTCACAGCATCTCCACCCAGAAGCATTCATGTGGAATGTCTCACAAAATTTTCCATCTTCATAAGCCGAACTGGATTGGCATTAAGTTACATCAATTGAAATAAAGTAACAGAGTGTCTTCAAATAATATATGCAATTCGAGGCGATCTTCCAAATAAATGGTCAGAGAGCTGGACTCATGATGCAACACCTCACTTGAGTTTCAACTTTAGTGAAGTACCCAATTTTGGAATATCATCAGCTCCATCAATACACCAAAATCCATGTAAAACATTTTCCATGGCTCAATTTTGCACCAAATACCCTCAAAGCCATTACTGTTAAAAGATTGAACTGATAATACCAAGTACAGAGAATATTGATACCCAGGCACAGCAATAAAACATTTATTTACTGTTTTCAAAACACAAGTTATATTTCTAAAGCACATTAGAAACTGTAAGCTACATGAAGAATTCAACTAAGAGGCATGTCCAAGATCATTCCTTGGCAACTTCACGCAACTCCAATTACTCTTTTTAGAGGCTAACATATTATATGCTACACATTACCAATTTGTGAACACCATTGTTGGGCGATACAGTAACATTCAATGTTCTCACTTGAAAACGGTCAAGTAAAAGTAACTTTTTAAAAAATTCCTAAAAACTCGGAGCTTACTTCAAACCTCCAGAAAACAGAAAGGCATATTAGAACCAGAATTTATCCTCTTTTTTTCACACAAAAGAACGGAAGAAATTCAAAAAAAAAGAAAAGATCCAGCTCCAATAAGCAACAATTGAAGAATTACAAGTCAAGTCAACACAAACAAACAAACAAAAGCTAAGTCCCTTACGCGCAGCGATCACAGAGGTGTGCGTACTCGCCGGTGCGGCGGCGCCAGCCTCTCCGCCATATCTCCGACGCCTCTTTGCAGTTGGAATTAAAGCACACCTTAGTCGTTGACGACGACGACATCACATAAACAAAACCCTAACTCAAAAATTAAATGGCGTATGTATAGAGTAGGCAAGGAATGTGGCGTTTTGCTAGCTTGGAAATTAAATTGAGAAGTAAATTGGCATGGTGAAGAATAAAAGCGTAAAACCCTAGAAGGAGAGAGAAAATGGGAAAAATGACATTAGAATTTGGAGTTGAAGTAATTTGAAAATCAGTATAGCTGTTTAAAGACAGAGTGACGCAGGAATGAAGAGAAAGTGAAGGGTATTATTATACAGTATACACACATACGTGTGTGTATAAATATATATGTGTGTGTGAGAGGGTTTGGGAGTGAGTAATATTAGTGTGGGCGCATGCGTGTGCAACTGTATAAGCACTTTCTCTCTCACACATATTCTCTCTCTGGTGTTTGAAAAGGGAAGACGTTGTTGGGTGCTTTATGATATTCGGCGTCGCCGTTGCTCCCACTTTTTGATGACGTGTCACACTCCATAATAAAAATTTCTATTATTCTGACACAATTAAACTTGAATATGATTGAATATATAAATGGAGGAATGTAAATGTTAAAAAAATAAAAAGGCATGAAATGACTTATAAAATTTGTACTTTCAATGATTTCTTTTTGAAAGCTCATACTGTCAAGGATAAAAAAATATATAAAAAACTGTCTGGTAGGAAAACTTGATTCCTTTTGGGTGTGTTTGTTTTGTCGCATTTTGGACATTGCAGTTTTAAACATCTTTTTATTTCACAACTTAAAATAAGAATTTTATAAATTCAAACTCTATTTTGTCACGGATCATTATTTTTCTTTTTATTCTTTTGATATGTTCACATATTTACTTTTTATTCTAGCAGTACATTATAATAATAAAGATATTAGTAAAATACTCTTGTTAATCAATTTTTTCATCAACAGATCTTATAAAAATTCAAAACTAACATATTCCTTCTGTTCTGAACCAATCTTCACATTTATTATAGTACATCTGATGAGGGTCTTAATTGCTTGTGTGGTGGTCATTTTGTGTGTCTTATTTGATGTGATTTGAGCTCATTTGCAATGAAAAGTGCTACTAATCTCATTTATTTGAGAATGTGATGAAATATGTAGGAAACGGGTAAAAACGAGCAAGAAGTGGTGCAAAACTGGTCTGATTTAAAAGGATATTTCAGAAGAGGGTTGAACCATTAGAAGCGCATTGAAAAGAGGGTTCCAACCGAAAAAGAACCAACTCAATCGGAGTTCGGGAGCTCAAGTTATGAGCGAAACAAAAGTGTTGCGCAAAAATAGAGAAAGAGAGGCTGCTCGACCCGAGCAACATTGCTCGGGTCGTGCAGGTCCTAAAAGCGGGCTTGTTGAAATGCGATTTTGAAGAAAACGACTTCCGGGACTTGCTCGACCTCCATTTGGTCGAGCAAGGGTGAATTTTTCGAAGTTTTGAGTTGCTCGACCCAATTTTGGTCGAGCAACTTGAAAAAAAGAAAACGTGCGCGCGATTTCACACTTGCTCGAGTCGAGCAAGCCAAAATATCCGAGGTCCCTCATTCTGACCTAGGGACACGTGTCAGAGGAGCCCAAAAGCATATAAAAGGCTTCATTTCGTTTTTTCAAGGGGGGGAGGCAGCTGAGAATTTTCTAGAGTTAGGTTTTTTGAGCATTCTTCTTCAATATATGTCCCCAAATGATACTTTTCAATTTTTGGAAGTACTTTTGAGTGTAGATCTATTAGAAATTCATAGTTTAACTAGATTTAAGAGTTACTTGCATTTATAAACAAGGATTGAAGTTGTTTATTCTTTTTATTTCAAGTCTTCAAGAGGTGATACATTTCATTTATTGCAAGTTTTATTCACTATTTCTTATGGGTTTGCTTTATATTGTCATTTTAACAATGGGTTTCTTTTCTAGAACCATGGGCTAAGCTTATTTACTTTGTGTGTTGGATATATGTGGGGAAATTGATGGGTATGTGAATTAATTTCTTGATTATGTCTATGTAGGTGATTTTCTATAGTTTCTATTGTTGTGGGTTTAATGTTTCAAAAATCTTGTTGATTCTAATAGCTAGTATTCTTATTTTTGTGTATTACAACTAGGGCTGGATATGCATGATTAGGTTGTGAGTGTGAGTCTCAATTTTGGGTAATTTGATGTTACTTAGTAACTAGTTCAATCAAAAGTTGGCTAGTGGCTAGAACGACAACAATAGACATTAATCGAATGGAGGTCGTCTATGAGATTGGTGAGGAGACGATGTCTAGGAATTAGTAACCGTGTTGAAACTTTCTATTCGTCACAATCTTAGGAGATTATGGGATTAATTAGGTGCTAGTTAATTCACGTTGTTCACCTAGACCTCAAAAGGGATTGGTCTACACATTTTAGTGATTGCTCCTAGCTAAATCACCACTTATGACATAATTGAGTAGTTGGTTTGTGAACTTGTTAATGACCCCACATAAGGAAAACACCCGAAGCAATTCTCTCACCCTTGCACTTTCCCTCGAAAGTTAGTTTTAATTGCTTGATTATTTTTTGTTCTTACTTTACTTGATTAGTAGTTAATTGTTAGTTTTAATTCTAGTTGTTTTTAATTGAAATTTAGTATTTGTGTTAACTTGCTTTTAAAATCCAAAAAACTTTTATCACTTCTATAATACCATGGATACGTATAACTTTGGGGGTCCACTACTCTCCT
This sequence comes from Stenogyne calaminthoides, assembly GCA_037126765.1. NCBI lineage: Eukaryota > Viridiplantae > Streptophyta > Magnoliopsida > Lamiales > Lamiaceae > Stenogyne > Stenogyne calaminthoides. The sequence continues at coordinate 7,295,353 of JBBCBC010000037.1, read as the reverse complement.
AGTCTCTTGGGTTTGATAAATACTTGGTCAAATTACTTACACTACTACGACGATCCAATACTATTGTGGGGGAGTAGGAAAATATTTTTAACCAAAAATTCCGATCAAGTCAACATCTCATGTCAATTAGATCACAAAAAATAAATTTTACTCATAACTTCTACCTCACACATCACAATATACATTTTACACAAAATTGATTTGGCCAATATATCCTTTTTTTTTAAAAATTATTCACGAAGATTTTAGAATACTAAATTTTGTGTACAATTTAGTACATATTTGCAAACTCTATTCAATTAGTAGAAACACTTATCTTTTTTAAAAAGTTATATCTAACATCTTTTAAATAAGTGTTTCTCACCCACTTTCTGGAGTTGGTATGTTACCATTTCATATTTAGCTATATTCATCTCCCACAATTATGTTAACTGTACTAGATAATTTAGGTGCGTACCTAGTTTAAGTAGAAAGTTTTTTTAATTTCCTCCCTAATGTACTATCATCACATCGCATTCACAATTAACCAATTTCGAAAGTAGTTTGACAAATAGATAAGTACCTATAATTCGAATATTTTTTTTCATTATTGCAATCAATTGTACAAGCTATAAAAGTATACAATTGCATGAATGTACCATGAGAGAGACCTGTAACTTTAGGACAGCGATCTGATCATCTTGTCTTGTACAAATTGCTCACGAGGTGTTCTTCCGATTGTCTGCAGAATATTGCCACTAATATTTCAGCAAAACATTTGTATGAATTTAAGTTTTAATAATAAGCAAATAATATATCTATTATTTCTTGGAGCTTTATCACATGCGTTCCGACACGTTCAAATCTTCGCATCATTTTTGTGGGAGATTATTGTTCGATAAATTGGATGGTGAGAAAGGTAATGAATCACATATTTATAGAGTTTGGAATGTCTATCTATACATATGGATTTTAATTACTGTTTTGTAACATTTCAGTTCTAACCTCTTTTTTCTTTTTTCCAGTAAATGGTAATGATATTTGAGTTTTTCTACAATCACAAGTGACACTTGCATTTTACTACAAGAACGCTATGTTTTTCTTTTTGTCAAAGGAAAATGTGACCTAGAATAGTGCTTCTCCCAAAATTTATATCTTTCAAACAAAATATTAGTTTTATAAATATAATGAAAAATGGTGATACAATTTTTTGAGAAAAAAATAATGTAATTGAGGAAAAATTGACGCCTAGTAGTTAGTGAAAAATAGTACTCCTACTATTTTATACTGAAAAAGTTTAAGTTTAAGCTTTAAGAATAACAAGCAACATGGAATGTGCAACTAATAGAACACACTCACACAGTACTCTTTTAGCAAAATTTAATACTACTACTACCATTGAAGTAAAAAGTGTTATTTTTTTAAAAGAAAAAAAAAACTCTCACTTTATAATTTAGTAGTAATACTTTTACGATTACTTTTAAATAAAAATTCTCACTAGTGTACTTGACATAGAATATAACATTTTTTTCTCTCGTTGTATTCATTGCACTACAACAAGGCAGAACGGTGATGCCAATACTTTTTGGTAGTAGCACATGATAGCGTAATGTTGGTTGGTAGTATGTAAGCACCTATCACTATCATTAATTTAATATACATATATATACTTCACTATATATAGAAGCCTCGTCGAAGAAGAAGCCAACTGAGCAACTTTATTTGATGAAAATAATACGAACACGATGATTCTGATTGAATGCCATTACCTAATACAATATTGTCACACATTGAAAAAGACAAATAGTCTTAATTCCACCAAATTTGTTAACATTGGATTACAATTACACACGAAATTTCCAGGATACAATTGTCAAATGAAATTTATCAAAAATGGGATTCTATTACTGATTAGGACAAATCTCTAGAAATAATTGTAATTTAATCTTTGTATATAACAGATCCAACACCCCCAATGAAATTGTAAAAAAGGACAAGACAAGCATTCAACCCAAAGTTTACGCTGGCACTCAAAAGTTGATTACAGAAACCAATTATTGTGAAAATAATATAATATACATGTGTTATTGAACCTTGAACAGCCATGGCAATAGTTGGCTGCAAACACTAAATCTCCAAGAAAAGAAATGAACTTCTTCTTTTATTCAGTCTCTTTTTAAGAAAGGAAAGAAAGTTCATCATTAATTTGTCTATTTCATGTTTGAATCAGGAGCAAAAAGAGTAGCCAAACCTTGATCAACTTGAATTTGTAGTTTGTCATAACTCATCAGTGTATTCTCCTCACATTTGTATACTCCTTTCCCTCTAGCCACAACTTCACCATCTACATCGATAATCCCACCCTTGGTCGGGTCATTGGTTCGGGAACCGGGCTGCAAAATGAATCCCTTCACCTGTAATAAGTTCAAGATGTAATTAGAACACATTCCCAAACTATATAAAAAAAAAAAATAGTATCAAATGTTGCATCATCCAACAAACTCACCTTGAGATAAGATGTGTGTGAGGATTTAACATGCCCTCCATTGTTCAATTCTGTCATCGACTTCAGTAAGGATAATCTGCGACAATCCTTTATCATGATCAGGTCCAAACAACCATCTGAAAACTGCAGAGCAATTAGGGAAAACAGAGTTAACTCGGTAAACCAAAAACTAACAATCACAAAAAAAAGCAGCATGAATTAACGAATGCAAAAAGACCTGTGCATCAGGGGCTGCCATAGTGTCTTCAGCTCCCCATGGTACATTATGAAGCCAGATGGAAACAAAAGGCCCATCAATCTTCCGCCAATTTAAACTCTTCATATCAACTTTAGGACCCAAATAACCATGCTGTGGGACCGTTACAGGTCCATCCTTAGTTATTTCACTTTCCTTATCAATAATGATTTTATTTTCCAGATCTAACGGTTCTCCATACGATTCATATCCAGGTGCTGGCACAAACATTATACTGCCATTATACCTCCTAAGACGTATTATTCGCTGAAGAGCCTGAAATAATAGTAATAGATCCTAATAGTTCAGGTGAACAGGGATATTTGTTGGATAAGGACTCTTAACAGTAAATAATAGTAAGAGATCCTAACAGGAAACAGTTTGAAGCCATCTCAGATAAATACACCAAGAAACACAGCTACAAAAAAGACTGCATATTTGTACCAGCTTATTATATAATAAGGACTCTTCTTAGAAAGAAATCAAAGGCCACTTTCTATATGGAGTATGTATATGAAACTGGTTGAAAAATGGATCACGGGAACACAGTAATACAAAAGATTGTTTATAGATATCAGTTTATTACAGTACATTTTTTATGGAGTAAGCAACAATTGTGGAGCATAAAATAGAAATCAATGTCACTTATTGTATGGAGTATGCAACACTTGTGGTGCATAAAATAGAGTATCATCAGAAGGGTCAATGCTAATTTAGTAAACTAGGAATCTTTTTTTTTAATATGCACAGTAATGATCTCGAGTCAGCATATTTTTAGATTACAGATGCCTCGGTTGACTGATTGTCGAGGAGGATGAGCCGGGTACACAGAAATGTTCTTTAAAGAGAAGAAAGCACAGTTTTAGGGTGGTGAATGAAAACACAAACTAACAAAATTGGAAAATGAGAAGGGCAGGAACATGAACATGTATAGTTAGTTTTTTCCATAGAATTCGATGCGGTTACCGTGTAACATATGATAGAGCAAAATGCTCATCCTTCAACAAAAGTGAAGATCATGTAACTAAAATATCACAAAACCATATCTTATTCGTTCAAATCGAAAAAAAAAAAGGGAAGAACTAAAAAGTAACTAAAATATAACTAGAAATGATGTGGCCATGAATGTGGTACACTTAGTAGGGTCAAAAGTCTAATGTCACTGGCTAACATCCAGGGATTGCATAGATTAATAATTATTGTTGCAAAATATAGTTCCAACACAAACTCACATAGAAATCCAATCGAGCACTTCCCATCCACCTGTATTTCTCAGACTCAATATCAATATCAGCTACCAGACCTGCAGTGGTACCTCAACAGTAAGTATACCTCACCATATGTCACGAGCATACCATGAGCGAAAACTCAGGTTGCTACATTGAGATATTTATCCAAATGACTTTGTAATAAGAACATGCAAACTGATATTTATTCTGTTAAGGATAGTGCTCAAATAAATGGATAGTCATATACCCCATGCCAGCATTAACAAGCTAAAAAATCTGGTCTCCCCTTGTGATATAGTAGCCACATCCAGTGAGCGTTTATGGCCTATAATGTGTGAGATCAATCAATATCTTCCTTAAACAAACTTGACTCGTTTCCCCTCTAAATATAACTAGAAAGAACTAAAGGAGGAACTCCACATACCTCGAATAATTTTAAGAGTAGCGTTAGATGCAGCACAAGGTTCATCACAAGAATCTAGAATCGACTTCGCCATGCCATTACCAGTTCCTAGGTCCAGAACCATATATTACATTTTGAACTTTCAGACTCCAAATAATTTCCCTTGCTCTAGGTACAAAAGAAACCAAAAGCAAAAGAGACAAACCTGCTGGTACTACTCCAAGGGGTATCTTGATTGCATGAGCCCAGTCTTCTCTGATAAGAAGTCCATTTAATACCTACTAAGAGGCATAATATAAATTATGAAAAAAAACAAACAGTTTTACAGACCTTTCAAACATTACATAGAATTTTCAGTTACTCCTGCTCTGGGTAGGTTTAACAACTTGTGTATTTATTATGCTTGTTCACTTCCATAAATCCTTACAAACAATCTCAATAACAACATAACTAGGAGCTACAACAGCACTATGTACGAGTTCGTACTGGGATGTTTGAATTCATGTAAAGAATCTCGGATTAAGTCCTACCATAGTACCACTTAAAAATATACATTTGAGAAGTTAGCTAACATAGCAGCTAAACAACATATAACATTAATTGCTGATATTCTCTTTATCCAGGTTGGAGATTAATCCCCTAATTAACAGCAAACTATTTGAAAGCTAGCAGTTACAAAGCATAATTTTATAAATGAAAAGCCTTATGCTACTATACATGACCAATCTACCTCAACTAAAATTCCATCTCCGCTGACACAGATTATCCCATCATATTTTGCAAGATCTAGCGACTGAACAACTTCCTTTGCATGAAGCTGATATTTGGTTTCTGCAAATGTTGGAGTAAATTCGAACACATCAATTACCAAACATGTTTATATACTACTTTGGAGTTTACAACTACCAAAAGAAAGAAGAAGAGCATTGCCGCACCGAGTGCACACCTTGCAAAGTATACTCCACATTTGCATCATCAAGTAAGGGCTTCACATCATTTACAAATACCTTTGATGCTGATTTCTTCCCTCCGTAAGGATTCACGAATATAAATAGCCTCTTTGGCCTACCTGAACCCGCGAACATAAAAAAAAAAAAAAAAAAAAAGAATAACAAACAGATTCTGATGAGTGATGATCATCAGAGTTCCAATTATTCAAATTACAGCAAAAATAACATGAAATAGTAGTCGCAACCAATCACAATACACGAAAAAATACGAATAAACTCATATACACTGAATACCCAAACAAAAAAAATACCTAGAGATTCTAAGTATTCCTGAAGTTTCTGAGTCCAAATTCGAAGAGAATCATTCGATAATAGCTCCAGGATAAACGTCTTCCTAATCAACATGAAATTTCCGCCAGAGCAGCAAAATCCAGCTTCAGCTTGCACCACAGCTCTAATTTTGATCTTGTATCCCTCAACAGAGAAACCTAATACCTGTTTCTCAATGTCCAGCTGCCGGTCGCCCCACCGCAATTGGCCGCCGGCAGAAAGAGTCGCAGACGTAGTACGGCCGTAGGCGTGCACTTGGTCCGACAATATACATTCTTCCTTCTCCATCAAATCAATACAGGAGTATTTACTCAGATTTTCCCCAATTCATACAATTGTTCCTCGCGGTTTTGGATCCTGAAAGCTGATTGGGTTCCCTACTTTGGATTGTTATTGGTGTTGTTAATGTGTGTTGATAATAACAAGGTTTTCCGGGTGGAATTAGATTTCTGTGCATCACGTCTCAACTATTGTATTATGGAGTATGATTGCAGTAAGCCCATCTAATTTTGCTTTGACCCAACTCTTCTTTTGTCAAATATTTTGTTCTACTATTTTTTATATGTTTCACAATAAAATTTTATTATTTGCATAAACAGCAGGTATAAATATAAAATAACTAAATATTTGTAATTAACACAAATATATATATGTCAAGAAATTCAAATCAAAGAAACACCAAGAATAGAATGGTGTCTTTTATTTTATTTTTTTAATCAGGAAAATTTGTTAATCACCAAATTGACAACTGGGAATACAAGTTATATTCGTAAACTAAATTTCTTTTTATCCGCATGGCTTGCCTAAATATCATTGTCAAACAATAAGAATATGACAAAAATTACTTCAATTTTTTAAAAATCACTTCAATTTGATTTGTTTGTTATCTCAATAAATAAAACATGATTCAAATTTTGCAACTTACTAGTACTACATTGTCATAATAATATATTTTTTAAATTTTTTATTGCTTTAAGTTTATTTCAATACACATGTTATTTAATGTGACATGGAATTTTAAGATATCTTTAAGTTTTTGTGGTATGAGATCTATAAAATTATCTTTATGTAATAATCAATAATTATGTATAAATAAATTCTCAAAACGAGATGTCTAAAAAATTTGGCTTATTTCTGGTATGCATTCAGGTACACCATAAACTCATAATGCATTTTAGAATCATTCAATTTGTTTACACTGAACTGTGCAATTATTTTTTTCAAATTAATAGTTGCACAGTTAAATATAAATAAGTTGCATCTTTCAATATAACAATGCATGATTTAAAATACATTATGAGTGCATGGTACATCTGGATGCACATGAGATCCACTCGTAAAATTTTATATTAATTTTTTTTGTGTTTTCCTTTCCCGAAAAATCGTTTTACTATAGTTTGTTTTACATGTCACTCATACATAATATAACTAAATAACCATTGAGTTCTATTCCTGATCATATAGAATAAATTTGGTCATGTATATTTTATTCCTAGTCTCTAAATAACCATTGGGTTTATTATAATGATATATATAATTTCAAACTATCAAAGTATATACTATATATGTTTACAAATTCCATTGACAACTTCTAATTAAAAAAAAATTAAAATTTGAAAAATGGAGTAATAAGTTTACCACAATTTTTAGAGTTTCCAAACAGAAAGATCATATGTTGGTGGAAATATATAGGGGGTGTTTGCAAAAACTTATGATTTTAAAGAAATGATTATAAAAAAAGTGATTAATAGTAAAAATTGATAGTGTTTGTAAGAAAATTAAAAAAAAAAGTTGATAGTGTTTGCAAAAAAAGTTAAAGTTTTTAAAAAAGACTAATAAGCTACTAAAATCCCCTATTTAAAACTTATAACTTATAGCTGATGAGAGCTTATTTAAGCTACTAAAAGAGAAATAAAACACTCAAAATTACTTTTGTACTAATCACTTATAAATTTTTGAAAACACCACCGTAATTCTTCTTAGAATTAAAGACAATCCATTCTTGTTTTTGAGAGCCGTTGCGGTTTTTTTTTTTTAAATCGCTAAAAAAGTTTATACTATGACTTAATTACGAGACACAGTTGTGTAAAACAATCTCACGGTCGATGGAGCACAACTTGAGTATTAATGCTTTAACATTTTAGGAAATATGAGTGTTAATTTGTGTTAAACTGTACTCCTTTTCATACATAAAACCGTCTCATACGAGTTTTCGATCTTAATAATGCATAATACTTTAATGGAATGTCATACTACTCCCTTCATCCCCTTTTTATTTGAATATTTATCAAAAGTTTATTTAATTGAATATTATATTAAATGTTAGGTCTTGTATGTACTATATACATTGTGCATTCCATAGTTTTTTTGAAACATATAATTTGTTGCACTGAAATATACAATTTATTTGTATTGAAACATGAAATTTATTTAACAAATATAAATTACACATTTCAATATAAGAAGTTATATATTTCAATTGTTGACACTTGATAGATAGGAAATTCACCCTTTCTTGAATGGCATTAATATAACTCTACATTTTTTAAAAAACTCCTTCAAACATTTTAATATTATATCTTACTCCTATGTTATTACTTTTTTCGCATTAAAATCAACTTTATCTATATTTATTTGTATCATATGTCAATACTTCAACATTTAACCTTTATAAAATAAAAATTATTCATTTAAATATTAATAAATGATTTTCATATTAAATCGTGTAAAGAATAAATGTTGAAATAGAAAAGGGACGAGGTAGTACTATTTAGAATTAATGACTCCCCACTAAAAAGTTTATAACAAAAAGACTCTAAGGTACAAAATATTTTTAAAATGACTCTAAGATACAATTTGTACCAAAAATTTTCCTTATCTCGTTTTTGTATGTATTGATAATTTTATTTTTTTGTTTTGACCAATTACACATTTAGGGAAAGTACATATTATTTTGGGAAAGTGCAGATTCGAAATACAAATTTTATAAAATCTGAAATTTAAATTAAATTATATAAAAAATTGCAACTAATAAAAAGTGGAATAAAAAAGACGAAAGTCTTGAGAAAAATAAAAAAAAATCATCTTTTCAAGATTGGCCTAATAGTGCATAAAATTAAAAAAATCGCTGACTCCAAAATCGTCGAAGTCTAAGAAAATGGTAAAAATCTTTGAAAATGTTAAAAGTGCAAAAAACGGACAAAAAAACAACTTAGACTTTTTAACTATATTTTTATACCTTAAAGTCAAAATAAGACTTTATACTTAGAGTCAACCCTGATATTTATATGCGAAGAGTAACATATATATTTATATCAACACTTGCATGAATAGTGGACTAGTGGTGCCTCTTGCAGTTATTGAAGCTGATCTTAATCATACGTGTTTAGCCGGCAAACAACAATATTTTAGTGCTAATACCCCCAACTCCCATCACAATTACATAAAAAATCACGTGGGCCAAATATTTAACAACATAAATCAACGGCTAATAATACTCTCCACTCCCAACTTGCGAATCAGCGGTTCTGATCTATCTGCATCGCCGTCCGAATTTGCCATATTGGATACCCTACTTATTGCTATTGACACCCTGCCTTTGGCTTCAACCTTTTTACACATGCATATATCTAAAATGGTGGAACGGATAACAAATAACAATAAATGGAAACTATTCGTTGAAATAAAAATTATTTTTTTGAAAGCAAATTAAAACTTAAAATGTAGTACAAGAATAAGAGGTATCGAGGGTTTGGAAAGGAACCCAGTCACTCTACTAAAACGATTAATTAAATCATTGTCATAGAAAAAATGAACCATGTAATGTGACATCTGTGTTGTAATATAATTTTACATGTCATTGCACAAGTTGAAAGTTGAAACACGTCGTGCCTCTGATCCTTTCCTCCTTAACACTACGTGTTTATGATTTTTCTCATTCTTTTACGTGTTATAATAAGAAAACAGTGGTAATTTTACCTAGAATTTACACAATTGAAATTACAAATTGTGGCACTCGTCGATCCACTTCCCTTACCGCAAAAACAAAATTATTGACTTCATAAGTTAAATTGAAGAAAAAACAAAACTGATATTCTTATCGGAGGAAGAAAAATAGAAGCTCTCAACTAATGAGAGGGGGAATCAAAAGCTCTCAACTCGGGAGAGTTATAAATCAAATCGTCATCGATTCTTAGTGATCGTGATCGTAAAAGATACATAACTCGAACAAAAATCGCGACAAATTAGACAGAAACAAGCAAAAATTGCAAACAAAAAAACTCAAAAAGTACTTTAAATGAGATGAGAAGATCTAATTAATAAAAGAATATTTAAACATACATTACATAAAATGATGAAAATGAATTTCATAAATCAGCAAAATAGGAGAAATGAAATTTTAAAATTGCTCTACTCATACCTTTATAAAATGGGCCCCATCAATTCACACTACAGTCCACAATCCACAACCGACGAGCAGTGTGTCAATAGCAATAAACGGAGAATGTGTTGGCCATCATAATAGAAAAGTTGAATTAAGAATCTCTCTCAAATTTATGATATTTCCAGGAGGCTTCCTTGAAACTCCATAGAAACATCTCTCCTATTTCCCGGCTATTTCAATTTTTCCCGCTTTCCATTTCCTCTTAAATCCCTCATTTTATTCCCCCCTTTTCACTATCCGAATCTTTCCATGTTTGCCAATTTTTAACTCATAACAGTTTACAGTTGACGATTGTTTTTGGAATCAGATCAGATCTGAATTAGGAAATGTTATACTAATTTATGCTGAATTAATTACTATTTCTGGAGCTGCGGAATTTACAAAGAAAGAGGCAGCAAGATGCACAGTCAGTATATGGAATCCCCCAGCAATATGGCGGCGAGAGAAAAACGGAGCTTGGATCCGAGCAGTAGCCAGGAAGGTCAACCCGATAGGAAACGCCCTGCTCTTGCAAAGTAATTTTACTATATTTTCTGTCTACATTATATTTGGATAAAATTAGGAGCTCATGCATACGTATAATGGCGCTTAAATTGTTAAATTGTGGTTGGGTATTCATATAACTGAGAGTGAAGATTCGGAGAGGTTGACTTTTCAAGTGTTGATAAGTTGTTATTTCCGGGTTTAATTGTCTGTTTATTGTGCCTATTATGTTTGAAATTTATTGTGTATCTGTGATTAATGTTCTTCAACTAAGCATTTTGTTTCACATTTTGGCTTTTGAGGTATGGAATGATGATCTGGAGTTGATTTGTGTGTGTAATTGAAGTTGGTACTGCAAGATAAGGCTTACTTTAGTAAATTTAAGGGCTTCGTGTATGTTGTTTTGTGAAAACCACCTGATACCTGTGTAAGTGGAGTGCTACAACACCCTGCCATATATGTATACTCAATGTGCATGATAATGTTCTATTTACTGGTATCTTGTTGTTTAAAGTAAGTAATGACAGTTCAAGAGTTTAGTTAGAGTTCGGTATGCACTGTATGCGACTTTTACTATGGATAATACCCCTATTGAGCTACAGTTGTGATATTTTGCATTTATCTTCTGTAAAGCGAAAGAATTTCTTTCCCTTGGAGACATCTGATAATGTTACTGCATTTCTAAGGCTTGTCTAGATTTTTTCTAATGTAAGGCTCATGGTTGATGCAGTGTTATAGTGGAGGCTCTAAAAGTAGACAGTCTACAGAAGCTTTGTTCATCATTGGAACCAATTCTTCGGAGAGTTGTAAGATTTTAGTCTTATATGGCGACCTTTATTTTTTTATTATCATGATATATCATTCACTGTCTCAGCGATGCACCCAATTGTGTGCAAAATTTAGTTCAATCTATTCTACATTTTGGTTTACTTTTACAATGTGTCCACTATGGACTCTGTAAGAATTTGCTATCGTGTGCAGATAGAATGAATAGTCTTCATCTGAATTTGAATCATTCTTCCTTAATGATTGATATCAGTTTTAAGTGTTCCTGACATGCATTCATGTTTGGTATGTACATAATTGGCATCTCTGCTCTTGTTTCATATCTTTTTGTGTTGGATTATTTTGACAATGGGGAAATCTTACTTGAGGCCCATAATAACTGGTCGTTGTTATTAAATATTTTGCTGTAGTCATGCACAGTTGCTTAAAAACTAGCTGAACACATTTGCCAAATTCTTGTTTATTGAAGATGATATTATGATGCATTTATGGCCCCTAATTATAACCCAAATTAAATTTTAACTACCAGGTTAGTGAGGAAGTGGAGCGAGCCTTGGCAAAATTGGGCCCTGCCAAACTAAATGGAAGGTATGACTTAACCTCTCCAACTGTTTTCCAAAGTTCTTTTTTCTATTAGAGATGCCACTACTAGTACTGTTTGAAGTAGTTCCATCTGTATTATTCCTTCTGCCACACAGAACAAAAGTCTTAGCCTTTGATAAGTTGCATCACCAATAGTGCTTTCATCCCTGTTTATCTGACAGATACTTCTATAATGGGCAGTATTTTCAAGATTTTCCCAGTTCTCCCTCTGTTGATAGAATTCTACTATTCATATTTCGTGGGCTGAATATACCAGCACTTTTGCTACTTTGTTTTTATCTGTGTATTGCTACATTAGCTTTTTAATTGTGGAGCAGAAAATCTCTCACAATCTGAAATGACCTTGTCCGGATGTGTACTTGTGCTTGGTAGTTAATTTGTAATACTTGGTACAGTTCAAGGGAATGGGGAAGGGTATATGTTTGAGAGGCGTGATGAATCAAGCCCATACCTCTCATTTAGGAGAGGAATAGTTGATTCCCCAAAAGTGGGGTTTCGTTACATTCCTCACAAACCTAACTTCAATTCCATTGCCTCTACAACAGTATATTGATCTCCACTATAAACATGCAGGGTTTCTCCAAAGAGAATTGAGGGCCCTGATGGAAGAAATTTGCAGCTTCAGTTTAGGTCCAAGCTGTCGCTACCTCTGTACACGGGTGGAAAAGTAGAAGGAGAGCAGGGTACTGCAATCCATATTGTGTTGGTTGATGCAAACACAGGCCATCTAGTAACATCTGGTCCAGAGTCTAAATTAAATGTAGTTGTGCTTGAAGGTGATTTCAACACCGAGGATGATGAAAACTGGACCGAGGAAACATTCGAGTCTCATATTGTAAGAGAGCGCGAGGGGAAGAGGCCACTCCTTCATGGGGAATTGCAAGTTTCCTTAAAGGAAGGTGTTGGTACCCTGGGGGAACTGACATTTACTGACAACTCTAGCTGGATTAGGAGCAGAAAATTTAGACTTGGTCTCAAAGTTACCTCGGTTTGCGAAGGTGTTCGAATCAGGGAAGCTAAAACAGATGCCTTCACGGTCAAGGATCACAGAGGGGAATGTAAGCTTGTGCTTGCCCAAAACTCAGAAAACTATGATTTTTCTCTTACAGTGCTCACTCATTAGGTGGTAACCTTTCCACTTTTTTTCTTTGTAGTGTACAAGAAACATTACCCTCCTGCACTTAATGATGAGGTTTGGAGATTGGAGAAAATTGGTAAAGATGGACCCTTTCATAAGAGACTTAACAAAGCTGGAATACAATCGGTGGAAGACTTCTTGCGATTTGTAGTGAGAGACCCCCAAAAACTTCGAAACGTAAGATAATTATCACTTCAAACTTCTTCCCTATCCATTTCCTCCATGTACTTATTCCTGCATGTGCATAATTTCAGATACTAGGAAGTGGAATGTCGAATAAAATGTGGGATGTCCTTGTAGAGCACTCGAAGACCTGTGTTCTGAGTGAAAAAGTGTATGTATACTATCCTGACGAGCCAAGAAATACGGGTGTTGTATTCAACCATATCTATGTATTCAGCGGCTTGATTGTTGGTGGGCAATATTATTCAGTTGATTCCCTTTCAGACAGTCAGAAGGTCAGTAATTCCAAAATAGTAACGTCAGTGGCTTGTCATTCGATCATCACTATTTGCAGTACTTGGCCTGAGATAATATTACTTTACTATCTTAAGAAGAGCATAAAATTCTTTCATAACCAAAATAGTTGAAGTGATGTAATGAAATGTGAGAGTCGAACAAAGCTTATATTTAATTTGCATGACAGGTGTATGTGGACACATTGGTGAAGAAGGCATATGACAACTGGGCAAATGTGATAGAATATGATGGCAAATCTCTTCTAGGGTTTGATCATAATAAAAGCTTGGATGCTTCTCATAATGAGCCCACAATTCTCCAACAAGATCAACCAAACTCTTTTGATACACTGACTCTACCCTCCGTTCCTGCTGAACATCCACATGTGAACCCAGGATTGACCGTTGGAGGTAAATAATGACACTGCTGGAAGAGCAATCTTCACCAGTTGAGCTTCATAGGGTATTTTATTTTCCATATCTCATAAATTGAATGCTTTTGTTCTTTCACCAGGTCATACTGACAATGTTGGAGGTCGATACACTATACAAACACAAAATATGAATCTAAATGTTCCTATACAGTTAGATAGTACTTCCTTTTCTCCCCATAACCAGATGATCAGTCCCGTGCACCAAGCTCAGTCACCCAACATGCTGGCCCTTGGTCCACCACTCCCAATGAGCCCTACCTTCCATACTGGGGCTACTTCTTACAGGAATTTGGAGGATATCCCAGAGGATGAAATACGTGTGAGAAGTCATGAGATGCTTGAAAACGATGATATGCAGCATCTGCTTCGTATGTTCAGTATGGGTGGGAACGGTGGTCATACTTCTTTCAATGCCAACAATGAGCATAGTTTCCCCTACTCATCACCTTACACCCCTTTTACGCCTTCAAACTTCGTTTTTAGTGAGGATCGTACACGTTCATCTGGAAAAGCTGTTGTTGGGTGGCTCAAGCTCAAAGCAGCACTAAGATGGGGCATTTTCGTGAGGAAGAAAGCTGCAGAGAAAAGAGCACGAATCGTGGAGCTTGATGATTTTTAGAAAGCTCTTATGCTGATTCTAGATGTGTGTCCAACTTAACGTTAGCATTGAGCGAAGATTCATGTGATGTTCGAGCTCAAGTTCATACTCACGTGGAAATCTTCGTAGCTGCAAAGTGATCACTTTGGTGGTGACTTGCCAATTATCGGTCGGAAGAAAGATGGTGTCCTCGCAAGAATAGTACCATCATGAAGATTGAATGGAAAATTCTAATGCCGAGGTAGCTGGTGTGCTATAATACATTTCTCGTCGTTGGTTGTGGTGTGATATCTAACATTGTAACAGCTCTGTATTTGTTTTCCAATAAAAAGGCCTTGTAACATAGGAAGGATGTATCAAGTCTAAATGGCTTACATTTAGCTGTAATAAAACTTGTGTTGTTTTGTTAATTCATTTGACTTTGTTTTCCATCTTCGTGATTCACTCATTTCAAAGTTTATGTCACAGTATATTTATTCAGATAAATATTATTTGGCCCTGAGTTCACAGAATTCGTGTGCAAGCCTTGCATTTCCTTATAAGAATGGTGAGAAATACCAAGGTTGCACCATTTTCACTTTACATCATTATTATTATTGTTTACAAGGATCAACATTTTATTGGTAACATGTTAGTCTTACAAACAGTAGTAGTAATGGTGTACGGTGAAGATGCACATAATACTTTGTCTAATTCCGCTGCTTGTTTAATACGAACTTGCTTGCATCATTTTTGGATTAACTTATCAAACACGAGAAAAAATGGTGAGGGACAAGGCTAACTGATTAGTGCACAAGGCAAAAAAATATATATATATATATATATATCAGTAAGTATTCCTTCTGACAACTAGCTAAAATAATGAAACACACTTTCCTCGTGCTCGAATCTATATTACCTTGTGACGACTAGCTAAAATATTGAAATACATTTTCCTTATTCTCAAATCTAAAATAAATCAACACCGATACCCAAGAATAGGTAAAAGTAGGACTCCAAAAGGAACAATAATAGAATTCCGATGAGCGATTGCAAAAATAGAATCCGAACAATGTAAATCTCCTTACTCCACAAAAAAAAAAGGAAAAAGAAAAGAAATATTACACAGTTGCATTAGGATACAAAAACAGGCCGCGGAATTCTCTTCATATTCGTTCGACTCTTGTAGTATTTAGAATGGTATATAACATTTACCAAGATGGCTCACATAAAATCATCATCATCGTCATAATCATCCAATGTGTTAACCACCACATCATCATCTGGCTTACCAATATGCAGTTGTTTCTTCTTTCCTGTGAGGAACAAAAACATTTGTCAAAAAAATAAGCTAAGTGCAACCAAAATCACCCTCATGTATTGCACAATGGAGAATGATAAACCTGTCTTCTTTTTGGTAGTAGCTTCTTTTTCGGTCTTTATCTTTTCATTTGCAATTGCAGTAATAGAAGAAGCAACTTCTTTGGCATCTGCCCCTTTTAGAGAAGTTAAGGACAATCTCATTACGGATTTCAATAATCCGATATAGTGATAGCTTTTCTGTTATAAGAGGAAGTAGTTGGGTCACAATACTATGATAATTGATACCGATTAAGACAAGATGCTGAAAATAGCAAATACCACAAACCTCATGTGGACGAAGTTTTTGAGAAATAAGTTCTGCATATTCCAAAAAGTCGCTTTCAGTTTTTGGAATAAAATTATCCAGAGTTTTCTCATCACCATTCTTGGAAAACAATTCTGTAGTGGCCTTAAAATCAGCTTCTTCAACAAGCCTGTAGAATGACGCATATCAGAGCAATGAGTAAGCTTCAGTCCCAATCAAGATTGAACTTTGAAGTGCCAACCCAAAAGGCACAACAAGCTTCAAAAGCTTCCTAAAAGTAAAAAATAGAGTAAGGCTTGCAGTTGCATGAAAACAACTAATACTATTCGGTGAAAACAGCTAAAACTTGACCAACTAATACCTTTTAGTAGAACAACTAATACCACATAAATGGCCAACATGCATTACTTAAGCATAATTTCCCATATCCCCATAAATCGGAATTAACTAGGACAATAAAACAAGCTTAAGAATTAACTAAAGTAAAGAAAATGTAAAATGCAGCGATACAGAAAACAGTAGTCCACCTCTGCTGTCGAAGTTTTTCTGCTATAGGATCTAAAGGTACCTCCTTAACAAATTCAACATCTTTCCCTTTCTTTTCACCAGCTTTAACTGCAGTCTTCTTAGGGGCCTTTTCAGGGAGAGGTGGCTCAGCTTTAGGTTCCTGATCATAAAATTTGGAGTAAGAGTTTCCAATTTGAAAGTGAAAAATATACGACTCTGACCAGAACCCGACAAAATAGAATTCCATAAGCTTTACTGTTCTGAGCTACCCAGCAAACAATAAAATTAAACTCAAAACTTAATGGAATGAACTGTTGAGTTGCATACCTTGGGGGGTTCCTCTTCATCTTCCCAACAATCCTTCACATCATTTTCGTCCAAATCTTCATCCTCCCAATTAGCTTTTAGCAGCTCCTTTTTAGTGAGAAGATCTGGAACAGGCTCATCTTCTGAAACACCAAAAAGATTGTTACCATCAAAGAGTAATGGAAATAGTAATAAGGAAAAAAAAACACTTGTCATTCATTCCATAAATTAAGATGGGCGAGAAGTCAAGGGGATTCTACGATATTATCTAGATGTAGAATTCAACATCTATTACTATGAATTATACATTCCAAATTATCTATACAATCTAAAAATATATAACTGTTAGCCCTGAAATCATCAGGGGCACCAGAACACTGGCTAGTCAATGCCAAATAGAATCAAGAAACACAATCGTTAGCAACCACTAATTACTAACGAAACGAAATACCAATAAGAAGCCCTAATTCATATGTACACAACCCACTTTAAGAGGAGATTCGAAGTTGATAAGCATATTGTCATCAATAACATAGCAGATGTAATTCGAGAGTCTAAGCCAATCTAACAGTGGTTCTGCTAGCCTAAACTTAGGGGCACAGATCAATCTCAAAGTCACATAACTTCTTCGTCAAACCAAATCCTAACCTAGTCATATGCAACAAGACTAACTAATGCAACAGGCAGTGAAATGAACAAGAAACGAATTGCATGAAAATAAATAAAATTCACCAGTAAAACTAGTCTAAAAACAATTACAAACAATTAGGGTTAAAAAATTGTGGAGATGAAAAAGTACCCCAATCCTCCATCGCTTCGGTTTTCTGAACTCACAAAGACTTCAAAATTCGGCAACTCCTGGAATTGGTAAAAAAAGATGCAAGAAAAGAAAAAGAGTTTCAATGTTAAAAAAAGAAAAGAAAAAAAAAACCACTACTTCACAACTAAACATCAAGAAACTGCAAATATATTCACTACAGTCTAGAAACCTAGTTGATCCGATAACCCGAAACAGAAACAAAACTGCAAATTCACCCCCGCAAGTTCAGAAAACACACAGAAATCGATAATTAAACCACTTTCCATGAACTACGGAATCTTGAAATGAAGATCAAACCTCTCAAGATGAAGGGCGAAAACTTAGTCCAAGTCCAAATTACTGAGAGAAAATACTTTCAACAAGAAGCTAAAAAACTAGAGTTTCGAGAAAATAGAGAAATCGCGCCGGGTCGAGAGAGAATCTGTCCCAGTGTATTAGGGTTCTACCTTTGACAGGTGGTTTGGGTTCACATGACACATATATGTGGTGTAAACATACACCCCCTAAATTTACCCCACATTCATTTTACCATTACAGTCATTTCCTTTTTATTTTATGTATTAACTAAACCATATTTAAATCTTATAAATAATTATCTTAATCTTAATCTTGATACTATATATCTCCCAAAATTTTATATTGTACGAAAGTATTGAGGTAAGTAATTTGAGAGTTGAAATAGTTGTGGATGAGTTTCTCATTTTCTGTTCACAGTGATTCTTCTAATTTGATGAATTTATTAATTAAATTTAAATATTCACGGTTTATAAAATTAATCTAATGTAATTCTTTTAATTTGATGATTTGTTAATCTAATTTTGTGGTCTGATTTTATTTTTTATATTGTAGGAAATTTAATCTGATTTGTATTCTTCTAATTTAATGAATTAGTTAATTTGCTTTTGTGTTGTATATTTAATTTAATTTTATTGCGATAATTTAATAAATTTAATTTTGTGTTGTATATTTAATTTGATTTTATTTTTTATATTGCAGTGTATATTGCACGGAGTATTGAGGTAAGTAATTTGATTACTGAACTGGTTATGAATATCTATTGCAGTTATGTAATTATTTTGTATGTTGCATGTAATTTTTTTATATTGTACTGGGTATTGAGGTAAAAAATTTGAGTGCTGAATTAGTTGTCGATGAATTCTTATTTTCTATTCATAGTGAGTCTTCTATTTTGATGAATTTGTTAACCTAAATATTCAGATTTTGTGTATTTTATCTGATGCAATTTTTTCTAATTTGATTAAAGTATTTGTTGGGAGATATTGTGACTGGTTTCTTTTCAATCCCGCGAAGTTCGCGGGTTATGTGCTAGTTTTAAAATAAATATAAACCGTTCTTCGGTATATATTTAATTATTAAATTTATTTTAAAGTATTTTTTTAGGTCATTCAACTAACTTATTTTTTATAATAAGCTTAAAATAGAGTACAAACAGAAAAATAAACTTTTCATATGAGGAAATTAATAAGATAATTCGTCTTTTGACTCGTTTTCAAATATGCATACTGTTCGTTTCAAAAAAAAAAAGCATGCTGTTCGGTGGGACTTGAAAACTGGTGGGAGAGAGAGTTTGATAGAGTCGAAAATAATAATTAAATAATGTGTTAAATGTAATAATTAAATAATGTGTTAAATGATAAACTGTGTATGAAAATTTTATTTGAAAAAAAATAGAAGATAAATGTAACAACGCATTATAAGTGTTGCGTGATAGAATTTTAAATAATTTAAAATCCTAAAAGAAAATCAATTTTTTTTTTTGAAAACAAAAGAAAATCAATTTTGGCAAACGGGTAGTTTAATTTCAGAACTAAAATCCAAATCCAAATACCGGATTTAAAATCTCAAAGCAAACATGTGCAAACTGCTAGTCAATTGTACTCCGTCCGTCCCAATCATAATGACATTTTTACTGTTTATAAAAATTTAGTGGAATAGTGATAAAATGGTGGGAAGAATTATTTATTAGTATTTTATATGATAAATTGATGAGTAATTAGGGGTAGAAAGTGTTATTTATTAATATTTTATGTGATAAAGTGATAAAGTAATAAATTGTGTAAGTAATTTTACCATTATAATTGAGACGAAAATATGAGGTACTTTACCAATATGATTGGGACGGAGGGAGTATCAAAAAGATCAATGCCTCATCAATGAGGTTATTAATAAAAAAAAGTCTTGAGTACGTTAACTGAAAGTTTGACCACATTAATTAAAAATTGAATTATACAAAAACTGAAATATTGATTATATATTATTTTCCGAATTCCAGCGTCGTTTAATCACCTCACATGCCTTGTCATGCAACACACGTTGTTGCTCAGTCATTTGTGAAGTATCCTTCCAAACAATTTCATATTCTTTCAGCCAAAGCTCACGGTTCTTAGCTTCTGCCTTTGCTTTCATAGCTTCAATTTTTGCCTTTTTTAGTTCAAGTTTGGCTTTTTCAAAATTTGTATAGTTTTCAATCCTATGTTCGGTGTCCAGTCCGGTCGTCGCACCAGTCTCGTTGCCTTCCTGTCCGATAATTTGAGCATCGCCGTTGTTTGGATTCATTCCAGCATTTGTGTCATGCTCGGGCATGGAGTTGCTCTCCCCCACGCTCGTTGGGACGAGGAGTGGCTCAGTATTAAGAGCGTCGGCTTCATTTAAATTTGAGTAAGTCTCTACAAATTTGTACAGTAAAAGCAGTCTAGAATAAGTAAATTGAGTGTGTTTGTTTCTGGCTTTGCAAAGTAATATTTTACTTTGAAAATCTTAATGCATGTATGTTTGAAGGATTATACAAGTCAAAATCCAACAATTTATAATACCTACACTCCTAATATATGCATGTATGTTTGAAGGATTATACAAGTCAAAATCCAACAATTTATAATACCTACACTCCTAATATTATTTCTCATGCTTATTTTTTTTTCTACAATATCATACAGTTTATTTTTCACAAATATATCACTCCATCTTTTATCAATTCAACCCTACTGCATCTTATCAATCATACATACATAAAAGTCGAATTCACCTTTTCACTACAGCCCGAAACAAGCATACACTCGTGGGGCCACCCGTGTTTAATTGAATTCGAATAGATTGAGTTGAATTGGATGCGAGTGTAATTTGAAATTTGCACAAAAATATTTGTATATAAGTTATTACCTGCATTAGTGTCTTGGTTTGCTGCGGAGTTGCTCGCCCTCGCCTTCTTTTGCATGGGGAGTTGCTCAGTATCGGACTTTGTCGTCCCTTCCTTGTTTCTCTTATTTCCAACGATACGAGCCCTATCTTCATTTGAAACTAATCCCGCATTCGCTTCTTCATTGGACGAGGAGTTAATCACCCCAGACGTCGTCGCCTTCTTTGAGCAAGCAGCCACATCGATGGCCCGAGGCACAAAAAACGGATGATCCTTCACGATTCTCCACATGTGCACAAGATTAAACGAAGAACGATATACATCCATATACTTTTTACGAGCAAGAGTCACCATCTCCGGGGCACTGTGAGTGCTTTCATGTTCACTGGATACGATGGCATAGATCACATTGAAGAAATAGATCTTGTTCTTTAAGCTGTGCCATTTGGATCGCATCATATCCGACGTTCTTCTGGAAACGCCTGGTGGTTTTGAATCATTATAAATTTTTGAAGCGCGTACCCAAAAAGAAGGCGACTTCATCTCTGACTGAGAACTAACAATCATGAACGCATTCGCGAGTCCCTCATCTTCGACCTTTAACCAGAGTGTCCTTCTTTTACGACGCCCCGTGCTCGTTTCCGCATTGTCCACATGTTGGCTGCCAACTGGCGATGGAAGTGAAGGCAGTTGGTTTTGCGGGACCTCTTTATAAGCAAAACCAGGAGGCGGCTGCACTGCCTCGTCGTTCGAACTGATTGGTTGTGGTTGCGGAACAGAAGATCCAGGAAAAAACTGCAGGAGATTTTGGGAAATTTGAGATGGAGGTGGTACGCAATTCAAGAGATTCACAAAATTTCGAAAGTTTTGTGGATTTTGTTGAATAAGTTTTTCCTGTGCCGCCTGCAGTTCCTGCATGTTTTGTTTGATCAGTAACCGTGGTTCTGCATTAGTTCTGTAAAGATGACAAGGAATTTTTTTTCCGAGCATTTAATTTAGGCGCATACTCTGGTTATCTTTGTATACCGACTTCCATCGATGTTTTCAATTTTTATCGCAGGTGGGTTGCGGGTAGCTGCTGGTTTGATCCTCATAGCAAATACCTGTACATGAAGGGATACAAACACATTTTTTTTTAGTTGAATTAAGACATTATGCAAATTAAAATATCTTCATTTTGAGAAAAAAAAATTTGTGAAACTAACTACCAATAAAATTCATAATGCAGCTAAGGCTCAACTCTTGACCTTGTCAACCATTTTGGTAAAGAACTACCAACAAACAAATATATGACATTGTGATATTATAATTGTTAGTTATGAAGAATATGACAAAGGAAATTGAAGCCTATACTGAAACTTTTTCATAAACTAATGAGAAATCCTAAAGCACTGAATATAGGAAATTTCAGCAAGATCTTTGAGATGTCTATATGTTAAAAGCTTGCATTAATATATCATTCAACTCCATACTTAATAATATAAGGATGTATCATCTTTGTGTCGCCCTAGTAAATTTACCAGCATTACAAATAAATGTACATACTTAAAATATTATGCGTGATCTAAATTAGATTACGACAATTTCTGATATGAAGGTAGGTATACTTGCAGAACTGGTATGAATTATACCTCATTGAAGTACTTTCTGTTGTAGCCACCGAACGTGATCAAAAAATTCTCACCGCCTAGTTTTATAGATGAAATACTGAGTCCCTGTATGCAGCTTAATGTTAAATCGCATGCAGAAATAGATCTTTCGTATTCGGTTAAGGAATACTGGAGGTGATACAAATCAAAATGCACAGTGCAACATACTAAATACGCACAGCATTTCATTATTAGCAATCATATCCATCACCACCATCGGTAAGAATTCTCATAGGAGTAGGAAAAAAACATGATATGAAAATTACGTACGTTCGGGTGCAAATCAACATTTCAATACTCATTTCCAATTTTTCCTGCCTCCCTGCTTGTATAGAGTAACACTTAAGTGCACCATGCAACTGGTGCAATTTTGACTAAAAATTTAAAAACCAAGTTGTTGTTTTTATATGTTTTTGTGAATCAGAGATAAATACAGTCAAAAAGTATCAGTTCATGAAGACAAGTATCATCTCATATGATGAAAAGTATTATTTTTACATTTAAAACGTATTAATACTGTTCAGCCTGCAAACTGATACTTTTTTCACGTGAACTAATACTTCTCAATATAATTTCAATTTTTTCGTGATAAGTCAAACGTTGGTCAAACACCAGTTGCAGCAGCTGCAACTGGTGTATAGAAGTTTTATCCGGTTGTATATTCAACACATACCATACCCTTCTAATTATCATTCTTTAGCTCAAATTTACAATACGAAGAAAGTGGCTTAGTGTGGTACCTCACTAGCTAGTGGATCGTTTTCTTTCACTGTAGTCAGAATGGATACAGTGAACGTGGACATATTTATGACAAGTGTCTCCAGGGCACCTGCGAGGAAAATGGTTTTCCATCTCATATACCAAAATCAAATAGGCACAATCTAATTCGAAAAAGAGATTAAAGAGTTGCAGCAAACTGGAATCTGTACTTTGTATTCCACTTACCACTTTTACTGCCAACTATATACCAGTTTCCATCTACTACGACACCAGCATGGCCCGCTCTGGCATTCACCAGATTAAACGACACCGGTGGTTGTGACCATTCCATCTGCATTATGGTTGCAAAAATGATAATCCGGCTATAATGTCCAAGTTTCGAAAAGATATTTTGTAAAAAACAGTTATATCAACTGTCATCAGGAAAAATGAGCATGCAGTATGACGAAAACAAAAACCAAACGTGCATGGAACGGAGCAATAATTTGCCATTATGGCTAAGCCACATTTTAATTTAACCTTTTCTTTCTAGCTCGCATTTATTATCATGGCTCAGCCGATGCAAAAATGGAATAACTCCAAAAAATATGGTTAAAGCACTAAATTATATGCCTTGGATTTCTTATAATGGTCCCAAAATAAAGGTCTTGAAAACCTTATCTGTTGTTTGGTGATCCAGCAAGAATCTGTACCGAACAATACAGGTATTTCAACTGTCACCATGAAAAATGAACGTGCAGTAAAACTAAACACGACAAAAACAAACTGCACACGTGCATAGAAAGGAGCAATACTTTGCCATTATGGCTAAGCCAAAACAAAAAAAGGAGATACTATGAAAAATATGGTTAAAGCACTAAATGTAATAATAAAAACATGAGAATTAAGCTTACTTTTTCCAAATCCAAGACATGGAGGTCGGTGAAATAGGCAGAGCGGGAGCATCCACCGAAAATACAAAGATATCGTTCAGCATGTAGAGCTGCCACGTGGTCAAATCTAGGAGTTGGACGTTTCTGCCTATTGAAGTACAAAAAAACAATAAGAACTCTTTCATGAATCGATATATAAATTATACGAGTTTTATCTATCCAGGACCTGAAAGATAGGTCAGCTATCAGTCCAGGGCCTGAAACTTTTTTCTTATCATTTCGGGGATTCAAATCATTCAAAACTATCAATACTAGACTTATAATTTAACACCATTCAAAATTCCATTTATGAAAGTTCATGTAACTTTCAACTTCTCCTCAGTCGTTCCTTCACGGAAGCCTGCAACATCCTCATGTCCATACCAATCGCCACAGGGTTCACCGCTCTGCCCCCTTAGCCATAAGTATTACATTGGATTCATTCATAAAGATAGGAATGTGTGTAAAGGGTTTTCGTAATCCAAATGAAGAATGAGATCTAACATCCATTAATATTGCCACGCTAGTATGAAGTCTTTAAGAACTCTATTTTGAAGTTTTTAAGTTTGGACATATCTATCGTCATAACATCGTATGGTGATTTGGATTATTATCATTAAAGAAAAAGAAAGGGAGAGATTGATATTGATCATGATTATATGTTTCAAGACATAGAGTTTCCGCAAATTATGTATCTTTAAACCATGGAAACAATTTAGAGCAGTGAAGTTGAAGCAGTTAGATGTAATGATTTGTGTATTGGAGAAGAATAAATTGGAAAGTGAGACTATGAAAGATATAAATCTATTGGGAAAGATTACAGTGATTTGAGGGTCAAGATTAGGAAGACGACTGATATTGTTATAAAAGATTACAGTGATGTAAGGGTTAGATAATAAAAAGCTTTGTCCTGAACTGATAGCTGACCTATCTATCAAACACTGGACCGATAAAACTGCTAAAATGTAGTAATATGAGTATATAACATACGTAGTCTCAACAGCACTCCATGTCATTGTCTCTAAATCAAGAATGTAAACATCATTTCGTGGTCGGCCTTTCCGATCTTCTCCACCAAACATAATAAGTTTCGAACCAAAAGGGGTAACAGACTGTCCTCTTCGAGATACCTAATGATGTACACAAGAATACATAATAATTAGGACATCAAAGTACAAAAATAGAACTGGTTTATGAAAATCTAGAACCATCAAGCTGCTAACTAAGATATAGCTCAAAAAAACAAAGGCAGGACTTGTAAGAAAGAAACGTGAACATCAAGAATCAGTTTACCGGAATATTCCCAAAGGTCTCAGCAACACCACAACTGTATGATTCAAGATCAATGTACCGTACTACAGAGGACACACCAAATAATTCATAAGAGTCAGAGTGAAGAATGATAATGATCCATTTTTTTTTGGATAAGATGGATCGAATTCGATTAAGAACTTATGGATCGTTACGTGGATCTTGATTACGTACCTGTCACCATGTAAGTAGTACTCTTCGTAAGGCCAGCAAGAAGAAGAAGTCTTTTTTTCCACTTAATCTGGAAAAAAGAATTTAGATGTAAAAAATCAACTAAAATACTCCAATGTAACCATACTTACTTTTCAGCCTAAATGAGTACAGGACAAATACGATGCATGCTATGCATGAAGAAAATACCAAAAAAACATAAAAATAAAATGTTCAGCACTGTTTTACCATACTGAGACCCGAGATTTCGGGGAAAGCTTCAAGTTCGGTACCATATCTGTCAGTGGCTTCCATTTTCAATTTAACGGCTGACCACATCAACGTTTTCAGATCCAAAACCTAGAGGCATTACAAGAAAATAACATAATCCATGAGGGTATAAAGGGAACTTTCATGAATAACAGAAAACATGAAATTGCAATACCTGAAAATCAGACAAGTATCTATCCTTGCAAGCTCCACCAATAATGTATAACTTATCATCAGATACCGTTGCAGCATGCTACACGGAAACAAAAAAACATAGGGAAAAAGACAACATAAAAACAAGTGTACCAAAAACGGTATAAATGACCAATCCAATTAGAGTTTACAAAATGACGAAGCTTTTACTATGAAAAGAAACGAATACGAGCGTAGCATGCTCATGCATATCAATGAATGGAGAAGATAGCTATCCAAACCTTGTACCGCGCTGCAGGGCGCAGACTAGAAGGTGATAGTGAAATCCATTTGTTATAGTCTAAACCCGAATGCCAGCTTTGACTGTTTAATCCCATTTGGGCCATTCTGTCATACAATATTATTTTTCAGTTCAGAGAAATAACAAGCCTTGGTTACAACAAGATGAAGACACACATATTCCAACAATTAAAAGCCATAAACACCTCACAGTAATAGAAATACACCTGATCATATTTAGTTTTTAATTCTCTAATTATTTCTTTTTTGGGAAACAAGTTAACAAATAGAAAATATATAGCTAGAGATTCTTGTTATGATTTACAATTTTATTTACTTAAGAATCCCGTAACAAAATTTGCCCTAGGAATTGTTTGCGTTAATAAAAAAAAAAAAGAGGAAACGGAAAGAACGAATTTCCTAAATTGAGAAACACCAACCTTACTTCATCACCACCAAAAAAAAAAAAACAGCATTTTTACAAGAATTAAACCAAAATTTTATATACATTTTTACAGAAGGTTGTAATTCGTTTTCTCGATTCCATGTAACAAAATTGGGCTTAAGAACTGTTTGCATTAATAAAAACAGAGGAAATTGAAAGCATGAATTTCCTGAATTGAGAAACACCACCCTCACTTCAACACAAAAATTCACCATTTTTCTCAAGAATTAAACAAAATGAACTTAAAGCCGTTATAAGGCCGTCAAGCTCCAAAACACTTGAAAGCGTGATTCACTTGGTTCAAAAACATAAGTATTTAGCTTGAATTTTGAGAAACAACCGAACAATTGAGAATTTAAATGCGCACAGACCTTGCATGCGAACACATAGAAGTCGTAATTAAGCTGCGAGATGTATGGGGAACGCCGGAGCAGAAAGAGAAACCACCGATTGCGAAAATCAGGAAGCTGGTGCTCTCTGCTTCAAAAGATGGTGGAAAATTGTAAATATGGAGTGGAGGTGGTTGAACAATAGTGTTTTTAGTGATGGTTATTGCAATTGATTTGACCGAGACGGGCAAGATGGTCATTTGTCACTAGCATCTTTATCTTTCTGTTTTTCTTTGGCAAATAGTATTTAATTTGTTCAGCTGGACATGTGTGTTCGATTTGATATGCGTGGCCATTCGAATGATACAGATGTTTTCATACACCGACTCAGTGTTTTTTTTGCTCTCTACTTCAAAACATGACAGAAATTGGAAATATGGAGTGGAGGTGGTTGAGCAATAGTGTTTTTAGTGATGCATGTTGTGATAGTTTTGAACCAGAGGGGCAAGATGGTCATTTGCTACTAGCATCTTTACTTTCGGTTTTTCTTTGGCAAATAGTATTTAATTCTTTTGTCACCAGATTTATCACACGTCAGAATCATCAGATTTATCACACGTCGAAAAGCATTTAATTATCACCCGTCAGCAGCGCCACAAAGACTGAACCGAACCCAACAGGAGGTCATGGTCGGTCACACGTAAGATAATTTATCGTCTTTACGATATCTTTTGACATCTTTATCTTACATGATTTATCATCTTTATGATTTATCATCTTTAGTCTCTTTAACCTTTCATTGTCAAAAAAACCTAACGTTCCTCATTCCTCTTATATACCAACAACTGATATTTAAGGGAAGAACTACGATTCTTCCCAAGCAGATGTTTTTGCTCGACATTTATTTGTTTTGGCACAAATTCAAAAAGCCACATCAGAATCGTTAAATATTTAACTATCAACAATTGACGTAGAAGGAGGGTAGATTGAAAAATTGTCAAGAACAACTTCGAATTTTCGAATCCCAAAATCCAAAAAATCTCAAGAACACAGCCCAAAAACAATCTTCGAAGCCGATCCCTACACTCAGCAAAACCAAACCAAATAAACACATACCCTTCATCATCTTCTTCCAAAAAAACACAAATCCAGAAAATACAACACCCATATGTGTACATACACCTATACATACAAAAAAAAAAGAGAGACAGGAAATGAAGAACAGAGCCGTGACACTGCTTCAACTCCGCCGTCCTCGGCGTCGCGGCCGCAGCACCAGAAGGTAGCCGCCCAGTAACGCCGGCGCCGCCTTACCCCACCGCGATTCACCGCCGCCTTCAACAGCTGAAACAGGGCAACTGCAGAGCCTCCACCGCCACGCGGTGCCGAAATCGAAGCCCGCCTCTGCAAAATCGCTATCGCCGCCACAGCTCGTGGATCCCCACGGCCACAACGCTCACCCCGCCGCGATTTTTTTCGGGCCACCAGCGCCAGCCTCTGCCCCAAAGTCGACGCCGCCTCACCTTCGCCGCCTTCGGCGCCTCCAGCAGGTACCCCCGCCGCAATTTCTGCAGACCACCGACTCGGCGCCACCTGTTGGACGCGTGAATGAAGCGGACACGTGAATGAAGCGGACGCGTGTCGTCTGATAAGAACGCGTGAAAAAATTTATGGACGCGTGGGGAAGGTGAGTCACTTCTGGTGGGTTACACGTTTTCAAGTTGACCAAATCTTAAGTCTTGGGCCTTTTTGTTATGAAAAAGAAAGGTGTTGGCATTAAGATTGATGGGCCAGGCTAATATTTTCTAAGTAATATTCTCGGCCCAACTGGATAAGATTATTGGGCCGAGATATAGTTTCTTGGGCCAGACTTTTATTTATTTAAGTTTTGGGCTGCCTTGTTTAATTAAAATTATGGGCCTTGTATTATTTAGTTAAGTTGGGCCCTAATTTTATTTAATCAAGCTTTGGGCTGGTTGTTTGGCTGAAATAAATTTTCGGCCCAAGGTAAAATAAATTCGGCCCAGTTAAAAAAAAGGAGGACAGCGGTTCGATAAAAGAAAATTGAACGAAAGCACCGAGTCTCATGAAATTTTTCAAAGTTAATCTACAGGAAATTCTTTTTCGCCCACCCACCAGGTTTATTCGGATAACGTCATTTTAATATGCTGCAATTTATAAACTTGTCACGCACATTAAAAGTGGAGGCATATATGTCCTCGTGGCTTTCATTATTCGCTTTGGCCGTTGCTAACAAATGGTCGCGACCTAAGCGGGACGCAATTTAACAAAGACGAACGAGCCGAAGTCTTCAGGTTCACTGGCTAAAACAACAGATTTACAGATGCCCACAACAAAGCGAAGAATGGGTACGGGTCGCAGCCTAAATAAGACTACCGAAGTAGAATAGTGATCGCAAGAAACATAAGACGATCACTTAAAGAAATGGGGGGTTGCACATAAGTTAACCCATCCGGTGCAAAAAGAAAATAAGAAGACCAATCCAATCGCAACTAAATAAGACGATTGAAAAAACCAAAGAAGTCGTTGAACACAAGGACATATATCATGTTCGATTTCATTGTAAGAAAAATGGCACTACCGCCAAATTACAAAAAAAAGCCACTGGGTTATTTATCCGAGGTCTCCTGCAGGTGGTGTCGAGCACAACCTTGATAGCAAGCAGATCAAGAAAAGGGCTTACCAGCGAAAGCATACGGGGCAACCTCGAAGTTGAAATTTCACGCGGTTTCGCTACCAAAGTAGCACGCACTACACCATCAAAGTAACACACGAGAGTTCAACATTGTGCTCTTCGTGAAATGGGATTATACCGCTTTGTAGAAAGGAAAGCACGGGCGAAAGCACAAGAAGTAAGATACCCAGAGCTGACCAAAGCATACATAATCGACCATCAAGAGCGAACATCCACCTAGATACGTAAAGCCGAGCATCACTCGGCTTCAACACAAAGATAAGCCACCGCACATGTTATTAAATCAATTGGATATCAAGTCGAGACTTCACACCGCCTCCTGGCGATGATTATGCCCGCCTCAAGGGCACTACCGCCTTCCTGCATGATGATTATGCCCCTAAGCAAGTAATACCGCTTTTCTACGACAATTATGTCATTTATTCGGCTACTGGCACTACCGGGCCAAGTGACGACATGCCCGCCTCGGCGGCAATATCACTTTCGGCGACGATTATGCTCAATTTCCTGGCTACCGCACTATCGCTGCAACGACATGCCCTACCGACGTGGCACACTGGGTTTTTCTACGATGATTATGACCACCGGGCGCGGGCACACGATTGGCGATGACGTCTGTGGCATTACCGTTTTACGGCTGATTCAGCTTTTTAGCACTGGTCAGACGGGCGACGTAGAGCCTGGCCAGCCGGCAGCCCGCCTATCTCTACGACGATCATTCGCCTCTCTCAAGGCGCTCATATTATCCGCCTTTACTATTGATCCGCCCGCCTTTCAGCGCGCCGGTCAGACGGCAATGATTCTGAACGGTTACCGCCATCTTACGATTTAGATCATTCACCCTCCCGCCGTTTATCCGCTTTACTATTGCTGGGACCGCCTTCATTTTTAGCGCCGGCTCAGATCACGACGCCAGACTCACGGTCATTCGCCATCTCGACGACGAGATCATTCGCCTCCTTTGCTGCTCATCCGCCTTACGCTGGATCATTATTTTGTTACGGCTCTGCTACATCAGTAACGCCAGAGTCTACCGGGACCGCATGACCAGATCATTTGCCCTCGCTGCTCATCCGCCTTTACGCGTTGATTCGCCGCTTTTTGTGCACCGGCTTTTCCGGTGACGCATGACGCTGTATTCCGCCGAGCGAGCCATTTTCGCCATCTCGGACGCAGATCATTCGCTTCCCGGCTGCCCACATCCGCCACGGCGGATCTCACCACCTTTTGTGCTGCTGCTGACCTTCCAGACGGCTTATCGCCAGACTCACGTAAGCGCGACTCGATCTTATCTTGGCGACTCCCGGCGTTCATCATTCTTACGGCATTGATCCGCGTGCCTTTTTAGGCACTTGCGCTTCCGTTTCGGCGGCAGCGTGATACGGTCGAAAGCAAAGCGCTCCTCGTTATCGCAACGGTGATCAACCGCTTTTATGGCGTTAATCCGCCGTTACGGGTATCGACACCCGCCTTTTCGGCGTTAGCTCTTTGTTCCAGTATTGTTGACCGGGTCCTCTTATTATCGTTAACTCGCTGGGTTTTCATCGACTTTCTGCCTTCAGAAGACCTACGCCGCCGACGATGAGCACGTGGTAAAGGTCGCAAATTCGCCGCCATAAGGGTCGCATTTATTTGAGCCGAAATTTACTTCATATAGATCGCATGCCTAAGAAGACGATTTATCTGCAGGAAAGTCGCAAACTATTCTACCGTAGCCGGTCGTATTTACGCACAAAAAAAAAATAAAAAACTCAGACGACGGGGTTTCCTCGGGCACGAGCACGAAAGCATCAGACGACGGGCTCCTTGAAGTACACGAAAGACATAAAAGACTATGACGACGGGTTTCGGCACGAAAGTAATAAAAAGACTCAGATAATCTGTGGCTCGCCAAGTACGAAAGATGCATAAGATCGACGACGAGAAAAGGTAAGATCCTCTAGCTTATGGGCTTCATTCTCGAACGATCAAGATCCGATACGGGCATCCGGAAAGCAAGCTCTGAGGTAAACAAGCAGGATCAGCAGATGCAACAAAAGATAAAATCTGGTCGAGACATGATTCAAGATCGAACTCGTCAACGCCCGATCTCGATCTTGGGGGCTATTGTTGTCACCAGATTTATCACACGTCAGCAGGATGAATTATCACCCGTCAGTAGGGCCCACAAAGACCTGAACCAACTCGACAGGAGGTCAAGGGTCACACAGAAGATGATTTGTCGTGCTTACGCATATGTTTTGTCATTCTTTATGCACATGATTTGTCATGCTTATGATTTGTCGTGCTGGTCCTCTTTATATAAAGGACCTCACCTTTCATTGTAAAAAAAAACTGGAATGTTTCCCTCATTCCTCTTATATACCAACAACCATATTTGAGGGAAGAACTATGATTCTTCCCGCAGTGTTCTTCTTCGATTACTTATTTGTTTGGTGGCCAAATTCAACAAGCCTCATCAGAATCGTTAAATATTTGACTATCAACAAATTCGCTCAACTGTACATGTGTATTCGATTTGATACGTGTGGCCATTCGGATGATGCAGACGTTTTCATGCACCGACTCAGTGTCCCTTTTGCTCTCTACTTCAAAAAATGACAAAAATTGTAAATATGGAGTGAAGGTGGTTGAACAATAGTGTTTTTAGTGATGCTTCTTGTAATTGATTCGAGTGAGAGGGGCAAGATGGACATTTGCTACTAGCATCTTTACCTTTCTGTTTTTCTTTGGCAAATAATATTTAATTTGTTCAACTGTACATGTGTATTCGGTTTGATACGCATGGCCATTCGTATAATACAAACATTTTGACTTGGGAAGGGGTCATTCAGATAAGGATGATTTTTCCTTTATCTCTGTTACTTTTGTTACTTTTTCGATGCGTGTATCTCATCTTTTCATTCAAATGTGTATTCACTCCTAATGTACATCTACACCACTATTACGACACATCAATACTGTTATTTTGCTCGTTCATTTTTTTTATTCTACTTTTTATACATCGGCTCATTATCCCTTGCTCTCAACTTCAAAAGATGACGGGAATTGGAAATATTGAATAAGGGTGGTTGAACAATTGTATTTTTAGTGATGCTTGTTGTAATTGACTCGAGTGAGAGGGGCAGGATGGTCATTTGCTATTAGCATCTTTTCATTTTTGTTTTTCTTTGACAAATAATATTTAATTTGCCCAGCTGTACATGTGTATTCGATTTGATACGTGGTCATTCGGATAACACAAACATTTTGATTTAGGGCAGGGTCATTCGGATAATGATGAATTTTCCTTCATCTCTATTACTCTTTCAATGTATGTATCTCATCTTTCCATTCAAATGTGTATTCACGCTCTAATGTACATCTACACCACTATTACGACACATCAATATTGTTACTTCGTTCGTTCATTTTTCATTTTTACTTTTCATACACCGACTCATTATCCCCTGATCTCTACTTCAAAAGATGACGAGAATTGAAAATATTGAATGAGGGTGGTTGAACAATTGTGTTTTTAGTGATACTTGTTGTAATTGTTTTAAGCGAGAGGGGCGGGATGGTCATGGCTATTAGCATCTTTTTCCTTTTGTTTTTCTTTGACAAATAATATTTAATTTTGCTCAGCTGTACATGTGTGTTCGATTTGATACGCGTGACCATTCGTATAATACATACGTTTTGATTTCGGTCAGGGTCATTCGAATAAGGATAAATTTTTTTCATCTCTGTTACTTTTTCGTTGCGTGTATCTCACCTTTTCATTCAAATGTGTATTCACTCTTAATGTACATCTACACCACTATTACGACACATCAATATTGTTATTTCACTTGTTCATTTTTTTATTTTACTTTTTATACACCGACTCATTATCCCTTGCTCTCTACTTCAAAAGATGACGGGAATTGAAAAGTTGAACAATTGTGTTTTTAGTTATGCTTGATGTAATTGATTCGAGCGAGATGAGCAAGATGGTCATTTGCTATTAACATCTTTTCTTTTTTGTTTTTCTTTGACAAATGTATTCGGTTTGTGACGTGACCATTCGGATAACTCAATTTTTTTGATTTGGAACGGGATCATTCAGATAAGGATGAATTTTCCTTCATCTATGTTACTTTTTCTATGTGTGTATCACGTCTTTTCATTCATATGTATATTCACCCCCTATTGTATATGTACACCACTATTACGCACATCAATATTGCTCTTTCACTCGTTCATTTTTCACTCTACTTTTCATACACTGATTCATTATCCCCTGCTCTCTACTTCAAAAGATGACGGGAATTGGAAATATTGAATGAAGGTGGTTGAATGATTATGTTTTTAGTGATTCTAGTTGTAATTGATTCAAGAGCGGGGAAACACTGTCATTTGCTATTAACATCTTTTTTCTTCTTTTTTCTTTGGCAAATAATATCTAATTTGCCCAGCTTTACATGTATATTTGATTTGGGATGTAGCCATTCAGATAATACAAGTGTTTTATTTGGGATGTGGCCATTCAGACAATGATGAATTTTCCTTCATCTTTGTTACTTTTTCTAGGTGCATATCTCATCTTTCATTCAATGTGTATTCACCCCTAATGTATATCTACACCACTAATTACAACACATCACAATTGTTCTTTGGCTCATTTATTTATTATTATTCTTTTCTTATACCGTCTTCTTTTCCCTACTTTTTCATCACTCGTTCATTCTTTTTTCTACTTTTCTTCCACATAATCATTACCTCTTTAATAAATAATAACTAAATAATGAATTATTGCTAAAATGTATTGAACTAACATACATCTTTCACCCCTACATTCATGATCCAACATAAATCAAATGCAGATTTATTATTTACATAATTTACTCCAACCACCTTTCTTTTCCATAATGTGATCTATTCACATAATCATATCTAATAAGCTAAAATAAACACTCGCTACACGACTTTGCAACAAATTTTTAAAAACCTTCCATAAAACGAAACGTAAAGGAAAAACGTGAGAACGATGGTCCATTAGTATTGGAAGAACAATGAAGCGGGCTTTAGACTAGGCCCATTATGAACATCGTGTTCTACGTTGCCCTATTTTGTAAAACTTAATGGGCCCTCTGGCTTCCATTTTTTTCTCTTTGTTAGTATTACGGTAAATTTGATTTAGAAATCTTCTTGCATCATTTTCAGATTATATTAGATAGTGATGAAGTCAATTTTTCACTCTTTCTTTGATAAAAAATTATGGTTGGTACATATGATATAATAAAGACGGTTCGATTTTTCTGTTCTATTTTTCTTATTTTATTGTGTTTCATTATTTTGGATTTTAACTACATATATGATGGTTCGTTGGATATTTTTTATTATTTCCATCCTACCATTTATTCGTATTATGGAATATAATGTAGAAAATCAATTATGGAATTGAGAATCTCATTCCCAATAAAATGTTAAACATATATATTGATAAACAATGATATAATATAGTAATACGCCACGTATTTTAAAGTTTATTTTAAAAGATGAAGCTAATGTTTTGTTCAACCGATGTGTAAAATAAGTTATACAGTCATGCGTATGTGTTAATAGCAAATTGTAGAATGTTGATCACATTAAGGATAAAATTAAACAAAATCCTTTATTTATAGAAAAAACTGTTAAATCTTTAAAAAATAAATTAGGAGTAAATTAAGTAGTAGATTGAGATTAAATTGTCATGTTAATTCCCCAATAATTAATGTTGTTTAAATTCAAATAATTACCAAGCGTTATATGGGAATAATCTTCATTTGTCGTCAATTATAGCTGATTTTCATAGAAAAAAAATGATTAATATTCGAGACTTTCTTCTTTTTTTTCTTGCGTTTTGTCGTTGTATGGTAACTTTTCGTGGCTCGTGGTCGTGGACTAACTTTATGTGCTTTTCCTTTCATTTCTGCATTTCTTTTATACCCCAAACACATTTTATCTACTGATGAAACTGATATACACGCACGCTTTATAGTACATCTTTTATTTCTTTTAAAAAAAAGTCAAGTCTCGTGTCATTTAAGTGCACCGTACACTCATAATATCTTTTAATATAAAAAGTTATAAGATTCTAAAATACTCATAATATCTTTTAATATAATAAATTGTAACACTAAGATTCTAGAATGCATTATAAATGCACATGAAATCCAATCTTTAAAAAAAAAAAGTTCAACAATGAAAACTCATTTTAACCTTATAATTTTTTTTAAAATTATTATTTCCACTTTTCATATTAAGTTTCTTTGTAGAATAAATTTTGTTCCTAATTATTCGTTCTTTTAACTATTTTATCTTATTTCTTTCCTATTCATTTCACTTTAAATATCTTTTAGTATTTATTTTATTTAAGGATACTTTCTTTCACCATCATACCTAGAGTGACACTTCTGAGACGATCTCATGATGAGACGGAGTATAATTTAAATATGATGCTTTAGCACTTGAAAATAATATGTGTTGATTTGGATTTGAGGCACACTTTCATGAGATCGTCTCATGGTAAGACGGGACATAAGTTGAGCATTGACGCTTTTAACACTTTGAAAGGGATAAATGTGATTTGTGTTAAGTTGTACACCGCCTCATGCATGAGACTACTCAACTACAAATGAGATGGCTAAATTCTCCAAATGTTTTTGAAAGTTGATGATGGTGACCTTGGAGATAGCAGAGATGGCTATGCTAATATTGAGATTTTCGAAGATAATTTAATTTTCGAAGTGATCATGTTGTTGATATAGTACAAAGTATTACCTCTCCGTAGCTGATAGTTTACGTTACATGTAAATACTTTGATAATAAGACAATACTTACTTCAACACATCGCGAAGAGAAATTTATTAATGAGAAGTTTTTGTTTATTATACCTGGTGATACGAGAGTATATTTGAGTTTCGATAGTGTTTGCAGATCAGATTTTCAGTTAGTTGATAATTGTGAGTTGTACTATGTTGATTTGTAAACTTTATTAAGTGTTTGGGACTTCCAAACCACCATTCGACTTTGAAAGAAAACGTGGTGATAATGTTTTTCAGAAAAATTGACTAAAAGTTAGGTTTGTGCAATTACACGAGATTGATTGTCACGAAGCTTTAAAATCACAATCTCAAAGCTAAAAATATTTCGTGAAGAAATATTTACAATAAGACGTTCATCCACAAATGACATTGAGTAGACAAAACTATTACTATTATTATTAATATTATTCATAGAATTAATTGTACTATATAAAAAATTTATTTTTTTATATCATTTTCTAATTAATATTTGATATAAGACCCAATTAAATATATTAAAAGACAAAAAATATTAAAATGTTATTGATTATTTTAAATTAAAAAAATATTCCAATCCTTGAAATTCGCGAGGCTAACACTAATACAATATATTTGATAAACCATAAATTAATATTTCCTCTAATTCTTCGATTACCTCTCCCATCCCTTATTCATTTACACTCGAACGTATTTGAACACAATTAATTACTTTACGAATCCCCTGAATATATGTTAAGAGCATTTGGTCAATAAAATGTTGTTATGAAATTAATACTCCAATATTTGGTTAATACTCCATTTCAAGGAACACCTTTCCTCCAATCCTCCTAACAACAATCCTTTCATTCTCTATTAATTTGAAATTAATAACAAACAAAAAATAGAGGTATAAATTGAATTTACATCAACTATTCTACCAATTTTTATTAAATTAAACTTTATTTTAAAAAATAATTTTACATGAGACGATATCATATACTAGAATATGCTCCGTTTAAATTTGTAAGTTTTTTTTTTTTTTTTTTTAATATAATTAGATTGAAGCCCTAAATTCATGAGTCATATATTATATTCTATGGCACATTTGGTTTAAGGGATTGATCAAAATATGTTAAAATTAACATTTTAATCTCACATAATTGATTATTAAATTTGTGGGCCGAATGTCTAGAATATATTTTCAGTCCTGATACAAAAATATATTTAATCCATATGTTTAGAGATATGTCCATCTCATATGAAATGTGAAATTGATCGAGATTAACATTTTAATTTCTATATTGATTTTCAGTACATGATTAAGAATTGTAATTCTACATTCAAACACATATTTTGATTTAAACATTTCAGTCAAATCAATTCAATCTTACTAAATCCTACTCAATTCTATTATAACTAATCAATCCATTTTTTTTCTCATGTTTCTCTCTATTTTACTCGCATATCATTCCAATCACTATCTTCTTAATTTTACACCAATTTCTTAATTCTATAGAAAATATTAAAAACTTCCCAATTTACAAATTGGAGATAGTAGTAAATGAGATCGGTATAATGTATGACAGTATGAGATCATATCCTAATGGGTATTTTGTTTTTCCTATTTTAAATGGGTTGTCATTAATTTGTTTGGCAAAGACTAAAGAAGCAGGGTCATCATTACCATCACTTCCTCTCCGAAAGAGCAATTATCAAAACTATGAGTATGTACTAATGTACCACAGATCCCCCTAATTACATCAACCAAACATATTTCACATTATTAATACTCATCAACCCTAATCTTTAATCTTCTTTTCAAGTGCCTGTTAACACACTGAAAACAGGACCTACAGAGCCTGAAAATCTGAGATTATCAGATAAAGCAAAAAAGCAGCACATGCAAGAATTTATAATTCTTCCAAAATTAGATTTCCCCAAACTCGAGTAAGCCAAAAATTAAATGACCATTCTTGAAAAAGCCCGAATCTGAATTTCAGACAAGAATGGCCTGCAGATGTTTTTAAAGGTCCGAGTGTTTCAATTGGCAAATTCTGTCATTTATTTTTTAAATGGTGGCTACGAATTCAATGGCAAATCGGAGCTCACTGGAGCTGATGCTGGATAAGTTACAGCAGGTGGAGGATCGGCCCGAGGATGGCCCGCCTGCATTGCCCGTTAGGCCCGTTTCCAGGCCCGATTGCCTCGGGCTAGAAAACCCTTGCAGCTTGATTCTCGGAGGAAAAATTGTGAACAAAATGGTTCGGAAAAAACAGAGAGGAATGAGGTATGCTCAAAATAGTTTCCTATGTTTTTCAAGAATCGTTATTTTTGATCCATGTGGTTTTATAGAAACAGAGAATTTGATATGTTTTTGAGAGGTTAAATGTTTTAGATTTTAGAAGTCATTATTTAATGTTTTTTTTAATTATGTTAAAACAGGACAAGACTGAGTTATGTGAAAACTTGAAAGAAATAGGAATACCCAAAATTCAGAAATGCTACCGGGGGCACCAAGTTCGTTGCTACTATAAGGAGCTTAGAAGAGGAACAATTGTCTTGCAATCATGTAAGTAAATAAATTACCAGATGAAATGTGACTAGGTTATTAATCATAAATTTGTTCTATATTGCTATTTGATAAAAATTATGAAGTAGTATTTATAAAATTACTCTTCATTACCCACCTTTATTAACCCCAACCAAGCGAGCTCTAAATGTATGTTATTCAAATGCAGAGGTGCCCACTAACGCATTTCAATTTTTCTTCGTGGTTAATGGATGGATTTTGATCATTTTTTGCTTTTGGTAGTTATCCGTGGTGAAAATGCAAGAAGGGGTTATGGGCATAACAGAAATGCAACTATTTGGGCTATTATTATAATACAGAAACAGACCAGAAACTACTTTAAACATAGACTGCTCCAAGACCATCAATCTGCAGTACTCACACAATTGC
Organism: Stenogyne calaminthoides; assembly: GCA_037126765.1. NCBI lineage: Eukaryota > Viridiplantae > Streptophyta > Magnoliopsida > Lamiales > Lamiaceae > Stenogyne > Stenogyne calaminthoides. The sequence continues at coordinate 7,255,701 of JBBCBC010000037.1, read as the reverse complement.
AATCTGGTAAATCAGAACGTTTATAATTACTACTTGCTGAGAAAAAATATAAAAGGCTATTCCTAGCAAGCTTATGTTCATCACCTCTGCTTTACTCTGCAGGTGTACGAGGCTGTTTGGATCGAAGGCGTCCCAGTGACGCTAAAAACGAGCCGAAATCTGTATGCTTGCTTGCGATAACATTGTCGATAAAATGGAAATTTGACTAGCTCGTTTCTTAACAAAAGACGGTTAACTGTTTTACAGGATCAAACTCAGGTTCCGTATAGTGTTCTTGTTGAACTTGAGAAGCAAGTTTTGAGGTCGGAGGCCAAAGTCAGGGGAAAGGACGAGGAAAATCTTGCTTTGAGGCGACAACTTGAGGAAATCGAGAGGAAATGGCGATCGTATGAAGAAAGGATGAAATCAATGGAGAAGGAATGGCAAGATAAGTTTACATATATACAAGTGAGATTTTGGTTCACATTTAACTATATTGGCCTTAAAAAATGAGGCAAAGTCTTGTTGTATCAGATGCACCGTGCAACTCAAGTGCACTTTTAAACAGTATTAGTTGCTTACATTGAACAGTATTAGTTGTGCACCAGATATTGTTCAATGAAAATAACTAATACTGTTAAGTGAAATCAACTAATACTGTTTAAAATGCATTAGAGTTGCACGATGCACCCGATGTACAAGAGACTTCCTCTAAAATCCAATCATGAATCTGGAAAATATATCTCTACTTATTATGCAGGAATGCCTAGCTGCTAAGGACAGTCGTAACCAAAATAAGGATACCATTCGAATCAATTCTGTTTATGCGCAACGAGAAATGGGAAATGGTGAGAGTAGTCATCTTACTGATGTTCGAGACGAGCAGAGTTGCGTTGAACTTCATTCTCGTGATGACCTTCGTAAGCTGAAGCATAGGTTTAAAGCATGGAAGAAAGAGTACAGACATAAGTTGAGGGATGCACAATCAACCTTGAAGAAGCTTGGGAATTCAGAAAGTGAAAAAAGGAGGCATTGGTGGGGAAGATTATCACATTGAGCCATTTTTGTTGGTTGAAGCAACTGAATTAATCTGTAACAGCAACCTCCCCAGTGTTGCATGAGCCTAGTTGGACTAAATCAGGATTATACTGTGACATTCATTCAAATATATGACTCATTCTAACTTTTTATTTTTTTATTTTCTTGAAATTTAAATATAGTAAAATTCATATATAAATTTTAATAGTATTGCAACTACAGGATTTGGAGCACTTGAAATCATGAGGATTCTTACTGTTATTTCGTTATTTCCTCAAAATAATGTGCATCAATCATCATACTCGCTATAAAATGCACGTAGAGTTTATAAAATGTTTTTATCTTATCTAAAGAACATCAGTATTTCTGGATATAATATGACGATGGACCTTACAAAATAAAGTAGGTCTCGTGTGATCCGAAGTTCACTTAAATTTTATTTTTTAAGTATCACTATTATACATTAACAATATCATTTATTGTGCATATAAAGTGTCATTTTAAATGACACTTTATATATACATCCGTGATAATGTGTGCATAATATCGACGCTTTATATTCAAAACAGTGATACTTTAACAAAAGAATTTGCATTAATTTGGGTTTACAAAAATTTTGCCAACTAAATATTAATAATGCCAAACATTTAGTTTAAATGATAATAAAGTTTAAAAGAGTCTATTAAGATAGATATATATTTTTTTTAAAAATACAACACATATTATTGGGAGAGAGCATTAGGACTTTGGGCTAAATTTAGTGAGGAATTACTTCCAAAATCCATATATAAATATCTCCGTTACTTCGGTATTTTGGCGGCAACACATTTTTTTCTGCAATGGGTGACGCAGCGGCGGAGCAGGCGGGCCCTACTTCCGACTCCATCGCCGAAGTAGAGGGAGCTGCCTCCGACGGCGTGAGCTATTGGTCGGCGGTTCAGTACGACGTCGCCCCGTATAGAACCTACAATTTCTTCCAGCAGTTCAGAACTACTGCATCGAACCCTAATAATTTCCTAAAGGGCGTCAAATGGTAATTTTGCTTCCAAATTGACTTCCATAAATTTCATATCAATTTTCGTTGCAGTAATGACTCAGTTTTCCAAGTATCTTACGGTGTCATACCTTTTGTTTTCTATTGATAGGTCGCCCGATGGTTCTTGCTTCCTAGCTTGTGCGGACGACAATTCCCTCCGAGTTTTCAGTTTGTAAGCCTATTCAATATAGCAGAATTAGTCATGTCTCTCCTCATTTTTTTTACGACTTTTGCTACATTTATGCTTATTCTCTTTCTCCCACCCACCTTAATATTAGGCCCTATGATGACTCTGGCAGTCCTGTAAATGCTCCTAATCCCGTGGCGGATTCTGGTAGGTTACTTTTCTTACTCTAGAAAATGCCGACTCTGATTATTGATTTTCTCAACTTCTGCCAAATTCTGTATATGGAGGAGCAGCCAGTTCTTATATTGGAGCAGTGCATTGTTGTTTTGTTCTCAAGTTTAACCTTAGCATTATGCAATTTCAGATCACTATATATGCAATTGATATGATTGTTCACTAGTTATGACTTCACATTTTATCAATTTGGTGAGAATATCATTTCCCAATTCTACAGGTGCATATTTATTTTTGATTATTTAGAGGAACTTCTCATTGATTAATCACATATATAATGTAGAATATGATAGATTATGAAGTTCATTTTGTTTCATGTAAGAACTGTTTCTCGCTGGGCATGACCTAATGCCTTCTTATACGCAGATTCATATGAGGCAAACACTGTGTTGAGTGAAGGAGAATCTGTATATGACTTTAGCTGGTACCCATACATGTCTGCTTCAAGTACATCTTCATGACATGATTTTACTATTCCAATTTATATTATAATTTTTGGAAGGATTGATGACTATATTGGTGGTTTGATATTTTAGATCCTGATCTATGTGTGTTTGCTACATCAACGCGGGACCATCCTATTCATCTTTGGGATGCTAATTCTGGACAGGTACTATCATCTTGTGGTTATATACTTATACATGTTTGTTTGAGTTCTTGTTCAAAACTTGTCTGCTTGGTATGCCTATATGCTTCTTCTCGTACTGTATGCTTATAATAACAATTACGCTTGAAATGGAAATTTCAGCTGCGCTGCACATATCGTGCCTATGACGCCATGGATGAGATTGCTGCTGCCTTTTCAATTGGCTTCAATCCTAATGGGAACAAGTAAGTATCTAAATGACTTAGTTCATTCATGCAATTGATCCATGTATCATGTGTGGTATTCAATGTTATGTGGGATGCTCATTTTTTGGTTTTCAAGATCAAGCTCGTTATTATGTTGATAAACATAAGGAATTGTGTTTTACTTCTTTTCCTGTAAACTTGAAATCCTAACTCAAATTTTAGCTCTTCGCCTCATGATTGTTTCATATTCTTTCAGCTACTTTTGTAAATTGTCCTATACATCGAGTTATGTTATACTGCTCCAGTGACCACTATTTACCTGAATCAGGATATTTGCTGGATACAACAAAACTATTAGAGTATTCGAGGTTCATCGCCCAGGGAGAGATTTCGAACAATATTCAACTACTTTAGGAAACAAAGAAGGGCAACCAGGTTATTATATCCGACTATATCTAGCGGAACTTTAAAAAGCATCATACCAACTTTAGTCTCTGATATCTTATTTGCTATAATTTATTTGTGGTTCACGAAGAGGTTTACCATCCAGCTTCATGTATTCAACCTATTATATGTTAAAGAAAGCTCAATGAGCTTTTTCTTTGTTGTGTCCAGGTATTATATCTTCTATTGCTTTTTCTCCAACTCATTCTGGAATGCTGGCTGCTGGTTCCTACAGCCAAACTAGTGCTATATACAGGGAAGACAATATGGAACTGTTGTATGTGTTGCATGGCCAAGAAGGTGGGGTTACACAAGTAAGTTGCTGGAGTCCCCTTTCTGTAGGTTGATGTTTTATGAATATTTTAGACGAGCTAATTGTTCAAAGCTTGTATCTCACAGGTTCAGTTTTCTAAGGATGGAAACTATTTGTACTCTGGGGGACGCAAGGTAGAACTACCTTTCATGTCATGTACTGCTCGTGAAATCGAAATTTTGTGAGAGTCATTGATAAATATTTTGTCAAATATCTTGCAGGATCCTTATGTGCTATGTTGGGATGTTCGTAAAACTGTTGATATTGTCTACAAGTAGGTTTCGTACTCCTCTGTCAAGCCTGATTTGAGAATTTAACATTCAGCATGTTTTGAAATAGAGGGACAAAAACAGCTATCTAATTATATAAGTCAAAAGACACACGAATGTATCAATAAAGTTCAGTTATTAGACTACACGACTTTGAATCCTTAATTTGCTGTTTGGTCCAATTTCTGATGTGTTGCATGAAATATCATAAGTGTGAGTTATTTTAATGAGTATGATTGATGGTTACTCACTTTTCTTCCTTTTCTGTCTAGACTTTATCGGTCATCTGAAGGCACAAATCAGAGAATACAATTTGATATTGAACCACTTGGTCGATATCTTGGAACTGGTGGTCAGGTACCTGTTCAGCTTTTGTCTAATTTCTTCAGTTAGTCGATTTAACAACATTAGTACAATTGTTGATTTTGTTAAATTCTTATGTCAATTAGGATGGTCTGGTGCATATTTATGATCTTCAGACAGGGGAGTGGGTATCATGCTTTCAAGCCGCACTAGGTTTTATCATCTCCCTTCTCTCCTCTTCTCTAGACAATACGTTTATGTTACATTTCATATCAACAATTTCATCTTCAACCTCTCTTCATCTTTCAGACACTATAAATGGATTCAGTTTCCACCCCTTTCTACCAATGGCAGCTACTTCATCAGGACACCGGCGTTATGGAGGTCTGGATGATTCTGAAGAGAGCATCAGTGTGAGTGGTGAGTAAATTGATCCCATCATCTAAGTCTTTTAAAGTATTATCATCATCATTCTTGATTCATCCTGGAATATTTATGTTTTTATGTTCATATGCATGAAGCTAATATTGTAACGATATCATCTATTTCATAAATTTTATGTTTTTCGACTTAGTTCGATGCATTTGATAATTGATAACCTTAATCTATTCCAGCAACTTAATACATGAATGATTCTCTGCAATTTTATTATGTCTAGGTGATGAAAATTGTGTGTCCATATGGAGCTTTTATTCTTCAACTGGGGACAACACAGCTGATGGTGACATTGGAAATTGATTTCTTTGGCCTAATTAGCAAGCACTATTAACGGACCTTTGATTGCTCAACAATGTACGTATGGAGTTGCTCTGTAGTTTTGTAGGAACATATTGCAAATTTGATCAAAAAGTAGTCATTGAATTCTTTTGAATTTTGGAATCAAATTTTATGGTGCGTTGTGCATCACTATTATATTGGCTACTGAAGTGGCAATTATGGTGGAGTTAGCAATGGCGCCCAATTTTACAAGTTCCTGTGCAGCTGATGAAGGACAGGGCAAAATGCTGCAATCTTGAACGCTGCCCGTTTTCGTGATTAAACTGTATTTTTTTCTGTTCAATATCCAAAACATTGGTCTTGGGCGATTATGCTCAAGTATATTTGATAGCGAACTGGAATTACATATTTTGCTAACATATTTGCCTGCCAAACACATTGATACCAGTCCAGGTCCTAAGACAGGTTGTCTGTGTTTGTCCTTTTGTCTATTCATCGGCTGTAAGTTTCTTGCTACGCGTTTCTTTCTTTCTTTCTCTCTACTATTATTGTTGTAATCTAGCTGGAAATTCCATTTCAAGCTAACCAAAATCCAGGCCGTGTACACAATTTTTATTTTATTTTTTCTTTCTTATAGACTCGTCCTGATTCCATCGGTTTGATCTATGCAGTAATAAAAACTTTGTACTATATATTTTTAATTTATTATTAAACTGAAAAAATTAAAAGACAATTTTTATTTACTACAGTTTATAATATGAGAATGTACTCAAATAAATGGTCAGGTCTTGTATGCATCCAGGTGCACCGTGCACGCATAGTGTATTTTACAATCTTGCGATTTGTTATACTGAAAAGTGCAATTTATTTACACTGAATTGTTAAATTAATAGTTGCACGAATAAGAATAAATAAGTTACATTTTTAAGTATAACAAATTGCAAGATTTTAAAATGCATTATGAGTCTACGGTGCACCTGGATGTACATGAGACCCGCTACAAATAAATTTATATAAGAAAACTTTTACTCCCTCCGTCCTATTTTTTATTATCCGGTTACTGTAGACACGGTCATTAAGAAAAAGTAGGAGATCATAGTATTAAATAATGTAAATTGGGTTTGGTGGAGGAAAATAATAATATTAAATGATGTAAAGTGGGTTTGGTGGAGAGAAATAATAGTATTAAATAATATTGAAAATTGTTTTATTTCCTTTTTAGAAAATGACCAAACAAAATTCGGACGACTATTTACGGAAAGTGGACAATCAAAATTAGGACAGAGGGAGTATTAAACAAAACCACTTATCCTCCGAACCATGGCATTGGTGAAATTTAGGTTTCCTAAATAAAAATAAAATAAACCTAGCATGCGTTCAACCGATTTTCATTTTTTTTACAAACCATCCAAAATAAGAGGAGAGAGAGTAACTATGAAACAGATCAAAGTGACTTATTTGAAACTAATTGGCGCCATAGCCCATAGTCAAAGAGAAGTGCTGGGCCTTAGAAGAGTGATCACTTTTGCATGTTTAAAAAAAAAAAACTGTACATTAATATTTGAAATGTATTATGATAGCTGTATTACTTTATTATATTATGTTGATGAATGCTTAATTGTATTGCTTTTTAATAAGTGATTTTTTTTATTTATCAAATAAATAAAGTTAAAGAAAACTAAATAAATACTATGCACTAAACTTGTAATGGGCCACAAGTAAATGTTTTAGGCCCACGAAGTACTCAATTAAATTGGCCGTGTTGACTGTCTTTGACTCGCCAACTCTAAACAATGACCCTTGTTAGTAATGCTTACCTATTACGACGTTCAACTTCAAATAATAATTCAGTAAAAGAATTTGTGTTAAAAAGTTTGTGCAAAGAGATCCAGAAAATTGACCGAATGTTTTGACTCGGTAAATAAATTTGGTAAACTCTTCGGTGTATAATTAATTTAAGTATCGTCCCATTATTTAGGGATTTTGTCAAATAGATAATAGTAGTAATGTTGAATTAAAGTTATACTTATCAAGTTGGAAAAACATGTATTTTTAGCAAAATAATTTCAATGACGATGGATATCGCCGATATAAATAAAAGGAAAAAGTACAAGATGGCAAGATGAAAAATGAGTTAATTTTAAGATTTAATTTTATAAATAACAATTATTATTAAAAAAAATATGAACTACTTTCACAGTTTTGTAAAATTTATTGCTTTTAACATTTTATATATAATTGTCATCTAAAAAAACATTTTACATATAAATCTACCATTTTCAATTAAGCAGCTAGCATTAATTATTGTTATATTTACTTTTCTTAATTAGTTCTTGGAATTAATTCTTGTTATATATTTTTTTAATTAATTCTTAAAATAAGGAATTAATGCAAAATTAAGGAGAAATTATAGGACATACAAAATTAAGGAGATATTATTTGAATTTTTTTTTTTTTTTTTTTGTAGGAAATATAAAATTAAGAAGATACTGATTGCGAAAGAAATTTTTTAGAAAATGCAAATTAAACAGATACTGATTGAAAAATATTTTAGGGAGTATAAAATTAAAAAGATACTGATTGAAAAGAATTAATTTTTAAAATATATATTTAATGAAATGACAAAAAAAAATATAAATATTTTAAAATAAAAGATAAGCCCCAAAAGCAATAAATTTTATGAACCGAAGGAGCAAGTGGTTTCATTAAATAACAAAACTAGCGTGTCCCAGCCGTCACACGGCTCAGCCGCCTCTCTAGAACCATTATTCCCTCACCTTCCCTTCTCCTTCTAATTAAATCCCGACCATCCCAGTCCTCCACGTGTCGTCATCTCAAAGCGCCGTATCGATTACAGCGCTGACGTCCCAGTCACTTTAGCAAAAACCCATGCCTAATCTTTGTTCACTGTACGCAACACGTCTTCTAAAGCAATGGCTAGCCGACTTGGACCGACCAAACCCAACGGCTAGTTTTCTCGCTTCTTATAAGCCTCCAATTTTCCCTCAAGATCTTTTCCTTAGAAATTTCGATTGCTTTCTCGCAAAAACAAAATACTTTGATTATTTAAGGGCGATTTTATCCCTAAGAAAACTGCTTTTGAAAAAGGAAAACATGGAAGGGGGAGGGAGTGAATTTGTTTTGTTTTGATCCATAATTAATTTTGGGAAAAAGAAAACTCGGCTTTAATTTAAGAGGGGGAGTCATTCACGCTGTGTGTGCGTGTGTTGATCTAGTTTATATATAGAAGATAGTTGGGAGGCGGTTTCTGTTTCCTTCTTCAGTGCTTACGTTACAATCAATCTCGATTTCACTATTTATTGGGATTTCTTCTCATTTGGAGTAGGATTCGCGGCTAGGTTTGGAGTTTAATTGGTTGAGATTCTGTGTTTCTTTGGAATTAGATTATTAAGCAGGATTCCATATTTAGGTTAGGGTTATTGGGATTTATTTAAGGGTGTTGGGAATCAGATCTTGGATTGTGTATTTGAGGAAAATGGCGAATAAGGGGTACGGAATGGGGCTTGTTAGAAGCACATCATTTGGTAGAAAAAGAGTGGGTCTGCCAAATTTGAGTATGGAATTTGGTAATCATGGCGAATGTTTGACTCCCAAGCCTTTGAAGAGACAGCGATCTCTGGATTCCTTCTCCTTTGGGGAAAAATCCGCGCTCGAGGATTTACCTCCGGAGATTCTGGTTAGTTGTTCTCTGTTTCCTGTTTATGATTTTCTCGTTTTGATTTGATGATGAATCCGGTATATGATTATGTTATTTTCTAATCTAATTAAGATGTGATTGATTCGTGATCAGATTAGGATACTCTGTGGTGTGGAACATGATGATCTTAAAAGTCTGATTTTCGTTTCGAAAGCAATTAAAGAAGCGGTGAGCATTATCATCATATCATCTGGATTAAATTCTGATTTCCATATCAATTCTGTTGTATTAAAGTTATCAATTAATTTGTGGTTGTTTTGATTGTAACAGACTTTGGTAGCCAGAGATTCCCATTTTGCCTTCAGTACACCTAGGAAGACAACACTGGGGTTCCAGAATGCATATTTCTTTTGCGAGTTCAATGAGGAGATTAAAGCCCCAAATGCTCCAAAACAATCAAGGATTCCGAAGCATAAATTAAGTCGGAAGAAATTGAGCGACATTTCGCTTGCTCTGTTTGCTTCCGAGGATTGAGGGATTTGTGTGTTGATATGTGAATTTGGGGGGAATTTGAACAGGTTTTGTATAGCATTATTTGCTGTAAGTTAGTAGGATTTTGAATGGATGATCCGATATGCTTATCGGGTCGGGTCGTGGATTTGTGTACATGGTTGAAAGAATAATTCCAGGCCAGTGTTTCTTCAACCCTTTCGATTGAAGATGGGCGTGGCTTGTATGTGGATGTGAGATGATCATGTATGTGGGTTTAATTTATTACATGGAAATGAGTATAATGTTTTCTTCATTAATTCATCTCTTGGCCATTTTATACTTAGTGTACTTATCAGCCAATCCACTAATCCTTAAATTTGTCACTTATAGATCTAACTCTACACTTTACATCTTATTTTATCTAATAAAATAACATAATATCAATCTTACGATGCTCCTATAAATTACACGAGATAAAATGTGGAAGTTTGGTCACACTTATCTAGTCCGTTGATTTAACACTTTGATGGATAATAATGTGGTGTTTTGAAACATTTCTTACACTCAAGAAGTATTCATTTAAAAAAAAATAAAAAAATGCTTCTCACTAGTTCATCTGTGTTTCAAAATCTGCGTTAATTCTTGCATTGGGTGATAGTGGTGTTAAGTGTTTATCAGATTGTTGTTGGGTGATATGAGGAAGCTGTTTGTTTGAAAATTTGATTCATGTCGGCTAATCTATGAAATCTGTTTTGAACCTTTTGGTAAGGACGGTTGAGCCACTTAAGGTTTTTTTTTTTTTTTTTTTTTTGAAAATTGGTTGATGAGAAAATCTTCAATCGCAATTTGGCTAATAAAAAGTCAAATTGATTGTATCATTCCATGAGCCACTTATCAGTATAGTTCCACTAATTTTGGTCAATCTTTCACAAGCTAGAAACTCAATACATAATATTGTTGTATGGAGTCTCTAATAAGATAATATAATACCGACCCTCGTCATGTTCTTATAAATTAAAGTTGGTAAAAATTACGTGTCATGCTTGGGGTGAAAAAAAATAGTGAAAATTTTAATACGTAATACTTCGAAAAATAGCAAAAAAATAAAAGAATTTGGCATACTATAATACTGAAAATATTTAATATTATAATAATAAATATATTCAAAATATTAGAAAATTGATATTTCAGTAAAATAATTTTTATATTATTTTAAGATAATATAACACCGACCATCGTGATGTTCTTATATTACTTTAAAATGCATATTCAAAATAAATTATAAATTTGGCATACTAATACTAAAAATTGCTTATACGAATTTCAGTATACAAAATTTTCTAGCCACAATCTCCACATGAAACAATGTATTCCATTTATAATCATCATGAATTTTTATACCTTAATTTTGGTATGATATTAATAAGTATTTTTTATATATCAAAATTTTCGACAAGATAATTATATGAATTTTATATACCGAAATTTTCTATTTTGTACACGATATGAATTCAATTTTTCGGTATTCCTAACATGCTTGATTGAGGTGGAAGTGATTTTTTTGGGCTTATTTCAACTGTTTTAAGGTAATTTACAAATTTTGGTCGAGCTTATTTAGTCAACTAATTTCATAGAGAAATCTTTATATATTCGTGGGTCTATCTACTCCTAACTTTACTAAGTGAAGAATGGATGATATTTTTAATATTTACTTCTTCAAATTTTAATTATTTTACATTTACCAGTTACCACATGTCTGTAGCATTCTCCTAAATTTTATCTTGTCTTGCAGGCGGATGGAGATGAGGTTGTTGGTGGATGTGCTGAGGAAATGGGTCTCAACATGGCCCATGTCAGAGCCTTTTAGCAGCTTTTGAGATAAGATTTTCCATCCCAAAATTAACAGAAACTAAAAATGGAAAATTTGATTTATTATTTTTAACCGTTTTTATAAATTGGAGACCTAACCAATGTATTTCTATATACACTTATTAGAGAGGTATCTCTTATCCACTAAACGTGAACTAACCCATTCATAGGGTGACTTTAATTTAAATTTTTGTGTGACGTTATTTATAGTATTATTATTAATTATTTAATTTTAAACTTTGTTTATATTTATATCTTATTTATTAATTGTGAATTACCCATATTCATATGGTTGTTTTATTTTAAATATTTAGATTTTTACAAAGCGTTATTTATGATATCATCTCATACGTCACAGTAATTGCATTTCATCTCATGTACAGTTGCGTTCCGTCTTATGTATGAGATCATTTCATGCATGAACATAGAAAATCACATATTACGTATAAACAAAATTCACAGTAAAATATTTTAAATGCCACACATTCGAAACGTATGTAATTTTATCGAGTGTGTCTTATGTGCACCCGGGTGCACCGTGCGCTCATAGTGCATTTTTAGAAGCGTGCAACTATACAAAATAGAAATGTGCAATTATTCCAAACAGAAGCATGCAACTATATTTTCATATTAACAGTTGCACTTTTCTTTGTAAATAAATTGCACTTTTCAACATAACAAATTGCACGCTTAAAATGCACTATGACTGCACAGTGCACCTGGGTACGTACAACACCTAGCCAATTTTATTTTGTTAATGCTGCTCCTTTAGAGGACAATTATAGTCATTATTATAGATATTTTATCATAGTGGAGTATATTTTTGCTGTAATTATGGTTTAAAATAAAGTATGAAATTATTTAATGATGAGAATTAAAAGAGTAATAAAAGAAATTAGAGAACAGAATATTGTTGGAAAACTAAAGGTGGTAAATATTTTATTTTTGGGAATGAATACGGAAGATGGAAATGGTATCAAATCCAGTGGTCACAGCATATTTGTCATAAAACACCATTAAAATTTGCTTGTGCAGTCTGCTGGAAAGCCATTTAATTAACTTTCCATAGAGCGAAAACCTTAATTTTCGGCAAATTATTAATTTTTTAATTTATTATTCCCGCTATTTGCGGACCAAAAGGCATATTTTAGTCATCTAGGAATCTTATCTCCTCGGATACCTTATTTGAACACACTTGGGCCTGGTAAATGGATATGTTATATTTGGGCCTGATACAGGTTTAGCCCAATTAAGGCCTATAACCCAAGAACAACTGAATCATGCGTATCGATCTTACGATCAATTCAACGAGACACCAGTCACTGGTCCAACTTTTTTTTTTTTTTTTTGACGGCGTCACTGGTCCAACTATAAAATGCCCAAATGGAAAACGGCGACGGATGACGGCGGTGGGCGTCGGAATTTTGAGAGCAGAATTAGAACTCAAAATTGCCTTATTCATGATTCAGTATTTCCCTTCATTATTTCACCGCAACGATTTTCCTTCTCCGTCTCTAATAACTTGGCAGTTAGCAGAAATACATAGCTCACGCTCAAGCAAGTTCGAGTCACGGAATCAGAGCCTGCTCATTCCAACCTCTGGTTTGTTCTCTTTTCTGCTAATACCAGTTATAATTATTCTCTAATTTTCTTTTATCTTGGAATTCTTGATTATTATGAGTGTTTTTTTTGTAATTCTTTGTTTTGTTCTACCTCCAATTTCTGAGAAAGATCGGTATGGAGGGAGTAAGCACTGGGCAATTCGGCTGATTGATATGATGTGGGATTGTCGTTGAATTGTGTCATTTTACTTCCTTGCACTAAAAGGGGGAATGTTTATTTTTAATTTTAGGAGATTAAGGGGTTTCATGCTAATTTCCTTCAAGTAGTCATTTTACGTGATAATTCTCGATGGTACATTTTATTTAATTGCATCAAGTTTTTTTAGGTATATGCAACTATTCTATGTGGTGACTTGAACATTTTCCTGAATTTGCTTGTATTACTCTTGTCATATTCCAATTTCCCTGTAGTTTCATACTCGCCCAAAATTTACATGGTAAAGGATACATTTGTAGTGTGTGCTCATGAACATATATCAGCATAGGGTTCCTTACAAGCAGTACATATTTTGAACTGGCCATTTTCATCAAATTCGAATGATCCAATCAGACTAATTCTAATTTAGTAATCTACATGGTATTTTGTTTCTTACAGCCGTAGCTGAAGACTATCTTGAGTAGAGCTTTTGGATACATAAAGATGTGCTGCCTTTCTCTAAAGAATAGTTCATAAATTGAAATCCGAATGCTTTTACTTCGAAAAATTTCAGCCCCCATCACCAGTTTAAGCGTCTTCACATTTGTGAAGAATCTAACAACTGGGAACAATTTATTGCATGACATTAGTGGGGGTTACAATGGCAGAGGCTTACCCAATGATGATTACTTTGCCACGATTCACCACATATCCAACATTGTCCGGCGAGATATATACTTGGAATGGACTCTCAACAAGATGCGCATATCAAGCATCGTCAATTCCGAGCTCGTTTACCGTGTCCTCCGCAGTTGCTGCAATTACGGGGTTGAATCCTTTCGTTTCTTTAATTGGACACGAACACATCACCCTAATTACAAACCTACGACCGTTGAGTTCGAAGAGCTTCTCAAAATCCTAGCTCAAAACCGTAATTGGGAAACCATGTGGAAGATAGTTGAAAACATGAAAGCCCAGAAGCTTGTTATCTCTCCATCTGTTGTCTCGTTCATAATTGAACAGTATGGTAAGAATGGTCTCATTGATCAAGCTGTTGACCTATTCAATAGGCTCAAAAAATTGGATTGCCCACAGACAACTGAAGTATACAACTCTTTGCTTTTTTCTCTTTGTGAGGTTAAGAACTTCCAAGGAGCTTATGCTTTGATAAGAAGAATGATTAGAAAAGAGACTGTTCCTAATAAGAAGACTTTTTCAATTCTTGTTAATGCTTGGTGCTCAGCAGGAAAGATGAAAGAGGCTCAAGAGTTCCTGGAGGAGATGAGTAAAAAGGGATTTAATCCACCTGTGCGCGGTCGTGATTTATTGATTGATGGTTTGTTGAATGCAGGGTATCTTGAGTCAGCTTTAGGGATGGTTAGGAAAATGACCAAGGAAGGGTTTGTGCCAGATGTGGGTACTTTTAATTGTTTGGCTGATGCTCCATGCAACTCTGGGGACATTGACTTCTGCATTGACCTTTTCCGTGATGTTTGTGGATTGGGTTTTGTTCCCGATTCAGACACATATAAGATTATGATAACTGCTACATCAAAAGTTGGGAGAATTGACGAGGCTTTTAGGATACTTCATAGGTCCATTGAGGATGGACACCGGCCATTTCCCAGTTTATAGGCTCCAATTTTGAAAGCTCTATTTAAGAGGGGTCAGTTTGAGGATGCATTCAGTTTTTTTGCTGATATGAAGGTGAAGGGACATCCCCCAAACCGACCGGTTTATACTATGCTGATAAAGATGTGTGCACGTGGAGGCAGATTTGTTGAGGCTGCTAATTATTTGATGGAGATGACCGAGTCAAATTTGTCACCCATGTCGCAAAGCTTTGATATGGTCACTGATGGCTTGAAGCACTGTGGGAAGCATGATTTAGCTAAAAGAATAGAGCAGTTCGAGATATCTCTGCGGGGTATTTGATTCATCAATATTTTGTTAAATTCTTTCTGCTAGGAAGATGATTTTCACTATTTACATTTTGCTGCTTTACACTATTACATTTCCATGTTCTTATAATATTAATTTCTCAACCCACAACTTGAAATTCAGGAAAAAATGAGTTTACTGAATCATGTTAATAAATTCTATAGGTAATTCTTCTCTGGTAATAATATGCATTTTGTCTTGGTTGGCATTTTCCTCATTCATAAAGCCTGTTTATCAGGAATTAGGACTTGCTGAAATATTTTTCTGCAAGTAGGAATTAGTTGTTAATTAGTGTCCGGTTGATTAACTGCAAGCTTTGTGAGGCCCTTGGATTCTGCATAATCGATGTAATTAGTCCAAGTCTTGGGACCTTATTATTGTATTGTTGTTTCCAATGTGAGAGTTTTGCATTTGTTGAATGGATTTTGTGCTAAGTTGAACCGATCAATTAATATTTCTTCTTTCTCTCTGATCTTTTGTTTGCTCTAGTTTTTTTTTCTGGACAATATGCATGGATGAATTGTGCTCTAAGCTTGATTGAATATGGTAGAGCAACATAGGAAGAGGGTGTGGACCCTATACTAGAGCATCCTCATTATCCTTACAATGGTGTGTCTGGTGGCACATCACGTGAGTGATAATAGTCTGCTTCTTCTACACCATTTCCATATGGTGTGCTACATCCCATTTTTCTCTTTCTTTAACTAACATTTAAGTCAGCGTGCTTACGTGTACTTGCAGTTGATTCCTTGTGCATAAATGCTGATGATTTTTAATATATATTTTATTTTCATCTGTTTCATTGTTTGTTTCTGCTATTTTTCTATCTCATTATCGGAAATTAATGCAAGATCTATTGATAAATCATGGATTTGTTTAACAATTTTATGGAATTTTGTATTAAAATTCATCTAAGCCATTAGGATAAATCATAATAGGATTTGGTTGCAGTTTGTGTCGAGTATGGACGCGGCCAGTATATTAATCATGGTTCATTTAATTTATTTTTTATTTAGTGGTATTTATTTTTTCTGAATTTGGCGTCTGACAAAAGGGTTGTTTCGTAAGGGACACCTTGCTTCTTTTGGTAGATCACCTGCATTCTTAGGACTAAAATAATGCATGTGGTATGTCACCGTACCAAGATCATGTTGTGTATTGATAGTATGTATAATTTAATGTTAAAACAATAAAAGAAAAATACAGAGATTGACATACTTTTTTCCTTTGTGATTGGCTCCACCACACATAAGGTCGTGGGTGGTGATCTAAGTAATTTGCACAGATGATAATACTATTAACATGCTCTTCATTGTTGTAAAAAAAAAAAAAAAAAAGCTTTTCATTAAATTATATTTTTATCAATAGATTGTAAAAAAACATGTCTTCTGAGATGGATAGACATTAATTTAGTAAGAATAATTATGTCATAAAAAAAAAAAAAATATTTTTATTAATAAATTATAAAAAAGAGTTTGAACTATCACGACAAAAAAGAGTTTATCCCAATAAATTTATCACCATTAACTAGTTACGAATAATTACCAAAATTATTATAAAGTTTAGTCTATTTACAAATAAACTCACAAAATTTTGTCTCCTTTTGATCATGTCATTATAGTTCAGTAAAAAAAATGTCATACTCCGTAAACCTTTATCATGTCATTTAATACGCCTGTTTATTTAATCCATGGAAATAGAAATAGAGGCACACTTGCATGAGACGGTCTCACGGTAAAATGAAATATAAATTGAACATTGACATTTTAACACTTTTGAAGAAATAAATATAATTTGTTCTAGCTAGGTTATACCCCGTCTTATGCAAAAGACCTGTCTCATATGAGATTTTGTCATAGAAATAAGTAAATACTCCACCCCTCTCAAACTTCCCACTCCAAAAAATGCTCAATTAAATCAAGTTCGTTTAAAATATTTTCCAATATATTCTTGTAATTTAAAAAGTGGAGTAATATTTTATCAAATTTGGACGGTTGCTTCCATTTTAATTCTTCCCTCCCGCATATATTCGTGCATGGGATTTAGAAGAACGGTAGGCTACTAAACCTGTACATATTCAGTGTCCTGCAATCATACATCTGAATCCACACTTATATATATATATATATATATATATATAAGATGGGAGTAATTACTAGTAATGAATCCTTGTCTAATACATCATGAACTTTCTTCACCAAAATTCTCTCTTCTCATCAATCATCTCCCTCTACATTCTACTACTCCTTTACTTCCCATTTCTCTCTCTCCAATTCATTTTCTCTCCCATCATTTTCTCCACCTTCATTCTCTTACTTTACATTCTCAGATTAGGCGCATCGCAAAACTGCACAATCGAACGAATCGAATCCGATTCACCTTCCGTACAATCGTTACCGCAGCAAATTGAGGAAAACTGCACGATCGAACGAACCGGATCCGATTCCCCTGAATTCGATTCCGCACAATCGTTACCGCAGCAAATTGAGAAATTCCTGGATGTCGATCGCAAATCGGTTTTGGGCAAACCTAGCTCCGAATCCGACCCGAAGAGAAAATCGCGCCCGATTTACGCGGATTCGTTTCTCGAATGGGACGTTAGGGCGCCGCTGGAGGTTATATACGAAGAATACGAAGGAGAAGAAGCAGGGGAGAACGATTCGAGAGAATCGCAGATGAATATCATCCAGAGGTACGCGTCTCTGTCGTTGTTTTACCCGGAATCGGACAGCGACGCTTCGTCGGAGGGGGAATTCCCGGCGGACTGCGGCTGGGACGACTCGCCGGAGGATATGTGTGATTTCCGGTGGGAGGGGAATGATAGAGAGGGTTTGATAGAGATCGCATTGGATGAGAAGAGGAATTGCGTGGTCGATGAGGATAATTTGATTGAGATTGACCTTTCGCCGGAGAGGTGACGTGGATTCCCGGCCGGCGAGTTATGGGGAAGGGGTTTTAGGTACAGTTAATCGGAGAATTGTAATTAATTAAAGGGAGAGACGTTTTTTGGGGTTCTGGGTTTTAGCAGATAGAGGTTTTACCGTTGTACCAAATCAAGGATTAAAGCGCGTTTAATCGCTAAATCCAAAGATTACTAATCATGAGGTGTTGTAATGACTGGTATGCCCTTGCAGTCCCAATATATATATATATCTGTTTTATCTCATTCTTAATTTCTTATATTAATTAAACAAATACTTTTGTTTTCTACTTCTTCTAGTTCTTTCCCCACCTTACTATTGTTTGGGTTGTCCTACAAATTCACTTGTGATAAAGTGAGGTGACTTTTATGTATTCTCTTCCATTTAATTTCATTGGTTTTAAAGAGGACAATCATCACACGTTAAATGTGAAAAGGAACAATCATTCCTTCCATTATTTTGTTAAATTGATGGATTGGAGTATAAGATTACAGTACGATGATAATTAATTATGTTATACTACTATATGAATCTAATGAAACCGAATTATAAGATCACAATACAATACATATCAAAGATACTAAAATATTAAATATACACTATTCATTGTTCACACTTCACATCTCGTGGGCACCCTTATGTTGAAAATTGATCTCTAAACAAGAAAAAAACATGAAATTTTGACAATGTACAATTTGAGATTTAGATTTCAATAATGAAAATTTTATTATAAAAGAATCACAACTTGCAGGTCTGATCAAGATATTAGTATAAAACGTAGGCCCAAACTTCTCTTCTATCTTTTAGGTCCAAAGCCTAAAATCACCATATCTCCTTTTACTTTAGGAGAGAAAGGAAAAAACTTTTTAGGGATTACACCCTTTTTACTTTTATATTTGCATTTTGGGAACCTCTTTTTTGTGGGTTGAGTTATTGGGTTGTGTTTCCATATCAGTTGGGCATGTGGAAACCAACTATATATGGTTTGTGCAGAGTGCATGAATGTTAAGAGTGAAAGTGATATGAGACATAAATAAAACACAATCCCACTATAACACTTTCTGATTTCCTTAACCATTTATGCAATGATTGACTTTGATAAAGTTCTTGGTTTTCTACTTTATCATCAGCAACTTTTTAGCACCTTTTCTCTTTATTTCATTGTCATTTCCATGTTCAATTAGAGTGAGTATTTTTCAAAATGGAACGAAAACGATTTGAAGTGTATGATCACCTATGTCAAATAATAAGAAATTTAAATTAATGTATTGTCAAATAATAAATATAATGCATCTAGAATGGCATGCATTTATGATATATAGAGTTGAAATATCTCCCTACTGCTCAAATCAAGTGTACATAGGTGAAAATAAGATTTAAGAGCTACTATGCATTGTTTTCAAAACTTCTAGTACACATCCAGAAGAGTATTTGGATTAAAATTATAAATTATTTGTGGCTAATAAACATCCAGAATAGCAACTAGCTCATCTAAGTTGACTCCAACATGTTTGATTTTAGATTATGGTGAAGTTTGAATTCCGAAAGTCTATGAGTTTAAGAATTTTGTTGAATAGTAAAATTAGTAATTGAGCCAACCACCACAAGAAATAAAGGAAAATGAGAAAATCGAAAATGACGACTTGAATTGATAAATAGAATAACGCAATATTTGGCTTTATATATATCTAATCAATCCACGTAAGAGACAATTGATCATGGTCATATTCAATGTTCAATATAACTATGTAACTATAACTTTTATTAATTGCTAAAATAAACACGCCTGTTTTCAAGTAATAATAATTGTATGTGAAATAATACAATTAATGTAATTAATTTGTGGGTCTCGTGACATGCATCTACAAAACCGATTAATTCAGCCGTATCATCTTACGAACATCTGACATTTGTAGGGGCCAGGCCCAATTAACATTCAAGATCAAAAGCCTATTTGATAGAAAATTGTTCTCTGATATTGGGCTATAGGCCCATGGGCTTATGTCTTGCTAGTCCAATAGTCCAACGAGACTCCTAAAATTTGGGGTCGACATCTTTGTTATGACTTATGAGTCCATATTGAATTTAAAAGACCAAAAAAGGGTCCGGTTATTGACACCCCTTTAATTAGGAGATACACCCTCATCAGTTTTTTATTATTTTATTGTAATTAAGAAATGACCCTTCTACCCTTGAATAGTTAAAACAACTTAAACAAATAATACTATACCACTTTTCACTTTATTCAAAATTAAAAAGTCACGTTCCAGATTTCTCCATTCCACACGACGAGTTCGTTATTTTTATCTTCCAGCATCGTCTACCATCATAGCTTAGTTTTTTTTTTTTTGTAGCAATTATGGTGGGTGGGAAAACTATCAAGTTTGGAATGTTGAATGTTTTATGTTATTATTTGTTTAAAGTTTAGGGTATTGATTATGACATATTGAGTTTTAGATATAGATGTACGATGAAAATAATATAATTATCATTCACACTTATTTTTTAATTTTTCCCGTCATGCATATTTTGAACCTGATTTATTGAAAATGTCATCGTTTTCGGAAACAATATGTTGAAATACATCACTATTTTCGAAAAATATATACCGAGATATACAGAATATGTGAAAAATCACAAATTTCGAAAAATTTATTTTGAAAATCTCTAATAATTTCAACAAAATTTTATCAAAAATTTGGTGGAATTTCAAAACACTAGGTTCGAAAATCACTCTACCCAGTTTTTTTTTCCTTTTTCAAACATACGTTTTTTTTGATAAAAAACTTAGCATACGATGACTCTATAGCCACCGGTCACCACCGTAAAATGAAATGTTTAGTCGTTGTCGACTGGAGAGATGAAATATAAAATGTGTTTTTTTTAAGATTTGAAATAAAATAATAAGAGAACAATTATATTGAATAAGAGTAATATTGGTATTTTGTAGGGGTGTATCTACTAATGTCTAAAAAAAATGGGTGGGTTAATTAATCAATGGGTGTATCTCCTAATTATGGGGGTGCGAATAATCGGGCCCACCAAAAAAATGCATTTTAAGAAATCAGATTGAGAGAGAGAGATGAGCTGCAAAAATCAGGGAACAAGACTTGCAGGTTGAACAAAGTCTCCACAACTCAATATCAGAGGGAGGAGAGAGAGGAGATGAAAAAGCAGGAGATTGTTTGTACGGATTATGAACCAAAACTCCCGAATTCTTATAATCTGTTAATTTGGACCATTTAATACTCTTATTAACTGCATACATATTATTAGTTGTTAAAATTAATTGGATCTAAATTACTAACTCTTATCCAAAAGTCCTCTTAATCACACTATATAAACAGAACAGAAGATCAGAAAGAGAGAGAGAGGACAAGATATACCTTGTACGAACTCTCCCATTTGTGGAGAGATGCAGGAAAGAACAAAAAATGATAATTGGAACCTACATATAGGTTGTACGGAACAACCAACATTTCCCTTATAAAACTACGCGTACATTAGTTATAAATAAAACTAAAAAGCTATGCATACATTAGTTATAAATTTGTTTTATTGGATAGAAGCATATTATTTTGTAATACAATAAGTTAACATATTATTAACTTTGAGTTACTTTATGAATTAGCAAAAAATAAACAAAGTTAAAATATAAACATAATTATTAATTTCTGAATGTCCATTAGGGTTCGAAAGAATGTCCATTACAAAACAAACAAATTTAGATATTTGAGAATATAATTTTAGATACACTATTACTATTCTAACCATCTTAATCTGAAATTCAAACCTAATTTATTTATTATTTTCCACAAACGACATATAATTCAACACAAATTTTATTTTGTCATAGAAAAATTAATTTTATATCACATATGTAGATAGATAAATTTAAAGACGAAAAACATTTCATGAGAAAATAATTACAATACATCTAATTATTTAGCTATTAAAGTATTTAATAAACATTTGAGTCGTCTAATAAAGATTGAGATTCAAAGATGGAATATTTTGGAAATAATAAATGTCAAATAAAAATAGAAAACACAAGCATTTCAAACAATCAATTAATTAAAAAAACATTGTCCAAATAAAAATAGAAAATATTCAATATAAGTTGAATTTATTAAAATCATTAACGGATGACCAACAAAAAGAAATACGACAATGAATAATTCAAACTTACACAAAATATGCACAATTAGAACAACCCATGCATTGATTTTATATAAGCCCAAACTAAAATTTTATGTACAATATTTTGGCCCAAATGAAATAGACCATCCACCATAAACCCAAAGCTACCTAATATAATTAAAATCACATGAGTTATATCTTTACAATTCCCACACACCTCGATAGAAAACCTAGTTCATACCACCACGGCACCACCATCTAATTAAGAAAATCTGTAATTTATTCTCCTAAACTCAGTTAATTTTGATTGATGTCTTCCACTTTACTTTCTTCTCAGATAGTCTTCGTCCAGTTTTTCCCAATTGAAGAAAAACTCAAAAAATCATAACTCTGTAAATTAGTATATTTTTCAAAAGAGCAGGAATATGTTTGGTTCTTTCAAGACTTTCATCCAACACTTTGCAAGACACAAATTTTCAAATGAAATTATGACTAAAGATACTCTCGTAAAAAAAAAAGACAAGAATAAAACTCCAAAACCCATCAATATGAATACTTGCAGTGTATAAAATTTCAATCCAAGATAATAAATTTGCAGGGTTCTCAATATCTTCTATATTTAATTTCAATTCAAAATTTTAGAACCAAGCATATTTCAACGCATTCTCCTTGAATCACCCAAATTTTATATGTTATCCATATCTATTTCAAAATCGGCGGGCTGAAAATGATGAGTTTTGATTTTTGTTTTTCGAGTTTTTAGTGAGGAAAACTGGGAGGAAATGGCTTTTGAGGAGAAGAAGGTGGAAGGCGTGGTAAAATATCCATATTAAGTTGGAAAAATGAAAATTTTATTTTTATTAATAAAGAAAGAAAGACGTGTCACACGTTGCAATCATAGATTACAATATACGGTTGGATACAACAAACTTGAGGAAATGTAGGAATAGTTTACCGGGGAGGATCTCTCCAGAAATTAAACTCACTGTATTTTTGTCCCATATCAGGCACCCCTGACAATTTCAGAATAAATCTGAGATTATAATTTTAACAATATTAATATCTAAAAAGTGCATACATACAGAAGTTAAGAGAAACCAAACAATGTGTATTGGCAAGAAAAGTTTAAAAGCACTTTTATTTTAAAAATAAGCAATTGTGGAGTGTTTAAAATTGGATTCTAAGGTTGTGCTTGGATGTCCCTTTGTTTTTTCATTTTTTATTTTTTTGAGAATTTTTTTGTTTGGATGAATAGTTATAAAAAATAAGAGTGTGATTGGATGTGAAAAAATGTAATGATTAAAATTTATGTGATATATTTGCTGAAAATGAAAGTGTAATTGGATGTTAAAAGAAATGATTTTGTTTTGAATACTTAATTAATATGATGAAATTTAGTTTGTGTTGTTATAATTATTTTTAATTTAAATATATTAATTAATATATTATTATTACAAAAATTAAAATTACATTTTATTTTTTAGAAAATATATAAAAACAATATAAATATTTTTCTCTTGTTATTTTCTTTATACATATGGACTTTTTGGCATATATATTGAAAAGTTATTTGTAAACATAAATATAATTAAACTTCATCGGTTAAAAAAATGTCAAGGCCATGACGACCTGCTTATATATCCAATTAATATATATATTTATATTTATGTCACAAACTTATAATTAAAATATAAACTTAAAAATTTGTGAATGGACTGTTTTATATTCAAATTTTTATTTATTAATATATTCTCTCCGTCCCAATCTTTATGGGATTCTCACTGTTCATAAGGATTTAGTGGAATAGTGATAAAGTGGTGGGGTAAGAAGAATTGTTTATTAGTATTTTATATGATAAAGTGATAAAATGATGGATAATTGAGGGTAAAAAGTGTTGTTTATTAATATTTTATGTGATAAAATAATAAAGTGTGTAAAGAAGCTTTCTTGTAAAAGATTGAGACAAAAAAAATATGGATTCTTTTACCATAAAAAGAATGGGAGACGAAAGAAAGAATTGATTTTATTAGCTAGTTCTATGTGATTAATAAAAAGTACCAAATATTTATGTATTAATGTGTCTTTATTTTTATGTACACTGTTTTATATTTATATGTATATTTATTTTGTTAAGCAATTTTATGTTGCAACAACGATTAATTTTTTATGTACACTAGTTTATATATATATATATATATACACACGGAAAAAACTCATGAGACGGTCTCATGATATATAAAGATATAACTTAAGCACAAATTAACCTCATCCCTCTCAAAATGTTAAAAGCGTCAATGTTCACATTACGCCTGCCTTTTGTGAGATAAATCGCCTCAAAAAAAGTCGTGCCTCTCTATATATATATATATATTAAAATTATTGAGTAAAAATATTTTTTTTATATACAATAGTCAATGATGATTTCTATTTGTTTAAAAAAATTATTTTCAAAGAGAGGTAGGCAATATGAATCACGAAGGGCTTGACTATTTCAAGAAAATATCAATTATAAATAAAAATAACAAATAATACTAATAAGTAATTAAAAGTATTTAATTAATGAGCCTGATGTATTTTTTGAGGTAACCAAGCCTGTAGCTAAGTCTGTCAGATGTTGTCGCAGGAAAAAAATTTCGGTTCATGCACTGTAGATTTGGGATGACATTTTTTAAAATATCACCGTAGATTTGAATGAATAGGTCATAAAATCAAGATTTTTTTATCTGAAAAATTAGATTACAAAATAAAAATGAAAAAAACTTCCCCATCCAAGCACAGCCTTAAGGCCAACTTCTGACTCTAGATAAGCACTTCCAAATATTTTAATAATTAAATACTAGGACTACAATTTTTCATTACAAAATTATCCTCACCAAATAAAAAAAAATTGAACAATTCCCAAATCAAATTTTCTCATTCAGTGACAAAAACCCAGCAAAGAAAGAATTAAAGAAGGAACAACAAAAAAAGAATTTCAAGTTTTTCCCTTTATAATGGATGAAAATGGGAATCATTGAAAACGGCCATTGCAATGCATTTTGAGAAATCAGAATGAGAGAGAGAGATGAGCTGCAAAAAGCAGGGGACAAAACTTGCAGGTTGTACAAAGTCTCCACAACTCAATATCAGAGGGAGGGAGAGAGAGGAGATGAAAAAGCAGGGGATTGTTTGTACGGATTATGAACCAAAACTCCTGAATTCTTATAATCTGTTAATTTGGACCACTTAATACTTATTAACTGCATACATGTTACTAGTTGTTAAAATTAATTTGATCTAAATTACTAACTCTTATCGAAAAGTCCTCTTAATCACACTATATAAACAGAACAGAAGATCAGAAAGTGAGAGAGAGGACAAGATATACCTTGTACGAACTCTCCCAGTTGTGGAGAGATGCAAGAAAGAACAAAAAATGATAATTGGAACCTACATATAGGTTGTATGAAACAACCAACATTTCCCACTATATAAACCTCTTCCTCGGACCCCATTCCCCCCCTTTAACATGATTTCCTCTACTCTTTCTTGGTGGCCATCCCCATCCCCTTCAATGGGGATCCCAAGGATCCCCAAACCTTTCACTGCTGCAAGGATCGGATGAGTTATTACGTACACGCAAGTTGAATGATATAGTGACAATTCATAAAATTAAGATATTTTACAATTAACTATAGATAAATATTTCAGATCATCTTAAAAATGTTATAGTGATATATATGGAGGCATAACCCCTTCAAACGGAACCGAAAAAATATATGACTTATTATAATATGGAGTTTATTTTTAAATATAATTAGTCCCAAATCGAAATCGTAATTTTTTTATTATTGTAAAGAGTTTATTCCTATATATAAAGTATTCTTACAGGTTTTTTTACTATAACATATAAAAACTAATATATACAGACTCCTACATTATACATCAATACATTTTGCCGGTTCAAAAAAAATCATCAATACATTTTGTAGATTAATTTTATAATAATAAACAAATTGATAATTTTACTTTCTGTAGTCTGTTGCATGTAGCATATTTTTCTTTCACCATGTTCAGCAATCTTAAAAGACGAAACCGTGTCGAGTTGGGCCCCACTATTTTAATAAAAACGTGGGCCGGCCCATTTCCACCGTTACGGTCAATTTAGCCCAATTAAGCCCACTTTCGTGTTTCGACCACAGGCTGAGAATGTTCTTCACGGAAAAATATTACATGACCCACGATTAATCTACTGGCGATAAATTTCTCTAGTATTAGTATTTGTGGGGGGTGGGGGGGAATAGCAAACTCTAAGTAGTTAAATGTATAAAAAAAATTGTATTATTTAATCTGCATATACTATCAAAATACATTAACAAAAATAATTACATCTCATTTATGAGCAAACAAATTTAAAATAATTATCAAAACCTTCGATTAAAAAACATGTGAAAATTTGGCATATGTGTGGAAATTGCACATGAAATCTTCTGCGTTCTTATTCTACATTATGATTTTCGGCGAAACACAACATATGTGATATGACCTGCTTTTGTTTGGTAGCTAAAAAAGTCAAAACTCAAAACCAACAAGTTTGTGCCTTGGTTAGGTTTGATCTCGTGCATAATACTAGAAATCCAACAAATACGGATATAATCTCTTTACATTATTTAACTCAAATGCATTTTTTAAAAAATACATATATTTTTATTAAAAAAATATAATTGTATGATACACTTGATGCATATAATTTTTTTTTATCATATATATATGATGTGGGGGGTGGAGTTTCCATATGAAAAGTTGATGTCAACTTAGGATAATAATATTTGTAGTGTTTGTCTGTGAACATTTTACAAGAACATCAACAACTGGATTTCTCTTTACTTTATTACCATCCCATATTAAGCATATATAGTCTTCCTCAAAATTAGGGGAATGTCTCCTTTTATGCTCTAACTAGTATATTTAATATTTTGATGACGGCATCATCCATATGTGATTTTACTACGTTTATGATACATGCAATTTAATTTAATATTTTGATGACAGCCTCACCCACGTGTGATTATATTTGTCATTTTACTAAGTTTATAATATACGCAATCTCGTATACGATCCATATTCAATTTCATAATTGAAAATAATTTTACAATTTTTTTTTTATCGGACAAAATTAGTTGTTAGTAGTTAGTACACCAAGCACCAAAACACTCTACAAATTCACCAAACCACCTTATAACTCCAATATTTCAATTCGTTCCCAAGGAGAATTGAACATGAGTCTCCCACTCAATTGAGGAGCCCAGTGGCCAGATGGGATAAGCCACATGGTTAATTTTACGAAATTTAAATGAGGTCAAGATAAGATGCATAAAATTTTACTGTAATTTTACATTTGCAGTAAAAAAAATAAAATACCACTGCAAACAGAATCACCCAAAAAAAAAAAAAGAGAGATAATATTGGATAATTTTAACAAATAAACAGAATCACCCAAAAAAAAAAAGAGAGAGAGAGATAATATTGGATAATTTTAACAATTAAGATAAAAGGAAAAACAGGGAATACATGAGGGAAAACCAACACAGAGAAAATGAGAGTGGGTGGTGCTGATTTGAAGTCTGAACTGGAGCCCACAATACAGCGTGGAAAAAATTGAAAAGTAAGAATATAAGAGAGAGAGAAACGTTCGACGTCTTGATCAAAACTTGACGCACAGCACAGCACAGCACAGCACAGCACACAGTGGTATAAACTAAAGGAGGTGAGAACGCAGAACAAATCTCTCTCGCGCGAGCTATGACTTGCGACTCTTCGTCGGAGTGGACGTTCGCTTTCTCATCCAATACCAAAACCACGAATCCAGCTGATTTTTTTCATTTTCCTTCACTGCGTCCGCCGACTCTGCCGAATAATTGGTGAGTAGCTAATGCGTTTCAATTTTGAAGTTAGTTGTTGATCTCGATTTGTATGCTTCGTGGTCAATTGCATGTTAATTTTGGTATGGATTAGAATTGGGCGATTTGTGTGAATTCGCTGAATTGGTATTGACTTTGTATCCAACTTGTGATTTTTGTTAGGAATGTGAATTTGGTTTATTTGAAATGATTAATGTTAGAATGCTTACTGGAGTTTTCTGGATTGTGGTGGTCTTAATTTATTGTGCTGAAGTAGGAGTATGCATATTAGGGATTCGCATGAACTTGAAGCTAGTTTTTGTGGTGACTGGTGAGAGAGAGAGAGAGAGATGTGGTAAAATTCCGGAATATACATATCATGCATAAAATGAGTGATCTTCTTGATGAAGTACTTAAAAACACATTTAGTCGCACATACTGTGAACTGCTTCTTCAGTTTTGGAGTCTTACAGGCAATAGCTGTACACATTGGCAAAAGCAGAAAATACTGTACACTGTTTGATGAATATATAAGATTGTTTGTTATCGAGTTTTGAATTATGTCAGGAGTAGGAATAAGTTGATCCAGGAAGAAATGTGGATAGGAAAAGAAGTTGATGGTTAATGGAAATGTCTTGGTCGTTTTTGTCCAGATTGGAAAGACTCTTGATTTGGATTAGGAGATTACTTCCATAGACTTACTAGGTCATGAATTGTAGCTGCTTTGGTAGCTCATCTGTGCTACAGAAGAAACGAGATAAGCATGCTCATGAACCCAAACAAGACGAAGAAGGTAAATTAAGTTACTGCTCTATATATTCCTTTGAAGAATCATGTCAACCACATCTCCTTATTTTTGCTTTCTGGTGTTCCATTTGTGGCGACTGATGCGAATGTTTTGCCCATTTTTCTTATGATATAATGTTGCGCGTGATACTCTTATTTTTCTGTTATATCTCTTATATATGCCTTCTCCATCCAGGACCTTATATTGCAAAGACAAAGAATTTCTCCTACAATGAATTAAAAGTAGCAACAAACAACTTTCATCGAAGTAACAAAATAGGAAGAGGAGGTTTCGGTACAGTGTACAAGGTATCACACTGCAGAGTTTATCTTGTCAGCATTCATAATATACCATTTATTTCTGTTAAATTCCTTTCCCAAGTGATAACAGGATAAACCGAGCTTCAATTTGTGATGAACCTGTATGCTTTAAAATGTTCAGCATTTGATGGTGTCACCTAAAAATATTTATCTCTGACAGGCCAACCTTAGTTGTTCCAATTTAATCAGCAAATTGTAAATATAGATCATCTTTCTAAAAATCACATTTCATGCTTTTATCAATAAGAAGGAATAGGTAAATTCAAGTTTGTGTTGGATGAAGGAGCAAGTTTCTGAACTGTTTCCACTAGATTATCTGTTCTACAGGTGACTACATCATTTCTCTAGTCTGCATTCATCTATGTTATGGTTTTACTTCTAAAGTTGATAAACACTATACTTCAATCTTTTGATTTCGTTCTGTTGCTTTTCATGCAATACTGTTGCATTAACTCCTCTGATGTTGCATAGGGAATGCTCAAAAACGGAAGAGAAGTTGCAGTGAAGATGCTTTCTGCTGAGTCAAAACAGGGAGAGCGCGAATTTCTGACTGAGATAGAAACAATATCTAATGTCAAGCATCCAAACCTTGTCGAGTTACTTGGTTGCTGTGTTTATGGATCTAACCGGATTTTGGTGTATGAATATGTAGAAAATAGTAGCATCGATCGCATACTATTAGGTATACTATAATTAGGAGCCTGAGCAAGTTAGAAGATTTCATGCTGCCTGATGGATGCTCATTATAATTGTATATGTGTATCTACAGGTCTGAATAGGTCCATAAAATTGGACTGGGAAAAGAGGTCTGCCATTTGCATGGGGACTGCAAGAGCACTCACATATCTTCATGAAGAACTCGTGCCTCGCATTGTACATAGAGACATCAAAGCCAGTAATATACTTCTGGACGAGGACCTTCAACCGAAAATCGGAGATTTTGGATTAGCTAAGCTTTTTCCAAATGATATTACTCACATCAGCACAAAAATAGCAGGAACCACGTACGCCTCATTTTCTCCCTTTTGGCTCTTCTCATATCTCCACATGTTACCCTAAGTTGGACCATATTTAAATAATTACGTTAGCTAATAGTCTCACTAGTTCTCAAGTTGGCCTTTTTGCTTTAGTAATATGTATCTAAATTCCGCTTTTGGGTTTTGTCCGACAGAGGTTACCTGGCACCTGAGTATGTCTTAGGCGGTCACTTAACAATGAAGGCAGATGTTTATAGCTTTGGAGTGCTAACACTTGAAATTTTAAGCGGAAAAAGCAGTGGATATACTGATTATGGAGGAGGTGATAAGTTGTTAGTGGAATGGGTGCGTAATCTTGTTCATATCATTAGGTCTAAGTAGCTGCATGGAATTCTAGTAAACTTGTAGCACTTCCGTTTCTCACTAAGACCGATTTTGTTTCATTCTAGGCCTGGGACCTTTACGAAGAAGGAAAACTGCTGGATTTGGTTGATCCAGCACTCGAGGAGTTTCCAAAGGATGTGGTTGTGAGATATATGAAAGTGGCCCTATTTTGCATTCAAGCAAATGCAAGCAGGAGGCCATTGATGAGCCAAGTCACTGAAATGCTGTCTAGGAATGTAAAGCTCAACGAAAAGGAACTTACTGCTCCCGGTTTCTTTCAAGATTCAAGTAAAGAGTCCAAGGGTAAGTTTCCTCAAACCTCAACTAGCTACCCGATGACTTCGTTTCCCACTACCATCACTGAGTTAGGTCCGAGATGAAGCTGGATACTTCTTTTCAAGATTATGGCTTTATACAGTAGTATCACATTATTTAGATGGTATATTACTCTTCTTAAGAGATTTCAATATTGTTATCTCAAATCACTACTTTCTTTAAAAGAAAATGAAATGAAAAATAGAAGGGTAAATTCTTTCATAGCACAAGTAAATTGTTGCATTTCTCACAAATCTTAGGTTTGCGGAGCTGTTGCTTTTTTAGGGTTCCTTTGTTTATCAGTATCTGCGAATTCTCTTTTATTACATAAATATTTTTCAATCTGTTACGAATGCTTGGTTTTCTCGTGTTATGTGGAATAAATGGCAAAATTTGTCCCATGGGTGTTGCCTTATAGATGAGCAGTTTTGATATGGAAAAATTATTGGAGTTTTGCACATGCTACTCTCTGGACTGACGATATGATGTTGCTTACGTGACACGATAAGATTCTAACATATTAACTTCATCTAAAAAAAGAATAATATATGATCACGACTCAATCGTCATCCTAAAACAAAAATTTGTAAAAATTTCCCAGCAGAAAATCTCAAATCATCGTGATCATAATTATTTGGAGCTCTTTGTTTTCTAAAAAGGTGATTTGAGATTCTTTGGTGAAGACTGAAGAATTCTAATTTTCTTACCTTTAGGAATGATAATGAAATTGCAATTTTTTTTTTCAATTAAAATTAACATATTGAAATCTCATTATATCACTTCCGACGGTCAAATTATTCGTCCGGCTTGCTTGAGCAATTTTGAAATTTACTCATGTTATGTGCCTGTCGGCCGTTAGCTAAAGTCTTTACAATGTGAAACTTCCTTATCAACATCTTTTGCACGCAAAGCAAAATATGGACGTTCATGCGTCCGAAAGGAAGACGCATCAATTCCAACAATGTAAAGAATATCAAAGATTATGATTACAAGCACCAATAAATGTTCATCAAAGACTACATCGACAACATCCAACACCAGTTCTCATCATTGACAGTAAAAAGGCATACGCATAAAATGAACATAAAAATCACCAAGATAAAATCGGAATTTAAAAAAAAAAATTGTGCGCAATCAAAATCGTGAAATTAGCTAACCAGCTGGACATCGGCTGGTGCAACCGGTTCTTCTGCCGTTTTTGGAACATCATTTGAAACAGAATCTTTGCCAGGTGCAGCTGTCACCTCCTTCGTAGCGCTAGGTGCTGCATCTTTCGTATTTTTGTCATTTTTCCCGTCCTTATTTTCCTTTCCATCCTTGGCAGGAGCAGGCGGGGGTGGTATCATGTGAGGTGGGGGATTGTGCTTGAGTTTTACCAATATTCCACGCATCCTTGAAAGATCAGTTGGTTTACCGGGTTTGGGCCCTTGGACGACTGTGATCGATGGCTTCTTATCTTGATCCTTCTTCTTTCCCCTCTTTTCGATAGTAGCCACCTCATTAGGAACGAGCTCTGCTATGGCTTTCCAGTACTGTTTGTCGGCCTCTTTGTGGAACTTTTCTTGATTGGCCAGGGATAACTGTGAGATATAGAGATGCATCAAAATAACTGTTTTTACTAGACGAGATAGTGTTAAGAACTGGTTGCAATCAAATTGATAACAAACCTTTTCTTGCTCTCTGTTGCTAGTCTTACTGGTCTCTATATTGAGCTTTCTTTTCTCGTAAAAAGCTTGTTTGTATTCTTCAGCTTCCTCTATGATTTGGTTTCGCATTTCTTTTTCCCTCTTCTCCTTCTCCTCCAGACGAATGGTGTTTTGTCTGCATCCCAATGCACAAATGTTGGAGATAATTTCAGCATCAACATATACCAGACTCATCCATGCAACTATATAACGAAAAAAATATACAGGGGATGATAGAATGTGCTTATATTCTTCACTGAAAACATTAATATACTCTCTACCTCTCCCATACCCCAATACAAGCTATATATCGATTTTTTTTAAAACTGATCATTCATGTAAGGAAATGAATCATCAAATTCAGTTCCACATCAAACTAAGATAATCCTGAATATCAGAAAGGAATGCTAACACACTTTCATGTTATACTAATATGAAAGGCATAGTGCTTGAAAAATAACAATGGATTAAGAAATTAAGATTTTATCACTAGAACAAGAAAAATTTCATACGAACATGAGACATCATCTAATATATAAACCAACTGAAGGTCGATAGTCAAGTGACAACACAAATATCCTCCCTGGTCAGAATAGAAACAGAAGGTCCCCAATATGTGTGGTAAAATGGTACTGTGAACATAGTAACAAAAGTAACATTTGAACACAGGATAACCTGCACCTCTCAATTTTAATTCGAAAAGGTAACTTTGTCAGGAATTTAGTAAAAGCGTATAATATATATAGAGCAAGATACATAATTTTATCTTCTAAAATACACCATGATATTAGAATACTCATCCAAATGCTTTCGCAATGCCGCGACTCTCTGAACTACATGGGGTTCTCAAAATAAAATGGTACTCTCATGTTTATTGCGTAATCAGCCACATAAGTTGTACTTTCCTACTTTAGCACATCAACATTCTTCTCTAAAATTTTAGATGGATTTGAATCCGTGATAATCCACTGATTGTTGTATAGATTGATTCATCCTTTAAAAGATTTGAAATCATATCACCCATATTTTAAACTATTTTTAAGTGAATCATGTGGGATCTGAAATCCACTTTAATTTGGTTGTACTTGAGATCTATTCATTTGAAATTCATAAGTATCAGATTCTTCAATGCCAACGCAAGCTTAGCTTATTTTCCATAAAACATCTCAAATAAAATTTCAAGCAATTTTATCTTTTGTGATTTCAATTTCAACTAACTCACAAAATTGCCTCTAACTTGATACATACAATAGTTTAACAAAGCTATTTATTCATAAAATTGTAAGCAATTACAGTGGGGTCAGATCACATGTTGAAATTTTAAATTAACAATCTAGAGGTTAGAAAAGAAAATTAATTGCCTGTAATTAATGAAATTACTTAATCCAAAGGTACATCTGGAAACAATTTACTGGCCATCTTGATGACGAGATTCAGTATGGAGACAACATTATATACTCACAGAGTCCTACTATATACTATTGACACGGATAAGTATTAATATATAACATCTATCTTAACTACCAAGTCAATATCTGTCTTGCAACAAATCTATTAAAGATGTATGTGATCTCAAAGCATCTAGTCTACATTAGATTCATATTCAGGGGATCAGGTGATTCAGGTCTTCCAAGAGATAGTTCAGTCAATTGTCATACTAACAAGGCTAGATAGTCATAAGTTAACCACAGTTCAATGTTCATTAATCATTCTAAAAGATCAAAATCAAATTGTACGAAGTAGATCCAATTCTACACATGGACAACAAAGATAACTAAACGCAGACTACATAACCAATACAACTAAAGAAAAACTGACCTACGCCATTCGCGAAGAGCGAATCCTTCCTCTTGCATATCACCAGGAGGCGGAAGGATCGGTCCATCCGAGCTGAATATTCCCTCGGAATCATCCCCAATATTGTACGGTAAACTTCCATTGCCATTGGAGATCAGAACCGAATCCCCAATGTTGTACGGCAAACTTCCATTGCCGTTGGAGATCGGAACCGAACCGTTTGATCCGAACGGTTGATTATTCGATCCGAGTCCGAACGGATCGGGACTGTTCACTTGATCCACCGTCACATCCTCAGTATCGCCGTACTCTGGAGTGTAAGCGGGAGCAGAGTAAGGCGGTGTATCGGCTGAGGAGAAGGCGGCGTAGGAGTCGTCAAAGGTGGTGTACCCGCCGTCATCAAATGATGCCGCCGACGCGTCGCCATCCACGCTGTACGCGTCGAATGATGCCATCTCTCCCTCTCTCTCTCTCTAAATCGCTGATTTTTCTCCCAATGCTCGATTTGCGTCTCTCTCTCTATATATATATAGAATGTGTGTGCGTATTTTGTACGTAAATGAAGAGGGGAATATAAATGTGTACGTGCTTGAATTGATGTGTCAATATTACCATCCAAAGAACAAATTATTTATTATTTATTTATTTATTTATTTATTATTATTAAGAAGAAAAGGAGTCCACTGTTACTTTACAATTACTGCAATTAATTAACTGAAGTACAATTACTGTCCCAGTTCATTGTTCTTTTCCCGTTCAGTTTTACTTTACTTATAATAAAATTGAATGTAGAAGAATTAAATCAATGGTTATTTATTGACATTAATTCCAATATTACCATATCACATTAAGATGATAAATCAATATTGCTTTGAAAACAAGTCATGTGTTAATTGTTAATGATTGATGTGTCAATTAATACACTTAACGTGTGTAACATAATTTTTTAAACAAACAAAAACAGCAACAAAGTAACAAAGTAACCCTGAAGATAACAAAAATGGTACACTTACATGCAGCAAAAGAAAGTGATATGGGGGAGAGAAAAATATATAAATTCATTTTCAAATGAGCAGGGTTCATTGTCAATTTGAAAACTCACCCTGCAACAAATGAAAGTCAGTTTATCAGATAACAGCAACCACGTAGCAATCCATACATCTGTTAGCTCAAATCACACAGACACTATGGGCCTATTGCACCGATTAGTGAAGCACAACTTTCTATAGCATTAACAAAACTGTAGTTTATAATACCACCTAAACGTTAATCGGACACTAATAAATCCAAAATATTGGCCCATCCCTAACAAAGAATTTTCTTGAGTGTCCGATCAGCACGGTTGTGTGCTTTGAGCATTCCGTTAACCAACTGGGCCTTCATAAATGTCTCTTCTGTGCAAGATCCTGATAAAAGAAGGCCCCGATAGGTGCTGGTGCTTCTTCGTCTTCAGTTCTGTAGCAGGATTCACATTTCAGGACCAAACATAAAGATACAACAATTGCTCATGATACAGAGATGTACGTCTTTTCACAATCCGAGCAGCTTGGAAGAAATCGAGCCTGGCTCAGCCACCCCAAGAGAATTCGATCTTGTAACTTACACAACTGTGGGCTAAGGCTATACAAGAATAACAGAAAAATGTGGTTGTGGAGGTTTTACGGTGCTGGAGATCCATTCCTCGGGTATCTGTCCAAAGATGGCATTCGCAACGGAACTCGGGAATAATCTTGTTTGAACCTTTTGTTGGGCCCACCCTGCATCGATCTGAAGCAACATAATTCAATTACACCCAGGGTATTCAATATTGAATTGCAAAGCCATGAAAGCAAGATAATTCAAGACAATTTCATTAGTGAGATCACTGAGATGTGGAAGCCACACTTCCAAACCAAAATCCAACATGTTTAACATTGTCCACTGTGTAATATTGAACTGAATTAAAATTTGAAAAAAAAAATTGAAAATTTGTAGCTTGCAAATTAACTACCATAAGAGGTCACTGGATCTGTGTGTGCAACCCAAACACATGGGTTCCCTAATTTCCGTCAAATGTTGGTTTCTCTTTCAAAGTATTAATAAGTTTCTTTCTTCTAAAATAATCAAACACAACCAAGAAGCAAAACCACTCACCTTGGAGAATCCTGATGCTCGTAAGAAGGCTTACCAATCATGAATTTTAAGGCTACAAGAGCCTTTTCAGCAGCCTAAGGAGAATAATTTTTAATTAGAATCAAGAAAATAACTAACAATCAAAATCCAAAATATCAAATATAACCAGAAGAAATTGCATGTGGAAATTATGAATTAGGGAAAGAAAACAGGAATTATCGAGTGTATTACCTGAGCTTTAGCTTCATCCCATGTTAGCCCGACTCCCTTACCCATTACCCGCCCATTAATGTCAACCTACATCCAAAATGGAAATATAATAAGCAAGAACTGAAATCATAATCATACCATATATGGTTTATTTATAACTTTTTGGGTGAAGGAAGCCACGTGGACCAGTCAGACCCAGACTTAATAAAAATATTAAATAACATATTACTAAAATATAGCATAGTCACCAGAGGATGTCTATGAAGATCATATCTTTCTATGTCAACTATAACTGAAGGCCCACAAATGAAAATCACAAGTTTTGCTAAAAAAAAGAAGCCAACAGCATATCTCTTGGAGGACCCAGTTAATGCCTCCAAGATGTAGGAATTAAGTTTAAATAATAAGAGAAACACATCTAACAACACACGTAAATACAAGATATACTGGAGATATACTTATAACCACAACAAAGGCAGAACATAATTCATCAACTCAGCAAACACGAAAACGCATGTTCTTTTTT
This sequence comes from Stenogyne calaminthoides, assembly GCA_037126765.1. Classification (NCBI taxonomy): domain Eukaryota; kingdom Viridiplantae; phylum Streptophyta; class Magnoliopsida; order Lamiales; family Lamiaceae; genus Stenogyne; species Stenogyne calaminthoides. Next base: position 7,218,678 of record JBBCBC010000037.1, on the reverse strand, counting down.
TTTTTTTTTTTGACGAGACAAAAACTCATATTTAAGAACCATCTAAAACACAAGATGAATTGTCCTGCGCAGCTTCATTTTCCAAATGGATGCTTTAAGCACTGGACAGCTTATAATCAGAAAAGTGAAAGTTCATTAACTTGCTAAGCAATAACAAGATACAATTATTGTATGCATTCATTAATAAGTGGAAAAGGAAAGCAATTTCTGACCTCCGCATAAACTTCGTTTCTCTGCCCAGGGTTAGATGAAAATTGAGGTTGCGTTTGGAATGTTACATTAAAGCCTTCCTTCATGCACTGAATTGATGAATAAAAAAAATAAATGAACACTTGTGAAGGGAATATCATGGGAACCATGGAGAGAGCTGTTTTTTTATTAATGATACTTACTAACTCTTTAAGCGCTGCAATTGAACTCATTGGCTTCTTGGACGCCTCTATTCTGGGGACTGAAATCCTTGGTGAAGCTGCAGATGTTGGAAAAGGTACACCTTCCTCTTTAGGCAATGTTTGATGACCAAAAGAGTTGGCATCAGTTATGAAACCGTTTTCCTTTTTATTAGCAAACCTACTCCCTTCCCCAGGCTCATGGCTGTAATCAGGTCTACGCTGAGATAAGTATTTATCTGTGAAGGAACAGTTTGTGATGGTCAGAACTTGCTTAAGATAAATGCTATTATCTAAAAACATGTCAATCTGAAATTACATATGTTGTAACAGAATATGGAAAAAAAATCATCATGATTAATCCGAAAATATTGCACAATCAACAGACAGGCACACAAACAATCGTACAGAAGTGTTGGGGTATTAAGACACCATTTTTGGAATATCTAGGCTTTAAATGCCCTCACCCAAAATTATCCTTTAAATTATATTACTAGCATCCGCACATGTCATCAGAAATTATTTACAGAATTCCTTCATCAGCAATAGCAAGAGCATCGCTTGAAATTAATGCAGTATCCTGCAACGTGTCCCCAGAAGCAATGACATCACTAGAAATAATGCAGTATCTTGCAACGTGTCATCTAAAGCAATGTCATCACTTGAAATTAATGAAGTATCTCGCAACATGTCATCTAAAGCATACTGTAGCATAGAATTTTCTGACAAAAAATAATTATGTTTCTTATTCTTTTCTAATGAAGGTTATTCCTAATTCCTAGCGGTCATTGTTACGATCCTAAATTCTTATTAATCCACAAGCTGAACATGGAAAGTGCCAATTGTTATAATACTCTATACGGTTTCTAAGCAACTGTTAGAGCTCTAACATTTAATTCCCTCTAGTCTTGAATTGCAGCTAGGGAAGTTCAACAAATTAATTGTAAGACTCAAGTACCCTAACCCAATGAAAGCAACCACTTTATGTATATGTCAAATTTGTTTCTTGTCTACTTGGGATCCAAACAGCCCACAAAATACTCTCTTCCACCAACATGAACTCTTGATGACAATAGGCACGATAACTGATGTTTAACGTGATGCATCAACTTAAAGAGGTTTGTTAGAGGTATAATAGCAACAATGATTGATCTACTTAATCCCTTTGATCTCTTTCATTTAACGCTGGGATAATTTGTTAAAGAAGTTCCGTGCTTAGGAAATCTACTAAATGAAACCATTGGAAGTTATTTTCTTGGACTTATTTAGACTTGCATGCCCAATCTCAGATTTTATACTTAAAAAATATCTAGTATAATTCATTTTAGGTACATAAACACGTCCTGACGCCTCGGTCCAACTAAATCTATGAATATTATTCAAGGAGCAAAATATGTTAATAAACACCACAAAGAACTTATATCTATGTCAGGTTGCACGTCACCAGTAGGATATTATCTGACTTGCAATAAGCCCATCATATAACAGATAATGCAGGATTGCAATCACACATGGGCAGACACAAAGAAGTAGTACCAATTTAGACAAAAAGATAGGATTTAGTTTGTGTCTTTTCCCAAAGAAACCATTAAAGGTAATTAGAACTCAGCTTTATCTGGTCAGCTCTGAAAAGAAAAAGGAAATTCCTTGTCCATGCAACTGGATCTTCTCACATCACTCGTCAGAAATCCAAAAATATTTTATCTCAAGTCGGATAGTTAGGTCCATTGTGAAGGATCAAAGATTTGCGTGAGAGCAAAATTTACAAAAATGTCAAGGAACTACTTATAGTGTCGCACTTCTGATGTAGAATATATAAGTTACGAAAAAAAAAAAAAAAGCATGATAAGTAGTAAAGCATATTTGAAATTAAGAAAAAGAACGGAGTTTGTCGCATGTGATATGATAAAAGACAAAAACTGTATGAGATCATACATATTACCGGATCTCATTTACCCATGAACATTCATCCATGAGGTTATGGGGCTCTAACCCGACTATATTTTAAAGGAATCATAAACCAAATACCAGGATGGAGCTCCGACTCATAAACGAGAATCTCACACAAGACCCCCTCATTAAAGAATTATGAGTTTGGTAAGTTACCTAAACACATACTTCATGAAACAACAAAGAGGAATGCAATACTTCAATGATAATTATAATAAACTCATGGTAGAACTTTTATGTTCAACAAATTCTAAAAGCCACGGCTCAAATATAACATGTGATCCCCCTCAAGTAGTAAAGATTGGAACCAGCTCTGTTGAAGTTAATGGGTTGGGTTCAAACAGAAAAGATCAACGGTGTTGTAATTATACAATCTCAGGAAGCAGAAGAGAACAGAAAATCTCAAACAATTTTGAATAAGAAGCAAACCTAGTCTTCAAACTTAACACATAATAACATATTTGCATTCAGAGTTCATTATTGAACTGAAAAAGCCTTCTTGTATTGTTCCAGAGAAAATTACTTTCTCAGGAAAATAGCAGGAAAAGTGGAAGTAAAAACCTAACCTCACCTCACACTACAGCCTCCGTCATTGGCCTTTCCCTCGTGGCACTTAATAGTGTTTTCGTAAGTGGGATATAGTAAGACAGAAGTAGAAGAATGAACTTTGCAGTACTGGATAAGATACATACATTAAATAAATGTGCACTTATAAACAATGATTATACAGCATCTTATTCATTTCAACTACAGGTAGCCAGCATTGTATGTTACCCGCCAAATATAGTAGAGATCCTTCAGCAGCCTGCTGTTGTGCTTCCCTTCTTGTTCTTCCGACTCCTTCGCCAATTCTCTCACCTGCAAACCGAACCTACACAAGACCAATACAATACAGAGGTGGGAGGGGGCAGATAATCAGATAATTAGTTCTTTGTATTTAGCGTCCAAATTATTTTTTGTCAAAAGAATGGGAAAGTGTTACTGAAAGTATGAGACCACCTCTACAGCAAACTGAAGTTCTGTGCTAAATCTTAGGGCTTGCTTGAACTCTACCTGCAGATATTTCAAGTAGCCATCACATGAGGTGAGAGAAGTCGGGCATAAAACAGAAACAAAATACCAAGTGCTGTTTCATACCTTTGTTCCACACTTATATGCGATATCCTGTAACACTACAGTCCATGGTTCAGTATATGGATCAATTTGTCCAGCTTCAAGATCGAGATCCTTATTTTCTGAAGATGGCAGAACGACAGAAGCATCCTCACCTTCAAGATTTATAATAAATAAAAGTAAAATACAATTATTGCTGCAAAGTTTATTAAGTGACTTGAGACATACTATCAATCTCAGTCCTCGGATGAAGCAAATATCATATCATATATGAGAAGAAACAAACCATAGGTTTCAAGAAAGAACCATCATTAGATGGAATAAAGTCAAGAGGCATATATATCCAGAGAATTGTAAGTAGAGATCTTTAATTGGAAGTGTAGGAAACTTGAGATTGGGTAGGGGGGCTAATACATAAATCATAAAGAAGCACCAACAATATTAAATTATGTGTATTAACCTCCCTCCGCACATTAGGCGAACACATTTGAGCACTTAGAAATGACATTATTCAGACATGGAATTACAAGATTTACAGGCGGTAGGGTACTCAAGAACTAGCTCATCTTTTTTCTGATTTGATGTTGCACCTTTTCTTTTAAGTTGTAATTTTTTTTCTTTTATAGCCTATTTCTTCAGCCTCTTTGAAGGGGGGCAAGAAAGGAAAGAGTTTTTTACAAAAAAGACGGCATGCTATAACATTCAATAGGAAAGTTTCATCAAATTTCATTCAAGCTCTGCATAATACCATTAGTATGTTTTTCTTTTCCATTACTGAGAACAAAAGCAGAACATTCTAGCAAGTGCCTAGTCTTAGAAGATTCTGATATATTAAACCTAAAACTGCAATTTTGCGGTAGATGTAGCTTCAGTTCTAGTTATGGGCAATGGAGAGTATTTCACTTACCAGAAAACGAATTAAAACTAGGCATTGATTGATTTAATCTTAACTGATCTTCTCGTGGAGGTGCCTGCAGAAACTCGTTGTTCAAAGTAACTCGTTAACCATGAAAAGTCACTTCGACTTCTGACAAACTTAAGTGTACAATGAAAGATGATAAGAGTTGTCAGTTACCTCCTTCAGTAACCTCCGACTTTCAAGAAGAGCTCTAGCAGGCGTGAGCGCAGACTCCATTTTGTGGAGAAAAGATGGATGATGAACCTGATTCTTGTCAATAGGAAGTGACTCTGCATTCAAAGTGAACTCTTTTGGTGGTGCCATTTGGTTCACTTGGCTCATTTCTTCTTCAATGGGATTCCAACCATGGGCCTGAGCTCTTGGAACAGATACTTGCATGGCTGGCCGAGCAGGAACTGGTTCTCTCATGTCCTGACCATGTTGCAAAATTAGCAATCTCCTTCTTGTATCAGGATCTAGTTCTGATTCTGGTACCTCACCCTCTTCCCTAGCAGGAGAGCTGTGTATAGTTGTTTCTCCTTGGCCAAATTGAGCTATAGGTTGTTTAAGAGGAGTATTCACTTGAGGTAATTGCTGAGTGGGAAAAGACGTTGATGGCCCTTGTATTGTTGGTTGAGGAACTGTGAAGGAGGAGGTTGATACCAAAGAAAGGATTGCCTGGGAGATTATTGGATCTAAAGTTGCAATTGGCATAGGAGCGGTTGAAGAAGCTGATATTGCCTCCTGAAAGTTTAGATTCAAAAAAATTATGATAGCTTTACCCTCTGGTGACACAATATTCGATGTACTTCAGTGCACATAAAAAGACCATGAGCATAGAAACAAAAGATTGTTGGCAGGGAATAATTATCTAAGCCTAAAAACTTCCCCAAATAATCTCTAAATATAAAGATACAAACTATAGACGCATTTAAGCAAGACAGTTCACCTTTAGTCTCCTTTCCACCTCAGAATCTGTCATTCCATTAAAACCAATGGAATCTTTATTTCCATTAGAAGCTGAAAGGTCATCCTGAGAAATACAAAATAGAAAGACACGGCTTAGGTATAATTTATTTAGGAAAACAGCGTAGTTCTCCGAAATTATGATTTTGAACTCGAAAAGACTATATTAGATACAGTTTATGGCGAATAGCATCTACTGAAAGTGGGGGGAAATGGTGAATGAGTTACCTCTGATACTAAGTAATTGCTCACATCAGGTGACGAAAGCACTTCTTTAATATCATCTTCGTATGCAACTTCAGAGATTCGTTGCAGCATGCCATCATCAAAGTCTCTGTGAACATTACATGTCAAGTCACATTCCAATAACACGTACTTGAGACAAGCAACTCAACACTAATACGTTAATTTCAACTTACTTGAAAAAACCACCTCTGACATTGCAGGCTACGTTTCTTGCCACACAGAGCACAGGGATAGCGTTGTTGGCCTGCAGGGAAATTCATACCATGTCAGGGAAAGAAAAAAAAAAGACTAACTTAATTCTCACAGGCAAAGAGGTTGTCAGACGAAAAGGCAATACTTCAGCTTGAGGCGCGTAATAAGGAGCAAAAGCAGGAACAACATGAACACGTGATTGATCTTTCTCATCCCAAACTTTTAGGCGATCATCAATCACCAAGGCCATCTTAGGGTGGGAGTTTCCACTTTGGAAAACATTGAACAGTGACTTCTTAGAGCCTATACAAAAGATTGTAGGTTATCCACAGCACCATAGATTTATTACAAAATTGAAGTTTAAAGTAACAGCTCAAAACAACTTACCGGACTTGACACAAACAATGCGCTCCAAAAGCTCCCTGGAGTTTATCAAATTTGATTCTGGATCGAGGAGTCTCCACATCTCTAAAGCATAATCTCTTTCAGCCATCGTACAAACAAAAACTTCAAAGCGCTTTCGACCTCTAGCAGTGAGGTAACTTCTAAGATCCTCCCAAGCAGGTCTTAATCTCACAAGAACACTTGTATCACGTATCTGCATTAATATATAGAACCTTCATCAGTGGCATGTATTATAATAATATATTCCATCATTAAGTTGCCACAAACAGCTTTAGGCTTTGTAAGATTTTTTCTCAAACCAACGCATAAATCCATTCCACTAACTGACAAAGATGTCTAAGTAAATAAATCTCCTAAACAAAACAAAATTGAATGCAGATAAACTGAAAATACCAGAACACTAGCAAGCAGACAGCATTAAAAAGGGAACAGGAAAGAACGTTATAATTACCAGAGGATTAATGCGAGTAAGAATAATATTTCTATCTTGAAGTCGTATTAGCGGGCGAACAATGGGTTGATGAGTGGCCGACAAAGCAGGAACCACCTCAGATTGTGATTTGATTACCTTCCCATTGTCAATGACCTGATCACCATCTGCATATTGCTTCAAAATAATTTTATCCTCATGATAACGTTTAATCTCAGCCCACATCCCGGAAATACGCTGTGGATCAGATTCCGAATTAATTTTTCGCTGCAATGCTTCTATTCTGTCCTCAAATGAACGCATTGTGTTTGCTACTACAAGTGTTTCATCAAGATCAAATACAATGCCGAGACATCTGAGATTCAGCATGATAAGGCAAGAATTGTAAAGGCTTGATGCCACATTGAATCCCCAAAAGCATGAGCTCCTTCCTTCATACCTCCTTGCATGCATGGCAACTAAATGAATCTCTCTACCTCCTGTGGATGCTACAGCTGTCTGAACATACAAAAACATCAGAAATAATCGTTGAGACCAAAACAATCCATAGGAGAAGGCAGAGGTGGATACAAATGTATTCAAGCAAGCAAACAAAACAAAGTAAATAAGAGATGCCACTATATACTTGGAGATGAAATGTCTCAGAAACTAAACGACTGAAAAACATAAAATAAAAATAAATAAAAAATCCAGCATTATATAGTGCTAGCCCTTCCATAACGATGCCACTGGACTAAGTCTTAATGGCAAAAAATCCCAGAAGGGGCAAATCATTTCAATAACAATTCTCAGAAGCAGAAAGTCCCAGATAAAGATAAAATCTGGATACGGTATCAAAAAGTTTCCTAATCAGTACATCTTGTCTTCAAGTGACATAGAATACAGATAAACAAAAAGGCTCTCCCCCAAGAAAAATCACGTTCATGACCAATATGTCAATCTTCCAGATCAACTTCTTGAAACCATCAAATGTTTCAAAACCCGGATAGCAAGCCAATACTCTAAAATCATCCTCATAAAATAAATCATTTTTTCTTGAAACATTCAATCTATTTTTCAGGATTACAAAGGTGGAACTGAAAATTCTTTAAGGATTCCGAAGTCCATATTATTTCATGTCGAGAAAATGATACACGGGTCAAATCTATATAAAAAAAATCTGGTTACTCGTTCTTTGGCCATGGTCGAGACATTTTTCCAGCAACAAGTCCAGTTTTTTCCACGAAAAAGAGTTCACGTTTGAAAATTAATAGTCTGTAAATTTGTATAGAATTAATGTCCTCTGAAAATTGAAATTACGTTTCTTTAGATTCCAGAATCGAATTGGATTCCATAGTGGTTAAAGTTACTGAACAACTTATATTTTTCCTATTAATTTTCTGGGTTTCTGTTTTGGTGGGCAATGCAGGGGCAATACCTTGTTATCTCTGAGACAGCTTGCATGCAAAAGTGAAAGCGGCGAGTCTTGATTCTTCGCCGTTGCTTCCAATTTGAAGCATATTCCGGTGGAACTCACAGTGTGAAGCACGGCGAGTGGCGGGCACCGCTCGCTGGGTGGTGAAAAGTGTGATATCCGAATTTCATTAAGCTGCCCCACCCAAACGACACCGTTCTGCGGATGAAGCTCCACCTCTCCCAGCACCCTCTCTCCTTCGTACATCAGGACCATTTTCCGGTACATTTTTCGCCCAAAAAAAAAAACCCTAAGTTTTATCAGAAATTTCAAGTTTCTTTTCCCAATTTCAGTACTTCAATCTTCAATGTGGCGGTACAATTTTGTGCCACATCTATAATTCAGTAAATCAATCAACCAGTCGGTTCAGAACATTGGGAATGTCCTTTTTCTTTTTCCTAGTAGTTTTCTTTGAATTTCTTCGGTCCGATTTTTCAGATTTATTGAACGATTGCTGATGAAATCAAGCAGGTTTGTAAACCCCAAAAAAAAAAAAAGGATTTAAAATCAGAATTCCGCTATTCCACTGTCGTCGACGGTGTTTGAATTCTCGATTTTCTTCAAGTATCTGAACTTTTATTTAGAATCTGAGAACTAGGGTTAATTTGACAAGATTCAAGAGTGGTGTGACGATTCAAGAAAAAACCCTAGATCCAGAAAAAAAAAAAAAAAAAAAAATAGGTCAATCTATAATCTCCTTTCTCTCTCAGTCTCGCATCCGTTCTGGACCAATTATATCGTCACAATATAACAACTGTATATTATTGTATTATTAACTTTTCATGGGGCGATTTTTTTTAATTATATTCCGACTTGAAAATCAAACAGGATAATCTCATTAAATTATTTTTTCCCTACAATTTTCAATGTTCCTTTTTTGCCTTCAACATGCAATACTCCGGCTGGAAAAATCAAATCAAGGGAAATCTCATTAAATTGTTTTTTCATTCCAAATTTTACTCCCATCCACTTTACCACCAACTTACATTACAATTTTGTTAAGGATGACAACCAACTGATTTATTTTTTTTTAAAAAAATTGTAGATAATATTTCAATTAATTGCAATCTAATCTAAAAAATTTAGATAATTATAAATATATTACTCCCTTCATCCCAAAGAAACGTGCACATTTACTGTTTTCACGTGTTTTTGCGAGCAAGATTTTTTTTAGTATTTGAAATGATAAAATAATTTTTAAAGATGCATGCAATAGATGAGAGGTAGATCTATAATACCCTCTTTAAAAATCATTTTATCATTTGAAATATTAATAAACAACTCGCTCACAAAAACTCGATAATAAAGTTGATGTGCACGTTTTTCTGGGACGGAGGTAGTATTACTTTTGAATATTGTTGCAAATTAAGTTTATCGACAATCTCATTTGTGCACGTTTCTCTTACATGGTAATCTTAATTGACTTATCGTTAAGTTTAATGACGATGTTTGGATCAATTGGTCATGTCAGATTCGGACAAAAAAATAATTTGTTGGGAGATGAATTTAATAAAGAAGATTTTGATTAGATCCCAAAACCCCTGAGTATGACATGTTCAGGATAATCTTGATAGATGAGTCAGGATTCAGTTTTTGAGTGTTCAGGATGTTATCCGCGCGTGTATAGTCAGATATAGATCGAGGTTAGATTACGAAGATTTCGAAGACTTCAAAGAAGTTTCAAGAAACTGAACACTCGGTGAGAAACTAAGAAACTGAAGACTCAGTATGAAGACTCAGTATATCTGTGAAGTGAAGACTCAGAAGATACTGAAGACTCAGAAGACTCTGAAGACTCGGAATATACTGAAGACTCGGAAGACACTGAAGACTCAGAAGAATCAAGACCACGAAAGCGAAGATCGAAAACTAAAGATCGAAACACCGCGATAATCAAGACTCAATAATGTCTTGAATGCTCGATATAAACCGAATGTTCCGAAGCTAATCGAAAATATCTATCGAAGGATACAATCTTCGAGAAAACGCGATTACTCAGAAAAATAGATATTGCCCAAGACATTCTCATGCAGACAAAAGGAACTAAAACTAAGTGTTGTTAAGGTTATATCACTCAGAGATATTGACCAAAAAGAGTCGTTATGATTGTCTACATTTAATCAAGAAGGCAGCCCAAGCGAAGAAGACAAAGATCAGATCTTTCATCGACTTCGAAATGACAGGTCATCAAGCATGTCGGTAGTACTATGTTCCGCATCAAAAAAGTGGTGAATGACTGCATGAAAAGCAGATTGCCTAAAACATCTTAGGGAGTTTCAAACCCTAAAGATATATTCATTCACACCATAAAAGGAAACTCATGAAGCTATCTCTTCCAACGGATAGTTTTTCAAGAGTGACCTTGGTGTATGCCTATAAATACTTGTGACCATCTACATTGAAGGTTACGGGAAATTTGTAAGCAACTCAAGAGCTCAAACTTATTATTGCAAGTTGAAGCACTCGAAAACCCAAGAATTTCTCAAGTGCTTTATATCGAAGAGAGCTCATTCACTAAGCCTAGTCTTGATAAGATATATCCAAAGCTTAGTAGAGATATTCTAGCCTTTGCATTGTTCTTAATTGTAAAGGATATCTCATCCTAGTTGGAAACCAACCAAGAAACCCCAAACCCTTTCAGAAGGTAGTTTGAGTGTAATTGTTGGTGAGTTGGAGTTGTAGAAAGAGTTAGTAAACTACATTGAGGTAGTCGAAAAAACTCTACAGAAAGAAGTGAGTAAACTATCTTGGATAGTCGAAAACTTGTGTGTGTTTTGAGTAAGTAAACAAAATGAGGTAGTCGTAAAGCTCAAAATAGAAAGGTTAGTAAACTACTGAGGTAGTCAGAAAAACTTAGGAGGTGATTAAGGAATTTATCCAAGAGATCGAGAGAGAGTAGGCGTAGGGAGCTTGAGTCTCCGAAACCACTATAACTTCTTTGTGTTATTTGCTTTCTGTTTTTGCTTTGATTAACTGTTGCATAACTTTAATTGAAAGCATATTTTCACTGATATTCAGTTTGAACCAATCCACTGAAGTTGCATGTGAACTGAATCACAGCCTAATCACTATTCCATTAAAAGGAAGGTTTTCAGCAAAGCATAAAACGAGTATAAACTTAGGGCCAACCATTCAAGACATCCGAAGTAGCTATTCAAGCAACTCAAAGATATCTCAAAACTTAGGCTCGATTGGGATTATCCGAGGTTTCGAAAGTTCTCGAGGCGATTTGTGCTTTCATGACCAAATCATCGTGACAACTCGACCTAATCGACCTCAAATGAAGAAAAAAGTTTTAAAATCACTGAACACGTGTATCCCCCCATGCACGTGTAAGACTCGTCTGCACCGGGACCAACATAATTGTTCATAAATCTAATTTGCAACAACATTTAAAGGTATTAATTTATCTATAATTACTTAAAATTTAGATTGAGTTGAAATTAAGCAAAAGCAGTGATTTTATTTGTAATTAAGCCCTTTTTTTAATAAATTTTGAAATACCATTAATTTACCATAATTTTAGTATACGGGTTATTATTAATGCACTTTGTGCATGAAAATATTTTATTTTATTTACTTCAATATTTGTGTTCTTTTAAATTATTATTATAGCACAATAATTTTTCACGAGCAAATTATTCTATACAACAATTGCTAATGGCGTAATTTTAAATGATACTTATTAATTATTTTTACTGAATAGTACTAATTTTTTTTTTAAAAACGGTATTAATTGTTTTCACCTGATATTTTTAGATGTCTTCAATGATTAATATTAATTATATTTATTAAACAATATTAATTATTTTTATTAAACATTATTAATTGGGCAACAGTTGCACTATTTTTCATGTTTGTCGCGGTGCTCGCAAAAAAAAAAAAAAAAAAAAACTTTTGTAGAATAATATATACGTGATGTAAATTTTAATGTTATTCAAATTCAATAAAAAAATATTATTTTTATATATAGAAAGTAATGTTGATGTTAAATTAAATATGTCTAATTGCAGATTAATAATACTATATTTTCGCAACTAATCTGAACATTTAAATCTTGTTAAACATAATTTAATTTTTTAAATTATAGCAATTTGAACCAACTTGCGGATTCGTTCATATCCAGAAATGATGTTGACACTTCGGGGGTGTATTGAGTTGTGGAGTCTGTAGGATTTTTTTAGACTTTCAAACTCTAGAGTCTAGAGGTATTCAATTCGAATTTTCAAAAGTCTTTAAAAATTCTGATGTATTCAATACGGATTTTAAAAAATCTTAAAAAATCTTTAGGTATTCAACAGTACTCTATGAATTTTCTTTAATTCTTTTTCGAAAATATAAACAGATTTCACTCTCCAAAATCTCTTCTAACAACCAGAGATTTATACGTATTCTCTAATAGAACTCTAAAGACGAAAGATCAGAAGAAAAAAAAATCTTCGTAATACTTTTTATTTAAACAAGTAATATTGTTCTATATAAAAATTTATACTTTTCATCTAAACAAGTTATACATTTATTTTTAAACAAGTAATACTTTTCTATTTAAACAAGTAATATTTTTCTATTTAAACAAGTAACACTTTTTCATTTAAACAAGTAATACTTTTCTATTTAAGCAAGTTAAACTTTTCATCTAAACAAGTTATATTTTTCTTTTAAACAAGTAATGTTTTTCTTTTAAACAAGTAATATTTTTCTACTTAAACAAGTAATATTTTTCTATTTAAACAAGTAATACTTTTCTATTTAAACAAGTTATATTTTTCATCTAAACAAGTTATACTTTTCTTTTAAATAAGTAATACTTTTCTATTTAAACAAGTAATACTTTTTTATTTAAACAAGTATTGTAATATTTTTCTATTTAAACAAGTAATACTTTTCATTTAAACAAGTAATACTTTTCTATTTAAACAGGTTATACTTTTCATCTAAACAAGTTATACTTTTCTTTTAAACAAGTAATACCTTTCTTTTAAACAAATAATATTTTTCTATTTAAACAAGTAATACTTTTCTATTTAAACAAGTAATATTTTTCTATTTAAATAAGTAATACTTTTCATTTACACAAGTAATACTTTTCTATTTAAACAAGTTATACTTTTCATCTAAACAAGTTATACTTTTCTTTTAAACAAGTACCTTTTCTTTTAAACAAGTAATACTTTTCTATTTATATAATTAATATTTTTCTATTTAAACAAGTACGGAAGCTAACTGCAACAAATAACGAAATTGCTTTTTCAAAGCCAACCACAACAAAAAACGAAAGCTAATGCATGGAGAATGAGTATTGTTAATGTTATGTGGAAAATGTGGCGAGGTTATAACAATGATGTAAATGAAAATGATGAGAATGAAGATGATAATAATAATAATATTTTTTTTAACTAATATATTTTGATATTTTTTCTAAACAATTTGGATAAATTTTTTTCGGGCAGGAGCGAATCTTCATATAGGTCAGATTGCTTCTTTTTTTTTTTATTATTGAAGTTTTGTTTATCAAAATTAAAAAATTTAGATTAAATTGTCATTTGCAAAAATATTATAATTTTAATAGTAATTAAGCTAATTAAAAACCAGGTGGCTTAGCCCACCTGGCCACTGGGCTCCTAATTTGAGTGGGAGACCCAGGTTTGATTCCCTCTGGGAACGAATTGGAGTTATGGGAGTTATAAGGTGGATTGACGATTTCGTGGAGTATTTGGGTGCTTGGTGTACTAACTACTAACATTTAACTTTGCCCGATAAAAAAAAATTAAGCTAATTAAATATCATAAAAATTAATTTAATATGTTATGTTTAAATTGAAATGAAAAATGTTATTAAAATATATATATACCGTGACATTTGTAGTTTATGCATGTGTTGGCCTCCATAAGACAATTCTTGGTTAGGGATAGTCAGGGGCGGACACATAACTTTTGTCTAACCAAGACACAAACATAAAAAGATTCGTGTTTCGTATAGAATGCGAAAATCACTTTAACAATTCTAAATGTAAAAAAAAAAAAAAACAATTCTTCAAGCTCAACAAGTGGTGATACATATCATATAAATGCGAAAATCATATGAATTCAATAGTTATGAGTGAATAGTGGTATACAATAACAACATATGAAAATAATTTTGATCAGATATGATCTATCACTTATATTAAATTTAATATATATAATAACCACCAAAATTAGGATTTTTTTTTATCCGAGAGAGCTTCATCCGACATATTTGCAAGCAAAATCATGATATTTGAGCAAATAAATTAATGGGCTTGATAATAATAGTAGTAGGAGCCTAAATTAGTTGGGTTGAAAATAAAATGTTCTATTTCAATATTAGTTGATGTTTATTAATTTTAGAATATACTTTTTTTAAATATAAGTATATACATAATAAAAAAAAATTGAGTCATGTCTTGCCTCCGTGTAAATATGTCCCTATTAATGGAAGTAGGTGGTGGGATGAAGATGTGATGGAGATGTAAAAAGGTGGTGAGGGTAATGCAGTGGAAAATAAGTATTTGTTTGGTTAGAGATGGAAAAATATGAATGGATAGAGTTTAATTTCAAATAAAAAATGATGTATTATTTTATTATTATTAATTAGAAAAATTTACGAAAAGTATAAAATATAATGAATTTGTATAAGAAAAGCAAGAGAGAAAAAGATAGCTTAAAAGAAAAAAAGTATGAAAGAGAATATTAAGGAGTGATGTGGTTGTATAAGATTATGTATAACTAGTTGTCTCCATGTATTATGGGGTGAATGATTATTAGGATGAGGACTATGATTTGCCCATTCAAATGTGGGTAGGATGCGGGATGACTCATTCCCATCCAAACATGGCATAAGAAATCCACCATGTGTGTGTATAACTATATATATATATAAAAAAACACTAGTATTAAATATTTCACAAATCAATGATGCGTAGAATATGACTCAGTTAGATGAAGAAACTGATAAAAAACAAAGGAAAAATCTAATGAAATAAAGATAGTGTCATTTTGTTGATACAATAAAATCAATAACACACCTTTCTATTTACATTAACACCTTTGATTTAATTAAAAGTTAAAGATTAAATGTATCACACACATATTTAATATGATATTACTAACTGATTGACAATAACACATAGTTTATTTTATTATTATTTTGGTTTTCAATACAAAATTCTTAAACAATTAGAAATTTGATTAGGAAAACTGTATAATGCCATGTAGGCTTGGATATAATATTGGTGTATTTTAGTGTTAGACACATAGATTGTGGAGATTTAACAATATATGAAAGTGAAGATTTGTCTAGATAAATTTATAATAATGAGATTTTAACTTCTAAATGTTTCGGTAATTAACAATATATATTGATTTCAATGTGATATAATGATAATCAAAATATGGAAAGCTTAAGTTATTAGAGCTCTAATATCTAAAATCCCGAAATATTAAGTTCAAGACACGAATAAATAATTTATTTTCTCTTGTGGTGATTTTTTTTATGGCGGAGTGGTGGTGTTGCTTTTGTGGTGTAGTTACAATTTCGATCGATAACGAGACAAGAAAAAATATGTCATATGCCCAATAATAAAATGAACTTTAAAATGTAATAGATTGTTTATAAAAAAAAACGTGATATAATGATAGAGATTAGTAAATGGTATAGGTATCCCATGAGTGTTGCACAGTAAACCCATATTCTGATTTCACTCTGAATTATAAGATAATTAAAGCACTTAAAGTGTTGCAAAATGATAAAATACCATGTTTTTCGAGAAAAAAAATAAAAGAGAAGAAGATAAAATACCAAATTAAATATGGTTGAATTGAATTAATCAAGGGAGATGTTCATTAAAACAAGATAAACAAGCACTTGACGTGTTTTTTTTTTTGTGAGGAAAGCACTTGACGTGTTAAAAATTAGAAATAACATATGAAAAAATCGAATTGAGTGAGAGATGGGTGATATTCGGGGCAATATTCTTGTAAGTTTCTTTAAATTAGAAATAACATATGAAAAAATCGAATTGAGTGAGAGATGGGTGATATTTGGGGCAATATTCTTGTAAGTTTCTTTTTATTTATTTATTGTTCGAAAATTCTTTGTGAAATACAAGTACTCACTCACCTCGTCAACCCATAGTATATATTAAAATATTGAATAAGTCTCCTGCACATAAAATGTACAGTAGTGTGTAACTTATTGAGATTCTCAAATATATAATTTATTTTATTAAAACATTCATTTTAATTACATTAAAATCTATATTTAAAAAATCACTAAATTAAATATAATGCCATGATCAGCATGATGTATACAAAACTCCGTGACACATATATACATGACATAAAACAACGAAATGATTAGATTCTTATTTTATAAGCTTTAACAAAACATATCTAAAAAGAAATTGGTACAAAGTACAAACCTTAAAGTTCACCTCTCAATTCGAAAATTTACATGTGCTATGAGATGTATAAATGGTCAAGCACTAAAATTTGTCTTCACATGAATTTTTTTTTTTAAATTCATGAAAATAATTAATACTGACAATCACTATATTTGAACCGTACAATTAAATTATTTAATGAATATATGAAATATTATTTATAAAAATAATTAATACTGATCAATTACTATATTTAATAAAAAATAATTAGTATTATTTAAAATTATACTTGAATTTGTAAGGTGCAACCATGTAATTGCCAAAATAATAATAATAATACTGGATTTATACAAGAATTCATCATATTACCATGTAGTCGAAAGTGACAGATGGGGGTTTTAGAAAAAGTTGACAGATGGGGGATCAACGGCTAGAAACAAGATAAGCCGACTAATATAATAACCGTGACGGCTAAGATCTCATCAGTCATCACCCTCTCAAGATTAGCAGGATTACTAAAATACCCCTAAAATTATTTTTTTACAATTTAAGGCGTTATTATTCATTTCTTAAATCTTAACATTGAGATGAAAAATCTGGTTCACCTCCTTCAATTTTTTAATTTTCTGTTCGTATCGTCAAAGCAGAACAGGAACCCTACCGCCTTTCCCGTTCTGCCCCTCTCGTCGGAAATTATTCCGACCAAGTCCCTATTTCGAATTTTGTATGAAAAGGGTTAGCTCTGCTGGAAGGAAATCATGATAGTTAGAACGTACGGTCGAAGGGGTAGAGGGTTGACGAGAAGCTATTCCGACGTCGTTTCGGAGTCGCCTTCTCAAGAAAGCCCCGACGATGTTTACAATTTTGCGTTTTCATCCCAGGATTCCGCTCACTGCCACTGGTCCGATCCGTATAGTTTCACTTCGACACAGGAGTCGAGGGAATTGACGATTTTGCCCTCGAGGAAGGGTGATGAATTTGGGGGTTTGTGGAAACGGAAGAAACCGGAGGCAATTGGGGGTGGTTCGGAGCCATATGGGTCGAGTTCGTCGCAAGAATCGAAAGATGATGGGGTTTTGGAGATTTCCGATGGCGAGTTTCAGAAATCGAAGATGTTCAAGAAAATCAATTCCGATCCTTACGATTATAATTCGTCGCAGGAGTTGGAGGGATTTGAGGTTTTACCTAAAAGAGTGGAGAAGAGCGTTTATGATTTTTCTGAAAATGGGGATATTTGGGATTCGAAGACAAGAAGGCGCATAGATTCTGATTTGTACGGGGTAAGTTCGTCACAGGAGTTTCATGGATTGGGGGTTTCGAAGCCAAGAAAGTGCCATAGTAATAAGGATTCTTGGGAATTTGATGGGGTTTGTACGAAGTCCAAGAAGAAGGTTAAGAAAGAGAACGGGGTTTTACAGAAGAAAAAGAACAAGAATAAGAAGAAGATGGAAACAAAGGAGTTAGGACCAGGTGATTTAGTTCTTACCACTACACTGATGGAAACTCAGGAGTATGGGGAGATGATGGAGCATGTGGATGAGGTGAATTTTGCATTGGACGGATTGAAGAAGGGGCAACAGGTGAAGATCAGGCGCGCAAGTCTTCTATCTTTGTTGTCAATTTGTGGAACTGCGCAACAACAGCGAGTTTTAAGAGCTCAAGGGTATGAATTGTTTCTAATTTGAACAAGCTTACTTGAATTCTGAGTGTAAAATGCAATCTGGTGATTTATTCTAAAAAAATTTGGAGTAATATAGTAAGTGAGCTAATCTGTTAAAAGGAATATGTACAGCAGGAAAATTCTTTCTGTAGAGATTTTATTGTCATCATTTGACAAGAAGCATCTGCTGTTTCTATGTACTGGCAATAGATATCTTGAATTTCTACTGTAGGAGGATTGTAATTATGTGGAAACTTACTATAGATTTATGTCCTTTACTACATTTGCAAAGTTGCACCATCCTGCATCTGTTCTCTCTTCTGTCAAGTCATAGCTCTTCTAAAATTTTAGTGATTAGTCTATATTTCACTTTGTACCTTGG
This sequence comes from Stenogyne calaminthoides, assembly GCA_037126765.1. Taxonomy (NCBI): domain Eukaryota; kingdom Viridiplantae; phylum Streptophyta; class Magnoliopsida; order Lamiales; family Lamiaceae; genus Stenogyne; species Stenogyne calaminthoides. Next base: position 7,200,193 of record JBBCBC010000037.1, on the reverse strand, counting down.
TTTATATCAGACAGTGTTAATGTTTATGATGGAATGGGTGTTCGTCATGAGAATGTCTTATGTAGCCAGTCATCTATTTTTGATTGAATGGTTCTATGTTAGATTGATGAATAAACCAATGTGGGTATGATTGTCCAGTCAAAGGACATTGATTAAGATAGACCAGTGAGTCTAACATAGACTGTAGATTAATTAATCTTTTGCTTTAGTTATTTTTTGTTATTCTCTTTTAATAGTTCTCAAGTTATTGCTAATGTTTTTATGATTCTGCTAACTAAGCGTCTTTATTTCCCTTTCTCTTTTGCCACCTCATTGCGTGGGAGTTCCTTACCTTTTCCCAGGAAAAGTGTAAAAGAAAAATGCACACATCTTTATCTTTTGTTGCACAGAAGAGGCTGCAATTTCTTAATACATGTAATGATGCTTGTAAATTTGTGTTTTATATTAGTACATCAACCTGAATTGAATTAGATGCAGTAGATGTTTTTCGATTAAACACACTCAATTTGGAGTATACAAGTTAATCTTATAACTAGTAACTGCTAATATTTTTCTTAGGATTGCCAAGACTATCATTGATGCTGTCTTGGGACTCAGTTTTGATGACCCACCAAGCAACCTTGCTGCTGCTGCGTTAATTTATCTGCTGTCAAGTGATGTAAGTGATTTTCAGATGTAATGTGCTGAATATGCTGAATTTCTTCAAAATATTTGAAACATATCTAATTTCATTTTTTCAGGGCCAAGATGACCGCCTTTTGGATTCACCAAGTTGCATTTGTTTTCTGATAAAGTTGTTAAAACCACTTACATCTACTGGTGCCAAAGAAAAAGCACCTACCATTGGTAGCAAGCTTCTAGGAATGTGCAGGAGTACTGGTCTCTTACAAGACTCAGCCAAGGGGACAGATTCCAGCTCTACTGCCATTATGCTCAAGGTTCAGGATATCCTTGTCAATTGCAAGGAGATAAAACCAAGAGATGTTAATGATAATCCAATGGAAGAACCCAAGTTGAACCCTAAATGGTTTAGTTTGCTTGCAATGGAGAAAGCTTCCATATCGACCATCTCCATTGAAGGTCTCTAAATCTTTGTGATGTTATTTGATTCTAGTAAATTCATACTTGTTAAATTATTTAATTATATCCAACTCTTTAAAAAATTTTCTTACGAGGAAGTTAACGTTGTTCCCAAATCTGTTGGTGTTTCTCCTCTTCGTTGTCTGTGCTTACTTTATTGTCCGATGACATTCAATTACTTGTTGTCGTCACTTTGAAGAACCTCACTCATTTGAATTGATAATTTTTCTTTTGTAAAATTTATTGGACACGATCCGTTAGTCCTATTTATATTCTGAGAATAAATTAAACTTAACCAATTGCATTTTTTCCTCTGTTGAATCTTCAGACACATCTGGCGCTGTACGAAAAATGGGTGGTAACTTTAAGGAAAAACTGAGAGATTTTGGAGGACTCGATGCAGTGTTTGAAGTGGCCAGGAGTTGTCATTCCATAATGGAGGTGTGAACCTGTATGTTCTAATTTATATTTGTATGACATGGACTATATCATTGCTGGGATGCCATTCATCTTGTGGATGAAAAAAGGGATCCCACAATATGGAGTATACAATAATCTGATTAAGAATGATTTGTGTTAAGTTTATTGGTTGAAAGCCTTAAGATTAAACTTATAAGCAGCGCATGGTGAAAGTGTGTATCCACTAGCTTATAGAGGTAGTGAATTAGTAATTATCAGATCCTTTTCATGGGAGAAAGAAGAAAGATATGGATTTTACCTTCAAGTACCATTGTGCATTTAAGGCAATTTTAACTTTCTATCAACTCACCATACGATCTGCAAGAAGAAGTCTGTTGTATCTATTGTCAATCTCCTTCATATGATCATATCCTTCATCACGTCTATGCTATACCAGTTATGAATTCTTTTTATTTGAAGGTGATAACTAAATTATTTCCAATTTTAATTATCTTGCTGGCAGAGGATGACAAAAGATAGCTCTGGCAACTCATGGAATTTAGTCAAAGAGATGGATAATGCCTATAAGGCTATATGATTTTGAATCTATTTAATTAGCCAGTCTATAGGAAATTATACTGGCTTAGATTTTTATTAGCTTGTACAATGTACATTAGTGGACTTTATCCTCTCTTCCTATGACAATTATCTTTTCTTCCTTCTTCTCTTCTTCTCTCTTTCTTCCTTTCTTCAGGGACTTGATCATCAGTGTTTCTTTTACCTTTCAATGTGGTCATACTAATCATTACAGTGCCTTTTCTCCAGGGTGGCAGATTTGTCATATATTCTAATACTCGTGCATTTGTGCAGGAATGGTTGAAAAAGAGTCCGGATTTTACACTAGATAAGAGAGATGGGCTAGAAAGTCTGGTGCTGCTTTTGAAATGTCTAAAAATAATGGAAAATACTACCTTCGTTAGCAAAGATAATCAGGTATAAGATTTTACAACTGTCCAGCATCATGCACATACTTGCATCTAAAAATATCATGTTGCCTAACTTCGGGATGATTTTGATGCTGCATCACAGTGCCATTTGCTTGAAATGAAAGGAAAATTTGATGGTCAAAGAGCTCCGCGTTCTTTCACTAAACTTATTCTGAGTGTCATTAAAATTCTCTCAGGTATCATTTTGTGGTTCAACTTTTGAATTTGTCGAGCATTATATTCATTTGTGTATCTGACTCTGCCTCTTGATCACACACAAATCTTATATTTTTCCCCTTCTCAAATAAATTTGCTTGGAACTAATTTAAGCAATCCTTAAAAATAGTTTTCATTCCAGTCATCTGATAGCGTGTTCTTTTTTATCTCAAGGTGTTTCCTTACTCCGAAGTTCTCTGAGCAGTTTACGGGACGAAAACATGACTGAATCTAAAAAAAGCACAAGTATGTCCCAGTATAGTCTAGAATCCACCCAGATGTGTATAGATCCTCTAATGCTGAAGATGAGAGTTGAGTCTTCTACAGCAGTATCATGCAGTGGAACATCTGGGAATTTAAATAGTGTTATAGACATAAGCAGTAATGACTCAGAATTGGATGTTGATTTTGGAAAGAAACAACTACAACATACCAGTCTTGGAGTGGAAGACAGCCAGGATCCTTTTGCATTTGATGAGCATGACTGTGAGCCATCGAAGTGGGATTTATTATCCGGAACGACAGAGAAATCTCCAGCTAAAGTTAATACTTTAACTATGAGTGAAAATAAGGATGTTAATAAATCTGTCTTAATGTTCAGTCAACAAGAGTCTAGCAAAATGGAAATTCATCACTCACAGGATGCCTCGTGTTCTTCTGCTGGCGATGAAGAAAAGTCTAACCTTTTAGACGATTGTCTTCTTACGGCTGTCAAGGTACTTGTGAAAAAAGTCATCTCTTGTCCCTGTATCTTATTCGTTATTTATTTATGTTTTTGTTAGTCATCCATATTACTCATATTTGTCAGTGAGTACATTCTTTAGTCTACATTTTTATATTTGTGCTCAAGCATAAAGAGATACTACGCTTTGACGGTTATTACTTGAAGCTTCTGACAACTTGTACTCATGTCGCTTTATCATTTTTAACTTATTTCTCTTTGATTCCAGGTTCTGATGAACTTGGCCAATGACAACCCAGAGGGCTGTCGACAAATTGCGACATGTGGGGGCTTGGAAATCTTATCTTCTCTGATTTCTGGCCATTTTCCATCGTTTAGCTTATCTCCACCACACTTCGTTGATGTAAGAGAGAGTAGTTTGTCGTCTAAATCATGTCCTAAAATTGACCCACAGAGCAATGCACATCTCACTGATCAGGAGCTGGACTTTCTCGTTGCTATTTTGGGTTTGCTTGTGAATTTGATAGAGAAGGACGGACGCAACAGGTAAACTACACTCATTGTTACCACCTCTTGTTTTATTAGTGCTGGCATGTCTGTCTGTGAATGCTGATTATACTTCTTTTTTATTTGCATTACTTCATTCTCCTTTTCTCTGGATTGTTTGCCTGTTTTGGGGGGCAAGTCAGAATGTGATAATAGGTTAACTGACAACTTGGAACATAATTTTCTGTCTCTTAATAATCATTGTTGATGGAAAGACAAGCAACTAGGTTGAAAGATATTCAGTTCTGGATAATGCCTTGGAAGGAATGAGCGTCACATTCAAGACTTTTTCATTAGAAAATATTAGATTACTTTCACAGACTGCATGGGTATGAAATTAATCACTTATGTTATGGATCAGTGTGCACTTCTGCCTTTTTTTGAGTGACATTTTCTTTCTCAATTCCTCAACATGCAACCATGGTAAATGGTAATGTACAGATTACTAAGCAAGTTCTTGCTTGATTGTATTTTATTGCAGATCTCGGCTTGCAGCTGTTACTGTTTCATTACCCAGCATCAATGGTTTAAATTTGAAGGATCAAAGGGGTGCAATTTCTCTTCTGTGCTCAATCTTTTTGGCTAATCACGGAGCTGGTGAGGCTGCTGGAGAGGATAAAGTTTTCTCCTTGGTGAGAGTCCAACCCCTCCTGTTAATTTTGAGGGATTAATGGTTCATCTATTCTAATGTGTCGAACTATTTGCTAGATTTTGTTGGTTAATTTCTGTAAATTTTATGCTTGATCGATTTTAACATTACATGCTACCATATATCCCTATCTTGAGCAAAGTTGCATATCTATATAGGCTGGTAATGTGAATCTGTTTGCACATGTGAGATATCTTAAGGAGTTCATTGTAGTCTTAGAAGAATTGTTATTATAGAAGATGACATTGTCATATCATGTATATGATCTAAATTCCTCTAGCGTTACCGTTTGCTTGCGTATGCAGTTTAGCAAGGCTTTATCTTGAATCATGATACATTATTTTGCTTATTTTAATGGTTTGGAATCTCATAGTATGTTTTGTTTACATAAAATGTTCTTGCCACATCTTAGTGTCTTTTAGGTTTATAATTGGGAAATCCATAGGTGTGATTGTGTGAAGTGATGTGAAATTTGTTTTCAGGAGGATGAAGAATCCATGTTACAGGGAGCGAAAGAAGCTGAGAAAATGATTGTAGAAGCTTATTCAGCTCTTCTTCTTGCATTCCTTTCAATGGAAAGGTTAATATGCTCATGACTTGACTCCATGGCACTTTGTGCTCATCTTTTTTTTTTATTAAAAAAATTATTTTGTAATTACCGTGCTCTCATCGATTATGTTTTGAACTTGGTTTTTCAGCAAGACCACACGTAAGGCCATTGCTGAATGTCTTCCCAAACAGGATTTGTCAATAGTCGTCCCCGTGCTGGAGAGATTTGTGGTATGCATTTTGTGAAATTTACTGATTTTGGTTTTAATCGGCTCTAAGTTGTATACTCTGAGTTTTCTGAACCTTATCATCCCCTATGAGTTGGGGTAAACCATGCTAACTAAGGCAATGGTTGTTTTGGGTTTATAGTGGTTTACGAAAATTGGTTTTTAAAATCTAGGGGATTTAACTTTATGCCAAATCAATATGTAGAAGCCCTCACACCCAGCCTTTTGGATTTTAAGTAGGGCGAGATTTAACTTTATACCAAATCAATATGTAGAAGTGAAGGATGACATATTATTATGTTGTTGGGTGTGAGTGTAATGAATGGATTATGTGACTTATGATTTAAATATAGTAAAGTGTAAGGAAAGAGAATTGATTGTATTAATAATGTGGTAGTTTATAAGTGCTGTGGTGTTTTTTTAAAACTGGATTTAAATTCCCGAAGTAGAACATAGTTTAGATTTGCAAATCCTAAACTTGGTTTTTAAGACCCAGAACAAACATTGCCCGAAATTGTTTCCTATGGTCTAATTTCCCATACACGATTCATGTAGGTCCTCGTATACAGCAAGAAACGATGATTAGTTCATATTTTTTATGCTTTTGTGACCTTGTGTTTTTCTGAGGACATCATTTGATTGTCCACGTTTCTTGTGTAGGAATTTCATTTGACGCTGAACATGATCTCACCTGAGACACACTCTTCTGTGCTTGAAGTAATTGAATCGTGCAAGATTCCATGAGACACGGAATATGCATGTACAGCTTCAACTCTTGTCATATTACACATGGGTTGCTACACCGACTGCATGGCCAGACATACCAGACTCTTATGTTCTTGTCATATTTGCACTTTTTTCGTTTCTGGCTTCATTGTTATTCATTATATTGCACATATATATGGATGACCTCAGGATACCTACCTAAGTTGGAGGATAACTGTATACTAGCTATAGAAAAAATTCTATCCATTTTTCTTTTTAGCGGTTACATGTCTCATTGTAATTTTTCATGGTGGTTTTGTGTTCTGTATTGTGCTTGTTTGCTATCTTTCCCATGAAAGCTGCTGCTGCGCCGTTGCTTCAATGATACTCTGTAATGTAGTCTTTCTAAATGTAATATTATCTTCAGTTTTTAACTCAAGTTCTTTCCAATAAACACCCAAGAAATGAGGGTCTGTGCCCATTTAGAACCACAATTATATTAAAACTTTTATGACATCATTTTATTATGTTAGAAGGGAAACAAAAGGAGGTTACCTCCCACCCGAAAATTGATTAAAAAATAAAAACCCATCAATCCACCACCCTTGAATGGGTTGCTTGCAACGCATATGTTCTCACATTAAAGATGGTATGTACATATTTTTAATATCATAAGGATAGGATGATAAAAAATGATTTTTTTACAACAAAATTAGAGAAATGGACAAATAGTTGGGTATGGCTGTATTCATCTTTACATACAAAAAGTACTTTTCCCTTTGGTCCAGACCTTTCTTTATAAATAGAAAGTAGGAATGATTAGAAATTCAGAATGTGCATTTTCACAATTTGATACAAAGAGCCAAATGCAGGAGTTTTAACTTTTAATTATATTAACTGCGTAAATGGTAAAATTCCAATAAACATGCTGATCCAGATAGAGTAATATTGAAATTATTGCAAACAGCCAAAATGCACGAGTTTTAACTTTTAATTAAATTAATTGCGTAAATGGTAAAATACCAAAAAACATACTGATCCAGATAGAGTATAATATTGAAATTATTGAAAACGAAACTACATAAAATTTCAATATTTTGGATAGCTGACAGGAAAATATGAAATAGGATTGGTAATTGATTTATTCTAAATAAGGAATTATCAAATACAGTATATGTATCAGACATTTTCAAAATTGCACCGAAACTAAAAAAGAAGAGGACAGAAAAAAGTACTATTGAAACTCCTCTTAAACCCTAACCCCATCCGCCAAATTCGACGGCTTCTCTCTAGGCTTTTTCTTCATCTCAAATTTGTTGAGATTTTGATAATCTTTTATTCTATCCGACGCATTTGCTTCTGAATGACGTTCATCGTTAAAGTCCCTTTGAATAGCAGATACTCAGCCTGTAGACCGCATAATAATCTGCTAAATCCATTTTCTGAGCTGAAAATTGGAAAATCAGTGAGCACTAGATTAAAAAATAGAGCTCTCATTGGCCGAAGATTTATGGTCGCGGTGGCAAGCAACCAAGTACAATCTGTCGATGTTGCGCCGTCGGTTGAACCGAAGAATGTCGGGATTCCGATAATGGTAAATTTTGAGCTTCTTGATATGTCATTTCATGCTTGATTTTGGTTGGAGATAGGATGTGTACTGTGTTTCTTATTGTAATTGAAATATATGATATATATCGAAAGTAATTGCTTGTTTTTTGTTATACATTTCGATCGTTGTTGAAAATGTTGTATTGGTTTCAGGTTAATGGTTGTACTGGGAAAATGGGGAGGGCCGTGCTTGAAGCAGCCATGTCTGCTGGGCTTAATCCTGTTCCTGTAGCATTAGGAGGTCCAGAAGATGCTGGAAAAATCTTGGATTTTGGTGAGAAACAGATTGAAGTGCATGGTCCCACTGACAGAGAATCAATTTTATCTTCTACGTTTAAGTATTATCCGGACCTTATTGTAGTGGACTATACCGTGCCCGCTGCTGTCAATGGTAAAGCATCATCAATTTTATTTGAAGTCATATTTTAAGTGAGCTAATGGTGTGTAGTTGCAGATTTAACAAGGCCTGAGGTGCATTTAAGTACACAACAAATGATATTTTTACATTGTATTTTATGTAACTAAGATTGTGTTATGGGATGTTCATACATCTTACATTGTATGTATCTTAATCAATTCTGACGTTTTAATCAAATCTCAAGATTGAGTTGTGCAATCTTTTGGTTTGGTGCACAGGAAATGCTGAACTATATTGCAAAGTTGGAGTACCTTTTGTATTGGGTACCACCGGGGGAGACAGGGAGCTTTTGTATAAGACTGTGGATGACTCAAAGGTCTATGCTGTGATATCTCCTCAAATGGGTAAACAGGTGCAAGATCATAAGCAATTGGTTTTTGGTTCACTAAGCATTCATATATTTTCCTTCATTTTACATAAAGAACGTTTTTCGTACTGATCTTTTTAGGTGGTAGCATTTCTTGCAGCCATGGAAATCATGGCAGACAAATTTCCTGGTGCATTTTCAGGGTATAACCTACAGGTGATTCTCTTCCTTCCTATTATCTGCATCGTTCTTATTTGATTCTTATGCAATAGTTATACCACATTTTGATGATGTTCTTGATGGTCCATATTTATATGTGAAGTAAGTTTTGTGTGTTCTCCCAGTAGTAACTTACTCTTTTCTTGTTTTATTGAGCATTTATATTAACAGCGGTTAAACTCGTAACCAGCCACTAGTTCATGCATTAGTTATCCCACTCCTTACTTTTTCTCTTTCCTACATCACTTGTATAAGGTAATGGAGTCACATCAAGCTGGCAAGTTGGACATTTCTGGAACTGCTAAGGCTGTCATCTCATGTTTCCAAAAACTAGGGGCTTCGTTTGAGCTAGATAAGGTATGCTTTCTGCAGACACATAATTATGTTCCTTTTCTTTTGCACCTGTGGATACAAGTATTTGAATCGTGCACTTTTTGGGAGTTACAGAATTATCTCAGTTCGAAATAGTTTATAGAATTCTCAAGGCAATATTTATCTTTTAAATTTATGCATTGATGTTCATAACCCCAGTAATTAAGAGTGCCTCCACATCTTGAAATTCTGTAGGCTTGTCGAAAATAAGAGACAATATTGTAATTGAATAGACCATCAAATTCAATTACACGAAGTACTCTGGTTTGTGATCTTGTCTGTTGCCATGTCTATCAGAATTTGTTATCCCTAAAATTTCTCAAACCGCCGAATCATATAAATAATCGCTCGATATCTTCGTTGTATAGGAAACCGGAATTTGAATGTATTTTTTTGTAATTAAACATTTTAATGAATTTCTGGTATTTTTTTCCTCAATGCATTCTATCAGGTGCAACTAATAAGGGACCCTGAGTTACAAATGGATATGGTGGGTGTCCCGGAAGAGCATTTGGCTGGCCATGCGTTCCACATGTATCACCTAACATCACCTGATGGAACGTAAGAAATTGGTCCACCTTTTTGTTAATTTGTTTTCAGATTCTTTTTTTGTCCAAATTTTCTAATCCCGTCTTGTGCGTGTTTTTCCATGGGAAAAGTGTCTCCTTTGAGTTTCAGCACAATGTTTGTGGTAGATCAATCTACGCAGAGGGCACTGTTGATGCTATACTCTTCCTTGCTAAAAAGGTAATCAACATTTTAAAGTATAATTATCTAGTGACTGGTGTCTTTGCTATCAAGTAAAAACCAGTAATATTTGAATGACAGTTATTCCCACCGCCTTCCAGAGATTTGGATTTGAGAAAATAAGATGTTTAGGATATTATTGTGACTTGGGAACCAATAATGATTCATTTTTTGGGAAATGCAGGTTAAGTCAAATGCTGTCAAGCGGATTTACAACATGATTGATGTTCTCAGCGAGGGTAATATGAGATAGATGAGGAATGTTTCAGACATTTTTGTACGATAGTCCTTGCTTGGTCAAATACTTTAAACGATCTTCATATTCAGTTCAATAATACTCCCTCAAGTTTCATATTAATTATTATTTTAGAGGTTAAATTTTGTTTCAGTTCTTTTGTCTTATTTGTTATTCCTCCACGTTTTCTTCCTAATTTACCCTCACATATCCCCAGTGGCAGACCCGTGAATTTTACCCTCAGTCCCTCACATATCCCCAGTGGCAGACCCGTGAATTTTGTCGAGGGGCCCAATTAATAATTTATAAGTAATGAGGCAAAAAAAATAAAGAAAAAAAGTTAAGCTATTTATGTTTTGAACTCACAGCAGTAAAAAAAGAGGGGTAACCCTTAAATCCGTACAACCTTCAAGTAGTACATATATTGCTAATATTGTATATATATTTTGTAAAAGTGGACCTTCAAGTAGTACATATATTGCTAATATTGTATATATATATTTTGTAAAAGTTCATTGGGGCCTCTGGGCCCGATGTGGGTCTGTCACCGCATATCCTAAACTATCTCTTATTTAATGTTTATTTAATTCTTCAAGAGAGAAAAATTGAGCCACTGCATATCCCTAACCGATCTCTCATTTAATAACCTTTTAATTCTTCCACTCTCTTGCAAAGCGGGAGAGAAAAATTGAGTGAGTAAATATGTCAATATTTTATGCTCCTTAATTTGATAAAAATCTCTAAAACGAGGAATAGAAGTTGATATGTTGCATTGAACCATAAGCCATGAGATAGAAATGATCTCAGCTGTTGAAATACAAGATAAATTACCAAAATAGAATAGAGAACCAATTACAATATGAGATTCCACATCAGATATGACTTTTGAGGAAGTTAAGGATGATCTTGTTCACCTCATCAGGTGATTGCTCTTGTACAAAATGGTTTCCTTCAGGCATGAAAATGATCTCCAAATTGGGGACAAGTGCTTTCGCGGTTCCATCCCTAATGTAATCCTCAATTCCTGGAAAGTTAAGGAGATCATCCTTCTTCCCCATTATCAGCAGTGCAGGGACATCAACTTTAGGAACAGATATTCCAAAGTCTTCTTTTCCCAATGACCTACCATAAAGTGCATTTTCAGTGAGAACACTAATACCTTTTAGTAATACAACTAATACCATTTAGAAATATACTTGAATTGCAAGACACACATGGTGTAAATAAGTTTTGTTTGCTCGTAATGAGACCGACGAGTACCTATAAGGAATCCGCAGTGCAGTTGCGAATCCCGATTTCTCATACAAAGCCCCGTAGGCTTCAAGATCTTCATCGGTTAACCAATGAGGTTGAGGGGCCGATGGTTCCACCAAGTCCATGATCTCCTGGTTTTCGTTAGCTATAGGTATTTCACTTTTCGAGAACAGGATGTAGACATTCTTCACGACCATCTTGGCATCAAGACGGCCAAAAATCGCCTTCAAAGACGTCCGGCTCTGAGGGGAAAAAATCGCTGGAAAGTTTAGGAGAAGCTAATGAAGGAATGTAAATGGAAACAGAGATTATAATAAACCTGGAATCTTGAAATGTAGAAACCCTCTGGGAGGAGTTGGTATGGTGGGAGCTCAGGCAGCATGAAAGGCACACCCATGGTTACAAACCCCAACACCCTGTCTTTGTGAAGAAGGCTAAATATTGATATCACAAAGGCCCCAAAATCCTTGCCTACCAGATAAACCTGTGTCCATGAAATACATTTTAACATGTCCAATGAATTGCTCATGTGTCAAGGCCACACTAATAAATTTGACTTTTCTTTGAAGTTTATATTAGAAAATCAAATTGTCAAGACAAAGTCTCATGTAAACAAGTTTTCCCGTGCAACTGGTTTGCAATTTGTGTGTACTTTTAAATAGCATTAGTTATTTCATTAAAAGGTATTAGTCGTTTTAATGTTTTACTATAAAGTGACAGTTACAAACTAGTAGCAAAATAGAACTGTTTTTTTTACACAAGACTAACTAATTCATGAAATAGGACTAGCTCTGGTGAACAAGTCAAAATTAAGTTACAACTGCATTTTCTACACTTGTGAATTGACAGTATTGAATTCAAGAAAAATACTAAAGCAACCAAGATGAGAAATCTGGATGATGTACCTTGGAGAGAGAAAGGGCATCCAAAAGTGCAATGAGGTCAGAATCGAGTTCCAAGAACGTCGTTGTCTCAGGTTCGGGTTTAGGTTCGGATAGCCCGTACCCTCTGAAATCGGGTGCAATAGCTCTGAACCCGGCTTTGGCGACTGCGATCATCTGGTGGCGCCACGAGTACCATATTTAAGGGAATCCGTGCAGGAACACCACTGCCGTCGATGACTCGCTTCCTGTTTCTGCAAAGTGATGTTTCGGACCGTTGATTTCCAGGTACTTCTGCTCTATATTTTCCATGGCTTACTTTGATCACGGTTGCACAATTTTTGTTTTTCCAAAACATACAACAATAACCTGCAGATATATAGTAGGTGTTGAGGTGTAGGTAGGCGGTGTGATGAAAGCCAGCCGTGACATTCTATTGGCCTGATGAGAATAATACAACAGAGTCCATTTGAACAATAAATGCACAAAAAGAAAAGGACTTTGAGTATAAAACAAAATCATTTTAAAAGAGTTCTTTTGTCATTTAGGGGAGATAAATCATTGAAGCTTTTTTTGAATTTGAGAAGATCTTTACCGTTTGTGGAACATGAAATAAAATTATATGAGCAGAAGTAGGCTCTTACATGTATAAGTTATAACTTATAACTAAGATCATGTTACTTGCCTTATATTCAATTGGTTCAACATTTTTGCAGCTGTGGTATCATTATGTTTAGCTGTTAACTTAATCCAAAAGCAGGGTGAATATGATTTCATTTCATCGAATCTTCTTCTATTCGGGCTTAACTACCTTTTGGAAGATAGTACTTACCTTATATTTTTATATGAGAAAACTACTGAAAGTTTTTCAATGAGAGGTTTATTCCTTTTATAATATCTTTTTTTTACTCGTGTATGTTAGGTGCTTATGAAGTCCCGTTTTTGTCTGTATAATTTCTAGTTGTTGTCCTTGCTTGTTCAAATACTTGACTATGTTCATATTCCATCCACTAATATTCGGTGAGGATATATATGTTACATGAAACCATAAATACTAGCTAGTGTTTTATTTTTTGCTCTATTATTTTTAACATGTGTCACATATATAAAATAACATCACAAATTAACACATTAAAAACAAATGAAGCACGAAATGAAATGCCAAAGAATAATAAGGAGCCAAATTACAACACATGACGTGTTATTTATTAGCTTGAACACTATAATTACAATAAGTACTTTATCATATCCCATATTCCACTTGGGTATTTTATTTTATGTTTTATAATCATTAACATGCGTCACATATATCTTATGACACGATCAATGGACACATGACGGGTTACTAAAAACAGTGAAATATGATATAAACACATGGCCGTCCGACGAAAAGCTCCACATTAAACATGGCTCTTGAGGAAGTTAAGAATGAGCTTGTTGACCTCATCAGGCGATTGCTCTTGAACAAAATGACTTCCTTCAGGCATGAAAATGATCTCCAAATTGGGCACAAGTGATTTATTGTTCCACCCCTAATGTAATCCTCAATTCCTGGAATTTTCAGGGCATAATCCTTCTCCCCCATTATCAGCAGCGCAGGGACATCAACTTTAGGGTCAGAATTACCCAAATATGACCCCATTGACCTACCATAAAACACAATCACCAATTAAACAATGCTAAAACATTCTCTTCCAAGCCACAAGGCCCACAACAGATTTGTACCTGTAAGGAACCTGTAATGCAGTTCTAAATCCCGATTTCTCATACAAAGCCCCATAGACTGCAAGATCTTCGTCGGTGAACCAATAAGGTAGAGGGGCCGATGGTTCAACCAGGTCCATGATCTCCTGGTTTTCATGTGCTATTGGTACTTCACTTTTTGCGAACATGATGTATATGTTCCTCACGACCGTTTTGGCATCAAGGCGACCGAAATCAGCTTCAGCACGGCCCGGCTCCTGTATGAAAGTAAATTGAGCAAGAAAGTTAAGGAGAATATATGTAAGTAAAGTTGAGATGCAAAGAGATGCAGAACCTTCCATCTTGAAATGTAGAAACCCTCGGGGAGTTGTTGATTGTGTGTGGGAAGAACAGGCTGCATGAAAGGCACACCTAATGTCACAAAGCCTAACACTCTGTCTTTGTGGAGAAGGGTAAATAGGGATACTACCATAGCTCCAAAATCCTTGCCTATCAGATATACCTGTGTAATTCCGGGAAACATTCCTCCATTAACAAACAAACATGATGCATTCTCTTTGAAACTAAGGCCTGTTTTCAAACAAAAAACGATACTCCAAAAATCACTTATTTTTTTCAAAGCAAAAGTGATTCTGGATTTGCCATATCATTTGCAATTTGCAAACACCAACTTATACTAGTAAATTATATTCTTATTGGCTTATTCATTAGTTCAGTTTGATTTCTCACACAAGAAAACATCTCAAAAAACAAAACTTGCCTTAACATCCCAATATTTATTTTATGCCTTTATTTAATGATTAATCCCAATAATCATTTAACAAATTGGACAAAGTATCCCCTGGAAAAGTGGAATATAATTTGAGATAATAAAAAAAATAAAAGGCTTCAGTGAAAGAGTGAAGTTTAAGTTGAACTACATTTTGTATACCAAAATTGACAAATACACTATCGAATTCAATTAATTCCTGTGAAGCAACAAAATCAACAGATCTAAGATGAGAATGTGTGAAATTAGGATGATTTTACCTTGGAGATAGAAAGAGCATCCAGAATGGCTATGAGGTCAGCAACGAGATCCAAGAAGTTCATCTTCTCGGGTTCGGGAGACGGGTCGGATAGCCCATACCCTCTGTAATCGGGTGCGATTACTCTAAACCCGGCCTCCGCGACGGCGATCATCTGGTGGCGCCACGAGTACCATATTTCCGGGAATCCGTGCAAGAAAACCACCGCCGGCGACGAACCACTTCCTATTTCTGCCACGTGAAGTTTCAGGCCGTTAACTTCCAGGTGCTTGTGCTCTATCCTTTCCATGGCCTACTCTAACCCTAATTTCCACAATTTTTTCGAATGCAGATATTTAATGTGTTGGCGGTGGGCCATATTATCAGGACCTTTATGTATGCATTCCGCGTGGGTACATTCCATGAAGGGTAGGAAAAGTCTCAAATGCTCCTGGTCGTGGTGGAAGCAAATTTTGATTTTTCCTTGTTTAATAAATCTATATTTATGAAAGAATAACTAGAAAAGAACAGTTTGCTTTGACAAAACAGTATTTTGATAATTGACTTAAGTAATATTAAATACCAGGAGAGAGGCGAGATTCAAAGAAATGAATGCAAATGTGACATAAATTTGTGCATTAATTTCCTAGTAATTCAATGAAGAAGTTAAGCATTTTACGTCATTTAACACTCTTACAACTAGTAGAAATGTAATGGCATGAAAAATCTAGTCTCAATGTAACCAGTCATGGTCAAAGAGACGGTAGTCTTATCAAATGTCGAAACATAAATAACATTATAATGTATCGAGAAATGATAGCCAGAAGTGTAGCACTTGACCATGCCTTCAAATATATCTTTTGAGAAAGTTGAGTATAAGCTGATTCACTTGTTCAGGGAACTGCTCCTGCACAAAATGGCTACCTTCCGGCACATATATAGTTTCCAGCTTAGGGACGAACATCTTCGCCTGTTCTTTCTTTATGTAGTCTTCCATGCCAGGAAACTTGACGAAATAATCCTTCTCACCAATGATGAACAATGCGGGAGCATCAACGATGAGATTTGTTATATTAAACTCTTCAGAAAGTGACCTGTGTTCATAAATGAATCAAGTTAGAGACAAGAAAGATGTGAAGACCTTACCAGTAATTATTACTAGCAAATCTTATATCATATATACAATATGGAAAAAGAAAACAAAAAGGTATAGATTGGGAAATGTTTACCTGTATGGAACTTTCAAGACAGTTTGAAAACCAGATTTTTGGTACAGAGAACCATAGTTTTCGAGATCTTCATCTGTGAACCAAGGCGGTAAAGGAGTTGATGAATCAACCATATCCATTATCTCCTGGCTTTCATGTGCAATTGGTATTTCACTACGTGAAAACAGTATGTAGATGTTTCGCACTACTGTTTTACTATCAAGGCGGCCAATATCAGCCTCAGCTCTCCCAGGTTTCTGGGATGGATGAACAAAGTTTAGCTCAAACGAAAATACACGCAAAAGCATATACAAAATCATCCACACAATGTACACACGTACAGACGGATACTTATACGTGTACACATGAAAAAAGAGGAATGATAGACCATACCTGACATCTTGAGACGTAGAAACCTTCAGGAAGAAGGTCAAGAAACGTGTCGGGACTGGAGGGGAGATAAGGTATGCCTAGTGTAATGATTCCAGATATTTTCTCAGGGTGGTGAAGAGCAAATAAGTAAGCAACTCGTGCTCCGAAATCCTTCGCAATAATAAAAGCCTGAATATAGAGCAAAAGATGATATTACCAAATTATGTGGGAAAAAAGTGTAACTTGAGACAAGGAAAAGAGCAACTAGGCCATTATTTATCTTTCACTATGAACACATTGTAAATATCATCATCAATATTCTCAACATCTAAGTCCATTTATCTCCTTTTAACACTTCAGACTTATCTCAATATGAGCGGCAGGCACTTTTAGACGCAAGCCGTGATACAAAAGCCGAAAAGCATAACCCAGTGATCTCTATTTTCTAGCATTCTGTGATACCAAGTACGCTATTATTAAACGGCTTCTCTCTAGGCTTTTTCTTCATCTCAAATTTGTTGAGATTTTGATAATCTTTTATTCTATCCGACGCATTTGCTTCTGAATGGCGTTCATTGTTAAAGTCCCTTTGAATAGCAGATACTCAGCCTGTAGACCGCATAATAATCTGCTAAATCCATTTTCTGAGCTGAAAATTGGAAAATCAGTGAGCACTAGATTAAAAAATAGAGCTCTCATTGGCCGAAGATTTATGGTCGCGGTGGCAAGCAACCAAGTACAATCTGTCGATGTTGCGCCGTCGGTTGAGCCGAAGAATGTCGGTATTCCGATAATGGTAAATTTTGAGCTTCTTGATATGTCATTTCATGCTTGATTTTGGTTGGAGATAGGATGTGTACTGTGTTTCTTATTGTAATTGAAATATATGATATATATCGAAAGTAATTGCTTGTTTTTTGTTATACATTTCGATCGTTGTTGAAAATGTTGTATTGGTTTCAGGTTAATGGTTGTACTGGGAAAATGGGGAGGGTCGTGCTTGAAGCAGCCATGTCTGCTGGGCTTAATCCTGTTCCTGTAGCATTAGGAGGTCCAGAAGATGCTGGAAAAATCTTGGATTTTGGTGAGAAACAGATTGAAGTGCATGGTCCCACTGACAGAGAATCAATTTTATCTTCTACGTTTAAGTATTATCCGGACCTTATTGTAGTGGACTATACCGTGCCCGCTGCTGTCAATGGTAAAGCATCATCAATTTTATTTGAAGTCATATTTTAAGTGAGCTAATGGTGTGTAGTTGCAGATTTAACAAGTCCTGAGGTGCATTTAAGTACACAAAAAATGATATTTTTACATTGTATTTTATGTAACTAAGATTGTGTTATGGGATGTTCATACATCTTACATTGTATGTATCTTAATCAATTCTGACGTTTTAATCAAATCTCAAGATTGAGTTGTGCAATCTTTTGGTTTGGTGCACAGGAAATGCTGAACTATATTGCAAAGTTGGAGTACCTTTTTGTATTGGGTACCACCGGGGGAGACAGGGAGCTTTTGTATAAGACTGTGGATGACTCAAAGGTCTATGCTGTGATATCTCCTCAAATGGGTAAACAGGTGCAAGATCATAAGCAATTGGTTTTTGGTTCACTAAGCATTCATATATTTTCCTTCATTTTACATAAAGAACGTTTTTCGTACTGATCTTTTTAGGTGGTAGCATATCTTGCAGCCATGGAAATCATGGCAGACAAATTTCCTGGTGCATTTTCAGGGTATAACCTACAGGTGATTCTCTTCCTTCCTATTATCTGCACCGTTCTTATTTGATTCTTATGCAATAGTTATACCACATTTTGATGATGTTCTTGATGGTCCATATTTATATGTGAAGTAAGTTTTGTGTGTTCTCCCAGTAGTAAATTACTCTTTTCTTGTTTTATTGAGCATTTATATTAACAGCGGTTAAACTCGTAACCAGCCACTAGTTCATGCATTAGTTATCCCACTCCTAACTTTTTCTCTTTCCTACATCACTTGTATAAGGTAATGGAGTCACATCAAGCGGCAAGTTGGACATTTCTGGAACTGCTAAGGCTGTCATCTCTTGTTTCCAAAAACTAGGGGCTTCGTTTGAGCTAGATAAGGTATGCTTTCTGCAGACACATAATTATGTTCCTTTTCTTTTGCACCTGTGGATACAAGTATTTGAATCGTGCACTTTTTGGGAGTTACAGAATTATCTCAGTTCGAAATAGTTTATAGAATTCTCAAGGCAATATTTATCTTTTAAATTTATGCATTGATGTTCATAACCCCAGTAATTAAGAGTGCCTCCACATCTTGAAATTCTGTAGGCTTGTCGAAAATAAGAGACAATATTGTAATTGAATAGACCATCAAATTCAATTACACGAAGTACTCTGGTTTGTGATCTTGTCTGTTGCCATGTCTATCAGAATTTGTTATCCCTAAAATTTCTCAAACCGCCGGATCATATAAATAATCGCTCGATATCTTCGTTGTATAGGAAACCGGAATTTGAATGTATTTTTTTGTAATTAAACATTTTAATGAATTTCTGGTATTTTTTTCCTCAGTGCATTCTATCAGGTGCAACTAATAAGGGACCCTGAGTTACAAATGGATATAGTGGGTGTCCCGGAAGAGCATTTGGCTGGCCATGCGTTCCACATGTATCACCTAACATCACCTGATGGAACGTAAGAAATTGGTCCACCTTTTGTTAATTTGTTTTCAGATTCTTTTTTTGTCCAAATTTTCTAATCCCGTCTTGTGCGTGTTTTTCCATGGGAAAAGGTCTCCTTTGAGTTTCAGCACAATGTTTGTGGTAGATCAATCTACGCAGAGGGCACTGTTGATGCTATACTCTTCCTTGCTAAAAAGGTAATCAACTTTTTAAAGTATAATTATCTAGTGATTGGTGTCTTTGCTATCAAGTAAAAACCAGTAATATTTGAATGACAGTTATTCCCACCGCCTTCCAGAGATTTGGATTTGAGAAAATAAGATGTTTAGGATATTATTGTGACTTGGGAACCAATAATGATTCATTTTTTGGGAAATGCAGGTTAAGTCAAATGCTGTCAAGCGGATTTACAACATGATTGATGTTCTCAGCGAGGGTAATATGAGATAGATGAGGAATGTTTCAGACATTTTTGTACGATAGTCCTTGCTTGGTCAAATACTTTAAACGATCTTCATATTCAGTTCAATAATACTCCCTCAAGTTTCATATTAATTATTATTTTAGAGGTTAAATTTTGTTTCAGTTCTTTTGTCTTATTTGTTATTCCTCCACGTTTTCTTCCTAATTTACCCTCACATATCCCCAGTGGCAGACCCGTGAATTTTACCCTCAGTCCCTCACATATCCCCAGTGGCAGACCCGTGAATTTTGTCGAGGGGCCAATTAATAATTTATAAGTAATGAGGCAAAAAAAATAAAGAAAAAAAGTTAAGCTATTTATGTTTTGAACTCACAGCAGTAAAAAAAGAGGGGTAACCCTTAAATCCGTCTGACAACCTTCAAGTAGTACATATATTGCTAATATTGTATATATATTTTGTAAAAGTGGACCTTTAAGTAGTACATATATTGCTAATATTGTATATATATATTTTGTAAAAGTTCATTGGGGCCTCTGGGCCCGATGTGGGTCTGTCACCGCATATCCTAAACTATCTCTTATTTAATGTTTATTTAATTCTTCAAGAGAGAAAAATTGAGCCACTGCATATCCCTAACCGATCTCTCATTTAATAACCTTTTAATTCTTCCACTCTCTTGCAAAGCGGGAGAGAAAAATTGAGTGAGTAAATATGTCAATATTTTATGCTCCTTAATTTGATAAAAATCTCTAAAACGAGGAATAGAAGTTGATATGTTGCATTGAACCATAAGCCATGAGATAGAAATGATCTCAGCTGTTGAAATACAAGATAAAGTACCAAAATAGAATAGGGAACCAATTACAATATGAGATTCCACATCAGATATGACTTTTGAGGAAGTTAAGGATGATCTTGTTCACCTCATTAGGTGATTGCTCTTGTACAAAATGGTTTCCTTCAGGCATGAAAATGATCTCCAAATTGGGGACAAGTGCTTTCGCGGTTCCATCCCTAATGTAATCCTCAATTCCTGGAAAGTTAAGGAGATAATCCTTCTTCCCCATTATCAGCAGTGCAGGGACATCAACTTTAGGATCAGATATTCCAAAGTCTTCTTTTCCCAATGACCTACCATAAAATGCATTTTCAGTGAGAACACTAATACCTTTTAGTAATACAACTAATACCATTTAGAAATATACTTGAATTGCAAGACACACATGGTGTAAATAAGTTTTGTTTGCTCGTAATGAGACCGACGAGTACCTATAAGGAATCTGCAGTGCAGTTGCGAATCCCGATTTCTCATACAAAGCCCCGTAGGCTTCAAGATCTTCATCGGTTAACCAATGAGGTTGAGGGGCCGATGGTTCCACCAAGTCCATGATCTCCTGGTTTTCGTTAGCTATAGGTATTTCACTTTTCGAGAACAGGATGTAGACATTCTTCACGACCATCTTGGCATCAAGACGGCCAAAATCAGCTTCAGCACGTCCCGGCTCCTGTAGGAGAAAATCGTCTGGAAAGTTTAGGAGAAGCTAATGAAGGAATGTAAATGGAAACAGAGATTATAATAAACCTGGAATCTTGAAATGTAGAAACCCTCTGGGAGGAGTTGGTATGGTGGGAGCTCAGGCAGCATGAAAGGCACACCCATGGTTACAAACCCCAACACCCTGTCTTTGTGAAGAAGGCTAAATATTGATATCACAAAGGCCCCAAAATCCTTGCCTACCAGATAAACCTGTGTCCATGAAATACATTTTAACATGTCCAATGAATTGCTCATGTGTCAAGGCCACACTAATAAATTTGACTTTTCTTTGAAGTTTATATTAGAAAATCAAATTGTCAAGACAAAGTCTCATGTAAACAAGTTTTCCCGTGCAACTGGTTTGCAATTTGTGTGTACTTTTAAATAGCATTAGTTATTTCATTAAAAGGTATTAGTCGTTTTAATGTTTTACTATAAAGTGACAGTTACAAACTAGTAGCAAAATAGAACTGTTTTTTTTACACAAGACTAACTAATTCATGAAATAGGACTAGCTCTGGTGAACAAGTCAAAATTAAGTTACAACTGCATTTTCTACACCAGCTTGTGAATTGACAGTATTGAATTCAAGAAAAATACTAAAGCAACCAAGATGAGAAATCTGGATGATGTACCTTGGAGAGAGAAAGGGCATCCAAAAGTGCAATGAGGTCAGAATCGAGTTCCAAGAACGTCGTTGTCTCAGGTTCGGGTTTAGGTTCGGATAGCCCGTACCCTCTGAAATCGGGTGCAATAGCTCTGAACCCGGCTTTGGCGACTGCGATCATCTGGTGGCGCCACGAGTACCATATTTAAGGGAATCCGTGCAGGAACACCACTGCCGTCGATGACTCGCTTCCTGTTTCTGCAAAGTGATGTTTCAGACCGTTGATTTCCAGGTACTTCTGCTCTATATTTTCCATGGCTTACTTTGATCACGGTTGCACAATTTTTGTTTTTCCAAAACATACAACAATAACCTGCAGATATATAGTAGGTGTTGAGGTGTAGGTAGGCGGTGTGATGAAAGCCAGCAGTGACATTCTATTGGACTGATGAGAATAATACAACAGAGTCCATTTGAACAATAAATGCACAAAAAGAAAAGGACTTTGAGTATAAAACAAAATCATTTTAAAAGAGTTCTTTTGTCATTTAGGGGAGATAAATCATTGAAGCTTTTTTTGAATTTGAGAAGATCTTTACCGTTTGTGGAACATGAAATAAAATTATATGAGCAGAAGTAGGCTCTTACATGTATAAGTTATAACTTATAACTAAGATCATGTTACTTGCCTTATATTCAATTGGTTCAACATTTTTGCAGCTGTGGTATCATTATGTTTAGCTGTTAACTTAATCCAAAAGCAGGGTGAATATGATTTCATTTCATCGAATCTTCTTCTATTCGGGCTTAACTACCTTTTGGAAGATAGTGCTTACCTTATATTTTTATATGAGAAAACTACTGAAAGTTTTCAATGAGAGGTTTATTCCTTTTATAATATCTTTTTTTGAAAGTTTTTCAATGAGAGGTTTATTCCTTTTATAATATCTTTTTTTTAGTCGTGTATGTTAGGTGCTTATGAAGTCCCGTTTTTGTCTGTATAATTTCTAATTGTTGTCCTTGCTTGTTCAAATACTTGACTATGTTCATATTCCATCCACTAATATTCGGTGAGGATATATATGTTACATGAAACCATAAATACTAGCTAGTGTTTTATTTTTTGCTCTATTATTTTTAACATGTGTCACATATATAAAATAACATCACAAATTAACACATTAAAAACAAATGAAGCACGAAATGAAATGCCAAAGAATAATAAGGAGCCAAATTACAACACATGACGTGTTATTTATTAGCTTGAACACTATAATTACAATAAGTACTTTATCATATCCCATATTCCACTTGGGTATTTTATTTTATGTTTTATAATCATTAACATGCGTCACATATATCTTATGACACGATCAATGGACACATGACGGGTTACTAAAAACAGTGAAATATGATATAAACACATGGCCGTCCGACGAAAAGCTCCACATTAAACATGGCTCTTGAGGAAGTTAAGAATGAGCTTGTTGACCTCATCAGGCGATTGCTCTTGAACAAAATGACTTCCTTCAGGCATGAAAATGATCTCCAAATTGGGCACAAGTGATTTCGCCGTTCCACCCCTAATGTAATCCTCAATTCCTGGAATTTTCAGGGCATAATCCTTCTCCCCCATTATCAGCAGCGCAGGGACATCAACTTTAGGGTCAGAATTACCCAAATATGACCCCATTGACCTACCATAAAACACAATCACCAATTAAACAATGCTAAAACATTCTCTTCCAAGCCACAAGGCCCACAACAGATTTGTACCTGTAAGGAACCTGTAATGCAGTTCTAAATCCCGATTTCTCATACAAAGCCCCATAGACTGCAAGATCTTCGTCGGTGAACCAATAAGGTAGAGGGGCCGATGGTTCAACCAGGTCCATGATCTCCTGGTTTTCATGTGCTATTGGTACTTCACTTTTTGCGAACATGATGTATATGTTCCTCACGACCGTTTTGGCATCAAGGCGACCGAAATCAGCTTCAGCACGGCCCGGCTCCTGTATGAAAGTAAATTGAGCAAGAAAGTTAAGGAGAATATATGTAAGTAAAGTTGAGATGCAAAGAGATGCAGAACCTTCCATCTTGAAATGTAGAAACCCTCGGGGAGTTGTTGATTGTGTGTGGGAAGAACAGGCTGCATGAAAGGCACACCTAATGTCACAAAGCCTAACACTCTGTCTTTGTGGAGAAGGGTAAATAGGGATACTACCATAGCTCCAAAATCCTTGCCTATCAGATATACCTGTGTAATTCCGGGAAACATTCCTCCATTAACAAACAAACATGATGCATTCTCTTTGAAACTAAGGCCTGTTTTCAAACAAAAAAGGATACTCCAAAAATCACTTATTTTTTTCAAAGCAAAAGTGATTCTGGATTTGCCATATCATTTGCAATTTGCAAACACCAACTTATACTAGTAAATTATATTCTTATTGGCTTATTCATTAGTTCAGTTTGATTTCTCACACAAGAAAACATCTCAAAAAACAAAACTTGCCTTAACATCCCAATATTTATTTTATGCCTTTATTTAATGATTAATCCCAATAATCATTTAACAAATTGGACAAAGTATCCCCTGGAAAAGTGGAATATAATTTGAGATAATAAAAAAAATAAAAGGCTTCAGTGAATGAGTGAAGTTTAAGTTGAACTACATTTTGTATACCAAAATTGACAAATACACTATCGAATTCAATTAATTCCTGTGAAGCAACAAAATCAACAGATCTAAGATGAGAATGTGTGAAATTAGGATGATTTTACCTTGGAGATAGAAAGAGCATCCAGAATGGCTATGAGGTCAGCAACGAGATCCAAGAAGTTCATCTTCTCGGGTTCGGGAGACGGGTCGGATAGCCCATACCCTCTGTAATCGGGTGCGATTACTCTAAACCCGGCCTCCGCGACGGCGATCATCTGGTGGCGCCACGAGTACCATATTTCCGGGAATCCGTGCAAGAAAACCACCGCCGGCGACGAACCACTTCCTATTTCTGCCACGTGAAGTTTCAGGCCGTTAACTTCCAGGTGCTTGTGCTCTATCCTTTCCATGGCCTACTCTAACCCTAATTTCCACAATTTTTTCGAATGCAGATATTTAATGTGTTGGCGGTGGGCCATATTATCAGGACCTTTATGTATGCATTCCGCGTGGGTACATTCCATGAAGGGTAGGAAAAGTCTCAAATGCTCCTGGTCGTGGTGGAAGCAAATTTTGATTTTTCCTTGTTTAATAAATCTATATTTATGAAAGAATAACTAGAAAAGAACAGTTTGCTTTGACAAAACAGTATTTTGATAATTGACTTAAGTAATATTAAATACCAGGAGAGAGGCGAGATTCAAAGAAATGAATGCAAATGTGACATAAATTTGTGCATTAATTTCCTAGTAATTCAATGAAGAAGTTAAGCATTTTACGTCATTTAACACTCTTACAACTAGTAGAAATGTAATGGCATGAAAAATCTAGTCTCAATGTAACCAGTCATGGTCAAAGAGACGGTAGTCTTATCAAATGTCGAAACATAAATAACATTATAATGTATCGAGAAATGATAGCCAGAAGTGTAGCACTTGACCATGCCTTCAAATATATCTTTTGAGAAAGTTGAGTATAAGCTGATTCACTTGTTCAGGGAACTGCTCCTGCACAAAATGGCTACCTTCCGGCACATATATAGTTTCCAGCTTAGGGACGAACATCTTCGCCTGTTCTTTCTTTATGTAGTCTTCCATGCCAGGAAACTTGACGAAATAATCCTTCTCACCAATGATGAACAATGCGGGAGCATCAACGATGAGATTTGTTATATTAAACTCTTCAGAAAGTGACTTGTGTTCATAAATGAATCAAGTTAGAGACAAGAAAGATGTGAAGACCTTACCAGTAATTATTACTAGCAAATCTTATATCATATATACAATATGGAAAAAGAAAACAAAAAGGTATAGATTGGGAAATGTTTACCTGTATTGAACTTTCAAGACAGTTTGAAAACCAGATTTTTGGTACAGAGAACCATAGTTTTCGAGATCTTCATCTGTGAACCAAGGCGGTAAAGGAGTTGATGAATCAACCATATCCATTATCGCCTGGCTTTCATGTGCAATTGGTATTTCACTACGTGAAAACAGTATGTAGATGTTTCGCACTACTGTTTTACTATCAAGGCGGCCAATATCAGCCTCAGCTCTCCCAGGTTTCTGGGATGGATGAACAAAGTTGAGCTCAAACGAAAATACACGCAAAAGCATATACAAAATCATCCACACAATGTACACACGTACAGACGGATACTTATACGTGTACACATGAAAAAAGAGGAATGATAGACCATACCTGACATCTTGAGACGTAGAAACCTTCAGGAAGAAGGTCAAGAAACGTGTCGGGACTGGAGGGGAGATAAGGTATGCCTAGTGTAATGATTCCAGATATTTTCTCAGGGTGGTGAAGAGCAAATAAGTAAGCAACTCGTGCTCCGAAATCCTTCGCAATAATAAAAGCCTGAATATAGAGCAAAAGATGATATTACCAAATTATGTGGGAAAAAAGTGTAACTTGAGACAAGGAAAAGAGCAACTAGGCCATTATTTATCTTTCACTATGAACACATTGTAAAAATCATCATCAATATTCTCAACATCTAAGTCCATTTATCTCCTTTTAACACTTCAGACTTATCTCACTATAAGCAGCAGGCACTTTTAGACGCAAGCCGTGATACAAAAGCCGAAAAGCATAACCCAGTGATCTCTATTTTCTAGCATTCTGTGATACCAAGTACGCTATTATTTCTAGCAACATGACGGTATGATCCTCTATTCGAAATAGCCCCTCGTTAGTTAAGTGACATTAACTTAATTAATGACCATTGCAAAATATATTTCCCCCAAAAGAAAATTACAGTATCTGATTTGCTAACATTTTGCTTAACTAAACACTTGAAACAGAGAGAGTAGAAATAAGATGGAACTAGACCTTTGGGATAGAAAGAGCGTCAAGAAGCGCAAGCATATCAGCAATTAGATCCACGAAATTGGCTTTCTCGGGTTCGGGCGGCGGGGCGGATAATCCGTACCCTCTGGTATCCGGTGTTATAACCCTAAATCCAGCATTGGCGACGGCGATCATCTGGTGGCGCCAAGAGTACCAAATTTCTGGGAATCCGTGCAGGAACACTACCGCTGGCGACGAAGCGTTCCCGATTTCCGCCACGTGTAGCTTCAGCCCGTTGACTTCAACGAACTTGTGCTCAATTTGCTCCATAGTCAACATCCACAGACCTTGAGAGAGAAATGTGTATATTAATTGGTATCAGAATCAAAATGAATATGTAGTTGAGGGCGGGAATCTCTCCAACTCCAAGTAGTGGCGGAATCTTCATGGTTGCCGGCTTTTTGTCGTGTTTGAGTTGAGATCGTGTTAAATTATTTAGGGATTGTCTTTCGTCAATTTTCTTCGTAATTTACTGTGTACTCCTAAAATATTTCCTATTTAGTGAATGGCACTCACTTAGAAATGGATGAAATTAATTCGTGATAATTTGTGAATGGGTCTCACACCCACATTTTTACCTTATTTCTGTTTTATACATATTTACAAAAAAAAAAAAAATGAAAAATAGGGTCTCCTGTAGGTGAACAAGTCAACATTAAGCTAAACTTTTTTTATACCAATTTGTAACAAGATTCAAAGAAATTAGTTCAAATGTGACATTAATTTGTGCATTTCTATGTAATTTAATGGAAAAGCTAGATAGTCTCACACTCTCACTCTAGCACTCCCGCCTGTTAAGCATTTTACTTCATTTAATAGTCTTATAAGTTCCAGATATGTCATGGCATGAAAATTCTAGTCTCAATGTAATCATTCATGGTCAAATAGACATATATATACATATCATACCAAATGTCGAAACATAAATAACATTGTGATACATTAAAATAAACACCTAAGAAAACAAGTAATGAGAGCCAGAAGTGTAGCACTTGACCATGCCTTCAAATATTGTTTTTGAGAAAGTTGAGTATAAGCTGATTCACTTGTTCAGGGAACTGCTCCTGCACAAAATGGCCACCTTCCGGCACATATACAGTCTCCAGCTTAGGGACGAACATCTTCGCATGTTCTTTCTTTATGTAGTCTTCCATGCCAGGAAAGTTGAAGAAATAATCCTTCTCACCCATGATGAACAATGTAGGAGCATCAACGTTAAGATTTGTTATATTAAACTCTTCAGAAAGTGACCTGTGTTTTAGAGACAATAAAAATGAAGACCTTACCAATTATTATTACCACCAAATCTTATCTCTCTATAAAAAAATATAAATTGGGAGATATTTACCTGTATGGAACTTTCAAAGCAGTTTGAAAACCATATTTTTGGTATAGAGAACCATAGTTTTCAAGATCTTCATCTGTGAACCAAGGTGGTAATGGAGTTGATGAATCAACCATATCCATTATCTCCTGGCTTTCATGTGCAATTGGTAATTCGCTACGTGAAAACAGTATGTAGATGTTCCGCACTACTGTTTTAGTATCAAGGCGGCCAAAATCAGCCTCAGCTCTCCCAGGTTTCTGAGAAAAGAACATGCACATGAAGGCATATAAAAAGGTTCCACACATATACACATGTAGAGACAGATACTAATACATGTATGGCACACTGTGGCTGTGTGTGTTTAGCCGACACATGAACAATGATGATATATCATACCTGCCATCTTGAGATGTAGAAACCTTCAGGAAGATGCTCAAGAAATGTAACAGAACTGGAAGGGACATAAGGTATGCCTAGTGTAATGACTCCAGAGATTTTCTCAGGGTGGTTAAGTGCAAATAAGTAAGCAACCCGTACTCCGAAATCCTTTGCAATAAGAAAAGCCTGCATACAACACATTTTGAGACGAACCGGGACAGAGCAAAAAATGCAGATGTTACCAAATTGAAGGCAAGCAATAGAGCAAATAGGCAATAATGTATCTTCACCTATGAATACATCTAACTCCATATATAAAGACAGGCACTCTTAGACACAAGTCGTGATACAAAACCGAAAAGCATTACCCAATGATCTCTATTTTATAGATTCATTATTCTTTGATAATCTCAAACGTGACCCTCTATTCCAAATAGCCCCTCGTTAGTTTTGTGATAGTACAATTAACTGTAAGATAAGAGATATATTAACTCAATTAATGAATATTACAAAAGCTATTGGCCCCCAAAAGATATTAATGAAAATTAACTCAATTAACACTCAGCTTAACTAAACCCTTGAAACAGAGAGCAAAGATAAGATCTAACTAAACCTTTGGGATAGAAAGAGCTTCAAGAAGAGCCAAGAGATCAGCAATTAGATCCGCGTACATGGCCTGCTCGGGTTCGGGCGGCGGCTCGGATAGTCCGTACCCTCTGTAATCGGGTGCTACAGCTCGAAATCCAGCATCGGCGAAGGCGATCATCTGGTGGCGCCAAGAGTACCAAATTTCCGGGAATCCGTGCAAAAACACCACCGCCGGCGACGAGCCGTTCCCGATTTCCGCCACGTGTAGCTTCAGCCCCTTGACTTCAACGAATTTGTGCTCAATTCGCTCCATAGTCAACATCCACAGACCTTGAGAGAGAAATGTGTTTAGTTGGTATCCAAATGAGGGCGGGAATCACTCCAAATACTGGCGGAATCTTAGTGGTTGCCGGATTTTGTCGTGTTGTATACTGGTAGCGGTGTTGGACTTAAAATCGTTTCATCTTTCCTTTCCTTTTCTTTTCTTTTTCTGAAAGCAACTTGCTCATCTTTTTTTCTTTTTTTTTTTGTGAAAGGACTTGCTCATCTTTCAGAATGTACAGAGTAGAGTTTATTAGTATTCACTATTCAGCCATTGAAATTTCTTAAAAAATAAATAATTTAGTCATTAGAAAATGGTTCACGGAATTTCAAAGTTCATAGAATTATAGATGACCTTTAGGGGTTTCTCTTGGGGTTTTAAGGGTTCTTTGGTTTTTAGGTGTTTCTCTTGGGGTTTTAGGGGTTCTTTATAGAACTGCGAGCCAAATGTTTATAGTCCAGAAGACAGCGGTAAATAATTTGTGCAAAACAACAGTCCAAAATTAAGATCGATCAAAACAACTATTGCGTTCTATCGTCAAACAATAGACTTTCAGTACAAGGACTAGAAGTACGAACATTTTTCCTTTTATATTTTTAAACAGTGTTACAGACATTTTCTGCTGCAGTGGTAAATCAACAATGACTGTGATTGCAGAGAAAATTAAGTATTAGCTGATTTACTTGGTCAGGGAATTGTTCCTGCATAAAATGGGAGCCTTCAGACAAGAATGCTGTCTCGTACTTGGGTACATACACCTTTGCTTCTCCACTTTCTATATAGTCTTGAATGCCCGGAAATTTTAGTGAGTAGTCCTTTCCACCCATGATAACCAATGCAGGAGCTTCAACTTTACGATTCGCTATGTTGAACTCTTCACAAAGTGACCTACAACGAAACAGCAACAGCAACAGTTAAGGCACATTTGATTGAGTTGAAACGAGCAAAGCAAATCCTCACAAATTATAGTAAAATTCAGTCCTGATCAAGAAATAGAGGGTATGGATTTCAAGTTCATTCTTCAAGTCCTTCCATCCAAACAAAGTCAATGACTATACTATGTGGATTTCAAATCCAATCCCAATTCAATCAACCTCACAGTAATCTAAGTAAGAAGCAGTCATCTGCAGTCTCCATATTACCTGTATGGGACTTGCAATGCAGTTTGGAATCCCAATTTCTGATACAAAGAAGCATATACATCAAGATCTTGCTCAGTAAACCAAGGGGATAAAAGCATAGATGAATCCACTGTCCATTATCTCTTGGTTCTCAAGTGCTGTTGGCACTTCACTTCGTGAGAAAAGAATGTAAATTTTACTCACCACTGTCCTACAATCATACCGGCTGAAATCAGCCTCAGCTCTTTCACGTTCCTGAAATTAAGGACGTTGTCAAATGGGATGTTCTTAAGAAAGCATCTAGTATTCCGATTCTTATCAGAAGAACAACTGTGATTTGCACCTGCCACCTGGAGATATAGGAACCTTCAGCGCGGTGATTAGAAATTGCAGGACGAGATGAAGGTACAAAAGGTACGCCTAATGTAATAATCCCAGATACCCTCTCAGAATGAAGCAGCGAAAATAAGTAAGCAATTCGAGCTCCAAAATCTTTACCAATTAGAAAAACCTGCATATGATGAGGCATTATACAGTCAAATAGAAATAGCCAAAATCTTAACAATGCTTTCTGCTTGCAATTTCATATTGATCAAACCAATAGGCGTCATATACCAAAAAACGAGAGAAGGCTACAAATATTATATTTTTGCAGAAATCCTAATCTCACAGATGATCATTCTACACGGTTTATTTTGAAATTCCTGTCAATTTAAGCAAAACTCCAAAAAAATTGAACTAAGGGGCAAGCCATCTTGATATACAGAAAAATTAAGTGCCGACATTGCAACGATTGAAAAAAATCATAGAACTACGTAGCAGCAGGCATAGAAAAGTGAGAAACATCCATGTAATCACTTTTGTTAGTAGCTTTTAACTTGCTCAGACATGATTTCGTCGTTTGTAAATTGATTAAACTACAGTACATAAACTACAGTATATCTTTAAATTGCAGCAAGAATTTGGTTCTCTGATTTTCTACAGCAGAGATAGTGTAGCCATATTGATAGTGGTATTAGTATATGATTTTCTCTTGTAAGGCATCATCTACCAGAACTCAGTATGAGGTATATCTATGGCATCAATCAAACTGAATCAACTATAAACTGTGAACTACAAATAAAATTGAACAAAACAAACTGCAATTGAAAACCTCGAATCAGTGAAAAGCAAAATTGATCCCACTTGCATTTTGGTACTCTTTCTTATCAACGTAATGGGGTATGCATATGCACCTTGGAGAGGCTTAGAGCATCAGGGAGTGCAAGGAGATCGGCTATGAGATCCGAGAATGTAGCGTTCTCGGGTTGTGGCGGCGGGTCGGATAGTCCGTATCCTCTGTAATCGGGTGCAATGGCTCTGAACCCAGCCATGGCGACGGCGATCATTTGGTGCCGCCACGAGTACCATATTTCGGGGAATCCGTGTAGGAAAACCACCGTTGATGATGACCCACTACCGATCTCCGCCGCGTGAAGCTTTAATCCGATTACTTCGATGTACTTGTGCTCTATTTCTTCCATTTTTTTTTATGAAAGGTATTTCTTCAATTTTAAAAGCTGAAGAATTTTGTTGGATTTTCCGTCAAAAAAAAAAAAAAAAAAAAAAAAAAGGAATTTTGTTGGATTTTGGCGTCATGGACTGGACAGTCATCAGTTGTTGGGCTTTCTGGGAGTCAAATTTCTCCGCATTTTACCTTTGTTTTGGGCTTGTAGTTGATTTGATTTTTTGGGCCGTTTTTTATTTCTTTTTATTTTAAGAAACGAATATATTAAACCACAAAAACTTGTACTCCCTCGATCCTATTTTTTATTATCCGGTTACTGTAGACACGGAGATTAAGAAAAAATAGAAGATAGTAGTATTAAATGGTGTAGATACGGAGATTAAGAAAAAGTAAGAGATAGTAGTATTAAATGATGTAAAGTGAGTTTGGTGGAGGGAAATAATAGTATTAAATATTGTAAAGTGAGTTTGATGGAGAGAAATAATAGTATTAAATAGTATTGAAAGTTACTTTATTTTCTTTTTAGGAAATAACCAAATAAAATTAGGACGACTATTTACGGAAAGTGGACAATCAAAATTAGGACAGAGAGAGTATCAAACAGTCTCATACATGAGACACAGAATATAATCTAGCATAAATTATAAACCTCATTCCTTTCAAAATGTTAAAACATCATGTACAAATTATGTTCTTTCTCACCGTAAAACCATCTCTATATTTTTTTAATTTTTTTTAAGAACAAAAGAAGATTGAGAGATCAAGCACCAAATTGAAATTCAATTTTGAAAAATAATACATGAATTTGACTCTGTCTTGACTCTTGAGTCTTGATATCTCAAACCCAGCCCAGAAATCCTTGAATTTTAAAATCAGCCACATCATAAATTTAATTTTATTAATATTATTTTTAATAGGCTTAATTACGAATAAAATCACCACATTTTCACAAATTGCAATCTAATCTAAACTTTTGAATTTTGATAAATAAATCATCAATTTTACTCTTTTTTGCAATTCTAACTTCGGGCAGTTTGGCCCCTTGCCCGAAAATTAATGTGTACAAAAATTACACCATCTCCCAATAAGCATCCACGTCAAAAATTACTTATTAAAATAACAAAGAAAAATTAAAAAATAAATTAATATTATATATACTAAAAAATGAACTTAAAAATAAAATAGAGAATAAAATAAAATATGTACAAATGAAATAATTAAAATGCAAAATTTAAAATTAAAAACAAATATTCACCCTATTCACATCTTCATCTTCGAAAAAAAAAATTGATTATGCAAAAAAAAATTCAGCTGCACCACCATTTTTCATTCATATTCCCTCCCCTCAACACTTGAATCAATTTTGAAATGTGAATTGGGTCACTACATACGCTACTCTATACTCGCCTCTCGAAATGGGAGCTCGCTTTTTGTAAAGGAGCATGGTATATATAGCGAGCTTATTTTTATTATATTTTTTTAATTACAGAATAGTTTTATTTAGTGTAATTGGAGCAACACATATTTTAGTGTAATTGGATGTTGATTTTTTTTGTGTAATTAGATTTTAGAGAATTTGATTTTTTTTGCAGAATTAAGATTACTTTGTGAAGATACGATGGCGAAAGGAACGTGGGGTCGGGATGGGGCAACGGTGGGATGGTGTGGGTGTGGGCAGCAGTGGAGGCAACATTAGCTTGAAGATGAAGAGATTTTGGTGTAATTGAATTTTTTTGCATAATCAATTTTTTTTATCGAGAATGAAGATGTGAAGAGGATGATTATTTTATTTTTTATTTTAAAATTTTCATTTAATTATTTTATTTGTACATTTTTTATTTTATTCTTTTAATTTCTATTTTATTTTTTAAATTCATTTTTAGTATATATTATATAAATTTATTTTTAATTTTTATTTATTATGTTAATAAGTATTTTTTGACGTGGATGCTTACTGGACTGACGATGGTGCAATTTTTGTACACATTAAATTTCGAGCAAGAGAGCAAACTGTCGGATGTTGAAATTGCAAAAAAGAGTAAAAGTGATGATTTGTTTGCTAAAATTCAAAAGTTTAGATTATATTAAAATTTGTGAAAATATGGTAATTTTATTCGCAATTAAAAAGTATCCATATAAAATTTAAACTAACAAAAAGAGTTAATTAATTACCTAAAACGAGTAGAATGACAAGAAATTAGAAGACCTGATATTTAGGACTTGTTAAACCGCCCCCAATTCTGCATCTCCCGATTTCCTCCTCTTTCGCTTCTCCCCCATTTAGTATCTCCCGATTTCCTACGCTTTTGCTTCTCCCCCATTTAGTACGTCTTTTGATCTTTTCCCAACCCTACCGTTAAAAAAGTGTTGCTCCTAGTAAAAAAGTCGACAACCGGATTGAATTGCGGTTAATTCCTTTCCAAAAACACTTCAATTCTAACTTTGAGGTATGTGATACTGTAATCTGCGAATTCCAGGGTTTGCGCATGGTGTAATGTATAATTTGGCATGTAGTTGTATGATTTTGTGGGTTTTGTTTTGTGCAAGATACATTCTATTTTAGATTTCAATGTGGATAATTATAATTGATTTTGTGTGATGTTGTGAGACATTGCTGTATGTGTGATTATTCTGCCAATAACTTTGAGATGTAACTTATGTGTAGAAGTTCTGCGAAAAACTAACACGAGGCACTGCATTTGAAAATTACTTTTATGGTCCATAACGAGAGCTATTTCTTTAAATAGCTGTGCGAGGAGTTGTTATTTAGTTGATTGGTTCTGGAGAGTGTATTCAGCAAATTGGCATAGAAGCATCTTTACTTGAAAAATAGTTGTTAAAGGTGCTTTAGGGTGTATTAGGCTCAAGGGCTTGCGTCTTCTCATGGCTGTGGCCGGCGCAGTATCCCAGGCGTGCGCCTCCTTTTCTGCTGCCTTTTTTTACTTATGCTGTGTTTCAACTCTCTCCTTGTCGTAGGAAGTAGTTGACAAAATCTTTTTTTAGTTAAGCTTATATCTCCTTCATATAGCAAGATCATTGCAAATCTTGATTCAGTTAAGATAAGATTTGGCCATTGTACTATTCCTCAAATAATAGGGCTCCAATATTATGTCCTTTTAAGTTGTAATTCTTCCCATGTACAAAAGGCGTGTCCCTTGCTCCTCGGGAGCTAGGAACCCTCCTGCGCCCTTAACAACTGTTACTTGAAATCTGTAGATAGATGATGATTTTTTTTATATTGTAATTTTATAATTTTATAGATTACTTCTCTGGTGCTGGATGAATGGTGCATCAGTTTGTAAGAAAGTACATGATTAATGTTTCTTTCATCCTCAATAGGTGATAAGGTTTAATGGCGGACCTAGAGAAAATGCTCCTGGAGGCAGCAGGAAGGACAGATACACCTGCGAGGAACCGTCATTCATCTCCACCGCAGAGGAGGCGACGAAAAGGTTCATATTCTGATGATGGAAGTGACTCAAAAAATGATGATTCAGATGGTGACCGTGGTTATACAAAAAGAAAGCCTTCATCCTCGCAAGTGCCTCTCAAGAAAAGGTTGGACCCCACTGATAGAGATGATGATCGTAGTAGTCAAGAAGGTGGCGACGATGAGTATGGCCGTGAGCGTGACAGTGATATTGATTCTGTTGGGAGTGATTTATACAAGGATGAAGATGATCGGGAAAAACTCTCGAAACTTACAGAGCTTCAACGAGAATTGATTCTAGAAGACCGTGCAACAAAGAGAAGTGATCGAGATCTGACTGAAAAGTTAAAGAAAAGGAAAGGAGTAGATAGAAAAGGAAGCCCCCCTAAATCGCACACTCGCAACATGCGCTCAAAAGCGCAAAGGGCAGGTGCACTGGATGAGTTGGTAAAACGAAGAAGGGATGCAGCTAGGGGATCTGGCAGTCGATATTCGCCTGTCAAGAGGAGATCTTTCACTGCTGCAACCTTGAGTAGTTCCAGCAGGAGTGAGAGTGAGTCGCACAGTGATGATGGAGACTCAGGTGATGGTGGAATGGCTGATAGTGATGATGACAAGATATCATCCGAGTCCAAGGTGCCAACATTTGAAGACATCAAGGAAATTACAATTCGGAGGTCAAAACTGGCTAAATGGTTCATGGAACCCTTCTTTGATGAATTGATTGTTGGTTGTTTTGCTCGAGTTGGTATTGGGAAGTCCAAGACTGGGCCTATATACAGGCTCTGTGTGGTTAGAAACGTTGATGCCACGGACCCTGATCGGCAATACAAGCTTGACAACAAAACCACACACAAGTATCTGAATGTGGTTTGGGGCAATGAAAGCTCTGCTGCCAGGTGGCAGATGGCTATGATTTCAGATTCCCCTCCTTTACGGGATGAATTTGATCAGTGGGTTAGGGAGGTAGAGCGCAGTGGGGGCCACATGCCCAGTAAGCAGGATGTGTTAGATAAGAGGGACGCCATACAGAAAACGAATTCATTCGTCTACTCTGCAGCCACTGTGAAGCAGATGCTGCAGGAGAAAAAATCAGCCACGTGGAGACCGTTAAATGTTGCAGCAGAGAAAGATCGTCTTAGGCGGGCTTTGGAAGTGGCTAAGGAGAACGAAGAGGACGTAGAGGTAGAGAGGATCAAGGCAAGGCTGAAAGAACTGGAGGCGTCCCGCCGGCCCCAGGGAAAAGATTCCAAGGCAATTAAGCTGGCAGAGATGAACAGAAAAAACAGGGTTGAGAATTTCAGAAATGCATCGGAATTGAAGCCAGTGAATAGCAGCTTGAAATCTGGTGAGGCTGGATATGATCCCTTTTCTAGAAGATGGACAAGATCGAGGAATTATTATGTGGCAAACAACCGAGGAGAAGAAGCTGCAAATGAAGAAACAGTTGTGGCTGTGCCTACTGTTAATGGAGGTACAGTTATAGCTGAGTCTGGAGTGGTGGCTACAGCTGCGGCTCTGGAAGCTGCCGCTGGTGCAGGTAAGTTGGTGGATACGAGTGCTCCGGTTGATCAAGGAACTGAATCCCATTTACTGCATAATTTTGAATTGCCTATTTCGTTGGCCACCCTTCAGATGCTCGGTGGGCCACAAGGAGCTCAAGCTGGATATATGGCTAGAAAACAGATGGTTGAAGCTATTTATGGGGTTAAAGTTCCTGATAATGATGGGAGGAGACATGCGCTGACCTTGACCGTCAGCGACTACAAGAGACGAAGGGGGCTGCTGTGAGTAGAGTCTGTTTGTGCTGCTATTTTGTTGTGGATAAAGTGTGTCAACATTTCAGATTAGCTTCTTTTATTGGATTGTTTTTTGTTCCTTTCTTTCTGTGAACTTAAGAGTGGTGTTTGGCCTTTCAACTGCTTTCAATCTTCCATTCCCTTTCTTTAATGTTTTATTTACATGATGCATCCCACTATGATAGGGTTGATAATTTAAGATCCTTTTGGCAAATTGGGATTATTGGGGTATGGGTGAAACTTGGTTGACTTGAGGTAATAGATAGTATATGATGCCTCAAGGTTGTCAACTTGGTTATGCTACTGATTTCAAATGGCCTATTTTACTAGGAAACAGATGAATTTTTAGGGGGCATTTGGTTAATCCATGTGCATGATAATGAGAATGATAATGAGAATAATTGAATAGTGGATTACAATGAGGTTGAAGGTTATATTCTTGGTGTTATGTTCTAATCTTGGAATAAGTAGGAACAAAAAATGATTGTTGGTTGTGGAATAGTTAAGGAGAAATAATTTTCGGAATGAGAATAATTGAATAGTGGATTACAATGAGGTTGAAGGTTATATTCCTGGTGTTATGTTCTAATCTTGGAATAAGTAGGAACAAAAAATGATTGTTGGTTGTGGAATAATTAAGGAGAAATAATTTTCGGAAGGGAGAGAATTGTTAACGATTTTTGAGTCGCGTTATTCCAATATGAATGTGTTTTATTCTCATTAACTATCAAAATCATTCATCGACATCTCCATTACCAACTACATTAAAATTAAATTGAACTTCTTCGTAATCTTTCCCGCTGAAAGATACCTTATTTTAAAACTTCATCTCATAGGTAAAAAGTTTGTAAGTTTTGGAAAGTGATGGAGAAACCATCGATGTTTCTTCCTGGCAGCTTGTTTTGAGTTAATGCAAGGTAGAGTAAGAAATGTATCTGGTTTTGATTATTATTAATGTTATGGCCTGTGAGATTAGCCAGATGGTTATTTATAACACAAATATTTGAAGTGCGACTTCAGCTGCAGATCAATAATAGTAGTACTAAACTAAAGTCGCTCTTCTAGCGATTCGATTTACATGTGCCCTCAACATTAATTTCGTTGAGATCATGCTGCGTTGTTGCACTAAATTAAATAAAAAAATGAAATTTGCCATAATCAAATAACACATTTTACCTAATCGAGACAACCATAATTGTATCAATAACTCTGTCTGCGTTTGTCAGCATGATAATACTACATTACTCCTGGTTGTATCAATTCTATCCAATGCAATTAAGAAGAAATGGGAGATTTCCATATAATCCGCTTACATGAAGTATTTGTATTGTATTAGTCAATGGTTTATGCATATAATTATTACATACTTGCTAGATTTTATTTCTTTCTTAGTAACAAATGATATATATATATTTTTTTTGGATAAAGCAATCAGACCAACTTTGCATTGGCCAAAGCCGCCTCAATTTTGGATCATATTTCCCACACGATTTTTTCATTTTTTTTTATCATTACACGTCATATGTACTAGCTATATATGAGGAAAGAATATATACTCCTAGTCCCAGTCCAAATAGGAGTTTTTCCGCATCAGATGAACAAATTCAGACACTTTCTAATCTGGAAAACTTTTCTTACTTCAAAAGGCTCATAACAAACTTACAAGTACTATCCCACACACAGAGAGTTTTGATCAAGATCAAGAATGCGTTCTCTTCATTCTTCTCTATATCTGACTCATAAAAAATAACTGAAACCAATCTTTATTCGAAGTATATATGGAAATTATTTTCAGTTTCCATTCTCAGCTTATTTTCCATTGTCAAAGAAGCCAGAAATCTTTCTATGCTTTTGTTTCTCTTCTTTTCATTTGTCTTTTAGCTTACAACAGTGCCGCTATATTCTGCATCCACCTCCCTTTCCCAACAAAAGCCCGGCCCGACCAGGCCGCCTGGAAAAAGAGAGAGCTTTATTCGGTGCCTTCTTCAACAAAACTGCCATCAAATACGGTGAAAGAAGAAAGCTTGAGCTTAAACTGGAACACGCGTTTGCCTCTTTTGCATAAAGATCAAAACTTGATGGTTTCGACGAACAGAACCAAAATGTACCATCACAAAAGAAGGAGAAAGTACAAGAATGCTGTGAGGTTTCTGAGGTCTCAACCTGTGAAGGAGTTTGAAGGTAGAGTGATGAGGTTTTTCGAAGCCAATTCATCGGAATCTTCATGCAAGTTTCGATTTTTCATGACTTGGATTTCTTCAGTGGAGTCTTTTGGAAATAGGGAGATGTTTTGCCTGGAAAGTTTGTTCAAGGCACATCCGAATGGATGCTTGCTCATCGTCTCGAATTCGATGGATTCAAGAAAAGGGATGCAGATATTGACACCCTTTTTGGATAAGGGGTTTAAAGTTGCAGCAATTTCTCCGGATTACAATTTTCTGTTCAAGAACACCGCTGCTCAAGCTTGGTACAAGCGGTTAAAGCGCGGAAATGTAAATCCTGGTGGGGTTTCTTTAGGTCAGAACCTCTCGAATTTGCTTAGAATGGGGCTCTTGTACAGGTTCGGTGGGATTTATTTAGACACGGATATAATTATTTTGAAGAATTTTGGGGAGCTGAAGAATGTGATTGGAGCTCAGACTATTGATCATGGTACAAGAAAATGGACGAGGTTGAATAATGCTGTTATGATCTTCGATAAAGGGCATCCGGTGCTGCTAAAATTTATCGAAGAGTTTGCATTAACATTCAACGGAAATAAATGGGGTCACAATGGACCGTACTTGGTTTCAAGAGTTGTTAAGAGATTGAACGGACGGCCTGGATTCAATCTCACCGTTTTGCCACCTAGGGCGTTTTACCCTGTGGATTGGAGTAAAATCGGGAGCCTTTTTCAGGGGCCGAAAAGTTTGAGGCACTCGAAATGGCTGCTTGAAAAGCTGAGACAAATTCAGAGCCAAAGCTTTGCAGTTCATCTCTGGAATAAGCAGAGTAGAAAGTTAAAGGTTAAAAAAGGAAGCATCATTCAGCACATAATGTTCAGTTCCAGTTTTTTCAGAAATTCGACTCAATTGGTGTCATCCTGAGCATACAGTGAGTGCTTAATTGTTTTTCAAATTACCATATTTTTCATTTCATCAATTAGAGTCTGTTTTCTACACACAATTTTGTTGCCTCAAAAATATTTCTTGGTTCTGTTTACATATTTCTTTAACTTAATACTTACTGGTTTATGAATTCTGGTTGGTGGCAATTGGTTTTGCTCCATGAGAAAGTGATGAATGCTAGTAGATTAGTCATGCAAATCTTACAGCACACAAGTTAGTCAAGTGGTGAGACAGGTACAGTATGAGCGGCAAGACTGTAACCAAGACAAATCAACACCACCCTCTCAAAAAGCGTTAATAACGTTATCTTTTCCGCCCATCGTGAGACCGTCTCATTTTTTTTTCTCTAAAGAATCTCCATCACTGACAAACAAGCAAAGACACTCATAGACAATACCAACTACTTGGGGTTGACATTTATGTGAATGAGAAACACCATATTATGGTGGCCAATCCTTTTCGTCTCTTTTCATGCATGTGCTCATCAAGTTATTTCGCTTTCTGGCCATCTTATAAAAAGATTTTGTTAAGTCACCATCACTGCAGAGTATTTGTCTATTTGAGCTGTAAAATTGAAGTACAAGAATTTGTAGTTCTCTACAGTTGCTACATTGATGCAAGTTAAATTTTACAGAAATCTGCCAGAAATTGATTTATTGTATATATATATCAGTAGTAACACAACAGTGTATAGTTTCAAAAAAATAACATCTATAATGTATATATACATCAATATACAAGCTTGTTTTGCTAGGACTGGTTTTCTATCAGATGCTTCACATCTTCAAGCTCCACTTCTTCACCTTCTCGCCAATAACTATCGTTCTGGAAGAGCATTTCGATTTGCTCCAACGATTTCCCCTTCGTCTCTGGTACACACTTGTGAACAAAAACAACAGAAACAACTGAAATCGCAGCAAACACTAAAAACGTTCCTCCAACTGTTATCGCATCAGAAACGGACAGAAAAGACATTGCAATGAGGCCACTACTCACCCTACTTCCAACAGAGCCGAGAGCAGATGCCTGAGCTCGGAGCCTTAGAGGGAAAACCTCAGACTAAACCACCCAACATATAGGACCAATGCCAATAGAAAAGAAAGCGACGTTTCCACACACACATAGTATAGCTAATGCAATACCGAAACTACTATTACCCAAAAAAGTAAGCGTGAGGCCTAAAGTGAACAAACAGACAGTCATTCCAATTGTGCTCACGTAAAGCAGTGGCTTCCTGCCAACTTTATCGATGAGCAATATAGCGACCATAATGAAGCATGTCTTCGTAAATCCAACAGCAACGGTTGTAGCTAGAAGCTGAGTGTTTCCTTTGATCCCGGCATTCTTGAAAATGGTAGGGCTGTAGTACACAGTTGCATCAATGCCGGTTATTTGTTGGAAAATCTGGACCCCACATCCCGTTATCAGCATCCGTCTAACGCCAGGTGTAGGGTTCAGCATCTCCCGCCATACTGCTTTATTTTCGTCGGTCATAGGCCTTGCAGCTTCTCGTATCTCCACAAGCCTTTCATCAACTTCACTTGAATTTTCAATTGTTTTTAATAGCACAATACGGGCTTCATCCATACGGTTTTTCATCACTAGCCAACGGGGTGATTCGGGGATAACAAACAGGGCACCGACTATGAAAATTGACGGAAGTATCCCTACAGCTAGCATGATCCTCCAGTTCATGTGGAAGGGTAATCCAGAAAAGACGTAATTCGAAATGTAACCAAGGAGGATGCCTAAATTTATGAAAATTTCAGGGAAGGAAGTGAATGAACCTCTTGTGACAGTAGGTGCAATTTCTGCTATATATACTGGTGCAATCATGATGGCAAAACCGATCCCGATTCCAGCCAAAAGCCTACCGATCATTAGGATTGTGAATGATGTGGCAAGAGCCATTATAGCAGCACCTGACTGAAATATTAAGGCTGAAAAGCCATTGTCCATTTTCTACCGATGGCATCCGATGTTTTACCTCCTGCTAAACTTCCGAATAGAGAAATTATGCTCAAGATTCCAACGAATACTTCTTCTTGAACCTCGGTGATCTTCAAGTCCTCTTGAATGAACAAAATGGCTCCACTCATTACCCCCACATCTGCAAATCAGCAAATTGCATTCTTTAGTAATTCATCAAACGGACACAACACAATGCAGTTCAAGAAAAGGCAAAGTCTTATGTAAACAAGTTTGATCATGCATCTGGTTTGCATTTTGTATGTAATTTTAAACCTTATTAGTTGTTTCGTTCAAAGTACTAGTTTTTATACCAAAGTGATAGTTGTGAATCAGTTGCACTGTAAGACCAATTCTAAAATATATATCATGTTAGTATTTCCCAAAAAGAAACGGCATAGCTACTGAAAAAAGCCTTTCTTTTTCGTATAACATAAACAAGAGGAAGAATGCTGGTTCAGGAAGCTTAACACATTATTTTGGAAGAATCATAAAAAGACAAATCAGAGATCTTACTCAATATACACTATAAAGTAATCTACTATGAAAGAAAGCTAAAATTTGTGAAGGATTTATGTCATTGATGCAATAAACATAATCTTGCACTTAATTTTCCTAGTTCACACAGATTTGGCATTTTAACTTTCATAATTCTGAATTTCAACGTCAAATTCAGTTTCCTAGTGAAATAAAAAACAGATCTAGCCCTTTAGTTGTTGCATCAGGCTACCGACCAAGGTGTTTGAATCAACTAACAGAACATCAATAAAGAATCAAGAACATTATGAAGCCTAAAGTAAGCCCATTTTAAGAGTGATAAACACAGAAACAATAAGGCAAATCAAGATGAAACTAACCATAGCCAAGAAGCACAGAATTGAGAGAAGCAAATATAGCGTACATCATAACATAGCTTGAGCTGCTGCTGTTGATTTTGTTTCCATTATCCAAACCAACGGAAACAACCTCGTGTATTTTCCTGTATTTTTGGGCATTTCCATTCCCATTTTCTTGGAGACCCATCTCTTTTCTTGATGAGGGGTGTATATGAAATCGGTTATCTCTCTTGCTGCTAAATTTCTGGGTTTATTATTACATCATCGGCGAAATCTCGGGGAGAGAGAAAAATCTATGTTTGGATTAAATTCAATTTCCATTTTTCCCGATGAATGCTTCACAATTTACGGATGAATAGTTCATAGATTCTTTCTTGTAAATTTTTTTTCTTGTTAGATCTGTTGACTGGTTGTCGTAATTAAAAAGCGCAAGGTATCAAAAAACGAATTTTAGAATCCGTACACTCGTCCCAACCCTACCCAATTTAT
Organism: Stenogyne calaminthoides; assembly: GCA_037126765.1. Taxonomy (NCBI): domain Eukaryota; kingdom Viridiplantae; phylum Streptophyta; class Magnoliopsida; order Lamiales; family Lamiaceae; genus Stenogyne; species Stenogyne calaminthoides. Next base: position 7,156,684 of record JBBCBC010000037.1, on the reverse strand, counting down.
TTAAATTCAGATTATAACTTTTTTTTTTTTTTTGATTTTGTTTTAACTTTAATTTTAGTTTTTTTTTTAAAAAAAATTTTAAATACCCAACACGACCCAAAACCCGGCTCGAGTGATTCATGGTTCACTCGGTCCAAGTGATTCATGGTTCACCAGGCCCAAATAATTTATATGTAATTTAGAATTCATTATTTAGGGGTTAGTTTAGAGTGCATAAATTTAAATTGGTGAACTTGGTGCACAGAAAACCCACTCATTAAAAAGGAAAAAGGAAATTGAGGGAGAAAGGTTGGCTCCAAATAAATGCGGGTAAATCGTACCATTCGCATTAATCGTCCCCTTACTATTAACTAATAATCCCTCCGTCCCAATCTTTATGAGATTTTCACTGTTCATAAGAATTTAGTAAGTGATAAAGTGGTGGGGTAATAAGAGTTGTTTATTAGTATTTTATATGATAAAGTGATGAATAATTGAGGATAAAAAATGTTGTTTATTAATATTTTATGTGATAAAATGATAAAAGTGTGTAAGTAACTTTACCATAAAGATTGAAACAAAAATTTAGGTTATTTTACCATAAAGAATGGGACTAAGGGAGTAGTATTTTCTCCCTATAATGATACAAATATATATTTAGACTTGTGTTATATCTAATGTAGTATTTGAAAAGGGATCCAATTAATTAGGAGTAATTAGTGTGGTATGAAAATTTTGAAGTCTGAAATGAGATTGCGATATCAACCAAAATTGTATTTGAAAGTGATTAATCTTTTACCTATATATATGTAATCATTTTGTACCTGTTAATAAGTTTTTTAAAAAATTATACCTATCAGTAATTTTCCCCAATTAATTTTCGGAGTTGTCCATCTCTATCTAAATACTCATTCGGTCATTCACCGTATTATACATTTATAATTTTAAAAATATCGTATTGTCACTTTTTTTACCCCAATCCATTATCTCTTTATACTTTTTCTTAACAATTTTCTTTCATCTAATCATTATTCCCACTAATTAATAATAATAAAATAAAATAATGTTAATTTTTATTTTGCTCCATCCATATCTATATTTCTCATCTCTAATCAAACATAGATTATTATTCACTGAACTACTCTCATCTGCCTTTTTTATTTCCATTTTCATCCCATTCAACGTCATCTCTTTTCCAACAAAGTCTAAGTGATTTTTTTTTATAAATTTATATTCACTAATTTAGTATTTATTCTCATCTACCTTTTTTATTTCCATTTTCATCCCATCCAACATCATCTCTTTTCCAACAAAGTCTAAGTGATTTTTTTTTATAAATTTATATTCACTAATTTAGTATTTATAGTGTCGTAATTGTAATATAGAAATTATAAAGATGTATTTTTCGATTTTCCACGTCTTGTATTAATATGGATAATATCATGCTGTAGTACATTATCATATAGTTTTTATATGCACAAAGGACTTGTACTCAAATTTAGATTATTGCGTAAAATGACAAAAAAAAAGAAAAAAGGCAAATCAAGATAGCAAATGACAAAACACTCAAAAATTGTGAATGACCAAACACTCAAAAATTGTGAATGACTAAAAAGTTGTGAATAGCTGGCGGATTGAAACAATGCTCTCAGAAGATCATCCATTCTAGGGCACAAAAAAAAAAAAAACACACACACAAAAAAAAACACACCAAAAAAAAAAACAGAGTGAAATTTTCATTAGAATTTCATTCAGAGTTTAGTGAATGCTTCGGAAACCTTTTCAATGATTCTGTCAATGGCGTCGTTGGACTCGATCTGGATTTTCTTTAGACTTGCGGTGGTGTTAATGGTGATGACCTCGCATCTCCTCTCCGGACTCATTATTTGTAGTCGATTTGAGATGATCGGGATCTTCACGAGTCCTGTGAGTTTGGCCATTTTAGTTTTTTTTGGCGCGAGAGTCAACGACTCGGCGATCATTGAGGATCGCCTTGGAGATATTCGTGCAATCCTCGATTATAGTGTCGATCGAGGCGTTAGTTGCTTTCCAAATTGCGTTAACCGCATATTCATGAACGATCTTGAGCTTGTATTTTGCGCGGACTCATGAATCTGTTGGTATTTCAGTGGTCGACGTCTTTAAGGATTGTTGGGAAAGTCCTCACGTAAAGCGCCAGACTTGTTAAGGCTATTTTCTCCGGTCGTCTGCGCAAAAAAAAGTTGTAGCGGTGCCTAGTTCCGCAAGTTCCTTTTATGGTGCCAAGTAGGGTCAAGAAAAGACTTATTGGAGATGATATGCCCTTCACACAACAGACATCGAAACTTTCCTTCAAAGCCTCTTTCTCAAATCTTGTTGCTTTGGATTTGGTCTAGATTCTCTAGGATCAATGCCATGAGACACACCAAGAGCCGCATAATTATCATTTGGATTTGCGATTTTAGACGAGTGAAGGCGATGGAGGAGGTTTGGTATGCAATCATCGGTGAAGAAATGCGATGGTGGCGAGTGAGTGCGGGTGCAATCGCGGCAGAAATATCACGGGATGCAAATGGCCAAACTCGTGTGACTCGTGAAGATCCCGATCATCTCAAATCGACATACCAATGAGTCCGGAGAGGAGATCGTGTCATCACCATTAACACCACCGCAAGTCTAAAGAAAATCCAGATCGAGTCCAACGACGTCATTGACAGAATCATTGAAAAGGTTTCCGAAGCATTCACTAAACTCTGAATGAAATTCTGATGAAAATTTCACTCTGTTTTTTTTTTTTTGTGATTTTTTGTTGTGTGTTTTTTTTTACTGTGCCCTAGAATGGATGATCTTCTGAGAGCATTGTTTCAATCCGCCAGCTATTCACAACTTTTTGGTCATTAACAATTTTTGAGTGTTTGGTCATTCACAATTTTCTTTCATCTAATCATTATTCCCACTAATTAATAATAATAAAATAAAATAATGTTAATTTTTATTTTGCTCCATCTATATCTATATTTCTCATCTCTAATCAAACATAGATTATTATTCACTGAACTACTCTCATCTACCTTTTTTATTTCCATTTTCATCCCATCCAACATCATCTCTTTTCCAACAAAGTCTAAGTGATTTTTTTCATAAATTTATATTAACTAATTTAGTATTTATAGTGTCGTAATTGTAATATAGAAATTATAAAGATGTATTTTTCGAATTTCCACGTCTTGTATTAATATGGATAATATCATGCTGTAGTACATTATCATATAGTTTTTATATGCACAAAGGACTTGTACTCAAATTTAGATTATTGCGTAAAATGACAAAAAAAAAAAAAAAGAAAAAAGGCAAATCAAGATAGCAAATGACAAACCACTCAAAAATTGTGAATGACCAAAAAGTTGTGAGTAGCTGGCGGATTGAAACAATGCTCTCAGAAAATCATCCATTCTAGGGCACTAAAAAAAAAACACACAAAAAAAAAACACACCAAAAAAAAAAAAAAGAGTAAAATTTTCATCAGAATTTCATTCAGAGTTTAGTGAATGCTTCGGAAACCTTTTCAATGATTCTGTCAATGGTGTCGTTGGACTCGATCTGGATTTTCTTTAGACTTGCGGTGGTGTTAATGGTGATGACCTGCATCTCCTCTCCAGACTCATTGACTGTAGTCGATTTGAGATGATCTGGATCTTCACGAGTCACACAGAGTTTGGCCATTTGCATCCCGTGATATTTCTGCTGCACGATTGCACCCGACTCTGGCCACCATTCGCATTTCTTCACCGATGATTGCATACCAAACCTCCTCCATCGCCTTCACTCGTCTAAAACCTGCAAATCCAATTGATAATTCTGCGGCTCTTGGTGTGTCTCATGGCATTCAGTCTAGATTCTCTAGACTGAAATACAAAGCAACAAGATTTGAGAAAGAGGCTTTGAAGGAAAGTTTCCAGTGTCTGTTGTGTGAAGGGCATATCATCTCCAATAAGTCTTTTCTTCAGCAACTACTTCGGCACCATAAAAAGGAACTTGCGGAACTAGGCCTGCTACAACTTTTTATGCAGATCGACTTCGGAGAAAATAGCCCGAACAAGTACGCTGCTTACGTGAGGACTTTCCGGCAATCCTTAGGGGAAGACGTCAGCCACTCGAAATACCAGCAGATTCATGAGTCCGCTGCAAAATACAAGCTCAGGATCGTTCATGAATATGCGGTTAACACAATTTGGAAAGCAGCCAACGCCGCGATCGACGCTATAATCGAGGATTGCACGAATATCTCCAAGGCGATCCTCAATGATCGCCGAGCTGCGTTGACTCTCGTCGCCAAAAAAGCTAAAATGGCCAAACTCTGTGTGACTCGTGAAGATCCTGATCATCTCAAATCGACTACAGTCAATGAGTCTGGAGAGGAGATGCAGGTCATCACCATTAACACCACCGCAAGTCTAAAGAAAATCCAGATCGAGTCCAACGACGCCATTGACAGAATCATCGGTGAAGAAACGCGAATGGTGGTCAGAGTCGGGTGCAATTGTGCAGCAGAAACATCACGATTGAAGGTGATGGAGGAGGTTTGGGATGCAATCATCGGTGAAGAAACGCGAATGTTTGCTAGAGTCGATATCATCGTTGATGATTGAGTGATTGTGGGGCAGAAAATGATTTTGAGGGAGTGATAATGGAACAGATGATTTTGAGGGGAGGCGGTTATAGTGAGTGATTGCTAGGCGGTGCGGTTATGGGAGGTGAAGTGGGCAGTTATCGGAGGAGGTTCTGGGTTGTTTGTGTTGTTTGTGACTTGTGAGGGAGACATGGTACTAATTCTGATTTCATTTGGATTTCTTATTTTCTTGAATAGAATTTACATGCTAATGCTTGCGGGTGGTTTCTCATTTAAACCGTTATTAAGTGAGGAAGATGTTAATCTCAACTGCTTGTGCATTTACAGAACGTATAACAAAAGTCTGCTAGTATATAAGTAAAACGCGGACAGGCTTCATATTTTGTGGATTTGATTATCAGGTCTTTTAAGCAGTCGACTTTGTTCTAGATATCTTTGCTTATGGCTTTTTGGATGATTTCTGGACATCTGTGTTTAACCAGTCACAATTACTTCTTTTGGCTTTTATCTTTCTGTTGACGAGCAATTTTTTGTTAAAATTTTTATAATTTCTCCATGATGCCTTCTTCAAGCACCAGACTGAACCTAAATTTGAGAAGTTCATCAGATATGTTTCCTCAGGTTTTCTTTGTCGTTCATGTACAGTTTTACTTGGTTATACTTACTAGCTATGCTATTTGATTGCAATAAATTGTAAAATCTATTATGATTTTGTGGTGACCCTAGTGTAGTCGTTTCCGTTCTTACTTTAATATGTCTGTTTTTCATAAATGTTATTGTGAAGGGTATGACTTTTTCTTGTGTATTGACCTTTCCATTTTTCCCAAAATGTTCTTGAAAGGTGAAAACATGTAAAAACTCAAATTTGTTAATATAGATTATTTGTTGATGGAACTGCACACTTACTTTAGCCGCTTTCAGGTAAAACTTCGAGAAATGAAGCCAGGGATGTTGTCGCAGACTCGCAGGAGTTAAAAGAGGCCCTGGGCATGCCTGATGGTGCCCCTCCCCCTTGGCTCGTCAACATGCAGGTTAAGAGATAGTACTTTGACTACTTTTTCTGTTTGTTAATTCATGTTACGTTCAAACTTGCAATTAGTAAAGCTCTTTTGCCCTAACAGAGATATGACCCTCCACATGTATAATAGCCATGCTGCACCCCACATGTATAATAGCAATGCGGCACCCCACATGTACTTGTCGTAGTAGCCCGACGAGTCGTAGAATTGCTCGATGTAGGGGTTGCCTTGGCTGTACCATGTTCTTTTGCCGTCGTCACGTGCAAAAGCCCACACGGTTTCGGCTCCCTTGCTTAGCTTTTTGGTGTAGGTGGGCTTGTTCTGTAGGAAATCAAAATATCATATCATAGTGTTTGCAGAATGGTCAGCCATATACAGTTTTGTTTATTTTCATTATAATGATTTAGCCTGCAGAATCAAAATCCATTTATATAGAATCAAAGTAAGCTGGCAGTATAATCAGAATATTTCAAATATTCTCACATTTAACATACCTAGAAACATCATAGAAGTTGACTTAAAACTATAATGCTTAATAAAAAAACTCAAAACAGAAAGTAGTGTCACAAATATAAGCATGCCTGCTAACCTGGAGTTCATCTGAAGTTGGACAAGACACCACTTTCATTTCATCATCACTCCAGACATTCTTCTTCTGTATTACAAGGTTTATAACATAATCAGGTACTAGTCACTAGGAAAGAGGAACGAGCACTACCCGCTCGTTCCATCATTCCTCGTATTCTCATAACACAAGTGTTAGTTAGTGCCTGCTGCATACCAATGGCATGTTGAAAGATCCCATTAGTGGAGTAGTGGTTCTTTCTTTTGAAGCATGATACGAGGAAAAAAAGAGTGTAGGCAACAAATTAATACAGTTATAATGCTAGCCATGAAAGCACCACATTCCTTGGTGCAAACTGAAATGAGCTTTTGAGATTCCCATGCATTCTTCTCTGATTGATAGTATATAGCCAATGTCTAAATTTACACCATTTCAAGATTGATGATATGTGTATATATGATATGGTGTCCAATCCCACCATCCCTTACAATCAGGATTCTTAAACCAATCAGGATTCTTACCATGTGGTATCTTGAAATTAATAAGCAGAAATTTTAGCGGCGATCTGATTTTTGCCTTTGGTTCACAGAAGATGATATTGTACCAACTACCAAGTAGTACCTTAACTTACAAAATCTGGCTTGTGTAATATTATATTGCTGCTCGTATGCTTATATAATTGTGGGGTGAAAGATTTGTGAAGTTTTATTTGTGGGTTTCAGGATGAATTGTATATTCTTGCAAGAAACTACTCCAACAGGTTCAAAATTACTACGTCAACGTGCTCAATCAAGTTAGTTTACCATTTAAAGTTTAAACGAACTATCTTCTGTACACTCGAAATGGTTGCTGGCAAAGCTCAGATAAATTTAGAGCCAAAGCTTTGCTGTTCATCTCTGGAATAAGCAGAGTAAAAAGCTTAAGATTGAGAGAGGAAGCATCATTCCGCCCTTAATGTAATAATGTTTATTTCCAGTTTTTTTTTCAGAAATTTGACAATTGGTGTCATCCTGAGCATAGAGGGAGTGCTTAATTGGTTTTCAAATTATCATATTTTTTCATTTTGTCAATCACAGTCTGTTTTCTATGTACATAATTCTTTGTCTCAAAAATCTCTCTTAGGATCTGTTTAAATGAATCTTTAACTAACTGGTATATGAATTGCGGTTCAATTGATTTTGCTCCATGAGAAAGTGATGAATGCTAGTAGATTAGTGATGGGGATGAGTGCATTATCTTTTATTGAAAAGTACGAGTGAGCTTACAAGAAGTATTATCGTTTATTGAAAAGTATGAGCAAGCTTACCAACAAGTCCTTTTAATTATGTGCCCCTAACCCTTTGGGGCTTTATTATTTAATTATGCTGTTAAACTTACAGACCTATTTTGATCTTTAACACATGGATGAGATCGATTACCAGGGTTTTGAAGATTGGGTTTCAAAGGCTGAAATATAGCAAACTACTGTGACAGCTGTTTTATTTATTAACTTTGAGAAAATATAGGAAACGTTGTTTGACTCTTGACAGCTGTTTTATTTACTAACTTTGAGTAAATATAGGAAACTACTTGAATAATATATAGAGCAGGCTAAAGCCCTAGGCCAAGTATGACGATGCACCAATTATGAATGGTTTCCTCATCCCTACTCCTCCCGCCGTCAATGGCTTCCCCCTTTGCTCCTTTAATTTGTATTTCTTCTTCTTCCCGCCGCTTATCTAATTCTAATTCAATGGCTTCCCCCTTTGCTCCTTTAATTTGTATTTCTTCTTCTTCTTCCCGTTGCTTATCTAATTCTAATTCAATTACTCGGGTTCGACCAATATCTGCAATTTCAACAACAGGAACTAGCTTGGTTTCCAAAGAATCGCATCCTTGGTTGATGCTGCCACCATCTTTCGAAAGCGGGGACACGACGTACAACTTGTACAGCCTTACAACGAAGGAAGTAGTCAACACAACTTGTACAGCCTTACAACGAAGGAAGTAGTCAACATCAGTGTCGGCGGTATAGCAGAGTTGAGGGGACTGTGCGGTGACACAGAAGTGGTGGGTTCCTCACACGGCTTTCTCACTCTTTTCCACAAGCGCACCCACCATCTCTTCCTCTACAATCCCATCTCCTTCCGCCGCATACACCTCCCCCCAATCCACACTTTATCGCTCGACGACATCGGCCTGGGCCCACTCCACATGCGTGTCAACAAAGTCGTCATCTCGGACGATGAAACCCGCGCCATGATGATATACGGCCCCACAAACCGATTCGCCTTCTGCTCCCCCGGTCGCAGCACCAAATGGACCCCACTCTTTGATGAAAAACACGAGTATTACACAAAGCTTGAGTACCGGAGGACTTACCGTGATATTGTCTACTCCAAGAAAGATAAATTATTCACCTGAGCCACGTACAACGACGAAATAGAGGAGTGGGATCTTCGCCTCACCAGAGCGCAGCAGCACGTGTACGAACTGGACTTCAACGTTAGTAATTACCGACCTTGGTTATATGGAGGGTTCGTTGGATAACTTGATCATGTTTCTAGGGGCTAACCACTCGTTTGCAGTACGGGCTGAGGACTACCTTGAATTGAAACCTGATTCCATTTATTTTACGCACAGCCAATGGCACACTCCCCTTGATTGGCAAACCTATGGCGGCAATGATACTGGCATTTACTATTTTAATGACAGAACCTTCTGTCCTCTAGATTATCCTTATGATGTTTCAACCATAAAAGGAATTGTGCCACCGCCGCTTTGGTTCACTCCCTCTCTACATTGATTGATTATGATGCTGGTGATTTAACATTTTACAAGGGATTGTCTGTCCTTCTAGGCTATGGTTAGGGCATCTTTATCTGCCTTATTGTTTCTGTCTTCATCACTCTTTAATGATCTTACTTTTTTTGTCGGTTTTGAGGTTTCATAATGTTCTTGATTATATTCTTTATTGTTATGTAAGTTGATTTTAATGTTCTTGATTATATTCTTTATTGTTATGTAAGTTGATCTTTTAACGCGCACACCTTGACTTAAGCGACATATTTGTTTTTATTTCACTCTGAATTGTGAGAATTAAAATGCTATAAACTCTGAATTGGTAGATGAGTAGAACATATTTGTTTTTAGTAGATGATGCTCTGCATCTGATTGGATCTGTGAGTCTGAACAAGTGCAAGATTCAGTCCATTTCATCAAATATAACATAGAACATTAAAAAAAATTCACTTCTCTCTCATAATTGTTTACTTTACACTATTTGAGTAAGAACTCTGATGTGTTTCTTTATGATTCTTTCAAATAAATCTGTTTAAGTTCTCTGAATCAGCATTCTGCTGATTGGTATAAGCACGATTGTAGTCTAGAATCTTCCTTAATGCGTTCTTCCTCTTGTTTGGGATTAAGGGCTCAGCTTCTAGCTACAGCTGTCCTTGTTGGATTTATGAAAACATCCTTCATCCTGATTGCCATGTTGCTCATCGATAAGGTTGGCAGGAGGCCTCACACTTATTGTAATACATGAGGGTGCTCTCGGTATTGCACTAGATATTATTTGTGTGTGGAAACGTTACTTTCTTTCTCTATTGCATTGACCCTATATGTTGGGTTGTTTAGTCCGGGGTTTATCCTCAAAGGTTTCATCTGAGGTTTTCCCTCTAAGGCTTTGAGCTCGCTGCAGTTTCAGCTGTTTCGGTTTTTATTTGTTCATAAGTGTGATCAGACAGAGGAAATCGCTAGAGCAAATTTAAATGCTCTTCCGGAATGATAGTTATTGGCAATAAGGTGAAGTGGATCTTGAAGATGTGAAGCATCTGATAGAAAACCAGTCATAGCAAAACAAGCTTTATTTTAAAGAAGCCTTGTATGTTTATTTATTTCTTTATCTAATTTAGATTTTTGTAGTCATGTATGTTGTAACTTGTAAGCTTAGTTTTAACCTCTTAAGTTATGGTACTGTTTGGAGTTTATGAAGTGTTGTGTTTGGTGGGCTTGGATAATTCTTTTCAGTTTCTATGTTCTTGTTGAGGAAAGCTCTATACTTTTCTAGAAAAAGTTGTGGATTTAATTTGGATGATGTTAAATTGATTAGATATGTCAAATTGGAGGACAGAAAAAAGGTGCTTGTTAGCCGGTTGTTGCAGTATGCCCTGGTGAATCAAGTATTGGGGACATCATTTTCAGAAGGGGAAACCATTTATGGTATGCCAACATTTTATAAAGTGCTTTTCTAGGAAATGCTCATGGAAATTAAGAAATACTTTGGAATACAATTGTGTGATAAAATTATATTGGTTTTAGTCTTATGCATAAGTTGTTGTGATTATACTGAAAGTATGCTTTTTACTTTGTATAATCGAAACCGAATTTTCAGACTTATTTACTGAAATAAATTGTTTATCACTGATGCTTTAAATATGATTGAATGTTATATATATTTCTTTGATAACTGTTCAATAATTAAGACGTGTTACAATCAGTAGTTAATTTAGTGATACCGGATCACGAAGATTAAATTAACGATCCCTTTGTAACTAAAAGACGTCATTCATTTACCTAGATGGAAATGAACAACCATCGTGAAAGGTTGAGGTGTAAAGCTTTCTGATTGGTTTGTCTTGACCAAGAGATTACACTAGTGCATGATCGATCTGTTGAATAGGACCTCTGAGGAGGATAAATTCTTGAATCGAACAAGGAAGAATTAGACCTCGGTGGTTCGTTGTTTCTTAACCTTCGCCCCCTTAAATAGGATCACGTGGAATTGGTAACTATTGCTTTGACTTATCATGGGTAGCGAATCGTAGAGATTCAATACTTTTTATCTTGGGCAATATTATTGGTCACGTGTGATTGCTAAGATTTAATCTGAAGAATCGTGTGCAAAACGCTTGTTTGATTTGCCCCTTGGGAGGTTCATAAGTTTTATCATACCAAATCTTGCAAGTGGAATTAGTTTAGGTATGGATAATAATGTTGAACCGCTTTAATCGACCAAGGACAAAAGATATTAATTAACGGAAAGTTATTTCAAGGTGGCTTGAATTAATTAATGGGCTAGATAATTTTAAACACGGGAAATAATGACCGGAGCCATATTGATTCGTAATATGGGTTAAGATGGATGGTGATAATATTAGTTATGTAGTGGGATTAATTAATATTTATGGACTTGAATTATATTGTGGCTCAATATTAGATATTCAAGATCCATTAGAAGGTCCAATCTTAATTCTCCTAAAGGCCCCCTGAGTAGCCCAACATATAGTCCAATAACTGAAAAGGTGATTAAAATAAAATAAATATTGTTGCTTATATTTCCTCTAATTTTTTCAAAATTTATGGATAAAAGAGGGAGAAAGATTTTCTTTGAATTTTGTTATGGAATGAAGATATGTATTCTTGGAATACAAGATTATCTCATTAAATTCAAGAAATCTCTCACTTGGTTATTCATAAGAGATATTTCGAAATTTTTGAAAATAGAGGGCAAGAAATATTTTCTTGATTTTCTTGAAAAGATATTATGGAAGATATGTATTTCTTGAAATACAAGAATATCTCATAAATTCAAGAAGATCCAAATCTTGAAATCTTGCACTCTTGTTTTTTCGAAAATTCCATATATTGAGGAGGTGAGATTTTTGTGGAATATTTTAATTATGGAAAAAAGAATATAAGAGATATATTCAAGATTTCTTGGTGACCAAGAAAAGTCTTTTCCCACATTGAAATATCACTAAAATTTCGACCACCCTCCCTCCTATAAATAGGGGATGATTAGTTCATTCCCAAGTACAATTCCATGTACTGGAAATATTAGCAAATCCACATAAGTGGTGCAACAAAGTTTATTTTTTCCTTTTGTTAATTGTTCGCGAAAGTATCCTTCCAACCGGATTGTCGAGCAAAGGGCTAAAGGAATACTTGAGAAGTCCTTTTGGTTAGTTCGTCGGCCGAAGTCACCGCCATCCCGAGAGGAATGCGTTCACGTAAAACCCGTAGAGATTTAGCGATCGTAGATTTTTACGTGGCTTTTTATATGCATGATTTGTTGTTGCAATTATTATTTGAATTAATATAGGATTAATTCATGCTAGTAATAATTAATGAATTAAATTTGTATTTAAATATTCATCCCGAATAGATCTGTGCAACTCATTCCCCAACAACTGGTATCAGAGCCACTGTTTCGGGCTCTGAATTTTAAATTGTAATTTAATTCGTGGACATTAAATTTGAAATTGGATAGTAGAATCCTGTTAGATCATTTTTGCGGTATCCAATTGTCATGGATTTTAATGTTTTATTTTGCATGCATATAAACCGTGGTTTTTTAATTCGATTCGTTCGGATTTGTTTTGCCTCGTGAGAAAATCCACGAGTAGACTAGGATTTGTTTGATTTGATCAATGTAATAGACTAGTCTAGATTTAGGTTTATTTATTTTTTGTAAATAAATTGTAACCGGATCGGGAACGAAGAGACGAAGAATTAAAGGACAAAATCGAGAACGAAGGGGAATCTGGGGCGCTACTGGCACGCATGGGCTGGGGAGCAGGCCGGCCGTCGAGCGCCGAGGATGAGGGTTGCTGCGACACGGGCGTGTGTGTGTGCGCGCTTCCAAAGTCGAGCGGACGGGCGGCGATAAGCCGCGGCGCTGCTACGAAAGACGCGCAGACGGAGGCGGGCGAATAGGGCTACGTGACGCGTTGCCGCCGAGAACTCCGCTAACCTCACGATATATTCGCCGAGGCAAGTCGAGAGATCAAGTGACGTAATTGCCGGGCGTGCCGAAGGCCGCTGAGGTTGCCGTTCCTAAGTGGCGGGCAGCACGGATGCGGCAGCATCCTGGCCAAAAAGCCGCGCAAGGCGTTCGAGACTTAAGTATTTTTTTTCGAGACTTAACGAAAGGGAGAAATTCGAGATTTGTTTCTTCAAGATCAAGCCAAGAAAAATCAAACCATGACAATTGGATAATTTGAAAGCCCAATATGTTTATTTTTCTGCTTTTGCTTGATTTATTTGTGCTATCTATGCTTTATTTAATTTGTTTAAATGTGTTTGCATGAGGGTTGCCAAATGGAAAAATCTCAACTTCAAAATTACTAAGTATGTTTAAATAATTAATTGACAATTTTATTAGGATAATAAAATTGAATTAATTTTGACCTCCATGATTTATTTATTTGTGAATTCTTTTGGAGAAATTCCCCACCCGGACGGTCAAAAGATAGGTTTCACATGAATGAATTCCAAACGGATGATTGTGGGTTATTATTAGTGGCGGCGATGACCTCCCCACGAGGCTCGATCAAAGCGAAATAGTAATCTGTATTTAATCATGGTTATTACTTAGGTATAAAATTGATATGCATATACTTCCCGAAGTCCTGTCTAATTTTATATTGGTCAAGTGGGTGCCAACTATTAATCTGGATATTAAAGGTTTGTAATTGTTCTTGTTTGTAACCTGCTTGAATGTGTTTAAATAATGACCCACCCCACGTGGCTTATTTAAACTATTTTGAGATGTTGGCTGATGCATGTTCATATTTTTTTTTTAGATTTTAAATATGATGAATGTGATCGAACCTAGTGATATACTTGTGCTATTGCATATAGTTGTTTATTTCAGTTCAGCATGTCGTTACCCTTTAATCCATTGTTATTATACTTAAAGTCAAAACGATATGGAAACTATAATGATTGGAAAATTATAATTGTCCTAACTGCACAAAAACACAAGTGGATTTTGACACACAAAAATCAGATGAGTCAACTGACGAAAGTCAAAAATATCGAGGACTCGTCAAATCACCTTGTGAGAGATGTGTCATTTGAAATGGTGGAGAAAACCCGTAAGGGATTCGTCCTCAAAATAGATGGCCCATCCGAACAAACTTGAGATTCTCGAGTCGCAGATTATGATCCGGAGACTCGGATGAATTTAATACTTCACTCTCTCTGCCCAAAAAGTTTTTGAGCATTTTTGTCTCATTAGCTAATTTGTTGCAAGCTTTTGGTCTCGGCAGAAATGATGAAGAGGCACCAAACTCAAGCTTTGAAGGCAAGTGGTCCGTCTTCATTTTCTAGGCCAAGGGTAGGCAAGATAAAGAAGAGGACCAAAGGCCATAAGCAATAAAACTCAATTGTTGCCAAGGGCAATGGTAAGATGAGAATGCTTGTTGTGTCAAAGAAAATCCAAAGAGGAAGTGCTTAAGTCTGCGGTGAGAGAGGACAATGGAGGTCTTGCCTGCTCCAACCCCAAAAGGGACGGAAAGAAAAGTAATTCTCACACACTAGTTGTTGAAACTTGTTTAATGGGCGATACTTCTCATTCGTGGGTGGTTGATACGAGATCCACTAATCATGTCGGTTTCACGGGTTCTAAATGATCCGCAAGAAGTGGGAGTGAGATCCTCATCACATCGGGCAACGTTATTTAAAGTAGAAGACATTGCAATGCTACGTGAAGTGGCGAGATATTGCAATGCTACGGGTAGTAACGATTATTGCAATACTACGCAAGCAAAGCAGACATTGCAATGCTACATGAGTAAAGATTAAAGCAATGGGAGAAAGTGCACCTATCTTTTGAAGATAAAGTTTTTTTTTTGAGATTATCTTTATGTTCCCAGTTTTAGAAAGAATTCACTTTCGGTTTCTAAAATTCGATTAAAGGACACTAAGTTTCTTCTAATAAGAATGACATCATTTTTTGAAATGATGAGTGTATCTCATTACGGAGATTGATGGAAAATCTCTATACAATTAATCGTGCACACCACTCATTAAATGTATCCTATAACACATCAACTGTTTCCGAGAAAAGAAAACGTTTATCAGACGTGAACGAGACACTTCTTTGGCATCTAAGATTAGGTCATATAAATCCAAAGAGGATCCAAAGGTTGGTGAAAGATGGTTCACTGGAGCGTCTCCAAGTTGAACAAATTTCAACCTGCAAATCATGTTTGGAGGGTAATATGACCAAGATGGTATTTGGAGCCAAGGTGAATGGGGCTAAAGAAGTGTTAGAGATCGTTTACAAAGATGTGCGTAGTTCAATGTCAACCAAAGCAAAAGGAGGTTATGAGTAATTTTATTGATAATTACTCAAGGTACACTTTCCTTATGAAGCATGAATATGAGACCTTTGAGAAATTTTAAGAATTTAAGGCTCAAGCAGAGAATCATATGGAAAAACGTATCAAGTCTCTACGATCTGATCGTGGAGGCGAATACCTCAGCGATGAGTTTTTGAACTACTTATCTGATGAAGGGATTGTATCCCAGCTCACCGCACCCGGAACCCCTCAACAAAATGGGGTTTGCAGAGCGAAGCAACAAAATTCTTTTGGAGATGGTTAGATCAATGATGAGTTATACGGATCTTCCCGAGTCGTTCTGGGGTCATACCTTGGAAAACAACGACTTACATTCTGAACTTGGTGCTATCCAAATCGGTTCCCAAAACTGCCAAAAAATTGTGGACTGGGCGCAAGCCTAGTATGAGACACATGAGAACTTTGGGGTGTCCGGCCTACATGTTGGACAAGGAAGTCGGTAAGTTGGATCCTCGATCAGAATTAAGGCTGTTTGTAGGATACCCCGAGGGAACAAAAGGGTGTATGTTCTATAGTTCCGAAGATCAAAAGGTGGTAATAAGCACCCACTTTAGATTTTGGAAGAAGACTATATGAACCAAAGAAAACCCAGAAGTGAGATTACCTTAAATGAGCTTAGAGGGCAAACCTCAGTGCCAACTGTACTAGATGATATACCAAATGATACGTTTTCACAACCGGAACCTCGTCATAGTGGGAGGGTTGTTAGACAGCCCGAGAGATTCATGGGAATAGGAGAGTCCTCGGATTTGATTCCCGGAACCAGACCCATGGACATATGACAAGGCACTCCAAGATAAGGATGAAGGTTCTTGGCAAACAGCAATGAAAGCCGAAATGGGTTCTATGTTTCATAATAGAGTGTGGGAGCTAGTCGAACCACTTAATGGGGTCAAACCCATTAGATGCAAGTGGGTATATAAGAGGAAAAGAGGACCGGACGGGAAGGTTGAAACCTTTAAAGCAAGACTAGTGGCGAAAGGTTATACTCAGAAAGAAGGGATCGATTATGAGGAAACTTTTTCGCCAGTAGCCATGCTTAAGTCCATCCGTATTCTCTTATCGATTGCTGCGCATTTCGACGTTGAAATCTGGCAAATGGATGTCAAGACAGTTTTCCTTAACGGAAGTCTTGATGAAGAGATCTATATGCAACAACCCCAAGGTTTCATTGAAACAGGCCAAGAACATCTTGTTTGTAAGCTCAAGAAGTCCATTTACGGACTCAAACAGACATCCAGAGCTTGGAACCAATGTTTTGATCATGTTATAAAGTCTTATGGGTTTGATCAAAACGTTTTTGAAAGTTGTGTGTATAAAAGCGTGTCGGGACTGCATTGGTATTCTTAGTACTGTATGTAGATAACATTGTGATCATCGGAAACGATGTGAAGGTGTGATCAGACGTAAGGGCATGTTAGTAATTTCATGAAAACATTTTTTAATTCTAATTTAATAGAATAAAATACCTTAAAAATATAGTATAAAATAGATATCTTTTATTTTTTTTCTATGTTGAGATGAGACGTGTTGGATGGAGTGGTGGGATGTAGTATATCTTATAAAATTAAAAAATAAATAAATAAATTGGGTTTTGGATGCTTATTTTCTCACTTTTAAGATCTTATAAACTATTAAACATCTTATTTTATCAATTAATATTAAAAAAAATATAAATTTTTATACAACTTATAAATTAATTTAAAGAGCTTAAAAGCCTAGCCAAACAAACTTTTAGTTACTGCTTCTAGTTCATCCTGAAAATCTTCTTGTTATATATGGGATTAGTAGATCCTTGAGAAAAATGCAATTTGGCACTTTTCAAGTGTTTTGCCTTTATATATTTCAGCTACCTATCTATGGTGGTGTTTTGTAATTTCAATTGAGGGGGCCAGAAGTATATATATATACATATTTTTTTGTTGCCCCCTCACTATTAAAAGTGATTTTCACTATTTAATAGTGGTTGTAAATACACCCTATATATTGTATTGTATTAATTGCTAAGTATCAATTATTGAATCGAACAAATATATATATTCTTCAATAGTTGAAATGCATTTTGGAGTTTTTAGTCCTTCAAATTACATCTTTTGGTCAAATTCGAGATACATACATTAGTAATTAGTATAGGGTTACACATGAAACTTCCGGGTCAAAGAATAATTTTATGCGTTCAAATTAATATGAAAGTATGTGTTTGTAATTTTCTAGCAACTTCTTGGTGGATTTCAATACTGATAGTTTTCTTTAATATTTTTGGTGAATTTCTTAGAGTTGAAAGTTTAATGTAACTTTGAGTGTACCCTTGTGTTAATTACCCCCTATTTCACTAACCCTTTTTTTGTCTATTTACGGTAAGTGACCAATCTAAATTAGGATGAAGGAAGTATTAAATATAAATAAAATGAAATAAAAAAATATAGTATCATTGTATAACCATCAAATGCAAATAAAAAGTGAAATATCTATATAGCTGAAAAAAGAAACTTCAACATGTACAAATAGGGAAAAAATTGGGCCCAACCCACCTCTCTGAACCGACTCTGACAAGGCCCAACAATGAAGCCCAGCGTCACTACTAGTACGAGTATCACCGATGCCGGGGTTTCTTAAAAGTGGAGTCGTTTTCTTTCAAAGCCCAATCCGTTTGAACCGCAAAAGAAATTTAGAGGGGAAATTAATCTCGATCGAAGACTCCTGATTCCCTCGCATAAAATCCAGATATCAAAGGGGGAGAAATCCTGAGGGTGAGTTTCCAAATAGTAGTTACTGTGACGAAAATTAAGATGCCGGTGGAAGTAGCGAACGGCGTCGCAGAGAATATCTCGATCCCCAACGGTGAATTGAAATCTCAAAACCCTAATGGCGGCGCGAGGAAGTTGCGGGAGACCGAGCGACGCAGGAGGCGGCGGAAACAGAAAAAGAACAAGCAGGGTGCTGCTGCCGGAGATGACAGTGATACTGCTGCGGACGACGGAAACGGCGTATCTAATGACAGTTCTAAAGAGAGCTCCGATCCTCAGAAGGTAGTTTGAAGTTTCTCGAGCGTTTTTATTTTTTAGGGTTAACAAATCAGTGGTTAATTTGTGGCGTTGTGTGAAATTAGGAGAATATTCACGGATGTAGTTTTGAATCTGCGACATTAGGGCTTGGAGTGTTATGATTTGCGCATTATATTATTGTGAGAAATTTCAATCCCATAGTGCTAATAGAAAGATACAAAGGAGTAAATGATGTGTATTATACGTAAAATAAGATAAAAAAACAAGTTTATTTGTTAGTTTCCATTGGTTGCTCAAGTGAAGGCCTGTGAGTGTTTCTCTGCAGTTTCAAAATATAGTTTTTATTGTCTAAATTCTCTGAGGGAGTTTTTATGAGCTTTGGACCTATGACTTGCTATCTGATAATAATGCTGGTAGTTGTATGCATCATCTTAGGTGTCTGATTGTTATTGTCGTGAATGATATTTTTTACATCCATTTATGTTTACACTTGCCAATCCGTACAAATTCAGTTTTAGATGTTCGCATTTCCATTTTTCTTATATTTTTGGAGGAGTTCCATCACCCAACCACAATCCGGTTTTTTTTTTTTTATGAAGGAATAGAATGGCACATAAACCTTTGAATAAAAATGAGGAGCCAGTGAGAAGCGGGGTTCTTAATTTGTATGATTATTTTGTGGCAAGTGGTCCATGGATGACGGATTTTTTCTCTCTCTCTCTCTCTTTTTTTTTTAAGTGCTGATTCTCTTGAAGATGCATCTTACAGTTCCTCTTTAAGCCTGTAAAATTGCTTTGATGTTTTTTTAATTACAAGTTAATTTTGGATTTGCTAACTCAAGTATTGTTATCTCATTAACACAGAACTGACCACACTTTTCTTTTTCTTTTGCTTAAATTTGTTAAATACTTCAGGCTTTAGGAGCAGTAGAGGTTGAGTATGTACCGGAAAGGGCAGAATCAGATGGTATGTTGGATGAGGAATTCAGGAAGGTCTTTGAGAAATTCAATTTCATGGAAAATGCTGCTGTTGAGGTATGAAAACAGAAACATTCTTCAGTTTGTTGTCGATACTGGTTTTATTGTGCTGCACTGTTCATGTTGGTTCTTTTTATTTTTCTCATCTTTTTTTCTGCTCTATTTCGTCTTTCTTGTTTCTCCAGGAGAATGATAAAAAGGATGATGCTGCCCCTGATACAGCATCAAAAAAGAAGGCTGATTCAGACTCGGAAGAGGAGGAACAGGATAGCCAGCTGAAAGAAAAAGGGATCTCCAATAAAAAGAAAAAGGTTTTCCTTTGCCCTTTATATATTTCAAACTGCTTGTATCCGACTTATTTTTTAGACTGGGGGTGGGCAGGGAGCCACCCCCTCAACTTCTAAGAAATTTTACATTTGTATTATTTAGTATGATATATTTATAAAATTCTGCCCTTTTGAAACATAGTTGCATTTTATTTATTGTTAACTCAATTCCCCCTCTAAAATTCTGAGAAATTCATTTATGTATTAAAATTTTAAATTTTCTCTTACTTTAAGTTGTCATTTGTTAGAGATGTGAATTATCTACTTCACAATAGGATTCTCTTTCCTTCAAGTCCACTTAGCCATTAATACTTTCGGGAAAAAAAAAGTGCCAATCTTACTTTTTAATCGATCTTACCTGCAGTGGCGGATCCATGATTTCATCTTTAGTGGGGCGAGAATCAAATTTTTATGTCTAAACAAGAAGGATTATTATTTACCAATTAATTTAATTAGAAACGTCGTGCATGCGTACACACATATATCTTAACAATCATGCATAGCACTTAAAAATATTTTCTGAAAAATTGAATATAAAGTTAAGACCATGTTGAATTTGAATGCATTAAAAAGTTATTGTACCTAGTCGTTCAATAAAAAATCGCAAGGATGACGCTTGGATAAAATATTTATAACACCAAAATATCATTCAACTCACAAAAAATAAAAACAACTAGAAAAGATTACTTAATGTATCCCGCGATTTCACTTGACATATTCACTTCCCCATTCCACTAAATAATCTAACAATTGTAGTTTTGTTTAAATTTGTGGGATCTGCTAATTTTCATACTACTAAATAATTGTTGGATAAAACCTTGGGGGGGGGCCTGTTGCCCCCCTTGTATCTGCCTTTGCTTACCCGTCTATGGGTAAATTCTGAGCCTGTCATTTCTGTAAAGGTACAAGGTTATTTATGTCTACTCTTTAATCCTAATGCTAAATAATCTTGTTCTTGAAGCTTCAACGAAGAATGAAGATTGCTGAACTGAAACAGATTTGTACAAGACCTGATGTTGTTGAGGTAGAACCCAACTTTCTTCGGTGCATATCTTGGCATTATTTATGTTGCGCACAGTTTGTTTGCGCCTTTTTGTATACTGTATTATGTATTGATGTGTTGGAAACAGATCAGTATTTGAGGCGTCATTTCTAATTTCTATGCTTACTATTTGAGTGTTCATTTTCTTTTTCTATGTGTCCCATGACTATTTTCTCTCTATGCATGTCAATTTTGCATCGACCTATGTTTTTTCCTGTGTATTGGTCTCATAGGATCATCTGACATGGAGACATAATATGCAAACTCATGTGCTCCTATCATTATATGACATGAGCATTTATATAAAAAATTGGTGATATGTTCAAGAGTACAGTCCAACGAGCCTTTTGCATGTGCCTCTAACAACTGTGCGGTGCTGTTCAGTTCTTTTCCCTAAAATCTGATGTTTGTGAGCTCAGATAATATAAGATGTCTTAGAACTATGTTCCCTGGTTTCCTATCCTAAGATGAGATTGAGCCACTTGCTCTAGGACAACGTTCTGTAGTATCAAATTATTTAACTTACGACTCTTTCTAGGTAAATTTAACAGTTTTATGGCTTTTCAGGTATGGGATGCAACTGCTGCAGATCCAAAGCTTTTGGTATACTTGAAGTCATACAGGAATACTGTTGCAGTGCCACGACACTGGTGCCAGAAAAGGAAGTTTTTGCAGGTGTGTCATGTGGATGAGCTGCGTATGGATTAAGTATTGCTTTACAAGTATTTATTTCTAATCGTTCTATGCTAAAATATCTTAGACCGTACATGATGGGTTTAATTAAATAATGGGTTGGGGAAGACTGTGATGGACGATAAGTCAATGAGGTTTGTCTTATATGTATATATGGTTCTTGCAGGAGAGCTGCGGTGGCACTTGTGGAGCCTTCACATGTAGGTGTTTGCAAGGGACCCTTGCATAAATTGTATTCTGTGTGCTGGCTAGTTTGGGTTGGGTTTTAGCCATGTTATATAATACTTAGTATGTCCTTAAAGAACGTTATCTGGGGAACTGAGCTGTAGGGATTTGTATTGGTTTTTACTAACATGGACTATATGACTCTCTACGGTTGACTGTCTATTGAAATTATATTTTAAATAAAAATTACAAAGTGAGGCTTTTGAATGCCATAGTTCTTGCACTTAAAAGTTGCATTGGTGAATTAGTGGTGTTGTATCACAATTTTAAATGCGTGGGTAGTTTTGAATTGAATGTGTCACATGTAATAGAAATTATTGATCATTTTCCTAGAAGAGAACATCCAATCTGGGAAGCATAATAATATTTTGCTTTGGAATATATTCTTTGATTTAATTGTTTTTAGGTTTTGTATAGTATTTACATGCATATTAAGTATATCTCAACCGCTTGTGCATTTGTATGCAGGGAAAGAGAGGTATCGAGAAACAGCCTTTCCAGCTTCCTGATTTTATTGCTGCCACAGGAATTGAGAAAATTAGACAAGTGAGACTGAATTTTTCTTTTATCTTCTTTTACGTTTATGATCGTTGTGCATGCATTTTATAATCGTGAAAAGCTTTTCGGTGATGGTGGGAGAACATTACAGAACGATGCACAAATTTAATTCTGCAATCTGCATTTCCTACCTGACCTTGATAATTTCCAATATTCTGTATCCTGCACTATTTGGTATCTAGTATATGAGTAAAACGCAGACAGACTTCGTACAATTATTCTGATTATGAAAGTAGATGATTAGAGGTGTTACTTTGCATGTTCAAGAAATTTCTAGTATATCATGCTGATTGTGAAGATTGGATTGCAGCTGAGTTACGAGGTTGTTGAAATTGATTCATTTTATGGTTGTGTATGTTAGAACATAATGAAGCTACAGATTATATCTTCTGTTTAGGATTGTAATATTTTGCAACAGGAAGGTTGCTACAAAATTACTGCACTTGCTTGGTCTCTTCTACCTTTGTCGATTCCGTTGATTTCTTTTCATTTCAACTTACTTCGCAATTACTGCACAGTTACTTGGTGGTTCCATCATTTCAAATTACTTCGCGATTAATGCACTTGCTTGAACTCTTTTATCTTTGTCCTCTAATATCGAGTGTTTGATTCATTAAATCTCATTCCTTAGTGCAAACTTCTAAGCTTGCTGTTGTTAACGCATGACAGGCGTATATTGAGAAGGAGGATAGCAAAAAGTTGAAACAGAAGCAACGTGAGAGGATGCAGCCTAAAATGGGAAAGATGGATATTGATTATCAGGTTTTTTTAAGTATTCAACTTTGTCCTAGACATCTTTGCTTGTGACTTTTTGGATAATTTCTGGACTTTTGTGGTTAACCAGTTACAATTTCTTCTTTTGGCTTTTATCTTTTTGTTGAGCAATTTTTGTTAAAAAAAATTTAGGTTCTCCATGATGCCTTCTTCAAGCACCAGACTAAACCTAAATTGACATATCACGGAGATTTGTATTATGAGGGGAAGGAATTTGAGGTATGAAGTTCATCAGATATGTTTCCTCAGATTTCCTTTGTCATTCATGCACAGTTTTACTTGCTCATACTTACTAGCGATGCTATTTGATTTCAATATATTGTAAAATATATTCTATGATTTTGTGGTAACCTTAGTATCGTTGTTTCAGTTCTTATTTTTAATGTATATCTGTTTTTCATTAATGTTATTGTGAAGGGTATGCTTTTTTCTTGTTTATTACCCTTTCCATTTTTTCCTTAATGTTCTTCTTGAAAGGAGAACATCGTAAAAACTCAAACTTGTTAATATAGATTATATGTTGATGGAACTGCTCACTTACTTTACCTGCTTTCAGGTAAAACTTCGAGAAATGAAGCCAGGGATGTTGTCACAGGAGTTAAAAGAGGCCCTGGGCATGCCTGATGGTGCCCCTCCCCCTTGGCTTGTCAACATGCAGGTTAAAAGATGGTACTTTTGACTACTTTTTTCTCTTTGTTAATTCATGTTGTTACATTCGAAAGTTTTTTGGCATTGCAGAGATATGGCCCTCCACCTTCTTATCCTCATCTGAAAATTCCGGGCCTGAATGCACCTATTCCCTATGGAGCTAAATTTGGTTATGCACATGGAGACTGGGGAAAACCACCTGTGGATGAAGTAGGTTTACCTTTATCTATTCTGTAGTTTCTTCTCTATCTTTATTAGACACTTTGTTACATATGGTTTTCAACTTGTGACTTAGTATGGGCGCCCCCTCTATGGAGATGTTTTCGGTGTTTCGCAACAAGAAGAGCCCAATTATGAGGTAAGCTAGCATATGGTGTGATGACAATTTCATCTGATAATTTCTCTCTGGATGTAACTTAACTGGACTGATTTTCAGGAGGAACCAGTTGATAAGACTAAGCACTGGGGAGACCTGGAGGAAGAGGAAGAAGAGGAGGAAGAAGAGGAGGAGGAAGAGGAAGAACAGATGGAGGAAGAGGAGCTTGAAGATGGCATCCAATCTGTTGACAGCCTTTCTAGGTAATTTTTCATCATTTGCTCGCTGGGTATTTTGCCGCTGCATGTATCTATTTAGTTCTCCGACTTATTATCTGAATGGATGTGTTGTAGCACTCCTACGGGTGTTGAAACTCCTGATGTTATTGATCTTCGGAAGCAACAGAGGAAGGAGCATGATAGGCCTCTCTATCAAGTAATCGTCTCCGACTTTTCTGACATTGTTGCCTTTACTAATCATTTTTTATATCATATAACTTATCTTTCATGTCTCTGTGAAGGTGCTTGAAGAAAAAGAAGAGAAGATAGCACCAGGAACATTGCTTGCACCCAGTCACACGTATGTCTTCTTCTATGTCAAACTCAACTTACACTCGCATGATTTGCAATTTGAATTTTGATTTTCCCGATTATTAATTATGTTCTTCTCATACAGGTATGTGATCAACACTGGAGCTCAGGAAAAATCTGGTGCTAAAAGGGTAAGGAAATTGATTTCTTTGTTTTGATTTTTAAATTTAAAAGTTAAATGAAATCTCTTATCGTGATTTCTTGGCCTATGGGACTAATTGATTTTTGTCCTTGGGATTTCTGTATTATGTCGTCACTCAATTCCAAATAAGGGGACAGTGTCAGATGCTTAATAAGAAATTCACTGTTGCTTGTCAATATGTTTCTCCCTGACATCACTAACTGTTTTGTGCCACAGGTTGATTTGCTAAGAGGTCAGAAATCGGATAAAGTTGACGTTACATTGGCACCAGAGGAGTTGGACGCCATGGAGAATGTATTGCCTGCCAAGTAAGTTGACTACATTTTTCAATCTTCTGATTGATTGGAAATTTTCATGGAAGATGAGCTTATTTTTCTTCTACGTTTTCCTTAGGTATGAGGAAGCAAGAGAAGAAGAGAAATTGCGGACTCAGCGTGAGGATTTCAGTGACATGGTTGCTGAGGTAAATGACATAATTCGAATTTCGCCCCCATCGTTTGTGCTCTGTGTGTGTGTGTGTGTTTTTTTTTTATCTTAATGCCTTGGTGAGGTAAAACTGACTGGTTGAAAATGGTCCAGAATGCCAACAAAAGGAAACGAAAGATGCAGGAGAAGGAGAGCAAATCAAAGAAGAAGGATTTCAAGTTTTAGTTCTGTGTTGGGCTTCTTCTTGCAACCTTTTTGGAAAATTATGAGGGCGGGTTTGTTCTGCTCTATGTAATTGTTGCTATATGTAAGAAATTATGTATGCCATCTCTATTCTGTAACCACAATCCTTAATTTTCGTTCATCTGTGATTCCATTCCCTATTGAGTTGAATATTTGCATGTGTACCACTCACAAGCTGCACAGCAGTTACTATTATGTCATGCTTTCACATTTTCATCTCGCAAGGGACTGTTTAATTGTTTTTTTTTTTTTTTTATCGGACAAAGTTAGATGTTAGTTGTTAGTAGTTAGTACACCAAGCACCCAAATACTCCACGAAATCGCCAATCCACCTTATAACTCACATAACTCCAATTCGTTATCAGAGGGAATCGAACCTGAGTCTCCCACTTAAATGAGGAGACTAGTGGCCGGTGGGTTAAGCCACTTGGTAAGGGACTGTTTAATTGTTAGTATCATCAAATAAAATGAACAGATGTGTTAGCTTGAGGTCATTATGTGGATAATATTTTATCTTCTGTAGCATCTATGAAATTATTGTCTAATTTTATATGATGGTTTGTAGAAAAATATATTTGGAATAGCTTGTTCACTAACAGGAGAGGGACGAAAGTTGGGGTGATTTGCCCATGATCTTAGGTAGTTGTCTCCTTCGTTCAAGTTTTTCACTTTTCTGCATCATCTGATCATGTCAAATCACTTTGTTCGTTCTAAATTGAGCATTATGTGTCAGGTCTTTTCACATTGCTGAATCGACGTCAATTGATAATATGTTGGGAATGGTGATGCACCTTTCTATTCGTTAATCACAACTCCATCTGTCCCAAATTGAGCAATTACTTAAATGAAAATATCTACTTTATTATTTTATCACATAAAATACTAATAAACAATTCTTTCTACTCTTAATTATTTATCATTTTATCACTTTATTACATAAAATACTAATAAACAACTCTTTCTATCCCCAACACTGTATCACTTTTTCTTAAAACTCGCGATACAGTAACCGTAAGGTTAACTCCGTCCGGGACGGAGGTAGTATAATATGTCATTATCATATAGTATCACCGATTGATCTTAGTATTTGATTATGCACGAACATGTACAACAAGAAATCACATTCCATACATAAAGTCTTAAATTTTTTTTTGACACGACATAAAGTCATAATTATGATGGCATAGCTAGTAAAAATATTGCTTGTTACTATAAAAAACACAAAACGATGTTAAACAATTCTCGCAATGTATGCATGTTGTCTATGCTTAGTGTAACTCGCAATTGATGGATATAACGTGTCAAGAATTGCTGAATAACTATGCCAAAGCATATCTTTTGGCAAGAACGGATCCAAGATTTCGTCGCAAGGGGGCGAAATTTTTTTATTGGGTAAAATTTTAGAATCTCAACTCTATCCTTGTCTGCTCATCTCATTTATATTTTTTCGACCCATTGATTCGAATCATTGCACAATTTACCTTCTTAAAATTAACATGACTTCTCAGGGAAATTTATCTTATATAAAATCAAATTTGTTGTGAGATGAACTCGATTGAATTTTTTTAATATGTGACTAGTTGATGAATTTTATCGCAAACGGAGTTTATCATGTATTTAAATATATTAACATATATTCTTATATATGAGTATCGTGCTGCAAGCTGTAATTGGGAGATTATAGTGATATAAATTTGGTAGCCTCTGGCCCCATGATGCATTTACACGTGCAACGGTGAAGTCGCAAAATTCTAGTCCTAACAACTCAATATTCTTTACACATTATATTATTAGGCGTGCGATTATGTAATTGGGACAACAATATTATACTAAATCAACGGATGCTAATTAATCCGCCGGAAACGTAAAAGGAGCCACCAAAATTATGAACACACGTGGTTGAGTCAAATTAATACGTCTCATTTCAACGGTTTAATAATCATAATTAGTTTAATATATAGAACATAGATTACGGTGGAATTGTATGAAGAACTGAATAATCATATTTTACATATATTTAATAAAATAGTCTCATGTTTCTTAATTATTAAGGTGAACTGTACCTAAAGTAGTCCCCATCCTATCCGACAAATATTCGGTTCTGGGCTACTTGTGAGTAAATAATTCCTCAAAGTGGCTTTACCTAACTGACTGACCAGCTTCATTTACTTATTCCCTGTTTCTATTAATTATTTTATGTTAAATTTGGACCAATGAGTTTGAATTTTATGGGAGAATTTGAATATTTTTTTAATGTTTTAATGCTTTTAGATCCTTTATAATATAGTATGGATTTAACGGTAAGTAGTATTTCATCATCGATGCAAATATAGACTATAGTATGCTCGAATATATTTCATCTGATTTCGCAATGAGTCACACTTAAACCATCTCACGATAAAACAGAGTGTAATTTGTACATTGACGTTTTAATATTTTGGTTGAAAGGAAAGGATGTTAATTGTGCTAAGTTGTACTCTATATTATGCACGAGACCATCTCATACGAGTTTTTGTCGCAGTATATAAGCTAATTTGTACAGTATACCAACTAAAAATAACAATTTAAAATAGTAAATGCAGGTGACATTCCTTGAATTTATGACAAATTTGAGATTTTGCCCTTAATGAATGCTACTTTTGTCCAAATGAAATGAGAACATTTGATAAAACCATTGATTAAGGCTTAGCGTTTACTTTTAATTAGTACTAATGTCACTTTCATTATTATTCATAATTAGTGATTGATCTTGCGGCAGATTTTCGCTACCTTGGCAGTAGTTTTTGGAGTCATTCCCATATTTGTCGGAAACACGACTACAGTTTCCCAAGCGCCAAAATGTGTCAGTAGCGCAATATTCGGCATTCACCATCACATCAAGAAGCGCTATTTGAATGGCAGCAATTTATTTCTTGATGTAGCATCATTCGTTTAGCGATTACAATGCCTACTCTGCATCACTCTACATTTCCTATTACTTAACTTTTCATGCAATTTTCATCACTCTATAATTCCTATTACAACTTTTCATGGATTTTTCAAGACACGACTCCATAATTTGCCTTCAATATGAATTATCCACCTCAGATGTCACCAATAGACTCTATGTCTACTACTAGTCTACTACACACAATTATTACTATACATGCACATATATATAATATATGCCTCTCAAAAAAAAAGTTGAGATTCAAACATATAATAATAATAATACCTAATAAAATTAATAAATCTTCTAGCCTCCTTTAAATTCGACGCCAATATATATATATATATATATGATGCTCTTCTTGTGAAGATATAAAGAATCTACTACAAGACTTGATATGAATTTATTTTGTATAACAAAAATGGGCATGTGATCTTACTTTGCTCGTCCTAAAAAGACAAAAACTCATATGAGACGGTCTCAAACATGAGATGAAGTAGAAATCAGCATAAATCAACACCCATCCTTCTTGAAAATATATGTTCCTTCTCAAATTTTAAATATAGAGACTTGTCACTTGATTCAAGTCTGTTTTATTATAACTTATAGTAACCCGTACTCACTTCTTCAAATCAATCTATAAATGAATTCTAGCCTTGACAAAAATTTCTTAAAAATCGATTGAGATTAATTAACTCAATAATTCAAGATTTATGCATGTAGATAAATTGGAGTGATGTAGACCCTAGGTAGATGTAGCAATTGTATCTCCATCACAAAAATGGATATAGCAATATCATAATTCAGACCTAAAGTAAGGAAACTCAACACGCACCCCAAGTTGTGCATGTGATAACATGGATAAATCTAAGGCAAGAATGGCCCATAGAATGATCTCAATCTACAATATATACACACACATATATATATATATATATATATTAAGTTAAAATAAAAGAGGGTTTAATTATATCTCACTCACGAGGAGCCACGTGTTGACAACTGGTTTTTAACCCTATCAAATATGTACATTCAACTTTATTTTGCTTTATTATTATCTTTCTGTTTATAGTTTGACAAACTTTGTGGTAGTAACCTACATTAGTGGTTTCGACCAACATGCGAATTGGCAGCAGATATATGCATGAGCTATATCGACCGACCATCGCACTAAATTCCAACCGATATTAGACCGTGGTACTCCAACGACCTTTTTTTTAATATTTTGCATCTTAATAATATTATTGTGTATTATTTTTATAAAACAATTAATGAAAAACAAAAATTCTTGTATACAATTTTTCAAGTTCTTAGAATACATAATTTTAAAAATATACCTGGAACAAATCGCCACTGATTTTTAGTGGGTCAAAAATGCCACAATGTCGTACCCGAATTTCATGACTTTAAAATTGCGGATACGTCCAATTAAACCATATGTTGAAATTCATAAAGTTAATAACTTCATTTCTAAGTTAAACTGGAACACATGCAAACGCGTGGATCTACGCACGCATTATCAACTTGAAATATTCATTATTATTTTTATATTTGTGTGACACGACGGAGGAAATGCATGGCCCCCTAATATTATCAAGATTTACTATAAGGTAGTTTAATTAGTGGCATAAGGTTTAGGATTCAAGTATATTACCAACATAAAAGAATTTTCTTTCTTTCTTTTATATTGTTAGTAAATTGCCTAAATTTGAATTTCAAGTTAACATGATATTGATTTAATCAAAATAATAATTATTCATTATATCTTTATTTTAAAGTGAGATTATATTATTCAACTTATATAAAACAAATTCGGTCTAGTTTTGCTTTACTAAATCTTTATGCATTTCTTGTGCTTAATTTGGTTAAGTACATTTCAAGATTAGTTAACTATCACAACTTATATACGTGGATTGATTCTAGCTAGTGCTTTGATGTGTAGATCTTACAATATATGAAATCACATATATATACAGTCAGCATATTAATTACACTTAATTACATCGCTATCGAAGCCCATCTCATCATGTGAAGAAACATAGTTACGCGTGATGCATATGATGGTGATGCATCTACATATAAGTATGTATATACATTTTAGGGAAGTAGAGTGTTATTGAGGGTGGGGGTGGCGAACCAAATTGATAATAATTTCATAAAGTTGACAACAAAGGGTGCACCCCACTCAAATCAATTAAGACCCTCTCATATCTGGACCACAACCTTTGAGTGATCATCATTCCCCCAAATTATATATTTATTATTATATATAATTTTACAGATAGATTGATTGATAGTGATACCCTAAACCGGTATAATAGATGTGGACATAGAATCTCACATACCCATATATCTTCATTTAATTTCCCACCACCTTCCTTAAAATTCCATACTAACAATTCTCTCTTCCCCATACAAGCCATAATCTTAATCCAATTAATATTCTGCTGTTTGGTTTCTTGGATAGTATTATACTACGCATGGGTTTGAGTAGCAAGCATGTTTCCGGCGATCACCAACCCGGGTTCGAGTGGGTCCCGCAGTCGGAGCTGTCGAAACCACCGTCGACGCGGCGGCAGCCGCCGCCGCATCAACAATCCGAGCAGCACTTGAAGTGTCCGAGGTGTAATTCAGACAACACAAAGTTTTGTTACTACAACAATTATAACAAATCTCAGCCACGTCATTTCTGCAAGTCCTGCAAGAGGCACTGGACCAAAGGCGGCACGCTTCGCAACGTCCCCGTCGGCGGTGGCCGCAAAAACAAGCGCCCCAAGATTTCCAAACCCGCAGCCGCCGCCGCCCCGCCACGTCAGCAAGAGTTACCGGAATTTCCGTTGAGTGGTAATAGTAGTAATACCGGTGCTCAGAAAAGCATGACCAAGACCAATATTCTTTACCAAGCGTTATTGCATGAAACGACAAAGGGATTTAACACGGCGAATTCCGTTTCAGGTTTGAATAATGCAACATCGCCTTCAGAATTTCACTTCTCGAGTTTGAACACATTTGAGATGAATGTATCATGGGATCCAGCTTCTTATCAACCGTTAAATGCGTTTGATAACTATGGTGGGAATTTTGATTCCATTGAGGAATCCACTATTACTACAGTTAACATCCCAAGCAGTAGCAGCGGGCCGGATATTAGCAGCACTATGGACTTGCCCAACTATTGGAATTGGAGTGATATCGATGTCTTAAATACTGCTGATCTTAATTTGTCTTGGGATGGTGAGGATGATAATGCAGAGATTAAAGCTCAAAGCAAGTTCCAAGATTAATTTTCTTGATTATGGGTATAGATGATGAACGGGAGTATGTTTGATCGAATTGGAGTCCGGCGGCTAATCCGGAACATGTTATGAAATTTTTCTGTTTGTGCAGTTGTAACAGTCGAAATGTTAGTCGAAGCTGTCGTTTTTAGTATCAGCTTCGAGGTACGTATAAGACATACAATATGTCCAATTTGTGTGTTTTTCACTCTTGGGAGAGAGTTTATTTATGTGAAAGTTGGATTTGTTGGATTAGAGATGATGTTGTGGAGAGAAGAGGGAAATGGGGCCTTCTACAGCTGGGTGGCCGGTGGGGTGACTAGATATGTGATGGAAGATTCCTGTGGATATGTATGTTTGCATAGATATATTTATTTAAAATTTATAACAGTTTTAGTCTGGATTTTGTTCACATCTGTTGCGCAAAATAATTATCTCAATTTCTAATTGGAGGCAACTGAGTTTTTAAATTATGGAGAAGTGGTTACTTGAGGAGTATCTTTGCTTATTCATTTTTTTTTATCCTTTTTATTCTTTAATTTCTAAAAAAATGAGTAAAATTTAATTTCCAGTTGTTTGATATACATCAAAGGCCGTTAATTTGCATACATGCGCACATACAAACCTTGTCCTGCTGAAAGGGCGAATGGAAAAGCTTTCTTCAAAAAGAATATGAGCACCAAGAAGAGCAAAGCCCTTTGGGGCAATTTTTGGTGACTAAAACAATTAAAAACGACAAGTAAAAAACATGCGAGGGAATACGAGTTTTTAGACCATTTGTAAAGTGTTGGATAGTTTACAATACATGCCAGACAGACAGTGTTGCCAACATATTCCAATTCAATATTTCACTATCCAAATGGCACTTAAATGGGAAACAAGGGGGTATACAGCGTATCGGGCAAACACCATTTAAATTCTACAAAGGTATGAAGTTTTACAAGATTTAATATCAATCTACTCGATATATACTAATAACACAAGCAGAAATTTCATTATCCATGGATCTATCTTGAATAAAAATGCCTCTTAAACAAAATTACACGAGCCGTTGCTCAGTACCTGCAACCTCGAAATCACTAGAGGAGCGTGCATGATAGAAGTAGGCAAGGAATGCCCAACAGGTAGTTACACAATCATTTACAATCTCAGCAGCATCCCATGAGATATGGGGGGATACCTTTACCGCAATAAACAAAAGAATTATAGCAGAGTGTATCTATCTTCTACCTACATAGAATCGAATGACCCGCTCTTCAACCTCTCCATACGAGCCTGGAGCCCCGATAAGGCCTTCTCATCCATAGGAAGTATCCCACCCTGCTGCTGCTGCTGTTGCTGCATATGATGATTACCGGTCCCTTCAACCATATTCCCGTTTACTTGCCCCAATGGCCGGCTTCTGGTATCTGGATTCACCGAAGCAGCTGCTAATTGGATGCTCTTCATCCTTTCCCTAATCGCATCTAATGTTCCATTTGTCACTGCAATTAAATTTAAGTAAATAATTAGGTAATATCCAACATAATTTTTTTTTAATATTTTATGAAATTAACTAACCACCAGATGGTAATCTGTCATTTCTTTGCTCATCCAAACTCTGCTGAAAACCTAAGGGGTCATGACTAGCCACTTTTGAAGCCATGACATGGCGATCTTCTTCAGCATATGATGGAGGTAAAGAGAAATTTGTGGGTTCTCCAGTGTTCAAATTTCTGGAGTCGCTCAATGGGTTTGCTGCATTTATAGGGGACAGAGAACCATATCTTGGGGATAGGTTGAGGGCCGCTGGTGGAGGAGTAGGTAGGGGCACACTTGTAGGCGTTCTTCCTGCTGCAGCATTTCTCTCCATCTGCCAGAGAGAAAATGAAATCATACGTATAGAAAGATACAATATGTAGCAACAAGTAGCTGAAAGAAATTAGAGTGCAGACCTGGGCCAAACCATCTCTAATGTATGTTCGGAATGCTTCGCTGGCATTTTGCAACTGGGCAAAAATATCAACCTGACAAAAAAAATTGAAGATATAAAAGTTAGAAACTGCTCAATAATAGACATTTTGAAACTGTAATAAAACCGAAAAGCAAATACTCACTTCGATCCAATTTAACTGTCGTTTTAGAGAAAAAATATTGTTCCAGATATCTGTCTCTTTTGGTTTTCCAAAAGAAATTTATCAATTTTCCCAACGGTCTTTTTCTTAGTTATTTTTACAAATGACCATAAATGATTAAAATGATAATTCTTAAAAGGGTACATTAGTAATTTCATACAAATAATTATAGTATTTAATGACTTTCATAAATGAAAGTTAAATTGGAACAGAGGGAGTAGCACATAAACAGATTACCTGTGGATATAATTGGGTTATTCGATAGAGTTCATACAGACCAATCGAGCATGTTTGCTTGTCACCAATTTTCTTGAATATCGCAGCCAATTCTTGCTGTTAAACACAGATATGAAGGAGTTATGTTAAAAGCTGGGAATATTATATCGTTACAATAGGAACAATATGGAGTGAGACTAACTATAGACCCAACTATACCTTCAATTGAGCATCTGCAGAGTGCGCCGGAGGTGCCTGGTTGTTGGCTGTTGAGTCACTCCAGTGAGTTTGCCCAACAGCACCAGATGGCGTCAACATTCTGGCAGCTGCCAAGGTCTGCTCAATTTTGTGTTGAGGATGATTGTAGTGAGTCATCAAATAATCATTTGTATACATTACATAATCAAGTGCACACCAGTCATAACTTATACCTGAAGATTAAGATCGATGTACGCAAGAATGATGGGTTGTGGTTGCATGTCTATTGGAACCATGGAAAGATGGCCCTTTATGGCAGTTCCACGAAGTTTAACAAGCTCGTGAAGAACAGTTTTAACCATCCGAAGTGGTTTGTCATCAGCTCCCGCTCTTCAGTAATTCATATAAAGAGATTTAATTGAAATTCAAAAATAAACAAGGTATAAGATGTTATTGAAGCTAGTGTTAGATGACTACCTCTTCCGTATTTCATCCATTCCTAATTCTTGCAAATATATATGTATACTCTGAAGAATACGATCAAGGTCTACATCGTATATAGTATTTTGCAGTACCTATATATCACATTCATTTTGGACAGATCAAATTCATTAGAATTGAATAGAAAATGAGAGCCTTTTCGAACAAATGCAAGGGTATACATATATATCAAGAATAACTATTATAAATCAGGAGAAACTACCTTGGTGAGCTTGATCAAACATTTAACAACCAAATCAGAGAATTTCTGATTTCTAATAACAAGAGACTCGTTTGATGCTGGAGCTGGCCATCTTGATGGATCTAGAGGTCGCAAGAGATTTATAAGCACCGAGAACGATGAAGTACGATCAGCATTATCCTGAACTCATAAAACAGTCATGCAGAGAGGCAAACATAAGCATTTTAGAAAGCAGGATTCCCATTTTATCATGCTTTACAAATAACATTAAAACGAAAGTCACCAGAATCTTTAACATCAGAACATTCAAAGCTCTCAAAAGTTGACTCCCATCATCCATCAGTGGAACCCTTTCATCCAAAAGCCAAAGCAACAGTTCTGTAATGAGACTATCAAGAGTACTTTCCTTGACTGCACAAGCAAGTCTCTTGTTCTGGAAAGTCTGCACAGAAAGCAAAGACAAATTACAAACTCAATTAGTATAATGACTAGAATGATCATGCTATGAATCTTCAATTTACTCATTATAAATTTCAAGCCGGTCTATAGTCTATACTCTACACTTTACTTGTTCTACTTAAGCTAAAGGATGAATGTAAAATGTGCAAAATCAACAAGAGTAGGATCCAACCTGCATCAGAGTGTTGAGAACATATTTACAAGACCTTGAAGAGGCACCAGTCAGACTAAAGTCGAAAGTCTTCGCCACCTGTTACAACCAGCAACTGTTATAAGTCTATGATACAACTATATAACTGGGAGGCAAAGCAAGACTCAAAGAAGAATGAGTAATTGCCTTATTTGCCAAGCATGAAACAAGTCTATCAGCATCTTTGACTACGTCATCCATCGCGCTACCATCAGGATCAGCAGTTGCTTGTGCCAATTCATGGCACACAACTTTCATCCCTTCAACAGACTGCAGTCGATGAATTCATTGATAAATAACATAAATGATAGTTTCCATTTTGTAAATAAATGATGGCATGATATCTGAGGAAAATACAGTAAAGACACATCTTCAGTTTACAAGGTGTATGAAAAAGAGACTTCAGCTCTTTCATGTATTTGATTGAGAAGACTTTAAGACAGTAAAGGATGTCTTTACTGTTAATGCAGGATCTGACCAATGTCTCAAGGGCTTAACAGTTAAGGATCTCTAGCTCACTTAGATCTGATAATAAAACCAAAAATATGTATTGGAGCTAAAGATGAAGAAAAAATGATCGAATTTCTCAGGCATTTGAAAGAGGTGGCCCCTTGGAGAGGCGTTCAGCAATTTTTACATGACAAAGACCACTATGCAATTCTCCAGTACGACAATCCATAAGACGATGGAGATGGACAGAAGTAGAAGGCACTCTTACAGGATCTTGATGGACAGAAAACCCATGCAGCCTTTATTTAGTTTTTCTTCGGCCCAAACTAACGAGTCTGTTGGAGATGATACAAAATGCAAGGGCGGGTACTATAGCTCTACCATTAGTTTGTCACTGTTTGTGCATCAGATACTCAATTTTAACTGAAAATAAGAAGTCTTATTGTATAAGGAGGTCCTAATGAATTCAAAAGGTTCACAGAAAATCCTGAAATCCGACGTGTTCGCTTTTACCAAAAAGATGGAAGAACGCTACTCTACATTACTTCTTAAACTCCTTTCACAGTCCTTAATTTTACATACTTAAAATGTTCTTCGACACTTTTGACGGAAACGTTTACTAATTGTTCTTTTTTTTTCCCTGGACAAGTCATTATCAAATGTAATAGATAATACCAAAAACAAATGTTCAGACCCATCCCAGACAAGTCATAACTGCTTCAGACTCATAAATCCCCAACCTCCTGCATAGGAATTAAGACATACCTGCTCAGGAGAACCATACGATATAATATCCAAAGCATCATTCCAGTCTGTGATGCCAACACCCGAATAAGTACGAGGTACTGGAACTGGAAGTCTATCTGCCTGAACTACAGGAGGACCATAGTTTTCCCTAAGACAACATTCACAACGATAATTAGTTGAAATCCGCATTGTCTGTGACTTATGTATAAAAAACATAAGGATTGGTAAAAAGAGATCAGATACCGGTTAAATGTTGGAACATTCATAGACCGCGAAACTTCCCCACTTTGCTCAGCTGGTTCAGCCCTGCAGATCAATTTAAAACACAGTTTATCTTCTTGGTTATGAACAAATGATATATTAATGGTCAAGCAACAAAACAGATTAATGATATATTAATGGTCAAGCAACAAAAACAAAAAAATTTGCAGTCCCTGCCTTAACGGAAAAATCTGTTACTTTATCATAATATGATAGTGCAATCTCCTAATGTAGCAGTTCTAAATCAGTAAGGCTGAAAACTCTAATTGCAAGAAGAATTTTAGAAGGTTATAAAGGGGAGGCTTCAGCTTAAACTTAAAGAGCTGAATTTGAGAAAATAAGTTAGCAATAAATCAGCAAATTCAGATTAAGGACACAACCCATTAAGCACAAAGCCACAAAATTGTTAAACAACAAATATTAGACTTTACGAAAATTTTAGCTACTCTAGCCATATAGCAAAGAGAGATGATGATGGGTGATTAAGCTTATTAAGAAGTCAACTCAATAGCATAATTCCATCCTTCATGACAAATTAAGAAAAATACAGAGCAAGCAGCTAAATTAAACACAGCCTGGGCAAATAAGACGTGATATAAAGATATTACAATGAAATGTGCTAAGTGTAAATGTGATTTCTATACGTTAACCCAATAATTAGGTACAAATAAGTTATGTCACTTGCTTTTATAATAGAACCTTAAATAAGCTCTAGAATAAAGTCAACAGCTCAAAACAGCTAATGAGACAAAAATGATTAAGCCTAACAAACCAACTTGAAACAGATCTTGTTGAAATCATAACAATATCTAGCTGAGGAATGACGCGGATTGTGCAAAATCATAATTATAAGAAAAAAAAAATTTAAAAAAACAATAGTATACCAATAAAAGTAAACAATTTGAAAAAAGTAATACTTACACATTATCCCTCACAGATCGCCTAAGGGCAGCTCTAGCTTCCCCAGGCCTACCTTCCTTCCTCTTCTCCATCTCTCGAGCCTGGGAAACCCAAATAAATATGTGAGCTATTGTAGGGGAGTAAGAACTGAAGAAGTAGGAGTAAAGCGGACAGCAAATGCATGTACAAACCTTCCACTTAAATCTATCATCTAGCATACTTCTTTGTGCCTCAGTAAGCTTCCCAACATATCTCCAAATGTCATCACCTATATTAGTTTAAAAATATTCAGGAAAAGCAAAAATTTGTATATGTTAATACAATACTCTGCCAAAATGGGAAGTCCCATTTCCCCGCCGAAACTACATTTCTAGAGATGGAAACTTTCACTCTTTCAAAATTTCAAGATGCAATAATTTATCGTTTCAAGTATGCTTTTTTATAACAAAACATAAATTTTATTGCAATTGAAAATGTGCAATGGCTGAGAAATACCTCACTTAGTACATCAGAAAATTAAAATTTTGACTACATAACATGATTCCAGTTCCTCCTAAGATCAGATACAGAATAGGCCTTAAAAATCTATGATACAACGACCATAAAGTCACTCCATATTTGGTTCTACCCCACACATCTTCTAAAGTCTCCTCACTATTCTAAAAAATAAACCCTTATTCCTCTCTAACCAAGTGGACCAGAGTGCCACCAGCTACATGATTTTACACTATTTATAATAAAATTTATTTTATTTTACTATTTTTAATTTGGCATCAACATTGCATATATGAAAACAGAACTTCAGATTTGAAGTGGATACCCCCATCATAACATGCAATGATAAAGATATAAAACTCACCAAGAATTTTATATCCAGTAGCCATTGTATTTAAAGCAGCTTTCCTGGTGTCACCATCTCGTTCAGCGGTTAAGCTTGCAACAATTTGCAAGGATTTTAACTGCCCATTTATCTAGCAAGAGGAAGTGAATAAAAAATTAGCATACCAGAACAGCTAAAAAATCAAAAGTTAAGACAATGATAAATAACAAGGAGGCTCACAAGAAAGTTACCTCAGCTCCATAATTATCCAATAAGAATCCAACTAGATCAGCACACTCTATCCTTGTTCTGTTGTTTCTGGAACGCAAACCCTCCAAAATGTATGGAAAAGTTTTTGCAGCAGAATATGTTTGGATAAGCTTGCTTCATCAGTTCCCGCATTTTTTCTCTAACTTTTTCAATATTATGCCCAGACTGCAGCCCAAACTATAATGTTAGAAGCTATTACAACAAAAATCAAATATGTAAAGATAAAATCACAATGCAAAAAAAGCAAACGCATATATTGACTTCATTTTGAAGTAACGACTCATTGGTGGTACCAACTTTAAGAGGAAAGAGGAATGAAAATTACACAAAAAGGCAGCAATCCCATAGATAAAACAAGTATTACCTTCTCAACCAAGCAAGGAAGAAAAATGGCAGCCTCTGCCTCTGTCATTGTGTAGCCCTCATTTCTTAACATCTCCATAAGCTCAGGAAGAAATTCCAGTACCTTATCAATGTTTTAAAAGAACATGAATTGAAGCAAGTTTATTTAGAGGTGACATGTTAGAAAAGAATATCAAGAGCAAAGAAATCACTGCAGCATCACAAATAGCAGGGATAGTTAATAGAACACTAGAATCATAGCGGGAAACACATTAAAATTTTATTCCCAAAAATGTTCCTTGAAAATAAATTATCATCGAAATTTTCAACTAAATATAAAATGCAGATAGGGTCCACAGCTTACAGAGCACATTGGCAAATTTAATAAACAAAATGATAGAGTTTTATACCTTTAATAAGCATGATGTATTGGATTCACAGAACCTCAACACAAACCATCTCAACAGTATATCTAGGACTTCAGTTACCTCCCTTCCCATGGATGGAAGAGCCTGAACATGCCGACAATAACGCAAGGTTTAAAAAGAGCACATTCAAGTTTTATTGTAAAAGAACCTTCAATTTACATAAAAAGAACCTTCTGCAACATCTCGATCCCATCAACTTGCTTTTTAAAGTCGGTACTTAAGAGCCTCCGATGCAAATCCTCTCTAAAATACTTCATAACATCATTCTGTCGAAACATAAGCAAAAAAACAATCTTAATAGGATATAATATATATTCCACATGCAAAATTATCATGTTGTGAACAAATAAACACTTTATATGCTTTTTTTCTTAATATACAAACACAAACCCCAATGGAGAGTGGTGACCATATTTCAGAATTTGAATAACGTTTTTCAATTTTTAAGGTGTTCTAGCCCCATTCACTATAATGACCCAAGACCTCTTTTGCACAAAATCAAGCATAAATGTCTCAAGTGACAGAAACCTCAAGATCTTGAATTTGCTCCAAACGTAATTCTTCAAACTTGAATCTGCGAACAACAATCCTCTCTCTGTCATCCTGCACGAGTATCTCACAACATTCATGTCTACAATATCTAGAGAGATAAAATTATACCGCTGCTTTTTTTAACCACACTACCATACCTTATTTGAATCCTTCACATTAAGCAAAGCCTGTGACTGAATGTTGATGTCTTGAACAGACATGATAGACTCTTGCCTTGATCCCTTGGTCGTAACAGTTCTCTGTAAAAGCAGGACTAATTAGTAAACATACATGTATGTTGCAAAATTTGGCAACAGCATAGAAACATACTGAAGGCACAGCTCTGTTTCCAGGCCGTGCAGCACCATTGGATTTTGCTGTTTTTAAGCTGCCTTTAGATGCTATGCTAGATGAAGTTTCTGCAAGAGCAATATAAAACAATTTAATATAGAGATGCGCAAGATAGATTAAATCTTACCTTTAGGTAGTAGTGGGGTGAATTAAAAGCATGAAACATAATACCTTGAAAAGTCCCAGATGGTTTCAGCCGTTCGACAACAATAGCTAAAGCAGAACCTTGTATATCTTTCAAATTTTTGGTCACCTATAGGAGGGGAAAGATTGGATCAAACAGTGATCCTTGATGGTATAAATATCCTAAAGCAATCAATTTTTTTGGACCATTCATACCATTTCCTGTCCACAAATCCTCAATAATTCATTAAAGCATGCTTCGGCAGCTTTACGAACATCTGCTGATTTATCCTGCAAACCAAGCAATACAAAAAGAAAATGAAATACAGACAAGTATCAACCAGTGGAAGTATCAAAAAAAACATTGTATTTGCTAAAACCAATACCGTCATGGCAGATGCAGTGGGTTTCAGCAACTGTATAGCATCAGGAAAAACAGTCAATCCATTAAGTTGTCTAGACAACCAGTCAAAAAGATCCTTGCGCCCTTCTGCACCAAGCTTAGCGTCCGTGAGAGCAGCTGTAATGTAAGGGACCTAAAGAAGAGAGAAAAAATCATTAATAGTACATAATAGGGTGCAAAACAAAAGTATCCAAAGTGGGACGACTATAAACCATCTTATCAAGATGAGCAGCGGCAAGCCAAGAATCTAAGGTACCCAAAGTGCATTCTCGCATGTTCTTCTTGTTGTCACTAAGACATTTCAAGATATCTGAAAGAATACCCTGCATGAACCACAGTAATGTAAATCATCTAACCTTAAATAGGATAAATGAGCATAACAGTGTAATTGTTTAATAATGGAAAGTCAAATAATATTAAGAGAAATGCTTTCATAATTGTTACTTGATCCAGTGCTTATAAAAAATGGAGATGGCTCATCTGGTTCAAATTGAGGTAGGGATAGAATGTGGATTTGGAAAAGTTATATATATTTTGAAACCTAGAACTAATTATGTAGAATTGTACCTTGCTTGCCTTCTCAACTGGCTGTCCCATCGCAGATGCAAGAGCACCAAGTGTGGACAGTGTTGCCATAATTAAATTTTTGTTGCTATCGTGCAAACGACTTTTTAGAGCTCCAAATAAATCTCCTGAAATAAGGAAAACAAAAGAGTGTTGGCATTATACAGAATTCTGATTAATTTCTAATTCGCAATCAAATCCCATACCAGTTCCAACTGGTAGAATGCGCTTATTTGCTTCTTCAAGAATTTTAGTCACACTTTCAATAGACTCCAAACGAATCTAGAACATGAAAAGAAAAGTCAGTACAACTACGTGGACTATTAACGGTTTACTAAATTTATTTCTAGCCCACATGCACATAACAATACCTTCCAATCAGAACTCTCCAGGCCCTTCAACAAAGAAGGACTGATCTTTTCACTAATATCTTCACGTGGAAGACCATCTACACCACCAGCAATCGAGGATGTGGAATCAGTTACTTTAACAGTCTTTTTTGGCGCAGCAGATGCCTGTGCGTAAAATTATAAGTAGTTAAGTACAGGAAAAAGAGTTCCCAAAGAGAGTTAAACACTGAAAAGAAATTACCTCATAAGGATTTTTTTCATACTCAGCATCAAGGGCACTTAGAAGAGCAGGTTTGACATCCGAGAGGAACCCCTTAATACCTACAAGAAGAGTACCGACAGTCAGTCTCTGACCCCCTGTTAACATCTGAAGAGCATGGAAAAATAGCAAAATAAACTCATATCACCTGGACCAATAAACTTGTGCAGAGTACCGATCAGTTTAACAGTAGCATTTCTAGTTGCAGGAGCACTAGATTGTAAACCAATATCCTTGCAAAAGTCGATTAAATCCTGCCAGAAGTAATATACCAAATGTTAAAACCACTAGATCTTTATAATACCTATACAAATGCTATTTTTTAAAGAAATGAAATAAAAAAGAAAACAATAAGCCTTGTAAAAAGGAGCTACCTTCACTTTAATATGTGAAGTACCAAAGTCGTCCACTGCAGAAACCATCCACAATAAGCCTTCACTAAGAACCTTTGGATTCTTGTGCTCTTTCATGATTTTGTACATCTGAAATGGGCCAAATGAAAGAAATTTTTTAAATATGCATTTATGGGAGGGAGTGGGGGAGGACAGAAACATAACAAGTATGAACATAAAACCCTTTTTTCAAATACTTCAGAGCTAACCAATACACAACAAAAAGTTGAAAATATAATAATTTTCTCTTCATAATATAAAAACAAAAATATGCAAGGCACAAAGGGGTCCTTGAGCCTAGGCACCAGTCAATTTTACGCAAAACTTAAAAAAGACAAGAGGTATTGTAGGTACATTATATCCCTCTTTATTTGGTAGATTATGCTGACAATTGGATCAGAATTGCAGCATTTTTGTGTGAGGTTTGCACGATGTCAATGAAGGATTGATGGTAAAGTCAGGTAATATGAGCAGTGATTAGCATGTTGCTGACCAGCAAGTACAGAAAATCAGGAAAGGTAAATGTAGTTTAATTTTCTACTCCACAGTCCAGGAGGAAACGGGTCAGATATGAAAAAAATTATTGCGTATCAGAGTAGCTTATCTTCCTTTTAAAGCTCAAAAAAAATAACTCAACAGGAAAAATATGAACTGCAAGAATACATAATGAAGATGCAAAAAGGTCCGACGGATAAAGTCACTAAAGCGGCCCGATATGCTACCAATATCGTCAGTAATATATATATTATCTAGAGGCAAAAGACTTACTCGCTCAAGGATAAACCCAGGGCCCACCGCTTCACAAAAAGTAGAAAGACACTTCATGGCCTGAGTACGAGTCTTAATATCAGCAACTCTTTCAGTAACACCTATAAGAAGTCAAAACTGCAAATGTAAAAATGGCTGAAAGCACATTGATTGCAACTCAAAAGTTCACGATGTAAAAAGCATTGCAAGAAAGATGAAATTAACTAGAAAAACAAGATCAGCCAAGAAAATATTAATACAAAAAACATGACCACTGTACTATGCACGGTAGAAAAAATACAAAAAAAACTGACCTACAAGGCAAAGGACGACACACTTTTTGGGGAACTTTGTTGCAGTTGAAGAAATGTGTGTAATGGTATCAATAACCTGTTGCTGGACCTGTTCATCAACATCTCATAGAGAATTAGTTCAATACTCGAAGTAACAAGAGAGAAATTAGTAGCACAAGTGGTAAAATTAGAATACCTGAACATTTTTTTCGTTCCAACCAGGAACAGCGCAAAGTAAACGGATCAAAACCTCAACAGATGGATCAAGGTTGCTTAATGCTTCAATCTGCTCTTTGAAAGATACAATAGCTGCAACAAACATTTTATAAGTTAAAAACCAACATCAACATTTCAACCGTACGCAAAATCAGAAATTATAAGAAGCGGTATGCTTTAATGATAAACTTAAGTTAACTTTGACAAAGTCTCAAAATGGATGCAATCCATCTAAAAAAATCCTAGGCAAGCATATATTCATCTTCATCTTTGGAACACCAAAAGATTAAATGTGCACAATCGTATGCATTATCCTGCCCTTTGCTAAAATTTGCCAAAAAAAAAAGTGAAACAGCTATTCAAAGAAGAAACCTTCAAGACGCTCTTTCCAAACAGCACTTTTTAGTTGAGTAATTGTATCTGCTTGTATAAGGGATCCTAATCTATTCTCAATTTCCTCCAAACTCATTTCAGCAGGCTGTAAAAACAAGTGTATCAGTTAATCAAATAAATGGCATCTTGAAGTTCCTCAATCACGTATTTGACCATCACTCTAGAGCTAGACTGGAAATACATATTAACTTCTACCTCAATATCTTCCTGCTCCACAGGCTTAGAGGCTTTCGATTGTCCACCAGCATCACCTTTCCTGCCGGTGATAGGTTTTGCAGATGCAGCTTTCTTTGTGGTAGCTGGCTAAAAATTCAGAAGCATAAGACAATCAAAATGGAAAGTTAATAGTCAACAACTATATGTGCATCAGTGGGTAGTTTTACTTTATTTGTTTGC
Source organism: Stenogyne calaminthoides (assembly GCA_037126765.1). NCBI lineage: Eukaryota > Viridiplantae > Streptophyta > Magnoliopsida > Lamiales > Lamiaceae > Stenogyne > Stenogyne calaminthoides. Next base: position 7,112,117 of record JBBCBC010000037.1, on the reverse strand, counting down.
AGGAACTACACTTACAAAACCAGCACAAAGTGAAAATTGGGTTGATTAACTTACAGCTGTATGAATAGGTTTCTTCCCACTAAGCATGCTGGCTGCTGATCTTCTAACAAACGAGACATCGGATGACTGCATTAAGAGAATACAAATTAGAAAGCGTTCTAGCCAATCATAACCTCATATGGACATATATCAAAACACAATGCAATTAGGAAATTACTGCAAAAGGAATTTAATCACTACTCCCTCCTATTCTTTTTAAATGACGCTTTGAGTATTCACCTAATTTGCAATTTATATGACATATTGCCTTTTGCAATGTCAATTAATTATGTTTCTTCCTAATTTACCCCAAAGAGTCATAAAAATATCTTAAATAGTATGGCTTTTAAATTTCTACGTAGAATTCCAAAGCAATTAATTAAGGGTATAGTAGGAAACCAATGATTTTCTTAATATATGTGCATTGGTCTAAAATGACATGAATTTCGAATTAGATGGAGTAATGATCACAGAAAATGGAATTTGGCAGCCTGAATCTGACCAATCAAAGCAAAAGCACCTGGTAGTGAAGATCAAGAAATTCAAAACCATATTGGTTCTAAGTTGCCACGTTAAAGCACTACACAACTTGGAAAAAAGAAGATAATAAGTCAGACTCAACCAAAATGTGTGCAGTCCTGAGGCCATCTCAATCTTCTTCCAACACTTAAAAGTGGAGGGAAAAGAAAAAGAACTGGAGGATTAAATTACAACTGGCCAAAAAATCTAGCAGAAAAGTTAACAGCTACATGAGTTCCTATACAAAAAATTGTCCAATGCATAAAAAATCATTAATTACATCACTTAGTAGCAGGGAAATTTTAACAGTTGATTTTAATTTTAATTTCCCTTTTAACAGTTGATTTTCAGGGATGGACTGCAAATGCAAACTCTTTAAAGGACTATTTGCTCCCATATAATTACACAAGTGGATTGCTTCTTATATCAAACAAGACGGATCACAAACAATTCAAGACTTGTAATACAATTTTCATTGTCCATGCTAGGTCCTGGAGATCGAAGGAAGAGATCAACATCATTTTAGGCAAACAAAATTAAGTATATGATACAAATGTGAAATTTAATGATTTCCCCCTACATTCTAGATCAACCTCGAAGGAAGAGATTAATATCATTTTAGGCCAACACTCAACAGAATTAAGTATATGAAACCAATGTGAAATTTAATGATTTCCCCAACATTCTAGATTAACCTATCTTTATTTCCTCTTCATAAAAATAACAATATAAAGGGGAACCAATTACGACAGAAAATTTATTTACCTCGGTGCCAGTCATACTTCCTCCAGAAGTTTGAACTGCAGCTGACATTAGATAGATATGTTAGCACATTCAAGAGAATATAACTTCAATACATCAAGTAAATCACCCAGTTCATGACAAACATTAAATCCAAAAACCTGAGCTCGCATTAGTGGAAGACTCCCCTGTCGAGCCCCCAATCATTTCAGATAACTTCTTTTTTCTGACATCGTCCAGCTTCTCCAACGACTTCTCCAAAGGCCTCATGCCTACCATCTAAGTAAAGAAAATGTCAAAAACACTACATTGTAGTATAAAAAGAGAATGTAATATGAATTCACTAATGACTAATCAACAAACAAAGATGACATATCCTGGAAAGAATACCTTAGCAATAGCTGCCAAAGCTGAGAAAGCAGCATCCCTCACATCGGGTGTTCCATCATTAAGGCACTGCATTAATCCATAGAGTGCAAATATAGACTTTGACAAGGAAATATCTTATCCACAATAAAAATGTATAAGAGGTTCAAATAACAGAAAATATGTAATTTTCATTAAGATAAAATACAAACTACATAATTTATAAAGAACCAAAGAAGATATTTGATTCAGTAAAGCTTTATTTAGCGCATATAGTAAGTAAAAAGTTACGGATATTAACTGATAACTGACATGTTTGCCATTAAGATTCTCTGATATTGAAAATACTCAAGTTAATCCATGGCATTTCTCATTCATGTCCAAGATGATCAATAGCAATGCACAAAAAGAGGCAATTTAGTAAAAGATGACCAAGACTACTATGAAACTGTGCTCTCGAGAGACACACAAATTATGCCACCTATTGACTGACCTCCATGCAAATTGGAACATATTCCTTATGCACTTTCAGTATAGCAGCCTTGTTACTTGTATCAATGCAGAACGTAACCCAGCTCAACGTCAATGATCTTACAAGAGGAACTTTATTTTTTACTGCTGTCTTTACATCTGCAGAAAAACAAGTCATTTAGTAGGTTTTTAATAATCCGCAGAGACCTTTCCAATTAATAAATAGAAACCAAAAAAACTAACACCCATCTTTACATTGTCCTACTTTCACCAATCATGCATGATACTTTTCCAAGAAAGAGAATAAGCAAGGCGTATTACCAAATTCCAGTAAAATTTACATCAACTGAAAGGAGAACATAATGAATTTGTCTAAACACAAATAAATGAGTCCTATACAAGGATCCCACACTGATGTAAGAGACCTGGTAATACAACTATACACCAGAAAATAAGAGAGAATAAAAAAAACGGATAAAAGAATAATGTGAAAACCCAAAGTATGTACATAAAAAGAAAAACATAATTTAACAGTTTGATAGAAACACTTGAGCAGTTAAGAAAGAACAATATCTGCAATTTAGAATTAAATGCATATAAACCATGCCTTCAACAATGTCAATTAGATTCAAGCATCCTGACTTGTGCATCGCTTGAAGGGTTTGAGTGAGTGCCTCTGTTGAAGTAGGTTTCTTCTCCTTCAGTTTTTCCTATTAGATCAACAAAGATAAAGCTGACATAAGCAGTGATAAGCAATCATAGATAATCCCACCATTAAGAAAATGTGTAGAAGTTTAAGATGATTGCTTGCTGGACCCAACTACAATACCTAAAACTAGTAGCCAGAGGTAGATTCTAAGTTATTAGTTCTGTGGGCCATCACTTAATTTAACTTGGAGAAATTAAAATCTCGAAATAGACAGACAATGCAATTACGTGTGGAAACATAAAGGAAAAGTATATTAATCACACCTCATTACACATCTATTATAATGTTTGTGTTACAATCATAGTTCCAAGAGTACTTTCTAAATATCCTTTTGAGAATATGTGTAGAATAGAAGCACCACTTTGTACTAAAAATCAAAAGAACCGTAGTGTACTAACAAGTAGAACAGGCAATACGAAGCGAGAACTGGCTGAGAAATGGGTTCTCAAACCCCTGGCAAGATTTCCCAGTGCTTGGATAGCCTCAACTGCAACAGCAATGTTTACATCTGTAATAAGCTGCAAAATTCAAAAACCATGCAATCAACAGATAGATAATCTTAACATAATGCCTTCGCAAAGTTTAGGACCTTAGGTGACTGCAAATGAACATATATAACACATCGTGACATACAATAAAGTTCAGATCACATATTCAAGCAATACATCAACACCAAAAATATGGCTTTTCTTAAAGAAGTCCAGTAAATTTTGGATATAAATTATGCATGTGAAGAAACAATAGCAACCTTTTTCAATGTTCGACAAACTTCTGAAAAATCTCCAGGGGCAATCCTTTTAGTAGATGCAAGTTTGGTTAATTCAGCAACAGCGACTTTTCTCTCAGACCATTTGGTAGCTTTCTGAAATACAAATAGTATATTAAACAACATAAGCAAGACTCATCTTCCAATACTCTAACAAAGCAACATACAGTAAAAATAAGAGGTTACAACTTACAACATATAATCTCCTAAATATTTGCTAAGTTGCAAATGAAAGAAGAGAAGTCACTTACCACTCCTTCCCAAAAGCCAGACTTCTCCAAAGGTGTCAATATATCAACCGGATCAACAAGTTCATACTCATCTATCTCCTGAGGAACTGACAGGTAACAAGTGTCAGTTCAAAATAGCCGGGAAAACAGAAAACTGGGCTAAAACAATAGATAAAGATAATAGGAGTTATTCCAACCCTAGGTATCTTAGCTTAATATGGCTGGGATTGGGCAAGGAAACTTGTGCAACTAAAGAAAACATTAGCTCAGAAAGGACATACCCTCAGCAGCACTTTCTTCAGCAGGGCCAGAACCCACAGCCTCAGAAACAGCTTCTGGCTCAGGCTCCTTGTCCTGCTCAGACCTGACAGATAATAATGCAAACAGGTAAAGCTTAAATTATCCAATCATGTGAAAACAAAAACCAACAGGAACACATAGCCACAAGTAAGCTGTTTTTGTTTCGGAAACGTAGCCCAATGGAGGGGGTGGAGAAAGAGGGAGAGAATCACCTAATTTTGCGGGTTGGTTTTGCAGTTCCAGTGACATTAGCAAGCTCAGCCTCCAACTCTTTTTTCTTAAAACATAACAGAACAGGAAAATATCATGATTTGCACAAATAACAGAAATGTGAGAGAGAAGAATTTTATACAAAATTAAAGTTGGGATACCATCGTATCTCGCATCTTTTCAAATAATATAGACTTGACAGGATCCTTTCCTATCCAACGACAAAGCTCAAGTGTCAACCCTTTCGAAGAAGCACGAACATTCTGATCTTGATGATCAAAAAGTTCAGGAAGCATCTTCAGTATTCTTTTTGGTGGTATTATCTTTGACCCAAATTCACTGAATGATTATCCAGACACCAGTCATTATGCAGAACAAGAAATGGCAAATGGTTGAGAAATGACAGATAACAGTGATTAATCACACACCTTAATGCCTGAAACATGACATCTATTGCAGGGACAACTGCTTTAGCAACTTTATTTTTTATAGCTTTTTCCATAGCATCCTACAAAGTAGAACATTGCTCACATCAATTAGAAATATCCAGTAACAAAGGCACCTTCTGAAGACAATAAATATGAGACAAATCAAGTAATTCAGTTTAAGATTTGCTAACCAACCACTCGGGCTGTCACATTAACAAGAAAGGAAAACATTGTGGAGGATTATTGCCCCGGATGTACTCTGGTCCATATGGTTAGAAAGAAATAAGAGGATTTTTGAGTGTTCACTCAGTAAAAGATGTTTGGGACAGGATATAATTCAGAGTTGCTCTTTGGGTCAAGTCATAGGAAGTTCGTAGGTGTTCATGTATCGGATAGGGATTGGTGCTTCACTCTCAAGTGACTCTGTCTAATTGGAAGCTGTAAAAGGGACCTCTCTCCCTTTTACCTTGCCTATCTTAATTAAACATTTTGTTTCCTATTAACCAAAAAAAAAACTTGGGTTCACTATTACAGCTTATTTTATTGATATTTCAACACATATGTCAAACAACCTTCAATGTCTTCCAAAAACAATATGGCAACTCTCTTTCAAGATTAACAGAGAAAGATGATTCTTGGTGGACAGAGATCTAGTTCTCAAGTAATGTTTCTCCTAAAGAAATAACAAAAACATAGTCCAGTGGCTCCATACTTTTTGCAGTCAACCTCCAAGTGTAATCTTCAACATGCAAAATCACTACTTAAAAATTTGGCATCAAAGTCCATCATAACATCAGATGAACTGCCTATAGATGAAAGGTGAATCTAATGTCTTAATAACAACACATACAACCTACTATTACTTATCTGGTGTATTATAGTAATACTCTTATTTTCACCTATCCATCTTTAAAAAAAAAATCATCTATCCAGTCCAATGTAGAATACAATAATGTGCAATGGGATTAGTAGAGAAGCTAATGTCTCTAGCGCCAATAATGTTCTTCTTTGGCATTACTGCATTAGTAAACTAAATTATGCTGCTTTGCCACTCAAATCATAGCATTGTTAATTTGACACATACCAGGAATGCTTCAACAGCCTCCAACTCTACCCATAGCATAAACACCATTTGTGCCTTCTCCACTGTTTTAGGCCTTCCCGTTAGACATTTTGCCACGACTGCATCGCACACCTCTTTCGCATATCTGAAGAAACAATAAAAGCAAATAAATGAATGGCACATGCAGCAGCAAAGCATTAAATTGTGAATAATGGTGAGGTTGCAGATAAAATCCTACAAAAATAACTCTCAACTAATTCACCTTCCAACATCAGCATCTGCAGCTCTTAAGAATGCAATAAGCGCATCTAGAGCTTTCTCCTGCACGGGAGCATTTGAATCCGCCACTGCCTTCCTGAAAAACGGACCTAACCAAAACAACAAGAAAAAAAACGAGAAATAACTACGATAATTCGAATACACCAGGATCAGCACATTTATACTTTTGCATTCCTCATCTACTTTAACAAATCAACTTGAAAACGGGCCGTGAAGCACGAAAATCCAGATCTATCACAGAAAAAATAAAATCTCACCAAATTCACGTAGCCGCGGGTCCTTGGGATCCGAGATGGCGTCGCAAACAGCCGCCAAATCGATATTCGCATCATTCCTCACTTTCCAATTCTTGTGCGTCAATCGATCCTCCCACGGAAATTTCTTCGCCTCCTTCAACAACTTCTCATCCTCCGACATTTCCTATTATTTCGTCGATAAATACCTAGAAATCTGGCGATGTGAATACACACGATTACGGGGAAAACGAAACAAGCCGTCGGCGCACTCACTCCGTTCGAATTTTCGCCGTTTAAATTATATTTTGATTCCACTCAGAGGAGTGCCGGCGAGTCTGGAAATTGAGGGTTGAGTGTGAGAGGGGGTGGATGCGTATAAAATACAAATCCAGTATATCTTTTCTCTCTCTTATTCAAAAATGAGAAACAAAAACAGGAGAGAGATAGGGCTAAATTTATGTTTTACGTTTCAGAACAGGCGAGACCACTGTTTAAAAATAATAGCGTGCGAACACCCAACCAATCAAAACCGTGAGCGCATCAAATCTAGCCAGTTGTATGGCGCGTGAAGTTGGGGTTTCAAAAAGAGCGTGGGTCGAAGTAAGTTCATCTGTTGTGGTTGAGCGGTGTAATTTGAGGGGGACTAGGTGGGCCACTGTGGGGAGCGGAGAGGGACAAAGTGCTTGTAAAAATGTGTTCGCAAATCAAAATTTCAAATTAAGCGGAGTGGGCTAAATTAAGTGGGGGTGCAGTGATTGCCTGTGGAAATGCCCACGCTAATTTGATTCCGCGACGTGACTGAACCGTTGGATTGAGGAAAGGCGCTCGTCAGTTCTTGATTTCTAGATTGAGCACTATGCGCTGTCAGATGGCCATTGGGCTGCGCATGTGAAATATAGTAAGATCAGCGCACTGGATTATGGGAATATTTTCCCTTTTATGGCTAATGATTTATTTTATCACCTTGCCGGCAGTTTAAATTCCCAATTAAATTAAACGGCTATTTTTATTTTGAAACTATAATGCTATGTAGGACTAATGTTTGCTGGAATCTTTACTCTATTTTGATTATGAAGTTGCTTGGGAAAAAATGCAGATTTGTGTAAAACCTCAAGTTTATCATAAGATTATTGGCTTTAGGGTCCTCAATACCTGTGGCAAAAAATTATTATTTGTTCAAGTTAACCTCCAAGTACAAGTGCACACGCTGTGGCATGATCAAGTAAAACTTCACAAATTGCAATTAAACATTAATTCCTTAAAAAAAAGTACTATTTATTCACTTCTTAATTATAAAAGGTGTATTGAGAATTAATTTCACTACTTGTTTTCAATAATACTACTTATCAACATATTTTCTTATAAATTATAACTAGTATGATAATAAATAATATTCACAAAGATATATGGCACAATTTTATCGTGAAAGTTTGTTGCAATTAAGCAATTTAATCTCAATGGGCTCCTAAAAGGATAGATCAAAGCAACATTGAGAAAAAAAATATATCACAAAAAATAATTCTTATCACATAATCAGCATATTGTGATATAATTAAAGTAGAAGAAAATGTATTTTCATTACCGTAAATTTAAGACTTTAGAAGATAGTTGTGTGTTGTGGAAAATGTTAAGAAATTGAAATATTTTGAAGCATATAAATTATATTTCTTGATGCATTTTAAGTAAAATGGAGTCTCTTATCCAAGTAGGATGGTGCTCGTTGTTCTAATTGTTAAATTCAGAATTATATTAAAAGAACTCAAAAAATAGAGCTACTTTATTAAAGAAAATTTGGACCCGAATCAATATAAAATAGGAACGTCAAACCTTATTTGAATTATATAAATCTTTTTTGTTCTACTATCATAAAAATATTTTATATTATCCTTTTTAGATATTTATATTTTTATTAATTTAATTCTCATTCCTCCAATAAATCTCATTCCAATTAATTATTTATTTCAAACCCAAAGGAGAAGCTTAGCCACCATTTCAAACACACTTCCATCACTCCACTGCCACTTCCTCCGCTGGCGGCGGCGGCCCCACGACGGCTCCATTTCAACTCTGGTAAGGCCCCCAACCCTCAAAAATGATCGTTCAATACCTGTAACATGTCATAATTGCGTCGTTATCGCCTCTGATCCCACTGCCACCTTCTGTTGCCGTTCAGAATGGCGGAAGCCAGCTTTGTGGATCCGCCGTCTATCTCTTCAACTTTTTTTTGACCCAACTGTTGCTCGGATTTCGTCGTGGAGTCGGGTCAGGATCTCCGAAATCGATCATTCTCGCGACCGCCACTCGATCGCAGCCGTCTACCTTCGATTTTGAGATCAAATATAATATCCAAATATGAGGATGAAGCGGCGGATTTGTCGAATCCTTGGTTTTCGATTGTGTTTCACCTCTTTTCAATTAGGGGAACTAGGGTTGTGATATGCTATTTTCGAACCTCCTATATATTTTTCTGTTGTTTTGGGAAAATCAGACTCAAAGTTGGAAGATAATCGTCCAATCATGAATCCACGACAATTAGAGGTAAAGAAGGAGAACACGGTGGCAGATTTGGCTGTGGTGATAGTTCTACCGTTGCGGAGGCGGCAGTTGAAACCAGAATGATGGTGACTGGGCTTCCCTTTTGAGTTTAAAATTAATAAAAGGTTGGAATTAATTTTTTTTGTATAATCAGAATTAATAAGGATATAAATATCTAAAAAGGATAAATAGATAATTTTTATGATAGCAGGGCAAAAAGAGTTTGCATAATCAAACTAGGGCATATTTGCCAATTGTGAGTATTCAATATCCATGTATCATGCCGTAAAAGATAAACTAAGCAAGTAAGAGAGGATGTGAAATTGTTGAAATGATTTTTATTTTTTTTAATTGAACACGAATAGTTCGTGAACAAGTTCAAATCAAGTCCTTCTTGTTCGTTTTTTTTTAAATTTCAGTTTGATTTTCAATTAGTATTCGAAAAACATGTCAATTGTGAATGAATTGAATTCTCCTACCATAATTACAAATAAAATCACAATTATTTACTTAATTACAATTTGATACAAACATTTAAAATAATTACAAATATAGCACCATCTATAAATATTGTTGCAAGTTAGGCTTATGCAAACTCCTTTGTGTCTTTTTTTCTTACATGACAATTCTAGTTGACATTTCATTATATAAAATGATGATATTTTGATTAAGGGATGACTGTATCGATTGGTTACATTAAATCCGAGCACAAAAAATGTTGTTTATAAATTTAATTTGCAACAATATTTAAAGGGGGTAACTTTTGTGATTATCCAAATATTTAGATGAGATTTCAATTGAGTGAAAAGTGGTGATTTTATTTTTATTTAATCCATAAAATTCATTTTATTTAACAAAATGATGTTAATGATTTTATAATTATACGATGATGAATTAATTAAAGATCACGAAAGAGTTGCTATAATTATTCGATCAACGCTTCACTCTAAAATTGATGTGTATCTATTGATAATTATCCTTAAATAACTAAATATTTATTTAAATTTGAAAAATATTTTAAATAACAATCATGTGAATCATGTCTATGTATTAATATTAGAGTTGGTATGATGTGAAACTTGATCACCGTGATTTATTTTTTTACAAGTACACTCTTTAGTAAAATAAGTCACACCCTTCAGTTATCATTACGATATCCTCTCCTATAATACAAGTCACATCCTTCACTTTTATGAATAATACATTTTTAGTAAAAAGTCACACTCTTTAGTAATATAAATCACACTTCTTAACCAGTTTCACCGTGAAACTTGTTCACCTTATATTTTGTCTTACTATTATGCATAAAACTATCAAATATTATTATATTAAAAAATATTATTCTATTATATGAACCCTTCTATTTTTTTAATATTAATCCCTCATTCCTGAATTCGATGTCATAATTACTATTTTATGTTTGCAAACGTTTTTGCGAGGGAAGTTTTGTATTATCATTGCTATTACTTCTCTTCCTTTTGTGTTAACATACCAAGCACTCCCTTACCTTTCCATTTATTGGATTTTGTTTGGAAGAGAGAAACGCGCAAGCACAAAAGCTTCACTGTTCCAGGTTGAATTTTTAGTTTCAGTGACTGTATATTTGAGCGCGAAATTGGGCACATTACACTGTATATACGAGAAGAGAGAGCAGAAAAAGGATTTCATCGTCTCGTCGCGTAAAAATGAATCAACCGACAAGGGTTCGTTTACTTGTTTAAATTGTATTTACTGCACTCGTTTTGTTCCTTCATCTCTCATAATGCTCTTTAATTTATGTTTACAGTTCAGGAATTAGGCTTTTAGGGTGATTTGATATGTTCTAGTAATTCTCTCTATTATGATTACAGTTCGAGTACTATATTCTTAGGTAATTTGATGTTTTTAATTCTACTACTCCGTTTATGCTTGTTGTCTTTCATTTTGTTTCAACCTCGATTTTATAGTAGATATTTATGATTAAGACGTCAATTGAGATTAGAGACTTGTATTCCCTGTGTTTTATTTTTGCACCATTGTTGGTTTTGGTGATCTTGAGTTTGTACTTTGTAGTTTCTGGTGCTGTGTTTTGAATCACAGAAAACTTGGATCATGGTTCGTTTTATGAAGCAATAAACAGTGAATAATTAAAATGGTTATCAGACCTATAGAAAAACTGAGTGAAGGGTATTAGTTTGTGACAAAAACTCGTAAGAGATGGTCTTATATATGAGATGGCTTATAAATTATCTAGTTAGCACAAATCAATAACCACCCCTTCCAAAGTGTTAAATCGCTATGTTCAACTTATGTCATGTCTCTCCGTGAGACCGTCTCACTCAAATATGCCTCTCAGTTTATATTTTCTGATGCCTCTTAGTTTATATTTTCTGAACCGACCTACCCCGGCAAGTTTAGGTCTCCCGCTTTGTGGCTCTCAGGGGCGGGTCTGGTACATCTCATGCCCTGCCTGCAGCTCTATTCTGACCGTTTACACGGTTATTAAATTTACTATACTTATTAGCATAAAGAATAATAATTCAACATCATACTTTTGTAAATATATTTTAGGACAATATATGGATAAAACATAAATATGGACTATAATATAATATTGCAACTAAAAATTCTTCGGAGTGGATCCTCTCTAGTTGGATTGTTAATTACAGTCTATGGATCAAAATGTGTCACGTCTCCGTTTTTACTTATCGGACAAACTCAGCAAAATAAAGGAACAAATATGCTCCACTGATAGTAACTCTTTTCATTGAAGCTCTTTCCAGCCCCCACTATCTGACTTCAAGATGTAACAACAATTCTTTGCTGCTCGGATGGAGGCAATTCAGACTCGAGCATTTTGAATTCTGTAACAACCTTCAGATTCAAGCATTTCATTTTGCAAAAGAAATCTACGCCCTTAATCTTTCATAAAATGCTCCCACTTGCAATTCTAAGCCACTGTTGAGGATAGCTTACAATGTGCAAGTGCACAACCATTTCTAAATATCAATTTACATATTATTATTGATTTAGTAATCACTTCAATTCACATTTATCCTGATTTATATATATAGGTTATTTTTTGCAATTAGTTTCACTCCCTCACATGTAACTTTGGCAAAAATCACGAGTGCATAAAGCAACGCCTTGAGAAGAAGCGCACACTTGGTCAAAAGTCCCCCAAATGAAAGAGTATTATTGGAATGAATTAAGGTACTTGTTCTTTCTTATTATCTGGTTTATCTAAATATAATGTAGTTATGTTGTTCACACTTTTTTATGCAAGTAAATATACTGTATTAACACCTTTTTTATGCTAGGATGTCAATCTAGGAAGTAGAATGTGATGTCTGTCAGGAATATACTATGATAGGATGCAATTTTACTACTCTGCCCCATAAGGAATGTATTTTCCCGTTTCTGTCTTTCTGCGACCAATTATTACAAAAATATACATCAGACTCTTTACACATATTTCTGGGGCATTTTTATTTGAAATTTGAAGAAGTAGATATGGAATGTAAGGGGCTGTGGTGAGACACTATAAGAGAGTATTGGTGCACCTTGTTTGAGAAGTTCTGTAAATATTTAGTGTTAATGGGTTTAGCAAGCATATTGAGATAGTGTCAAAACTGAATGCATTTCCTATGCATCTTTTGAAAATTGTTTCTACTTGAAAGCAACAGAAAGAGAACCAGATATGCAGTTGTAACTAAATGTTTGGTTTACTGCTGGGGGCCTGGGAAAGGGCATCAAGTACACTTAGTTATGAGTGGAGATGCAGCTCGTTCGTTGCTTGCTATATCAGTATGGACAATTGAGATTCTTTTATGTGATCATTTAGTCGTTCCTTCTGTTAATTCCCTAATTACTGGGAACATATGTCAAAATAATGAAAATCTCATTATTTTAATATTTATAAATTGAGAAATTATTTAGTCCAAATTACTACCTCGAAATAGGGAGTTTCATAGCTTTTATGGCCCTCGACATATAGCATGTTTATAGCCTTAGCCACGATGAGATGCCTATTTAATTAGTGAAACTTATATGTAAATAACATTTACATCAACAAGTAATCACTCCCTCTTTAGTTCATGTTATTGATTTCACTTCATAGTCATTGTTCCTGTCATCATGTTGCAACAAAGCAATTAATTTTTGAAGATATCAAGTTGTTACACTCATCCAAAGCTCATGGCAAAGGTGCACGTTTCATTTGATTTCAAACTCTATCAACATCTTTGTTGATATTCTTGTATTGTAGCTAGGACCAATAGGAATGCGACCGATGGTACTGAGGTTCCCTTACCTAATTCTACATAAGGTATGTACAAGCTCACCTTTCTAACATGCTTGAAGGCTCGTTTGGTAGGTGAGATGAGATAAGAGGGTTTAGATTATGTAGATATTATTTTAACACCAAAACTTGAGATAAGGTGAGATATGTAATTGTTCCAAATGAATTACATTTGATGGTGGAGAGTCTGGAGACACGTCTCTCTAGACTTTCCTTTACTTGTGAAAGTAGTATAATACTATAATTAGTGCATTTTAAAAATTTCTAACTCTTAAGCCGTGCTGCACCGGGAGACTAATCTAATCTGATTGGCGGTATATAAGTACATTGTAGTTTGGGAGTATAACAATGCTACTGTGTATGACTGTATGCGTATGAGTTAGGTTCGTGCATCATTGCAGCATGATGCATAATATATATTTTAGTAAATAATGAATATTTATCACTGAAACAATTAATACAGTTGAAATTTGAAAAGACACAAGTGAGTTATACTGTGAATCCAGTGTATACAAACCTTTATCTATTTATATATACTTAATTATTCAAATATTCATCATTAAATATTATATGAGATTGTCTCGTATACAGTATGTATATATATATATTTTTTGGATCGGAAAAGATTTTTTATTCCAACAAAAGACATGAGAAGTACCCAAAATTCAATCATAAATTTCAAAGTATTCTGAATATCGCCTAAGCCAATAATATACCTAGGCTTACAAAAGATTTGCTTTCATATCCATGCACCAGCTTGAATATGGAACATCTTGTCTCCATTTTCCTTTTATCCCAGTCCAACTCCAAAGTTGCGACTTTATTTCCTCCACAAATTTCTTGATTGTTCTAATTTTTCTCCCACGAAATATAAGCGCATTTCTCATCTTCTAGATTGTCGATACAATATATTTCCATAGGTATATCATGAGGCGCCTGCCTTCTTTCCTTTTGATAAGACTATTAAAATGAAGTAAGCTTGTCATCGGGCAAGAAGTGAGGACCGTACTAATGCCTACCCATTTCACACATTCAATCCAAAGGAGCTGAGCAAAAGTGCATTGGAATAGAATGTGTATGTTTTATAAAGTGGGTTTCATATGCATCAGATGTACCGTGCACTTCATACAACTTGTTAAATTAAAACGTGTAACTTGTTTTCGTAAAACAAGTTTCACGTTTTAGTGTAACAAATTATATATTTTAGTACAATAAGTTGTATATTTAAAAAAATGAGGCACACTTGCGTGAGACGGTCTCACGGTGAGGCGCAACATAATTTGGACATTGACGCGTTATCTTTTTGGGAGGATGAGTGTTAATTTGTACTAGGTTGTACCTCGTCTCATGCATGAGACCGTCTCACACAAGCTTTTATCTTAAAAAATACACTATAAAGTGCACGGTGCACCTAGTGCATACAAAACCTAACCATTTTTATAACTTTTTACATCAATTCGTTTGAAAAATCTATAAAAAAATTGTGTATCATAAAAATTATCAAGGCAACCTCATGCGAGATTTCCCAAATATTAGAGGCACGCTAGCATGAGATGGTCTCACGGTGAGACATGTCATAAGTTGGACGTTAACGTTTTAACACTTTGAAAAAGTGGGTGTGATTTATGCTAAGTTTTACCCGTCTCATGCATGAGACCGTCTCAAATGAGTTTATATCTAATAAATATTATTAAGGGATTAATCACTATCAAATTATATTAGTGATTACATTGTTACTATTTAGTTATAAATATCATGCAATATTAGTAAAAATGATTTCTCATTCCTCGTTCATTCTCATTATATTATCCTCATTAAGCTCGACTAGTCGGGTCCTGGATTTGAATAATTGAATTTATTGTTATCTCTAAACTTGACGTTGCGCACGATATATGCATCTAGACTCCAAATAAATGAGATTTTGAATTTATATTAATGTGAGGTTTTTCTTTTTGAGTATTTTTTATTGGTCCAACTCCTATATCATGTTTGATATTGCCTTTCTTGCTGTTGGTGAAAAGTGGTTGAAGTACACATACTCTACAAAATAATTTTTAGAATCATTTTTTACCCAAAAATCGTGAAAGATAAATTTAAAAATAAGTGATTGAAAAATATTAGATTCCCGTGAACTTTCTCTCCAAAATATTATTGTTTGCCAACTTTTAGAATCAGAAAATATAAAATTAAATATTTTTTAAATAAATACTTCATATATTAAACAATATTACTTTGTAAAATAAATAATATCTCAATAGGATTATCATTAATGGCCACGCATTAAAAGGAAAGAAATAAAAGATGAAAATAATAGGCAATCGAAACTTCCCCTAAATTGCAGTTTGTAGATAAAAAATAAATAAAATGATATGTATGCTTTACCAAAATAGTTGACTATTGGGTTTGATCGTTAATTTCTTTAGTAGAAGAATGGAAGGACAAGATTAGTTTTTTCGGCTCATCTTTATTTATAAGTTAGGCATAGTTTTGTGTCAAATTACTATCACACAAGAGTCTAAGGTGCCGTGAAAATTATAATGTAACATTTTGTAAAGGCACCCAATAAAATTTAAACATGAACAAAACTTAGTATACATGCGAAGGGCTCATACATGATACATAGACACATAATCTTACCCGAATCATGTTCTAAACCAACATGAAGTCTAAATATAATAATGAAGTTTATCAAAACGCCTCCTTATTAATATATATGGCAAAGTTTTATATGCATTAAGTGTATCATGTAATTCAAGTGTATTCTTAAACATTCAATTTAATTAATTGAAAAGTTCAACTTATGTTTTACATTGAATAAATTGTATGTTTAAGTGTAAACAAGTTAAACATTTTAATAAAATAAATTACACGTTTCAAAAACACACTTGAGTTGCAAGGTGCACCTAGTGGAAATGAGACGTAATATATATGCACACACTATTATAATGACAACAATAATAAATGACATTTAAAAAAAAATTATTTATCACGTACGCATTATGAATCCATGATGTGAAAATAATCAAAAAAGAAAAAATAAAAAGAACCCAACATAATATAGAAAAAATAAGCTCCACTCCAAAACAATTTCCTATAAATACCAATCCCATGCAAAGCATCAGCACATCCCTGGAGTTAAAAACACGGCTTCGTCCTTTATCAGCTCACAGCCTCTCACCACCACTCCCTTTTTGGTTAAACCAAGACATTTTCCCAAAATCAAGAAACCCTTCATCAGTTATAAAATATCATGCAAATCCTCCACACACAACGATCAAGAATTTTCTTCTAGAGTGAAGCTTGACGGGAGAAATGCTCTGATCGGGCTAGGAGTTGGGCTGTACGGTGCCACCTCCCCATTCGCTTTCGCCGCCCCCATCTCAGCCCCCGACGTCTCACAATGCGGCCCCGCCGACCTGCCACCCGGTGCAGACCCAACAAACTGCTGCCCCCCACAAACCTCCAAAATCATCGACTTCAAGTTACCTCCGCCACCCTCCAAGCTGCGCATCCGGCCCGCCGCCCATTTAGTGGACGATGCGTACATAGCCAAATTCAACAGAGCCGTTGAGCTCATGCGCGCTTTGCCAGACGATGATCCCCGCAGCTTCAAGCAACAAGCCGACGTACACTGTGCCTACTGTACTGACGCCTACGATCAAGTCGGCTTCCCTGGCCTCGAGCTCCAAATCCACAGCTCGTGGCTCTTCTTCCCCTTCCACCGTTACTATATCTACTTCTACGAGAAAATCTTGGCAAAATTAATCGACGATCCCACTTTCGCCATGCCCTTTTGGAACTGGGATGCTCCTGGAGGAATGACCATCCCTTCGATTTACACGAACCCAAACTCCCCGTTGTATGATCCCCTACGCGACCGGCTGCACCAGCCGCAGACGGTGATCGACTTGAACTACAACTTGGTGGATCTCAACATTTCCCCCCAACAGCAAATTAAGAGAAACTTGTGTACCATGTACAGGCAAATGGTGTCAAACTCGAAAACTCCTCTGCTTTTCTTCGGGAGCCCGTATAGGGCAGGGGATGCCCCGGAGCCTGGAAGCGGGTCGATCGAGCTTGTTCCTCATAACCCGGTTCATGGCTGGACGGGTGATCGGACCCAACCGAATCTCGAGGACATGGGGGATTTCTACTCAGCGGGTCGAGACCCGATTTTCTTCGCTCATCATTCCAATATGGATAGAATGTGGAGTTTGTGGAAAACACTCGGAGGGAGGCGGCAGGACATAAAGGATCCTGATTACCTCAACTCGGGTTTCATTTTTTACGACGAAAATGCGCAATTGGTCCGTGTCAAGGTCCGCGACTGTCTAGATAACACTAAACTCGGGTATGATTACCAGAAAGTGGAGATTCCGTGGCTGGAGAGCCGTCCCCAGCCGCGAGTGTCTTCAACTTTGCGGAAGCAAAAGAAGCTCGACGGGGAGAATAAAGCTGGGAGCCCGAGGGAAGTGTTTCCGGCGAAGCTTGATCGTGTTTTGAAAGTGATGGTGAAAAGGCCGAAGAAGAGGAGGAGCAAGAAAGAGAAGGATGAGTTGGAAGAGATTCTGGTAATCAAAGGGATTGAATTGGAGAGAGACGTTTATGCTAAGTTCGACGTTTACATTATTGACGACGAAGATGACGTCGTTACGACGGAGGAGAACACCGAGTTCGTCGGAAGTTTCGTGAATGTGCCACATAAGCATAACCATGGGAAGAAGATGAAGACGCAGCTGAGATTGTCGATTACAGATGTTTTGGAGGATCTAGATGCTGAAGATGATGAACATTTGTTGGTGACTTTGGTGCCCAAAAGAGCTGCCGACTCCATCACTATTCATGACGTCAACATTGAGCTTGGCGATTAAATTAAATGGATCATTCTATGTCATCATAAATATATCCATGTATTGTGTTCATTGTGTGAGGAATAAATAAATCTGACAAATAAAAACTAACTATATATGCTAAGCCTAAGACGGTTAGATGATGGAATTACCTCGTGCCATTTTATGTCATTGTAAAGCCCAATATTTGAGCCCAACATTGAAATACAATTTATTTATCGCACAACCGAAAGACCAATATTTATTTAACTTTATAGCCCAACAATACTAAAATGCATTTGATGAAACGACATGTGTCACTCAACAAAAACTACTCCTATAAAATTTGAAGTCTTAAAAGGAAAATAAAGAATTGCCTATGAAAATTTTTAAAATGGCTACGAAATTTCATTCTTAAATAGTAAAAATTACCTACTAATTTTAAAAATCTTAATAGGTAAATAAATTACTTACTTAAAAGCAACATAACATAAGGTAATTAGATACGCAATTTAAACTAAATGTTTGATTAACTGGGGGCTTGGGACAGGGAGCATCCAGCGCTCTTAGTTATATGAGTGAAGACGCATCTTGTTCGTCGCTTGCTATATCAGTAGTATGAACAAAATTTTGGATTCTTTTATGTGATTATTTAGACGTTCCTTCAGCTGATTCTTTAATTATTGGAAAGATATGTTAATATGATAAAATCTCATGTTTTAATATGAGATGGTATATTTTGTAGTTCAATAACTTTGCATTGTTTTGAAATTGATCACTATTACTTTGACTTTTTTATTTTGGTACTATATATTTTTGAAAATTTTGAAATTGATTCAGGAACCGGCTCTAGCAGGTTATCCAACAGGTAACTTGCCACATGCACATTTATTTTTTGGGATTATATATTTTTTTAGTCCAATTACTTTGTATTATTTTAAAATTGATCTCGATTGTTTTGACATTTTGATTTTGGTTTTGTAAATTTTAAAAAAATGAAATTGGTCCAGAAATTGGCTTCCAAAATCAAACCGTCAAAACAATTGGGACCAATTTCATAATGTTGCAAAGTTGTTGGACTAAAAAAATATTAAACCAAAAAATAAATATACACATGGTAGGTTACCGCTTGAGTAACCTGTTGAAGCCTGTTCCTGGACCAATTTCAAAATTTTCAAAAACTTACAAGATTAAAATAAGAAAATCAATTAAAAATTGTACGAAACTTTCCAAGGTTTATTAAATCAAGTGAATTATTTCCTTTTTCAGAAACGAGTTAACAATTTTATCTTTTTTATATTTCTCATGTTATGTCCTTTATAATAAAATCTTAAAACTTTAATATTTTTAAAAAATAATATAAAAAATAGAGAAAAACACTGATTCATTTTTGAAAAAAAGAGGAGAATTACTTGATTCAATAATCCACATAGAAATTTATTTCACGCACTATTTTTAAATTACAATGGGTTTCGTGCAATAATTTTTGACTTGTCATCGGGCCTATTAATAATATGTTATTGTATTCAAATTTAAGTTAAATACATTTTTTTTTTGATAATTCAATATCTGATTCAAAAAATGGACTACAGTTGACTACATTTGATTTATGTTCATCTTATGTCCTAAATCTAGCTCTTTATTAAGATAAATACAATGACCAATTATCATTTTTTTTATTTTTTTATAATATATTAGGGAAAATAATTTTTTTTGTCCTTTAACTTTTCTTATTTTCTATTTTCATCCACCCAACTTTCAAAATTTTAAATTCGTCCTCTAACTTTTTTTTTAATATTTTAGTCCTAAGACCAATAATAATAGATCATGACACCGGTATTATCAAAAGTTGAAAGGAAAAAGATTTTTTTTAATCTTTTTTGTTTTTTAATTATTTTGGTACATCTTAATTATAATCCTAAACCTTTAGGATTGGTTTAGCCTTGAGATTTATGAGTATGCTCATCTCTAAGTTTCAGATTCGAAACCCAAAATGTTTATGGATCTCTGGATTAGTCGGTCCGTGAACCGAAAACTTTATTTCTTCCAATGGGCCCGCCTAGTGAATGATGGACTATGATGCCCGAATTAATCGGTTTTTGTAACGAATCAAACAACAAGCTTTCGATCCAACTAATTTTAAATTGATAAGTAATGAAAATTAAAGATAAAAATGGAAGTTCTTTCACAGAAGAGTAAAGTACAATATTTTCAGCTCATCTATATTCATAAATTAGGTATAGGCCGATAGATATAATTTTATGTCAAATTGTTGTCCTTCCACTATTTGTATGTCGCTGTGCGAATCATTTGAGGTCTGCTCAATATGTTTTAACTTTTAAACCCATAATATAACATTCAATTGCAGGCACCCAATAAAATTTAAACATATTTAAACTTTGTAAGAGACGACTCCTATTATTTATAATATTATATCATTTATTTATGAATTTATAATTCTAGCGGAATTAAGTTCTAAAGCAAAGTGAAGTCTAAATATAAAAATAGAGATTCATCTTTATATATAAACCTATTTTACACAAGACTCTCTCCATCTTTGACAGAATATACTAAATGGCAAAAAAATTTAAATTTTTATACTCCATAACGTGCAACAAATTGAATAATTAAAAAAAATATACAACAGAATATAATTAAGCTTCATTAATTTTAATTTGCAGGCGCCATCCAAAATGATTTCCTATATATAAATACTAATCCAATATGTAATACATGCATCACCGCATGGCTTCGTCCTTGATCTCACATCCACCAACCCCTCCACTCCCTTGTTGGTTAAACCAAGACATTTTTCCAAGATTAGAAAACCCGTTTGAAATATTCAAAACAACATCGTTTCGTTGATTGAATCTAGGGCCTTTCGGTCACGGGTGTGATTGGAATTCCACGTGTATTTTTTTTAACACCTAGAATTAATTACATGTCATAAATTTTTTTTAAAAATTAATAACACTTAAAAACGAAAAATATTGGGACTAAATCGATGGAAAAAAGTTACACATGACAATCTAATCACACCAGCGGCCAAAAGCCCTAAATTCAATCGACGAAACAATTGAATTTTCCGGCAGACTTGGGATTTAAATTGGACTTGTATAAAAAATATTGAGACTAAATCGACGACAAAAACGACCAAAAGAGTTATGAGACTTATTTGAGGATAAAATATGAGACCATTTGTGAATAATTTAAATCTATGCATTTTGATGTGCAACCAATTAAAATGAGAGAAAAAAAAACTAAGATAACCCCATCATAATATAGAAAAATTAAGCTCCACTCCCAAACAATTTCCTATAAATACCAATCCCATGCAAAGCATCTGCACACCGGTCCCTGGAGTTAGAAACATATATGGCTTCGTCCTTTATCAGCTCACAGCCTCTCACCACCACTCCCTTGTTTGTTAAACCAAGACATTTTCCCAAAATCAAAAAACCCTTTCTCACTTATAAAATATCATGCAAATCCTCCACACACAACGATCAAGAACCTTCTTCTTCTTCACAGCCTCGCGTTAAGCTTAACAGGAGAAATGTTGTGATCGGGTTGGGAGCTGGGTTGTACGGCTCCGCCTCCCCGTTCTCTTTCGCCGCCCCCATCTCAGCCCCCGACGTCTTACAATGCGGCCCCGCCGATCTACCAGCCGGCGCAGACCCAACAAACTGCTGCCCCCCACAAACCTCCAAAATCATCGACTTCAAGTTACCTCCGCCACCATCCAAGCTGCGCATCCGGCCCGCCGCCCATTTAGTGGACGATGCGTACTTAGCCAAATTCAACAGAGCCGTTGAGCTCATGCGCGCTTTGCCAGACGATGATCCACGTAGCTTCAAACAACAAGCCGACATACACTGTGCCTACTGTGACGGCGCGTACGACCAAGTCGGTGTTGGGTTGTGGAGCCTGAGTCGGAGAAGGGATCCAACAAGGGCGAGGCGCTCGACCATGGTGTTAGGTCGAGCACTTCTGCTCGACCAAAGGAGGTCGAGCGCGGGAGACCAGAGAATTGGAGGCGCCGAGCCGGGCGATCTCGATCGGAAGGAACCGCTCGACCAAGGCCCGTGGTCGAGCGGGTTCAGCAGTTGTGCGCATGAATAAGGGCTTTGGCCCATGTCTCATTTAAATACCTTGACTCATTGTATTTGCCTCTTTGTACGAAAAGACACGAAAAAATAGTGAATCTATTCCGGCTTGGTAGTGCCCCTGCACGTAGTCATTCCCGATTTAACCGGGTAACCAAATTGTTTGTCTCTAAATTCCTAGTTCTATTATTTTCTCCATAATTGCTTGTTTAATTCCCAACAACCGGTATCAAGAGCATAGGGTTAAAGGGATGCGTGGAGAGCAATTATGATGGTCAAGGGAAATCGCTTTGTTGAGAAGTTTGATGGAACGGATTTTGGATTCGAAATTGCAGATCGAAGATTACCAGACGGTAAAGATCTCGTATCAACCATTGGGTGAAAAAAAACTCAAGAGATGAAGGACGACGAGTGGAAGTTCTTTGGATAGGAAAGGCGATGAGTGTGGTTAAATCTATCGTTATCCAGAACGCCGCCCTACATATGGTGAAAGCAAAAACCACAAAAGGAGATCTTTGGAGATATTGATCGAGATGTATGAAAAACCATCTGCAGCGAACAAGGTTCATCTGATGCGGAGGTTATTCAACCTGAGGATGGCGGAGGATACTGTGGTAGCCAACCATCTCAATGAGTTCAATATGATCATAGCCCAATTGAGCTCGATTGAGATTGATTTTGATGATGAGGTTCAAGCCTTTATTTTGTTGTCCTTTTTACCAGAAAGTTAGAGTGGGACGGTAACGGCTGTTAGTGCTTCAACAGGTAAAGTGAAACTGAAATTTGATGAGGTTAGGGATCTGGTCATGAGCGAAGAAATTCGCAGGAAAGAGTTGGGTGTGGCCACAAGATCTGCTTTGAGTGCGGGAAACAGAGGCAGATCCGAATCTAAGGGGAAGCCAAATCGGGGTAGATCGAAGTCAAGGGGCAAAGATAAGCCCAAGAAGGATAAGAGTAAAGTTGAGTGTTATAAATGTCATGAACTTGGTCATTACAAAAGTGAGTGCAAGGCACAAGGGAATGAACCAAAGAAGAATGACAACTCAGCCAACGTTGCCACTGATGAGGACTCAGATGCATTGATTTTGAGTGTAAGCAGTCCATTGGAGTCGTGGGTGTTAGATTCTGGAGCATCGTTTCATTCGTGCAACAGTGCTGACGTAATGGAAAAGTACACTTCCGGGAACTTTGGGAAGGTTTATCTAGCTGATGATGAGCCTCTGGAAATCAAAGGGAAGGGGAATGTTCGGATTAAGACACCAAATGAGACTGTGTTACAATTGAAAGATGTGAGACATATTCCTGGTTTGAAAAGGAATTTGATTTCAGTTGGGCAATTTGATGACGAGGGCTACAAGGTGACCTTTGGGTGTAACTCGTGGAAGATATCCAAAGGTGTCCTGGTAGTGGCTCGTGAAAATAAAGAGGGGACGTTGTATATGACAGGCAACACCCGGGATAGCATTGTTCTTGCTAGTGAAAAAAGGAATGCAAGTTTGTGGCATTGTCGTCTAGGCCACATGAGTGAAAATGGGATGAAAGTTATGTGCTCGGAGGGTAAACTGTCAGACCTCAAGACAGTTGACATTGGTTTGTGTGAGGACTGTGTATTTGGAAAACAGAAAATGGTGAGTTTTTCGAAGGGAGGCAGGGCTTTGAAGAAGCAGAAGCTGGAGTTAGTTCACAGTGATTTGTGGGGTCCAGCACAAGTGACATCCCTTAGTGGAGCATCATATTACATGACTTTCATTGACGACTCTACGAGGAAGGTATGGGTTTATTTCTTGAAAAATAAGTCTGATGCATTTAATGCTTTCAGGAAGTGGAAGACTCTTGTAGAAACTGAAACAGGTCTCAAGGTGAAGTGTTTGGGATCTGATAATGGTGGAGAGTACGAGCTCCGTGAGTTCAAGGAATTCTGTGAGGCGAATGGAATTCGGATGGAGAAAATCGTAAGAGGAACCCCACAGCAGAATGGCGTGGCAGAACGTATGAACAGGACCCTATGTGAACGTACTAGGAGCATGAGATTGAAGTGTGGGCTGCCAAAGATATTTTGGGCAGAGGCAGTTAACACAGCAGCTTACTTGATAAACAGAGGACCCTCAACTCCTTTGGAAAATGACATACCGGAGGAGGCCTGGTCGGGAAAGGAGGTAAATCTGTCTTTTCTTCGAGTATTTGGGTGTGTTGCATATGTTCATGCTGGTTCTATGAGTAGAAGTAAGTTGAATGCAAAATCTGTTAAGTGTACGTTTGTTGGATATGGCGGTGATGAATTTGGCTATCGATTTTGGGATGAGGAAAACCGAAAGGTGATTCATAGTCGAGATGTCATATTTAATGAACATGTCATGTACAAAGACATGTTGGGGAAATCCAAAGAAGGTGGTTCTGAGTCTCAGGTTGTGGAGTTAGACATTTCGAACTCGGGTGGGAGCAAAGAGGTTCTAGATGATCAGGTGATTGTTGAGAAAGAACCAAGTACACCACCATCAACAATTCCGTTGCGAAGATCCACGAGAGATCGGAGATCTCCTGATAGGTATTCACCCTCCTCCATTATTTATTGTTGACTGATGGTGGTGAACCTGAATGTTATGCAGAGGTAACACATAGTGAACATGGGGAGAAAATAAATGCATAATGATGTGCAACAAATTGAATAATTAAAAAAATATACGTCAAATGATCAAAATATAGAATTAAGCTTCATCAATCTTAATTTGTAGGCTCCATCCAAAACGATTTTCTATAATTAATGCTAATCCCATATGTAATACATCACCATAACCCTGGAATTAGAACATGACTTCGTACTTGATCTCACATCCTCTCACCACCCTTTCCACCACTGCCACCACCAACTCCTCCACTTCCTTGTTGGTTAAACCAAGACATTTTTCCAGGATCCAAAAACCCTCCCACACCTATAAAATATCTTGCAAGTCCACAAACAACGATCAAGAATCTCCCTAAAAGCCTACCAAGCTAGACCGGAGAAATGTTTTGATCGGGTTGTACGCCGCCACCTCTCCGTTCGCCTTGGCCGCCCCTATCTCAAAATGCGGCCCCGCCGACCTACCACCAGGCGCAGTCCCAATAGACTGCTGCCCCCCACCAACCTCCAAAATCATCGACTTCAAGTTGCCTCCGGCACCGTCCAAGCTGCGCCTCCGCCCATTTAGTGGACGATGCGTACGTAGCCAAATTCAACAGAGCCTTTGAGCTCATGCGCGCCGACGTACACTGTGCCTACTGTAATGACGCCTACGATCAAGTCGGCTTCCCTGGCCTCGAGCTCCGGAGCAAGTTAGCCAAAATAAACAGGTGCCTTTCTGGGTGAGACTCGAGAGTGTTGGGAAATACAAGTCTCTTAAAAAATATAATAGAATTTCAGTCTAGTAGAGAGTGGGAAAGAGAATAGATGAGAGATGAGTGAAGCAAGTATATATACAACCAAAAGCAAGTATAAATAATGTGTTGGAGACAGTTGGATTAATTGATCTGCCCTCGTGAATTGTGAACCCTCGTGAATCGTGAAAATTCCCTCGTTAAAACCCTCCTAATTAACGAGGGTTTCCTTCCCCTCTTTAAATACCCTCGTTAAATTAGATTTTTTTTGTAGTGTCCAAATCCACGGCTACTTGTTCGAGAAAATCTTGGCAAAATTAATCGACGATCCCACTTTCGCCATGCCCTTTTGGAACTGGGATATGCTCCTGGAGGAATGACCATCCATTCAATTTACACAAACCCGAACTCACCGCTATACGATCCCCTACGCGACCGGCTGCACCAGCCGCCAACGGTGATCGACTTTAACTACAACTTGGTGGATCTCAACATTTCCACCGAACAACAAATTAAGAGAAACTTGTGTACCATGTACAGGCAAATGGTGTCAAACTCAAAAACTCCTCTGCTTTTCTTCGGGATGCCCCGAATCCTGGAGGCGGGTCGATCGACTTTGTTCCGACGGGTGATCGGACCCAACCGAATCTCGAGGACATGGGGAATTTCGAACCGGTTTTCTACGCCCATCATTCCAATATGGATAGAATGTGGAGTTGGTGGAAGACACTGGGAGGGAGGCGCCAGGACATAAGGGATCCTGATTTTCTCTACGACGAAAATGCGGAATTAGTCCGGGTCAAGGTCCGCGACTGTCTGGATAACACTAAACTCGGGTATGATTACCAGAAAGTGGAGACCCCGTGGCTGCAGAGCCGCCCCCAGCCTCGAGTTTCTTCAGCGGATGGAGGGAGCATGGCGAGTGAGGCTGCTTTCCCCGCGAAACTTGACAGGGCTTTGAAAGTGATAGTCATGAAAAGGCCGAGAATAAATAGAAGCAAGAAGGAGAAAGATGAGTCGGAGGGAAGTTATGTGAATGTGCCACATTTGCATTCAGATGGGATGAAAATGAAGACGCAGCTTAGGTTATCAATTACAGATGGTTTGGACTTTGGAGGATGTAGATGCTGAAGGCGATGAATATGTGTGTGTGACTTTGGTGCCCAAGACCGCCGTCGGTTCCATCACTATTCATGACGTCAACATTGAGTACGATTAATAAATTGGATCAATCTATGCGATCGTAAATCCATGTATCGTCTTCTACTTAATTATTCCATTTTTATTGTGTGAAGTATTATAAATCCACAAATGTTATTCAACATTTCAAATAAAAACTAAATAATGATACGTACTAAGTCTGGACTTTGGGATTTCCTCGTGCCATGAGCTGTCATTGTAAAGCCCAATATATATTAATTTGAGCCACGTTCTTCTTTCATTGTAAAGACCAACATTTATGCAACTTTATAGCCCAATGATACTAAAATGCATTATGCATTTGATGAAACAGGTGGTGGTGTAGAGCCATGTGCCATTTTCAACAAAAAACAACTCCTATAAAATTTTGCACGGAACTTTCAGAAATAGAAATTTGAATTCATTCCAAATTCGTTTGTCATTTGATGCACGTTTTCCAAAATTTATTTCGTGTGTAACCTTCTCTTCTTATATGCCTTCTTTTGACTTTCATTATCACTAATTATAATTTTAGCAAAAATAATACAAAATATACTATTTTTTTCTATATTTAACATGTAATAATAATACTTTTCTTCTTCGTACACCACAAATTATTTTTTGGTAAGTTGAGAAATGAAGATGTGTAATTGCTTAAAAAATGTAATTTATGGGTAAATTTGTTTGTAGTCAATCTACAATGATAATTTATTTGTAATTATTTGAGGAATGAAAATGTGTATATGATTAAAAAATCTATAGGCAAATTATAAACATTCCACACTATTTAAAAATAAAATTATATTTATTTAAAATCCTGCAATTATATTAAAAAATTGTAGTCAATTCTTTATTTTCTTTTAATAATTAATCGGGTTATAAAAATGTGTGTCATTTATTTCAAATTTGTATTTACCTTTTGTTCTAATTGATAGATTGTTAGACTTCTTTGTCTTTTAAAATACTCCAACATTGATATACATTAAATATCTAGGTCTTGTATGCATCCGGGTGCACCGTGTACTCATAGTGCATTTTAGAAGCGTGCAATTTGTTATGTTGAAAATTGTGACTTATTTCTATAGAAAATTGTATTTGTTAATATGAGAACATAGTTGCATATTTCTGTTTGGAATAATTGCACGTTTCTATTTTATACAATTACATGCTTCTAAAATACACTATGAATGCACGATACACCCGAATGCACACGAGACCCACCCTAATTAAATAAATGAGGAGTATAGTCCAACGTTGCCATAAGTTACGTAGGATATAATTTTTAATAAAGAGTTTCGTCTCTTGTGAGGTGGGCTTCTCGCACGCAATTATTTTTTTCAGCCATTGGAACTTGAAAATGACTTATTCCACGTTCTTTTATTTTATGCGACGATTCAACCAATCAAATAACCATAGCAGCAGACGCGGCTCTTATCCAATTTCCCGTTTCAAACTTCGACTTTCCTTCAGTACTTTTATTACTAGTATAATCTAATAATTGGAGATCATATAATACTGTATTTAAAACTATGAATTGATGAGATAATTAACCAATATTTTTTAGAAATGCATATGAGTTATATTGTACATGTAATTAAGTACAAACTTTTGTCAATTATATATACTTAATTATTTAAATAGTTATCACATAAATTTACGTGAGATTATCTCATCCATAACCCACAGGGATTCAAATTGAAATGGTCTCGTATCTTTGCACCTTTATTGAAAAGGTCCCGTATATATCACATGTTTCAATTAAGTTTCGTATGTTTTTAATTTGTGTCGATTTAGTCCCAAATAGCCGAAAACCGGTCAAACTACCAAAAAACGACGTCGTTTTAGGTGTGTGTGATACACGCGCCCCTAATTTCGGTCGGGAATTTATCAAAAAAAGACGTCGTTTTTGGGTAGTTTGACGGGTCTTCGGAAATTTGGGACTAAATTGACACAAATTGAAAACATACGAGACTAAATTGAAACATGTGATACATACGGGACCTTTTCAATAAGGCTGCAAAGTTATGAGACCATTTCGATTTAAATCGCTAAGACATATATATACTCTTGCAATTCTTTATCACATTTTAAAGATACATATAGCTAGTAAGTAGTAACAGAAAAGTCTGAAGAAAGAAAAACATTACGACTTATGCGAGACTTCCTGAATGTTTATAAGTGAATGAACGATAAATGATATAAACCAGCATGCGTAATGAGCTATATATTGGATTCATGGTTTCCTTTTATTCCTTTTGCCTTTTTTCAATATATATAAGTTGTTCTCTCGGAAGGATGAAAATTTTACAAGTGAATTTAAATAAAAAATTTGTTGTTATTTCTAAACTTGATGTTGGATGAAAGATTTTGAATTTATGCAAATATGAGGTTTTTTTAAGTGTTTTTTTATTGGTCTAAATTGTTTTTTTTTTTAATATTTACTTTCTAGCCGTTGGCAAAATTTGGTTTCAATAATCTATTTATTTAATTTCAGTAGAGAAACACTTGGAATAAATTAATTCACAAGAAAATAACTATGATAACAAGAAATGTTGGCCTCTAGTCTTTGGAGTAGGAGGCCCAACGTGAGTGTTTTTAAAATTTAAATGGGTGGAGTTGTTTCGATGATTTGGTCGAACCCACAACGCCACGGGTCAAAGATACCATGAGAGAATTCGCCTCATCTAAAAGCTCGAGATAATAAAGAGGGTCACGAGGAATAATCTATTTATTTAATTTCCTCAACACTCCCTCACCATGGGCCGAATCATTGCCTTGCCTCTAGGAGAGGAGGCCCAACAGAGTGGACAATTTAAATGGGTTGGTTTATGCTTCCACGGAAACCTTATTTTAATGGAATAGTGATTCGATGATTCCATGAGAGAATTTACCATGAGAGAATTCCAACCTCATCTAAAAAGATTCGAGTCAATGCAATAGTGAAAATAAAGAAAGAATAGTCTATTTATTTAGTTTCCTCAACAATTTCTAAACTTGATGTTGGATGAAAGATTTTGAATTTATGCAAATATGAGGTTTTTTAAGTGTTTTTTTATTGGTCTAAATTTGGGAAATTCTAAGTTTTCCGAGTTTTCTTTAACCCGCGATAATAAGTTTGAGTTTGAGTCAAACACAATCAAATTTCCGTAACCTTACTAATTCAGGGTCACAAGTATTTATAGGCATACACCAAGGTCACTCTTCTCACCAAAAACTATCAAACTACCTTCTAAAGGGTTTGGGGATTTCCGTGAGGTTTCCAACTAGGATGAGATATCCTTTACAATAAAGTACAATGCAAAGGGTTTGAAATCTCCCTAACTTTGGATATTCTTATCAATAGCCTTTCATGGAATGAGCTTCTCTTTTTAAAAGCTGGAATTCTAAGTTTTTCCGTGCTTCTTTTTTTTGATAATAAGTTTGAGCTCTTGAGTTGCTTACAAATTTTGTTGTCTTTACAATGTAGAGGGTCACAAGTATTTTTGCATACACCAAGGTCACTCTAGAAAAACTATCCGTTGGAGGAGATAGCTTTTTTGGTTTCATTCTGTGTGAGAGTGATATAAGGGTTTGAAACTCCCTAACAACGTTTTTGACTTAGTTCTTTTTTGATCTTCACTTTTTGAATGTCTTTTGTAAATATCAATCTTTTTTTAAGGAATCACGATCTTGTCGATATGGTCCGATCTTCAGATAGATATTTTGACTTTTGTCTCGAATTAAAGGTTTACCTTCGGCTTTTGGTTACAGCATGATATAACCTTAACAACACTTTGACTTAGTTCATTTTATGCGCATTTGAATGTCTTGGCAAATATCTATTTTTCTTAAGGAATCGCGATCTTCTCGATGTGCATCCTTGGATAGATATGTTCAATGTCTTGGAACATTGAGGTTTATCTTGAGCATTGTCATTCTTGAGTCTTGATAATTCTTCGAGTCTTGAGATTCTTGATCTTGATTCTTGAGTCTTCTGCGTCTTGAGTCTTGATTTCTTCGAGTCTTTCATCTTGAGTCTTGATATCTTCTCGATTTGAGTCTTCATCTTTGAGTCTTGATTCTCGATTTTCATCTTCGAGTCTTGATATCTCGACTTTTTCTCAATGAGTCTTGATTCTCGATTTCTTCTTGAAACCTCGAAACTTGATTTCATATTGAAACTTGATTTCTTGAAACATCTTGAGACCTTGAAGAATCTTGAGATCCTAACTTCGATCTATATCTGCGACTATACATTTTGCGAGATATCATCCCGAATACTCTAAAAACCGAATCTCGACTCAACTATCAAGATTATTCTGAACATGTCATACTCAGGGTTTTGGGATCTAATCAAAATCATATATCTTTATTAAATTCATCTCCCAACAAGAAAGAATGTCACATTCAGTTGTGATCGGCCCTATAATAGACCATGTATATTAAAATTTAAGTTAACAATATGGTGTAATATCACTTTTAATTTATTGTTAGATTTTAAAAATCTTGCTTATGTCCTAATTCTAGCTTCATTATAATAAATACATTGAACGCCTTTTTTTTTCCTTTTTTTCCCTTTTCTTTTATTCAATTATTTAATTATATATAAATCTTAAAGTGAGTTTCTTGTGCACTCAAATGCACTGTGCACCCATGCAACTGAATGACCCATTAAAAAAAATACTTGACCCATTGAATATACTAGACACGTTCTATGAATATGTGAGTAGGGGATCCGTGCATCAATTGCATATGAGACATTGTCTAAATCTTATGTCCTCTGGATGACTTAACGTACGTATGTATGTACGTGTATATATAAATGACAAACTTGCCTATTAGACTTTGTAATTTAAATGTATTTTAAATAATATTATTAAATTTTGCAAGTACAAGTAATTATTTTTACTCAATAAATATCAATGGATAAACATTAATTATTTTCACTGAACAATATTATAATTATTTTTATTAAACAATATTAATTGTACAAAATACTTTCTCTATATTAGTTTGGTTTGATGTTACTGTTTCATTTTTATTATTTCATTGATGTTTCATCCTGCTAGATATTTACCACATGAATCTAAAATATGGTGATTCGTTTTGAGATTTTTTATTATTTTATGTGTTATTCATCCATATTATGTAGTAATATAAAATGGAATACCAATAATAAAATATGTGATCTCTCATTCTATACTTCCAAAATATTAATTGTTCTCGGACATAACTCTTAACAGTTGAGAAGTCTGGGCGCAAAAGAATATCTCAATTAAGTTAATCAAAGACACAAACTCTCCTTTCAAAAAAGAAAAAGAAAATAGAAACAAACTCTCAACCCTGTTAATAAAAATTTAATTACAGAAAAAGGAAGAAATGAAGTTATATACGCCATTAGCCGCCCCTAAATTGGAGTTAGTAGATAAAATGATCTGTAATCTATTATGCTTTAACTAAAATAGTCAACTATTGGGTTTGATTGTTTCTTTCCTAGAAGGACAAGATTAGGTTTAATCTTCAACTGATCAACTCATCTTCATTAATAAATTAGGTGTACTCTTGTGTCCAATTGCTGTCACAAAATTATTTATTGGCTACATCTTACGTCTCGTATGCACAAATTGCATTTCATAGTATATTTTTTAAATATATAATTTATTGTATTAAAATACATAATTTGTTATACTGAAACTTACAACTTCTTTATTAATATATGTTGCATGTTTTAGTATAAAAAGTCGTAGCTTCAATACAACAAATTATATATTTTAAAATAATGAATGTACGGTATATTTAGTGTACAAGATACTCACTCTTATTTATTTATATAATGTTCAAGATTTTGTTTGATGGCGAGCGAATTAAGGCACAAATTAATTTGTCATCCGTTTCTTTATCTTAATTTATTATATGCTTTACACAAATTAAGGCATCCAACTAAGATATAACATCCTGATAAAAAAAAAATTAAAAATAACAAGATGTACTATTATAATGTGCAACTACAAAAAATGGCAAGTTTTGTAAACATTACATAGCATGCGCAATGATGCTTGGACAAATTTAACAAAAAGTAAAAGCATAATATGTTAATAACATATTATTAGAGATAAAGAATAGAAATTATTCTTTTGACCATATATTTATGTATTTTATATTCTTTCCATGTAAATCTCTCGTGTATCTTGCGAAAGTTGTTGTATTCCTGTAATCGTTATATTAATAACAGATTTCTCCTATCACCAATTCAATGGTGATATTCTAATCATCTTTACATGGTATCAGACGTCAGTAAAAGATCCTAACCTAATCCCAAGTCAACCGGCCGTCGATCTTCTCTCCCCTTCTTCTTCTTCCGGCTTTTTCGCATCGTCCTCTCCGGTGCTCCGTTTCATCCGGTCTCTCTGGGATTCACTCTTCCGCTACACACTCACACCGAATTTCTCGATCGTCCCTCTCAGATTCCCATCGCGACTCTTCTCTCTCATCTCGCCATGGCTAATCCTCCCACCGATTCTCTTCCCATCACCGCCATGATCAACATGGTTGCTGGAATCAAATTGGGCTCCTCGAATTACCTTCCGTGGGGTCGGCAAATTGAACATATGGCCGAGTGTTTTGACCTGCTCGGCTACTTGGACGGATCGCTCGCCTCTCCTCCGACGACCGTCACCTCTGCTAAGGGCGTGGCTTCGCCCAATCCAGCCTATCTGGCCTGGAAAATTAAGGACCGCAAGCTCCTTAGCGTCGTCTACACATCGCTATCCGAAGACGCCGCCTCTGAAGTTCTGGAATCCACCACATCGTGCGCTATGTGGTCTACTCTGGAGGGCATTTATTCCTCCGCAACTCGCCAGCATCAACTACGCGAGGAATTGCTCTCTCTTCGTCGGGGTGATTCTCCAGTTGAAGAGTATGGTAAGAAATTTAAGTCGTTATGTGATCAATTGCATGCTATTGATTGTCCTGTTATTGAATCAGATAAGAGTCATTGGTTTTTGCGTGGATTGGGTGTCCAATTTGCAAGCTTTGCGGATACTCGAATGGCATTCACTCATATTCTGGCGTTTCGTGATTTGTTGAGCCAAGCCAAACAGTATGAGTCCATGCTTCGTGCTATGGAAAATTCCCCTCCGCAGGCTGCATTCTCGGCTGATCGTTCCTCGGGCCGTGGTCAGGGCCGTTCATCTTCATCGGGTGGTAACTCCCGTGGACAGCAGGGTTCACCGGGATTTGGGCAGCAATCGTGGAAACTTTTCTGGCAACCGTGGACAGCACGGCAACTCTGGCTTCACCAATGGGTCTTCCACTTCTACGAATGGGGGGTGTCGAATCCATCGTTGTCAGATATGTCGTGGGGAGCACTGTGAGGATAAATGTCCTCAATTCCTCAATGCTCGTCAACCTGTCTCTTCAGCACACTTAGCCCAGGCATTCACATCCTCCTGCAATGTGTCGGACTCTGCTCCTGATTGGTATCTTGATTCGGGTGCCTCTGCTCACATGACAAATCAGCCTTCTGCATTGGACACTTACGAGCCTTATTCTGGTAATGGGTCAGTCATTGTTGGTAATGGCAATGCTTTGAATATTTCTGATATTGGTTCTAGTAAATTATCTGCAGATGTGCAATTGCTGGATGTTTTAGTGGTTCCTCATATCATTAAAAATCTGTTATCTATCAGTAAACTAACATCCGATTTTCCTGTTGATGTGATCTTCTCTGATAAGTTCTTTGTCATTCAGAACCGAGTGACAAAGCAAATCCTGGCACAGGGAAGGTGTGATAAAGGCTTATATTTGCTTGATCGAGTGATTCCGGCTTTGGTTGCTGCTGTCCGGAATAAAGAATTGAAGGCTAGTTTCAGTTTATGACATTTACGCCTGGGGCATGTCCCACATTCTATTATTTCTTTATTGAACAAACTTGGTTATTTATCTGTTACATCTGTTTTACCGAATCCGGGTGTCTGCTTCTCTTGTCAGTTGGCTAAGAGCAAGAGATTATCTTTTCAGTTGAATGAGAAACGTGTTGATTGTGTTTTGGATTTAATTCATTGTGATTTATGGGGTCTTGCACCAGTTTCTACTGCTGATGGTTTCCGCTATTATGTTGCATTTATTGATGATTACTCTCGATTTTGCTGGATTTATCCGTTGCGTGCTAAGTCTGAATTCTACGATATTTTGGTTCAGTTTCATACCTTTGTCTGCAATCAATTTGATTGTAAAATCAAGGTTTTTCAAAGTGATGGGGGAACTGAGTTTGTTAATGCTAAAGTCCGGAATTTTATGAATCTTAATGGCATACTTCATCGTTTGTCTTGCCCTTACACTCCGCAACAGAATGGCCGAGCTGAGCGTAAGCATCGCCACATATCTGAAACTGGTCTGTCCATGCTATTTCATGCCCATGCACCTGTCTCTCTCTGGTTTGAGGCATTTGCTACAACTGTTTTTGTGATCAATCGGCTTCCTTTCTCCGTTTTGCAAAATTCATCACCTTTTGAGTTGTTATTTGGTTATGCCCCTAATTATGCAAACTTCAAGCCTTTTTGGTGTCGGGTATTTCCATACCTTCGGGATTATGCTGATAACAAACTGGAGCCTCGTAGTCGTCCGTGTATTTTTTTCGGGTTATAGCAAAGATTTACTGCGGATTTCGATGTTTTGATCCCGTCTCTTCTCGGACCTTCATTTCTCATCATGCTCAATTTGATGAGCTTTGTTTTCCTTTTTCTCGAGAGCCGTCTACCACCCCGGTCTCAAAATTAGACATTACTACCTTCTTGGATGCCAGGGGCGGCAACCCGTCCTTCCTTCCCTTTCGGCTTCGCCTTCACCACCAGACCTCATGTGATGTGCATCACTCGCCCGCGTCCTTGATGATCGGTCCGACTTAGGCGTTCTGTTCAGCCGCTCTAACCAAGTGCATGCCCTGCGCTCGACCCGGCCGCATCGTGCGGCCGAGGCTCCGCCGGCGCCTCTGCACCGGCCGCGCACCTCATCTCGGCCGTGCGGCGGCCTCCGCTCGATCCGCGGACTGCTGCGGCCGCGCCTCCGGCCTCCTCCGCGGGTTCGCCACACCGATGGTCTGCGAGGCTCGGTGGCATTTTTCAAGCCCCATTACCCTCTTGACTTAGCTTCCTTTGCCTTATTATCGCTCTCGTTTCCACCACTAAGCCTCGTGGATTTAAGTCTGCAGCCAAGTGTCCCGAGTGGCTTGCTGCTATGCAAGAGGAAATTGATGCCCTCCGTTCGAATCACACATGGGATTTGGTACCCCGCCCTCCGGGTACGAATATTGTGGGCTCGAAATGGGTTTTTCGTACGAAGTTTCATGTTGATGGCTCTATTGAACGTCACAAGGCCCGTTTTGTTGCTTAGGGCTTCACACAAATTCCAGGAACCAATTTTCATCACACGTTCAGTCCGGTTGTCAAAGCTGCAACCGTTGGCATTATCCTGGCTTTATCTGTTCAGCATAGTTGGCCTCTTCATCAGCTTGATGTCAAGAATGCTTTTCTTAATGGCGTTCTTGACAAACCAAAGGTTTCATGGCTCAACCGGGGGGTTTATTGATCCTCGTTTCCCCGATCATGTGTGTCGACTCAAGAAAGTTCTTTATGGTCTTCGCCAGGCTCCCCTTGCCTGGTTTCAGAGGTTTAGCTCGTTTCTCACCAGCCTTGGCTTTCTCCAGAGTCGTTGTGATTCTTCCTTTGTTTCACTTTCATCGAGGTACTTACATTATTTATTCTTTTTCTATGTCGATGATATCATTGTTACGAGGAATGATGATTTCGTTGTTGCAAACTTTTATATCTCGTACACACCGTGAGTTTGCCATCAAGGACCTTGGGCGCCTGAATTATTTCCTCGGTCTTGAGGTTTCTTATACATCTATTTGGCTTGTTTGTGGGTCAAGCCAAATATGCCCATGATATCCTTGAACGCAGCCGAGTTGTTGGACTCAAGCCCTGTCTCCACTCCATTGGTCACGGGAGTCTCTTGTCGAGACCGGTGATCTGTTTCGTGATCCCACGCTATCTGAATCACTTGTTGGGGCCTTGCAAAGATATCGACCATCACCCGCCCCGATCTTCATACACCGTCGATTCGGTTAGTCGGTTCCTTCACTCTCCGACCGATTTCATTTTCTAGCGGTGAAACGTATTCTTCGCTTTGTCAAGCGGTACGCTTCACTATGGTCTCTCCTTCGTCAAGAGGCCGACATTTTTTGGGTTATTCCGATCTCGTTGGGCCCGTTGCAGACCGAGACGCAGCGTCGTTCCACCTATGGTTACTCTATTTTTATTGGGGAAATCTTGTTTTTGGTCTGCTAAGAAACAACCAACGGATGTCCGATCAAGCCGTGAATCTGAAAGTAGGGCATTAGCTTAATGCAACTTCTGAATTGGTTTGGGTCACTAATCTTCTCCTTGAGCTCCGTTCAAACATAACTTCTCGTCCGACTCTTTTGTGTGACAATAAGAGTGCCCTGTTCTTGAGTTTAAATCATTTGCCCTATAAGCGTGCAAGCATATTGATTTGGACTATCACTTTGTTCGTGAGCTCGTCTCTTCTGGGAAGTTATCTACTAGCTTTGTTCCTTCACATCTTCAGATAGCAGACATCTTCACGAAGAGCCTCCCTCGTCCGGCATTTGAGTTTCTTCGTTCCAAGCTCTGTGTGTGCCTTCACCCCACTCGGAGCTTGACGGGGGGTATTAGAGATAAAGAATAGAAATTATTCTTTTGACCATGTATTTATGTATTTTATATTATTTCCATGTAAATCTCCCGTGTATCTTGCGAAAGTTGTTGTATTCATGTAATCGTTCTATTAATAACAGATTTCTCCTATCACCAATTCAATGGTGATATTCTAATCATCTTTACACATATTAATAGAAGAAGCTTCATATTTAATTTACATTAAATTAATTATTTTAATATGCATAGAATAGTGTGCGTCCCCACTATCCATCCGTCCAAAACAATAGCCTAGCCTATAAATTAATACCAATCCAATGTAATGCATCCCATAACAACATGGCTTCTTCCTTTATCTCACACCCTATAACCACCCTTTCCACCACCTCCAACCCCTCCGCTCCCTTCTTGGCTAAACCAAGTCATTTCCCCAAGATCAAAAAACCCACCTCCCACACCTACAAAATATCATGCAAATCAACCGATAACAACAATCAAGAATCCACCCAACCAAACAAGTTTGACAGGAGAAATGTTCTAATCGGGCTGGGAGCCGGGCTGTACGGCGCCTCCACTCTCGCCACCTCCCCGTTCGCCTTCGCCTCCCCTATCTCAGCCCCCGACGTCACAAAATGCGGCCCCGCCGACCTTCCAGCCGGCGCAGCCCCAACAAACTGCTGCCCCCCGCCAACCTCCCAAATCATCGACTACAAATTCCCTCCACCACCCTCCAAGCTCCGCCTCCGCCCCGCCGCCCACTTAGTCGACGACGCCTACCTAGCCAAATTCAACAAAGCCATTGAGCTCATGCGCGCCCTCCCCGACGACGATCCACGTAGCTTCAAGCAACAAGCCAACGTGCATTGCGCCTATTGCGACGGAGCTTACGACCAAGTCGGCTTCCCTAACCTCGAGCTCCAAGTCCACGACTCGTGGCTATTCTTCCCCTTCCACCGATACTATCTCTACTTCTTCGAGAGAATCTTGGGAAAATTAATCGACGACCCGTCTTTCGCTATGCCATTCTGGAACTGGGATGCTCCTGGAGGAATGAGCCTCCCGGCTATTTACGCGAAGCAGAACTCCCCGTTGTACGACCAGTTCCGCGACCGACTACATCAGCCACCGACTACGCTCGACTTAAACTACGGCGGCTCGGATCTCAACATTTCCGCCGACCAACAATATAAGAGGAATTTGACCGTCATGTACAGGCAAATGGTGTCAAACTCGAAAACCCCTCGGCTTTTCTTCGGGAGCCCGTACAGGCGAGGGGATGACCCGAATCAGGGAAGCGGGTCGATCGAGAATATTCCTCATGGCCCGGTTCATGTGTGGACGGGCGATCGGACCCAAAGGAATATGGAGAACATGGGGAATTTCTACTCAGCGGCTCGGGACCCGGTTTTCTACGCTCATCACTCTAATATCGATAGGATGTGGAGTTTGTGGAAGTCACTCGGAGGAAGGCGGCAGGACATCACGGACCGTGACTTCCTCGACTCGGCTTTCATTTTTTACGACGAAAATGCGCAGATGGTCCGTGTCAAGGTCCGCGACTGTCTGGATAACACTAAACTCGGGTACGATTACCAGAAAGTGGAGACTCCGTGGCTGGAGAGCCGCCCCCAGCCCCGAGTTTCTTCAGTTTTGAGGAAACTGAAGAAGCTTGGGAGGGCGAAAGCCGCGGACGCTGGTAGCCCGAGGGAGGTTTTCCCGGCGAAGCTGGATCGGGTTTTGAAAGTGATGGTGAAAAGGCCGAAGAAGAAGAGGAGCAAGAAGGAGAAGGATGAGGTGGAGGAGATTTTGGTAATTAAAGGGATTGAATTGGATAGAGACGTTTATGCTAAGTTCGACGTTTACATTAACGACGAAGATGATGTCGTGACGACGGAGGAGAACACTGAGTTCGCCGGAAGTTTCGTGAATGTGCCACATAAGCATAAACACGGGAAGAAGATCAAGACGCAGTTGAGATTGTCGATTACGGACATTATGGAGGATCTTGACGCGGATGATGATGATCATGTGTTGGTGACTTTGGTTCCGACCACCGCCGTCGGTTCAATCACCATTCATGACGTTAAGATTGAGCTTGATGATTGAAATTCATCATTTAATTTGTTGATCATGTTACGGTTTTATTTCTTTTGTTGTAATATTTTTTGTTGAATAATTGATTTCATTATCTGGTTCTGAATCCATGTACCTTGTTGTGGTTAACTAATTTCATGTTCATTGAATCATGTGCGAGGAATAAATCGGAAAGTTTTCTGAATATTCAAATGCAACTTGAAAAGTAATGTTCGATTCCACGGCTGAAAAGATAAAGTGGTCTTCATTTTTATTATTGACTAATTAAAAAATTAATAGTTTTCTTAAACTATGATATGACAGGTAATGCATTATCTATAATCTATATAGGACTTCTGAACCTGGCTTAATTTAATTGAAAACACGTGGAAAAGTAAATCAACTTGGCAATTAGTCATAAACTAGAACATAATTTGTCAGAAAGTGAGACGTGCTTTCCCTCATTCACATGGCTGGTTGGTTTAGAAAAATGGATGACTGGAATCGTAATTGCATTTAGGGCTAAAATACAAAAAAAAAATAACTTCATACATTATAACATGTCACATTTACTTACTTCTAAATATATTTCTACGCGTTTAGAAATATATTTAGCCTATATCCCTTTTCGGGGGAAATATTCCATATGTGGAAATGAGAGAAAATAGTAACTTTTGAAACTTATAATGATGTTTTTAACCATTTGTAGTTAATATATTATTTTTAGTAACTTTTGCCAAATGTACCCTTAATAGCACCATCACTAACACGAGGCACTGTGTAACGCGAGGTGCTAAGGGTATTCTTGATAAAATGGCTAAACATAAAATATATGAGTTACAAACTTGTTAAAAAATACATGGCGTATGCATAAACTCCAAAAGTGACTAAAATAAAATCTAGAAAATTTATATGTACTCTAATTTCAAAATTTGATATGTGACTGTAAACATAGAAGTTAACGGGTTATTTATTAAGTTAGGTTGATTTGTTGTTAGCCTGCACAGCCCTAAAAAGACTAGGCTTATTAGGTAATTTAATATCGATATTAGTCATTAGATCAATATCCTCTCAAATAATTATGATAAAAAAAAAATTACATGTCATTCATACCTATTTTATCACTGGCCTGGGGTGAGTATGTACATAAAAAACATTGACCAGTTTACTTTTTGTATATTAACGTGTATATCTTGCGAAGTATAAATATAATATAGGTTAATGTCTTAATGATGTAATAATAATATACCAATTTTTTTTTTTAGATATTTAATGATGAAAATTAATGACACAAGTAATATATAGTATAAATTACCAAGGCTTGAAGTAATGAAGTTGAATAATTATTTTATCTATTAAAATTTAAATTTAATATTTCTTTCATCACTTTACATATTATGTTCGGATGAAACATGACACAAGGTTAATTTTTTTTACTTAAATTGGAAGTTGCAACAAATCAAAATAGAAAAGAGTTGATAGAGCAATCCCAGAAACTAGAATATTCCATCACTTGTATAGAATCGCAAAAGAAAAGCAAAAAGATAAAATTTATACCATTATTATGATATCTGCATATTCAAATTTGCGAAAAAAGAAATCAGATAGGTAAGAGAGATACTTGTACTTAATTACTTAGGTGAACAAGTAAGCATGCCCCTTCTTCAAAAAAACAAAATAACAAGTAAGCATGCCCCAATTCATGAACACACTAGCTATGTTGATAAAGAGTATGCAAATTACGGTATTACCCTGTGCAGAAACAATGGGCATATCAAAAATAGTAGTTGCTATATTATAGTGGTGATGGAAAGGTAGCAAGAGTTGAACTTAATCTTCCACACACAACTTTCCTACTATAAATTTACCTGTAAAGCAGGTAGAAAGCACTGAAGTATCAAGTGCTGCAATGCCATATATAGATGTTTCAATTCCCTACATTTGTTCTCCGCTTTTCTTTTCTTTACGCGTTCATAAGTGAACGAACGACATTGATAAAGAAATATTCGAATATTACTTGATCAGTGTTCCGTCTCTATTGCTTGTGCCAGTTCTCTTGTTAGCTTGTCCGCCCTGTCGTCGTGCCCCCCTGCAAACGTGTAAACTCGGAACGCAAACTGGAAAGCCCTCCATAGCATTTTTGCTGCTCCATTATTTTTCCCATCACTTTTTTGTTCTTCTTTTGAATTGGCTTCTCTCTTCTCCTGATAAATAGATTTAACAATTTCTCGGAGTTATAATTTCTAGAGTAATACTCTCGTACGCTGCAACTGCATACAACTAATATTTTTTAGTAAAACCATTTGAAAAACAACTAATGTATGATCTCATTTTCGAAAACTAACCTTAAGCGCTAATTCCATACAATTGGAAGAGACGTCGACTATCTGTTCTTTGATACGTAAAAGAATCCCAAAATCAAAAGTGATCTTCTGAGCCTGAAATCTCTTTAAGTCTTCGTCTTTAGTCCGCTCCAATGCATCCATTTCCACCTTGATCTGGATATGTTGTATCAAATTGTTAGAAAAACAAACAACATTTTTTAATTACATAATAATTGTGTGACTAATTTCAATGATCTCTGAACTTACCTTGTTGAAGTAGCCTTCAGCTTTGTCCAATTGTTGGCAGACAGGGGAAACTATCTGCCAGCTCTTTAAAGTAGTGACAATTGAATCTAACTTGGAGTACAGAGCTGCTGCCATCCTTAAAGCTTCCAACTTCTTGCAAGGAAAGTCTTCACATCTTGCTAGCACCTATTATGTAGAAACTTAATGAAAGATGGTTCTTTATAAATGATCTTTGTATCTTGAACACAACAAGAAACTAGTACGACACGAACCTGAGTTTCGTCTGTCAATTTCTCAAGGTGGGATTCGACATATTTGTGGAATTTAATGAGCTCAGCCATGTCAGATGTCTGAAAAGAAGAGATTGCTGTTTTCATCTCCTTAACTGTTCCCGCGTAAATCTTGCAATCTTCTTCAATTTGTTGGTAGTATGCTGACCTGAGCCAATTATTTTACGAAATTTCACATTTGAACTACGAAAGAAATGTATGATATGTTTTGGTAATGAAAACAAAACTACCTTTTCGTCATCTCTGCTAGCGCATCCGCCATTCCTTTTCCTCCAGCGGCGGCTCCTCCTCCTCCTCCGATTTTACCCTTTCGTCCCGATGATCTACCTTCTAGGCTTGATCCTTCTACCTTCCCTTAAGAACTCGATACAGATTACCCATCTGCGATGATCTCTTCAGTTTGGTAGGAACTTTCCTTGGACCAAGGAACATAGCCCCTGGAGGGGGCGGCGGAGCTGCCCCATTTCCCTTTCCTGCCCCCATGAGTGGAGGAGGTGGTGGTGGAGTGGCCCCGTTCCCTCCCATGAGTGGAGGAGGTGGTGGTGGAGCTGCCCCGTTCCCACCAATGGGTGGAGGAGGTGGCGGTGGGGCTGTCCCGTTCCCACTAATGGGTGGAGGAGGTGGCCGCGGAGATGCTACATTCCCCTTTGATGCACCAAAGGGAGGAGGTGGGGGAGGTGGAGCTGCTCCGTTTCCCTTTGATGTGGTCATAGGCGGAGGAGGTTGAGGCGGAGGAGTAGGCATCAATGCTGATGGGGTTGGAGGAGGGGGTGGCGATTCGTAACTTCTTGGTGTAAATGGTGATGAATCTGTGGTGGCTTCGGAACTTCTTGGTGTATAAGATGGTGACGGAGGTGGAGTCGCAGGCAGTAATACTGATAGTAGTTTGTCTTGTACAGGTTGTACTTTTTCGTCGTCGTTTGGAAGTGATGGTGAAGAAACACTCACATCCATTTCTTGTTTCTCTGAGGCCTTAGGAGTTGGTTCAGGTTGAACATCAATGGACTTTCTTCCAATATTTCCATCTTTTGATTCTTTTCTATTTGAACCAGTTTTAACAGCCTTTGGAATCTCACATTTCATTTCCATCTTCCTTGCAATCTCATCATCTTTCTTCTCCATTTCCATATTATTCATCAGGATTGTGTATTTAGGATCCTGAGGAAGAACAACTGCGTGAGGCAACATATGAAACGAGAGGCGCTTCACATCGATGGGGCTCAGTTTCCCGACTGTTGCAACTCTTAGTGGGAAGAGAAAAGGTGGCGAATAAGACGTCTTCTCACGAGTAGACAAGGATTTCCACGAGCGTGCAAGGACAGAAGTTGGAGTCTTCGGAGAACCAGAACCAGAATAGGACATTCTGTTTTCACAAAAAGTTTCAGACAACGCCTTCCCAAACGCACTCGATGATGAAGGGCTATAGTCTGTCATATCTTCATCCTCGTCCATATCATCGAACAATCTTTCCCTTGCTACCTTAATAATGTCATCAAGCATTGCCAGTGCTAGAAAACAAAAAAACAAAATATGGTCATACTGAAAATTTTGGATTCAGTTATCAAATTAGACTAGGAAACTACCTACCGGTTTGCT
Organism: Stenogyne calaminthoides; assembly: GCA_037126765.1. NCBI lineage: Eukaryota > Viridiplantae > Streptophyta > Magnoliopsida > Lamiales > Lamiaceae > Stenogyne > Stenogyne calaminthoides. Next base: position 7,068,255 of record JBBCBC010000037.1, on the reverse strand, counting down.
CTAACTCGGCGTCTTCTAATTTCATAGACGAATTGTATTTGCATCTGACCATCCACTTCTCGGTTGTCCAAAGGTCTCCAAGTGATATAAGAGCATCACACAAGATTTTCAAGGCCTGTTTCAACGAAATCAGAGACGAATAATTTCATATTGGTGTTGCAATAATCGATCCATTTAGAGTAACAAGATTAAGTTCTTGAAAGGCGACCTTATGCAACGATGCACCTTTAAATTCTGACACAGGTTTGATTTTCGGATAGCGTTCAAAGAGATTGTTGAGGGTGAATATGAGTAACTGTAAAGAGACGAGTCATGATACATCATATGAGGAATCGAACACTATTGAGACGACAAATAAAAGCAACCAAAACGACTTCTGATTACCTCATTTACAGAAGCAGAACCACCACAAGGAGAGAAATCGAGCAAGTCTCTGAGGCTTGAAATCTTCTTCCTAAGTTCAGTCATGGTTACGAAATTTCCTGACACTCCGAGTGAACTTTCAACTTTGGAAGCTGTCACGTTCCTAACATTCTTTGATGCTCTATTACCTTTTTTCGATTTTCTCTGCAATTTCAGACCATAAGTTTCCATAAATTTTCAATTTCTCCTATCAAGAACAGGTGCTCAAAATCATATCAGAATGCACAATCTGAAGATGATTATTGAACCTTCAAAACATTTGCAGGGTAAAATACAGTTTACACATAATATATATTCCAATTTCCAAATACATTGATGAATAATCACCATGTTAACACTGAATAACTCATGAAAATCATCAAAATTAACTATGTTCATTGTCAATCAGATTCTTCTATTTCCAATACCTCAAATTATATGAATATATTTTGGCAGATTTCTTTTGATCATCGAAACATACATGCAATGAAATAAAACAAAAAAATCAGTAATTCAGATAATCACAACACTAGAAAACATCTATTTCAAGAATGTCATAAATATCAAGAAAACATTAAATTAAAAAGAAAAAATCATACATACCTGAGAACTGGAAGCCTTCTTACGAAACAATAAAGGCCCCACTCCACAAAATGCCCCCGCAGACATAATCAAAACTTTTATAGAGGTCTCAACAAAAACCCAGAATTCCTGATTTCTTTCAATATAATATAATAATAATAACAATTAAACCAATTAAAAAAATTGGCACATACCCTGAGGTTTGACAAAAACTGTAGAGATTGTTGAAAATAATATTTAATCGAATAGATTAGGGTCAAGAACATAGGAGAATAAATATTCTCGTGAAGAACATTCAACTCAAGTTAGAAATTATCAACATAAGAATTATGTTAAATTATATTGATAACGTGACGCCCAATAACGCCTCTCTGTTGATAAATCCCGAATGGACAAGTTTCTTCTTCTCCCTTTGTTTCCAAATGAGGAGAGAATGGGACCCAAGCCAAACTGGAAAAAATCCATCCCAATTCCTTTTCAGGCCAAAACCCACGTACCACCGTCTTATTCGGGGGGTTTTAATCTCTAATTTTGTTAATAATATCATCTTCTTATTAATTCAACAAATAGGGAAACAAATCAGACTATATGGTATTTTCTCAATTTATATAATAAGATCCACAGCTCAAATGAGCTTCGTGTTTGTAAGTTAATAAATGTAAATTGATGCAATATTGGTTCAGTTATAACTTATTTAATGCGATTGATAATCATATTAGTTCGAAACGTTATATTAGAGCTAAAAATAAAGATGTGGATAACAATAAGCATTTAGCTTGAATTTTTTTAGTTTGATCTCGCTGAATCATTAAGATCTTCAATGTGCAAGAATAAGTTTTTTTTTCCATTTAAGAATGTTAGTAGTAATAATTAAGAAAGAAGTGCAAAATGTCATTCTACACGCGCGACATACATTTTTTTATTTTGAAATAAAAGATGAAATTATAGATTTTTTCTAAACTTGCAATAAAATATTTACATTTCAACTGAAACTTACGAGGTAAAAAGAAACGAATGATTCAATGAATTATGCCATCTATGAAATATTCAAAGTTTGGCATTGAATCAAATATAATTGCACAGAATTTCCAATCAATCACTAAGAAACTTTCTCGAAATATTCATCATAGTCTGAATTGTTCAAATAAATACTTAAATATCCAAAATAAAAGCTGTAATTGAATGTAAAATAGCACCTGGAGATCTGAATTTCTTACAAGGTATCAGTTTATTGTGACACACGTATATAATCCATTTATTATAGCAAATACACACTCTAAGAAAATAAATAAATGAATATATACTATTAAATAAATGGAACAAGCAAAGAACCAAGACTGTACAAGTACAGCTATGCCCAACCGGAGTGGAAGACCATGATGAGGCACGATCACTGACCACAACTCAAAACCGGGATACTTCATCTTTCTATTTCATGAAAACTTATTTGAATGTGTATTTTTTAAATGTGAAGTTTCACCACCATCATTCAATCAACTGACTTAGCTTTTTCGTGTGGCGACTGGAGATCTGGTCTTCTCGAGTTTTGGAGGAGCCGATCTACTTCCCACCGGAAGTTTCTTTGCAGGGGTGGAACCAGCAGCAGCTGTTCTTTCAGCGATTCTCTTCTGCCGTTCAATCTTTATTTCTTCCATTCTCTTACGCTCGTCTTCTTCCTGCATAGGAAATGCATCATCAAAAGGGTCAAACATAGGGGTGGAAGTGACTCGAGCTACTAATGCCTGACTTGGAAAAATTCTGAAACTAGCATGAGTTTAACTGAGTCGAGCTTGAGCTACTCGAGTAGTTCTTGAGCTTGATCTCAGTAATAGTAGGTCGTCATGCTCGCGAGCCTAATCGAGCTCACAAAATTTACTATGTTACCCATAATATGCTAATTATTTACAAATATACTCTTAACTATACATAAAATGAAAATCTATAATTAGGATTATGTAAGTTATTGAGTCTAGATGAGTTGAGCTCTGAGTACTCAATTGAGTTCAATTTACTCAATCTGAGTTGAGCTCAATCGAGTTCGAGTCGAGTTTTGAGCTTCGAGTATGACACTACTCGGCTAGACTCGGCTCATTTACTCTCCTGGTCAAATAAGAAAGATGGATACAGCTAAATAAGAGTCGAATTACCATGTAACTGTAAACGTTATTTATACCTTTTGTAACTTGCCCTTATGTGTCATGAGCCTACTCGCTGAAGATATCTTCTTGGTCTTAGGTAAAGGATCTGGCTTGCTTACTTTCGACCTTATGGGGCCTGCATTCTTCTTGACATTGACATTTTTACCCTTAGGGACGGGACCTTCTACAGCTTGAGCATTTGATATGGCGGAAGATCTTTTATCAGCTTCGTTAAAAGAGATTTCAACTTCATAGTCCATTTCCGGGGTCCACGATGCTCCCGATTCCTGTGATTCCCTTACGAGCATCATGCAGAGGTCATCTGGTTCTGCAGAGGCGGTGATGCCAGCTGGACTTTCATTTTCTGGTACATCAATGTCGGCATCCATGCTGATATCAGTTCTCCAGTTAGAAGCATAGTGCTCATCAATGGTTGACCTAGACTCTATAATGAAGGAATCGTCAACCACAGCTGTTTCTTTCTGAACAAAGTCCCTTTTGAAGGACAAAGAATCTTGATTGACGAATTCCAATTGCTTGGTCATATGTGCTTCCGAATCTCCAGACATATTATTAACTACATACCAATCTTTCTCTTTCCTGTTTTTGATAGTGGACAATTCTGAGGAGAAGTCTTGTACGGAATCCATTGTATTAGTCCTTGATCCGTTGAATTGTTGCGCAAACAATTCAGTCTCGTTTTCAGAGACAATTTTTTTCATGGATGAGTTCATGCCTTCACCATTTCCAAAATCCACAATATGAGCTTCCCCACCATTCACCCCTCCTCTCTGAAGCATGAGAACTGAATCATCACTAGTCAAGGGCTGTTTTGGAATTTTCTCAGACTCCAAATCCAAACCATTGCTAGTTTTGCGTGAAAGCCCACCATTGGAATTTGCAATCATATACTGTTCATCCATAGGATCTCCACTGGGAGTTTTCTCGTCTTGGCTCAAGAGAAGATTCTGAAAAGCACCCCAAGGATTAGTTGCTTTCGCTCCTTCTGCACCAACATCGTCTGTAAAATCCTGTTCAGCATGACCATTTATTCCATTTTGAGCATGAGAGCCCTGTTTCCCTCTGTTCTTATGTGATTTCGAATGTGTACGTCTCTCTAAAGATGCAATTGCATTGTCTACCCCCTCTCTGATTGAAGCTTCTTCAAGTGAAAGGGCTTCTCCTGAAGATTCTTCAGACAAATCATTATCTTCTGCATTGCTCCTCTGGGAAGTTATGTAGTTTATGTTACGAATAACAACTGTTTTCGAAGTCTTCTTCTTGTTCTTTTTATGTTTTTGCCCCTTTGCAGAAGACTTCTTACCATGTTCTTTTTCCTTATCAGAATCATTCTCAGCATCCGAGTCACTAGATGCAGTTTCTTCATCTTCTTCAGTATCTGTCCCATTTTCATCATAAGACTTCTTCTTTCTAGAAGATTTACGGTTCTTAGACGGGGGGATTCCACCAGGAGGCGACCATCCCATATTGCCAGGATAATAAGGCTGTACAGGATGCATACCAGGGAAAGGATAACCTTGATATGGTGGTATTTGCTGCATGGGGCCTTGAAAGTTGTACATATATGGTGGAATCTGATTCATCCATGGAACCTGCTGCTGACCATTAGGTGTCTGTTCAGAGGCTGGAACGTTATTTTCTGCGACAGAATAAACAAAGTATAAGTTAACCATTCTACAGTTGGTCATGTAACAAAATTTTAAAGTGCCATATGTTCACAACTATCACTTTAAGAACTAATACTTTTTAATGAAATAACTAATACTGTTTAAAATTACACACATGATGCAAAACACTTCTTGCGGTAATGCAATTTTACATAAGACTTCGTCACCATCTAATGTTTTCGTAACCAAGACATAGCATTGCCTAGATTGCCATGTAGGTGAAACAAAATTTACCTTTACTTTTATCTGAAGTTGAGTCGGATAAAGGGTCAGAGGAGCCACTTCTCACAAGTGCACCTGCAGGAATCCCATTGCCAATAAAATTTTCACCTGCTAGCATAATTCCAGATGTCCCCATATATGGGAGGTCAGTCATAGAGAACGCTTGTACTGCTGCTAATTCATCCCTCCATTGGTCATCCGTATGTTTTTTGTTGAAAAGATCCTTGAAGTCAGTGCATGCTTCTCTACAAGAAAGTAAATAGATTCTCAAAGAGAAAAATTTTAAACTAAAATTGGAATTACATTAAATATTACATGATTAGCTTATTAAAATCAAATTTCAGTTATTTCTCTCGAATTACAAGGCATATTTTGCATTGGTGCATAAGATTTGGCTGACAGTATTATTGAATTGAATTAATAAAACTAGCACACCATTGATATCATAATATGGAAGAAAATTATAAGTCGTACCTTAGACGTGAGGCCCCAAATGTGTCTGCAAAACAGATAAGATCATCAATGGTTTCCATTTCATAGCCAGCCACAACTGCACGAGCATAAGCCATTGCTTGTTCTTTCAAAAGTAATGCTTTTCGAGTATCCATAAGACGTTGAAGACGAACCCTTCTCAGGAAAGAAAGTAAAAGACTCAGCTACCAGAGCTATAAAAGAGTAATTCTAGGAATGCGACAAATGAGAATTCTATTACCTGCTACTTTCTCTCAGTGCAGCTCCATTATTTTCTTCTTCAGAAGTTAACTAGAAGAGCAATGGAAAACCTTAATTAGATGGAAAACTTAAGAAAGATAATTGCTTCTTAGAATACCTTGGATGAATTTGCTGTTTGTTTCGTGTTCCCATCAACAATTGCCAAGGTTCCTGATAATACAATGTGCTTAGATAACACCAATAATTGGAACATTGATCTGATATCTCAGATAATGGGAAAAAATAGTCTGCAGCTATGAAATCCCAAAATGCAACATTAATTATTGTAAGTTTTTCCTTGCAGATTTTTGTTAAAGTTTATCAAAACTCTCTTGAAATTCAACTGGGAAGAGAATGCATACTATGATATAGCCAAAAATTTGTTCAAGCTATACATACATGATACAATACATGCTATATTTATTTTATAAGGATATGCCCTCATACCTTCCCCTGAATGTCCCGTCTCCTCCACATTAGAAATTTCACTAGATTGAGTTGAATTCTCAATCTGCAAAATTTCTCGTTCCACACGTATAAATCTCTCAAGAATCTCAGGGGTGCTCACAAAACGTACAAATCTGCCAGCCACAAAATGAAGTATATTAATCAAGGATTGAAAAAACAAAGTAAAAACCTCAAACCAAAGCCTTCTCCAAGATTTGAAGTTTATCCCAAATCTACCCTCCAATAATTCCTACTTTCCCCAAAACAATAGGTAATACCATGATCATCAGTACATACAAAGGGAAATCGAAAGATCACAAGTGGAAGCAAACTAAGATCAACAATTCGGAAACAACAATAGACGATTTAACATACTGAATCAAAGATTGGGGAAATTTAACCTAATCACTTAAGAGATCACAGAAATTATTCTACCTCTGAAATGTGGCCTTAGTGAACCATGAGACATCAGCATCAGTGGTGGGTGGGCGAAGAGTAATCGAATACCCACCCTTTGGAATCTGATCTTTCGCATATTGCAAGTGAGCAAGAAAGGGCTCTACAAGCCCAGACGCCAATTTCTCACTCTTTTTCCCAGAAAACACCACAAGATCACATCTATTAAAAAAGTATCATCAATCAATAACTTGTTAGCAACAAGGAATTGTCAAAAAACACATAGTATAGAGAAAAATACCTTGTTCTTGTGGGGGTGAGTTGAAAGAGTGCATAATCAAGAAGGGCCTTTGAATCCATAGTCTCTCACAGTGGAGGGGCGAAATTCTAGTGCTGTAGTATGTATGTTGATGCTGTTGAATGCGACATTTACGAACTGTTTTTAAAAAGATTAACTGGAGATGAGAAAGAGCCAGCAAGAACTGATGAAGCAGTGCACATGGCAAGTGTTTTTCTGGAGAGAGAGGGGGAATAGGTTGAGTGAAAGAGGAAATTTTATTGATTAGATAATATGGTGGCCCTATTATATGGCCCTGCCTCCATTATTGTACAATTACTGTTAATAATTATTTCTAATTATATTTCCTAATTTAAATGGACAATGTTTGAAAAGAAGTTGGCAAAAGTATTTGCACCATTATGTTCACCATACAATCAATGTACAGTGAATTTTATACCCATAATAACTTCTTTATAATAATATAAATTTTTGGAAATAAAAAAAGTTTGAATGAACTTGAGTTTAGGGTGAAATCTATTTCTTTAATATTATTATTACGTATTGAACTATCAATATTATACCATTAGAGTTTGTTTGTTATATGAAAAAAGAAGGAAAAAGAGGGGAAAATAAACTATATCTCACTTTTTTCAATTTGTTTTGGTATGATTATTTTCTCATTTTTTATTTTCCCATCATGTCAAGCAAAAGCCCATGATCTAAATAAATTTTTTCCATCATTTTAATTTATGTCAAATTATACATAAGTAAAAAAAAACCAAGCGGTAAAAAATTCATTAAAATGAATTGGTTCAAAAAATAAATCGATACAAGATTTAAATGACTTTTCGTTTCTAAATAATTTGAAAATGTCAAATTATAGGATAGATTTAACAAATTGTTGAATTTAAACTCCAAAAGCGGCTTTAATTTCCTTTACAATTTTCTCCTCGTCGAACGGAATATCTTCAAAGATTAATTTATTTATTTTTTCAGATACTCCACACAATGCAAATCCATAAGCCTATTAAGAAAGATGAGCCAATCTTACCACCAAAAATGTCGGAGTTTCTAATGAAATAAATAAAATAAATCACATGATTTCATATTCATCTAAATTCTATACCACTAAATAAATGGACTCTTAATTTATAGACATCGATTCATAAAAAGTGTTACTCAACAATATTGTATATTACATTGCAATCTTGTTTTCTGATATCCACCATAGGCCCTAAAATATTAATAAAACCCAAAGGAAATAACACTCAAATACACAAACTTGATATTTTTTATATTTTCTTTAAGAATGGGGACTGATTAGTTGGATTGTCATTGTCAATATACATCTCCATTTTTGGATTACAGGTATAAAGCTAGAAGTAATCATAGTTTTTGACTTTTTGGCTTATTTTTTATTCTTACGAGAGATATAATATTATTTTGTTTTTCTTTCGTTATTTTGTATTTTCTCTTTTCATTTATTTAAGAACACGAGCTAAGAGCCACATACACTAAAGAAATTCTTTAATCTAACTCTTTAAATTAGAGGAATGCAAGATTACAATGATAATTTCATTCTTTCTACAATTAATAACGATTTAATCACTTAATTAATGTACAAATTGAATTATATAATACATATAAAATTAAATTAATCAGAGGCTAGCCCAACAAATTAAGATATCATCACATAAGCGGACATAGAATTAATGGTTCAAGCCATAATGAAATTTTGATTATTCATAAGTCAAAATCGAACCCAATGAAGCTAATATATATAAATCAAGTTTTGCAAGGGGTGTCAATCAGATGCAGTAAAATGGTATGGAGAGTGGCCATTTTATCGCACGAAAGCAACAAAATATTAGATTGTTTTATTGCATCGTCTGTTAGATTCCAGCTGGCTGCACATGATCTTTCAATCTCTTTTGTTTATAATAATTATTAAAAGAAAGAAAATCTAGAAGGCATGATAGATGATACTAACATATTTTGCAAAAAAAGTAGGGAGGAAAACGGTCAACCTATCAATTTATTAATTTACGGAAAAAAGATGCTACTTGTATTAACTAAAACCCAGAGTTTTGTATTTGAAATTTTGAACGACACTCCAAATTAAACTGATAATAACCTTTTTCATGAGAAAATACCAGTTTTAATTTGTTATCAATCAATAGGAAATTTAAATAAAAATAGAAAAGAAAAAGGGAGCTAAGCATAAGTTTCACATGACTTAAATTAGCTTTTTTTGCGTGAAGCCGAAGAGAGGAACCCAGTAAAGTGTGGATAAGGGTATTGCTCCATGCTCATTACTCACCTTTTTTCAGATCTTACTCCAAAAAAAAAAAAATATTCCCAAAGTAACGTTCATAAGTATATAATATACATTAATATGTATGGATTAATTTAATTGAAATCAAGAAATATGTCTTTAGGATATAAAAATTAGAGTTGGTCTCCCATTAACAAGTTTTATACTATGAATTTAAATTATTTGACCAAATTTATTCATTTAAATTTTTTTAACCCACTAAACTTGATCCGTATCATAATCTAAATAGGTTCAGCATGCTCATAAATTAAAAACAAGTCTCATAGCATGAATCTCGTTCAATCTAGAGTTTGCATAAAAATTAATATTATCGATCACAAAAATGTTGTAAATTAAGTTCTAGAGTATAGAAAGGAGAAACTAAGATGAAAGATGAACAAATTTGACGAAAAAAATTTGAAAGATTGAATGCTTCTTTTTCAAAGAGACTGGGACGTACTTGACAATTCAAGGAAAGAGATATATGCCATTATTATTGCTTTATATTTACAAGTAAAATTGCTAAAATGCTCTCTAGTTTTTTCTTTTAACCCAGCCCATATAACTTGTGTGATGTCTATGTACCCTCAACCCAGAAAAAAAATTAAAAAAAATCTCATGTGCGTGTGACAAAATTTGGTGCTCTTTTGTGTATGATAGATACACTCCATTTTTTTTTTGGGCAACTTAAGTAAAATATTAAAAGGAATTAAAAAGAAATCAAAGGCAACAAACAAGAAAATGTGAAAAGAAACAAACTCAAAAGTGAAACAAACCCAACTGAAAGAGATGTGTGCAAAGTCTTATGAGTTATGATAATGATGCCCCATGGAAGGTGGTCATAATTCAATCAAAAAAAAAATGTATTTGATAATAACAAAAACTTGAAATTAAGGGAAATTATATTATCCCTTCCATACATATATAGAAGAGTGACTCTCCTGTGCACCATTTGCACAAAGATGTAATTGGTGCACTTAATTTAATTTCAATATGGATGAAGCATCTACACTCTAAACACAAAATAATGAACCCTAAATCATGATTTATTCGGGCCGGGTGAACCATGAACCACTCAAGCCGAGTGAACCATGAACCACTCGGACCGGGTTTGGGTCCAGTTGAGAAAAAAAAGTTAAAACTGAAATTAAAGTTAAAAGAAAATTAAAATTGAAAAAAAAAAACTAAAACTGAAAAAAAAAACTTTTAAACTTAAATTGCATCAAATTGATTTGGTGCAAATGATGTACATGAGAATTTGCATATATAGAAATGTTACTCAATATATTTAGTTGACGATAATACAACTAAGGTTTTGCTTTTTAAAATTTAATGGAAACACAAATTCTTTCGTAAAATTTGTTCATGGTAAAAAAATAATATTATACTTATAAATTGATATCACTACTCTTATAAATTAATGTCCATAATATTTAATATTATAATATTAATTTATAAATGTATTAATATCAATATATATTATTGTGATAATAATTTATAAATATAATAATATACTTATATTTTATACCACAGAAAAGTTTCACACAAGAGTTGCTCGAGCGAAAATTATGACCTCTCTCTCTTTATAGGAAAATCAAGCGAAAATCCAGGTGAGGTTCATTTATTAGAATTTTCGGGCGGCTGAATTTGTCCGAAAACCAAGTGTCGGTTCCCACAGCTACACTTCCACAAACCCTTCTGGATATCTAGGTCCCACGATCATATGTATTATCTGTTCCATTATTTTATCCTCAATATTTATCATATCTAAATACTAATAATGATTCACTGTCGTAGTTAGGTATAATTTTCATCGATGAGTAAAAAAAAAAAAAAAAAATCGAGGAGAATCAAAATACAATATTAAAATAAAAAAATGTTGAATAAATCATGACGAGAATCCGTAATGATGTTGTACAATGTATATATAGAGCTGAATTCAAATAATTACTTTTATGACGACGGGTAATTGTTGGAATGTTAACATCTCTCATGATTTTCATTACTTTAATATCTTTAATCACAATTATACCGAGAAAAGTAGCCTGCAAAATTTCTAATTGTCCCGATATGGACCAGCAGTACTAGGGTGTTTCCCTGAAGTTAATTTTAGAATATTATCACTACTGAGGGTGTAAACTTTTCCCTCCCCTTGAATTTTTTTTTTTTTTTGAATCTTATCACTTTTAAAATGGAAATACATTTTAGACTTTATCACAGACTTTAAACATAAAATCTTAAAGAATCTTTTCACGTAACTTTATTCTTTATATAAAATAAACAAAAATCACTACATAAAAAACCCAGTCATTGGGACGTTGTCAGTCATTTTTTTCTTTTCTTTTCTTGAGCCATTGTTTCATTCTAATACAATATTTTATCAAGTCTTCTCAGCGTGACGAAAATTCAATATTTTCAAACCCTATTAAGGTGAACAATACTCGAATATTAAAAAAATACAATTAAATACTAAGTCCAATACACTAGATCGAACACAATGGCTCCGTTAAGTAGAACTATATATATTTATACTAGTTTTTTGTCGGCCCGTGTGTTGCACGAAAGTCATTTATATTGCTATAATTTATTAATTTATTGTTATTTATTTTTAAATTTATTTTAAGTTTTATATTATAATTAGTCTTTTACATATCAATTGTCATATTAATTGGTAATTTAATAATTGTTGAATATAATTTTTTTTTACTAAAATATATATTAGATAAAATAAATTTTAATAATTATTGTGATTCTCAAAGTTTAACTGGGGAAGATTCAAAAAATTAGAGTCTCAGATTAAAACTTCACAATTTGGTTTTAAAAACTGCATTTATTATTTATAACTGATTCTCATCCTCTAACTCTTAAAAAAAATAGATGCAATATATCAAACATAATTTAATAAATGTATGTAATATAGCAGTAATTATATATTTTTTTTAAAAATAAAAATAAAATAACAACCGTTTTTAAAAAAATAACATTCACTGTTTCTAATAAAAAACATTGTAGATAACACAAAACAAAAACAAAAAAGTCTCATAATATAATTACAAAATTCTAAACATTTCGGAAGACCTCTTGAAATACAACATTTTTTGTTGTATTATGTTCAAAACTATCTTTATTACACAACATAAAAATCACGTCGACTGGAAACCCTCGAAACCGCGACATAAAAATGGCCATGGCTAAACAATCATACTATTTTTATAAATATTCATGCTATCATTAGATAATGTATACTATTTCAATCATACTATTTTTAAAAATCTGCCATAGTTTTTTGAAACCATGGATAGTAATTTAAAATTATTTATATAAATATTTAATGCTTTAAAATTTGAAAGAAAATAGTATTAAAGCATCCTTTAAGAAAGTAATTAAATGAATAAAAAGTTAAATATATATTCTCTAGTGAAATTTTGACATAAAGTTATATTCATAAAATCGTACACATTATATTAATTAAACTACAATTATAAATGATACACGTAAAATAATAAGTGAAATAATCCCAAAATTAAAGGGAATATAAATTATAACTCACTGCTTATAAATATAAGGAAATATAGTTATTAGAAGTGAAGAATTCTCAAAATTAAAGGGTCATCAAATTAGTGGTTGAATGAAAACGTCAATCAAGTGAACAAATGAGTTCACAACTATAATCGTCACTATGCATGGGAAGGTTATTTCGTGGACGACAACAATCATCATGCAATTAATATTAATATTATAACTATATTAAATCATAAATAAAAATGTTAAAATTCAAGTGTACCACAATAAAATCATATTATTAGAAAATGTTAAGACTTATTCTTAAAACACAATAGATATAAATAAAGAACTTAAAAGTGTTTAGATCACTCATTCTCTTTCTTAACAGATAAAATAGATTTGGCCTTCTTTAAAGATCCACTGCAAGATGACTTGTCATCAAATGATCGTTTTAGCCTAGCATCAGTTTCTTCGAGACAAACAACATTAGTGTCTCCGATCTTTTTGTTGGGTGAAACAGACTCATCACATGTTGAACCAACCTAGTAAAAGACAATGAATAAAAACTATGTACAATTCATTTTTGTATTAATTAACTCAAACTAAATTTAATATAAAATAATAAAAATAAATTATAAAAAAATTAATGGTTATCTTGGACGCATTGGAAATTTCACTACCTGTAGTTTGAAAATTCTCATTCCCTTTTTGTAAAAGAATAAGTGTTTAACAAAATAAGTTATAATATAATAACAATTTAACATATAATGTATTAACAATCGTATAAATTATTGGAATTTATAACAATATAATAAGGAAGATAAGTATTTAAACCTCATTAGATTCAGTAAGAGTTAAATATTTGTTGATCAATGATGAATATGTATTCACCTTGACAACACTAAAAACACTGATCTGTCGTGCAATCTCTTCTGGTTTCAATTGAATTCTTAACAGAAGTGTCCGATTGATAAGATCCTGAATCTCAAGTGGAATGTTATATCCATCCTTCTGAAATTTAGCGACTAATGTAAAAATCATATCAAAATTATAATAAAATTATTTATTACAATAATTTAAAATACAAATATCATAACAACTGAGCATAGAAAAAAATTGATTATTACAACTTACATCTTTAGAATTCTCCAACAACTCATAAGCTCTTTTGTGAAGCAGACCACAACAAATATTGTCCCACAGAATAAGCGTAATATTTCTTGTACCATCCTTAACAATAACCTTATCCCATATCTAAAAACATTATTAATTATAAATAACATAATAAAACATAATTTAATTTTTAATAAAAATGAGTAACAAAAACTGTAAAAAATAAATATGTGTTACAAAAATAAATGATAATATACATACCTTATAACAATAGGAACATCGTCCTTTCCACATTTAAAGCAAGAAAACGTTCCATTGTCCTTGATACTTTTCTAGAACATTTCTTACACGAATAATACATCCAATTATCATAAGACTTCAATTCAATTATTGTGGCACATATCCAATACATACCAACCTGCAAATTAAACACAATAAAAAATATAACAATAAAATTATAAAATCCAATATAAAAATTAAATTTTTTTCAAAAACAAATGAAGAAACAAAATTACATGTCATATAAATACTAATCACACTATTTTCGAGAACCCAATGAGTTTACTTTACATCAAGACTAAGAACATGATTGCTTTCACCAGATTCATAAAGAGAAGACCACGAAAATGACCCACATATTTGTTTATCCTTCGAGTTAACAACAAAACTATACAAAAGAAAATAAAAAATTATTAACATGTGTTTCATATAAAAGTTCTCAAAATGTGTTTGCATATATATACAAAAGTTTACCTCCTTTTCAAACCAGAAATCTCTTTAGAAGGAATTTGATATTTATACTTCACCTGAAAATTAATGTATAATTTTTTTATAATACTATAAACATACGATTAAAAAATTTTGGTACAAACATTCTGAAAATAAGTACAGGTGGATAAACAATCAACTGTTAAACACAATAGAGTCATAAACAACACAACACAAACAACACAATTTAAAATACTAAAATTTAAATGGGGATGATAGAAATTAGGATTAAGTTTAATATTAATAAATCTTAAGAAAATAATAAAAAAATCGGTTGAATCGGTTCCCGATTTTAACGGTTTTTTAGGGTAACCCGACCAATTTTATGGTTGATTCCTGGTTCAATTCGATTTGAAAACACTGATCTGAGTTACATCTACATACAATTGACCATGACTAAAAATGAGCTTCTGCAAAATACCTCTACGCCAGAAAATTTGTCCCTGACATAACAATCAATCACAATCCATTGAAATTTGAACGACAATCTAGGATCAGAAGGAGTCAATGTAAGCATGAGTATCAAAGCCACATGTTCGACTCTACTTTCAGTTAGAACCTTAACTTCAAAAACTCTATTACTCATCCTCGTAATAACCAACATATGTATGTAAAAATAACATTATATTACAATTTTTTTAAAAAAAATACACATTCAACTTTTTAAATATGAGAAAATTTTAAAATAATAAAAAAAGGTCAAACTCGGTTACATTGCACAAACCCCTTTGAGTGATCAATATTGCTCAATAACATTTCCGGTATTCCAACTTTTACATTCAATTTATAATCAGGAACACCTGAACACTTTACACTATTCAAGAACCCAAAATTATGCACATTAGAAAGATGATCAACATTTGACTTAGTCCGGCAAGAACTACCAGAGCTCAAATAAGTATGTGATTCATTTTCATTTAATGGAATCATGTGATCGTTTATGGACCTAACAACATATAACATAGGAGCGATAATTGTTCTATTTTGTAAATAATCGCGATTGTCTATCACGTTCTTCAAATCAGGATAAATGCTATCAACAATAGTATCGATCGGATCACCACCTCTCAGCAAAATATCATCCGAAATTTGTACATTAGAATCATACTCAGTTTGTGATCTTATACTCCCATCTCCAATAGATGCTACTTATTCAATAAAAAAAATTCAATTTGCGTATACCTTCAACCGATCTCAAGTTCTACAACCTAGTTATTCCACAAATAAATCAAATGATTGTAAACGTAAAAAATATATTGCCTCAAAATCACATTCAAACCCAACAATCTTATCAAGTATATGATAAATTTTATTTAGTTTATTTAAACATGTGATTTTATATTTTAATAAATTGAATAATTTACTAAAGTATTTAATATTTTGTTTTTAGTGATTTTATATCTTTTAACTATACATAGATCATTAAAAGGGAATTGTTAAAAAAACAAACCTCCACCTTTAGTGTTTTTATCAATTAATTTTTTTTTATTTTTTTCCAATTCGAGACACCATTTTTTTATATTTTACAATTCGAAGAATCTGCTCATTTTTCGACAACAATTAAGTGATATGGCTGCCGGAGCTGACACATATATGTCCATGCATGATGAATTTAATTTTTGTTTAAAGAAATGCTAAATATTATATATAAAATAAATATAGTAGGAATTGATAAAATTATTGAGTGGTACTATATCCATCATGAGAACTAATCACTAAGGAGATGTTTATTTTGAGTTTTATAAATTAGAATTTAAATTAGTTCTAATTTGGGATTTTGAAAATTGAAATTTTTAAAAAACTACTACAATTATACTATAGAGCTACTAACATACTGCTCAAAAATCCAAAAAAAAAAACTCAGATATACTATTTATCAGAATTTCAAAGTCGCAAATTTCCAACCCAAAATAAATATTAATAAAAAAATATATTGATGCGCTTAAAAGAACGTTATTACTTTGAGAAATTATTTAATACAAATTAAATGTAAACTCAATGGTTAAACTTTCAATTTTTTTAAATTCATGGTCTTTAAAAAAAAAAAAATCACATTATTTTATTTTTGCACATGAAATTAATTATCAAGAATAATTAATTTACCTTTTAAAATAAATTATTACCATAATATAATATAATTATATATACTATATATTAGCATATAATTAAGTATTTCAATCAATTTTTAATTAATTTTAATTATTATTGGAACTTTCTAATACAACTTTCAATCAAATAAAATTTTAAAACTACATTTATCATAATTAAATATGATTAGATGAAATATAAATAAACATTTTATTTTGTTATTATTATTATTATTTGAAGATAGTTTAAATGCCAAGGTCCTCAAATCTTCAATATCGATCGTAAATCTAGGTGGATTTGATAAAATTTTATATTATGGCATTACCATCGTTAGTGAAAATTGCTAGTAAAAATCAAACAAAGAAAAAGAATATTACATTAGTTATACGAAGTCTCACGTATGTTAATTTCCAAAATGAACAACAAACTTAATAGTATCATATGTAAAAAGAGAATCATCCTTCAATGACACATTCCATAATGCTCACCATAATGGATATGATACTCGATTCTTGCAAGTTGCAACATCTTCATCTGAGATTTTTTCCACGTGTAGATCTAAAATACATTCATTAAACATAAATTATTAGTTGAAAGTTAACTATTCTACAAGAGTTGAACATCTAAAGCTAAATTCAATTAATTAAAATATATTTCTATACCATAATATACTTTATTTATAACGCACAACCAATTAAAAATATTTTATTTCTATACCATAATATACTTTATTTTAATTGGCCGGACTTAAAGTTAACTATTCAAACAATTAAATGAGATAGTTATAATATTAAATTTAAATCATAATATACTTTATTTGTAAATGAGATAAAACACATTGTATAAAAACGTTTGTGAATGCACAAACTAACAAAACATAAATACAAAGTCTTGATACAGGTACAATAAATGAAACAAGTCTAACAACATCATTGTAGTACATCTGAAATATTATTTTAAAATTTTGATTTATTCCTATCTCTCAAACAAAATGACTATAATTTTGCATAAGACGTATCGTATGATATTTTAAATGATCAAACAATCTCGATTCATAATATACCAGAAACTCTTCAACGTGAGACCCCCATCAACCTTTTAACGCCGTAAAATCTGATAGATTAATAAAATCACCAGAGTGTTCTTGATTAACAAAATCATCATCGTGAAAACAATGTGCTGAACGATGAATTTAAACAAATGGGAAATAAAATACATGTGAAAATCTAAATTTACATATAAAAGATTTCGCTACACAAACTATAATGAATCATGAATAGGACAATGAGTTAGAACAAATATAAAAAAACAAATACACAACAAAATGTAAAATTACAAAAGTAAATACACAAAATAAATTGGATTAAGACTAACCTCAAAATCAGCATGGACTATATATACTGAAGACACTGTGAACATAAACTGAATAAGGACTAAATTGTAGGAGGAAATGAAGCAAAAAAAAAGTCTACATAATTTATGGTGGAGAAATGTATGGCCAAGATATAATATACATGAATCAATGGTCAAGATTAGATTAATAACATTTAATATGCTAGAATAATTTTCGTCTTCCCTCAAATACAATGAATGGCTAAGATTAAGGATCAAAATATTTATCAACGGATAATATATCTCTTTCTAAAAATTATTAATATATTGTATTTTATAATAGGGAATAAATAATCTATTCATCTATAGTTGTATTTTTTTTATAATATATTATATATTGTATTTCATAAATAATCTATTCATCAATTATAATCATACGACAATTATAATCATAAATAGTTGTACAAACAAATATTTTGATATGGAGTAGCAGTGATATTCGGTAAAAATAATTACAATAGTAATAATGATATACAAACAAACTAATTTAGCGAAGTAACATTATTAAAAAGTGTATAATTCCTTCTTCACAACATTGACATTATAAAAACCCTTAATATGAATAAATGCAAAATAAGAAACATCATCATCAGTTTCTTTCAGTGTAAATTGAAAACAAATCATACATTATTTTTATTAGAACAAATGTTGTGTAATATAATTAAGAAGAATTAAAATCTAAGTGAAATGATTCGTATGCAAAAAATAAACAATCTGAAACAATCTGATTCATAATACGCAAAAAATAAAATAACACACGAAACGAAGGAGATGAAGAATTTGGATGAGAAACAATAAAATAATGAAAAACTAAAAAGTGGGATGATGAACTTTTTACAGTGTTTTGCTTGTTAAGCATGAGATTCAAGCAACAAAATAATGGAGCACTAAAAAATAATGATGAAGCATAAAAAACTTCTCTTTAAATAGGTGTGAGAACAAAAAATCGGCCATTGGAATAAACACGTAATTAATTTCATTAAATTATTGGTAAAAAATACTATGAATAAATCATGCAGCAAATGAATGGTCAAGATTGATTGACTAAAAAACGATCAACGGTCAGAAACAAATGGCGCCAAAACTATAAAAGGAAAAATAGCTCCTATTATATATTTATGATTATGATATATTGTATTTTGTAATGGAGAATAAATAATCTATTCATCTATAGTTGTTTTTTTTTTATAATATACCTATTCATCAATTATAATCATATGACAATTATAATCATAAATAGTTGTACAAACAAATATTTTGATATGGAGTAGCAGTGATATTCGGTAAAAACAACTACAATAGTAATAATGCTATACAAACAAACTAATTTAACAAAGTAACATTATTAAAAAGTGTCTAATTCCTTCTTCACAACATTGACATTATAAAAACCCTAAATATGAATAAATGCAAAATAAGAAGCTTCATCATCAGCTTCTTTCAGTATAAACCGAAAACAACCGTCTACCATACATTATTTTTATTAGAACAAATGTTGTGTAATATAATTAATAAGAATTAAAATCTAAGTGGAATGATTAGTATGCAAAAAATAAACAATCGGAAACAATCTGATTCATAATACGCAAAAAATAAAATAATACACGAAACTAAGGAGATGAAGAATTTGGATGAGAAACAATAAAATAATGAAAAACTAAAAAGTGGGATGATGAACTTTTTATAGTGTTTTGTTTGTTAAGCATGAGATTCAAGCAACAAAATAATGGAGCACTAAAAAAATAATGATGAAGCATAAAAAACTTCTCTTTAAATGGGTGTGAGAACAAAAAATCGGCCCTTGGAATAAGCACGTAATTAATTTCATTAAATTATTGATAAAAAATACTATGAATAAATCATGCAACAAATGAATGATCAAGATTGATTGACTAAAAAACAATCAACGACCGGAAACAAATGACGCCAAAACTATAAAAGGAAAAATAGCTCCTATAATATATTTATGATTAGTTGATGAAGTCGAAGGTAATTTACTTTTGTTCCACGTTTTCAATTTGTATAGTAATGAAGTACTAAATGAAATTAATTGTACGGAAGAATAAATTCAATTGAGAATGGATACTAAATTTACTAAGTCATATATATTATATACTGAATTATATACGTCTATCTATGTGACCGATATGGTGGATGCTACACCTCAAAGATTGCATTTACCGATTACAAGAAGAAATACAACGACTTAAAATTAAGCAATGAGTTTAAATTTTGAAGATTTATGTTGAAGGAAATTAAGTAAATAAATTATTCTCGATCCTCTCTAAAAGCTCGAGCTTTTCGATGAGACGGAATTCTCTCAATTTAAAGTTATGCAATGAGTTTAAATTTTGAAGATTTAAATTTATGCAATGACTTTAAATTTGAACTAAATGTCTAGAAATTAACGTCATATATATTTAACATTTTTTGTCCAATTCTACTTTTTTTGAACCAGTTGTCCAATTCTACTTGAAAACATGGAAATATAATTATTTTGAAAAAATTTCATAAAAATTCGAAATTTTAGAAACATCTAAACTTTAATGGGGGAGTTACTAATATGTGCCATTTATAAGACACTATTATTCTTAAGTGCTACACTTTTTAAGTGTTACTGCTAAGTACAAAAATTATGTGTGAAATACTTAAATACCCTTAACCAAATTTTGGCATATTTGAATTTATTTTTTCGTGCATTTACTCTCCCTCTAATTGAACAAAACACACATTATTCCCAAATTAAAAAATTTCCCTAATTGATAAACCCAACACGAAACATACAAATAATCTTTCAACTGTTCAACGAAGATTTGGGCAAAAAAATTAAATATGCTCGTTTCCGAAATTGCACATCAATAATCGGTATAATCACTTCACACACATTGATCGTTGAACCAAAAATTCGCCTGATTCGGGAGAATTGCTGCACACCCGTGAAAAAAAAATTCTACACACTTGTAAAAAATTTAAAACTATAGATTTCAAAATACTGCACGCACATGAAAAAAATTTGCACACCCCAAAAATGTAGATTTTAAAGTTCTGCACATCCCACACTTTTTATATTTTAAATCAGCCCAAGAAAAATTACATATTCGAAATTATTCTGCACACCCGTAAAAAAAAACCTGTTCACCCCTAAAAAATTCTGCACACTCATAAAAAAATCTGCACACCCCAATTTTTTTTAATCATCTATCATTTTATTTAATTTTTTTCAGTAATAAAATATTAACCTAACAAAAATTCTACACATCCGTAAAAAAGAAATTCTGCACACTAGTAAATATTTTGCACATCGGTTATGCAATATTAAAATTGACCTATTTTTTTATATTAATTACTTAGCAACTAAATTCCTAATATAACGCCTAGTGAAAATTCATTTTGATCTGTTAACAACAATATGTATTAAGTGGCGTCTTAAATGATCCTAACCAATAATAACGCCCTACCAAAATTAATTATAATGATAATTAATTGAAATAACCGGTTTTAAAACATATATCTCTAAAAAAATTAAATTTATAATTATAAAGGTACATATGTCAAGAATAACACCTATGAGTATTACTTACAAGTGCTAGCACCTAAGAGTAATACACTATAAAAAATAGTACTTTTAAGCAATTTTCCCAACTTTAATTCATTTATTTTATTTCCCAACTTACCTAATTGACTGAAATATATATTTACAGACTACTGATGCTATATAAATACCATCTTACATATAAAAGAAAAGGAAAACCACAATGAGAAGGTGGGTTTTTTTTTTTTTTTAAGGGTGTGTCTCGTTTACATTAGGGTGAATCGTGCACTCCGTAATGATTTAGAATCAATACAATTTGTTATATTGATACATGCAATTTATTTTATGAATATATGTTGCACATTTCAGTGTAATAAGTTGTATATTTTTAAAATAATTGAATTATAAAATGTACAATGTATTTAGTGTATATGAGATCTAATAATTTTTTAAAAATTAAATGATAGATTCAAACTCATAACCTCACAATATATGTAATAATGTTCTAACCGGTGTAGGATAAAATGAAAAGTTGCATTAATTAAAGGAAAGGTACATTTGATTCGTGTGAATGAAAGCGATACTAAATTTCAGCACGAGAGGGATGGATATTATTAACGTCCTCCATAAGGACAATTGCATATACACTTATCATTCTGAAGCAGAAATTGTCTTTTTCTTTTTTTCTATGCTTCTTTAATGAATTCTTTTTTTAAAAAAAATCTGTTCACACGTCTATGTAGAAATTTAAAATTTGATTTTGAAATCTGAGACCGTATCATTACCTAAACATATTTTAGTAGAATTTCTCAATACACCTAAGTCTCAAAACACAAACGTCATTAATTTTGAGAAATAATATTGAATTACTTTCCAATAATGAATATATTTCAAACAAATTTTCTCCAACAAATTCATGGGATAAATACGGTTCTTGAATATTCTCATTTAAACAATTCTGAATAAGAAGAAAGTCCAGGGCCGGATCGGATTTTAATCTTAATGCAAGAATACGGTGACGGAGTATTGGGATGAGATCTGATTTTTAAAAAATAATTGTGAAGATACGAACTTTTTGATACGATTATAATTTTTCAAATTATTTTATATTTTTATTGTATATATAAATATTTCCATAATTTTTTTTGAAATTATGTGTCTTTGAAACCTATGCAATTTTTTAGCATTGAAACATATATAAAATCAAAACGAGATGAACATCATAATAAAATATGTGAACGGCTAACAATTTTACAGTTGTGTGATTGTGTGAGCAATAGAGATAGTATTTTTTTTACTGTTTGTGAGTTAATTTGGGTTAATTTAATATAAAATAAATTTATTTCAAGACAAAAAATAAAATAAATTTTACAAATTTGACCCCATGTGTACCCTATCCGTGTCCGAAATCTACCGATCACGGTGGTGTAAATACCTGCATCAAAAATTATTTTTAATATTTTTTAATTGGGAAATCGGATTACCCACGAAGTATAATGCATTATTTAATACCCGTAAATGGGAAACTATAAAATTTAAGTTGGAATCTTATATGATATGATATAATAAATCGGGATTAATCGATCATCAAAGAGTGACACGTGTAATAGATCCGGTGGATGAGTTACTTTTGTTAAGCCAACCGTCAGAACTCATTCACAAAAACGATCCGCTACTCGGACGGAAAGAAGAGTTAAAAGAGCGGGGTCAAGATTATTCAAAAATTCAGACATCCCCATGCATCCAAGACCCAAATAAAGAAACTATAAAATTTAAGTTGGAATCTTATATGATATAACAAAAGATTAAGGATCAAAAACTTAAAATTGAAGTGATCTAGAAGTCTTGAAGTTCTTGCATTTCCGGGCAAGACTTAATATTTAATATTTTAAAAGAAAAAAAAAGTGCAACTTAAAAATTGTTATCTTTGAAAAGCGAAAAATTAGTGTTTTATACGAAAAAGAACTATTTGCTAATCTGATCGAATATGAAAATATAGTTAGCTTCTATTGTAATAATTGCATTTTTTTATTTTGTATAACAGATGCGTTTCTAAAATATATTATGAGCGCATTAATCAGGGTGAAGATGAGACCCACTCATTGTAGTGTCTATTTTATGTTTAAAATAGTTAGTTAATATTGTAATGTATTTATTATATATATATATGTGCAAATTGCACCACGTATATATATATGGCTATACATTAATTTGTATATTTTATTTACTAATATTCACAAGAAAATTGTGTAGTGTATCTTCTTTCATCGGAGATTCACGTGTCTTTCAGACTGTTCATATCCAAATTAACCTTAATATTTGTTTGCTATATCGCATGTCTTTTTCTGAGTAAAATTAATTAATCAAATGTTTGTTCATATTGTAAATGTATATATATCGCCGATAGAAGTCTGATTACGTTGAATGTTTAATAAATGTAAACCTGTTTTCATTAATATACACTCGATTCTTTAACTTTAGTACATTAGCTACAACTTGATATTATTTGTTTTCTATCAATTAGAAAAGTGAAAATAAAAGGCAATTTCGTCATCAATTTCTAGAATATACAGGAGTAAATGAATAAAATTGAAGTATAGAATAAAACGTGCTTGAAGGATTAAACATTCCATCACCATGCGAATGCCTAGACCCTCCTAAAAGAGTCAATTCTTTCAAAGCTTTTACACTTTTTTCCCAAAATTTGTCAAACAAGAAATAAAAACACAAATTTTCAAATAGTCCAAACATATAATCTGATTAGTACACATCCCATTTTTCCCGTTCAAATCAAACCCCCTAACCAAGAAAGTTTGCACTTCCCCCCCTTATATATTGCACCAATGTAGTCATAAGTTCATAAAAAAGATACCCTTCAATTAATTAACAATCAATCTCATTAATCTAAAAAAAAACAGATACAAAACAAACCACTCAAACTACACAAATTTAAAACTTCCCATTACAAAACCATGCAAAGTTCCTCCTCCTCTGCCGTGGTGAACATCATCGCCCACCACCACCGCCACCTCCTCCGGCCAGTTCAGCCGCCTTGCGACGTGTTCATCAACCACCGTGGGATCGACACGAAAAAAACGCGGGCGGGGCTGTTGTACCACCACCTCCGGTGCCTCCACCTCCGCCCGTTCTTGGACAGCAAGAACATGAAGGCGGGGACAGGCTTTTCGACAAAATCGATAGGCCATTATTAAAATCGGAATGCAAAGTCGAATCGCCGTTTTTCTCCAATGTATTGCGACTCCTACTTTTGCTTGCACGAGTTGAGCAAAATGGTCGAGTTGAAAAAAGGATTGTGCCCTTTTTTGCGACGTCAAACCGTCCGGACTCGGGTTAGGGGACGACGGCTCGCGCCCTAAGGAGGACATCGAAAAGTTTTCGAACCGCTTTTCGAGGAGGCTAAATTCACCGTCCGGGCTAACGTTCGACACCTTGAGAGGTAAACACTGTAAAACAATGCAATCAGAAGCGTAGAAAAATTGACGTAATGACAGAAATTATGTTATTATAGCTTTTTAAAAGCGCTAAAATTTTAATGATAGAATCGTCTATTATTAAAAAAACTTAGCTAGAAATATTATAATGGTGGATTCTGTCATTACAAACCAATTTCTTAAATTGAACATTTGATCAAACTATATATGTATATCTACATGTCACGTGTATTAATTATTAAATATTGTGTTATTTTAATTTCATTTACTAATTTATGTTATAAATATGAATTCAGGGACTGGCCGGAGTTTCTTGCGAATGCGACGGATGTGGTGATCGAGAACTTGATCGAAGTGGAAGAAGAGGAACTAATAAAAAAAGGCAATTAAATACCCACCTTAATTCGTACATTTTAATTTCGTTAACCTTAATTAATTCTTTAATTAATTCATTAATTCCTTAGCTACTAGCTAGACCTTCTTTAATTCAGAGGTGTAGTTGCAACAGTCTAGCTAACATATTCATTATTCTTTCAATGTTTAGAAGCTGAAACAAGCTTAATCTGTAATTTTATTGCATTTATTTAGTGTAAGGTCGTGAAATTGTACACATCTATACAATTGAATAAAAAATCGTCAATGTATTTATTCAAACTTATATTTCGTAAATTTTGTACTTTGCTAATGGATACATCATACATGTGTGTGACCAATTCTAAGTCCAGTCCACGGAGAGTTTGAAATTCAACCCCTCTCTCTTTGAGAAGAAAAAATAACTGAAAATAACTACGCTCGTGATTATACGTTGCTATACTTGCTGAAACGTAATGAGGCTGTGTTTCTTGATAACCATCCAATAATTAGATACGGACAAAATTCGATATCATATATGAATATGTTTAAAAAAGGAAAAGGAAAATAAGATGCGTATTCTTTAAGTGAATGGCAAAATTACGTTTCTGACTTAAAGAATGATTTGAACTAAAGTGCAAAATATTTTTTTTGAATATGACTTTGTTATCTTAAAAGTTTATACTATATAGATGCAAAAATCAAAATTTTTTAAAAAATTGGCAATTAGTTGAAAAGTCTATTATATTAATTCGATCGTAAAGTTGCAAATGCTTGTAAAAGATCTTCTTAGCTTTGTTGGCACAAATATAAAAAAATGTTATACTATATAGATCATGCAGCTTATTCAATTTTTCATCTATCAAAAGCCCTGTTTTGAATATTTAAAAAAATTATTTTGAAATTAGTTGATTCCGTCTTCAAAAAAAAATTCGATCGTAAAAAGGTTCAAAACAAATTTAAAACAAAAGATTCTTCTCTTTAATGGCACAAGTATATATAGCAAAAAACGTTCTTGACCAACACATGCATTTTTATAGATCAAGAAATTCAACTTTAAATTCCTGTTTTGATTTAGAAGTTTTATTTTTGAAAATCAATGCCCCAACCTACTAAAAAAAAAAAGTCTATTACCAAAAGTTCTAAGGTTCAAAACACTATTTGAAAACAAATTGAAACATTCCTCTCTATAATCCCAGTGACTGGTCTTCTTGATTTAAATACACATACAAAATGCTTTAGATTCCTCATTTTACTTTTACTAAATAAGTACATCAATGCCCCAACCTACTACCTACCTAGTAGTCTATTAAAGTTCTATCCTAAATATTTGAATTGATTTCATTGATTAAAGGTTTTTATGTTCATTTGAAATTCATAATTTTAAATTAATTTAGAAAAATTTAATGAATTTTTGAAAGCCTTTTAGGAAAGATAGTGAAGGGGAAATATGGTTTTAGGGAAGGGGTACAAATGAAAATGATTTCAAATTATGATTACTTTTTTTATGGAATATTTGATTTTTCAAAATTTAATCGATCATAAACTTCGTGTAATTTGAATATAATAATCATTTTGGATGAGTTACTTTAAATCAACCCGTCGTAAACAATTGTATCCGCTATGAATTCGAACTCGGTTGAAGAATCGGACATCACAAAATTTCAAATATCATGACCCCAGGTCCAAATCGGGAGGACAATTTTTCAATGTGATGATTGAACAAAAAACAAAAGATTAATTTTTGATGAATAGTACACTTTGTCTGAAAGTTCTTGCATGATCCAAAGACTCCAAAGATTTTTATACCAAATGCTAATAATCCAAATTTCATGCAAAAAGTCTTATAAAATAAAATAAAATAATCTGGTTGGGCCTACAAAAATCCCCTAGAGGTGAGGAACCAAAAAAAATTAGAGTGTTTATTTACGAAAACCCTAGAACTCCATCGATTCATCTTCATAAGATGTATCAAGAATCGTTTAAAGTTTCGTAATACTATATCCCGACTTGGTATGAGTAGTCAAACCCAACAACAAATCATCTTATTTCTTGTTTATTTTATATATGTTTTTGTTATCATTGTAATCAAATTAGCCACATAATAATCAACCAAAATAAAGCAGGAAACTTAAAATTGAAGTGGGCTAGGTCTTGTAAATTGGCACTCATAGTGCATTTATCAACTTGTTATCTTGAAAAAAGTGTGACTTATTTATACAGAAAAATGTAACTGATAATATGAAAATATAGTTGCATGCTTCTATTTGGAATAATTGCATTTTTTTTATTTTGTATAGTTACGTTTCTAAAATATATTATGAGTGTACGGTGCACCGGGTGAATATGAGACCCACTCATTGTAGTGTCTATTTTATGTTTAAAATAGTTAGTTAATATTGTAATGTATTTATTATATATATATGTGCAAATTGCACCACGTATATATATATGGCTATACATTAATTTGTATATTTTATTTACTAATATTCACAAGAAAATTGTGTAGTGTATCTTCTTTCATCGGAGATTCACGTGTCTTTCAGACTGTTCATATCCAAATTAACCTTAATATTTGTTTGCTATATCGCATATCTTTTTCTGAGTAAAATTAATTAATCAAATGTTTGTTCATATTGTAAATGTATATATATCGCCGATAGAAGTCTGATTACGTTGAATGTTTAATAAATGTAAACCTGTTTTCATTAATATACACTCGATTCTTTAACTTTAGTACATTAGCTACAACTTGATATTATTTGTTTTCTATCAATTAGAAAAGTGAAAATAAAAGGCAATTTCGTCATCAATTTCTAGAATATACAGGAGTAAATGAATAAAATTGAAGTATAGAATAAAACGTGCTTGAAGGATTAAACATTCCATCACCATGCGAATGCCTAGACCCTCCTAAAAGAGTCAATTCTTTCAAAGCTTTTACACTTTTTTCCCAAAATTTGTCAAACAAGAAATAAAAACACAAATTTTCAAATAGTCCAAACATATAATCTGATTAGTACACATCCCATTTTTCCCGTTCAAATCAAACCCCCTAACCAAGAAAGTTTGCACTTCCCCCCCTTATATATTGCACCAATGTAGTCATAAGTTCATAAAAAAGATACCCTTCAATTAATTAACAATCAATCTCATTAATCTAAAAAAAAACAGATACAAAACAAACCACTCAAACTACACAAATTTAAAACTTCCCATTACAAAACCATGCAAAGTTCCTCCTCCTCTGCCGTGGTGAACATCATCGCCCACCACCACCGCCACCTCCTCCGGCCAGTTCAGCCGCCTTGCGACGTGTTCATCAACCACCGTGGGATCGACACGAAAAAAAACGTGGCGGGGCTGTTGTACCACCACCTCCGGTTCCTCCACCTCCGTCCGTTCTTGGACAGCAAGAACATGAAGGCGGGGGACAGGCTTTTCGACAAAATCGATGAGGCCATTCGGGAATGCAAAGTCGGAATCGCCGTTTTCTCTCCAATGTATTGCGACTCCTACTTTTGCTTGCACGAGTTGAGCAAAATGGTCGAGTTGAAAAAAAGGATTGTGCCCGTTTTTTGCGACGTCAAACCGTCGGAGCTCCGGGTTAAGGACGACGGCTCGCGCCCTAAGGAGGACATCGAAAAGTTTCGAGCCGCACTCGAGGAGGCTAAATTCACCGTCGGGCTAACGTTCGACACCTTGAGAGGGTAAACACTGCAACCGTAGCGTAGAAAAATTGACCTGTAATGACAGAAATTATGTTATTATAGCTTTTCTGGCTAAAATTTTAATGATAGAATACGTTCTATTATTAAAAAACTTAGCTAGAAATATTATAATGGTGGATTCTGTCATTACAAACCAATTTCTTAAATTGAACATTTGATCAAACTATATATGTATATCTACATGTCACGTGTATTAATTATTAAATATTGTGTTATTTTAATTTCATTTACTAATTTATGTTATAAATATGAATTCAGGGACTGGCCGGAGTTTCTTGCGAATGCGACGGATGTGGTGATCGAGAACTTGATCGAAGTGGAAGAAGAGGAACTAATAAAAAAAGGCAATTAAATACCCACCTTAATTCGTACATTTTAATTTAGTTAACCTTAATTAATTCTTTAATTAATTCATTAATTCCTTAGCTACTAGCTAGACCTTCTTTTATTCAGAGGTGTAGTTGCAACAGTCTAGCTAACATATTCATTATTCTTTCAATGTTTAGAAGCTGAAACAAGCTTAATCTGTAATTTTATTGCATTTATTTAGTGTAAGGTCGTGAAATTGTACACATCTATACAATTGAATAAAAAATCGTCAATGTATTTATTCAAACTTATATTTCGTAAATTTTGTACTTCGCTAATGGATACATCATACATGTGTGTGACCAATTCTAAGTCCAGTCCACGGAGAGTTTGAAATTCAACCCCTCTCTCTTTGAGAAGAAAAAATAACTGAAAATAACTACGCTCGTGATTATACGTTGCTATACTTGCTGAAACGTAATGAGGCTGTGTTTCTTGATAACCATCCAATAATTAGATGCGGACAAAATTCGATATCATATATGAATCTGCTTAAAATAAGGGAAAATTACTCTAAGGTACAAAGTGGACACACATATTACTCTAAGGTGCAATGTGCAAAAATTACGTTGCACTTTAGTATCTAGTTTGAACTAAAGTGCAAAATATTTTTTGCACATTGTACCTTAAAGTAATATGTGTGCCCACTTTGCACCTTTGAGTGAGGACCCCTTAAAATAATGTTATACTATATAGATCGTGCTCATTTTATTTTTCATCTATCAAAATTATATTTAAAAAATTGGCAATTAGTTGAAAAGTCTATTATATTAATTCGATCGTAAAGTTGCAAATGCTTATACAAAGATCTTCTTAGCTTTGTTGGCACAAATATATATAGCAAAACGTTCTTGATGGGTGATGCACATGCATGCAGCTTATAGATCAAGAAATTCAACTATAAAGCCCTGTTTTGAACCACCAGTGCAGAAGTATTATTTTTGAAAATGGGTGTGATTCCGCTTCAAAAAAAAAAAGTGTGCTTCAAAAGTAAGTGTAAAGGTTCAAAACACTATTTAAAAACAAATTGAAACATTCCTCTCTATAATCCCAGTGACTGGTCTTCTTGACCAACACACATTTTCTTACAAGAATGCTTTAGATTCCTCATTTTACTTTTACTCCGATAAGTACATCAATGCCCCAACCTACTACCTACCTAGTAGTCTATTACCTCAAGTTCTAATGTACTTTTTGAGGCCAATGAACTTGGCTCCATTTGGATTGATGGATTTGAAATTCATGAATTTCATATATAAATCATTATTATCAATGAATTTATAAATATTTAAATTTGAAAGTTTAGGGAAGATAGTGAAGGGGGAGAGGGAGGGAAGGGGTAAATATGAAATGATTTCATATGATTAGGTTTTTATGGGTATTTGAAATTCATCAATTTTAAACTAGACTATCAAATCTAAGTATTTGTAAATTAATTAGACAATTGATGAATTGTGTGTGAATCCATGAATTTCAAATACATCCATCCAAATGGAATATTGTTGATTTTTAAGAATTGAACAAAACGTTTTTGATATACTTTTGTTCGTGCAAATTGAACTAATTAAGCTTGTGGCGGGGCTTCTGGTTGGGTCAACAAATTTCCTTATGACCCAGGTTATTAGCAACCCCATTAATATGTGATCCTTGAACCCAATCAACCCAATGAAATACTGACCATAAGTGCTTTATTTTCATGGGCTTCAAATTTTTGTGCAAAAAAATAAAATTGGTGGGCTTCAAATTGGGCCAATGAATTTCTGAAAACCAAAACCGTTATACTATTCACGAAATTTGGAATTCTATAATATATAGTACGAGCCAACTTACAATTTATATTTCTATCCATTATAATTTTCTATAATATCATCATAAAACCAATTTGGATTAAATTCTTTTTCAACATTTATTATATAGTAACACTTACAAGACTAATTTGGTGCATTATTAGGTGGATTTCAAGAGTTTCCACTACACACCCACATGGTGTACAAGAAATAGATACTAAAGTTAGGCGTGAAAGTGATTGTTGTGGTGATGTGGGAGAGTCCAAAGAATAAAGGTTGATACCCGTGTGGGACAAATTCTCCATTGAAATATTATGGGGATTTGTCGCGAGGGATCAATCTGTTGATTTCGCATCACTTGGGCATATTAAGGATAATGTTTGACTATGTATTTTTAGAATAGATTTTATATTTATTCTTTTATTATTTTCCCCAATACTTGGTCAATTCTGTTGTAATTGTAATTGACGTATATACATAGTGGAAATCTCCCAATCACCTCATTAACGATGATATTCAATTATCCTCACATGGTATCAAGTCTAAATTGATCCTAATCCTAATCTCTCTTCCGCATTCTCGGACGGTCCCCTCGCCGCCTTCTTTGGTCCCCTCTGGACGGCAACATCATAATCTTCAAAATTCTCTATGATTTCTGATCGTGAAACCCCTATTTTCCCATATCGTGAACCTAGTTTGTCCATATTTTCTCGTTCGTGCAGCAGCACAATCGCGAACCCCTATTTTTAATTTGTTCCTGCAGTGATTTTTTCCCGACCGCGTCTCCTTCTGTTGCAATGACCGGTTATTGATTTCCGGCCACCACCATGTTAAACATGGTTAGATCAACTTGTGACATATTTGATGGGGTCGCCAAGTCATCCTAGCTTTGACCTTATGGGTCTTCTCGATGGGTTTTAAGTACCATTATGTTGATTTCGTTCTCCCAATTTTTCTGACTGGCGTGCCCGCTAATAACAAATTTTCTTGGATGTTCACATATCTCTCTACGCCCACCTCTGAAGTCGTTGATTTCTTTGATGTGTTGGTGAAATTTAATCGGCAACCCTTTCAGTTGCGAAGGCTCCTCTCTCTGCCGTAAGGGTGAGTTTTCGAGGAATAACCATTAAGTTCAAACTTTTATTGATTCCGGCCATCGGTCGACCGATCGGACGAGGACGACAAAAAGCTTGTTTTGGTTTATAAGTGTCCGGCTTTGTTAGCTTCACGAGTTTCGTATGGCATTAAAGTTTTGATTTTTATCGGGGCTCGCCAATATTGAATGGCAATTCTTTCAATGCGCCGTTTATCTTTCGGGTGATGTCCAATCCGGTTCGCAATACACCTCTTCGAATGGCCAGGCAAAATTCGTGGAAACGGGGTTTAACTCGGGTGAAATTTTCAACCAATAGAACGGTGGTCGTGGTCAACTGGGTTTTAAGGGCAATCAAATTCCAATTCAAAATTTGGTCGTGGTTTGAATGAAATGTCAAATTTATTTCATGCCCTCAATTTGTTACTACTGTTCGCTATGTCCTTAGTAATCTATAGCTTTCCATTGATGCAATGTGTCCCGATTCCACACCGATTGGTACTTGAATCGGGGTGTCCAGACATATGACTAATCAACTCATCGCTTTTGACTCTTTGAGTCGCATAATCGGTAACTTGATTACATTATTGTTGGTAATGGGTCTGCATTAAATATTTCTCATATTGGTACTTCTAAACTGTCTGGGGATGTTCATTTGTTGGATGTATTAGTTGTACCTCATATTACAAAAAATTTATTGTCCATTGATAAATTATTCAGATGATTGTCCCGTTGATGTTGTGTTTTTCGATAAATTCTTTGCGATTCTAACGGGGTCACAAAGAAAATTTTGGCTCGAGGAAGGTGTGATAAAGGCTTATATTTTCTTGATCGGGAGTTCCGTTGTTTATTCGAATAAAGATTTGAAGACTAGCTTTGATCTATGGCATCTTCTCCTGGGGCATGTCCCACTTTCAGTTATTTCATTACTGCAAAAGTTAGGACATTTATCTGTTACTTCTTTGTTACCGAATCCTGCACTTTGTTCCTCTTGCCAGTTGGCTAAGAGTAAACGATTATCTTTTGCTTTGAATGAGAAACGTGTTGATGCAGTTCTTGATTTAGTTCACTGTGATTTGTGGGGTCCGCCTATTACTACTGCTGATGGTTTTAAGTATTATGTTGCATTTCGTGGATGATTATTCTCGTTTTTCTTGGATTTATCCTCTTCGTGCGAAGTCTGATTTCTTTGATGTGTTGGTGAAATTTAATGCCTTTGTATGCAATCAGTTTTCTCGAACCATTAAAGTTTTCCAAAGTGATGGGGGTACTGAGTTTGTTAACTCTCGGGTTCGTGAATTTATGTCGTTGAATGGTATTCTTCATCGTCTCTCGTGTCCATATACACCTCAACAGAATGGGTGTGCAGAACGTAAGCACCGACATATCTCTAAAACAGGTTTATCGATGATGTTTCATGCCCATGCTCCGAGCTTCCCTATGGTTTGATGTTTTTTCCACGGCTGTGTATGTTATTAATCGTCGCGCCATACGCTATTCAAATAAAACAAATCACCTTTTGAGCTCCTATTTGGGTCGGTTCCGAACTATGCAAATTTCAAGCCGGTTGTAGGGTGTACGTTCTTGAGACTATCTTTGAACATAAATTGGCTCCGGAAGTCGTCCTTGCATTTTTTCTTGGATCTGGCATGCCTGACCCCCAGATAAATTCAGGACCCTCTTCCCTTTCCTCGGTTCACCCATGGTCTTGATAGCGCGAGGCGTACCCCGTCTTTGAGTTCTTCAGCCCTTCGCTCGATATCCATTCGATCTTTATCATTGCCGAGCCTCGCCGCCCATTTCCTGCGCTGTCGCCACCTCTTTGTTGCTATCTCTAGAACCGGGCATAGGCTTCAATGGTCTGCGTGCCCGTCTTAAATCTTCAAGCCTTGATATCGATCGATCTTTTCACTCGGAGGCTTTGTTGCTATAGGAACCTAGAGGCTTCAAGTCTGCTGCTAAATCTCCACAATGGTTGTCGGCTATGTAGGAGGAAATCGTCGCTCTTCATGATAATAACACATGAGATCTTGTACCTCGTCCTCCGGGTACAAACATTGTTGGCTCGAAATGGGTTTTTCGAACCAAATTTCACTCAGATGGTACTATTGAGCGTCATAAAGCTCGTCTTGTTGCTCAAGGATTTACTCAGGTACTAGGGCAGACTTTCATCACACTTTCAGCCCTGTTGTTAAGTTTGCCACAGTTCGGGTCATTCTGGCCATCGATGTTCAGCATCAGTGGCCGTTGCATCAGCTTGATGTCAAGAATGTCTTTCTTAATGGGGTTCTCGACAAACCTATTTTCATGGCTCAGCCCCCGGGATTTGTTGATCCGCGATTTCCTGATCATGTATGTCGCCTAAAGAAGACTTTATATGGTCTGAAACAAGCTCCTCTAGCTTGGTTTCAGCGCTTTAGAACCTATCTCTTCGGCTTGGGATTTGGCCAGAGTCGCTCAGACTCCTCTTTTTTTTTTCTCATCCGAGGTACTTCTGTTCTTTATCTTCTGTTATACGTGGATGATATTATTGCCACAGGTAATGACAGTGACATGCTCAAGACCTTCATTGCTCGTACTTACAAGGAATTTGCTATTAAGGATCTGGGGCGCCTTAATTATTTCCTTGGTTTAGAGGTCTCGTACACTCCTGCAGGTCTGTTTGTTGGACAGGCAAAATATGCCCATGATATTTTGGAACGGGCAAACATGCTCGATGCCAAACCAGTTGCTACTCCACTTGCAGCTGGGGAGGTATTTGTTAGTGATGGTCCCCTGTTTCATGATCAGACCCTATATCGCTCGTTGGTTGGGGCCCTACAGTACTTGATTATCACTCGGCCTGATTTATCATATGCTGTCAATGTTGTCAGTCAGTTCCTACACTCCCCTACTGTTGAACACTTTAATGCAGTTAAGCGGATTTTACATTATGTAAAAGGTACTGTTCATTATGGTCTTTCTTTTGCTAAGCATTTTGAGCACTACTAAAAAATACCCCCTATAGTGACGCTTTTATAGTGACACCTTTAAATAAGTGTCACAATAGTTTTATGACGCTTTACAATAGTTTTCTTCTCTATCAACCTGAGTTTGATTTCCATTGAGCACATATATACTTTTATTATACGTATAATGACGCCTATAAAATTTGATTGAATATAATTACGCTTTAATTTAATTGGGCGCTCTAATTTAATTCTGTTTTAATTATTTCGCCCTTCTTGTCTGCCCTTCGATCTCCATTTTGCACCCAGAACAGAACCCTAATTTTAGTTTTTATATCGATATTGTTTCCTCCTTCTCTCTACAATTTGATTATAGAATTTCTTCATTGATTTTTATGATTCAGGTCTTTAGTGGATTTACCCAAGGTTCTAAGGTATACTCCAATTATGTTAACAACAACAAACGTGCAAGATTGTGATGCGCTGATCACCACCTGCGCAAATTTAGAAATAGATTATTGCCCATCGTTTTCCACGGTTTCGTCTCTATTTTGGTTTCAGAATATTGTTCTAACTTTAAGCATCAAGCAACTAAAATCTTGTTCGTTTTTCACTTAACAGGTATATTCGAATGCTAATTTTAATTCTCAATCATTGAATTCGGATATCAGCTCCAAGGGTTTTGACAGGGTAGAATACTAAAATTTGTTTCTATTGTTGCAATTTTTCGTCGATTTATGATGATTGTTCAAATTAAAGCTCAGATTCATTGTTTAATCCAGCCGCGACCTTGAAACTATGTGTTTGATTGTTGGTTCTCAGTTTTTGACATCGGGCCCGAATACTGGCGGCTTTCGTTGTTGCTTTGCTTTTCCCAAGAGAAACAATGGGTACTCTGACTCTTGCGATAATGGATTTTCTTGTGTTCTTTTCTCAACTTCGCCGGACAATTGAACGGTATTTTTATGAGATTTATTCGGAATTTTATTTCAATTTCATCTAGATTTTTGTTGTCCTGGTTAACGCTTCAATTTTGTTCACGTCTTAGTTCAGTTTGTTTTGCATTTGGTTCTTCAATGGGTTTTTATTTATGGAGATTATTGAGTTCCTTATTTAATTTTTGTGACGTGATTTCTTGTTGATCCTATATACACACATTTCACATTCCCCATTAGAAGTTACGCATGTATCTTATAACAGTTGCCATTTTTCATCAATTTTGATATTAACTTGTATTTATGGAACTCAATGTTGTTGTAGATGTGGTTGTGCACTGATTGCTTGTTGCATTATTGGTAATATGCAGGCTCTCAGATGTAATACAGACCTCGACTAGTAATATTTCTAACCAGTTCAACATGCTGGTTCCAGCAGAGCTAGGCATTATTACTAACTTATTGAACATTTTAGACTTTTTCTGACAATTTGTGTGATGATTAATTAAAGTTGAGTCTTACATGACAACATTCTCAAAGCTAATAATTTCACTAGCCAGTTTCCTTTGGAATTTAATAATCTGAAGGAGCTGACAAAAGTGTAAGTGTACTTCTTGACATGTAAATGTGCTTTTACCATTATTTTTATTATTTCATTGCTTGTGTGTATGCATTACCACCTTAGAGTTACAAGCCACGAGTTTTGAAGGTGGCATATTTAACTGAATCAGATGTAAGTTACCTCTTATTCATACGCTGGCATATTATATTTGCCTCATGTAAATACTACCCTTGCATATTTTAAAAAGAATCAGATGTAAATTTCCTTTGCATATTTTTCTTTTATGTGGGTTTGGGAGAACAGATGAGCAGCTAAAGCCTAGAGAAAAAGTATGATTCTGAGAGAACATTTTATCCTACTGAAGACGAGGTATTATTTTAACAGAAGTTAGGTAACATACTGAAAATGCTCACCTAAGTTTTCATGTTTTCTCAGCCTTTCATCACTAAAAAATTGATTTGTTTCTTATATGAAAATATATTTTTCTTTTCATGTTTGAGTACAAAATCTGTATGCAATGGATCTTTCAGAAAATCTTTCCATTGACATGAAGAAAGAAGGCTTCCATGGAAGATAATTGATATTAAAGTTGAAAACGTCATGTTTTGAGGTATGATTTGATGCATTATTATGCCTAATAGATCTCTTTCTATAGTCTGTGTTTTATTCAAATTTTGGTGCTAGTTTTTTGTGTACATCTTTGTGGGTTAGCATCATTAATTATTGCTCTCAAGGATCTGTAGATTAGTTTTTATTAGAATGTATCAGGCTGTTTATGTCATTATCTTTGTTGATAATACTAGTTCATGTTTTGCCCAACGCACTCCTCCCCTAATTTCCTCCGTAGAATTATTCAGCTTATGCACTACCACTACAAGAAAATAGTGCATTGCCTACAAAATGTTTTAATATTTTTCCAATATGCCTACGAAATTTCTAACGAAATAATTTTGTCCTTAAATAATAAGGTTTGTCGACGATTTGCCTACAAAATTTTCTAATTATATAGGCTATTTTTATTCTATAAATATAATTGTCTATGGAAATGTAAATTGCCTTGGAAATTATTTGTGTAAATAGATTACTCGTAGATAATTTGTTTGCCTAGAAAATTATTTTTGTAGGTATTTTTTCAAAGATTATTCTAAAAATTGGTAGGCAAATCGTAGGCAATCCTCACTTTTTATTTTAAGGACCAAATTATTTTTGAAGGAAAATTTCGTAGCCATTTAAATAATTTCGTAGGCAAATCTTCATTTTCTTGTAGTGTAATATCCATCTCTATAATTACGTGCCTTTCTAAAAAAATAGTTGCTTTGTAATAAAAATTTAAACTTCTTTACCTATCATGTTTAATAGAGGTAGGTTGTGATTATATTGACTTTAATGATTTTCTTTACAATTTTTTCTTTGTAATCTGTATACCTATTTTAAGGGTGGTGAGTTTGTATTTAGGATCTTTTTAGCTTTTTGCGCACAGTTGCAGTCTAAACTTTGTTCTATTTGGTTTGTGATTTGTGCAGAGGCAGGCGGCGACGTCTGATTTTACTCGTGAAATAAAAGCAGAGTTTCGTGGTTCATACCATAGTTTATTGTATCTTTGACATTGTTTCGGGTGTCTTTTTGACGTGTAATGCATTTTAGCTTTATACTGATTTGTTGGTATTGTATGAAATTTAATGCAATAATTATTTGCTGATTGATTCGTATTTTATGAAAATTTGCTTGTTATTTTAAATTCAATTTGTATATATTTTTTAGTTGAAAAGATAAAAATCCGTTACGAAAATTATCTATAGTGACAAACGATGGTGTCACTAGATTATCATATTGTAGCGCATGTAATCATCACTAAATGAGGTGGTTAAGTTAGTTATAAACATTTTGTGACGCAAGAAAGCGTCACTAAAGCACATTTTCATGATGCCAACTAATGTCACAATATAGTTTTGACACATTTAAGCGTCACGTTAAGTGGTTGTTAAGGTAGTTAAAAAATTTCATGTGACTCGAGAAAGCGTCACTAAAGCATATTGTGGTGATGCTAATTAGCGTCACCAAATAGCGTTACTAAAGAACACTAATATGACACATACAGGCGTCACAATAGACATTTGTATTGACGCTTCCAGGCTACACAACAATAGGTTTTTGAAACGCCAAATCATGTGACGCTTGACAAAGCATCACTAAAAGCAAAAACGTCACTATAGATTAATTTTAGTGATGTTTTTATGCGTCACTAAAACCTATTTTTCTAGTAGCAGAGTCCTCGGTCACTGGTTACTCGGATGCGGATTGGGCCCGGTGCATTGAGACACGTCGTTCCACGTACGGTTACTCGATTTTCTTTGGCGGTAATCTGGTTTCTTGGAGTGCCAAGAAATAACCCACTGTTGCTAGATCAAGTTGTGAATCTGAATATCGGGCTATGGCTAATGCTGCTGCATAAATTATATGGCTCACTAATCTCCTGTCTGAGCTTCGCGTTAAGGTTTCCACACGTCCGGTGCTTCTGTGTTACAACAAGAGTGCTATCTTTCTCAGTCAGAATCCGGTTGCTCACAAACGGGCAAAGCACATTGATCTCGACTATCATTTTGTTCTGGAGTTGGTTTCAAATGGGAGAACTTTCCACGCGATTTGTTCCCTCACATCTTCAGCTTGCAGATATCTTCACCAAGAGCTTACCTCATTCGGCCTTTGAGCTTCTTCGTTCCAAGCTCTGCGTTTGTCTTCACCCCACGCAACGCTTGCGGGGGGATATTAAGGATAGTGTTTGACTATGTATTTTTTGAATAGATTTTATATTTATTCTTTTATTATTTTCCCCAATACTTGGTCAATTCTGTTGTAATTGTAATTGACGTATATACATAGTGGAAATCTCTAAATCACCTCATTAACGGTGATATTCAATTATCCTCACAGGGCACATCCTTCGATTTACAACCCGCCCGGCTGAGGGGCCTACGGCACGGGACATCGTTCGATTTACAACCCGCCTTACCTTTGGGCCAACGAAATTAAAGTTTCGTCTCTTGCTTGCTTAAAAAAAAAAAAAAAAGTAGATGCTAAAAAGAATTTGAGATCGCATGTTCTAGCTAGGTTTATAATTAATACATATAAACATTTCTCATTAGTTTTATTATGACGTCCCGTATGACAAATAAATGTAATTACATAAAAGAGCAATTTGTTGGAGCTAAAAATAAGGAAAATGTTGGACTATATCCTTATAGGGCATAGATTCCTCCACCACAATACCAAATCAAGACAAACCAACCCATATGCGAAAGCTACATTCTGTTAAAATTCTTTGTCTAATGCACCGCCGAAGAATTTCAACATCACCCCCTCTATCTATATACTGACATATATATCAAAATTATTTTTATTTATTTATATACATGTCACCTTAGTAATTTTTTTTTAAATTTATCTCTCTCTTTCTTTCATTTTGGCCCCTGTGAAAAGCCACAAACAACTAGCGGAATGGACAACATCCACTTTTGATGTAGATGGTTCTTACAATTGCATGTTTCTTGTTGCATTTTAATTTTTAAATTTTTTAAGTACATGACATATAATAATACCCATGATATGAATGAAATAAAATATGGCAGCATGTAGCAGTGCTTTCTCTTGACTAGTTGAGTGAGACGAGAAATAATTTGCAAAACGAGTAACCAATTTATCAATTAAATTTAAAGTTGTGAGGTACACGCACGACTTTTGGAAAGTGTGTTCGGTGTAAAATAAAAATAATAATTAATATATGTTACCTATAATACACTAACGGAGTGCTTGATCCATTTCGTTTAATGAGAATGGTAACGAGAATATATTTTTTCTCGGGGGCGCTTGCGAATGATAACGAGAATATTTTTTTTTTGGGGCGCCTCAACAATAAAAGAAATATATTGGAGGAAGATTTTCCAAGCAGTACATTGTAAATGTTTTGCTGTAAATATGAAATAAAAGTGACAAAAATAATTATTGATTTGAGAAATAATAAAAAAAATATTGAGGAGAAATAATATTATAAGTTGGGTCAGTTAACATAAATGAGTAATGATAATTTATATATTTTGGATCTCATTGCTTCATATAAAGTATTGATGAATTTTTTAAACTTTTTGTTCTCATTAACCACGAAGAAAAGTCATGTTCGTGCTCATTTTTAGAAATTTTGAACAGAACACCCCGGCCCTAAGTAAACACATATACAAAATTGATGAGTCATGTGAGTACTATTAATGAATAATGACCCAATTCTTATGGAATATTGTTCGGTATTATTAGGGGTTGTTTGCAAGAAATTATAAGTGATTATAGTAATTTAAAATTTTGTGCATAAATAATTTAAAGTGTTTTTTTTAATTATTAAATTAAATAAATTTTCAAAAGCTATAAATTAAAAGTTGGAAGATGATTTTTTTTGTAGCTTATGAGTATTTTTTAAATATCATTAACTTTTTTTGCAAATACTACTCACTTTCTTTTGATTTTGTTTACAAACACTCTTACTATTAACAATTTTCTCATAATTACTAATTTTAATCACTTTTTCAAAAGTGTTTTTTTTTCAAACCCCGACCCCTTATTCCCACACCCTTGACCTGGTGTGATACACACGTACAATTATACTATTTCTTAGGTCTATACAGAATAATGTAACAAGTAAATGTGTATTGTACTTAATGTGTATACATATACATGTGTGAGATTTCAACTATAGCATTCCGTTAATTAATTACATATCAAATCCGACGTTAATTAGCTTAAGAAAGAATTTGAAACCCTAGTTTGAATAAAATGATAATCTGTTCAACTCGTGACATAATGTATAACACACCCAACCTAACTCCGTATTAATTCTCATTAATTAATTTATTCATAATTACAAGAATTGATTATTGGATTAATGAAATTATCGTCATTGATATAGACATCAAACTGCAGCAGCAGCACCCAACTGACGCCGTAATGCGGCGCGGCCGTCCACTAACGGACAAACAAACTGACTGAACCAGAATTTCGCTCTTCGAATTTTGGTGGCCTAAAACAGCCAATCAGCGACGCGAAAAAAAGATATGAAAAAGGGTGGGTGGGGTGGGGTGGGGTGCTAGTCTGTTACACACAGAAAACGCGTTACCAAAAAGGCGGTTGTGGTCCCATCAGATCTCAACACGTGTCAGCCTGCCAGCTGCAGTTGTTTGGTGATTTTATGCACCTCAGCTGTACCCGATCCGAAGGTCAGATTCTCTCTCATTACATATATACCCAAACCTGATTTCTTTTTTTAATTACCAAATTGAAAGGAATTTTATTTTTTTGAATTATCTTATCTATGGAGTTGGAAGGCGCTAGTTCCAGCGGCGGCAACCACCAGCCACGGCTACCGCCGGGGTTCCGGTTCCACCCCACCGACGAGGAGCTGGTGGTTCACTACCTCAAGAAAAAGGCCGCCTCCGCCCCTCTTCCGGTGGCGACCATAGCCGAGATTGATCTCTACAAATTCGATCCATGGGAACTTCCAAGTAATTATATATAATTATGCGTATATAGATTCTCTTAAATCCACCGTTCAA
The DNA here is from genome assembly GCA_037126765.1 of Stenogyne calaminthoides. Lineage (NCBI taxonomy): Eukaryota > Viridiplantae > Streptophyta > Magnoliopsida > Lamiales > Lamiaceae > Stenogyne > Stenogyne calaminthoides. The sequence goes on along the minus strand of JBBCBC010000037.1, from coordinate 7,025,856 downwards.
TTTATATATGATGAATTGATGATATAAATCGACCACTACAAGAGAATTGACCTCTAAATAAAAGAAAATCAATGACACTAAATCATCTTTAATGACAGAATCTCTTTCATGTCATTAAAATTTTTTATCTGGTAAAATAATAGGTGAATTTTCTTGTAGTGCAACGTTTAATACATATAATTTTTGGCAATTTGATGTTATTTTTGTCAGGCAAGGCGAGTTTTGGTGAGGAGGAATGGTATTTCTTCAGCCCTAGAGAGAGAAAGTACCCGAACGGCGAGCGGCCGAATCGGGCCGCCACGTCAGGATACTGGAAGGCCACTGGGACAGATAAGCCAGTTCTGACGGCTAACGGTACTCAAAAGGTCGGCGTGAAGAAGGCCTTGGTTTTTTACGGCGGAAAACCACCAAAAGGAATCAAAACAAATTGGATCATGCATGAATACCGATTAATTACCAATAATTCCACCACCAATAGACCCCCTGCCTTAAATCTCGCCAAAAAATCATCCACTCGAGTACGTTATCTAAATCATTCACCACCATATGTGTGTGCACTAGTACTGTTTAATTTAATTAATTATTAATTATTAATTATGATATACGTACATGTAGCTTGATGATTGGGTATTATGCCGAATTTTCAAGAAAAACAGTTCGATCACTAGTCCAACTACGTCACCAAGGTATGGGAATCAGAGTCAAATTCCAAGGTCGGATAATGATCGGAGTTATTTTACAGCGGGAACTGATCCTGGAAACTCGATGTCTATATCTGAATTTGGAAATTCGAGCTTAGATGGAATGGGGACAATATTTTCGGGTAAGGAATGGGGAAGCGATGATCAAGATCATAATTATAACCCTAGCTGCAGCAACAACGAGACTTCAAATCATGATAACAACATCTCTTTTATATCATTGCTGAACCAGCAATATTCTCAAACCTACCATCAAAATTCAAATGTGAATCCTCAAGAAACTGGGATCTTGCACCAATCCTACCAACTTCCTGATTCACATTTTCATAATTTCAATTGATTAAATACGCCTTTATCAATATATATAAATATACGAAATCTTAATTCCAGATACTATAGTGCATATATCGCCTATTTTGTGTTTGTGTGTGTGTGTTTATTTCTTGGCTGTGTACAAACACATTTCCCATAATTAGTTCTTTGAGAAATTGTAGTTATAATGTTCTTCTCTTTTTGGTAGAGGCAAATGTGCCTATTTGAGGGTATTACCCTATAGAATATTTGAGATTTGATCGGAATATTAGGGGATCGTAACTAGCTAGATAGTGTGTTTATTTCATCATATATATGTTGCACTCTCCAGATCATTGACACATGTCTATATGATAATATATATATATATATATATAGCCTATTGATATGTTTTTAGTCATTCATATATATACCGTACGTACATCATACATATAAACTGTGGAATGTAAAGGGGAACATCAAAATTATTGCAGGCGATATGATTTCGAGACGATGGCAAGAGGCACTCTTTCCACCCTCGAAATATTGTTTTTAACTTCTTCTTTAGTTGTTTGTATACTTGGATTAGCTTATAATCATATATATTTATCTTTTTAATAAATTATTTAATTTGCAACTGATATAAAGGCTTAAATTAATGGTTGATATATTACTATCATTAATTAATTATATGCCATAAACATCTTTCAAGTTATTTTAATTAATTTCCTTTTTGTTGCGCCGTGAAGCAAAGTTTACGAACTCATTTTCCATGACCATATGACGATTGCACGTGAGACTTGTCTATGAATATCAAGTTTCATAGTTTGTCAATTTGCCCCTAACTAAAAATAGGTAAAGCCTTTCTCTACATTAATTGCATGTATGACTTATGGTGAATATTAGTGTACATATTTAGTAAAAGTTTAGTTGTCAATTAATTTTCTGCAGAGAAATTGTCCTCATAACTGAAATAATGCTAAATATTAGTAATAGTTTTCCAAAAGCATCTAAAATTTATGAGGAATCCAACTCAAGAAATGTATTTCAATAACCATGGAAAAAAATTCAAGTTGGACATTAATTAATTCTAAAATTATATTATATTTACACATATATACATACACCTCTAAGATCATGTTCCATTTTAAATTTTTCAACCAATCTATTCCATTTCTGAGAGGGATTCTGCATATAGATGGTTATAATTAATTATGAGAAAGCTCAGTCCGGCACTCTTTTTTTCCTTTTCAAATTGTTTTCCTCTGTACTTTTCAATAAAAGAATTTCATTTTGTTAATGAGGATTGATATAAAGAAGAGGACATACACAAAACATGACAATAAATTAAGAAACAATTTAGGGAGTTGGATTTATGTTCGTCTCTCTTACTTGTTTCACTATATATATTGTGGCATTTATTTGTGGCTGTCCATTCCTTGACCAATTGAAGTTTTGATTTGCGTATACGTAAACTACTCAATTGTAAATTTGTAATTGAGCTGAGAGTATGGGGATGTAACTTCACTAGGTACTAAAAAAGCATTGATGAGATGTCATAATTAAGTAATTTAATTTTGGACACAAATTGAATTCATGATATATAAGTTAATTAAGTTAGGAGGTAGTCTTGTATGAGACCGTCTATAAAGTACGTATTACATACACAACACAAGTGCACGGTTAAGATTTGTGCACAATATTCATTTTGTGTTTTGCTCAATTGAAACGTGGGTCAGGGGTGTTCAATGTGGATAAGAGAAATCGAATGAGTAATTTAAATAGTTATGTGAGGTATGTTTGTAATCGATATATAATTTTTTTTATAGATATTAAATAAAATAAATATTCAAAATATGTAAAAATCACATATCGGTATATTTTTTACTTAACCCACAATTGCTTAAATTTACTATTCCAGAACATGCACTAGCTAAATCTTCATTTTATAGACCAAATATACAAAAGACATATTAGATAGTATCAAGAGATTCAAATCGGTATGTTTTTCTCGGGGGTTAGGTGTGCGGATAAATGAAAGACTTTAAAATTCTATAATTTTGAAAGTTTTGATGAAAAGTAAAAATATGTGTTTATTTTGAGATTTTAGTAGAATTAGATTTCTATTTTATATCAAATCAATATTTAATAGTAATTGATGTTGTATTATTATATGATATTAATAGTGAGAAAATTAGTGATGTGATTACATTGAATTTTATGAAAAATAAGTCAGTAAGTATGTATTTTATGGGAGTAGATTTGAAAGTTTGATTTTAAATCTCAAAATATAATGATATTTGATTTCAAAGTTCTAAGTCCGAGATGAGTCCCAAAACAAATATGCCCTGAACGTTATATATATGGGGGGAAAGCTTTAGGATACAAAGTCAAATACAAAGTGAGCTATTAGGTACAAAACAAATTTTAAAGTTACTCATAGGTACAAAAAGTGGGCTTTAAAGACTTTATTACCCTCCAACCTCTTTTTTCCCATTTTCGGACCCACCTGCTGCATTTCTACATCCCCAATTTAATTCCTCCTAGTTTTAGGCCCCACTTTAATTGGGTTCCCACTGTGCATGCTCACGGTTTGGTTCTGAACCGGCGGTTCCAAAAGTCTGGGAGGGAGAACTGGAATCGAACAGTGGCCAAGGTAGTTTCGGTTCGGTTCTCGAACCCTGTTCGATTCGAACCGTGGGATTCGTTGGTTTTTTTTTTTTTTTTTTTTTTTTTCATATATTTTTTCTTGTGTTTCTTAGTTTTTTGGATCTAAAATTTGAATGAATGTATAGATAGATCATGAAATTGTACATTGTTATTGTTAATATGAGGATTTAAATTGAAGATTACATTAATAATTGAACTATTATAAATTAGTAGCCTATTACAAAGTAATTGAACTATTACAAAATAGTAATTCTAACTTAAAATAAGCTAGTAATCTACTATTACAAATTAATTGAACTATTACAAATTTACAAATTGCAAAGTGAACTATATCGAATTAGTAATTACAATTACAACTTAAAATTTTAAACTTTACAAAATAAATTTGGGGGAGGAGGGGATTTAAAGAAATTGGACTTGAGCTTAAATTTAAGAAATAAACTTAGAAATTCTAAGTTTGAAACTTAAAATTAAGTTGCCTACGTATTCAAATAGGAATCAAAGTCCACGCAGTTCTCTTACCTCAAACTTACCTCGTTGATTTGGATCGATTCGATTCTTCATGCATCACTTCCGGTGGTAGTTTCTTCGGAGCTATCTTGATCATCATTATCAACAAATTCTTGACTTCTCTTTTCGGCTCTTACCCAATCATCAAGCAAGCATTGGTTTTCCATGTTTTCAACGGTCATATTCGATCTCGTTGCATCCAAAGTGTAGCCTCCCAAACTAAAAAAGCTTGTTCAAGCGGAAGCGGTTGGCGGGGAGATGCAAAAATTTCTCTTGCTAGCATTGACAATATTGGATAGATATTTTTCATCCTCGACCACCACTTTAGTATATTAAAAGTAGCGTTGTCTTCATCTTCATCGTTCGAACAAATGAAGAGGATAAATAATGATCAAATTCGTAATAAGGGTTAGAAGTAGACCTTGGACGTTTTTGAGAACGTTCATCATAAAAACCTGTTAATATATCTTCTTCTTGACTCATAGAAGAGCCACCACCACCAAAATTTTCTTCCAAACCGGGACCACTATATTCTCTAAATAAAGACATTAAAGTAACTTTAATCCGATTACCAATCTATTTTGGATTAGGATATACATCATCTTCACCCATAACCATATGTCTATTAGGAAATAAATAATTATAATACATATTTAACATCATTATTAATCCATCAAATCTTACTCTAGGATCAAACACTTTAGCAACCAAGAATAGTTAGGAATATTTGTAAAATATTTTTTCCATTTTTGCATCATCATAGAAAGTAGCACCACTTAATAAATGATTTGTAATATTTTCATTTTAACACATGAGCAACTTTAATACAATAATCAAGCGCTAAATTACACGTGGGATAATAAACACCGGATAACACTTTTGTGGAATCATTAAAAATTCCCAAAAATTTTACACAAAGAAGTGCATGAATCCCAATATTGAGGATATAAATGAATACCACAATTTTCTTGAGTAAAAATGTACATAAAAGCGTCTTTTATAATCCATAGACTCCTTTAACAATTTATACGTGGAATTCCAACGAGTTGACACATCAAGAGAAATTTTTTTGGGATGCATATTGTATGTTCTACAAAAAACTTTCCATTTTTTTCAACAATTTTGAATGTCTCGACCTATAATAAATAAGCGGACCTAATAGGACCAACTTGTTCTTTCAAAGCATCTAAACCATCTTGAACACATAAATTTAAAATATGACACATACATCTAACATGAAATTTTTTTTCCACCAAGATATGGTTGACAAATATTTGTAAGATCTTCAATAGTAGCCGTATTTGTACTAAAGATTATCAAAATCAATAGAAAATATTTTTTTTAGTAAGAGCATACTCATTTAAAATATCATGCAATTTATCTCTAATATTAACTTGGCATTGTGTTCCGTATCAAAATCTCTATAAGCAATCAATCTTTTGTTAAGAGTCCACGAATCATCAATCCAAGTGCATGTAACTCCTATATAACTATGCTTTTTTGAAAATTATCACTCCAAATATCAAGACATATACAAACTTTAACATTTAAATCGGCAAATAGATTAATCAAAGCATATTTATACTCATAAACAACTTTAGCAACATCACGAGTAGTAGTATGACGTGAAACTTTTTTTTTTTCATGCGGGTTGAAGACCAAGGTTAACAAAATCATTCCAATACGAATTATCGGCAAATTGAAAAGGAAGGTGTTGTGTGCACACAAATTTAGCTAACAATTTTCTATATTTCATTTGATCAAATGTAAATAGAGAAGTGGGGTTACTTTACCTCGCCTTGAACTCCACCACCGCCACCGGTTGAGGTAAATCCATGAAGTTGTGCTTGGTTTGAACTAATTCCAACTCTATCCGGATGAATTTTTTTCAAATGCTTCTCGAATGTTCCATATCCTCCTCCTTTGACAAAAGAATATATTTTGTCACAATAGTTGCAATGAACTTTAATAGTACCATCCCCGTTGATCACTTTATTAAAGTGACGTGCAAAAATATCCGACTTAAGTTGAGCTCGACTTGGAGTTGGGGTTGGAGTTGGCTCGGCATTGGACTCGGTTGGGTGGTTTTGGCTTTCTTGAGTAGGACGTCGTGGACCTTGTGGTATAGCATCATCTTCAAGAGGATTCTCATAACCGGGACCAAGTGTGGCCTCAATATCTGTTGGGGATTATACTGAAAAGTATGCTTTTTACTTTGTATAATCGAAACTGAATTTCCAGACTTATTTACTGAAATAAATTGTTTATCACTGATGCTTTAATATGATTGAATGTTATATATATTTATTGCATAACTGTTCAATAATTCGTACGTATTACACTGTAGTTAATTTAGTGATACCCGATCACAGAAGATTAAATTAATCCCTTGTCATAACTATAAGTACGCCCATTCACGACCTAGATGGAAATGAACAACCATCGCGAAAGGTTGAGGTGTAAGGCTCAGATTGGTTTGTCTTGACCAAGAGATTACACTAGTGCATGGTGATCTTGTTGAATAGGACCTACAAGAGGATAAATTCTTGAACCCGAACATGGAAGAATTAGACCTCGATTGGTTCGTTGTTTCTTAACCAACAAATCCCTGAAATAGGATCACGTGGGATCGGTAACTATTGCTTTGACTTATCATGGGTAGCGAATCGAGAGAGATTCAATCGTCTTTTATCTTGAGCAATATTATTGGTCACGTGTGATTCTAAGATTTAATACAAAGAATCGTGTGTGAAAAGCACGCTTGCTTGATTTGCCCCCTTGGGAGGATCATAAGTTTTATCATACCAAATCTTGCAAGTGGAATTTGTTTTAGGTATGGATAATAATGTTGAACCGATTCGCCGACCAAGGACAAAAAGATATTAATTAATGGAAAGCTATTTCAGGTGGCTTGAATTAATTAATGGGCTAGATAATCTTAAACACGAGAAATAATGATTGGGAGCCATATTGATTGTAATATGGGTTAAGATGGATAGTGCAATATTAATTATGTAGTGGGATTAATTAATATTTATGGGCTTGAATTATATTGTGGCTCAATATTAGATATTCAAGATCCATTAGAAGGTCCAATCTTAATTCTCCTAAAGGCCCCAGAGTAGCCCAACATATAGTCCAATAACCGAAAAAGGTGATTAAAATAAAATAAATATTGTTGCTTATATTTCCTCATTAAATTCGAAAATTATGAATAAAGAGGAGAAAGATTTTTTTGAATTTTGTTATGGAATGAAGATATGTATTCTTGGAATACAAGATTATCTCATTAAATTCAAGAAATCTCCCACTTGGTTATTCATTAAGAGATTTTTGAAATTTTTGGAAAATAAAGGGCAAGAAAGATTTTCTTGATTTTATTCATTAAATTTTTTTCTCCATTTGCATCCTTAAAACAGTTTCACGCCGCATAAGTTAAAAATGGACGGAATAACAATTTAAAGTGATACTTTACAATCTTACTACTAACCAAAAAAATAGTTACTCCCTCCATCATATTTTTTATTATTCGGTTACTGTAGACACGGAGATTAAAAAAAAAGAGATAATAGTATTAAATGATGTAAAGTGGATTTGATGGAGGAAAATAATAGTATTAAATGGTATAAAGTGAGTTTGGTGGAGAGAAATAATAGTATTAAATAGTATTGAAAGTTGTTTTATTTCCTTTTTAGGAAATGACCAAACAAAATTAGGACGACTATTTACGAAAAGTGGACAATCAAAATTAGGACAGAGGGAGTACAACTCAATACAAAATTGATTATAAATGTACAAAATTAACTCCAACTAAAAGTTATAAGTTCTACAATATTCCTTCCCATTTATAGCCAATATTAATTCCTTCACATTTATAGCCAAGTTAAAAAAATCTATAAAAACTTATATTTTAAAAAAATTGTAAATTTTCTTATTTATTAATTAATTGATCTAAAATTAACCATAAAATATGAACTATTGCACATGTTGAACATGTGAAAAAAAAAAATTGAACATTACCCAAAAAAAATATATTGCAATTTTTTTATATGTGTAATTCTTTTAACTTTTTTGTGTGCAAATTTGTTCTATTAATTAAAAAAAATTGCACATGTTGAACATATGAAAAAAAAAAATAGAACATTACCCACAAAAAAATTATTACTGCAATTCTTTTTATATGTGCAATTTTTTTTTAAATTTTGTGCAAAATTGTTCTATTCATAAGGACAAAAAATTACACATGTTGAACATATGAAAAAAAATTGAACATTAACCACAAAAAAATTACATCAGTAATTTTTTTGTATGTGCAAATATATATTTTTTTTTGTGCAAATTTGTTATATTCATAAAAACAAAATATTGCACATGTTGAGTATACAAAAATAATAACTAAACATTACCCACAAGAATTTTGCACGCAATTTTGCAGAAAATAATTACACATTCTTTAAAATAATTGCAAAATATTAAACATGTGTAATATAATTTTGCACATACTGTAAAATAATGGAATATGTACAAAAATATTGCAGAAAAATATATTTTTAATGTACAATTAAACTCTACAATGAATGATATAATATGAACAATATATAAACACAAATTAGAAACAAAAAAATAAAAAACTATTAAACTAATTCAAAGTAATTTTACATTTCTTAACCTTCAAATTTTATTTTATTTTATTTTTGTAGTGTTCCAAATTAATATAAAAAACAATTTAAATACAAACAATTTATTGGATAAAGTGTAAAAAAAATTCGTCATTAATTTTTCGTATATTTTAGAGAGAAAGAGAGAGGGCAGTTTTCTTTTTTCAAATTAAAATTAGTATTGAATAAGGGCATAATAGATTTTTATCACTATTTTATATGTAATAGTAATATAAAAAAAAGATAGTATCTATTAGTAATAGACACCTAAAAATATTTTGTATCTAATAGTAATATAAAAAATGATAGTATCTATTAGTAATAGACACCTAGAGATAGTATATCTGTATATGTATTAGTAATTATTTCTTAAAAGGCTCCAGTAGGCCCAACGAAATATCTTTCACAGTTGGACCATGGATTTATTGCCAACTGCCAACTGCCAACTGCCAACTGCTTCCTTCCGGACACTTGGCCCATTTGACCAATCTTGCATGAAAAAATTGACCTGAGAAAACAGTATTTACGTGTGTATTTTTCCATAAAAGAGAAATTTGTTCTCTTCTAAATTATATGAAGTGTGGTTTCTGTTTTCTAGTATGAACCACTGAGATTCGACCTCAATATTCTCAGCAGAAACCTTCAACAACTTTTTAAGCTTATCTTAATGACAAAAAGACGTTTCGTAAGAAAGACGATCATCACGGTGAGGGCGTAATAATTTGTATATTGATCTTTTAACATTTTAAGAGATGAATGTGATTTGTCTTGCAGGCCAGGTAAAATACCATATGAATTTTTGTCATAGGATATATAATTCATTTTTCAAGATGTTCAAGTTTATACTTTATAGAGTCGTCAATCAACTTAAGGTGACTAATTCAAACTCTCAAATTCACTTAGTAAAACTTACTTAGTGTTTTCAAACTCATTTGTAATAGTTGAAATAACTTATTTTCAAAGTTGGTAAGACTCAATTTCTAAATAAAATAAGTGCTTCTTACAACCAACTATTAGTTTAAAACACCACCTTATTCTACGTGGTGGCGAAGTTTGTACATGGACAGCTTATGTTATATATGTACCTGTTAAATTAAGTTTAATAATAAAATTCAACAAACTCGTATCAATTTAACATGTACAAATATTACACGTTCATACTTAAAATCACGTGTAACATGAATCTTCCAAAAAAGAAAAAGACAACAGGGTGTTTATTATTTGTAATACAGAGAGTTAATTTGTGGCTAGCATATAGTCGCCGGAATTGAAGACAGAAAAATTGATGTCCTGAAATAACAGGAGAACGTGAACCATGTCCAACCAACCCCACACATACTGACATTAAATGAATACCACAACCTTATTTATTGATTGCTTTACGTACACCAATAAAATTAATGTACTCCTTCCATTCAATTTTAATACTACCTAATTAAATAAAGATTTTATAAGTAAATTATGAAAAAGCTTTTCCTCAGGGGTGGGAGAGACCTATATATGGTTACATTACAACCACAGGGACAGATTAACAATTTTGTCCACACCACAAATGCACTATACTTCCTTTCAATTTTTATACCTAGTTAATTAAATATTGTATAAGTAAATTATAGAAAAGAATTTCTGAATACATCTCTATCTATTATTTAATGCTTTTCTTCCAAGGTGGGAGTGACGGGGGGATGCGTGTGGATACCAATTTTTTTCTCTTACAATTTTTTGTTAATATAGTGTAGCTTATACGTGCATGGGAAATTCCTCATTTTATAAATAAATAAATAAAAAATCTATAATGTCTCTTGGACATTGTATATTTGTCAAATGGGTAGGTCTAGTGTGAAAATTTTCATGTATGAAAATCTATAAAATTGTCATAAATCAACCATCTACACCCTAAATACTAAATAATGAACCCTAAAATAAGACCTATTCGGGCAGGGTGAACCATTAACCACGAGTGAACCATGAACCACTCAATTTTATCTTACCTTTATCAATTACAGAATTTAATTGTAAATTAAAGTTTGGGATGAGTTTATAAATAGCCTAACATAAAAATAAAAGTTCTTTTTTGTCACAAAATTTATAATCATTCTTTTTTAGCCAAGAGAATATATTTTTTTTCAACTTTACCCATTTTTTATGCTTTCATTATTTAAGTTTGTATCACATATATATATATATCTCGTACCAACATTATTTCAGCCCGTACCACCCTTCAATTAACTTCGTACCACTATTACTTCAATCCGTAAATATTGTTTCAGTCTGTACCACCATTCTATTAACTCCGTACCACTATCAGTTTAGTACCACACTTATTTTAACCTCGTACAACTTTTATTTTAACATTGTACCTTCATCATTTCAACTCGTACCATAATTTAATTCAACTCGTATCATCAATTTTAAATTTGTACCACAATTATTAATTTCGTACTACAATATATTAACCCCGTACCACCATTTAATGAAGTCCGTACCACAATTTTTTTAAAAAAATTGTTGACTTCATTAAGGGTATAATTGCCCAAAAAATTATTCTTTTGACAAAAAAAGAATAAAATAAAAAACTTTGATAAAAAAGAACTTTTTAAATAAGAAGGGGCTAAAAATAAGAATTTTCTCTTAAAATTTTTTATTTATGAAAATTTTCATACTAGACTTTCTTGTTAAATCATTCCCATCTTTTGCTTCTTACGTCATCCTTTTATTTAATAACCATGTTTTCCACGAACAGAAAATTAACAATTTTGACTAGGATGCCAATAGACCATAACAAGTTTGACATTTAAAAAACAAAAAAACAAAAAAACTTCTAGGCCTGAAATTAATAGAAACATTGATGGAAGTTTTTAACCACACGCACAAAATAGTAATTTTCTCACATGTTTTTTGTGCTTGAATAGTACATTTTGTTATATATAAAAATCTGTCCTTTATGGAATCCTTTTAATTTTATAAATTGCCTTCTTTTTTTGTTTGATTGTATAGAGAAGATAATTTCGCTATATATTTTGAAAAGGATCAGTACGTTTCAGAGAAAAGGAATTTGTTTTCGATAATAACTTTAACACTATTAATTAGATTAAAATTAGTTGATATTCACATCATAATCAAAATTAATAACTTTGACACTATTAATTAGATTAAAATTAGTTGATATTCAGATCATAATCAAAATTAATTTGTTAAGTTATTGTGTGTATTTTATACTCATTTCTTATTTTGACGCACGCATATTGTCTGAATAATTTCTTATTTCGGAGAAATTCTGAACAGAACGGTAGATAAGTATTATACGCAATTGCAGGGATATATAATTTATATATAATTCCCCGAATCACTCGTTTCAAGTTGTTTTTCGAACACCTGAGATGCTACTTATAGCATAAGAAAATATGACCATTGGACCATGGTCTTTATGATCCACTAATATCAATTTCATATCATAAACAAGTTTTGAGAATTAAATAGTCTCGTAACTTTGCATATTTACTAAAATAGTTCCATAATTATCAATTTTTTCAATTTAATCTCACGTGCATTCAATTTGATCCAATTTAGTCTCAAACAGTCGGAGGTCGCTTAAAATTGCCCAAAACAACGTCGTTGTGGGCGTGTGTAGAAATTTTGACCGGAATATGTAAGAGACATATCCAAAACTACGTCGTTTTTGACAATTTTGAGCGACCTCCGACGGTTTGGGACTTATTAAATTGGATCAAAAATTGAATGCATGTAGAATTAAATTAGAAAAATTAATCATTGTGGGACCATTTCAATGAAGGTGCAAAGTTATGAGACTATTTTGATTTAAATCCCAACAAGTTTCATAAAAGAAAGGTTCTGTTTTTTTACTTAATTTACGTTTTTGAATGGGATGACTTTAAAATTTCTTTTAGGCTCCATTTGGATAGGGAGAATTTAAAAAATAATAAATATAAGAGTGCATATATTTCAAAACATTAATTGTCAAGAGATAAAAGAAAGGGAAAGAGAGTGAAGAGGTTGAGGAGAGGGAATTTCAAATGACATGATTCTAATAGAGATTTTAAAATCTCTTTATTTTAAATTAGATTATCAAATTCATCTGTTCAAATGAAGTCTTGGTACATTTATATTGTGTTTATGCATACTCTATATATTTAGAATTTCCCGACCGCTTATAATAATTATTCTCCATAACTCAAAGTCAAAGGATTTGTTGATCAACATATAATAATTATTATCCATAAGGCCAACCGAAGTCAGGAATGATCAGCTAATCATAATAATTATTGCCCATATTGTTTCCTTGTCAGGTTTTCAATTTTTTTTATGATTCAAAATGTTTTATTTTTTAATTATTATTGAAGTTAATTAGTTATGCGTAGCTTTTAGATACGTTTCACATTCTATCTCTTATTTAAAGAAAGGAAATGCCAATTAATACATTAATCATGCATTATTGGAGAGTTTATCCGTAGCTTTTAGATCCGTTCCATCAAAATTGTGTTTATTTTGTTTTGACATGTTGTACTGAAAAGTAAATTAAGTACGTTTATGGACACAATTTTTTTTTATCTTCATCGTCCAACAATCACTTAATTACTCAAGTTATCATTATACTTTACTCACAGTCAATTATGTTATTCATAAATAGACTTAATTTACCTATCCGTACAATATATCAAAATGAAATGAGAACATTTTTTGTGAACGGAGGGAGTATATAGTATTACAAAACATAAACTCTCTTGTGAAACTTATTCATAGTATGAAATTACTCATATAATTATACTTATAAAAGTAATATCACTACTCTTATAAACTAGTACTTATTCCTATACTATTTAATAGTATGATCTCAATTTATAAATATAAATTTAGTGGTATTAACTTATAAGTGTAATGTTATAAATTTCACACTATGAATAAGTTTTATCGGAGATCTACTCATTACTAAATTGAAAAAATAAAATTATTTAGACCCAGTAAGTCAATATTTAAATAAAATATTTAAAAATATCATTTAGACCCACTAATTCAATATGATACTAGATTAATTCGGGTCAACTACATATACGCGCAGGGCCGGTCCTAGGGTTATTAGGGACTCAATCGAACTTTAAAATGATGTCCTCTCTCTTCACATTTTTTACGAACTCAAAAATAACATAAAGAAATTTTAAATATTAATAATGTAAATTAACCAAATATTCTATTACTCTTAGAATAATATGATAATTATATCTCAAATAATTACAAAAAACCAACCCGTCTAACGATTTTTTCGGTAAAAACATTAATTAAGTTAGAATACTTTAATTTCTCAAGATCGGGAAAACTGGTCTTTAAATATTTATTTCTCCATCTTTGTTTGCTATGTGTTGTTGTGATAGTCTCTTCTAATATTCTATGGCTATTTGCTTTTTTTTCAGTATTTTAATTAGGATATTCACTTTTTATGTTATATAGGTCTTTTTTAATTTTAGGGCGATTAGACCTTTTTTAAAAAAAATAATAATTCAAATTAGGGATTGATTCTATTACGTGATTTTAATTTTCACAAACTCTCATGTGAAATTTGTACTTCATAAAAGATCTACTCTTTAATATTTTGTTTATTATATGATACAAAAATATAAAAGTAAAAAAAAATCAGACTTTGTAACTATAAAAGAATTCAGACACGGATGATGACATACTATATATATGAATTAACCAATAAACTGAATTACAATATTTGTTTATATTTATTATTTAATATGTGTGTATGTATATATAGTATCAAAAAATGAGTTCTAAAAATTTGACATATTTTGGGACCGAATCATTTGGTAATTGGTTTGTCGGCCGCATAGAAGACCTGCCCTGTATACGTGTGCATGTGTAACAGGACGATTGCAGAGACAACAGTCATTATTAAACCTTGGGGATTCTTGAATTATTAGATACCTTATATTACCATTATAATACATGATTTATCTTCTCTATAAATAGCCCTCAACTGGTGGATGAAATGCTCAGACTTCAAATTAAACATATCCACACACATCCAGAAATTAATTAAATGTTCGCATTGAATCTTGTAGTGTGTAGTTTGACAATGGAGTCCTCACTGTTGTCAATCCAGTCCCTTGTTTCGGAGGTTAAAAGGGACATTTTCTCAGAGGTGGATAATGTCCATGCATTTGTGTCTCCATCTGCGTACGACACGGCTTGGTTAGCCATGATTCCTTCGGAAAAAGGTGGTCCGATGTTTGAGGGGTGTTTGAAATGGATAGTTGAAAATCAGAAAGAAGGAGGGTTTTGGGGGGAAACCAATGAAGAGGGTTTGCCCACCATTGATACTCTCCCTGCAACTCTTGCTTGCATGCTCGCTCTCAAAATATGGAAGACCGAACATCCAAATATACAATCAGGTACATCAGGTGCACCGTACAATTAAGGTCCATTTTTAAACTATATTAAGCAAATACAACTAATACCGGATTGAGTTTATTTTACTTGATTGCATTTTTGGTGAATATGTAGGATTGAGTTTCATTCATGCAAAGGCGGAGATACCATTGAAAATAAACTACCAGAGTTTGCCACGTTGGTTTGTCCTTAGTTTTCCAGCGATGATTGCATTAGCGGAAGAAGCGGGTCTTGATCTTGTGTTTCCCAAGGGACTGAGAGGTGTCATAGCCGACATTTTCCTCAAGCGCCAGCACATTCTTCAAATGTATATACCTCCAAAATTTAAACTATTTTAACATGCTACGCTCCTATCTCGTTAACATTCTCTATTTCACTCTAGTATATTTTATTTTTTCTATTTAACTGCTTATAATACACAGCATGTGCTGATTTTTTAAGATTGATAATAGGAACAAATATTAAATACTAAAACGAAATAGAACAACTCATACCCTCTCACATCATGATATTGTTCTTTGTATTTAGAAAAAGTAAACATGCAACCCATACAGGCCATAATGACACCAATCACATTATCTAATAATGTCTTGATGATTTAACCTTCAAAAATTGAATAGTACATTCACTTTTCGTCCCAACTCCCAAATCACTTGACATTTTTAGGAACTCAAGAAAAAAAAACACATGTTCAATCTTTCAATATTATCGTCATAATATTATTGAGAGTGAAAATGTTCTTTTAATAATTAATTATTTTAAATTAAATAAGAATAATTTAATCATTTTAAATAATTTGAGACGGAGAGTGAACCAAATACATAAATTATTACGAGCTTTTTTTTTTTTAAATATACATGTATAATATATTTTGTAAAGCAGCTGATTGGTTAATTAACTTGCAGGCAAGAGATAGAAGAGGAGGAATCACGTTATTTTCCACCATTAGTATCATATTTAGAGACATTGCCATCTTCGTATTGTTTCAGACCGACAACAAACCGTGAAGCAACACTTGAGCTCTGATGGCTCACTCTTTCAGTCTCCATCCGCTACAGCTCAAGCCTTTATGTCCACAGGAAATATCGATTGTCTCAAATATCTACAATCACTTGTTCTAAAATTTCCCAATGGAGGTCATTCAATTTTTTAATTTTTTTCGATTTATAAATTTCCAAAATTTATCATATTAACTTTTTTTTTAATTTTACAAAATTAAAGTGGTAATGATAATTTTACAGTACCTGCAAAATACCCAATGGATGGAGACCTAATAAAGCTGTGCATATTGGATCACGTTCAAGGGCTGGGTCTAGCAGAATATTTCGAACAAGAGATTCAGGAAATGCTTGCTCAAGTCTATCGGTATGGATTTCTACACTTTGTAATCTAATTATATATTTTAACTTTATGAAGATTTTTAATTATTATTTATTGATTTAACCGTTATCTAATCGGCCTACTTAATGTATAAATCACGACTTTTATTTGTTTCAAAAAAAATAAACGACAAAACAAAAATTGTCAAATCTCGCGAATTTAAAAGAATTTAAATAGATACCCTACCCCTAATTAGAGCCAGCAATTTGCTAAGTACTGGCAGTGCAAAATTTCGAGTTTCAACAGTCAATATACATACAAGAATTAGAGGAACTTAAAGGGTTGGTTAATTGTACATATTTGGAATATAATTACACACTTTAATTAGCAACAATTAATTAATGATGAACAATTAATTAATTAATGTGCAGATGGTCCAAGAAATGGAGGCTTAGTGAGATGGGATTTGGAAGAGAAAAGACAGTTTATACATATTTTGCTATAGCTTCTTGCTCTTGCCTTCCCTATAATTCGATCATGCGGTTGGTTATAGCAAAGGCGGCCATAATCGTGACAGTTGCGGATGATTTTTACGATATGGAAGGCTCTTTACATGAATTGGAAATCCTGACTGATGCAATTAAGAGGTACAGAGCCTATATAATACAATGAAATATGAAACTGAAACACGACGAGTACATTAAAATTATCAGAACAACGTTTTACTTATGTACCCTTCGGTTGCAGATGGGATGGTGAAGGATTGAAGGGGCACAGTAAGACCATTTTTGATGCTCTTGATGACTTTGTGAATGACATTGCAGCTAAATCTGAGTCTCAACAACCTCGAACCGCACTAAATTTGCAAGAGATTGTAAGTAATTTGCATCTTACCTAAAATTCATAATCCAACAAGGAATCACCTGATTTCCTTATCCAGTACGACTTATATGAACTTGATTCACGTGAACAATTAACTTCATCCTATTTTTTTACCCATTTATAGAATGACCTATCAAAATCATATTTGACACAGTCTTGTATGCATCAAGTGTACTGAACAGCTTAAGTGCATTTTTACACGGTATTAATTGTTTTCACTGAACATTATCGGTTGTTTTCATTGAACTATAATAGTTGTGCACTAAATATTATTCAATGAAAAAAACTAATACCATTTTAAAATGCACTTAAATTGTATAGTGCACCTGATGTGCAAGAAACTTTCTCTAGACCGATTTAGAATGTGTTAGGCAGGATCTATAAATAAAGAAAACTGAATTTGCTTGTTTTGTGACATGAAGTGGCGCGAAACCTTCGCGTCGTGGATGGTGGAGAGAAGGTGGAGCTTATCGGGGCACATTCCTCCAATGGATGAATACTTTGCAACCGGATGCATTTCCACCGCGGCACACACCATTGCTCTTCCCGCCACTAATTTCTTGAACCAAAACTCATCAACTGCCCCTTTAGATCATCCTAACATCACCAAATTGCTCATGGCCATTGCCCGTTTGGCGAACGACATCCACAGCTACCAAGTAAGTACATTATACTATACGATAATGATTCCTAGCTGTAATGACAAAATTTACGCCATTATAGTTTCTCTAGCTAAAAGTCTTTAATATATATTACAGAAAGAAGAAGTGGATGGGAAAATGAATCTGGTATTGCTCCATTCACACCAAAATCCAAACCTCAGCATCGAAGATTCGATCACATATGTAAAACAGATACTGGAAATGAAGAGGAAAGAATTCTTGGAACACGTTTTCATGGACACTGGTTTCGAGGATATGCCAACATCTTGCAAAAAGATGCATCTTTACTGCATGAAAGTGTTTCAGATGTTCTTCAACTCTGCGAACTTATTCGATAGCGAGACGGCTCTGCTTGATGACATCAAGAAATCCATATATCTTCCCATTCGTCATACTAAATCAAAACCCGACCCGAATTTCGTGAACCCGATACCCGGCTCTACTATTCCTAATCCCAAGGGGGAGAAGAAAAAGAATAGTGACACGTACAAGATTTCCAGTCGGTTTCGTCCGATCAGCACAAGTTTTGTCAAACAACCATATATCAGCAGTTCTTATGTTGCTGTCCGTGAAAGTTGTATGTCCAGATGAAATTTAATTCCAGTTTCATCGGATTGCCTATGTGATTAATTTAGTCACTTGTATATATATGTTGGTTAATATTAGTAATAAGGTAACGGAATAGGTCTTAATTTAAATACAAAGATGGGGAAACAGAAGAAAGCAATGTCAGATATTTCGATCTCACTTGTACTATATAATAAAAATTGCCGAATTGGAATATATTTGTTCATGATTACCCTTTCTTCTGAAAAGGAAGAAACACATAATGTATATATAGAATATATCATAGTCCAGTGAAGTGGGACCGATACTAATTTATTCAGATTTTCTCAGAGAGATGGTATTAGCAGTTTGCAGAAAACCACGAGTCTCTTTGTAGTAATATTTAACAGTATAGATATGAATCATATGATCATTGGGATACAAAATTTGATAAAGATTGAATTCATCTATGTGAAGGCGGGGATTGGCCGTTAAGAAAGGAAGCAAAGAAAGCAAGAGATTCGCTGGGTTTGAATATGGGGACAGCATGTCCTGCTCCTCTGAATGTCGCAAATGTAAGCCCCTCTTACTCTTGAATCAACCCACCAACCTATGTATATATAATTTAGACACATGTTTGGATTGGATGATTATTTATAAATTCATGGAAAATAACTAAGGTTACCTGTTTCTGATGGTACCAAGGCCTCCATGCTGTCTTGATCGGAAGTTCCAAGGAGCTTAAACTATACCTCGTCGACAAAACTGGAACTCTCCCATCAGTATCTCCACTGTAAACCCATATCCTTAGTCCAGCCACTGCTATCAGTTTCTTGTATATAGGAAGCACTGATCCTTTTGAATCCGACCACCCATTAAACACTGTCATACTGTAATCAAACATCCGATCAATGTCTACCAAAATTTGACTTATGATGACACAACAGATATTCCTGTCCTGTCATTATACATAGTTTCTCTGGCTAAAAGTCTTTAATGATAGCAAAACGGAAATTACTTGCAGATGCTCCAGTTTCTGAGGGTAATGCCATCAGAAACGTGGAGGGCGTTCTGAACATCAGCTCGATTGTAATAAAACTTGGCGTAGTCATCCAAGCATGGATCGTAACCGCCCATCACCCTAGGCATCTGATGATCACAATATTAATTTAATTAATAACAGAGCACTGTTTTATTAGTTACTTATAGTAGTTAATTAAAAATACCATCTTGGATGAGGTCCTGGCTGTGTATAAAGTGGATCTGTCTACAGAACCAGATGAGTCAAGTATGCAAACTGATGTATAAAGGCTATAAATGTCAATCTCTTTATACTGGTTAAGTAATTCCTCCACACCAGCCGTGCAATCGCTGTTGTTCCACGTGTCGTCGCTGTAAAAGTCGCACGATCGTGTGATGGTTTAGTGTGTTTCGTCTGACATGACGGCGTGGCTCCATTTTATTTATTAGTTATTTAATCTAGTTTTTAGATCATTTTATTTATTAGTTATTTAATCTAGTCCTTTCGTATGTCGTGTTAATTAATTACAAGACTAGTATAAATAGTGCATTTCAGACATTCTGATAGGGAGACTGAAATGAAATAGAAAACGAATTGGGTTTATCCCTTATTCGTATGTTAATCGTTGTTCTTCCGGTATGCATGTCGAATCAACGGAGTTAAACGTTAATCACGTTTATGTATTCATCTGGTATTCTAAAACTCAACGGATAATACGCATATGCTTCTGCAACCTGCATCAGGTTTAGACAAGAATTTTCGTTTGTTTAATGATAGCAATTGACCCGTCAAAAAAAATGATAGCAATTGGATTAGATCATTAGTAATTAATTACCATTATGCCCCTGAGATCAATGAATAGGGAAGGATCTTTGTTATTGTCATGAATGATTTCAGCGAGCTCAGGAACATACTTCCCTGCGTAGCTCTCTCCTGCTATGTAAAATGTTCGTGTTCGATACCATGGAAATTTCAGGAACCACATGTGCAGGAAAGCATACGCATCTTTTG
Organism: Stenogyne calaminthoides; assembly: GCA_037126765.1. NCBI lineage: Eukaryota > Viridiplantae > Streptophyta > Magnoliopsida > Lamiales > Lamiaceae > Stenogyne > Stenogyne calaminthoides. The sequence goes on along the minus strand of JBBCBC010000037.1, from coordinate 7,005,176 downwards.
CTGCATCTCAAAATATTATACAGCGATTAATTATGAAACAGATGATCTCATTTCGATCAATCGATATTTTAATTAAGGATTTAATTACTTGTAACATATATAGTGTGTTACTTTTGCGTACCTGTAAAGTCGTCTCCCAAATTATCATAATCGGTACTAGTATTTGAGTAGGAAAAGCCGACACCAATAGGAGACTCCAAGAACAACATATTGGCTTCTGTAGTATCAAACAGGATACACAAAAGTACACTTTTAAATTATAATATTCCAAAACAAACAAACAAACAAAAAAATGATGAGAGAAACCCCACACACCTGTGCTCCACGAGTAAGGATTATATTTTAAATCATGGCCATTTGTGTCCACGAGGAAAGGTCCAATTTCTTGTGTTGCTCCATATCCCACAGAAGAACAACCGGGACCTAAAAAGTAGAAATCAATTTAATTAACTACTTGTCACCTTATATTAGACAACATGGAATTATTTAATATGAGCACCAATTACCGGGGTACAAAAAGTTAAAAGCCTAGGACCAATCGAGTTGAATAACAGGACCTAGCATTTCATAATTTCAACAAAATTCTATTTAAGAATCATTCTTCATACGAATATTGTGTTAATTAATAATCAAGTGCATGCAATTAATTGCAAGTGAGTATCGATGTCCATGATAATGTACATGTTAATATATAATTTGAGGGTGATGTTAATATATAATTTGAGAGACTAACACTCGTGTGCACACAGTGCACAAATAATACTCCCTCCGTCCTATTTTTTATTATCCATTTACTGTAGACACGTAAATTAAGAAAAAAGTAGGAGATAATAGTATTAAATAGTTTAAAGTGGATAAAATGAATTTGGTGGAGAGAAATAATAGTATTAAATGGTGTAAAGTGGGTTTGGTGGAGAGCAATAATAGTATTAAATAGTATTGAATGTTGTTTTATTGTCTTATTTGAAAATGAATAAACAAAATTAGGACGACTATTTATAAAAAGCGAATAATCAAGATCAGGAGGGAGTATTATTTAATAAAAACAATCAATATTCTTCAATGAAATTAAGTAATACTGACCAAACTAATACTATTAAATGATAGTAACAACTATCACCATTGTTAAGTGAAAATAATTGTCCAGTAAAATGAACTATCTAATTAGTATTGTTCAAATATACGTGCAATGGAATTGATGTATACCAATATTTGTCATAGTTTGATTTTCACAAATATTTACTCCATATTTTTACAGAAAGAGAAGGTATTGAGTGCATTATTTTTACCGTACACCACTATTATTATTGTTGGTAATTAGTGTTGATCCTTATCAACAATAATAATAAAGGTGTACGGTGAAAATGATGTGCGCAATACTTTGTCAATATTATCCCCCGTTTACGTACCTCCATTAAGCCACAAGACCAAAGGTTTATCATCAGCCAGAGTGGTGGCTTCATAAAACCAGTAGAAAAGAGATCTTCCATTAGTTTGATTAACATTGACATACCCGGCATAGTGTCTGAATTTCACAGCGGGTTGACCCGGAAGAGCAGTTACAAGATCCTGATGGGCCTCAAAATTAGATTTAGTTTGATAGGACCACTGCCAAAATCTAGCATCTACCCAAGTGAAAGAGATGAGGGTCAGGACAAACCACACTTTTAGAGCAACAATATCCATTGAGATACCAACTAGTACTGATCCAGAGATAAATATATAAATGTGGACATGTTTATTTATACTACCTACCTTGTAATTCAGTTCAGACACCATGAAATGAGAGTGCTTACATAAAGTGACATGTCCTACGTGGCACACTCTGTTTCACATGTGGGTTGTTGATAGACATGCTCACGGTTCCGGAACCGGCGGCTCCAAAATTTTGGGAGGGGGAACCGGAACCGAACCGTGGCCAAGGCGGTTTCGGTTCGGTTCTCGAACCGGCGGTTCCTGTTCCGAACCGCCGGTTCGGCCGGTTTTATTTTTTTTTTATTTTTTTTTCATATATTTTTTCTTGTGTTTCTTAGTTTTTTTGATCTAAAATTTGAAGGAATGTATAGATAGATCATGAAATTGGACATTGTTATTGTTAATATGAGAATTTAAATTGAAGATTACATTAATAATTGAATTATTATAAATTAGTAGTTATTACAAAGTAATTGAACTATTACAAATTAGTAATTCTAACTTAAAATAATCTAGTAATCTACTATTACAAATTAATTGAACTATTACAAATTTACAAATTACAAAGTGAACTATATCGAATTAGTAATTACAATTACAACTTAAAATTTTAAACTTTACAAAATAAATTTGGGGGAGAGAGGGATTTAAAGAAATTTGATTTGAGCTTAAATTTAAGAAATAAACTTAGAAATTGTAAGTTTGAAACTTAAAATTAAGTTGCCTATGTATCCAAATAGGAATCAAAGTCCACGTAGTTCTCTTACCTCAAACTTACCTCATTGATTTGGATCGATTCGATTCTTCATGCATCACTTCCGGTGGTAGTTTCTTCGGAGCTATCTTGATCATCATTATCAATTAATTCTTGACTTATCTTTTCGGCTCTTACCCAATCATCAAGCAAGCATTGGTTTTCCACGTTTTCAACGGTCATATTCGATCTCGTTGCATCCAAAGTGTAGCCTCCCAAACTAAAAGCTTGTTCAACGGCAACGGTTGAGGCGGGAGATGCAAAAAATTCTCTTGCTATCATTGACAATATTGGATAGATATTTTTCATCCTCGACCACCACTTTAGTATATTAAAAGTAGTGTTGTCTTCATCTTCATCAAGCCGAACAAATGTAGAGGATAAATAATGATCAAGTTCGTAATAAGGGTTAGAAGTAGACCTTGGATGTTTTTGAGAACGCTCATCATAAAAACCCGTTAATATATCTTCATATTGACTCATAGAAGAGTCACTACCAAAATTTGCTTCAAAATCGGGACCACTATATTCTCTAAATAAAGACATTAAAGTAACTTTAATCCGATTACCAATCTCTTCCGGATTAGGATATACATCATCTTCATCCATGACCATATGTCTATTAGGAAATAAATAATTATAATACATATTTAACATTATTAATCCATCCAATCTTACTCTAGGATCAAACACTTTAGCAACCAAGAATAGATAGGGAATATTTGTAAAATATTTTTTCCATTTTTGCATCATAGAGAAAGTAGCACCACTTAATAAAGGATTTGTAATATTTTCATTTAACACATGAGCAACTTTAATACAATAATCAAGCGCTAAATTACTAGTAGGATAATAAACACCGGATAACACTTTTGTGGAATCATTAAAAATTCCCAAAATTTTACACAAAGAAGTGCATAAATCCCAATATTGAGGATATAAACGAATAACACAATTTTCTTGAGTAAAAAATGTACATAAAACGTCTTTATAATCTATAGACTCCTTTAACAATTTATACGTGAAATTCCAACGAGTTGACACATCAAGAGAAATTTTTTTGGGATGCATATTGTATGTTCTACAAAAAACTTTCCATTTTTTCAACAATTTTGAATGTCTCGACATATAATAAATAGCGGATCTAATATGACCAACTTGTTCTTTCAAAGCATCTAAACCATCTTGAACACATAAATTTAAAATATGACACATACATCTAACATGAAATTTTTTTCCACCAAGATATGGTTGACAAATATTTGTAAGATCTTCAATAGTAGCCGTATTTGCACTAGCATTATCAAAACCAATATAAAATATTTTTTTAGTAAGAGCATACTCATTTAAAATATCATGCAATTTATCTCTAATATTAACGGCATTGTGTTCTGTATCAAAATCTCTATAAGCAATCAATCTTTTGTTAAGAGTCCACGAATCATCAATCCAAGTGCATGTAACTCCTATATAACTATGCTTTTGAAAATTATCACTCCAAATATCCGCACATATACAAACTTTAACATTTAAATCGGCAAATAAATTAATCAAAGCATATTTATACTCATAAACAACTTTAGCAACATCACGAGTAGTAGTATGACGTGAAACTTTTTTTGCCTCGGGTTGAAGACCAAGGTTAACAAAATCATTCCAAAAGGGATTATCGGCAAATTGAAAAGGAAGGTGTTGTGTGCACACAAATTTAGCTAACAATTTTCTATATTTCATTTGATCAAATGTAAATAGAGAAGTGGGGTTACTTACCTCGCCTTGAACTCCACCACCGCCACCGGTTGACGTAAATCCACGAAGTTGTGCTTGGTTTGAACTAATTCCAACTCTATCCGGGTGAATTTTTTTCAAATGCTTCTCGAATGTCCCATATCCCTCTCCTTTGACAAAAGAATATATTTTCTCACAATAGTTGCAATGAACTTTAATAGTACCATCCTCGTTGATCACTTTATTAAAGTGACGTGCAAAAATATCCGACTTAAGTTAAGCTCGACTTGGAGTTGGGGTTGGAGTTGGCTCGGCATTGGAGTCGGTTGGGTGGTTTTGACTTTCTTGAGTAGGACGTCGTGGACCTCGTGGTATAGCATCATCTTCAAGAGGATTCTCATAACCGGGACCAAGTGTGGCCTCAATATCATCTAAACTCCACTCGATCGGTGCCGGTGGCGGTGGTTGTGGAAGACGAACGGAAGAGGTGGAAGAAGCTTTGTCTTTACCCTTACCCTTGTTGCTTTGATGGCTTGCCATAATATGTAAGTGTATATGTAAATAATATATAGTGTAGTGTAATATACTAATATGTAGTATAGTAGTATAGTGTAATATATAGTGTATATAATATATAGTGTAGTATAATATGTAGTGTAGTATAATATATATAGTTTAGTGTAATATACTAATATATAAATTATAGTGTAGTGTAGTGTATGTAATATGTAAGTAATGTAAATAATAAACTTTGAGAATTGAGTGAGAGTTGAGAGGATGAGAAGAAAGTAATGAGTTGAATCACTTTGGGGTGAATTTTTGAGTGGAATGAGGTGGTATTTATAGATGAAATCTTGAAAAAACTAAAAAAAAAAACGGTTGAAAACCGCCGGTTCGAACTGAACCTAGCCTAGTTCCGCTGTTCAAACCGGGCGGTTCGAGAGATTTATTTAATCTCAGTCGTTGGATCTCAACGACTCTTTAATCTGGGCCGTTGGATCTCAACGGCTAGAATTTTCAAATTGGAGGCGGTTTCCAGTTCGAATCGGCGGTTTCCGGTTCTGGTTTTGCTAAAACCGGAACCGAACCGTGGGTTTTTCGATTTCGATTCGGTTCCGGAATATATATATATATTATATATATATATTCGTATTTAATCTATTTTTGGTGTATTTTATTAATTTACAAAATGGTGAATTTATATCCATGCATATTGATTTAATGATATTATTGGTGATGGTGCACTTGTACTGTGTACCTATTTAAAATAATTTTATATCAATTTAGAATATTTTTTATGTATTCAAAATTAATATATTATACTAATTTGATGGTGTACTATAAAATAAAAGAGAGAGTGTAAATATAATATATATTTAATATGAAAATATATAGTTGATATGATTGATATTGGGTTATGTGAAAATAGGGGTGTAGATATATAATAGGGATGAATGTGTATTTGGATGGAGAATGAGATGTGAAAATCCAAAAAATAGACGGGACGGGGTGAGACCCATCCCCCATCCGTTTCTCCCCAGCTGAAAACAAACACCCCCTTATGTACCTTAAGTTGTATCCAATTTTAATATTGAATTTTTTTAATTTTTCAACGTTCGTCCTTTTGGACTAAAATTGAAAAAAAAAAAAAGTACAAAACAAAATTTTGACCAAATTTGAAAAATTAAAAATATGACCAAAATTTTAGCCCATGTTTTTACTTTCTTCCATTTGATCTTTTTGGACCAAAATTAATAATGGAAGGATTAAAATTGAAAAATAAAAAATATCTAGAATTGATATATTATCTTCTGTTATGTTTTTGAGGTGCAGGATTGGGGGGAAGGGGTTATGAGGAAGGTGGGACTACAGGCACCCAAGTCAACCATAGCATTGGTTGGAAACAAGTTCCAATTGATCTTTTTTGTGGGAAAGATTGCAAAAAGTAAAAGTGCAACAATAAATAAGATTGTGACAGAAATTAAGATTGTAGTCTCCGATGCTGTTAGGCATGGCTAATATATAGCCCAATATCTTATTGTAGCCATTATTTGACCTCAAAGCGCTTAACCTTTATCTGTAAATTGCCTTACGTAGATGTCAAATTATGCACTCCATTTTCATAATTACTTCAATTCAACATCTTGATTATATTTTATAGGCAATGTTTAAAACATCTTGATATTATTTTTATCAATTATAAAACTTAAAATGAAAAATTTAAGTGTTTCCAAATTTTAAAATATTATTTTAGAAGGTTTTTAAAAAATTAAATTTAATGAATTCAAGTGTAATTATAATATCATCTCTTTTGTCAAAAAATAAAAATAAAAATTATAATATCATCTCAATCTATATATTTTTAATCTCCAAATTTTAAATATCAAGTAATTAATCTTTAATTCTAAATTTATTTATCCATTTGTTTTTTAGTTTAGTTTTAATGTGAAAATTATTTATTAAAAAAAAAAAAATTTTTGGGGAAATATTGTGGTCCATTAATTTGTTGTAATTAAAGCTACTAATGAGAGATGTAATTTTGAATTTTTTAAAAGTATATTTATCATATTTTTATATATTTGCTATCAAGGTATGATCGATCATATTACATTGATGTGAAGTGTTGGTCAAAAAGTAAAGCCTAGATCAAAGGTGCAGAAACAGATGGTATTCTGCTATTGCTTTATCCTTTATTCTGTTTGGTGGTGGAATTGGTGACCTTGCGTTTTAGGATAAGCTATGCACCTTAATCGGAATAATATATTACAACATCCCATATGTGATATGTGCCATCCATCCATCCAGATTTTTTGTTACATTGATATTACCCTCTATTTTCCTTGCAAGAAATGGATAGTTTGTATGCAACATTTATCCATATGTCACAATTGAAGAAACTAGAGATGCCCTACAAATTCGTTTCTTAAGCACCTATATGAGGCTCTGACATATACTTTAGAAAGAACGAAGAAATTCCAATTTCACCCTCTATCAGAAGTACATCTACAAGATATTCCCTCTCGACTATATCCATCAATAATAATATTGTCAATAAATACAAGAATAAAAGTCATAAAGTGTATTAAATCATCATTAAAGCAAACCTTTTAGCAAGAACAGTCGTTTCACGTTTGTTAATTTCTTCTTATAAGATTTTCTTGCGTGAGGCATCGCCTCTCAGCGGTGAGGCGGAGTGTAAGTTTAGGCGTTGTGACTTTTAACACTTTTGGGGGAGGGTGGGTGTTAATTGAAATTTAAGTAATCTTGCCGTCTACGCATCGTGCAGAGGCAAATCTCATCTGAGATTTTTGTCTTTACTACAACTCCAACATACAAAATTCGTCCACTAATCAAGTTTACAAATTCAAACTTGTCCACTAATCGGGATGATAAATCATGTCTTCCAATCCACAAAAAAAAAAAATTAAATTTATAAACACGCACTTGATTAATATACCTAAAATCCGTAAACTCTACTGATCCTACTAAACAAATCAAATCTTATATACAAAGTTTCCAAATATAAGATGAAATTCATCTTATCAAATTTACACAAATGTTAAATATAAATATGAATATGAATAAATTTGAAATCTTGCAAGGATTACAACTTATTTTTAATTATACCAAAAAAAAAAACCCATCAAGCCTAAGGCTTCAACTGCAAATAAGCCTATTCTTGTCCTATTAGTTGACCAAAGGATATGAAAATTGGAATAAATTTATCTTTTGAAGCAACCCCACGTCCCCACCGAGGGCAAAAAAGGGCAAGAACCTATTTCCACCACATTTCTCCTCACTAATATCCACCAATCAAACCCCTTCAAAGTTATTTTATTCTTTCCCCAAAATACCCAACCCAAAATCTAAGAGAGAGAAAAAAAGGCAAAAATGAAGGAAGCAAAAAATCAACCCAAAAGACTACCACACTACTGGGGCACAACCCCTGAAGAAGAGTATTACAAACTCAAACGCATCAAATCAACTAAATCCTACTACACATCACCCACCGGCCAAACCTTATTCACCCGATCATGGCAACCCCTCCCACCCACCCCTCCACGTGGCATCATATGTATGGTCCACGGCTACGGCAATGACATCAGCTGGACGTTTCAGGCCACCCCAATCTTCCTCGCCCAGAACGGATTTTCCTGTTTTGCCCTCGACCTCCAGGGCCACGGCCATTCCCACGGCCTCAAAGCCTACGTACCAAACATCGATCTTGTAGTCGACGATTGCCTCTCATTTTTCACCTCGATTTTGGACCAAGATCCAATTTTTAAACAAATCCCACGATTCTTGTTCGGCGAATCCATGGGGGGCGCGATCTGTTTATTGATTCATTTCAAGAGCCCGGATTTGTTTAAAGGCGCGATCTTGATGGCCCCCATGTGCAGAATCTCCGATAAGGTGAGGCCAAAATGGCCAATTCCGCAAATCCTGATGGCGGCTGCGAGGTTTCTGCCGACGCTGCCGATTGTGCCGACGGCGGATTTGATGGAGAAATCGGTGAGAGTGGCGGAGAAGAAATTGGTGGCGGCGATGAATCCGATGAGGTATTCGGGGAAACCTAGATTGGGGACTGTGGTTGAGTTATTGAGGGTTACGGATTATGTGAGTGGGAGATTGAGTGATGTGGGGTTTGCGTTTATTGTGATGCACGGGAGTGGGGATGTTGTTACGGACCCTGAGGTAAGCAGGGAGCTTTATGAATTGGCTAAGAGTGAGGATAAGAGTATTAGGATTTATGATGGGATGATGCATTCTTTACTGTTTGGGGAGACGGATGAGAATGTTGAGATTGTTCGTGCTGATTTGTTGAACTGTTTGAATCACAGATGTTGAGGATGTAGTAATTGTTTTTAGTGTTGGTTTTTATATGTGAAACTGATTTTATTGTTTTTGTATAAAGTTTATGACGCAAAATGCTTGAATGTTGTTTTAGTTTAAGCTACAATAGTGTTGCCCTGCTTCGGATTAATGTTTAGTGTTTGCTGCATCAATAGACAAGACCCGTCTAGCTGATTTTGCTTCATTTTCTTCACACAATCTTGGTATTGTATGTATCAAATAGTGTAAGATGTGCGTGTGATTTTGTGCAAATAAATCGGTTAAGCAAGTTGTGCATTGATAATGTATGTAGCAAATAGATTTTGGCACGACACAAATGATAATGCGTAGGGGCCTTTGTATAATTCGGTTGATGGGCCAACGCAAAAATAGAGGTTGATATTGAAATATACAGAGGAAATTCTTTTGCGAAAAAAAAAAAAGAATAAATGAGATTACAAAAAAGGTCCCACCGAGACTTGAACTCGGGTTACTGGATTCAGAGTTCAATGTCCTAACCTCTAGACCATGGGACCACCTTGAAAATATGGGCTCCACAAATCCTATATTTCATTTTGAAACAATATTATTCATCTAATCGTCGGATCTCTACTGCTCCTTCCCTCCATCCGGTTTTAGATTGCTCATTTACTATTTGACTCGTGTTTTAGCGAGCAAACTGTTTATTAGTATATGAAATGATAAAGTGACTTTTAAAGAGGTGTATGATAGATGAGGGGTATACCTAGCATATCTCATCTTAGAAATTTCTTTATCATTTCAAATACTAATAACTAACTCGCTCGCTAAAGCACGAGTCAAACAGTGAATGAACAATATAAAATAGGACAGAGAAAGTAGTACTCAATCACAAAATCTCATATGAGATGAATTACAAATTAGCATAAATCAACATCCATCTATTTCAAAGTGTTAAAGTATCATGCGCAAATTATGTTTAATCCCACCGTGAGACTCGTCTCATACAAATGCGCCTCCAGCAGAGTTATTATTGATCATGACTCATTAAAGCTTGCTAAAGAGTAATTCTTCGGAGAGCTTGCAATTCCAAGATCCGCAATTTTTTGCTTTCCTTTGATGTTGAAATATTTAATTTGAGTATGTACAGAGATACAATCATACGAGAAAGAAAAAAATCTTAAAAACATTAGCAATTGTTATATAAAATGTGGCACTTAATTTTCCCGATATTAAAGTATTGCAACACTGTAAACGTATCGTACATAAAACCTTCTCATACACGTATTTGTAAGAAGATAAGTTGATTATATGACAAAATATATGTTCTCCAGATATAATAATATATACGAAAAGCAGCAGCAACTGAATCCCATCATCATCATACATTTGATAGTATCAATTATCAAGGGACTTGAAAAATGTGCAGATATACGAAGCAAGATATAGGAAGCAATTAAGACAAAAGAGTATTCACCATCATCACTAATCACTGTTAATGTGACCAAAAGGGCTATACAGGGACAAAACAAGTAATTTGCTTCTCTTTTGATATCTATGTCCAGAAAAGCCTGAGAATCCAATCTGCAAGATCATGCTATAGCCTAAAACTAATCATTTCCTGTGAGTCCTAAAGATCTGTAATCTGAATCTTCAAATTTTAAAATAAAAAAGACGAAACAAAATGCTGCACCAGTTAGCTTATAAAGAATATGAAAGGGAAAACAACTATGGTGTTAGATAGGTATCAATCAAGCCCGGAATAGATACTGCAAGTCCTCCACAGTGAGCCGAGTTTGTTTGCCACCAGTCCCGTCCTCTCCAAAGGCAGATGCAACCATTTCTCTCTTTTTTTGCTGAAAATAGCCAGCCAAAACATTTCATCATGTAACGGAACACATTGTAATGTGTCCTCTCCAAAGAAATAGAATTTTTATCATTCCATAGCCTCAACATCCCATTCAGTAAAGGTAAATATTTTTATACATCAGTTGCACAGTGCAAATCAAGTGCATTTTTTAAAGGTATTAGTTGTTTTACTAAAAGGTATCAGTTGGTCAGTATTAGTTGTTCCCATTGAACGGTAATAGTTGTGCACCAGTTGCACCGTGCAACTGGTGCACCCAACAGTTACTCTTTTGTAAAAGGGTTCAAACTTAAGTAAACAATAACTGCAAATAAAAGGAGATACCTGAAGGGCCAAAATGCGGTCCTCCACTGTGTCCCTCACAGTTAATCGAAAAACTGAAACGGGGCGTGTCTGCCCAATACGATGTGCTCTGTCAATAGCTTGATCTTCGGTGGTCGGGTTCCACCACAAGTCGAGAAGGATGACATGGCAAGCTGCCACCATATTCAGTCCAAGGCTAGCAGCTTTCAAAGACATGATCATAACAGAAACCTAGCACAAAGTTCACCAACTAATCACTCAAAGATGCAAAAGCTTAAACAATAAAAGTAACAGCATTACAATAGTAGACTGACAAACCTCGGGAAGAGTATTAAAATCCTTCACTGCCCTATCTCGGGCAGCAATGGGCATTGTTCCATCAAGTCTACGGTACTGAATGGAAGAGGTCTTCAAAAACCCTTCAAGCAAATCCAACATCCTTGTCCATTGGGAGAACACAATTGCTTTCTCTTTCACAACTTTGACTGGATTAAGTGAATCTTCTGAAGTTCCAATCTTGCCCCTGGTATCACAACCTTGCAACATTTCTGACACATTGCATCCTTCAATAGACTCTATGGAATTCACTCTAAGGGCTGGATTTTGCAACTTAGGTAAAGACAGCAAGAGCTCGAGAGCAGCTTTAATTTTGGAAGAACCTTGTGGACAGCTCAAAGAATGAGACTCGGAAACTTTGGCAAGTTCGGAGTCTGAGCAGTTAAGGTTGGAGGAACTGTCCGGGCTTTGCTGATCCAGTATAGCAGCCCGCAATGTACTTCTAGAAAATATATGTGACACGATAAGATGAGTTTTGCAATTTTTGGTAGGACACTGTGTGTTATCACCTATCATATGCTCACAAATGCACTGGTTGCAAAACACATGGCCACATAGCGTTACTACAGCATCTTCAGGTGGATCCTGAAAAGTATTAGCATTATAAGCAAAAACTTCATATTTCTAAGGCACATTCTGCTCTCTAGATTGAAACTGAGACCTCAAACAGCAACAGTCAAAGAAGAACCCACAACAGATGAGGTAAATAAGAAGTAGTGATAGATTGCCAACGAGGTTTTCAAGCTACATCATAGAAATTAGAAACAGAAGTAATGACATAGTCTGTCCATAACTACTTACACTGCAAATTCCACAGATTGCCAACGAGGCTTCCAAACAATTCAAAAGGAAGATTTGTTTATCTCGACTAAGTTTCTTAGCCATCTCAATGGAGGAAGTCTGTAGTGAATTAGAGTTAAACCCCTTGACAAGAAGAGGGTGATCGCAAGCTTGACGAAGCCTTAGAAGCATTAGCAGTATGTTGACATAGTTCTGTTTGACAGTTCCTGCCGCAGCATATTTCTGTCAAGTGCAGCAATAAAGGTCAGAATTGAGGAATGGCAAAATCACCAGAAAAACTTGTGTGCAAGATTGTATTTGATAGTAATTTAACATACTTCAAATTGGGCCCGCGAATCAGCCTCAAGCCTGCAGTAGAAATCGCGCTCCTCGTCAGAGAAAACAATCCTTTTTAATTCTATATTTTTGGGTGGAAGATTAATAATTGGTTCTCCATCAATGTAGGTACCTGGATGAAAAGGTCCACCAAAATAGAATTAAGCATAAAAAAATGTTCCTTCATGCTTGAGCTAAAAAATAAACACAGAAGAAAACTGTAGAAGGCTCCAACTAGGAATACTGCATTTTTCATTCTAAGTTAATTTCCGAATTGATTTACCAGGGAAAAAAAATTCATTTTCCGAGATAACCACAAAAAATATAAACTGCTGACCTTGTTCATCACAGCCAATATAATGGACCGATCAGGTACACAGAATACAAAATGGGGATTGAGCGTCATATTTAATATCCTAGAGAAAGAAGTGAAATACATATTGCAGCATAAAAGCATACTCTGCCACTTGTGACTCATAAAACAATATGAGCAATATCAGTTAGCATGCCCCAGACAGAAAAAGAATCCTAACAACATCATATGAACCATATTTGGTGAAGCCCAAGGTTCAATAGATACAAGGGCATTTGGGTCCATCGGTAGCTTGTAAGATGCATAATGCAGTAACAGTAACAGTAACAAAGCAAGCCTAGACCAAGGCATAGACCTCAAGAACAGAAAGGTAAAGAATGAAGCTGCCAAAACTTTGCAGTTTGTTTTCAAGAAGGTTTCTATATTCAACAGCATTTCTAGTCCACTGATAACTTGTCAGATTCATAATGCAATAACGGGTAACAAAAAAATGCCTAGACTAAAGGATAGACCTAAAAAACAGAAAGGGGAAGAGAAAAAGAGAGAGCAGTGAGGATGACATTTCTAACCTTTCGTGCGTCGCAGCATAATAGTCTTCAGCACAGCTTGTAGTTTTTTGTACCCATCATTTGGGTTCCTGTGGATTGGTGTCTTTATATGGTCACAAAAGGTCTTAAAAACAGCATAAGGTTCGTGCCTGAGAAATCTGAAGTAGCTATAGAGATCGTCAATCGCATTCTGAATTGGTGTCCCAGATAAGCACCACCTACGTTTAGCACGGAGTCCCCAGCAAGCCCTAGCCACTTGAGTTCTGTGGTTTTTGATACTCTGGGCCTCATCGAGTACAACCCTGAACCACCCAACCTTGGCAAGAGGGCCCGATATAGTTTCAAGTAATTCATTATCCATTCCTTTCTTACTCTTCTTACTCGTAGAACGTTTCTTACCAGATTCAGTTTCAAGAAGCTTCCTTTTTTTATTAGAAGAGAATCCTTTATAAGGAGTACCTATCCGGTCATCATTATCATCAACAACGGGCTGTTTTGGCACCTCCATGCTCACAATAGCATATGTTGTAATCACCACGTCATACTTAGCCAGCTCAAGAGGATCTTTGGTGCGGCTGCTTCCATGATATACTAGAACAGAGAGATTAGCTTCACCAGTCACTTTATTGTGCAACTCATCAGACCATTGTCGAAGAACACTTGTGGGACACACAATAAGGGTGCCAGCAGCTGGCCTGGTTTTTGTTTGTGGACAAATCTCAGAAGTTTCATCATCCTCGTCCAAATTTAACATGTCCATTTTACTTTGTTCTTTATTAGCTTTAGTTGATTTAGCAGATGGAGACCTTTCTTTCAGTATTAATGCAATGGTTGACACGGTCTTTCCGAGTCCCTGTCACAATGTAAAAGCAAGAAAGGCCAATTATTACTAATATCCCTCTGGGGGGAAAAAAGAACACCAAGGTAACCTGATCATCTGCAAGAATACCACCAGCACAGCACACACTTTTTGTCTCCTTGTTAACCATCCATGATAAAGCAATTCTCTGCTCAGACACATAAGGAGTATCAGTAGGGATTATACATATAATTTAAACAGTTAAACCCCCATTATGTGGATAAAAGGTGTAATAACAGCAATCAGAAAATTGTACACATTAAAAAGAAGTGACAGATTAATCAGGAACAAATTCCACAATTTTAATACCTATGCAGAGCACAAGACATGCAGGCCAACATGGAAAAAAAGAAACATTACTTGGGTGCATGTGTTCTGAATCAAATTTTCTTGGGTAAAAATAGACACTTGATTATAGAAGTGAATCAAGTTACTCTTCAGCAAGTGAAAAGTCCCCACTAAAACATCAAATTTAAAACAAACTTGTTCCATGCACTCAACCAGAAAAATTAGTTTTGTTCCTGCTAAAATATAGTATTGTTCAGGTTTTATTCAAATTAAATTTCAACATTATTGAAAAAGTTGTGTCAGCGAAGAGCTTTACTTTTCAAACACCTATAAAGTTTTCATCCTGGCAAAGCTTTGGATGATGGAATATGCATCTGTGAAGGGGAAAAAAGGATGCATACTAGTAGCAGAGTATCAGAACAGCATTATCCTTCACAATTAAAGAACACTGTACCTGGTGTTTCAGAAGAGGCACGGCCAAAACTCCATCCGGTGGAATAGCTTCCGATTTTGGCTGCGAAAGATCCTGCAGTAGATGAAAAACTTCTGCATAATCAATTATAAAAAAATATACGAACACGTAACTGTAAAATTTTCTACAAAAACTCATGGATAATAAATTATCACAGCTCCAATTTGCAACTCAACACATCATAATGATACCATGAACACCTTTCAATCCAAAAACACTACAACATGACAAAGATATATCATATCATAACCTGCCACCAAGAGCAGAAATCTGGATTACAGAATTCACCTGCACTGCAACTTGAAAAACGACACGCTCATCATTCGGTTTAAGCCTTGAAGGTCCCATTACCGTCTGGCTAGATGTCGAAAATTGTGAAGCAGAAACTAATTTTCCATTCAAAGCAGTAGGATTTGGGAGCACTGCTGGTGCACTCAGATCCTCAAGAATACACAAATCAGAGTCATCGTCAACATTTATAGGCTCTATCTTGTTACGTCGAACACCTTCGCAATTAGAAAGAAGGAAGCCATTAAACTTAGGCACCTCATTTTTCATCTTCTGGAAGTTAGTTTCTGCCTTAACTGAAGCTGATGGCAGTATGCCAGATTGACCTGAAACCTGAAGGACTGGATTAAAAGCATGAGCACCAATAGCTGGTTTTATACCTGGAACAAAGGCAGTTCTTTTCAATGGGAACATGTCTTTTTCAGCCTTTATGTGGGAAAAATAATTTGGATAAGACATCGAAGATAAAGAATCACATGAAGACCATTGTATATCTTCACTAGCAGGTAACTTACTTGCACCCCCATGATATTTTCTACTAATTATATCGTCAATTACTTCAGAAGCTCTAGAAACTATTTCATTAGATGTAATGGATTCCACATTTTTCACAATCTTAATGTCATCTTGCATTCCACTCCATCTGCTTAGTCCAACGTGCTCAATTAAAGGAACACTACTTCCGAATTCAGCTATTTGAGGCCCAAAATGATTTCCACCCAAATCCAAAAAAGGGATCATGTTAATGAGGTTCACATTATGGGTCTGCCCTTCGTCCCGACTATTGACCATCCTATCTCCATCAAAAGGGAATGATCGATGTGAAGAACTGTAAGGAACATATGTTTGATTATCCAAAAACGGATCACAATTTTCAGAGAAAAGATCTGGAATGTCTAAAGCAAATTCACGTGAACTTGACTCAGTATGGGAAGCCTCCTGAGACGTCATGTCTCCATCTATAATTGAGGTATCCTCTATGTCTGCAGCACAAGTGCCAAGATTAGTTTTTATAACATGAATTTCTTGCAGTAGAAAAGTATGCACAATATCAAAAGCAAGTTACTTCAACGATTTACAATACATATGTAATGAAATCAGAACAAAAACAATAAATAGAAATCCCATAAGCAACACTTACTTTCCGAATGAACATCCAGTCCTGAGAACCCTAACTGGTCATCTTCATGATTCAGGTGACAGTTTACTAAAGACTTCCCATCATGCATAACATGATCGGCAACATAAGAACCAAATGGGTAGTTATAATTGGATGTCACAAATGGAACTCTATCATTGTCATTTTGGCAATAAGATGTGGGAGTTCTAGAACCACCAGCTACACACGTAGACAAAAGGCCATTACCCTGAATGGGTAGACAATCAGCAGCACTGAGCTGTGAAAAAGGTTCCAGACTTCCACCATCGAGAATGACAGAAGTCCCTTCAGATTCTGAGTAACCATCTGAACATACAGTCCTGCAATCCGATGCTTCGGAGTTATGTGAGTATGATTGTACACCAAATCCTGGTAACTCAGCTCTTGGTGAGAGTAGCTCATTTAAATTCTGATTTTCTGCCAAAATAAAATCAAATAGTTTCACTTAATGTCTGGACGTATAAGAAATGCAAATGCTAATTTCGTGCACTATTCTTAAAATAAGTAGACAGAAGATAGATTTTCCAAAAGATAGAAATAAAAGTATGCAACTTAAAACTGCTTACCAACCTTGTGGGATATCATTTGAAGGTGAATTTTCCAACATACTCTCCTGAAAGTGCCAAGAAACAGAATCATATACTGATTTAAACTGTTAAGATAGTGATGCAATTCGCTAAGAGAGAAAAGTATCAATATAGTCACCCAGATAGAAGAAGCATAAACAAGCATTATTAACAGAGAACAGGGAAAAAAATGAGAGACAATGAAGGGAGAAGCAAGAGATGGAGGAAGTATTGTAAACATTGTTAGCAGACCGCTTCATATCGACAAAAAAAGGAAAATCATAACAATTAGTACAGCAGGAAATTAATCAGCCAAATCATTGATGATTTCATCTTCATAGGGGATTCCTTCATTTCAATATCTACACAAAATAACATGTCAAGCATGTTATTGTATCATGCCAAATACATCCAGCACTCAAACTAGGAAATATCCTCCACTCCTAAAGACTATTCCAAGTCAAACCCCGCTGTTTCGTGGATAATTGAATTCTTACTGATTTCTGCCAATCCCATGGTAATTAAACTTTTACCTGGTAAACTTCTTAGATGTAGACAGCAAAGGTTTTCAGCAAGAGTCTAAGAAATGTTAGCAGTACCGCAGTACAAAAAGGATTTCAAATATAACTACATGTATATGTATATGTATATATACATGATACACTTCTTTGCAATGAACCAATCCTTAGCATACATTGCCCTTAAATAGGATCAATGCAGTCTACTCCGTTATTGAAGTGATCAAGGAACCCCAAACACAAAACATGCCTGAAGATCAGATACGCATAAAATACATTGTAGAGTAAAATTAGCCGTGCAGTTACATAGATCCACCACTTAGAACAAAATCACAGATATACACAAGCATTCAGTTTAATGCAGATCAACCCTGATAAACTAAACTCCCATAAAGAAAAAAACAGTAAACTAAACACTTGCATGGAAGATCGCCCATAACTCCAAATATGAAACGTTTACAAGCATGAAGAGTTTCGAGAAAAAAGCAACTAGCGATCACTGAATAAAAACGTAGAAACATCAATTTACAATTTAACTCCATTCAAAAGCCCCAAATCACAGAATTGTACTGCAGAAGCCAAACATGCCCAATAAACACCAGTATAAACACTAGGATGAAAATTTACCTCTGAAGGCTCAGTGGGCGATCCCATGAGTTTCCAGAAAAACTCAAGATTAATACAAACGTCATTGCCTTCATCGTCCGCGGTAAACAACTCATCCAGCGATGATCCCTCGTCCACTTTCGCCATCGTCCCAATCTCTATCCCTTACATACAAAAAAGTAAACCCTAATTTTCCCACAAACCGCAATTTCAACTCGTATAATTTCAAACCAGGCAGATGTACGGGCGTAAACGTGTTATACCGCGTGGAGAAAAAATAGGAGCCAAAATAACTGCCCCGTAGTAGAAGAATTTAGGGAAATTCTCCGCAATTTCGCCTCAATTTCAAGATTCTTGGGGGGAGTAAAAAGGAAATGGAACCAAAAAGTATTAAATTTAAGGGGGAGCAATCAATCATACCGCGGCTGTGAAAGGGGCGGGCGTAGGTTAATGTTGAATATCTAATCTAATTGTAATTGGAGCATAATTCTGACTATTCTCTTCTTTTTTTTCTTGTAGTGTCCAGTTTGTCCTTTTCCTCATATAAATCGAGAAATTTTGGGGAAATCACATTGCTGCTGAGTCACTTGTAGATTTTTAAATCAATTCATTGCCTTGTTACATAAGGAAACTAATATCTTTACGGATTTTACAATAAATTAACAATACAACTAACATAAAAAGGGGATCCAATCAAGACTAATTGATGCTTATTCTTGGTTTTATTCTTTATTTTATCACTTTCAATTGTTTCCAAACATATAGCATCGAAATGAAAACAAAACAAATTTGAAATTATGTGTCTTTTTTTTATACGTGGAAATCAATTGATTATATGTGGAATATATAACATTGATTAATCAGGCATTTTAAATAACCAAGTTATATGATGCTCGATTGGAAAATTGTTATGGGATCGAAATTTTTTATTACATAATGATGTAATATTTTTTATTGCATTATCTAAATAAATGTCATATGAACAATATAATTAAAAAAGAATGTGGGATGATTATAAATGTAATTAATTACACTACGTGTGCGTTATTTATGTAAATAGTGCAACATGTACATTGTCTAATATGTCTGTGTATGGGCTTAGGGCACCCCCTTAGTACTTAAATAATTTGAAAGAGTAAAATTCTCATATTAACGAGTTATTGAATTAATAATTGCTAATATAAAGGAAACTGATTGATTGTAATTTAACTATAGATAAAATAACTCTTCATTATCATATCAAACTCAATATTAGACACAAATAAAAGGACACAAGTTGTATGAATATTTACACATCATAAATTTTAAAACCAACAAACTCAACCAAATTGTATGAATATTGTCCATATCGTGCACATGACACTTCATAATACATAATCACACCATGACACTTGTAAAAAAAACTCTCATTAATATGTGAGAATATTTGATGACAAATAGATAATTCAAATACTAATTGGATTCAATTCAATTAGAAAAATAAGCAGAAAAAAACACACGATGAGAAATCCGTTGTATGCCTTAAAACCATTATCAAATTTTGGTGGAGAAAGCCAAAACTATTGCTCGATCCAGAAACAAAAATTAGAAAAGGAAATATTAAAAGCACAAAAAAAATCATGTTCAAAATAGTGATATGTGGGATATATTTACCTAAATACAGCCAAAATCACCTCTTCAACTTGAATTCGAAATGCAAAACTGAAAACACAGCAACTTTGACGGGCCTACAAAAAAAAAAGAGTGTCATTACATGATTTCTTTCTTCTTTTTAACTTTTAAGAAAAATCATGTTTATAATTGGTGTGAAATAGATTTACCTAAATGTAGTCAAATCTCCCCAAGATAAAGAACGCGGTTTCAGAAAAATCCTGAGTAAATCTTCAAATCAATGATGAAAGTTTAATCTTTTCTAGAAATTTAATTAGGATATATAACTTGAGAAATAAAAATTAAAACTATAAAGTGAACTTAGTGAAGTAATCAACAGATAAATCCAAGCTAGAAAGAAGTGAAAAAACCTAGAGACGGCGGAGAGAACGAGACAGTAGTTAATGAGAAACATAAGATATATAGCGAATGAGAAACACGAGATATATAATGAGATTACTAGGCGACAACTTTATTAACACGTATAGATAAAATTTCCACGTAGAAGAAAAGGCAATGTCAATGGGACTTTTTCTGACACAATCATTAAATCGGGTAATATTTTTTCTTTTTTTCATTATGACAAAGACTTGTATACATCAGTTGTACAATATTATTGGTTCATATTTTCTAATATATACTAGTTATGTAACGTCATAGGTTATATTAGTTATACAGTGCTACACGTGTATTCTTTTTTTACCTTTTTGTTGAAATATCAATTTTTTCAATATTTTGAATTTTCGATAAATTTTGAATACATATATCATTATCGTATCCAAATTTTAAGTATAATTTTCGATAAATTTTGAATACATATATTTTATCGTTATGAAATTATAGGCATATTAAAAAAACAGTATTTTTAATATTAATTTGTTCGATGATTACAATCTGTGTTGCATAGGTGTGGGGGCGTGGATACGGGTGCGATCCGATATGGATACAGGGATACGAAATTTTCAAAAATTCAAAGTGCGATTCGTCAAGAATATGTATATTTATTTATTATTTTTTATATATAATACCTGTAAAATATATAGAAATAACAATTCAAATACTATCATTAACTCAAAACAAACCACATTGCCAATTTAAGTCATTACACGTGGGTTTTTCCAAATCAATTACAACTAAAATACTAAATGAATAACATATCTAGTCCTAAAGTCTTACACGTGGGTTTCGCTGGAGAGCCGAACGGGCGGTGCTCTCTTTACTTCGTGTGTTGACTAGGTATTAGGTAAGTTTTGAAATTTTAAGTTAGCTTCTACTTTTCTTATTTTATGTTTTTATTTATAATTTTTTTAATTTTAACTTTTGAAAACTATAATTTTGCCCCACAACTTTTATTTTTTTTAAAATACACCACGATGCACCCGAGACGTCCTGTTCGCGTTATAAACGCACCCGGTGCGTGTATCTTTTTTTTTAATTTGTTTTTTTTTTTCAAAATTCACCACGTGGCTCACTCGGTGCGAATCTCACGCGAATCGCACCCGCACCCATCAAGTATCCGATTTTGCACTATAGTATTTTTTGGAGAATCGTGCATTATAGATTGCAATAGATCGAAAATTTCTGCATTTTCCATATGCCTACTAAGGATATGTTGATTATTTTAATTACCAGTTACTATTAATTAAATTAAGGGCAAGAAAATATTATATAACCCGTGCTTAAACAGTAAGCCGACCTTTTTAATGAACCGGATCTAAAAAATAATCCACAACACTACCCGGGTCGGGTAGGGTGTCGAATTCCCCCATCTGGTTGGGGTTAAATTGTCAACCCTAATTTTCACAAATCGGATTTTTTTTGCATCGGTTGCCAAAATCCCAAATTCTACACTTCCGACTTCCCTACTCATTGTTTTCTTTTTCAATTAAAAACAGTTAATCAGCTAGTTGTAAATCAGGGGAAGGCCTTATAAATTTGTACTTTTACATGGTTGTGAAGGCGGTCCGGTGTGAAAATTGATGCCATTGTTCTCGTGCGTCGTTCAACATCGCGCCGAAATCTAAGGAATGGTAAATCCACCTCCCGCCCCCTGTAGCCAACGGAGACGCAAAGAAATTCACACTTTCTTGATTTTATTCTGAGTCTATTTTATTCTGTCATTCGATTGCTGCTTTTTATCCACGAGATCTAATTTATACTGGGTTTTTGATGCGTTCATGTTTGTTGAGTTCACGATGAGTGTGTATTTGGTTTTACATGGATGGTTATTGTTGATGTATTTTCTACGGTTTCTTTCCATTTTAGGTTTTTATGATGTTGATCTTATTCTTTAATGCAAATGATGTTAGATAATCTTTTCTCTTGTTGGGTGTAATAGAAGACATGATGCCTCCAAAGGCTCAAACTTTGGCGAATGCATTTATTCTGTGAATTTTTCTCAGAACTATTTAGAGGATAGTTCACTTCAGTTACGTTCAC
The DNA here is from genome assembly GCA_037126765.1 of Stenogyne calaminthoides. Taxonomy (NCBI): domain Eukaryota; kingdom Viridiplantae; phylum Streptophyta; class Magnoliopsida; order Lamiales; family Lamiaceae; genus Stenogyne; species Stenogyne calaminthoides. The sequence continues at coordinate 6,982,859 of JBBCBC010000037.1, read as the reverse complement.
TGAATGGTTGCCATTATTGCAGCTTTATTAACACGGACTTCTTCTTGGTGGCAATGCTTTACTCTGTGAACTTGGTTTGTTTTTACAGGCAACATCAAAAAAAATTATAACTCGGGAGGAGTGGGAAAATAGGCTCAATAGCGTAAAAGTCAGAAAGGAGGATATGAATAAACTAGTGATGAATTATCTCGTTACTGAGGGTTATGTGGAGGCTGCTCAGAAGTTCCAACTAGAGTCTGGGACAGAACGTATCCATTTGACAAATTTCTTTATATCTTTTATTAGTTGATTGATTTAATCTGTCTGTGCAACTATGTTTTTCCCTTTAGCTGGGAGTTTTGTGGTGGCAGCTCATTATCTATGTTGTAGGAGTAGATAAGCAGATTATTATAATGTATGAATTTCCTTATTAGTTAATAGCAGATATAGATCTTGGAACTATCACTGATCGTATGGCAGTTAAGAAGGCTGTACAGAGTGGTAATGTGGAGGATGCTATTGAGAAAGTTAATGATTTGAACCCTGAGGTAAGACAATCTTTATTTCCTTGTTGCTTAGTTGTTCATGCAATGAAACAGATGTGATTCGTGGGAATAGATCCCATGTATACTTTTACTTTGATGTTAATATGCATCCACATTAGTTAATAGAAAAATCTTTAGTATAAAAGGAATCAATACCGGAGCATATTACTATTTGAAAGCAATGGTTGTGCCAGAAAATTTTAAGTCGTCTTTGCTGTTCTTTTCTGTACTGTTTAAATGCCATCATTTCGGGTTTTTCCCTGCCTTCTTCTATATCTAAACTTACTTTAGTTTGTTTCAGTTTGTATACCCGTAATCAGGCACTAACTCACTTTTCTAAGGGTATGTTCGTTTCGGGCTTATAGTGGGTGTGGGAAATCCGGACTTTGAAGTCCTAGGATTTCAAAATCTTGATGAACAGTTAATATGTATGTATGTTATGGAATTTTATAGGGCAGGATAGTGAAAAAGATGATTGATGTGATATTATTATATTATTTTGAGTGTATTGAGAGAATAAAAAAGTAGATGATGTGAGTGTATTGAGAGGATAAAAAATAGAGTAATAGCAGGTTATGAGGTAGAGTAGGATTAATAGGATTTCAAAATCTTTACTTTAAATTTCAAAACAAATGGGAGTTTGAGATTGTAAAGTCCAAAGTCCGCCGTGATAGTCGCGAAACGAACATACCCTAAATGATGGTGTATGCATAGGGTGAGGCAGCAGTTCTTAACCTCAGTAAATATGCACACATATGATTATAATCTAAGAATATGATATGGTAGTAACAATAATTTTTATGCCTTTTCCATTTACACAAGCAGTTGAATCAAACAAGGTTGTGGCCGTTGCCTCTTTCTGTTATAATTCAGCTGCCATTTTAATTTTTTTATTCTGGGCCTTGTTGAGTGCCTGATTTTATAGGAACAGTAACCTGATTTTAGAACTTCTAGCTGTCCTGACCTTTTGGCGTGAAGGACAGTCTCTTGTTTTTCACCTCTATTGCTCTTCTCTTTTATTCTAAATTTTCATCAATACATGATAAATCCTGTGTTTTTGAGTGTGTTCAAGTGAATAGCTCATCACACTACTGTGGGGAGTGTCATGATATTCAAGATTATACTTGTTTCTTGATCTCATGATCTTAATGGACGGTTCTCTTTGCTGAGAATGGACCTCAGATGTCTTTCTTTTAAATCTTGGATTTGGGCTGGACTTCTACGATTACAAGGGCTCTGTACATTTATTTTGCCAATTTTCTATAGTTGACACCACTTAAGCAGGCTTTTTGTGGCCATAAATTAAGCATGGTAACTTTGTTTAGATTGCAGTCAGTAGAGGAGCATAAAACCCTTCTACAGATGCTGCGAACTTCCATTGTTTGCAGTTATGATCTTCCACTTGATTTCACAACACTTTTTTGGTTTTTTACAAATTACAAGGATATTCATTAAGGATTTCATATTTACTTGATCAGTGTGTCTATACCAAGATTTCCATTTGATTTGATAATTGCATGTCTTATGGGGAACTTTTGCAATTTCTAGATTTACTTGCTTGGCTTTCTAGAATTCATATCACCACTGTACAATTTGATTGTTTGAATGCAGATACTGGACACAAACCCCCAACTCTTTTTCCATCTCCAACAGCAAAGATTGATAGAACTGATCCGTAACGGCAAGATAGAAGAAGCATTGGAGTTTGCTCAAGAGGAACTTGCTCCAAGGGGAGAAGAAAATGTAATATTCAGACTGTATAGATTTGTCTATTCGAGTTTAATCATCACTAAAAACAATATTTTTGTTATGTTTGTTTGCATGCCTGTGATCCTTTCCCCCACCCTTTTTCGTATTTATATATTTATCTACTTGTTATATTCATTGTACGAATAACCTTTATTTCAGCAATGTTTTTTAGAAGAGTTGGAGAGGACTGTTGCATTGCTTGCTTTTGAAGATGCCAGTAATTGCCCCGTTGGTGAGCTGCTAGATATATCACAGCGCCTCAGGACTGCCAGTGAGGTGAATGCAGCCATCCTCACCAGCCAGAGCCATGAAAAAGGTTAGTATGTTTTTCACCTAGAAAATTGATATGATGCTTGTTTATAGTATAGAACCACTAAATAAATTACTCTTGGATAGATTATAAAATTGATTGTTGGAGAAAATCTAGATCTACCGTTGATCACTTCTCTGGCCTAAAAGTAGTAATCTAGATGCATCTGAAGCTGTAGCCCCCTTGTTCTATGTGTAATTTTTTTTCCATTGCCTTTCACCTCTAATACAATACATATTATGAGTTGGGAATTTCCTGTATTGTGGGATTAATATACATCAAGATAATAATAACTCAGCCTTTCTTGCTTTCGCTAGATTCATCAGCAATGCTGCTAGCTCTATTGTAAACTAGATGTCGTTTGAGTGTCTATTATGGTTGAAGATCGGTACTCTTTTGGTGTATTACTGGATGTTGTTACTGCATGTGATTTATATGCCTTGGTACTTTAAATCAAGATTATATGTGGCATAAGGATCCAAGATCATCATTTCTTTATTTCTTTCTTACAGACCCAAAGCTCCCCAGCTTACTGAAAATGCTGATCTGGGCACAAAATCAGCTCGATGAGAAAGCCATTTATCCTCGGATAAACGATCCATCTTCTGCAACACTCGAAGACCCTCCGACTTGAGTGAAAGCGGGACCAAATTGATTCTCTCTCAAATAGGGTCATGCTTGGAAGTGAAAAGGCGAATTGTAGAGAATTAAGTAACGACTTGTGAGCATGTATAAACTGTTGTAACTATGGATCCTATTTGTATCTCCTATAAATAATCACACATTTTTCTCTCCACGCTCTTTTGCATTACTAATAAATTCACGCTGTGCTATAATTCTGGATTCTATTACTTTTAATGCTGTGTGTTTTGAGAAATAGAGCGCCAGCATAGAGAAACAGGCCCACAAAAATGTACATGGCCCAAACATTTTGTGGGAGATGAGGAGTTCATTGGGTCTTTAAATGACACTGAATATTTGATGAAATACAGTTGACATCTCCTTCTACTACCATACACATCTTAAATTTAATTTAATGAATCCCAGCTAAGTGTATACACGAAAAGTTTCAATACAATAATCGAGCTTAAATATGACACTTGCATTTCATACACAACTCATCACGTAAATTCCTGGATGATATTTAGGCACGTAAGATTAAAAAAAAAGTTCTTTCTCCTTCAAACTTCAAGTCCAAAAGACACCAGTTGCTAGGATAGTGTTTCATCTTTGACAATAGATTTACAAATGCACACTTGATTTGTATTGGAAATGTTGAAATAAAAGAAAGGAAAAAAACATCATTTCAAATAGAACATAATCCCAACTACAAAATTACAAGCATGAAATTTATTAGATTCATTCAACAAAATTTGCAAGCAGCTCTATTCTACCCATACAACATAAACCCAAATTGTAAAATCCGGGCAATTAGCAAGTTTTTGTTGCTGAAAATCACTCTGTCCCCTCCCTAATTCATTGTGAGAAAGAGAAAGAGAGCCATCATCAAAATTGAGGGCATAACTGTGAGCATCATACTGGAATTTGAATTGCTGCTTACTTCCATTCCTCATTGCCTTCTTTATTGCAGCTTTAATCCTCCACAATACCCTTCTGCCCTGTTTCTTTCCATACCTCTGCATCCACCCAAAACTTTGAATCAATCCCATTTTTGAAGAGAGAAAAAGAAAGTGGGAAATTGCAAAAAGAGACAAGAAAGACAATGCAAATCCGTTTGGTCTTTTGATCAATGTATATTTATTAAGTGCTCGAGCTCTCATACAGTGAGTGGTACTAATAATACTAATACTGTTATTTGTACAGAGTACCACTTTTTCTTCTTGTCTTGGGGAACTCAAATTCCATAGGTGTGTGGTGGCAAGAGAGAGAAAGAGAAAGAGGGTTGCAGGGTCATATCACTGTCTAATTTGTTATGCACTTTGTCTACAACTATAAAGATTTAAAGCTCCATTTGGAATTGGGGGGCACTACAGTAAAATGTAACTGATCCCAAGATTTCAAGCCCACCTGTTTTTTCTTGTGTTTTTAATGTTGTTGCATAGATTTATGCTAAATGCCTGCATGCGCTAAATGTACTAGTAACAGCATAAAGGGTAACTCTCTCTCTAAATTAAAGTTTGGTTAATTCATTGTCTGCACTATGACCCTATGATGTTTTCCCTACTGCTTTATTTTGCGTTTTAATAATGGCCGTTGGTTCAAAACCTAATTTATACTACTCCTTCCGTCTCAAATTTAACCTTACAGTTGTGCTCGATTTTTAAGAAAAAGTGATAAAGTGATAAAGTGTTGGGTGTAGAAAGAGTTGTTTAATATTCTCTCTATCCACCTATAAGTTTCTCCCTTTCCTTTTTCATCCGTCCAACAATAAGTTTCTATTTCCATAAATAGAAAAAGTAACACTCCACTATCAATATATTTATTCTCACTTTTACATTATATTACAAAATTGTCACTATTCCCCCTTACTTTTCATCCCAAATTCATCATCTTGGTCCACCATTTATTATTTTATTAATTTTTCTTAATCTTAGTGCCCAAAAGAAACAAGAAAGTTATTCATGGACAGAGGGAGTAGTATTTTATGTGATAAAGTGATGAATAGTTGGGGTAGAAAGAGTTGTTTAGTATTATTTTATGTGATAAAGTGAGTATTTCCATTTAAGAGAATTGTTAGTTAAGTATGGGATGCCCAAAAAGGAATTTGTAAGGTTATGTTTGGGACGGAGGGAGCACAAAATTAAAATAAAATTTTCATTTATATGTTAGTTTTTACTTTTATTGAGATTATATAGGGTATATAATTATCAATATAATTTTAATCAACTACGACAAGTTGACTGTTCATCACAGATTCAAGGAGGGATTTAATATTTCATTTTATATTATTAAAATTTGAAGGATACAAATCTTTATAATTAAAGTCTCAATATATAATTTCTTGTTTAAATAGTAAAAATATTTAATAATTCGGGGAGGGTGGCCGCACCCGTGAACCCCCTTAATTCCATCCATATGTGGTATTTAATTTAACACTAATTATAGTATGTAAAATTTATTTATAATATGAAATTCATATCATTATAAATAATTACATTTATAAAGTGATATTATTATTTTTATAAATTACTCCCCCGTCCCAAAGAAACGTGCACATTTATTATTTTCACGTGTTTTTGCTAGCGAGTTTTTTATTAGTATTTGAAATGATAAAATAATTTTTAAAAATGCATGCAATAGATGAGAGGTGGATCTTTAATACCCCTCTTTAAAAATTATTTTATCATTTGAAATACTAATAAACAACTCGCTCACAAAAACTCGATAATAAAGTAGGTGTGCACGTTTTTCCGGGACGGGGGTAGTAGTATATATAACATTTAATATTATAATCTTAGTTTATAAGTGCAATGATATCAATTAATAAGTATAATTGTATTAATTTGCAAATGTATTGGTATAAATTTTATACTATGATCAAGTTTTATCAAAGACTTATCCTTAATTTAGTGGTTCATTAATATTAGTATAAATAGTATGAGTAATAAATGACATTACAAATTATGACACATGACATGCATTAAATGTAATGGAATAATAAAATTTGTTGGCTCTCTTTCCCAAATATCTGCTACTTTGACACATTTTTCAATTTACAATCCATTCGATTGAAGGGCCAACGACACAAGTGAAGAGAGTTTCTCGTTTCTTTCTCCAACTTTCTCTAAAAAAGAAGGAATGGAACAAGGATGAAACAATAAAGTAAATTGTACAATCTTGATGGATGAAAAGAGGTAAATTAATTAGTCCTACTACGTCATAATTGATTGCATTTGCTATGGTACCTGAAAGTTGCTATCTGAAAACTGCTTCTCAAAATTAAAAAAGTTGAGAAAGGACAAAAGATCAAAGCCATGTTACATATAAGAATAAATCGTATGGCATCAGTTTATTTTTGTAATATAGTAGTGATAAATATCTTATTCTGTTGCATCAAATCAAGAAACCGATTGTTTTAACAAGCAGCAAAAGGTGATGTGCAGAGAGATAGAAAAATGTGGACGTTTTGCCCTTTTTATTTTGTCACTGTCTGCATAGTCTCTTATTATGCTTTGGTTTAAGGCCCATCCTTTTGTTGGGGGCCCACGCCCTCTGAGGTGAAGAAGTATTCATGTGATGCTTTGACTTTAAAACATTATATTTCTTTTTCAGTTTCTTGGTTGAAATTGTGAAATTTATTATATTAAAAGCAAACCAGTCGGTGATCTTTTAGTTATTATATTAAAAAAAAACTGGTAATAAAACACACTTCAGTCTTCTTTGTTCTGCTATAGTTGGAACCTCGTAAAAAATAATTAATTAGAACCGCAAATTTTGAATCCAAGACATACGTCAAATAAAATATATTTATGGGCAGCTGTCTACGGCCCAACGGGTAAGGTTCAATAATAGTGGGTAGTGGGCTTAACTGGCAATGTGCCAATTTAATTGAGATGGATCGGTACATTCTGAAGCCTTAACATGGGCCCATTTCAGTTGAGGCCCAAAACATATACTTCAATGTTCCACTAATAAGTCTAATATATTGCGACAGCCCATTGGAATCAACTTGCATGAGACGGAACATAAATTGGGTATTGATGTTTTAACATTTTGGTAGGGATGTGTATAACTTGTGTTAAGTTGTATTCCGTCCAGGGACGGATCCAGAAATTGATGGTGGGGTGGGCTAGAAAAAATAATTTTAATAAGATTAAATCTTGTAACCACTAAGTCAAGACCGTCAAGAACCCATAAGTATATTTTAAAATCATATAGCTTATTTGCTTTTAAAATATACATTTTTGGGTATTTTCTATTTCAAAAAAATAATCTAACTGAGTTAGAAGCAAATTGAGTTCAATAGACTGGGCTAATAACTTAATAATTCAGATTAATTACATATAATGTATATAATACAAAGAACTTGGAGACGAGTTGGGTTGGGCTTGAGCCCGGTCAGCCCACCCCCTAAATCCGCCCATAATTCCGTCTCATATGCGTCTTGTCATGTCCACACTGCAGTCTCTGTGCCTTTTACTATCTAAAACCCAATTCTTCTGAAAAAAATATTAAAATTAACACCCTGATTTGTTTCAAGATGTAATTACTTTAATCTCATATATGGTGGCAATTACACAACATTGCTTTTTCAATGTTGCGCCCATTTTGAAAGCTAGACCTATATGGAGTATGGCACATAGTAATGGCTAGTGAGTGGTTTTGATTAGTGATAGTAAATATGTTTAGAAGTACATTAGAATATAGTATATTTTTATCTTTAATTATTAGGAAGTTTTTGGTGGTGGAGACAATGTGTAGTGTAATAAAATGTTATTAGGGTCGATTTACAACCCGCCCGGCTGAGGGGCCAACTGCACGGGTGGGGGAGTTTCTCGTCTCTTCCTCACAAAAAAAATGTTATTGGGGACAATATCTTATCTAGAATCAAATATAAAAATATCTTCATTGTACTGCGCCGAACCGATGTTGTCTCGACATGAACTATATATGGACTCGATTTCAACAACAATTAAACAAATGTTAAATGATCCAATCATCTTTATCTTATGGCTACTGTTTTTAGAATCTGTCTCTGGATTTGCTTAAATTCACCTCTTCTTTTTAGGCACCTTTTCAATATGGTGTTGCATGCATGTGCTTCACACACTTGTACTTTTTGAGTTTTGAAGTTTAATTATTGTAATAACTCCTCCTTAATTTACAATACAATACTTGATGGGTATAATTCACTTTTATGAGTTCCTTGATTTGTAATTAAAATTAGTACTGTAGAAAATAATTAGGAATAAACCTTGCAATTTTTGGTGCTTGGCTAACATATATACTACTCCATATATTTTGACAAAAACTTGTATAAATCTGGTTCATGCTATGAACTCGGTTATTTAAGTATCACTTATGTATAAAAACTATCACTGTTATGAAAAAAATAATCACTGTTTAGAAAATATTTTATATTTTTAAACAATGAAATTTTTTTTTGCATAACAGTGATAATTTTTACACATAACAGTGATATAGTTCATGTGTAAATCTGGTTCACATGAGTGTTACTCATATATTTTTCATGTGACTCGCGTAAAATGTAGTAAATGTCAATAGGTTATCAAATTAAATTATTAAATTTATTGATAATTATTAAAATTATAGATAAGATCTTTACCTAAAAACAAGTAAATTCATAAATTAAATAATTAAGGATATATAATAATCTTACATAATTTAGTAATTAGTTTTTTTTTTCTTACAATTTACTACACATCCTTATTTTAAAAAAAAAAAATTAAACAAGAGATCCAAAATTATACTACTAATAGCCATGATGGCATATAAAGGTTTGCCGATAAAAGAGAGGACTGAAGTTAAAAAAAAAAAAAGGAAAGGGGATGCAGCAAGGGATTAATATGATTGTGTTTTTTCGGTTTTTTGTTAATCATTGATTAGACATCCTTATTACTCGAATAATGATGTTGCTTTCTAATTAGTATAAAGACCCAAGCCTAGGCAGCTAGGTCTCTATCTAATGTCGCTTCCCAATATACTATCTGGTAAGCTATTAATATGGAAAAATAATTGCACGATTTAAAGTAAATAAGTTGCACTTGTCAATATTATAAATTGCATAATTTTAAAATGTACTATGAGTGCACATGGATCCACTCTAAAATTAATTAATTTAATGCAACTGGTTTACAGTTTTTCTTGTTTATTCAAGCAAGGGCTACACTAATCACTATCCTTTACCATTCAAGTCAATGTTCCATCTATAATTTAAATCCACACTAATTATTAATCAGTAAGACCATACTTAGGATTTATTACTAGTATGAAAAGGTAAAAATGTGAGGCCCATTTCAGTATTGAGAGCCTAATATTCCATCAGCCCAATAGAAAAATAAGTGTACGGATAGGCCCATGAAGCGCAAATAATCCAACTTTTTGAAATCCGCATAAAAAGAAGAGAAAGCTAGAAATCAAAATTTCAGGCGTATACGACCGTGAGAGCTTCTGCCACACACGCACCAAGCACGCATCACACTACACTGTGGGCCCCACACCGGTCAGTCAGTCAACTTATAGAGTGGGCCCCGCTGGTTTTGGCCTTTTGATGATGAGTGGTAGAGCTCACACACGCTCAGACTCACGTGCGACGCTGCTCCACGGCACGCGCTGCACCGCATATTTTTGACCCCATTGGCTGTTTCCGAATCCAAGGTTCGGAAATGGCTTGGGCCTTGTCGTTTGATCCTGGCCGTTGAATTTTGAGGCGACAGCCACGATAAAGAGTTTCTGATTTGTTGGTTAAAACCTTGGAAGGCCGACAATTAGGAGCTGATATGTGGGCTTATAAGGGATGATTTTGACGGAATAATTAAATATTTGGGGAGTCAGGGAAATTATCAACAAAAAAATTATATTACTAATCACTAGCCCCATGATATTAAAGAGAATACTAATAAAATTGTTAACTTTTAATTAATTATTTTATTACAAAATAAAAATTATAAATTATTTTGTTAAAAAGTTATAATTGCATCACTTACATACATAGTGTAATTTAATATGATGAGCTAATAAATTCAAGAATATAAATTAGGGACGAAAATAATTCGAATATGTTGATTTTAGCACGCGCATAGTACTGTACAACCCTGTAGCTAGGCTATAGGAGATGAAATAAATATATATATTAATATAAACGATGTAAAACTGAGTCAAAGGGACATTTGGCTCCCGAATACAAGCACTGTAGATGATAGCTATAGGTGTCGACGAAATACGTACAATACAAGATACTATCTCTTTCTTTAGGGTTTTTTGACTGTTCATAAAGATTTATGGGAATAGTGATTAGAAAGAGTTATTTATTAGTATTTTATGTGATAAAGTGATAAAATGATGGGTAGTTGTGGGTAGAAAGAGTTGTTTATTAGTATTTTATGTGATAAAGTGATAAAGTGATGTGATAAAGTGATAAAGTGTAAAATTTTAGGAAAACAAAAAAAAAAAAAAAAAAAATTAAAAATTGAGGCGGAGGATTACATATTAATTAATTTATTTATTATGTCTGTAAGTTATGATTCTCATGTGGGACATTTGAGCGTCTGCATCAATCTTTCATATGTCCTGCGTGTTCATTTATTTATATCAATTATCTACTAATATACTTAACATGGATGGGTTAGTTAATCATATGTTGAATTAAACTGGGAGAGATCATCTCATTTTTTGGCCAACAAATGTGGGTGAGTGATAAACATTTCGTTAAAATTTTTATTCATGTTTATAATATTTGCACATATATATACTAAATTTGTATTTAATTTTAATATTCTCAATATAATATAGGAACCATTGGGTGCTGGTCGTCATACATATGAATACATTAAGTGTGTATTTTATGGACCTAGCTCAGGATGAAGTTTATTCAAATCACCCTAATCTCGTTTCATATATGGAAGCGTGAGTTCATTTTTAATATTCTATACAATGATTTGTTTTACTTTTTTAAAATTATGCATATTTAATCTATTTTTATTTTTTAATTATAATAATAATAGTGTGATGATGACAATGATCGAGTCGCCTTCGTGAGTCGAGGTTCAAGATCTAAGTTAAATAAAGTTGAACTGGATTAACATTAAGGTAAATTTAATTTAGTAAATTATCAAATTAATAGAAAGAAATCATAATTGTAATACGTGATTATAATTTTTAATCAACAAGTGTTAGAACAGCAACGAGATAATGAACATTGTGGACATTTTTTGTGTGTTGCTTTATTGAAGATATAATCCCGACTTCTAAACTAACATTCCTACCAAATGTAAGTCAATTTATCGATTTATTTAAATTATTATTGATTGAATAAAAATTCATACTATATTGATTGATTCGTTGTTTGCAGTTTGTCTATGAACGTGAGCTCAAGTCTTACTCTAAGAAAAGACTGGAGAAATGGAAAAACGATTGGGCGGGGTACCTTAAATCGATTCTTATATTCATACGATATTGAGTGATCGTTGTTTGAAATTTTGGTAGCATGTAATTAAATTATATATTTGTGATGATATATATTTCATGTTTTTTGTGTATTGGACGTAAGTTTATGATTGTATGTTTATTTATTTCATGATGTGTATGTTTATTTATTTGATGTTTTGGTATATATATATGTTGTATAAGTTTTGGTTTATGGTTTTATTATAAGATTTTTTGTTTATGGTTTATGGTTTATGGTATTGGACGTATATATAAGTTTTGGTTTATAGTTTTATTATAGGATTTTTAAAATATAAATTAATAATTAAAAAAAATATATATATTAACCGCTGTCTATTTAACATAATAAACGAAATTATAAAAAAAAAAATATGTTTGACAACGGCTATTAACCGTTGTCCAAGCCTTTGGACATCGGTTTTTTATCAGCTATCCAAGTTTGGACAGCTGTTACTTAGAGAGCGATTATAACCGTTCTCCAAGATCATTTTTTATAGTTGTCCAAGCCCAAATGTGTATTAGTGTTTGATTACTATATTAGTTCAAAAGAAAAACCATGTAGAAGAAAAATAAAAGATTTAATAAATGGGTGGAACTTTTCACTGTGGTGATGTAATGATGTAAGAATGTACGCGATGGAGTGTATGCGTGTAGTGTAGAATGATGATACAAGCTTTAGTTTCCCGGAATCAATTGTGCATGTAGGTTTATTTTACTCATAAATCATTTCTTTCTTTTGTCTCCTTCATTTAATTTTTTCCCCAATGTAATTTGAATACTTAATGGTGAAGTATTTTTTACTTAACACTGCATTTGTTATGTTCTGGATCTTCCCAAAGTGAAATCCTGTCCGAATGAAAGTTCTGCATACGTAAATCTAAGAAGAAATTTACCTCCATTAACTTTAAATTATTTATTATTATATATGAAATCATTTATTTATTGAGTTCATGAGTAAATTTTTTTATTTTTTTTACCAAAGTTGCCCAAGCCGACAGTAAAATTATGTAGGTCCAATTATTGATGTGGTTGTGCTGCAAACGACTCACATGTTAGATAGGATCAATTAGTTTATAGAGTGTAATGTAACTATTCACACCAAAATATTTATTTAATACACCAATTTTACAATTATATGTAATGATATAGGGTATTTAAAAAGATAAAAATTCGTATGAGACGGGATACAACTTAACACAATTAACACTCACTCCTCCTAAAATATTAAAATGTCAATGTTCATATTACACTCTGTCTCACCGTAAGAGAAAGCCGCTTAAAAAGATGTTATGTGAATAAATGTTTCCTTTAAGAATTATTTGCAAGAGAGTTTAGTGACTTTTTTCACTCTTAACATCACTAACATCAACTCTCACGGTGCATTTTAAAATTATTCAATTTGTTATATTGAAAGATACAATTTATTTACATAGAATCATGCAATTATTAATATGAAAGAATAATTACACGGTTCTATTTAAATAAATTATATTTTTCAAAATAATAAATTACATAATTTTAAAATACACTATATAAATCCTGAATGTACATTAAACTCGATCTTAATAATATAAATATATACACGGACGCAAGAAGCTATTGCGTGCATTCTTATAGTTATTTTTCTTTTGTTCAAGAGTAAAAAATTTAAAGTGATTGGAATACATTGATTCAATTTTTATTACAAAATCAACACTTCTTGTAAAATCAACTTCAACTTAAAATATCATTTACAAGTGTGGATCCTATGCATTTTTGTTTATTCAAAATTGAAGTCGATCAAAAGTTTAATTATGTTAATAAACGTGGTACAATTAAAAGAAAAAACATCTTAAATTTATCGAATTCCCGTTGGGAAAATTGATATCCACATTTCCCTGTCTAGGAGGAGGCCATGGACCATATATAAATGATTCAATCATACCCCACTTCAATCATTTCAATTTATCAAAGTAGTTAATTTAAAAATTAACTTCAATTCAACATTTATTCTAAAAATATTAAACAAATGTGCTGGGAATCGGGTGTGCGTTTTCACAAAAAGAAAAAAAAAACTGATTAGCATGATAAAGAAAATACATACTCCCTCCGTCCCAGCATTTTTTAACACTACTTTTTTTCTCATATTTCAATAAACGAGTTATTTATTAAATTTTAAAATGATAAAGTGAATTATAAGTGTTGTATCGGAAATTATTTCCCAGACAACAGTTAAATAATGAACAACGAATAAACAATAAAATATAAGAACACGAATTTGGTGACTCTATTCGTCAGAAATGATTAAGTTTGGGGGCTTACCAAGCCATGATATTTCACTATTGTTTTTATACGTATTTTTTGCTCTTTTTTTCTCTTAAGATTTGTCTCTTATTTATAATATTTACAAGATAAATACAAGAAATCATAATGGGCCATATAACGAGTTTGGGATATTAAAAAATATACAAAACCTACTCTTTTCATAATTATCTTCAAATATGGTATTCTTCCTTTGATACGCTTGCCGACTTTAGTACCCAAAATGACCTTGCATGAGGTCGTCGATACGGTCGAGCTTGACTCGTCTTCTTCCTCGTTTAGCTACTATAGGTCGCCCTACGGAGGCCGATCTTGATTCCTTGTATTTCACTGCTAAAATTGGTCTCAGTTGCCACGTCATCACTACTAGCTATGTGTTCGCTGGCCGACACACACAATTAGGGGTGGACGGTACGACATACCGAAATTTCTATACCGAAAAATGTCATACCGTTGTCATATAAAAAATTTCGGTATACCGAATTTTCGGTATATCGATATTACATACCGATATCATACCGATATTTCGGTATATACCGAAAATATATACCGAAAATTACTCTGGTATACCGAAAATTTTCGGTATAGGTATTTCGGTACACCGGATTTTTTAATATTTTCATACCGTTATCGTACCGAAATTTTCAATACGATATGGTATCGTATAAAAAAATATTCGATACGATAACTGCAATATACCGGTACTTTGAGTATTTCCTCCACCTCTGCACACAGCTACAATATAAGAAAGAATATGATAAAAATACATCTTATATCGTCTTCAGAATTAATTTATTATTTTAAATACTGATAAAAAATTTATTGAATAAAAATAATTGACACTATAAACATAAATAAATATTTTATATAAATAAACAGAGACGTTCCTTTCAACTGTCAAATTGAAAACAGAGGTACAGGTCCTATTTCCAACCCTTGAAATCAGATTCTCTCTCTCTATTTCAACTCCGGTAGCATTTCTCCTTTCTCTCTTCATTAAAAGAATCTTTCGTACTCAAAAGACTCTTTCTTGCTTTGAAGAAACTCCTGGAAAAAGCTTCCCCCTGTCTTTCCAAACTGCCATAACTGTCTCCCCTAACACAATTTCAATTCCCCTTTAAACCTCGCCCAAAATCCTCCGCCGTGGAAATTAGGGCAAAATGGGAGTCGAAGAAGAGGGCTGGGGCGGTTGGCCGCCGTCTCCGGGCGGCGCGCCACCGTACGTTCAGAAGGACGGTCACTGGACGCACTTTGACAACTCTGTTAATGCCGTTTCGTTTGGGTTTGTAGCTACCGCAATTCTTATTTCAATGTTTCTTGTAATGGCTATTTTTGAGAAGTTTCTGTGGACAACATCGCCGGCGCTCTCGCCGCCGGACGGCCTCCGGAGACACGCCGACGTGGAGGCGCAGAATCAAATTGGTGGCTTCAATGGCAAGCTTGGCTACCCCTCTCCTAAAGTGAGTACTACTCAAGTTTTAATTTCATTGATATATAATTCTTTTTTTTTTAATTTAATTTATATATTAAATGTGTTTTGTTTTTTTTTAAATTTCTTAATTTTCAACTAATGTTGATGGAAAAATTTGGCTAGGAAATTGCATGTAACAGTAACATTCAAACACTCCTGCTAATTTAATTATGCTGAAATTCTTTAATTTAGAAAATATAAAGACAGTGCCTTGTGTTGTGTTTTTTCATATAATCGAGTGTAGAATAATTTAACATGTGCACATTCGTGTAATATATGATTGCGCGGAAAAAACAGTCTTGTATAGAATATTTCCGAAATGGGCCATTGTTGAAATTGAGCTGCTGTTTTGGTCCCTACTTCCATTAATGAAGAGCTGAAGCTGTAGCATTCATTCGGTACGACAGCGTTTTGGCCCAGCATTTATGATTCCCCGCGTGCCAAATCCCTCCTTAAGGGACAGGCTTGCCAACCTTTGAAATTTCCTTGTTTTTCTGTTTCTAATTTGTCTTCTTTCCAACTTTTAATAATGCATTACCTATAAAGTCTTGTTTGAAATACCTATCCTATTTTAATTAAGGCGTCTTTCAATTTAAATTTGATATAGATTAGTTGTAATTGTAAGGATTTCTATGTTTGATTTGGTTTAGTTTTTGGCTTAAGTAAAATATCAGAGATAATGTCTGCCTTTCATTGGATAAGTGATTAAAAATCAAAACACAAGCTAGAACATCTCTGTATTTATGTATATATTCATATTTACACAATCTCACACTATTAATGGTCAAAAATCTAGTTAAAACAGAACCAAAGCCCATAGTTTTCTATCTTTATTAATGGGGATGAGATATTCACACAATACTATAATAAAACGACAAATGATTTTTATGATATATGTCATTTATGTTAGGTAATATAAAAATGAATTGATTCCACATGTTTGTATGAATACATTAATTCAGGCTTTTAGATGAGATGAAATTCTTTCAAAATCTATAACAATATTATTTGGATACTTGTCGTTTGACACTCTAATGGCCCGACCTTATTTGCATTATCTCAGTTATCAGTTAATGCAAGAGAAGTCTCGGTGGTGATGCCTGGCGATAACATTCCCACTTTTATTGCACATCCGGTGCCTTGCCCTCCAGAACGCGTTTCATGGCCTTCACATCAATGCCAACCCGGCATTCGTGCTCCACCTACCTCTGTCTGAACTTAGATTCAACAACATCAAGCTCGGTGATTGGAAACGGGCAAGATGGTAAAAGGTATATATAAAATCAAATGCACATTTTGGCCATCTTTTTGTCGATAGGATTAGAGATTTTGTACATATGTGCTCTGATCTTCTGCTATTAGTACCATCAGAATTCTTGTTTCCATGGGACGCGTCGTCTCTCGTCTGATGAGACGATCATATCCTATGTTTGATTACATTATGGTGTTTTATCTTAATCCATTTTACGGAAGATTTGATCCTTTAATCCCCGAGTAATATGACTGTTGAACTCAAGAAAATCTCTTGACAAAGTATAACGCAAGAAAATCTCTTGACAAAGTATAAGATAAACAAGTTTCACATAAATGATCTGTGAAATTGATTAAAAGTTACATTATAAAAGGGTATGAGTTAGTGATAAATGAAGGTCAAGTCTATAAATATGAAATTTGGGCATCATGATTCATGATTTCAATTAATGGACTTCGTACACCCAACTTATGTCTCAATGGGCCCTGCCCTAGGGAAAAATGGGCTGGGCCATTATATGGTTGAGACGAATTACAGCCCAGCTATTGGTCCATCGTGGCCCTACAACAGCCTGCTCATGAATCTAGTTGAATATATGATCATATAAAAAGAAAAAATCACAGATTAATAAATTGCAATCATACATTTGATAATATAAAAATGTTCCAGTATAATTAATAATTGTATAGGTAAAGAAATTTATTGTACAATTTTCTAGGAAAACTATACAATTATGAAAATATACAGTAAAAAATAACAGCCGATTAGTTTATTTATTTAATACTTATCACAAGCATAAAATTTACAAATTATTTTATAAGATTCTTATTAGTTATACTGAAATCTAATGTTAAAATTTCAAACTTTCATTTTTCTTAAATTTACCACATAATTACTCAGTAGGTCTATGTATCAATATTTTCGTAAATTCAAGAATGGGTGCATATCTTTCGCTAAAATAGACTCTTCGACACCTATATATTTTCACATGTGAAGAAGTTCTAATAATGACCCTGAGTGCGACTTATGAAGAACTCTGGAATGGGCCTCTTCTGTTTTCAAACAAAAAAAACCTTGTGCAGGACAAAAAAAAATCACATTTAAACACAACACTTTCCGAATGGTAAATATATATAATCCTATAAATACAAATTTTCTAAAACAACCACTCTAAAGTTTGAATTTTGAACCCTCCAAAATTTTCTTTTTCGTGAAGACTCCCGTTGCCATAATTCTTGTTCCTCAGCAAAGGGAAGAATACAAACAACAACAAGAATCCAAAACACTGCGAAGAAAGCAACAAATCTCAGATTTATGGGGCCGAATGGGGCGGGAAGGGTAACGATCAGTACTTGGGAAGGGCATAATTTAACAGATAAAATAAAAGAATTTAAAATATAATTAACAAATATATTACTTATTAGAATCAATTTTTTATGGAGTTGATAAATGAATTGAACTATATTAGAATTCATTTGTTTAATATACTTACATAGTAATATTTACATATGTATAAAATTGATCTTATTATCTAATAAAACTCCATGTTTATAAATTGGATCATCAAATAAAAATAATAATCAAGTAATTAATAATTATTTAAAGGAACTAACATAAATAATTCGTATAAAAATAGATTTAGAGTAAAATAAAAGGGAGAAAAGATTAAGTTATATATATTTGGAAGTGATAAAAATATTTAAAAAAAAGAGAAAAAATTAATTAATTGAGCATCAGATACTGAAAGTGTTAAAGAAAAAAGAAAGAAACTAGGGAGCCTAAATAAAAAATGCTAGTTGTTTTTAAATTGAACTACACCCGTAATTAAAAATAGTCATTTGTTGTGTTAATGTTTAGTTATTTCATTAAATGTTAACGATCAAGAATAATTGTAGGCATGAAAGTTAATTATGATAACTTATGTCCTAACCCTAAGTTGTACTATATCTAGAAATAATTGGACATAGTAAAAACAATACGTCGAGTGAAATCCGCTGAGGTTTCGGTCAACGCCTATTTATAAATATAAATTGACAAGACATATTGAGTTATTCTAAATTTCTACTAAATGATGCTAGAATTATAGAAGAAAAACATTTTATTTGTTGTATTGTCTCAATTATTTCTCGAAAAAGATGGGGCTTAGCAAAAAAAGAAAAAAAGAAACAGCGCGATTAATAATTAACTAAAATTAGCAAGCAACTACCAAACTTTCATTTACAATGCCACAAATCTAGGCAGGACATTGTCCCACCCCTTCTTAGATTACCAAAAGTACCCCTAGAGCCGCTTCCAAATTACGTTTAAGGCTAGAGAAAGATAAAACATTCCAAGGACACGAGTGGATTTTCAAGCAACTCGTTACTACTTGTCGGTGGCCACTTGCTATCAACAGGCTCTTTCCCTCCCTCCACCTTCCGGATCCTCTCCCCCAACCCGGGCCCAACCCGCCACGGAGACTTACCCGTTTTCCTGCCAGATTGCGTCCGCCCCAAACCCGGTTTCCCCGCCCCGGAATCCGCACGTGTCACCGGAGACCTCGACCTCCTCCCGGAGCTCTCCCCATTCTCCCTCCTCCTCACGTACCCGGGCCTGACCCGATTCGGAGAGGGCTCGGGCCTCCGACCCGGAGATCGACCCACCGTCCTTTCCCTGCCCATCTCGCCGGAAAACGACCGGTTTTTTAATCTGGAGGGAGACCTCTGCCGCAATTCGGTTTTGGCGTCTCTCTTGTCCGTGGCGGCGCTGACGCTGTCGCTGTGAGTGCTGCAGATCTCCGATGCGTCGGAGGCGTCGTCGAACGCCGTGAAGGGTTTCCTTGAAACGACGCCGTTTTGAGCTTCGCGTAACAGGGGAGCCGCTTTAATGAAGGGGCTTTCGGGCTTCCGATGGGATCTCAGAATTGTGGGTTTGGGAATTGATGAGGGGGTTTCCGAGAGGACTTCCTTTACCGTTTCTTCTTCGGCGAGTGGGCTCGTCGGCGGCGGCGATTTGCTGACGGTGGTGGTGCTCTGTTTTGCGGCGGTGGAAATTTGGGGGTTTTTTGTATGTGAGGGTTTGTTGGTGGTGCTGTAACAGCACCCCATTGTTGAGCTATTTGTTGATTCGTGATGAATTGAGATTTAGTAGCATTGAGGAAGTGAATGAAGATGGGGGTTTTATTTTATGTCAAATATTTATTTGGTTTGGTTGGACTCGGTCACTGAGTTTGCGGCCTTCTGTGGTTGGTTTGGGAGGAGGTAATAATAATAATTGATATTAATAAAATAAGATATTGCAAACTTTCATATTTTGGTATACCATTTAATTGCTGTATAATAATTTCTACAAATTTATACCTGCAACAAAATTTTGGGCATTGAATAGGGGGATGGTGGATAATTGGATATAGATCCTTTGCAAAGATTAGGTAAGGAATTACATTGTGGTTTAAAGTATTTTTTATATTTTCATTATATTCCACTTTTTTACTTGGAGTAACAACTAGCTAGGTGCATTGTACATAAATTTTGATCAATTTCACTTTTATTTCGGCCCGTGACGTGAGTTGTCACTGGAAATTTGACGGAATTGAAAAACTTTAACATAATATGCTGGGCTGGGTTCGTCATATGCTTGTAAGTTGTAACATGCGAATCATATATATAATACAGTAATGCATACACCTATAAATAAATATATATAGAATTAGTGAGACAAACTAAAATGTCACTTCCCCACCCTTGACGGCCGGATCAGTCTATATTCCAGATCTGTTATCCTTAACCACATTTTAGTAATGAAATAGTGACAGTAATTTATATTTAAATTAAATAATAATAAGGATGGCAACGCCTTGTAAATGGACTGCTGATTAGTGATTAGGATGTCCCATGACTAGTTAATATAATAAATAATAAATGCCGCACGTTCTCTTATGCATCAACAGATATTGAGTAGCCTTTGTTTTAGTTTAATTGATTTTTTCGTCAACGACTGGTGATAGATCGAAATTAATGAATCAAATCACTTGTTATCTGTTTGTGCATTCCATTTTATTTAATGGTTTTATTAACATAACACTTACATATATTGAAAATTTGAATACTACAAATATGCTGAAAGTTGAAAGATGACATGTTATAAGTTGGTCTCATGTCAATTAGGTTTACGCTATAAATTTTGATTATTTGACTCACTTCGTTTATTATTAACATATTTTTTTAAATTATTAAATTTAATCTATATTATATTCTGAGTAGGATCAAATGACATGAATTGAAAATAAGGTTGTTGACAGTCAAATATTTTACGATTCTGATGTGGTTTGTTGAATTTGACCACCAAACAAATAATTAATCGAACAAGAACATTGCGGGAAGAACCGTAGTTCTTCCCTGAAATATGGTTGTAGGTATATAAGAGGAATGAGGGAAACATTCCAGAGTTTTTTTTACAATGAAAGGTGAGGTCATTTATATAAAGAGGACCAGCACGACAAATCATGTGCATAAAGCATGACAAAACATATGCGTAAGCACGACAAATCATCTTATGTGTAACTCTTGACCTCCTGTCGGGTCGGTTCAGGTCTTTGTGGGCCCTGCTGACGGGTGATAATTCGTCCTGCTGACGTGTGATAAATCTGGTGATGCTGACGTGTGATAGATCCGGTGACAACAATAGCCCCCAAGATCGGTACGTGGCGTTGTTGAGTTCGATCTTGAATCATGTCTCGACCAGATTTTATCTTTTGTTGCATCTGCTTGATCTGCCGCTTTTGCCTCCGAGCTTGCCGGATGATGCCAGATGAGATCGATCGTTCGAGAATGAGCCCCTGATAGAGGATCTTACCTTTTCTCGTCGTCGATCTTTTGTCATACAGATTATTTCGTGCCGGTAGTAGCCCGATTATACGAAGTCTTTTACGTACTTTCAGATTGAAAGGAGCCCCATCAGATGAAGTCTTTTTTTCGCGGCTCGTGGACTTCGGGAAGCCCATTCTGCATAAGCCACATGCTCGTGCCGAGAGCCCTGGTCAGACGAAGTTCTTTTCTATCTTTCGATTGGCGGCCCATCGTCACCGAAGTCTTTTTTTTCAGGTTCATGATTTGAGGTAGCCAGATCAGACGAGTCTTTTATGCACCTACATTCGCCGAGCCTGGTCAGACGAAGTCTTTTTTGGCTACCAGATTGAGGGGGCCCGCCCAGATAGTCTTTCTACGCCAGATTGGAGAGGAGTCCCACATCTGAAGTCTTTTCGCTACAGATTCGAGGGGAGAAACCCCCATCTTTGAAGTCTTTTCTCAGACTTCAGACTCGAAAGGAAGCCCCCAGACGACGAGTCTTTTCTCAGGCTCATATTTCGAGGGGAGCCCTCACGACGAAGTCTTTTTCTATTTTTGCAACATTCTCTAGATCGCCTTACTTTAGCGGCGATCTATATGAGTAAATTTTATACCATCGTCGACCATTTACGGCCGAAAGCGCTTTGGCGACTTTTTACCCCGATAAATCGGCCCCGACCGACCGCGGCGGTCTTACAAGAGGTCAAAAGTCGATGAAGGAAAAAGGTGTTAACGCCGATAAAGCGCGGACCGGTCACGCCGAAATAGAGATCCAACGCCGAGAAGGCAGGCAGTCGACGCTGCATCTGCGGGATTTAACGCTTTAAAGCGGTCGATCGTCTGCCGTGGACGGGCGAGGAAGCACTTTCGCCGACGGAATACGACGCGAAAAATGGAAAGCCAACGCCTAAAAGCGTATATAGATCAACGCCAGAAGGCGGATGAACGCCGAGAGGGCGTAACGATCTGCCAACGAGATGGCAGGAGCCGCCAGCGGAATCACCAGCGTCGCCCGTCACGGAAGGCAGTAGCACAAAAAGTAGGCTGAATCAGCGCCGTAAAAAGCGGATGAGCAGCGTGAGGCGAGATGATCCTGCATCATGCAAGATGGCGAGGAAATGACAGCTCGGCCCGGTCTGGCGTCAGCCGTCACGGAAGGCTAAGCCAGCGCAAGGTGGGCGGTCAGCCGTAGTAAAACCGGTATTAACAAGTGAGGCGAATGATCTCGTCGCCCAGGATGGCGAAACAGTATGGCCTCGGCCAGGGGAATAAGCGTAGCGTCACGAGCCAGTACGCAAAACTGGATAAACAATACCATAAAAGCGAATGAACACCGCGGGGAGGCGAATGATCTCATCAGCAGGATATGGCGAGAGGCGCTACAAAGCCCGGAATACGTGTCGCCGTCACGAAAAGGCCGGCGCACAAACGAGCAGACGAACCCAACGCCGTAAAGACGGATGAACGCGTGAGGCGAATGATCTCGCCGCCGATGGCGGGCGGTGAGCGCTTTGGCGGAATACGCCATGCCGTCGCGGTAGGCCCAGCTTAAAAAAAAGCGCAGATCAACGCCATAAGAAGATGAACGCCGTGAGGTGAATGATCTCGCCGCCGAGATGGTAGAGCGCTTCGCCTTTCGGCCCGAATGAATACGCGTCGCCCGTCACGGTTCGCCCGCGCCTAATGGCGGGCGAATCAACATCGTAAAAGCGGATAAACGCCATGAGGCGAATGATCTCGTTGCTTGACGGGCGGGGGCGCCGCCGGCCGAACGCGTGTCGCCGTCGCGAAGGCTATCGCTTAAAAAGACGGCGAGATCAACGCCCGGCGCGGATGAACGCCGTGAGGGTGAATGATCGCCGCCGACGTCGAAGGCTGGCGCTAAAAGCGGGCGAATCAACGCCATAAAGAGCGGATAAAACGCCGTGAGGGCGACGATCGCCGCCGAGATGGCGAGGGAGCGCTTATTGGGCGGAATACATCGGCCCGTCACGAAGGCGATTACTTTGCGCCGGCGCGTATCAAAAGTAAAGGTGATGAACGCCCGAGAAAAGGCGACGATCTCTTCACGGATGGGCGAGGAAACCTTTCGCTTCGGCGGAATACACATCATCGATCGGAACGCCAGCAAGATAAAGGCGGGCGATCAACGCCGTAAAGGCGGATGAACATTGGGAGGGCGAACGATTCATCACGAGATGGCGGCGAGAAGCCACGGAATACGCTACTGACAAGGCCGCCCGTCTTAAACCGCTGGCGTATCAACGCTTAGCGCCGTAAAAGGCGGATGAACGCCGCGTGGGCGAATGATCTCGTTGCGAGATGGCGAGTGCTTATTTCGGCCGGAATCGACGCATCGCCCGTCGTCGGAAGGCAAGACCCTAAAGGTGGGAAAGATCAACGCCATAAAAAAGGTGGATGAACAGCGTGAGGCGAATGATCTCATCGCCAAGATGGCGAAGGCGCTTATTTCGGCGGAATACGCGTCGCCCGTCACGGAAGGCCCGGCGCTAAAAAAGCGGACATATCAACGTAAAAAGGCGAATGAGCAGCCGGAGGGCGAATGATCATGTCGCCGCGACGCCGAAAGACGGCGGAGTTGAAGAAAGGTCGCGGCTCATTCGTTTTTCTTTTTTTTTCTTTTTTTTTGTATGTATAGGTGTATGTACACATATGTGTGTTGTATTTTCTGGATTTGTGTTTTTTGGAAGAAGATGATGAAGGGTATGTGTTTATATGGTTTGGTTTTGCTGAGTGTAGGGATCGGCTTCAAAGATTGTTTTTGGGTTGTGTTCTTGAAATTTTTTGGATTTTGGGATTCGAAAATTCGAAGTTGTTCTTGACGAATTTTGCAATCTACCACCCTCCTTCTAGCGCCAATTGTTGACAGTCAAATATTTTACGATTCTGATGTGGCTTGTTGAATTTGACTACCAAACAAATAATTAATCGAACAAGAACACTGCGGGAAGAACCGTAGTTCTTCCCTGAAATATGGTTGTTGGTATATAAGAGAAATGAAGAAAACATTCCAGAGTTTTTTTTACAATGAAAGGTGAGGTCCTTTATATAAAGAGGACCATCACGACAAATTATAAGCATGACAAATCATGTGCATAAAGCATGACAAAACATATGCGTAAGCACGACAAATCATCTTCTGTGTGACCCTTGACCTCCTGTCGGGTCGATTCAGGTCTTTTTGGGCCCTGCTGACGGGTGATAATTCATCTTGCTGATGTGTGATAAATCTGGTGATGCTGACGTGTAATAAATCTGGTGACAACAAAAGTTTATAGCATGAATCAGGTTTATACAAGTTTTTATCGAGTCTTATTTACAAAATATCACGTATGTTATGGTTTCAAAGCAAAATTTTGGTTATGTGGCGTTGTTCATCAAAGCATATGCATATTAACTGCTGACGTGGAGTTAACATAATCTTAACAATTTCAATTATAAATATCAGCGAATAAATGCATTTATAATATAATTTTCCTCGAGCAGAAAGCATTCTCCTACATATATATTGTTTTTGTCTCATATACATTAATTCAGGCGCACGTATCCATAGCGTATTTTAAAAAATGTACAATTTATTATATTAAAAAATGTAATTTATTTATATTGAATTATGTAATTATTTTTTTATAATATAATAATTATACGGTTCAGTGTAACCAAGTTGCATGTTTCTAATATAAACTATGAGTTCACGATGCACCTAAATACATACAATACTTAGTCATACGGTTGTGAAAGAGTTCCGTCTCATTTAAGAGTCCGAACTTGTAGGAAGGGTGGAAATTAATTCGTTTATTTAATTTTCCTCAACATTTTCCCTCACTCGTGGGCCGAAACATTCCTCAGTTATCTGAGGAGGAGGTCCAACGAGTGGACAATTTAAACGGGTGGAGTGTTTTTTAAGAAATCAAACCCAGAATCTGAATTGAGCCTGAGACTCTGTTACCATGAAAGAATTTCGTCTAATCTAAAAATTTGAACTTGTAGAGAATTTAAAAATTAATTAATTTATTTAATTTTCCTCGAGTTTGTCATTACGAAATAGTGGTAACACTTTATTTCTCTTTCCTTTATAAGTTCGTTCTTCATTTTATTCAGATTTATGACAAGTTTCACATGTTATTCTTGTAAGCTAGTCAAACTCATTTTGTTACATCTACCCCAATTAAGGGTCCGCTTGGTATGAGTGAGAATGTCAATGATAATGTGTATTATTGAGGGGTCAAACATTATGGAAGACATTGATTACATTATTGGTCTTAATTTATTACATTATCTAAAATAAAATTGTTAAGCAGAATTAATGGAATTAATTATCATTACACATTTTCATTCACCCAACCAAACAGACCCTAAAATCTCCTAATCTACGCTTTGCGATTTAATTAAGAGCTATAGTCGGTCTTTATTTTATTAAAATTTCAACACGTACACATGAAAGATGAAGATGCACATATATTAAAGTTTGACTTCCCACCAAAATAATGATTGACATGGTCCTATTTTAACCAATCTCAGATCGTTATAGTTTGTTGTTATTGCATACATTGATGTTGTGAAATTGGGTGCCATAATTGGATGCTAATTAAATTTGTTGTTGCCGATATATCATGCTCTCTCCGTCTCATTCATAATGATATTTTTACTGTTCATAAGGATTTAATAGAATAGTGATAAAGTGGTGGGATAAGAAAAATTATTTATTAGTATTTTATATGATAAATTGATAAAGTGATAAGTAATTGAGGGTAAAAAGTGTTGTTTATTAATATTTTATGTGATAAAATGATAAAATAATAAAATATGTAATTAACTTTACCATTATGATTGAAACGAAAATATGGAGTACTTTACTATTATGATTGGACGGAGAAGTATATCATTATAATATTATATTAATATATCTATATGATGATATCATGATAAGTGAAAAATGAGAATTAAAATTATTGATGAGAGATGGGGCCCCCAAAATATAAAAAGGCCATTGGAGGAAGAATCTGACACAGTGTGGGAGAAACTCTGGCATGAACATGATTACTTATTTACATTGACGTAGTATTTATTATTTGCGACTATATATTAATAAATAAATCGAACAAAAAGAGGCCCACACCTGGCTGTATTCACAGTAATAATTCAGTTGTCTAGTCCAATAACTTATACTCATTACTCCACGGTATTTTTATTGCCAAAGATTTAGCAGCTACAGAAAATCATCCAAACTAGATTTTGGTAGGGCCTCCTCAAATTACAATATTGTTATATATTTTGTCTTATTATATAATATATACTCCCTCCACTCAAAAATGACCGGTCATTTATAATATTTTATGTGATAAAATAATAAAGTAATAAAGTGTGTAAGTAACTTTACCATTATGATTGGGATAAAAATATAGGATACTTTATTATTATGATTGGGACGGAGGGAGTAGTATTTTAGAAAATTTCTCTTAAAGATTGAGACAAAAAAAAATGACAAGTTTCTCTTAAAGAATGAGACGGATGGAGTACTCTTTTTTAAAATTCACATTATCATTTTAATTATTTATACAAAATTTAATTACAAAAATACGTGTAAAAATCAACGATTGCAGTCATCTTGAAAATTAATTTGGGTAAAGAAAATGAAATAAAAGGGAAAAAACAGATGTTGTCTACCGAAAGTTTGAATGTGGTTTTTTTTTTATGTTTAAAGATTTAAATTATTAATTTACGTACTAAAGTGGTATTATACTTATTATCTGAAGCATTATTAAATCAACTGAATTATGTTTACATGAGAAGGGCATTAACTATTAACATTTGTTATAATATATGATCGAACACAGACATAACCATTTGAGAATTGACTAAAGAAAGACACAATCTATGATTCATATACCTGTTGATGTAATAATTTGTGTATTTTAATATTTTCTAACAAAAAAATATATTTATTTGTAGTATCATCATTTAGGATCTATTTGGGAAGCTTATAAACTCCTTAAATAAGCTCTAAAAAATATAAGCGCTAAAAGTTATTTTTTATGTTCGTTTAATAAGAGCTAATCATTATTGCGCTAATATATATATAAATAAATTAACCCTCAAGGGATGGCAAAGGCGTAAGCCTGAGACTTAGGAGTATGTTCCTCTCTAGATCTTAGTTTCGAAACCCTTTAGGTGAGATTATCTTTTGAGATGAACCAATCCGTACAGAGCACAACTCTGACTTAAAATGGAGCCCCCGCTAGTGGACTGTGGGTTTTGGTCCCCCGAATTAGTCGGTCTTGGTTATCAACAAAATATATAAATAAGTTAAAAGAAGTGCTTTTAAAAGCTTATTAATATTCTTTTGCAAACATTATTAATTTTTCTTTGAATTTTTTAACAAACACCATCAATAACTACTAGTATTAATCAACTTCCAGAGGATAATTTCTTGCAAACATCCCCTAATTTGTTTGATAAAAAATAAAATTAATAGCATTTTATAAGATGTTAGAATAATCTAATTTTTTTAGTAATAAAACTAATAACACTTTATAAGATGTTAGAATAAGTTAAGGTCCTTAAATATGTTTTGACAGGAAAAAAAAAACTAATACTCCCTCCGTCCCAAACTTAACCCTATAGTTTCTGTTTTGAGCGTCCTATACTTAACTGAACACTTCCTTAAATGGAAATATTCACTTTATCACTTTCACATAAAATACTAATAAACAACTCTTTCTACCATCAACTATTCATTATTTTATCACTTTATTACATAAAATACTAATAAATAATTTTTCTACCCCAACACTTTATCACTTTTTCTTAAACCCGCGATACAGTAATCGTAGTGTTGAGTTCGGAATGGAGATAGTAACATTTAGTTTATAATCTCCCAAAAAAAAGTATCATCTCCTCAATTAAATTTTCTAACAAATTTATAAACTACATAAATATTATATATTTTATAAAATTTTAAAATAATTTTAAAATATTAGAGATTATAAATGTTAAAAATAAGATTAGCCTAACGAGCTCTTAATATACATAATACACACGCTATTTTCAATAGTATCGAAAGCATTTTGTTGTGTCATTTAAGATTGAGAACTACTTCCCTGAAATATGTAATAATACCATGTCCTGTCAAACGTCCTTTTCCACTACAACCATCAAAATAGATCACATGGCCCTTCGCGCCTCTTGTCACTCTCTATGAATAACTTTACTATTAATATCAACAAACTTAAACTTAGGGTTGTAAAAATAGCATTCGAAATTAATATTTTACAAAAATTGTGAGAAAATATGCCTTTTCACCTTATGATTTAAATGGATCCATGATCCACATTATTGGGGCTTATCGGGCCTTATCTTTTTTCACACACGAATAAGAACCACCGAGCCCAACAACTGTGCTACAAATTTAGATTTACCCACTAAAAGGTTAAAAGGGTTGTTAATTGTCTCTCAGTAATGGGCTTAGTTATAAAGAGAGTAGGAATTGTTGTTAGTTTTGGGCCCAATATAGCTGGAGGCCCATTTTATTGGGCCTTGCGGTAAAGACTAGCTCACCGAGCGCGATCCGCTTTCATTCATCTTTTCTTCCATAATATTAATATTACATCGAATTTATTTTATTTGAAACGAATAATATTGTGCAAAATTAAATACACACGAGACCAAGTTGACCAACTCTATATTAATTGAAATATAGATTTAATTGTGCACAAATCACGAAATGCACAAGTGACCAAGTCTATAAATTTATACTCTTTATTTTTTTTATCCACCACCGCTTAATTTCCTCAAAGCCCGACTTTCAAAACTCGCCAAAAAATCCCACCAAAAAGATAAATTTGTGTACAATAATCGGAAGCTTGGTTCATATTTGGAGTATTATTTATTGAATTGAAAATGAGTGGGATTGCGTGATGAAGCTAATAATGGTCGCGCAACTTTGAGGTCTCCAAGAAAGGGGCACAATTAGTAGGCATGATTCCCAATTGTCTCTACTCAAATTCTATCTTTAGTATAACTTGCATAGCCAGGTAAAAAAAATAAAATAGTACTACATCCGTCACATAATTAATTTTATAGTTACGACATCTCACCTATGTTGTTATTTATTGAATTTCTTTTATTCCTTTTAAAAAATTTTTTAAATGGAATAAATAAAAAATATTACGGCATAGGAAGAAATAAACTCAAAGAATGAATTATTTATTAATACTTTTCATCTAAAAAGTTAAAGTGATGAATAATCAATTTTATTTTGGAAAAATTCCCTTAATTGTTTAAAGAATAGAAATGTATTTTATGTCAAATAAAACTCTGAATAAAATAAAAAGTAAGAAGCATGTATTCTTTTTTATTTAGGGCAAGACCGGGCCGGGTGAATTTAATTAAGTTTGGACGCCATGTCTCAAAATAAAAAAAACCATATGGTTGAGTTTGGGGACGGAGGGAATAAATAACCGTTTAACCGTTTGGATTTAGCTTGTGAGAAATCTGAAAAAGAACATCTCACCTATGTTGTTATTTATTAATTGAAAGGTCTATCTTTTATTCCTTTTAAAACTTGAATTTTTTAAATGGAATAAATAAACTTAGGTTTTGATATTATTTTTAACATTTACGGCATAGGAAGAAATAAACTCATATGAGAATGAATTATTTAATATGCATGCAATTACTTTTTCATCTAAAAAGTTAAACTTGTAAAGATTTATGGAATCAATTTTATTTATATTATTTTAATTCCCTTAATTGAAATTAAAGAATAGGAAATGTATCGACCCAATTATACAATAAAATTAATACTCAAATAAATACTCTGAAGAAAATAAAAAGTAAGAAGCATGTATTCTTCTAATTTACATATGGGCCAGGGCAAGACCGGGCCGGGTGTATTCTCAATAGACCGAAACAATGATTTTGACTCATACGGACGCCATGTCTCAACGGTACAATGGAGTTCTTTTTTCAAATTAATTTAAAATATTTGGAAAAATACTGGCTAATCATCCCTTAATAACTGATTCATAGATAGATTAAAAGAATTTGGAATAAGATTATGCTATAAACCATCTTTGTATAGCTGTAAATTGTAATAATCTCTAGCCTTTTAAGATAAGCACAAACCAAGAAATCATGAATGCTTTTTATTAAATTAAAAAGGAGAAAAAGCAAGAAACAGAAGCAAACTTTTTTTATACCGTTCAGTTTTAACATCATATTCATTCTTGCCCTGTCAATCCGCTGTATTATTGCTCATTCTACTACTTTCTCTGATTTGAAAAGAAAACCCAAAATTTTGGGTTTTGTGTATTTCTGGTTAAAGGTGTCATCTTGAAGCCTTTTGAACTTCCCACTACTGGACTTTGCTTTACTGAAGTGTGTGCGTTTCTTTTCCTTTTTCTTACTTTTTTAGTCTCTGTTTTTATATTTCAAGATTATTATCCAGAGTGAACATTTAAACGAAATTGTATTTTAGTTCTTGAATTGTTTCTTGATTTTGGCTCTTCTCTTTGTTCTTTTCAGATTCTTGATCTTTCTGAAGAATCAAGAAGCACGTGCAATAAAGAAAGAAACAAAAATCTGGGAGTGGCCTAATAGATTATGCGGACTTGCACGAGGTTTCTTGGTCTTTTCTTTATATTTTCTGTGGTGCCTCTCATCTGCGGATTTACTGATCCTCGTGACGGTAAGCATTGTTGCTTTTTATCATCCGGGAAATTTTGAATCTTGGGTTTTTCTTGGTGTTATAATTTGGTTAATTTGGGGTGTTTCTTGACAGTTTATGCAATTACTCAGTTACATGCTTCTCTGGGGCTTCCGTTGTTTCCTGGGTGGATCCCTGGGGGAGACCCCTGTGGGCCCCCGAGTTGGCAAGGGGTGGAATGTGTGAATGCAAATATAACTGCCATGTAAGATTCATTTATATTCTTGATTACATAGTGTGTGTGGTGTGAGTGATCACTATAATGAATTGAGTTTCTATGCTATGATGATTGATAGAAAGCTGGATGGAGCGAATTTGGGCGGTGTATTGACCGATGAACTGGGATTGTTCGCCTCAATTATATTTATGTGAGTCCAATCTAAACGATTTTTTTCAGAATTGAAGTAATTATCATGTTAGTCATTTGGAATGGCCATTTTTTTCGTAGATTATAGTGCATGTTTATTGGTGTTTCTTGAATAATATGCTTCTCATTTACCTGATGGAATTTGGAGTTATCCATTGTGGCAACTTATGAAAGATTTATGTCTTTTGGAAAGCAGAAATATGAGCAACAACCAAATTGGGGGCAGCATACCGACCAGCTTCCCCATTACTCTGAGGAGTTTGTATGTTTCTGAACTAATTTGCTTCAATAAGTGATCTCATGGCTTTATTTTTGTGAAAGAGCAATTTTGTTTTGGAATTGTCTGTTAATATATCAGTCTGATAATGCTTCTCTCCTTTGTGGAGACCACAAACTCCAGTTTTGTTTCAGATAATCTGTTTACTGGACAAATTCCAAGCACACTATCTGCATTAGGCCAATTAACAGATTTGTAAGTCCTATCTTCTCTTGCTAAAGCTCATTGATGGGGTTTTACTTATTTCTATAACCGAAAAATTCATTTTTGATTTTGAGCGCACTTTTCAGATCTCTGAACAACAATCAACTAACTGGACAAATTCCAGATGCCTTCGAACCGCTTAAACTTTTGATGAACATGCAAGTGTCTTCTGTTTATAGTAATAATAGAGCTCTTATAACATGCAGTTGAATCACATTTGCTAATTTAGATTGAAAATGCAGGGATTTATCTGGGAACAAATTGACTGGTGGACTCCCTCCTTCAATGGGAAAATTGTCATCTCTTACATCATTGTGAGTAATAGTTTCTAGTAGGTTAAAATATAGTTAAATACTTAGTCTAGTTTTCTTATTCTTTTGCACCTTCCATTTAGGTATTTGCAGAACAATAAGCTCACTGGAGTTCTGGATATTCTTCAAGATCCCCCTCTGACCGACTTGTACGTACCTCAGTATATAAAATTGAATGTCTTTTTCTTCTTTTCATCATGTTATTCACACGTTTGCTGATTCGGTTCTCTGGTTTCCCATAGGAACGTTGAAAATAACCTCTTCTCGGGGCCAATACCCGATAAGTTGCTAACTATTCCTAATTTCAGGTCAAACCAAAGTTGATTGCATTGTCACTTTTTACGTGGAGTTTTTCTTTACTTTTGTGGCTTAGTAACTTCCTTTTACTGCAGGAGGGCTGGCAATCCTTTTAATACTACTATCTTACCTTCTCCACCAGCCTCACCCCCCCTTTCCCCTTCTGACGCACCTTCGCCTCATCGGGCTCCTGGAAATGATGATCATGGACGGATAGTCTCTCCGTTACCGGAATCTGGAGGGGAGGAGAAGAAGAAAACATCAAGCAGCAAAATCACATGGATTGCTATTGGAGGGTTGTTAGCTGTTGTGATAATTGCCTTGGGGCTATGCCTTTGTATCTTCCAAAGTTGTAAGAACAAAAGTTCCAAGAAGCATGAAATAGGAACATTCGGTACCCTTCCCGAGACTCTCAAACGAGATCAGTCTTCACAAAACCCTCTTTACCAAGCAAAAAGAGGTGATAATGCTTTTGCTAATCCATTTATATTATGTTTTGTTTTTACTAAATGACTGACCCTTTGAGGCTATCGAGCAGATTCCAAGCAAGATTTATTGCCACCTGTAGGGAGCAAGACGAGGACTGGGTTCCTAAAGGGGGGGAAGGATCATAGTGTAGATATGACGGGGTTAAATGACAATGATATACCACCAAGTTCACTGCCGTTTCCACTTCTTCCTGCTGAAAGGGTTGTTGCAGATCCTACTTTTACTTCATTACCCTCAAGAGGAAATGCTGCTGCTATAAGTGTGGAATCTGTAAAGTCATATACTATTGCGTCTCTTCAACAGTACACCAATAGCTTCTCTCAAGAAAATCTTGTTGGGAAAGGCACGATTGGCACTGTCTATTCTGCACAGCTTCCTAATGGAAAGGTAAATCTCTTCTGGTTCATCTTGTTTTCTTGCCGATAGATTGTTTCCTTGATTCACATTATAATTGTCAGCTTAGTAGTGTAAGATATATGTCGATGATTTTCTTTCTAATTTGCAATTTTACGAGTAAAAAGTTTTTCGGTCCCATAACTTGTCCACTGTCCAATTTGTCTCAATAAAGTATTTTTTTTATTTAGTCCCAAAATATAAAAATCTGTCCCAAAGTTGCTGTAGAATTGAAAAACGGTGTTGTTCTATGTCATGCAAATGCCATGCGAGATTAAATTTGGGGCCAAAATTGGATAGTGGACAACTTGGAGGGCCCAAACTGGACATTCGTTTGACATAAAATGACGACATTTTCAGAATTTCTGGCAATTTTGGGGCAAAATTATTTAACACTATGATTATATCTAAAAAGTCAAAATTGGACAGTAAACAAGTTATTGGACCATTTTTTAAAAAAATAATTATTTAACTCTTCTTTTCCTGTAGTATTACATTTGCACAAGAGCAGATATCGCAGTAATTGTAGGGGATGTTATAGTATGAATGTGCACACTGCATTGCTGTAGTTTAGGTTATCATAATTATGATGATTAGGTCATCAACATATGTTTTCCCCCTTGTTCAGTGGATAATACCACAACTTTTTATCACTCAGAAAGAATTATTGTTTGGTTTTGTTTGATTTTGTACAATTGTCTGTTATTTATTCATACACCATGCTTCCCTGAAAACGTGTTCTTGATTTCCAGATTATAGCAGTCAAGAAACTGGATAAGGCAGCATCTGCACATTTAAGTGACCGGGAATTCCTTGAGCTGGTCTCGAGCGTCTCCAAACTATGCCATACCAATATAGTTGAACTAGTAGGCTATTGCCTCGAGCTTGGACAGCGCCTGCTCGTCTACAGCTATTGCAAGAACGGGAATCTTGACGATGCACTAAACTTCGATGACGAGATCAATAGAAAGCTCTCATGGAATGCTCGCATGCGTTTGGCTCTTCAAGCTGCACAAACTTTAGAGTACGTCCATAGAGAAACTTGGTTAAAGTGGCTGATTCTGCGAACATTTATATCTATACTTCTTCTTTTATACCAAATTCTCTTGTCGTCCCTCTAATGAAATTTACTTTTTTCTTTTTAATAATTCTTTTTGTGAAGATATCTGCATGTGATGTGCCAGCCACCTATTGTGCACCGCAACTACAAATCGTGTAATTTGCTACTCGAAGATGATCTCACTTTACGAGTTTCTGATTGTGGTTTGGCTCGTTTGATGCCGCCTAATTCCCTCACTCAGGTAACCTCATTCATAAATTGAGAGGTGGTTTGATTCTTGAAATCAAAACATGCTCATTGACTGTTTATTAATCTTGTTTTTAGTTGCAAGGTTCTGGTTATGGGGCTCCAGAACTTGAGTTTGGAAGCTATTCTTACCGGAGTGATGTTTATAGCTTTGGAGTTGTGATGTTGCAACTTTTGACTGGACGAAAATCTTATGACAGGTCTGAGAAAACCTCTTCTAGCTGCATGCATTCTGATCTTTAATTATTGAGCAACACTTATAACTAATACTTTTCAGTGAGACAACTAATACTTTTTAGTAAAACAACTAATACCATTTAAAATTGCACTTGGATTGCACTTTACAACTGGTGCATACGAGTTTTTGTCTGAATTATAACATTGCGATTTTAATTAAGGCTAATAATATCATATTCATACCGACGTATCAGGTCACGTCCCAGAGTGGAGCAATATCTAGTTAGATGGGCGTTTCCGCAGCTTCATGACATAGATGCCTTGTCCCGAATGGTTGATCCTTCTCTCAAGGGTGCTTATCCATCTAAATCTCTATCACGCCTTGCGGATATAATCTCGTTGTGTATTCAGGTCACTCTCTTTCTCTCTCTCTATCTTTGCTTTAGCTTAAAAGAGTTCACTCAAATGATACTTTTATTTTATATCATGCATACTACAGCCTGAACCTGAATTCAGACCTCCTATGTCTGAGATTGTTCAAAAGCTTTCGCAAATCATAAAGACAGATCCCCCTCGCCCCTGAGCTTGAATCAAACGAGTTAACAGTTGGAAACAATCTTGCTGATTGTCCAAAAACGACGATGATATTGCAAGTTCAGATATTCCGACTGGACTCTACTGTTTCACAACGGCCCGATAGCCTGCTTCTGAATGCTATCCAATGGCAGCACTCCTCCAGTTTCTGGATTCGTGCTGCTTATCCCAGTTTTTTTCACAGCATTGTAATTAGACTTGCTGCACGTTAGCCTAATTTACTGCATTTTTTTAACATTTTAGTGTGTTTAAGTAGATATTCATTTGTATTATCAGCAACTATTGTGATATATATTTGTTCTTTTTGTTTGGTTAATCAACTTTTATAACCTATAATTAGTGCAGTAATCTGATCATTTAGGTAGATTAATGAGTTCTTAATCTCTATGGAAAGCATCTTGGCAAAGTATAGTGTGAACAAGTTTTACGGTGAAATTGGTTAAGGAGTGTGACTTATATTACTAAAGTGTGTGACTTTTTACTGTAAAGTATATTACTCATAAAAGTGAAGGGTGTGACTTATATTTAGCAAAGAGTGTCGCAGTGATAATTGAAGTGTGTGACTTTTATTACTAAAGTGTATGTCTGTAAAAAAAAAAAAACAGTTTCACGGTGAACAAGTTTCACAACATACCAACTCAAGCGTCTTTTGAGTAAATAATTGTGACGACTTCGCCGTCCCTCTCATCAAATGAAAAGGTACCGAAAACTTAAAAAAAAAATCTTGATAATTTGACTTTCTCAAAATCAAATTGCATGCATAAAAAAATAAAGCTTGATGAGATGAACTCAAAATGAATATATTTATAAGAAAATGAGAAAGATAAAAAGGCAGATCAAGGTTGGCCTAAGGATTTTAAATCTAATCCATAAAGTTAGCTTATATATAGCCAGGCAATTTGTGTTGATTTGGATTATAAATTTGATGATAGAAATGATTGAATCCAAAGAGAAGCTAACGGAATTGAATTTTTGAACTTAGTGGTTCTTTTAACATAATTTATTCATAGAAGCTTAGTGTCTTGTCCTTATCACTCATTCATAAACCTAATCATGGTGTTTAATTATTGATTGGCCAATTCTTAATTCCAGGGGTAAACAACGTCAAACTTCACATCACAACACTCATGTAAACCAGGTTTATGCATGAACTTTATCACTGTTATGGATAAAAACTATCACTGTTATGCACAAAAAATTCTACTGTTTAAAAATATAAAATATTTTCTAAACCGTGGTTATTTTTGTGCATAAAAGTGATAATTTTTATATATAACAGTGAAAATTTTTGTATATAACAGTGAGAGTTTTTGTATATAACAGTGATATTTAAAAAATCGAGTTCACGGTGAACTCGGGTCACACAAGTTTTTGTCAACTTCAAAATAATTAAAATAAAGTAATTTTCATACACCTAATTAGTAGTATACATGTCGATCTAGATAGTAGATTCAACTGCGTCGCTTTTTTAAAATTTTGCTCTCTGTATTTTTGTTTTATTATTATTATTTGTTTGTTTACATTATTTTATTGATGTAATTTAATTTATATCAATCTTTAATTCATTCCGCAACAAAGCAGGAGGTGGATTATAGAGATGAATGGTAGAAAACAACGTAAAAGTAAAGGAAAAAAAATGAACAAAACTAAAAATATGCGGGAGAATAATGTGGAAAAATTGTATGAGTAGAAACCCGATATATAAATTTTGTTAATATGTAAGAAATAGTAAAAAAATTAGTTGAATCAAAGCAACTATCATTTAATGTATTCGATGAATTCGCCTCACTTATGATATTCATATATATGATTAACAATATGATACGTGTATAAAAACATTTTTCTTTTAAAATCATAAAGTACTTTTATGGCTTTGCCTTTTTATAGGGGGTGTCACACATCTATCTTTTGGTCTCCAACAAAGATTCACCTAATTATTATTAACCCAACTATATGTAAATAAATGAATTATAGTACGTAGTAAAATGCTTGAATACATGCAAATCGAATTGACTTGAAGTCTTGAACAAACAATTGATAAAATGCATATAATTTTTTTACTACTTAAAATTAGCTTGGTCGAAACTTTAGTTTGTATGAAACATCGAAATTTGCTCAAAGTTATTTGTTATATTCAACGAATTGGGAAAAAAAATCTTAGCAATATTGAGTAATTTAATTTAATTTTTTTTCAGCTGAACTGTGTGCTGTTATTGTTCCATCCAATGCCATTGTTTTATTTGAAGGTAAAAG
Organism: Stenogyne calaminthoides; assembly: GCA_037126765.1. Lineage (NCBI taxonomy): Eukaryota > Viridiplantae > Streptophyta > Magnoliopsida > Lamiales > Lamiaceae > Stenogyne > Stenogyne calaminthoides. Next base: position 6,944,944 of record JBBCBC010000037.1, on the reverse strand, counting down.
AATTTATTGGTATACCAATGAAGTAGAGTGACTGAATTTTGATCATTAACAGTAGAAAAAAGCAAGAAAATAAAATCATTTGGAGTAATTTATAATCAAAATTGCTCGATACGTGGTCGTTTTCAAGTACTAGGATACCAAATTGCACTTATGCGCCACATAATCAAGTAATAAGAAATTAATTTAGTGTAATTGAACTTTTCCAAATTAAAATTAGTGAAGCTGTCAGTCATCTCGAACAAGCACTAAAATCGGAAGACCTTCATTCTCACATTTGAGGGATGTGTTTCAGGAAAATGTTATTGAGATTTAATTATGATTTTAGCTCCTTTTAGGAAAGTAAATAAATGAATGGATTATGTTAGCAATTAAATAAATGAATTGATTCTATACCTTTTTAAAAAATTCAGATTTTTAAATGAAATGAATTATTCCATGCTATTAGAGTCAAAATTTTACAACCCACAAATGAGAAAAAATATAGTGCATTAAATAAATAAATTGATTCCACATCTCATCTAATAATTTATGCTTGAACTCGAGCTATTTTTAATCGAATAAAAGAAAAGTTATTATTTCATGTATTACTACTTTAATAAAACAAGATTTTGAAATAAACAAAAAACTCCACATGAAAAGTTTTGTGTGGAAAACGAAGTGAGCAAATAAACCTAACTACTAATATCCAATACAAATTATATTCTACTCCATTCGTTAAAAAAAAAGAGTTGTGTTTTAAAACATTATTTTGCTAGAAAAGAACAATCATGTTTTTCCTTTCTTTTTGTGAAAATTTATATGATGTCCCCGTGTAAAAGAGTTCCTAAACATTTAAATTAACACGTTAGTATCAAATGGTTGGAATGAAACAGAAGAAAAAAAAAAACCTTCTATAACAGCAGATGGTTCAATACATCGAAAGATACATAAATCCAAATAAATATAGCAATTAAAATTTAAAAAATCAAAAGATTCTCCAACACAGATTTTCTTTAATTTCTGGCCATGTAAATTCCTTATACAAATTCCAATTTCTAAACTTTCTCTGTTGACATGATTATTTAACTGGGCTAAGTCATTCATATTCACAGTGCGTTTATAGTGTATTTTAAAATTATATAATTTATTTTATTAAAAATTGAAAAATATAATATATTTATATTAAATTGTGTAATTAATAATATAAAAAAATAATTATATAATTTAATATAAATAAAATATATTTTTTAGTATAATAAGCTGCACGATTTTAGAATGCAATATGTTCGTTTAATTGAACACATTTTATAATAATGAGTATCAAAGACTCATATTCTGCATCTATTATTTTATTTTATAGTAAAATAGTAAAAAAAATACAGCTGTTATCTGTATTCATTTACCAATGATGTCGGTGAATCGCCGCGGTAAATGAAAATGATTAGAGTTTAAAAAATAACACCCGACTGACTGAGTATAAAAAGGGTGAGCGTCGGAAGATTTAACTTTTAATAATAATTAATTTCTGCTTTCACCATACTTTCTTTTCTTGAGGGCCACTGTTGAAATCTCCCCCATGTTCTGAATTTTTCCCTTTTTCCTTTTCCGGTTAACGTTCGACAAATCTATTCCTATCTTTCTTGCTAGATTTCATCGCATATACTTACAATTTTGTATCTGTAGAGTGGTAGCCAGTAATTCTATATCCAACTGTGGGCGGCGATTCAGTTCTTGCGGACGCCGACGCCGGCGTGATTCCGGTCATCGGATATCTGGAGTTGATTTGGAAAGAATGGCGAAACGTGGATATAAACTGCGTATCCTCTTGATTTTTGCGGGGTTTAATTTGCTTGTCTGTTTGTATGTGCTGTTTGTGTTTAAATTGGGAATGTGCATGTTTTTGAGTTGAATTCTTGGTTTTGGTATCAATGGCATGAATGCTAGGGTTTCAATTTTGATTTGAGTGATCTGAGTTGATTCAGTGGTTTTTTTTTTGGGGTACGATGCTTTATTTTCTTGGATTAGTGTTCGTTAAATTAGTGAGAAGTATTGAGGAATTGGCCAATAGAATTTGTTATGTGGCTTTCAGTGAATCTATTTCTGTTGGAATTTAGAAGCTTACTAAATACTGGTGTTATTTAGGGTTGTAAATTATTTATCCTGATGTTACTTTCTTGGAATTGAACCGAATAAAATTTGGTAAGTTGAGTGAAATATATCTATTTGTGCATATATGTTATCAGAGCTATTTCATTTGATTGAATGTAACTGTCTCTAATCTTTTAAGAACAAAATTTAGGTAATTTCAATGAAAAAATTAATCTGAGCACAAGTATTACCTGCTAATTTTAAATTTATAGAATGTGAGCTCGACTAGTCTATACTTATAAAATTTCCCTATTAGTGGATACATCATTGTCAAATTGTTCGTTTTAAGCTGCTGAGATTATAACTTGTGGTTTTACCTTTCACATTGTAAATTGTTCGTTCTTGACTGTATTGCAATGTAGAGGAATTTGTTGCACATGCAGGGAATGTAAATTGTTTGAGTTTTGGGAAAAAGAATTGCCGCGTGTTTATTACAGGTGGAGATGATCAAAAAGTGAATCTTTGGTCCGTTGGAAAGCCCACGTCGCTGATGGTTAGTTAATGAAACGACGTATATTGATCTCTTTGGACATGTGTCTCATGCCACTTTTTCAAATAACTTTGGAATGATCTAAAGGAGGATTGAGTTGTTTTTTTGAATTTTTTTGTGGCAATAGATTTTTCCTTTCATGTATGTATTCATTAAGTGCTATCGTGAGGGTCAGCGCAATGTGGGACCCTTTGAGTAATGACACATCTAGCTTATTCTGTGTTAACTCTTGTTTATCTTTTCGGTATGTTGGTACAACTTTATAACATTACATAGAAATGCAAAAAATGTAAAAATCACATTGAAAGAGCAGCATGCTTGGTTTTTCTCATTCTGGAAGTATTTTTGCCATCACCATTCTATTCATGTTAATCTGATTTGTGAAAATAGTGTTATTTGAAATATAACTGTTTCCTTTCTCGATATAAATTTGCTAAATACTGCTGCATATATAGTATCTTCAAAGCTTGTGCTTCACTTGGAAAAAGAACAGTTCCATGCTTACTTTAGATTGTAGCACATTATACAACTAAATGAAACTAACCTTTTTTGGTGATTGCAGAGCCTGTCTGGTCATACAAGTCCCATTGAATCTGCGGCTTTTAATTCAGCAGAGGTTTTAGTGGTAGCTGGATCTTTCTGGAGCCATAAAGTTGTGGGATTTGGAAGAAACAAAAAGTATGTCTTATCTATTTCCATTAGCCCATTATGTTGTACAATTGGCAGGATTGATAATTTGTTTTTAAATGAGTTACATTGATAACTAGTTAAATTTGGATTTCTAATATGTCTAACATATAGTAAAACATTCTTTTGTCCAGAAAGACTCGAGCGTGGGATATCAAACTTAACATTTTCTTTTTTCAGTATGATGTTGCTACTGATCTATTTAATGCTCTTGAAATGTAGTGGTTCGCACTCTTACTGGGCACAGATCATATTGCACTGCGGTTGAATACCACCCATTTGGTGAGTTTTTTGCGTCTGGTTCCATGGACACTAATCTGAAGATATGGGATATCAGAAAGAAAGGATGCATCCATACGTATAAAGGACATACTCGAGGGATAAGTACAATAAGATTTACTCCTGATGGCCGCTGGGTAGTCTCTGGTGGATTTGATAATGTTGTTAAGGTACTGCTGTCAGGATTTATTGAAAAATGAAACACGTAGATTTATATCTTATTTATTTTATGAAATCAAGGTTTATTGTACAGATATGGGATCTGACAGCTGGAAAGCTTTTGCACGATTTTAAATTTCATGAAGGACATATTCGATCCATAGAATTTCATCCACTCGAGTTTCTTTTGGCTACAGGTAAATATGCACATGGATTTACTTGATTGTCATGGTTTTCTCCATGCTGCGTGGTGTGATATCTGTACTAATAATATACTCAATCCAGGTTCGGCCGACAAAACTGTGAAGTTTTGGGATCTGGAGACATTTGAGATGATTGGATCTGCTAGGCGCGAGGTAGAGATCATCTAGTGTAGATACCTTCTCCTTTGCATGTGCAATTAAATTTGTCAACAAAATTGATTTCGCAAAGTTTAACATCTAGCATGACAATAATTTATGACTTGAAACTTGAGATTATTCTTCAAAAGTTATGAGTCATTAAACTGGTATACTTGAAGTTTCTAAAGTATATCGATCGCTTCTGAAGAATTTAGTATCTATTTTCTCTACAATGCTTGCTTATTAAAATTAATATTTTTTTTAATAATTTTTTTTGTAATGTTTCCCCTTCTATTCTCCATTTTGTGCCCAAAATTTTTGGGAGGGTGGGAGGGATGGAAATTAATTTATACACTGTTTACTTAAATAGTTCAGTTATGCCTGATTATCTTACTTAAATATATATATATATATATACTTATAATCTGTTTATTCTATCTGATTAAAACTCCCAAAAGATTATTTTAGTCCTAATCAATTTGTTTTTCCCGTCCCCCAGGCTGCAGGAGTAAGATCGGTTACCTTCCATCCTGATGGGAAAACCCTCTTTTGTGGACTAGATGACAGCTTAAAGGTTTGGCTTTGTATTGATCATCTCTTAGCTTGCTTTTCAATAGAAAAACACTTGCTTATATGGTCTGTCTCTCTTCAACTGCAGGTATACTCATGGGAGCCTGTGATTTGCCATGATTCTGTTGATATGGGATGGTCAACCCTTGGTGATCTGTGCATCCATGATGGGAAGCTATTGGGTGGTGCATATTACGAAAACTCAGTAGCAGTTTGGGTAGCAGATGTTTCGGTATTTGCTTTTTGTATCTGATGTTTCATCATCTTCAGTCTCCTGTTTATGTTTCTAAATAGATATAATGAAGTTCCATTTCTGTGTATTCAGCTTGTAGAGCCGTATGGCACACGATCAGCTCCGGAGCCACATAGCCCCTCAGAGCAAAAGTCTGATAGTCAGGGTAGTCGATTGGAGAAAGAAGATAGCCATGTAATTTCAAAGTCAATTCCGCGTTGTACTACCCCAGATAGTGAATCTAAGGAAATCAAAACCATATATGTTGACAGTAAGCTTTATTGTGTGTTTGTGTACTTTTTCCATAATAATTTCTAGCTTCCTACCAATAAGATGAATGTTTTACCCTTCTGCAGCTGCAGGTGTAAATTCCATCACTCCGAAGACAGTTAACCCAACTGATGTTCCTAGGGTTGTACAAACATCTGGATCCAAGGAAATCAACACTATTGGGATTCAGAATTGTGCTCCTGTATCAAGCTTGCCCCCAACTAATTCCAAGGAGATCAACACTATTGGGATTCAGAAGCATGGCCCTATTTCAAGCTTGCCTCTATCTGATCCCAAGGAGAACAACACTGTTCGAATTCAGAAGCATGATCCTTTATCTAGCTTGCCTCCATCTAATACCAAGGAGACCAACACTGTTGGGATTCAGAAGCGTAATCCTGTATCTAGCTTGCCTCCATCTGATACGAAAGAGATCAGAACTGTTGGGATTCAGAAGCGTAGTCCTGTATCTAGCTTGCCTCCATCTGATTCCAAAGAAAGCAGTGCTACCAGAATCCAGAAGCGGGGAGCCAGCTTGTCTGCAAAAGCTAATATGCCAGCTGTCAACAGAACTCTAGTCATGCCTAGCATTGTACCACGTGATAGCCCTGATGGGAAAGAATTCATTGGGTCTAGAAGGGAATCCATTGGCATGGCTAAGCCCATTAGCAGCATGAAGGCAAGACCAACTCATACACGGAGGATGTCAGGCAGTCGCTTTGATATGGAAAGAATGTCGGTGTCCCTTGAATCTGTTGTGCCCTCTGACAATGTGAAAAATCCCTTGGTTAGTAAAAAGGATCAAAACCTCCACAGTAGGCTTGTTGCTGATGAAAATGCCAAGGAGTCCTCTGAGGGAAAACAAGCAAACATCAAGAATGCTGTAGAGAAGTTTGATATAACTTCATTACCAGCAACAGCATCAAGTACGTGAAGTTGTTGAGTTTCTTTCTTTAAAACATCTTGATCTGTTTTTCTTTACACCGTTGTGTATGATAACAGAAAATATCTATGTGCTTTTATGTCTCTGGCTTTATGGGTAAACTTGAGTTTCGAGGCTAATTTCATTATTATGCTTAACTGGTTACTGCTCTGTTAATCCTCAGTACTTACTTTTCATGTGTTGTGAAGCACTTCTAAGACCCATTTTTTTACTTTTAGTTGATTGTATTTTGGTTATTTCAGGTGATGAGTCTCTGAATACCAGCAAAAGGGTGAATCCTGTTAAAGTTGTCAATGGAGGTTACTATTTAATATTATCGCCTGTTCATGGATGATAAATGCTATCTTTACTTATTCGCGCGTGCTTTGATACTGGCAGTGGCAGTTGTCCATGGAAGGACTCGCAGTTTGGTTGAGAGATTTGAGAAAAAAGAAAAAATCGAGGTGGATGAAATTTGCACACCTGATAGAGCTTCAGTGGTGGCTGCTGAGCCTGTGGAGACACCCCAGTCTCAGGTAGATCTATCGTCCTTTCTGAATTAATCTTGCATAGACTGAGTGAATAGCGTTTTGATTTGCAAATCTCGGTGTTCTTTACTTGTCTTTCTTCTATTAGCACATGATAATGTGATTTACTGGCCGGTCTTTTACATTCTTGCTGGTTGCATTCCCTGGTTAAGTTGTCTCTCTGCTCTTTTTTCCTTGTTGATATATGGCTAATTCAATCATAAGCATGGGGAATGTTTTCCATTCATGTCCTTCATTATGCTGAATAAAGTCCAGGTTTTGTTGGATTAAAATGAGAAATATGTTTGCTTCCCTCTTAATTTTTAAGTGACTTGAGTGTCTATTTGATGCCAATTTTTTCATGAAGTGCTGAAGTTTGTCTTCGCTGGAGACATTTGGTGAAACGTGAAGCCTATACAATTATAATCAAATTAATTTCAAGAAAATTAAGTCTTATTGTAATTCAAATTTGAAAATTGGTGGGCGTAGAGTGTAAATCATAAATCCGTGTTGTAATTGGGGTTTGCTTATGTAAACAAGTGGCTTACGGGTATTGCCTTACGTTATCATCTCCTCTGTTTTCTTTACCTTTATAACAAATATTAATATACTTTTTACCTTTCTGCAGAATAGCGACCAGACTACTGTTGTGAAGGAGCAGTCCACCTTGGATGATAATAATGTCATCGATAATCTTTTGCAGAATCATGATGCACTATTAAGTACATTTCGATCCAGGCTTACAAAGCTACAGGTAGTTCTCCAGAAAGTTCTTACATAACTCCAATTGGAAAATTAATGAATTTTTTTGGTTGGCGTTTGGAGTTTTATAGTTAAATTAATATTGTTCTTATATTCATTGCTGCAGGTGGTACGACACTTTTGGGAGAGAAATGATGTCAAGGGTGCGATAAATGCTGTGAGGAAACTGCCCGACCATTCTGTGAGTGCTTGTTGCTGCAAAATCCATTTGCTGTTGTACAATCAATTTTATCGTGACATTATTTGGGCATTACAGGTACAAGCAGATGTAGTTAGTGCCCTCATTGATAGAATGGATGTTATTACGTTGGACCTGTTTAGTTGCTTGCTTCCTGTGCTTTTAGGATTACTGGAGAGCAGAATAGAACGGTAACTTCATCAGCAACATTGTTAAAATGTATTAGTATTAAATAATATTGTCTCAATTGGGAACTAAATGTTGGTGATGATAATATGCAGGCATGCTAGCATTTCTTTGGAGTTGCTTCTGAAACTGGTAGCAGTTTTTGGCACAGTTGTTAGTTCGGCAGTTTCAGCACCTCCACCAGTTGGGGTCAATCTCCATGCCGAGGAGAGGTAGCTTTTCTAATCTTAAACTTCTATTAGAGGCATCTTTTAATCCGAATGGATCTTTGTTGAATTGTATTCTAAGTCATCTTTTTTCTTTTTAAGAATCGAATGTTGCAAACAGTGTTTTTCCCATCTCCAGAACGTCCAAAGAACCCTCCCCGAACTCATGAGGTCTGTATCAACTTCTATACTCTACATTTACATTTAAACCTGATTGAAATTTCAAAAATTGAAAATAGAGTAATTAATTTACACATTCTTATCATTGATGTATTCCCTTGTTTTAGGAGGGGAGGTGTGGTAGCAAGATGTGCGCAACAACTGAATCTGGTTCTACAACAAACATGATATGACTTTATAGTGTTTCTTACCATCAATATATTCTTACAAGAGGAGATAGCAGCTTCTTTCTCTCCAAGTTTTTTGATCGTGCTGATCTTCAGTACATACTATCTGTTCCATATTTTGCTGATAGGAATTTGTGGTCGATTGCAGTTGAAGGTCACCCTTTGTTTTGATGATGATGCTGTTGATAGTCTTCTGGTATCCCTGTAATTACGCGCTCTCGCTCTCGTATATATAAATGCGGCTTATTTATTGTTATAGGTGAAATGAGATTGTCATCCTTAACTTAGGGTGTGTTCTTTTCTTTCTCGATGAATTACAATCCTTAAATACATGATGCTCTAAAAGAAGAATTTTTGGAGAGGAATATATGCACATACAGAACTTATGCCTTCATTTAGTTTTACATTTTCAATTAATATGCTTTGAATGCGCAGTTGATAGTGAAATCATTTGAATGTATGATTTGAAATTAGGTATATAAAATGGCAGAGATGGTTCCGTGATTTTGAGTCATCCTAATATGTCGAATGAATGATAGATCATTCAGTATTATTTTTAAGTATTATTAATTTTTTTTATAAATACTATCAACTTTTCTTTAAATTTTTTTACAAACATTATCATTTTTATTACTAATTAATTTTCTCATAATCATTAATTTTGATCACTTTTTTAAAATGATAATTTTTTGCAAACAACCCCTTAGTTCATCTTTATATTATTATCTCCTCTTTAATAATTCCACTGCTTAAAAGAAAATAAAAGTCTTTACTATTTTTATAAAAAGTTTAATCAAGCGGCCCTTCAATTATCAAGGGACGAATAATGCTGCTACACGTCTACACCTCCTCTTTTGCTAACCATATAAACCATATAAACCTCCAACCGACTTAGTTTTTGGAAGAAGTTTGTGTTAAACGATAATATACATAACGCTTTAATTTTTTTTCATATGTTACTTTTAATTTAGTTTTCAATAAATTAAATAAAAACACCGACTTAGGATTTTTTTTTGAATTTTATTACTTTTAAAAGAAGTTTGAATTTTAATGTTAAACGATAATGATAATAGAAAACATAATTCCTTAAAAGTTAAAATTTTAAAATTAAAATGAGCACCAAAAGGATTTTAAATAAATATAGCTTTTTCCCATTCTGCTGCATTTCTTCTTCGGTAACTCCGATTATCCAATGTCACCACTTTCCCTATTTCCATTAATCTTCGCCTCATTTTCCCGCATTAATATTCCTATTCCTGCCAAACCTTTTAGTTAAATTAAACTACCTTTACCAAACACGAAACTGATAAACAAAATTAATTCCATCATAAAAACCGTTTTCTTAAAAAAATCATAACCATTTCTCCCTAAATCCCTCTCTATTTTGTTCGAGGGGTTTGCAGATACTCTTAATTTTAGAGAGAGAAAGAGTCGCGGTCAGCCGGAAATCGCAACTGGACGGGGATGGGGGCTGAGGAGGCGTCGCCGCCGCCTGCGGTTGGAGGGTGGAACACGTGGGAGGAACTCATCCTCGGTGCCGCTGTTTTGAGGCACGGCCGACATGACTGGAACGTCGTCGTTTCGGAGCTTCGAGCCCGTACCCGTTACCCCGCTCTTTTCACACCCGAGGTCCGAATCTTTTTTTTTCTCATTATTAAATTTTTATTTATTTTTAAATCATAAGTTAAGCATGCATGTTTAAATTAAAAAAAGGCGCTGTAGAAACATGCCCAAATATTTCAGCCACAGTCCTGCCATTCTTATAAGAATAATTGTCAAAAATGACATGTTAGAGATTTATGATTATAAAAACACCACTATTATTTATTGACTCATATGACCTTAATAAAACATCTATTTTTTCCCTCACTAGAGTGTAAATCGGTAATTTTAGTGGGCGCAAGAAAAAAGTTTGGTATTATTGCATCTTTAACATTACATTTAGATGCAACTTTCATCATGTGCCAAATTGCCAAATGCCAATAAGAAATATTTTTTCAATTAAAAAAAAGGGCCTTAGCGTACTTTGCATTAATGAGTGATTATGGGACCATTCTCTAACTTCAACATCTATCATTTATTTAGACGTTTTAATGAACTCGTGTTCGTTAAAGAATACATTAAATTGAATGCGTGTTTAGGCATAATAATAAGTTAATAACATAAGGACCACAGATTGAAAAGAAATAAAAATTCCTGATGACATGGATTGAAAACCATTGAAGCTTATAAATAATTAACTTGATGATTTTCATGCTTACAAGAGATACTACTGCTGAGCCTGTACCAAAATGAAGTTAGTGTGTTTGTGATTAGTGTAATGTAAAAATCAGCATTCTCATATGAACTATGTACTAAAGTTGGGGGAAAAAATAAAAAAAAAGTTGGGGGGGAAAATGTTTTAAGGGTATACTATCTTTACTCTTTCATGCATTTTCACTTGGAAAATGTCTAAAAGGCATGTCTTTAGTTGCAGGTTTGCAAAAACAAGTATGAGGAACTGCGGAAGCGTTATGCTGGTTCCAGGTGAGATCAATATTGCACTTATGATTGATCTTGGTTCAGTATGAGTGTCCTACTTTTATCAGAAAGAGAAAAAAGTTTTTGAAGTTAACAGAAGCTTTGATTATGACATATGTGAAGATGATTAGAATCTATATTTAAGCCATATTGTTATGAATGCCTCAAGGGCCTGGTTTGAAGAGCTGAGAAAGAAATGTGTCGCGGAGATGAATAACGAACTGACAAGATCCGAAGCTTCAATAGGGTTAGTTTCCTCGATATAATGTCTTGTATATCATATTGGTTATTTATAAGGGGCGGTTAGGTTCGAATTCTTCAATGAGAATGATATTGAAAATAATTGAATAGTGAATTATACTGAAAATAGTGGTTATATTGTTAATTTTTGCTCTAATCCTGAAATAAGTGAGAACAAAAAATGATTGTTGGTTGAAAAATAGTGAAATGATTGAGGAGAAAATGAATAGAGGAGAGGTAGTTAACCGAAACGGGTAATGATTAACTTATATTGGGTCATATTATCCCGTACGAAATATGATGAAGTTGAATTTATCATCTCTTATTCTCATTAACCACCACAATTACCTCATGATTATTCTAATTGAATAATTTTGAACCAAACACCTCCTCAGTCTTTCTTGTGCTCCATAGAGCTTATGTACGAGTATCCATGATTCTTCCAGGTTTCTTGAGTCGAAGATTAAATCTCTGGAGGCAGGAAAACAAAGTCCCAATTGGGGCCAGACTGAATCACCATTACAATCACCTACATGGAATTCAAATGGCACAGAGTCTTCCAACACAGTTGCTTCCTACTGTACTGAGAACACTAGGACAAGAACAAGTTCATTATCTGAACATCGTCATCACCCAGAGACGATCTCGATTTCTTCTGAGCATGATAAAGATTCAAGCTTTCAGAAGCAAGCAGAGGCTGGTATCAGAGAAGGAGCGATTACTAGGAAGAAACGAGGTCTGAGAAAGAGGAAGGGTTGTAATCAGGAAGTTAAAGAAGGGAGTGTGGGTGATAGTGACAACTTAGGATCATCAAACATCGTCTCTCCATCATCAAAAGACGCAAATACCCCAGACCCTGTTCGTGATCAGATTAAAGACTCCCCCACGAAAAACGACAATTTGATGGAAATATTTGAATCCATTGCAGAAAGTGAACCAGCACTTGTCTTCAGACGTCGGTTGGATGGTCAGGTAACAGCAGAAATACTGAAATTCAACTCAAAATAACTCTAATTCATACTGATTATTGTTTACGAATACAGAAACGAGCAAGATACAAGATGATTATCAGGCAGCACGTGGACATTGGCATGATAAGATCAATGATCGTTGCAAAATCCATCAAATCAGCAAAAGAACTCTTCCGTTACTTGCTTTTGCTGGCAACCAATGCCATCGTGTTCTACTCGAGCAGAACACAAGAGTACAAGTCAGCACTCTCTCTCAGACACTTGGTCATGAAAGAGTACAAGCAGCACTGCAGGGGATCTTGCATGGAACCCACATCAGCCTTTTTGCCGTTTAATCCACCCGTGAAGCCACGGAGTTCTCGCCATCCACCGTGTAAAGAAAAGGACTCGGAGAAGACTTTTGCAGTTGACGATATTACCCCTGCCACTGAGCACAAGGCAATGGAAAAAGTTTGTGATTCTGATTATGATGTTTCACTGCAGTCCTTGCTCGAGGCTAAGAAAGGAGTGAAGCGGCTAGGAGAGGTTAACTCTGAATCAGGTAATACACAGACTAAAACTAGTAATACAAAACAGAGAAAATTAATTGCAAAGTGATATTTTATTGCGGATTTGTGCATGAATGTCATTTTCACCCAACTTCAAGAGGTGTCAAGTGGTTTCAAGTTCTTCTGGACAGTGTATTGTCTTGTAAGGGGTTTTGCTCTTGCTACTTCTATAAATGTTGTTATTTTATTTCGATCTTGTATTTTATTTTTATTATGAATGTGATATACTATAATATAGCGTTAAAATGTGACATCATAAAATATCATGTGTGGGGCAAAAACTTGTGGTACCTTAAAAAATGTTGTTTGAAAAGTTAATAGTCATTTTTTAGCAAATGCTTGTAAAATATATTTATTTATTAGAAGTATAAAAATCGTACCGTTTATAAATATTTTATTTAATTTTTAAGGATATTAATGCTTCCCAATGGACAAATTAAAAACCAACAACCCCCACCCTCACAAGTTTTGAACATATGGTGGCAATGCATGCAAACAAAGTTATCGAATATGAAACTATAATAGCTTGAAAATACATTTATAGTGACATGGATTAATAAAATAAACAGAGAACGTAAAGTATTATATAGAATAAGAACAAGTGGTTCCCAGCACAGACCCAAGTCTAGTGCTGTACTATACAACATAAAAAGAAAATCTAATTTATTAATTCCCTAATAATCGTGCATAGTATAATAATAACGCAACATAAACCACTACACCATCCTTTTATTAGTAACTGCATCAGTGCATTGAGATGTACTGCAGGATTAAGTACTAATATCTTGTGCATTAGCTGATGTAATGTAGCTTGGAGTTGGACAACTCTATTCTCCATACCTAAATAGTAACAAATTTAAAAATAAAATAAAAGAACCCAAGAATTAGGATAATTTGGACAAATCTTTGTTTTTAATGATAATTGGAGAGACTAAAGTGTAGATGTATTTCAAAATTACAATTTATTAATTAGTATAAAATAATTGTATATACGTAGGTATATTTGTACTTCTAGATGCAATTTTGGCTATATATACAATCTCATTTGTATTTATTAGTAATTTGTATAAATAATTGTATCTATTAATAATTTTTTCTACTAAAATTGCAATGCCTTTGAAGATTCGACTCATTTAAAGAAACAAAAATGTTAATATATATTCTCATCACTGTCTATGATAACTAGGCTTGGCAATGGGGCGGGGAATGGGGACAACTCTCCATCTCCTTCACTGCGAAATTCGGGGCGGAGAATCCCCACGAACCATTCGGAGAAAAAATCGGCCACATTACCCGCCCCGCCGGGGAATTTCATCCCCGCAGGAATTTGGGGAATCCCCGCCCCGCCTTTTTTTATTTTTCTTAGTCTAATTTTCACAATTTTAATACGAAAATATAAAAATTCAAAACACAAATTTAACAACATCAACAAAAATTAAGAAATAGTTCAACATCAACATTAACAAAAATTCGAAATATAAATTTGAGGGAGAAATAGAGTAAGGTTTAAAAGTTTAAAACATATTGTTTGTTTATATTTAGATATATATAATATTATATTTATATTAATTTAAATACTAAAAATTGGGGATCCGGGAACAGTAGGGGAATCTCGTGGTGAGAATCTATCCCTGTCCCGCCACGCTTTCGGGGAGGCGAGAAATTTTCGTTGGGATTTCAATCGGGTTGATTTCAAGGGGATTCCCCCCAATGTCAAGCCTAATGATAACCTATTGATTTTGACAATTAGTTACACATTTATTCGCAAGATCCTACCTACAAAATGTTTTCAATTTAAATCATTTATACGTATGTTACTTATACAAAGTTATGCTATGGATGCTGTGAACTTGTAGTTGGACTTTAAGTATCAATTTGATTGTTCTCACACCTCATAGATCATTACAAATTGATATTAATTCAAATAGCCAGTCTTTTCAAGGAAATTAGATCACAGTTATTTATGTAAAAGAAAAAAAAATAGCACGAGATATATAAAACAGAATTAAGTGATCATTGTACGAGTTCACATAAATGCAATTATGTATCAAATGACTAATCTTATTTTATCAATAATCTAAATTAACTTGTATACTATATGATGATCCAACTCGAATTTGAAGCCTAATGGAGAGCTAATTAAATATACACCCACTACCCTAACAATATTTTTTCTTACATCTGATATTTTTTTGCCCATTATTTTGGATCAATATTTTGAAATTCCAACTACATAATTAGTTGGCACCAGTAAGTCAGTTACTAATCTTTGACATCTTTCATTTTTTTATTTATTTCCTTAAAAATAATGCAGAATAATGACTACTACTTATTTTAGGAAATTTAAACTCACCAGTATACCGAAGAAAATTTGATCATAATTATGAATATACGTTTTCATCAAGTTAATACAATTTTATACAAATAAAGATAGATAATACTGCAGTTTGCACAGCCCAAAATTTGCTGTATTCTTGAAAGGGCAATTAGCTCTCCTTAATAGTGTGCGCTATTTAAGTAAAGATGAAGCGCATCAATTGCACATAATTTCTCGTTTTACAAGAAGTCGAGAAAACAGAGTTTTTGGCGCATTCAATTTCTTCAAAATTCATCCAGCAATTCGTTTTTGCAATATACGCGGCGCGATTTGATTTTTTTCGCGTGGGAGGGTTTTCCGCCGTTTTTCTGGGAGAATTTTTCCAAACAGCTAAACCCATAATCTATTCAGATTTTTGTTGGGCCATTTTCGTGGATTATTATTTCGATACAGAACATATATACGTATATACATATATGTTGATATGAAGCTTTTTGACTGGAGTTTGTTTTCTGTTTGGGAATTCATCAAGTTCACTAATTTCTCGGATACGCAAATTGTGGCGCGATAGGATTGATATTTTTTTTGTGGGGAGGGTTTTGGGTTTTTTGATGGGAGAATGGGGTGGACTGGAATTGACGATTAAACATTCGATCTAGTGTCTCAGATGTTTGTGTTGGAATACGTATTTGTGGATTTTTTTTTTCATTCTTGAAAATGTTTTCGTATCTGAGATGCTATGTTCGTATGAAGCTTTTTTGACTGGTCGTTTACGTTTCCTGTTTGACCCAAAAGTTGGTTTGGGTGTTCATTTTAATTTGAAGGTTGTGTATCCTGCTTATTGTACTTTTCATAAATTTTGATTGATACCATCTGTCTTTTCTTTGTGTCAATGATGAATAATTGTTTATTTGATCATATCAAATGGGAAAGTGGAAGATGCCGTTTGTGATATAACATTTGGGGCAAAGTGCGACATGTCTGGTTTCATTCATAGTTGTCTATTTTATTTTTCATTTAATAGGAGAAAATTTTGAGACCTACATACAGGTATGTGCAGATAGAGTTTGTATCAATTGGTTCTATGTTTAATTGCAGTTTTTGTGAGTCTATGAAAATCCGTTGTTGCTTATGAAGGCACCCAAAAGTCCGGAGGTGGCTGATGAAGAAACAACATTCTTTATCTGACGGGGTATGTATCCTAGGGTTTGAAATAAAAAAAATATTTTAAATTCTGAATCATACCATCTGTCTGGAATAAAAAATCTATCTTTTTTTTTATTGAAGTGAATAATTGTAGACTTTCAAAGCTAAAAGGATTAACCTCTATAGAACTGCAGAAAGCATTTGGGGTCTAAAAGATGAAGTTGGTTACCAAGGTGAAAATGGGAGTTGTCTGCACAGTGATGTTGTTCATTATATATAGGACCATCAAATTTTGTTGTACCTACAGACAGAGGTATGTGCAGATAGAGTTTGTACAAGAAGTTTGATTGTTTTCATATGAATGCTTACTGAATATGCTTCTGATTTCCATTTCAAAGAGATTATGAATCTCTATTTTATGTTCTGTTTTTCTCGTACAAGTCCTTGTTAATGGCATTGACTTCCACTTCGTTCCCCTTTTTCTCAGATGGAGTCAAAATTAGATCCTTTCTACACAATGAAGGTATGCGTCCTAGTAAAGAATCTCCGCACATTCACTAGCCCTTTCAATATTGTTCTTTATAGTGTAATAGTTTATTAGGTGTCATAATCCTTTAAATTTTGCTTACTGAGTGAAATTGATCATTTTGGTCTAGGACTTGCGCATGGATACCAAGATTTTGGACAGTTTGCCTCGTGGTATCATCGAAGCGAGGTCAGACCTCGAGTTGAAGCCTTTATGGACAACAAGCAGTACCAAGACAAAGGTAAACTTTTATATTGATGTTATATGGTTGATGTCATTCTTTTCATTGTACCTGTTATCTCATTTGTTACTGATCTAAGTTTTGATGTTTCAATTCTATGTATTCTGAATTTTCAGGTCAGTGTTCGAAGAGCAGTAATTTGCTAGCAATGCCCGTGGGAATTAAGCAAAAGAAAAATGTCGATATTATTGTTAAGAAGGTACAAATGACTATTGATGTTAAAATAGTGGAAAAATTGACATCTTCCAGCAATAAGTCATTGACTAATTCTTTTTTATTCAGTTTCTTTCAGAAAATTTTACAATCATTTTGTTTCACTATGATGGCAATTTGGACGGTTGGTGGGACCTGGGCTGGAGTAAGGAAGCTATTCATATAGTTGCTCATAACCAAACAAAATGGTAAGCCTTAAAACTGATAATCTGCTTTCTTGAATGTAGTCTGCCATCAATTTTTTCCATGCCAATAGTCCATCAACAATGCAATTCAGATATCTATGGCATTAACAAAGTTTCTGATTATTGCCAATGGCTACTGGTTGGTTGAGTAGTACTATGCATGAAGACTTGAGTGTTCTTATAGACTCATCAGATGTTAGATCTCTTTCTATTTCCTTTAATTTTAATATAATACCCATGTTTTCATTTGCTATTTAATGTTGAGATATACTTTTTGCGTAAACTGCTTCTTTTTTCCTCCCTTCAATGTTCAGGTGGTTTGCAAAACGCTTTTTACATCCAGCTATTGTGTCTGTTTATGATTACATATTCCTGTGGGATGAAGATTTGGGGGTAAAAAATTTCCACCCTGGAAGGTACCACTGCAGTACCATAGAAAACTATATTATTTCTTTGCATCGTTTCAATTTCTTTGTCTCATAATGGAATTATGTCTCTAGTAGTTCTGCCATTGAAGCTTTTACTCGTTTGAGAACTGTAGAAATCGGGGGCGCCGGGTGCGGTCCCACACACGCACCCAATAGCGGAGGAGACTAGCCACGCCCCTAGTGAGGTTCCATCCTAAAACCAATTGGTGATAGGAGGAGTAGCCCACTAGGTTTATAAGCTAGTCTCATTTCTTCTAATATTCCGATGTGGGACAACTCACATGTGAAATCCTTTATCATATATTCAACAAGAACTTTAACTAATGTGTATATAGTTGAAGATAATTCAAGCCTAGCCTAACTTAATACTCAAAGTACAGTAGAAATCATTTTTTTACCTTTTTTGTTCAGGTATCTGGACATTGTAAAATCTGAAGGGCTTGAAATATCTCAACCAGCTCTGGACCCAAATTCAACTGGTATACATCATCGAATCACTATAAGAAATAAAATGAGTACGTTCCACAGGTGAGTTGTGTTAAAAATTATGTGATGCGCTTCTTGAGAATATGGGTGTGTTTGCAAACTCTAGTGGAAGGGGCAGAAGCACTTATTTTTTAAGCTGCCCTCTCACAGCTTTAGATTCTGAGAAGTGCTTCTAAACTGTGAATAGAGTTTGCAAACACCACCTATATATGGTTCTTTCGGAATTGACATATTTTCATTTAAGCAGAAGAATGTACAATCTTAGAGGTAGTACTAAGTGCACTGGTGAGAGCGAGGGGCCGCCATGCAGTGGGTAAATTATTTCTACATTCTAAAATTTGTGCTTTATATTTCACTCTGTTATGTAGTCTGTTTCTCAAGAAGTTTGTTAGTGATGCTCCTTATAGGTTTCCTTAAGCTTTCTTTTATGGTTTTATAAAACACTGTTCTGTATTTTGGTCCATAACAATAAGCAAAACAAATACAACTTACATGAACATTCTGGCCAGTCAATTCCATGTATCAATTAAGATCTGTGGTACAGTTTTCATTTTCTAATAATTTATAGAAAAGTGTGAATGACTTCAAGTTTTGCAGGTTTGTGGAAGGTATGTCCCCCTGTATTTTCAAGATCAGCATGGCACTGTGCTTGGCATTTGATTCAGGTTAATTTTTTGTGTTCTCCTATTCTCCTTGTTATTCCTGAGATCATGTTATGTGATTATTCTCTCTCTCTTTAACAATTAAACCATCCGGTGCAAAACTCAATGATAAGGGATTTTTACCACAAATAACGGACTTGGTTTCTTTCTTGTTCCAGAATGATCTCGTTCACGGATGGGGAATGGATATGAAACTTGGTTATTGCGCTCAGGTAGCACTATTTCTGTTGGTTTGTTTGTGAGTACGGTTATATTCTAGAAGCTTCAAGAATTTTATCCTTTTCATGGTTTTACTCTTTAGAAGTTCCATAAACATTATTCACATGGAAAACCAGTCTTCATAAGTTTACTATAGTTGTTAAAAGGCGTAAGCTTAACGTTATTGATGTGTTTTTTCTTGTGTAAACTTTAATTTGTGTAGGGGATCGCACTAAAAAGGTGGGAATTGTTGATAGTGATTACGTAGTTCATCAGAGTATACAGACATTAGGTGGGGCGTCATGTGCACGAAAGGTTATTTAACTTACTATTTGGATTTTGACTTTTCTGTTATCCTAGAGCACTTTTCCTTGTGTAATATTTGTTGCCTTTTATCTAGGGTTCGCATCCTGAAGAGACCAGGAAGGTATATCTCCATTAGTTATGCTACTTTTATCTTGTTTTCAGTAGAGCTCATATTAGTATTACTAATGACAACATCCTGATCTTGCATTTCTTTTCGGTGTTTCCACATTATTCAGAAGCATGCTCTCGATGTGAGATCACAGGTTAGTAGACACATCTGACCTATCTTTTAAACTATTTATTTACAAAATACCTATGTGAAATAAAAGCAGTTAAGCAATGAAAACAACCGAAAAAGAATACATCATTCTGATTTGTGATGTTAGATTCGGAGGCAATCATCGACAGAACTTTTGAGGTTTAAGGAACGGTGGGGAGCGAGCTGTTAAGGAAGATAGAAACTGGGTGGATCCGTTTTCCTCGTCCAGCAGACGAAAGTTTTGGGTCAACTATAGGCGTTCTTCTAAGATTTAACCTGGCTAATTTATGTGGAGGAGCATTGGTTACATAACATATCCGTTTGTAATTTTTTTTATAGTATATACGAGTCAAACTCTCCAAATGATAATTTTATTTATTTAATTTGGGTTGGGGGTAAAGTAAAGATGGTACTTGATCTGGAAATCATGTAGCCAACATTTTGGATGAAAATGCAGAAATGAAATTTGAATCCTATTAGTATTGTTTGGAGTTGAAAGGCAAGAATTCATTCTAGAAGAGTAAAACTGTACGACAGAAGCAATCAGTAGGCCATACCAATGCCCATTTTATTGATTTTTTCTTTAATATATCATAATAAATTAATTAATTAGTAGGCGATTCAACCCTTCCGAAAATTATTTCTTATTTGCAACAATTACGCTCAAAATCATTTGAATAAAGAACAACACAAGAAAAGAAAAAAAGTAATCTATTAATGTGACAAAAAAGGAAGCTGGATGTTGAATTGTTGAGGTCTTGATGACTTCTTTTTTGTGTAAACATATATTAACCCCACAACTTCTCCCTTAACTATGAATGTGGAACCATCATTTGCTGATATTATTAATTTGCCCCTATGGTTACAAAACTTCCTAAACAAGAAGCTGGTAACACGGGATGAAGAAAAAATTAAGTTTTTTTTTTTGGGTCCAAATGACTTAAAAAAGAAAATCATATTAACCCCTCAACTTCTCCCTTAACTATGAATTAGTTTACTTTGTAATAAATTTTGAATTCTTAAATTTCATTTTGAGCTTTCTAGAAATCCTACCAAAGATTTAAAATTCATATAATATGGAGGCTTTATAAATCTTTTTCGAAAATCATCTTAGCTCAATCAAACTCTGACATCCAAATCTAACTATGAGAATGCTGTCATCTAGTTCTTTATAATTTTTATACAGATTTTGTTCTAGTAGAATAATAAATGATGAACAATTGAATTGGTAGGTATGTTTATTCTTTCTTTCATCTTTGATAAATCCAATTTATCTTGAAAACCAAAATTTAAACAAAACTTTTTTAATATACTATATGCTTAAGATAAACCTCGAGTTTTAGGGCGGTAAACTGATGGAAATCAAAACAAGAACGGGTAATTCTGACATTGAGCTGTAGTCTGGGGGGCAGAATGCAATTTCCCCTCTTATTTTGTTTTCAAAGGAAAAATCGTCTTTTTCAAAGAACATTAGGCTGACTGCGGACAAGTCCACAGACCCCTCTTTTTCTCTCTCTTAAACGAAGAGTCTTGTGTGAATATAATATTACCTGGCATTGAATCCAAAACTGTCTATAAATCTTCTCCTCTAAGCTTCAACGCTTTCTTAATTTCTTATACTTTTCTCACATTCTCCCAATTTCACTATTTAGATCTAAATTATCTCTTTTGTTGGTAATCTGTAAGTGAATTTAATTGAAGTTAACAGTTATCGAAAATATGGCCGGCCGTTACGACAGCAACCCTTTTGAAGAAGAAGACGAAGTTAACCCCTTTGCTGTGAGTTCCATATTTATATGTTCTCATGTTTAGCATTGAATTTTAAACATGTGTAATTTTAGAATCGAATAATTTGTAGTCGTAGTTTATTTTGTTCCTGAAATTGGGGTTTTGGGGGTATTTTGGTTGGTTCTGTCGTCGGCTATATAATTTTTTTTTCTTTAAAGATAGATTGCTTTTCATAATCGATGTATGTTATATCGATCTTTTGGTGGTACTGCTAGGCGTTTAAGTTTATTGATTTTACTTGGAAGATCTTTTAATTTTTGATGCACATAGTTGTTTGTTTCATATTAGTTTGTATCATTGTATGGATTATGCGAGCTATATTTTACGAGTTGGTGCAATTTAGAAGGCGTTTTACTTAGTTTGGTGTTGTTGCCTTGGTGACTCAATATTTTGTTGAATGATTGTGCGAGCTATATTTTACGAGTTGGTGCAATTTAGAAGGCGTTTTACTTAGTTTGGTGTTTTGGCCTTGGTGACTCAATATTTTGTTGAATGATTATGCGAGCTAGGCGTTTTACTTAGTTTGGTGTTTTGGCCTTGGTGGCTCAATATTTTGTTGAATACAGGATGGAGGGGGAAGAGGAAAAGCAGCTGGTCAGTCAAAGTTTGGAGGGGGCTCCTTTTATACGGTGATTTCATCTTCATTACTCTTCTGATCATCAAACTTTTTTATTATCTGAACTCCTGGAGTTGCAACATGCAAGAAGATATATCACTTTTACGATACTAAATCTGCTTTAATATCCTGAAACATTTTGTACATGGTATATAAATTTTATACTGTATGGAGCAAGATTCTAATTGCTGCCTCACGATACTGTTGTATAAGACAGAGGGTTCAATCTTTATTTTTTGGCGTATGTGAAGTTCTAGGACTTTAGCTGGATAGCTAATGGCTTGACTGTGGGAGCCTAAGGCCCTGAGCCTAGTTCTCATTTTGAAAGGTCAAGGCCCACTACAATAAGCATTGTGACCTGATAATCAAAAGTGGCAATTCATAGCTACTTGTTTCATGGTTTAATTTGAGCTGCATTACTGCATACCCTACTCAAGAAACCAAGAGATTCTCCAAACATTTGTCATCTATAGCTATTATTAGGAGATTTCTATAGTAAAGGTTCTCACTGTTACACAGCATTCCTGTTTGCATATGAGTTCAAGATAATCCTTCATTCATTCTTATAACCTTTTAATATAATGTGTTATTCAATTTGCAATATAGTGTAGTTTTACGTGTGACATTTATTTTCTCTATGCTCAGACTACTGGGAGCGTTCCTCCTGTTACAAATTCAAGGCTTTCACCCCTTCCTCCAGAGCCTGCTGATTTCTACAATCCTACAGCTCCAGTGGATATCCCTCTTGATAGTGCTTCTGTACTATTTTTGAATTGTTTAACCTGCAGTTCTATATTTTTCATTTTTCTTGATTCATCTTTGGCTGGTTTCTGATCGGTTGTAATATAATATAGGATTTGAAAAAGAAAGAAAGAGAGCTGCATGCGAAGGAAGCTGAATTGAAAAAGAGGGAAGAGGTACCCAATGGTGGTTCTATTTTAGCATGTTTAGTTGTAGATGGCTGTATTTTTTTTCCCAACTTTTGTGTGGAGGTTCATTAAATTGGTTTTGAAATTTGATACTTGTTTCCGTAGCTGAAGGTTTCATGAAAGAAATGCTCATACACTATTCAGTATTCACTCATAGGATATGAGAAATTTATGGTTTTTTTCTGTATCCTAGCATACATTATTTGCTTGAGAAAACAATGTGAAAACAGCGTGAAGTCGAGTGTAGTATTTGTCAGTTTTATGACGAGTGAGGGCATTTGTTTGCTTTTAACACAAGTCGCATGCATCGCACAAAGACTCTTCCATTAACTTTGGTTGTTATATAGCTTGAAAATATATTTTGTCTCGAGCTCTACATTTCAAGACAATGTTATGTTGGACAAAATGTATAGAGTGCCAACTGGAAGACTCTGAATCCTGAACATAGTTGCTGATTTAATATGTTGATGATCTGCAGGTAGTAAAAGGCGGAAAGAAGAGGCTGCTGCACGAGGTGCCTTGCCTTCTACCATTAGATCTTTATTACTTTCATCTCACACCCTTTATTATTAAGGGTTATGTATATCCTTTTTCCTGGAGTACTTCAAAACTGAGGAATTGCCATTGATTTCCTTTTCTTTTTGCAGCGGTATTGTTCTTGAAGAAAAAATTGGCCTCCATTTTTCCCTATTATCCATCATGATATTGCAAATGAAATACCCATTCATCTTCAGAAGCTGCAATATGTTGCATTTACAACGTTGTTAGGTATGTAAATATTTTGTATAATATTCTGGAAATTCTTTGGTTTGTGCTCAGTATAGCTCAGCTATTTATTGCTACAGTGTTTTTTTTAAATACGTTTATTGATCTGAAAGTTGTTGAGAAAATAAGAATGATTGAACTTGCGGGCTATGTTACGTTTTTTCAATTGTTAAAAGTAATTGAATGAACCATCAAAATGTAACATGTTGCCTTCACTGATCTTTTTTTTTTCTAAGAGGTAATTGCCCATACTGTAAAGCGCCTGTCTACGGGCAATTTCGTTTTAAGGAGAAAGAGTGCAACTCTTGCCTCTATTTTAATTTGTCTCTATTTTCCTAGTCATTTTCGAAATACACCTACTGAAACAACAATCCTAATGGAGTTAATAATACTCCCTCCAACCCATTTTAATTCATTTAAGAATGTTCCACACGAGTTAAAAAAAAGACATTAAATTGAAATAAATGTATGTGTAATGTGACATTTTACCCTTTTGTTTACCTGCAGGGAGCTAGTTTGTTTAGTTAATGCATTCTATCACAAAAAACAAGTAGAAGGGTAAAATTGAAATATGACAATTAATTATCTTACGTTAGTACAAAATGACAATTACTTTGAGTAAAAAAAGTCTTCTCTAGAAAGAGAGTTAAAATGGGTCGGAGGGAGTAATGTATCCATTAGCCTTTTCATTTCACTTTGCTTCTGAGGGTGTTGGGGTGGTGCTTGTCTCTTTTTTTTGAACTTTTTCAACCGGCATAATGATAATTTTTGCATTTTTTCGTCAGCAATCCTTTGCAAGTGTACTCATCTGTAAAAGATGTTAATAAACTATGTCTTATACGTTATAAATAAAATTTTAGGATCTGCAAGTTACATATGTAATTTGAATGTTATATGTCGGTATAGAGCTACAGAACTTGTTCTATCTGGGGGGTCTTAGTAAGTGCACTGCACCCATTTATGCCACTGATAACGTATTTTTCTGATGATCAGGACTTGCCTTTGCACTTCTATGGAATCTCATAGCTGTTACTGCTGCATGGATTAAACAGGGAGGTGGGTGTTAAATAATTATGATTAAGTTATTGTAGTATGTGTTCTTTGCTTTGACGTTTCTAATTTAGTTCCTTTTCCATCTATTAGATGCAAAGATTTGGTTTCTTGCCATAATCTACTTCATATCTGGGGTTCCAGGAGCCTATGTGTTATGGTACCGTCCACTTTATCGAGCTTTCAGGTTCGTGCTGGTATCTTGCTGCAAAAACAAAATTTTGCATTTGGATTTTATATAATATACATCGGACCACGTGAGGGATTAAAAAAATTGTAGCTACAAACTGAAACTAGACATGTAAGGTTGAAAGATGGTAATTGCAAAATCATAGATGTTTATGAGGTGGAGATGAATTAATGTGGCTTATATTCTTATTTGTGAATATGCTCAGAAGGTAATGAGAATAAACAAATTGCTGCTCTATCTTTGTCCAGCTCTATTTGACATTCTTGTGTGTTGCAGGAAAGAAAGTGCACTGAATTTCGGCTGGTTTTTCCTGTTTTACTTGGTAAGCTTCCTATATGACTTCCTGAATTTTCTGTCTCCAACTGAATGCATGACGTCTTGATATCAACTGCAATGACAGCTTCACATAGGTTTCTGTATTTTTGCTGCTGTTGCTCCTCCCGTTGTTTTCAAAGGAAAATCCCTGGCGTAAGTCTCCCTTCTGATTATTTTTCCAGCAGAGTTATATTCATGCTTCCTTTTTTACAATTGATATTCAAATAAGTCTATTGGAGTTCATATCGATCATTTAAGCTTGTATAATCCTACATGATATCTTATCAATCATTGTGTTTTTCTAGTCCTCAAAAAACTATGCATGATTACGTTTTTCTGATCTGTTTCTCTTCTCTTTAATCAACTCCTGCTTTTGTTCTGATTGTGACGGTGTTTGTGCAGAGGGATCTTGCCAGCTGTAGATCTGATAAGCAAGCATATCCTGGTGGGGGTAAGTTTAATAATCCCTGTGAAACCATTATAATTGGCAGGATATGATTTGTTACTTAAGATGCAACTCTAGAATATCATACAAGTTGTGATTTCATTGTAAAATTGAAGAACTATGGTGCTTGATATTGTAATAACATTGCGTTGGAGTGGCTATGCAGGTTTTTTACTTCATCGGTTTTGGGCTGTTCTCGTCGAGTCCATTCTCAGTGTTTGGGTTATACAGGTGAGCCTAATTTCATCTGCTACTTATTAATTTACTATATAAAGGTTGTTGTTTGTGACATTCATTAATGGTGGTTGTTTTACAGCAAGTATACATGTATTTCCGAGGCAGTGGTAAAGCAGCAGAGATGAAGCGGGAAGCTGCTCGGGGATCCCTGAGAGCAGCATATTAATAATATCGCGTGGATATTTGATGGATGCTATTTGCCATTTATCTGGGAAATTGCAGATGGACGGATTTGGTTGGTTGGTTATACACGTAAAGCTTATGGAGTGTTCATTTTTTTTTAATAACTGCTTTCAAGATTTTTCATAGACAACTTATAACTGGCTAGAAAGAGGCCAGGCCTGCTACTAGAATTTGGTGCCATGTGTACATTTTTCTGTTTTCTGTAAATCCATTTATTTGTATTTCCTTATGAGCCTCCCTCGAGATAGTTTTATTTTGCGTTTCCATATTTAATACACCTCTGATTGATCGTTAAATTCAACTATACATTCTTTGAGAGAGGTTCAAATTTCTAAAAGAAAAAAAGTAGCAAGATTTTCTACTACTTGACCCTAATTCGGTTCAGTCAAACAATTTTTATTTCTAGCCTCCCTCAGATAGTTTTATTTCGTTTTTATTTTAAAAAAAAGGTTTCACTTTCAAGAAAAAAAGAAAGAACTGAAATAGACACGATTATTATAAGACTTAAAACCATAGAGAAAACTATGATTCATGAAGCCTGCCTGTCTGTATACTGCTGCATAAGTTAGTTGCACACAACCAACACTAATATTTAAGCAACATTAATTTTACAGTGGAATCGCATCCCAAATTTTCAACACTCATTATGTATATATATATAGAGAGAGAAAAAGAGCACCGCAGTAGTATAAAGAAAACCCATTACCAAGTATATATAAAATAGATACTCCCATTCCATAATATTTTATAAATTAGCTGATGTATATCTTCAGCAATAAGCGATACATTTCTTCTTGCAATCCATGGTGCAGCCACCGCCTACGCCGCCGTAACCATACCCCTTGCCGGAGCCAGAGTAAGACTTGAAACACTTGGCCGGACACCTGAGCTTTTTCCCCAAACACGGGCCCTTGTTTTTGCACAAAACCGTTGGCCTTATAGTCCCACTGTTAGACCGCCCGAACCCGGATCCATACCCCCCGCCGATCACCGGGCCCAGGCCCGGTATGTTGAAGCCGCCCCCTGGGCCCATGAAGCCGCCAAGCCCACCCTGGTCGGGTTGGGGCCGGCTGGCTATGACGGAAAAGAGGTAGAGAGATAAGAGCAAAACGAGAAAAGTGGATTTCATGGTGATTGTTATGTAAGAAAATTTAGAGATATGTGTCAAGTGTATATAAGTATAGAAGAGGTGTGAAAAAGCATTAATTGAGGGAGAGTTTAAGTGGATTGCGGTTGAACATTTTGTCAAATAGGGTTCAGTAGGTTGGCTGCAGTTATTGCACCCACAAAAACACAAAAGTCTTTTTGCAACTCAAACTAAATGGATGATGATTGAACACTCTTTTTCTTTTTCTTTCTTCATATATATATGTAATATTTGGGTGATGTTAGTGCGAAAAATGGAAAGTCGGGGTGGTGATAGAATATTGTGATTTGTGATTGCGGCCTTTTGTGAGATGTGGATGAAGTAGAGATTGTTTCATTATTATTAAGCCCTTATCCATATATGTAAAGGTCATGCATATTTGCCTATTTCAGGTATTTTATGCACTTTACGTATTTCCTTTTCACTCTATTATCAAGTTTTCTGTGATACTTGTGTAAATCTAATGCACATAATCCCTATCCATACTTCATTTTACTTTAATTATTATATTGTGATAATCATCTCATCTAAAATAATCAAAACTTGTGATAAGGTTTATAATTAATTAATTTATATTATTATTCTAACCTTTTGTTTCCCAAAATGAAGATTCCGACAGATATTCAAAATTATGATGGTCCGTTATTTTTTTATTTTAAAAATATTTCAAGTGTCATTTATTTATATTATGAACATGTACTTCAATATGGCTTACAGCCGTAAATACATTCACACATACATTATTCAAAGAATAATGAGCTACTTACAAATGCATTTATATTTCTACCAGAAGTACACTGATTCCCAACGCTCTTATTTGAATAAATTAAGCACTAGTACTTATGCCTTCTATCAATTCAAGACTACCACATTCATGATTGTTAGTTTGAACCATGGAAAAAATTGGACAAAAAATTAATCTAATAGGGTACTCCAAATTAATTCCGATTTGGATTCAAGGGGTCCAGTCCAATCTTAAGACTTTGGATTTATTTTGAATTTTTACAACCATTGGATCTGTTTTTACGATCATTTAATTTAATAGTTGTAAGAGTGCCTTGGACCCTCTATATAGCATAAACTATGACAAGTTGCAGGGGCAATAATATTTATAATTATTTTGTGGCCATTATTTCTAAATGTGACCATAAATGTCATTTTATTCCTTTATAAAGAAAAATCTTGTACCAAAATTCTGTCAATTTTGTTTTTCAAGAGATTAAATTTGTAAAAAAAATTCAAGTTTGCCTTTTTTATTAATAATTTGCGGTGGGTATATGTTCATAAATAATTCAGCAGTAACATGTGATAAATAATTATTAGTAATAAATAATTTTATACAAATAACATGTGATAAATAATTATTAGCCCTTTTATACAAATAATTATTAGTAATAAATAATTTTATTAATTTGTATGTAAATAAAAATGACAATTAAATTAAAATGGATGGATGAATATCTAACGTAACCGCGTTGTGTGAGCAAAGAATGAGAGGCTTGGAGAATGAAATTAATCCTACGGTTCTCCTATTTTCTTCTATATATTATAGACTATAGCATTAGTATAAATTTTGATTTATATATCAATGATCATTAATTCTAGAAACGAAGATGGGAGTAATATTTTCTGAGACTGTGGTAGGACCCAAAATATATTGTAAATATTTTTGTATGACATGAAATGCGGGCTTGAGGTCACTGGAGTCATATATAGGCCTTATGCACCGAATAGGTACAAATTGGGCTTATTCTGATAAGCCCAACTGAGCCCAAGTGGGTGAAGTGATAGCCCATTTTAGAAGAAAACAATTTCGTCACTCCCCCAATGAAACAGCCCACTTCAATGAGTCTTTCTTCGACTAACAAATCAATTGGTTTATTTATGTTACATCATAATTTGCTTTCGGAGAAAAAAAATAAGAAAAAAATGTTACATCATGATTTTAATTACAGTACAACCCTGGTTGGCTTGAAATAAAACATTTTATTTTTTGCATCATGTTGAATTGTGAAATTGTATTCGTATTGTAGTCATGATTGCATCAAGTCAAGTGGTAATCTTTATTTCTTAGGGCACTAGTCAAGTTTATATTGAAGGTGGAAAGAATTGTTAGGATCAGACTGTCTGTTGATTTTCTATTTAAAAATGAGCAATACAGTGATACTTGAGGGAAGTATTCACTCATCCAGTTTGCACCTTTTTTTACTAATTATTTAATATAGCTATGTAAGTCGTCAAGTATTTACTCATCCAGTTTGCACCGACTGACTAGCCTTGCAAGAAAAGGATTTCTTAATAGATTTTTTTTTTTTTAAAGAACTTTTGAACTTCGAGGCATGTTTTTTATTTAAAGACAAAAACTCATATGAGATGATCTCACATATGAAACTGAATACAATTTAACCCAAATTAATTACTCATATCCCTTTTAAAGTGTTAAAGTTTCAACACCTAATTTATGTCTCATTTCGCCATGAGACTATCTCATACAAATCTGTCTCATACTTTAATGGTTCATTATTAAAGCAATAAAGCTGGCTAAAAAAGAAAAGAAAAGGGACAATAGATCGTGGAGCCCACCAAGATCCAAATTAAACCCCTTTTGTAGTGTGAAAGGTACTATACTACTACTACTTTATTTAAAAGCTCTGTTTTGTGGTGTAAAAGCTCTATTTAAAAGGTACTATTCAAAATTAGTTATTAGCACACCAAGCAATCAAACACTTCACAAATTCATCAATCCACCTTATAATTCTCATACTCTAATTTGTTCCCAAATCAATCGAACACTTCGTCTCCCACCAATTGAGGAGAAATAATCAATTGAAATTTAATTTGCCAAATTGGTTGAAAGGTACTATTCTATTGTATGTACAAAATTGAAAGAGGTGTGAACATATCATCAGTGGTCAAGATTAGGTCTTCATGTGTCAAAATTCTCGAGTCTGCGGTCATCTTTCTTTTCAATTCAATTTCAGTTTCTGGAATAAAAACGAAAACTTCTTTTTGATACACCTACTAATTGTTTAATTCAGACCAGACAGACAACATTTTGTTTATTTCCTTTTATTGATATATGAGATCTGTTATTTGCCGGATCATTTAGGCGTGAATGCGATACAAATGAAAAGGTTAACAAGTTTAGACAAATGTTGTCCAACTTCAAAAACATAATTAAAATTAGCTTATAATTAAGGTTAATGTTTCGTATTAATTCGAAATTGAGTTATTTGATTTTTTTATATACAGCTTTATCGTAATTCTTATTGTAAAGAATATCTTTGGATTTGGATTTTTGTACTTCTTCAATCAGCTTGAAATAAGTTATTTAATGAAATAGTTCTATTTATTTTTCAATTATTCCCTACAGAGTAAACCAAGCACTTAAAATAAAGAGAGTAACAACTCTATTTATTTAGTGAAATTCTCAGCTAATTAAATATGTATATATATAATTTCATTATTATAAGCTTACTCTATTATTTCAAATAATTATTCATAGTTATATTTGAGTAGTGTTCAATATAATACTCCCTTCTTTTTTATTTAAATATCGTTTTATCCTTTTAAATTATTTGTGAAATAGATATCGTTCTGGTATTTTATCCATCTTTATCTCATATTTACACTTGTAATTTTAAATTTTTTATAAATATGTTGTGTGTTTAATTTTTCAACCAATAATATTTATTGTTAAGAATATTTAAATAAAATTAATTTAAAAAAAAATATATATCTTTATTTTTTCTTTGAAAACCCCCCAACATCTATTAAAAAGGAGAGAGTATTATAAATGACAGACTGGTACAACCGTACGGTCATAAATTAGAAAAATATTTGGTGTTTCATAATTGGGGACAAATAGTTTTTGAAAATAATTATGGACAAATATTGGAGCGTGATCCGAACGTTGTTTGCGTTGACAATAATGAGGAACAAAGTCATTCCCAATGCATGGAATCTTGTGAAATTATGGCAACAATTCAATGTACTTACATATATTAATATTTTATTAAATAAATTGTACTCCCTGCTTTCAATAATTAATTAATACGATGTAGACATAAAGGCATGGCACCTGCGGCTGCCAACAATGTCCATTATGAATTATGTCACGTGGTCTCTATGTAAGTCAAGATAGGTGTTTTAATTAAATAACGCAAGTTGGCATCTTTTTGCCGCTGCTGATATTTGTGCCCCCACTTTTTGAACTTTTCAGTGGTAAATATGGTCTAAAAGTGAGGGGCATTTTGGGAATCTTGATTTGTATATATTGTGAGGTGAGTTGCTGCAAAATCTCCACATCTCAACACAATAGCAAGAAATATATTAGATTTTAAGAAGAAAAAAGATCGATTTAATTATAGTTATAAAAGAGATGGAAAGAGATATGATGAATTTCAACGGTGGGATTTCGGATGAAGTACAGCCGTCCAATTCGAAGAGGGGTCAAGTGAAGGCTACGATTGGCTCCTCTTTGTCTTCTATCTTTCTCTCACCTCTCGTTCTCCTCATGACAATTTAACGGATTTAATCGGAGAGAGAGAGAAGAACCAAGTTTTGGCTATTAATTAATTTTAGAGTTTGATTAGCCTTTTGATTGGAGGATCATCTGATCTTATCTGATGTGTTTTTATTTTTACTTCAAATGCATCTGGATTTGTATAGTTTTATGTTTTAATTCGATAAGGTTATAAAATTTTATCCGGACATTTCCTTAAAATTTAAATAGTATGCCTATCAAATTGCGAAATTTCAAAATAATTTAAATCCGTATGACTTTTATCATGCATGCAAAATTTAATTAAAACTTAAGTTTATATATAATATAACCGGATCGGTCCTGACTTATGACGCGATATTTTCGTTAAAGTCAATTCAATAATACAATGCATGCATATGTTAATTTGGTTATCATGTAAAATAAATATTTTCAAATAATATGCAAGTATAAAATTGCAGTATAATGTTTAATCTAACATGTAAAAATTGAAGGATCCTTTCTGAAAGGATCCAAAGAGAAATAATGTCACGCATACATCTTGGCATGTGCAGTGCAACTGACTCAAGAATCCTGGCCCTTGCCTAACTTTTAAAGGCCTGTTTCGTTTGTTGGAATTTGAATGGCTAAGAAAATGATCATATTGAGGAATCATATATAATTCTTTATTTGAAAATAAATATAATTATCATTATAAACTAATACCCCAAATTATAAAAAATGCATGTATGGATTTTAAGGGGGGAAATGACTAACATTAATTTCCCCTAAAATTTAAGTTAAGGAATAGATCAATAACTTTCATTCCCAAATTTTAGACATGAACATATTAATCAATGTACCATTCTCTTCAAGCACATTGTTTCCCTCAAGTGTTAATTCACTTTCTAATTTAAAATTTTAAACCCATCTCTATGAAGCCTCCCTCAATACAATGAATAGAGGGGAGGCGACCATTTAACTTCACACCATATTACTGTTTCAAAAAATTTAATATAAACACCATATATATGTATATAATATTAAATGATATATATGTAATTTAACTTAAATATTTAACTTGCCCCCACAATTTGTAATTTATATTTAGAATCCAACCTTTCTTTAATAAACTATAGTTAGAAGGCTCAAAATTGAGACATCAGTCGCTATTCACTATAATGAACTACGCTAGCTAGTTTACAATTACAACTACCTCCAATCCACGTTATTTGATTTTTGAGAATATTTTAAACGGAGTAAAAATTAAAACAATAATTGGTTTTAAAAAAATATTAAACCAATAATAAATATATTTGTAATATGATTTTTAATGCCTTTTGATAATGTGTTAATGAATAACGTATTATAATATGAACATACAAGCAATTTTGTTAGTGTAAACAGATAATATTATATTTGTGACTTGATTTTGAATTGCGATTTTCTTTTACTTTTGGGATATTTATTTTCTATACTTGTACATCTGATATTCGATCTCAGAGACAACTGGAATTGGATATTCGTCCTTTAAGCATAAAAGCAAAAACCATTATGTTGATTGTGTTTACATTGTATATATAAAAGTTCATTTTGATGCCAGTTTATTGAAAAAGAGTCAAACAGACGCACCTAGATTCGAGATCTTTGTGTTTGTCACTTTCATTCTTAAGCGTTAAGCTTGCGTTGTTAAAATTAAACATGACACATAATTTATACTTCCTCCATCCTGCTATGTTTGTCACGTTTCTTTTTGTTGAATGGTTTAAGGAATAACATTAAAATAATAGATAGTAATTGATGGTTTATGGGGTAGTTGGGATGAAAAGTAAGGAAATAATATTAAAATAATAAATAGTTGAGTACCCATGTAAGCGGACAAAAACTTGGGATACCCATAAAAAAAAATGTGATAAGCATAGCGGGACGGAGGAAGTACTTTATTATGGTTGAGAAATATATTCGTTCCACTACATTTGAGTGAACAAAACTATAAATTTTAAACATATTTATATAAGTCCACAATATACATACTCCTCGGTCACGAGAACTTAAATTTAAAAAATAAATTAAAAAAAGTAAAGTAAATTTTATTGATTTTGAGTTGAATAAAATAAAGTGTTGAAGTATATTAATATTATGTTTGTTTCTATTTTAGAAATGTTTAAATAACATTAAGACGTCCAAATAAGACAAATGTTCAAATAATATTGGGACTGAGCGAGTATAAGTGTAAGAATCTCTGTGAGAAGACCGGCTAATTAATCTTTGTGCACATAACATGGTATTTTTCACTTGTACAAGTCCTTGATAATGTACATTTGTACTATGCATTATCATGGTTTCATCTGATTTTGGTCCCACATTAAATTTGTTAGGTGTGGAAGCGACTTTTTCAAATGCAAATGACGTGTTTATTTGTTGGTTTTCTTTTTATGTGTCTTGGATTCTGTGAACTTATTTATTTGTAGTTTCGAGGGAAAATAAAACGAAACATAAATCAATTGATCCTCTCATTTAATAGGAGTATTTATTTTTAGACAAAAATTTAAGTGAGATCGTTTCGTAGTAAGACAATTCACAATTTTTCATAAATTTAGGTGAGATTATCTCACAGTAAGATGATTCACAAATATTGGCCAGAATCGCCTCATTCATCACAATCTATAAGATTGAGTTTCAATTGTTTAAGTTAAGAAAATTAAATTAAAATCCATTTTAAGATAATAATTATAACTAATTGATCTAATAAATTATTTATTGATCGTTTTATATGAGATAATCCAGTGATATTTGTATATAGTTTCTAAACCTTTTGATCTGAAGATGATTTTTCTTACACCATCTTTAACGTATCCATGGTTAATTTAATTTGACTTATTTGTTATAGTTTTTGAGTGACATTAAACACACCTCAAAATCCTCTAAACACACCTTATTTGTTAAGTACACTCCAATAAAATTTAAAAATTAACATGCATTGCTAAACACCCTTATTTTTTTTTCCTATTATATAATTCTTCTATCAAAATATAAAAATAACACTTTCCAACATTTTCTTTTCTCATAAACATTTATCTCCTAAAATTTATTTGAATCTTTTGTATTCATTATTTTTTTATGAAAATATTCTTAAAATTTTATATAAAATCAGAAATATATTACAAAAAAGTCAACTAAATTAATTAAAACATTAGTAAATTCAAAAACTTAATTAGAAAAAAAAAATCTTCAAAATCATAAAAAAGCTAAATACAAAATAAAAACATTAAAAAGTAAACTAAATTTTTTAAAAATATATAAATTAAAAAAAAACTGAAAAAGTTAAATGAAATTTGTAAAATATTTTAAAAAAATAAATCTAAAAAATAATTAAGATTAAAAAAATCAGTAAAACTAAATAAAATCTGAAAAACCCATTTAAATTAAATTAATTTTGAAGATTTATTTTATTTTTTAATATTTTATTTGGTTTAAATTTGTTTTTTTATTTTTTCTTAATTTACTTATTTTGAAGATTTAATAATATTTTATAAAATTTATTTTAATTTTTTTTCAGATTTTTTTTTAATTTTTTTCATTTAGTTCATTTTAAAGATATAGTTACTGTTTTATTATTTTATATTTTAATTTATTTTTTTCAATTTTTTTAATTATTTTTTCACGTATAATAATTTTAAAAAATTAAATTTTAAAAAAGTAAAGAATCAATTTCAAAGTGAAAAAAAAATCTTAGAGGATTAAAATTAATATAAAAAAAACTTAAAAGAAAGACAAAATAGTATCTCATATTTATATTAAGGGTAATTTAGTCCTTTTATATATATATATTTATTTATTTTTATTTTAAAAATTATGGTGTGTGTTTAGATGATTTTGGGGTATGTTTAGTGACACTCATAATTTTTTTCAACAATTTTCTTATTAATCAATCAAATCATGAAGCTCATATGTTATAAGTATTTTACGACCACGATTAATGTAGAAATAATGCGGCACTTATAGGAGGCGTATATAAAGAACAATCTTTACAAATTAATAGCATTTTATTTGTCTAATTAAAATCAAACAGCCTTTTTTTATGATAATACTAAAATGTAGATTAGCAAGTCCATTTAGCACCTCTAATTATTGGCCACAAAGTTGTTGCCAAAACGATAAGGATTGCTTCGATTGCAATTATGAACCACTAACCTCCCTTGACAATAATGGACGGACAGAAGTCATTCCCAATACATGGAATCTTAATAAATTATTGAAAATAAAAGAAAAGATCTAACCAAAATTTATGTTGAATAATTTTGAAATATAATATAAGATGTAGACACAAAGCCACCGTGGCCCCTGACAGCGATGTCCACTCTTGTAGTGGCAAAATTCAGTTAATTTAGGAATTACGCCACGTGATATTTGTGCAAGTCTGGTTAGTTGTGATTAAATAAGTAATAAAAATGAAAATCATTATTGGCACGCTGCTTTTTGCTTTTGCCAAACGAATCGTTCCTCTTACTTCAGTGCCCTTGGTAACGGGACTGTTTTCATTAGGGACAGTGGTAAATATGTGTAAAAGTGAAGGGTATTTTGGGAAGCTGGTGTGTCTATATATTGTGATCGAATAGGCGTATGTTTCCATATCTGAATGTGATAGCAACAAATTATCTACTACTACTATAGTTGCAAAATTTTGGAGCTTCGAAAAGTAAAATTAGAGAGAGATGGAAGGAGGGCGTAGAGAGATGAAGTTGAACGGTGAGATTTCGTTGAGGAGGATGGAGTACAGCCGTCCGATTCCGAGAAGGGGGCAAGTGAAGGCTGCGATTCTCTCGGGTTTGGCTCACTCTTTGTCTTCTATGCTCTCACTCACATCTCGTTCTCATTAAGACAGATCAGAAGCCAATTTTGAGAGTCTGATGTCAAGTCTCTCTTTTTTGTTTTTCTTTTTTTTTTTTTTAATGGAAGCAATCTTGTACAGATTTTGTAATTGAAGGAGGATTTAGATCAATGTTTTAGTTGTCACCACTTGCCGTTTTAACTTCAATCTGGAACACTCTTTCCCTCTATCTTTCCTTGCTCCAATTTCAATGCAGATGATTGAAAAATAGAAATTATCAGTGATTCAGATTACGACATTGATTTCATATTAATTCACATACATTTTATAGAATAATTATCAATAACCTCAAAAATAAAAAATTGTACGATATAGTCTCAACCTATCATAAATCAATATTCACCCCTCCCAAAATGTTAAAGCATCAAACTCGAATTGTGCTCCGTATCATGCAAATGTGCCTCAATAATTAATTCACTCATGCTTTTTTCTCATCACTAAATAATTTTTTGTAAAAAAAATTTGTTTTTACAAAAGACTAGTATTCACCTTATCAATTAATTATACTCTGTCCCTTCAAAAATACTAATTGTACTTTGTTAATAAAAAATAACTATTATAATGTAGAGATACTAGATATAGAAGGAATTTCCTCTTGAGGCAAATTTTATGGTCAAGTGAGACTACACTGAACTGAGGTCCATAAGGCTATTGGGCCATTTCTAAAAGCCCATTAGTTTTCATTCCTGGACTCTAGGTAAGAAAGTATAATTATGGCCTCCTACATTTTTAGAGCCACCAAACTTGAAGTGGATTGTTTTTAGCCTTTTCTTTTGACAAATGATAATGCAATTTCAGTGTGTGCTTTGTTGGCCAAGTTTTTATTTGGTCGGAATTATGTTTTATCTTAGGTTTCAAAATAAGAAGAAAAAAAAAATACTACTCCATCAAGTACGTATTGATGTCATATTTTTATATATAGTGTGCATTGTTGATATTTAAATTCAAATTCTAACTTTTTACACCTAAGGTGTCCAAGCAATAGTATCATTTTCTCATCTAATAACAAAATAAACGCAATTTACTTCATACTTGATACACCATCTTTTTGCAGCATTGAAACTATGGAGCCATCTCGCGTATTTGGCAAAGCCACGTGCACTCCACGAGGAATGCCAAATATACCAGCTGTAAAACAAACTCAGTTCAAATACAATCACGTTCATAATTATTTTCCTTAGAAAAATATCCGTCTCAAATTTAATAATCATAGAATATTCGAAAATCATTATTGACACCCCGCCCGGAAAACCAGAAGCAACATTCCATGGAAATAGCAAATAGGCTGTGCTCTTAAAAATAGTAACAGAACCAAAATATAACAGCCCCTCCACCACCACACACAATCAATTAAGATCTCTTTTCCAGAAAAAAGAAAAAGAAAAAAGTTTAGTTAGAGAAGAAAGGAAGGAGAGAGAGGAGGAGAACAATGGGGTGCAGAGGGAAAGAGAGAGGAGAGGAAGAGGGAGTCATTGCTACAGATTATTTCTGGTCCTACACAGACGAGCCACATGCCTCTCGCCGTAAACAAATCCTCTCTCAATACCCTCAAATCAAGCAACTCTTTGGCCCCGACCCCTTTGCTTTCCTCAAGGTAATCTAACCCTAACCCTAACCAATGCTCTTTCATTTTTCCTCTTTTCGCCGCTTTAAGATCTCTGATTTGAATCCGCATTGTGTTTTGATGGATTTCTGATTTACCCATTTTCTGTAATTGTATTGCGTTTCTGATGAAATCAATTTATTGAATGCGGTCAATCAGTTGTGATCCCCTTTTGAATTGAATTTGAGGTGGATTTGTGAAATTGAAATTGCAGATTGTTGCTGTTGTATCGATTCAACTATGGACTGCAACCTTCCTCTGCAATTCATCATGGTTGAGGATACTAACAGTGTCATATTTTTTCGGCTCTTTTCTCAATAACAATCTCTTCCTTGCCATACATGAACTCAGTCACAACCTAGCCTTCTCAACGCCAATTTACAATCGTTGGTTAGGGATATTTGCTAACCTCCCCATTGGTGTACCAATGTCTGTAACTTTCCAAAAGTATCACCTCGAGCACCATCGTTACCAAGGCGTCGATGGCATTGACGTCGATATTCCAACTCAAATTGAAGGCAAACTCATTCTGAATGCCTTCACAAAGTCGATATGGGTCCTGTTCAGCTCTTCTTTTTCGCCTTTCGCCCCCTCATTGTCAAGCCAAAGCCCCTGGTTTGTGGGGAGTTCATCAATTTCACCATCCAGCTTGCTCTTGATATTGCAATGGTTTATTTCTGGGGCTGGAAAGCTCTCGGTTATTTGATCCTGTCCACGTTCGTTGGGGGTGGATTGCACCCTATGGCTGGCCATTTTATATCGAACATTATGTTTTCAAGGCGCCTGATCAAGAGACGTTTTCTTATTACGGTCCCCTGAATATGATGACATGGGGCGTCGGCTACCTAACGAGCACCATGATTTCCCAAGAATACCGGGGAATAGGCTTCATAAGGTGAAGAAGATTGCAGGGGAGTATTATGACAATTTGGAATCGTATAAATCTTGGAGCCAGGTCATTTACATGTACATTTTTGACAGGACGGTAGGCCCTTATAGCCGTATGAAGAGAAGCGTATCGGTTTCCAAGTCAGCCAAGAAATCAGAATAGGAGCTCAGCTGAGTGTGAGTTTTTGGATTACTCTTTGCTCGGTTCAATTATGTTTGTACCCATTTTGGAGGATTAGTTTGTAGATGCTGTCAATTCATTTTTTCTGGATGAGTGATTCATTGTTCTTTAGTTATTTACTAAATTTTTTCATTTGTAACAACTGAATGGAATCAGATGTTGAATGTAGTTTCTGTACGTTGTTTCTGTAATTTGCTTATCAAGGAATTATTTGGGATCAGAAAATTGTGGAAGAGCTGCTTCATTAATACTCATATGTACCTGCATCATCTATAGCTTCTATCTTGAAATAAGTTGTTTACAGACGAAAATAGCTGCAATTATCATTTATGGTATAATATGTCAAGAAAAAAGCACCACGTTATCATATACTTGAATAACCATGCATCAATATGAATAACCACGCATCAATATGAATAACCACGCATCATTGACTCGAAACCCGAAATAATTCAAACAAGAGTGTGATATCGAGCTGATGGGACCAAAAGTGGAAATATGGGTTCCGGATCTTCTTCATCTTCTTGACTATCATGGCTATCAACCTCATTCGTTTCTTGAATTCTCAGTGTGGCTAACAAGACACAAATAGCCTGCATTTTCAATAGCATTTCTCTATGGTAAGTTTGCTGATCAGAGTGTTTTGAGTTCAATAGTACGGGTGTATTTATACCTGTGTCAGGAAAACCGACCAACCAAGCCAATTCCAGATGATATCAGACCCCCAACAAAATCCATTAAAAATCATCGAACCCGTTGGATACGCTGGTTTTTGGCAACTCCTGATGATAAAGCAAAGAGCCACTTAATTGCAAAAGAGTTTTCCATGAAGATGATAGTTATATACAACATGATTACATGTACCTTTTCCCAGTTAGGATTGGCGAACGAGTCAGCCATTATGAGAGTCTCCATTATGAGGAGAAAGAGAAGAAGAATTATGTACTGTGGTTGTGTTAAGGCTTGCTAATTCTGATCATATATATTTAAGCATAACAATCATATAGGAGGTGTTTGGATACTGCAGAGAGCCAAGAAATATTTGGCGTATTTGCAGCAATGTGGCCCTAAGCAAGTGATTGCGCACAATGCAATACCAACACCAAGAAAAGCATGAAAAAACCTGCATATAATAAGTTAGCTCCCCCTGCTTCCTAATTAAAATTAGCTTAAAGGTTTGATTTACCATGGAATATGGCGAAAAGACGAGGCGTCTCCTTGTAGTTGCCAAGCTCTCAACATCAAAACGCCATACATGACAGTGGCAATGCCCCTTATCCCCATGGCTGTGTTGAACATCTTTAGAGACAACTTTACGCCATTTTTTTTTTTCAGGTCCTAATTTGGCAGGCAACTCCTTTCTCCCCGGTTTTTATGTAGGCATTTCAACTGATAAGTGAACCAACATAAGTTTGGTGACAGTATGTAGGCACTGTCCTTTAGCAATAATTGTTCGCTGTTAAGGTGGTATAATATTTATGGCGAAAAGGGAAAAAGAATGATGCATGAAAGTCAGGAAGTTTCGCAGAAATTACTAATGGTGTTTGTACATGGATGATGCGGATACAAGGTAATTTTCACAGTGGCACACGACTAACTCATATGATGGAGCCACCACAAAATGTTTTTTTTTTAAAAAATATTTATTAGTGATTTTTGCACCGGTTGTTGCTGTGGATATCACTTATCACAATGACTCAAATTGGAATATTTGTATTTTCATAGCAGGTCAAATTTTTTTATACGCCCACAAAAAATCTCATAGCTCAATTCATGACAAATCAGAACACCTGAATGGGCTAAACTATCTGTCTCCCTGCAATTTATAGCAAGACAAAATATTACGGGTGAGCAATACTGTCGTTTGTCTAGTTGGGCTCGTATCATAGGAATTGGGCCTAAAGGCCTTTTAAGTATGTGTCGCATTTTCAAATAATCCGTCTTTTAGTTACCGTTAGTTCCTTGGGCTCAATAAATTCGCGGCCCACTTAGCTCTTCGGCCCGTTGCCCTCTTCTGTCATCTCTTGGCCCAACTTCCTTTTGTTTGTTTTTTCTTATTTTCTCGTAATGCCTCGGATCGCCGTTCATCTACCATAACTAATCAACGGTCTCCATGAAGGATTCGTACCTTCGACACGATGAGTGCTCCTTCATCCATAGCGGTATAATTGGAATGGCAAAGGCGTGTAACGTGTTGTTGTGTGAGGTATTATCCTCAGCTATTGCTCTTGAATTGGTATCTTCTTCATGTTATGCTTATCGCTTTGAATTTCGTTGCTTACGAAATTCTCGGCGATCGTGGAGTTGATTGAGAGGGAATATTGGAGTGTTCATCAAATATGAGTGTTCATGTGAGTTTTTTATCATTATTAGCACCAGTTATTGAGTGAACCGCTTCCTAATATGAATCCTCTTCTGGTGATTAACATCCATGGATGTTAGGCGTGGTGGAGTATTGCTATTTTCATACATTTCTTAGACTTTGTTTTTCATTAAGCTTGTTCTTCATTTTGGTTCATTAGAATTGGAGAGTAGTTTCTTTGGTATTAGTTGCCTTCGACTTTAATTAATTGTTGGGACATCACAAGTGGTATCGAGCCTACAGCTCCCCACTCTCGACGTCGATCATTGAAAAACACGAGAATGAAGGATCTGTCTGAAGCTTCACAAAAACATGAGAAGTTGATTTTAGCGGCGGTGCGTATGGATGGATTTGAAAGAAAAACTTAAAACAATTGAAGAACTAGTGGTGATGTAGGTCAGGTATGAAGAATATCACTCAAAACATCGAGTGCACGATGAAAAAAACCATGGATCAAGAGTCCGGCCCTTGAAACAGCAGAGACAAAGGCGAATGGATGAATCCGGATCAAGCGAAGGGGAAGCAATGTGCATACACCTCCACGTTTGAGAGCTCAATTCTACAATCAAAACCTGACCCAACCTGCGAACAACAATCACACGGTGAGACTCAAATTTCACGAGTTCAATGGAGAAGGCCCTCAAACTGGATCCGTAAAAGGCAAACCGATTTTTCAAATCATACCGATGGAAGAAAGAGCTAAAGTACACCATAATTGGTTATTATATCATAGATGTAGTTGATACATGGTTTATGGAATATGTCGAAGGCAAGGACGGTATTGATTGGCAGGAATTCTGCAGGATGATTCTTCAGAGGTTCTTATGTCCGGGCAGTGAAGATGTGGTGATTGAATTCACTAAACTCACACAGTCACAAGATGTTAACTTCGTATCCGAAAGCGGTTTGATGAACTCGAGTCATTGGTAAGGTCAAGAACCCAAATCTGAGTGAGGAATTTCTCCAGCCATGTTTTCTTGAGAGGATTAAAAGAAGAACTTAGAGTTCGCAGGCGATTATTCAAACCAACCGAACTTCACTCGGGCCATCAACACTTTGTAAAAAATGTTGGAGTCCGCTCTTGACATTTGGAAAAAGAACAAGATCAACTCAAACCAAGTTATTTGAGCTACAACAAGTATATTTGGATATAGCAACCAGCGAGAAGAAAAGCTACTTAAAATAACCAGCAAAGCACAAGGAACCAAAAGAGGAGGTAACTAATTCTAACCTTCCACTCAAAAGAATTAGTGACTCACAATATCAAAAGAGAAGAGCATTAGGGTTATGTTTTCATTGTGATGAGAAATATTCCTATGGGCATGTGTGTAAGAAGAAACAATTCAATCTAATTCTAGTTGAAGAGGAAGATGAGTTGAATGAAGGAAATGGTGAGATTGATGAAGAAGCTGGAGGAAAATCATGGTGAGATCTCTGTCGATACCTTCGCTTGGCAACAAATCTAAGAGTACTCTAAAGGTCGTTGACAATGTTGGCGAGTGGATGCTCAATATCTTAATTGACAGTGGAAGCACCAATAGTTTTCTTGACTTAACTACTGTCAATGAGCTTAACTATATGGTGGAAGAAACCACACCATGGATCATTACTGTAGCTGATGGTGGAAAAACCACAAGTAAATTCAAGTGCACCATTTCAAATGGCAAATCTGAGGGTTCCATTTGAGGCGATTTGAGGGTGATCAAGTTAGGGGGTTGTGATATGATTCTTGGTCTTGTTGGATGT
The DNA here is from genome assembly GCA_037126765.1 of Stenogyne calaminthoides. Classification (NCBI taxonomy): domain Eukaryota; kingdom Viridiplantae; phylum Streptophyta; class Magnoliopsida; order Lamiales; family Lamiaceae; genus Stenogyne; species Stenogyne calaminthoides. The sequence goes on along the minus strand of JBBCBC010000037.1, from coordinate 6,901,596 downwards.
GGGAGCCAAATCCAATCACTTTTGATCTCAAGAAGGACAAGATATCCACGGTTATCGAGGAAGGAAAAGAGTGGTCTTGAAGAGTCAAGATGTGAGCGGGGGTTAAAGATGATAAATGCTAAGGGCATAAAAAGATTCTTTAGTAAACGCACATGGAATCCTAGCTCAATTGTTTGCTATCAATCAATGATGTTCAACAAGAGGAAATCGGTGAAACCATCCAACAAATCTTTGAAGCAATTTGAAGAAGTCTTTGAGGAACGAAAAAAGGCTACCCCCAAAAAGAAGAAGTGGAGCATGAAATCCATTTAAAAGCCTAACACTCGGCCCCGTATATCGGAGGGTTTGAGATACTCTCACTCTCTTAGAATGAGATTGAGAAGATGGTGAGTGAAATGTTAGAACAAGATCAAGTCAAGTGAGCTCAAGTCCATTTGCAAGCCCATCATTTCTTGTCAAAAAAGAAGGACAACACTTGGAGATTCTGTAGAACTATGCGAAGCTCAATGATCAAACTATCAAAAATAAATACCCTATGCCCCGTCATTGAGGATCTCTAACCGAGCTACATGGTGCACAAATATTCTCAAAAGATTGACCTTAGGCAAGGTTATTTTTGATTCATTGAAAGAAGAAGATAGATATAAATCTGCATTTATCACACATCATGGCTTGTTTGAGTTCAAAGTGATGCCATTTGGGTGACAAATGCACCGGCCACCTTCCAAAAAATATGATGAATGAGGTATTCTCACGCTATATAAGGAAGTTTGTTTTAGTCTTTTTTGATGATATCTTGATATCTGATCCCTGTATTGAGAGTCATGTGCAACATTTGGTGAGGTGTTAAGTGTTCTTAAGATCGTAAGTTGTATGCAAAAAAAGCAAGTGTCTTTTGGAGTCGGCAGTGGAATACTTGGGGCACATCATTTAAGGAGGGGGTGAAAACCGGCCACGAGAAAATTAAAAAGCATGGTAGTGGTGACCCACCAGAAACCTTAAGGCCTTGAGGGATTCTTGGGTTTAACAGGTATTACGAGGAAGATTCATAAGGTTATGGAGTTATTACCAAACCTCTAACTCAATTGCTCCAAGAAGGATAACTTCCATTTGGAACACGTATGAAGAAACATTTGAAAAGCTTAAGAAATTGATGGTGGAAGCCCCCAGATTAGCACTACCAGATTTTACTCAACCCCTTAATATTAGGCCGATGCTTGTGGGATTTGGAATTCGGGGCGATTTTGATGCAAAAAAAGGGCAACCCATTGCTTTTTGACGTAGTTTATGCCCCCGTAATCGAGGCATTATCAACTTATGAGAAGGACTCTCCTAGCCTTGATGATGAAGAAGTAACCAAATGGAATCATTATCTTAATGGTAGCAAATTCATCATTAAGACAGATCATCATGTTAGTTTGAAGACTTAAGGCGAGCGAGAGGTTGAAGCAACATTCTCCATAAATGGCTCGTCAAATTGATGGGACATGACTATCTTTATTAAGTATAAGAAGGAAAGGAAAATAAAAGGCTTGATGCTCTCTCAAGACAATTTGAGACTACTTCACAGGGAAGAATCAAGTCTAAATGTTGTAAAGTACTCATATCAAGTCATCTTGGGTAGAAGAAGTAATATCCGGCTATGAAGGGGATTCTAACACTCAATGACTACTATCTCAAACTATCTTATTGCACGATATTGATCTTTGATTTTCTATATGTTGAGATATCGGGGAAGAATTTGGGTGGCGAGAATGGTAACATCAAGACTAGAATTAAGGAAGAATACACAACCACATCTATTGGTGGCCGTTCGGAATACAAATTTAATTACAAAAAAGCAAAACTTCTATTTTATTGGCGAGGATGAGACAAGACTTCAAGACTTCATCAATGCTTGTGAAGTATCAGGAAGTGCAAGATGCAGAGTAGTGCCTTATCCTGGCTTACTACAACCATTAGGGGTACTGACAAACCATGGAGTCGAGTTACTATATGGACTTCGTTGAAGCGTTACCTAACTCGGGTGGGAGAAGTGTCATTTGGGTCATTGTGGATAGAATGACTAAATCTGATCATTTTATTGCTCTCAAGCACCCCTGCAATCTTGAAGGATCGAGTGAAATCTACTTAAACCACATTCACAAGTTATATGGATTTCTGAGATAATTATAAGTGATAGAGATGTAGTGTTCCAAAGTGCGTTTTGGGAAGTCACTATTTAAATTAGCGAAATTGGAGTTGACACGAAAGCAACGTCTTTCATATCACCCAGGCCCGATGGTCAAAGTGAAAAGAGTCGATAGGTGTCTTGAGACATATCTAAGGTGTATGACTCATCTCAAACCAAGCAAATGGATGATTGGCTACCTCTTTCTTTGAATGGTGGTACAACACTGAGTTATCATAATCTATCAAAATGACACCATTTGAAGCTCTATATGGTTACAAACCAAAGACAACTTGGTTTAGGGCCTTATTCTGAGGAGTAGGAGATTTGGGGAAGTTCTCATTGAAAAGCAAAGAATGGTACAAGTTTTAAAGAGAACTAACAACTCTATTAATGAGAATGAAGCGTTATCTTGATCTCCACAGATGAGAGAGGCGATTTGAAATTGGGGATTGGGTATACTTAAGGACGCAGACCATTCGAAGAACGCCGATCAACTAAGAAGACAAACTAAACTCTCGTGAAGTACTTTGGACCCTACCAAATCATTGAGAAAATAAGGCGTTGGGCGTACAAGCTCAAACTTCAGGAAGAGTTCGTCTACACCCGGTGTTTCATGTCTCTCAACTCAAGAAAAAATCAAGAACAAATACTCTCCAGGATAATTTACAGAGATATCAATGATGAAGGTGAAGCAATGGTCATACATGGCGATCTTAGCTCGACGAACCATCAAGAAGAGAAACCGCCTCGTGAATCAATTTAATCCATTGGGAGTAATGCTCTTTGAAAGCGGCCACTTTGGGGAAGATGCGGGGTGATTAAGGTGATATTTCAGCCGATTACAACTTGAGGACAAGTCAGGCGGAAAAAATGGTATTGTCGCATTTTTCAAATAATCAAATCTTTTTAATTACGAATTAGTTCTTGGGCTCAATAAATTCGCTACCCACTTAGCTCTCGGACTGTTGCCCTCTTCTTTATCCTGCCGCCCAACTTCCATTATTATGCCCTTTTTCCTTATTTTTCTCATAATGCTCGGATGCTCGTTCATCTACCATAACTAATCCTTGGTCCTCCATGAAGGATTCATTACGCCCGACACCAATAAGTAGTGCTCCTTCATCCAGAGCGGTATAATGGAATGGGGATGTAAAAACATGTTGTTGTGTGAGGTATTATCCTCAAGCTATTGCTCTTGAATTGATATCTTCTTCATGTTATGCTTATGCTTTGAATTTAAATTACCTTCTGAAATTCTCAGCGATCGTGAGTTGATTGAGAGGAATATTGGAGTGTTCATCAAATATGAGTGTTCATGTGAGTTTTTTATCATTATTAGCACCACAGTTGAGTGAAAACCCTTCCCTAATATGAATCCTCTTACAATTGATTAGCATCCACGGAGGTTGGGCGTGGTGGAGTATTCTTATTTTCCTTCATTTTTCTTAGACTCTTGTTTTCATTGCTTGTTCTTCATTTTGGCTATTAAGAATTGGAGAGTAGTTCTTTGGTATTAGTTGCCTTCGACTTTAATTAATTGTTGGGACATCACGGTATGGCCCATGCATCGATGTGTGTGTTTTCGTGCCTTTTTGGCGTAGCCCTCTACAACACGCCTCCAAAAGAACCAAAACATCATAATTGGGCCACAAATTTATTTCACTTTATTATATAAAAAATTTTAAAAATAAAATTTAAACATTATATTATCGTACACCTTATTATATTACCAGAGGCGTTTGTGTGAGAATAATATCGTAGTGAGGCTGAAATATAATTTGGCATTCTTATAATCATGTAATGATGTTTTAATATTTTTAACAGAGGTGTGAGTGTTGATTAAGTGCAAAGTAGTATCAGTTTGTATCATACAAAATTTTTTCTTGTATTATTTATCTTTTCATATTAGTCTCATGCTATGGTGCTGTGCCATAAAATCAAATTTGGAATAGATGAATAGTGTTACATTTTACTCTGCATCCTGTTTAATTGAGAGACATGTAATCGCAGCTTAGAACCAGATTTTTTTGAACCATGGGCATATCCAATCAGCAGTGGGGCTGCGTGATCGTTAATAAAATTTGGAGTAGTAACATCGCTATTCAATCCAAATCATATTATATGTTTTATTCTAATTAATATAAAATACGATATACACGATATTATGTCTTTTCAAGTGGAGAGTGTAATAATGCTTTATGGGGTTTAACTTGTTGTTTCTTTCGCATCCACTGGATTGGATCAAATTGAGCAATGCAACGCAAAACTGAAAATCCGACAATGACATCAGACTCATCACGTCAATGTTAATATTATTTTAGCACTTGTTTGGTGGGATTTGTCACCTCCACTTGCCTAATGTATTCTTATTGACAACATCTAGTATTAAAAATTTTGTAAATGAAAAAACTTTAATTCTAATTAAATTTTTGTAATTGGTGAAGATAAAATAAAATTAGTGGTTAATGATTTATTTTTTAAAAGTGCTCATTCATCAATTTTGAATAGTTATAATTTAGAGTTAATTATTTATTATTTGGTGTGTATATAATTAATTTTTATGATTTTATAATTTTTAAATAAATGAAAATTTTTCACACTACAATTCTTTATTCTTATTACCCAATATGAGTTTTATCCTCATGGTACATGGAACAGAAACTCTTGTTTTACATGATTATACACTTCTTAAATTTGTAATTACTTTTTTAAAATGTTCAATATATTTTGTATTTAAAAAAATTAAACGTTTTTAAAATACGTTTGAGTTTATAATTTATTTATTGCACACTAGACTTACCTCATGATAAAATGCTACTTTTAACTTTTAGCATTCAATCATATTCAATATATATTTTGTTAAGTAAATCCATTGAAAAAATAATTATTTCTTCACCGAATAGAAATGGGAGTAAAATTAATGCAGTGAATATTATTTTATAATAAAGAATTACATGGGGCATGTTAATAGTGAAATACGCTTATTCTATAGATATTAACACAACAAACACCACATTTTAAGTGTATTGTCAAAATTTATTATCTAAGAAAATGAATTTACACGTCCAAATCAGTGAATCAACCTCCATTACAAAGAATCTAGCGTATAGACTATGAAAATGAGAACTCTTTGCGTGAGGCAGTGCAAATAAATAAAGAGCCAGATCTCACATTGAAAATCATATTACAATATATTGACCCTCGTAATATTAACATGTTAAAAACTCAATTATACCTTTATTATTATTATGGATGTTATTATGATCCTAAACAGGACCTTCAGCAACGCCTTGACAGTACAATGCAACAACAAAAAGAAAGGTAGCGATATTTTCGGGTTGATTGCAATTTCGATTGTGATTTTCACGAAAAACTAACGGTATATTTAATTTCAATTCTGGATTCTTTTTAGGATATTTAATTTTCAAAATTTTAAACCCTAATTTGTACTTGAATCCGATAATATATGTGTGTGTGCACTATTTCTACTTTTCTCTTGTTGTAGCACTCACGGTAGCGCGACTACACAACATCTTTTTCCCCTATTGGCGTAAACATAAATCTATCATTGAGGCGTATATTGGCTCGCATAATGGATGTAAAGTGTCAATTTGATTAGATTTGTTGATAATTAGTGCTTAGAAGTGTTATAAAATTATGATAATTTCAAATTTGGTTGAGGTAGATGTACTATCAAAACTATTGGCATAGGTATAAATTTAATTTGCTAACCTTTATTATCCCCAGAAATATGAGATATCTGAATTGGAGTTGTATTATTAGATTAGCTTTTATGAGTATTTGATTAGGCGTGGATGTTAGTATCTCATGGAATTAAGGGTTTTTTTGTGAATGATATTATTGGATTAACTTTTGGGTGTTACATCTTTGTGGGGACTCATTCAAAAAACAATATAATGTTATCTTCTTTAAGTTTAAAGTGTACATATATTAGATCAAAATAATCAAGAATCTTACTATGGTGCAGCAGTATTAGAGTATCACTTAATTCCATCGGAAGTATCAAATATTTGATCTAAGTACCATAACAAATTAAATTGTTTTCTTGTTTTTTTGGGTATTATAATAATATTAGTTAGTTGAGTATGAGTTTATAGATTTATCTGTTTTAGTCAATATAATTGACTAAAAACATAATGCAATAGTTTCTATATGTTAAGATCGAGAATATAGAGTAGTGTTGAGTATTTGTTCAAAAGAGTATCAAATATTTGGTCGGGAGTATCAAAATGTTCTCTTACCATTTACCATGGTCCAAAATGTTCAATATTTGATCAATTGATCAAGAATATCAAAAATCTCTTGTTGTGCTTCAAAGTATTAAAAGTATCAAGAATCTATTCGGAGTATTAAATATTTTGGTCGAGGGATATCAAAGTCATTTATGTTTATCAAGCGTATAAAAAATATTAAATTATTTGATGATACATATTTCATACAAAAACAGTATTACGTTATGTCATTTTAATTTAAAGTATCAAATATTTGATTGAAATAATCAAGAATGTATTATTATGGTACACATAGTATTAAGAGTATCAAGAATCACTTCAGGGGTATTAAATATCTAGCCAAAGTATTAGAACCAAGCAAATGAAAGGCATGTCTTGTGATCAATACAATATTTATAGAACCAAGCAAATGGAGTATATGTTAATTTAAAGGAGACATTGAGACAATGTCACTTTCGAAATTATAAACTACTAAGAGTATTAGTTTTATAATTCAAGAGTATCACCGATAAATTTAAAGAAGTACCACTACTTTTTGAAAAACAACGATACTTAAAATTGACCAAAATAAAACTCAAGCGTGGAATAACATATTGAAATAGTGTTACTATGTAGTACTATAATATAGGAGTATCACTTAATGATTCGAGGGTATCATGTTTTTGATTCAAATATCGATTTGAATCTAGAATACCACTACCTCAGAAAGACAAACAATACTTAAACTGACTAAACAATAATTTAAACGTAAAATACATGTTAAATTAAAACAGATTATGAGACAATTATCACTCTGTAGTTCCTAAGGAGAAAAAAAACCCAAATGAAAATGTTAATCCGGAACGACCATTCTTTGTAGCAAGTATGTAAGCTATGTCATTTATGTGTGGATGCTCGTACATATAATGTGATCCTATAACTCACGCCTTTCATTATCTTCCAGCAACATATATATCAATAAAACAAGTAAATCATGTCATTTAGACCATCAAACATATGACTGTGGCTTTTTTCTATGCAAAACTAGTCAAATTTAAATAAAAAACAATGCCCACTAACAGAAAATGTCAGGTCCCATATAAACCATCATGATTCCTTAAAATCTAAAAAATTAAGGACTCTGTTAACAATAATGTTTTTAGAAGTAGCATTTGCTCATTAGTATTTAGCTGCAGAAAATTAGAAAATGATTATATAATATCTAATTAAGTTTCAAACTCTTCCCCCAAATTAACAATAAAACAAATAAATTAATATTCAGGTTGAAGCTCAACAAATAAATCGAAGATTGGAAATTAAAATAAAATTTCGTAATACTATGACATTTTGGGGTGGAGTCTCTTTGTCTTGGCTTTCTTGTGATATATTATTCCATCTGTTGAATGGTCGCGTTTTAAAAAAAATCTTGTGAATTGAATATATTAGGCGTATGTTGGAATCATGTTGGAGTGGGATTTATCTTACGAATCTTGAATCCAGGTCAATCGTCGATTGATTCATAAGGAGGCTTTTGCCAAACATTTTGTCTTGCCAAATTACGACCAATATCAATGAATAAGTCCATAAATGAATAACAGAAAAAGTGCAGAACACTAATATATTCACCCCTGGCCTCCTTCTTTATATGCAACCAATTTTCTAGGTTCTTAACCCCCAACAACAACAAAAAGTGATACGGGAAGCATAGCTGCTTGAATACAACAATAAAATAGAAAATCGTGCACCCAATTTTCCATGGAGGAAATGAGTTTGCTAGATCAATTTTTTGCAAAGTAGCTTAGAATATACACTATAATATTATCAACAACATAGTACATATATTTACAACCAAACAACAACAGAAAACAATCCTCAATTTAACTTGCACTACTAAAAAAAAAAAAAATAACAACTGAATAACGGCGATCAGAATAAAAAACGGGTAAGACAAGAAAAGACAAAGCAGACAACTATATGGATCCAATGCTCGTCCGACGCCATTCGTGCAATGGCAGAACGCGTCATGAACGAGAAAAAGAAAAAAGAGAAGTCAAACCGCAAAACAAATCTGACAAATGAAGGGCTTATTAGGTATTTCACTTTTGGGCCCAGGTTCGCAATAGGCTAAATTAGGTATCTGAATCAGCAGATTTAATATGGAGTCAAGTAAAGACAGTGAGTTTTTGTCGTAGAAAATTGAAGAAAGGAGTCACTATCGGCAAAATTTGGAATCTTTTACAAGTCGCATAACGCAAACAAAAGCTGGTGAGATAAAGACTATTACCCTGTCACCAGTCAGGATTCACGGAGCAATCTCATTGGCCCGTGATACAACGGCGTGGCATGCAGGTGACGGCGTTGTCGCAAGTCACCAACTGAATCTTTTGCGAACCCGCTGTTTTTCCTTTTATTTTTTTTCCTCTCATTTATTTCTCCGTAACGGATATAAAACGACAAAACTGATGTTGAGAGACTTGAGAATAAATAGAAATAGAAAAATACAATATATATCGAGTGTGTGAAAGAGAGGCGAAAAACAGACAGAGAGAGAGAGAGAGAGAGGGGGCAGAGAGTATGGAGTCTGGAAAATTGAGGCTTCTTGCTCTGTTGCCATTCTCGCATCTCTTATTCTATTCTATTTTCGATTTTTTCCGCAGGTATGTTTTTTCTCAATCCTTCTTTTTCTTCACGTTTCTTGGACTTCTTGGATAGTAGTTAATGAATGGTGAAAATTAACGTGTTTGCAATCAAACATAATTCGGTTCTCTGTTTCTTGGGATTCTCAGAATCCATAAATTTTTAACGTCAATCCGCATGTATTTTTTCTCAGGTTCTTGAGTTTGATTTCTTGATTCACTTCATGAATTTTTTTTTCCTGAAATTATTGGCTTACCACCCATGGCAAAACAGGTAATTTTTAAGGTCTTTGATGATTTTTGTGTCTCTTCGGTAAATTATTTGATGATATTTGCGTCTTTTACTCCGATTTAAAGCTATCTGTTTACTGTGCATGTACGGCTTTCGTGTATGTGCATCATCTGTGTTAGGGGGTTTGGGGTTTTTGCTTGATTGTTAGTTCAATGAAATCGTTCATTGAATTTTATTGTTCTTAGGAATCCCCAAAGGTTATTGCACCTTTATTTTTGTAATTGACACTATCTCTGGTCTTATTGCTGCTGTGATTTGTTAATTTCCTGTATATTTCAATTAATCAGTTTCAAGAATGGGGAATACAGTAATAATGGGCTTGGACGCAGTCCCTAACTATGATTCAGTTCAATAATCAATATGAAGAAGATAACAATGATATATAATCTTCTTTTTTTTTGCTCAATCATAATCAAGTGTCTTGGTTATCTTATCTAATACAAATGCTTTATCATAAATATCATCATACTTTAACTTATTGTCAGTTGCTTCAAAACAAATATTCAAGTATCTTTCTTCTCATGCTATTTGTATATTATTAAACAACGAGGCCAAAAGAAGAAATGTAAATCTTTCATTCAGTTTTCATGCATAGAATTCATCGATTTAGCTTGTCTTCATTCTCTCAAAATTACAGTTGTTTGAACTTGTCTGATTCAGTGGGGTTTTTGTCCCAGATTTTTTACTTTCAACTGTTTTTCCTTCAAGGTAATTAACAGTTTAACTCATGTTTTTAGGCATTAGCCTTTTGATTTTGTTTGAAATATTAATAGGTTCTCTCTTAATATCTGTTTTTGCAGGACTTCAGAATCAAGTGTAGCCTTATACAGCATAGACATTACTGGATTGCTATGGCGTATTGTGACTCCAAAATGCAACGTTTTTTGGAGCAGGTGAGTTGTGATCTTCCCTGTCTTGTTCGTTGCCTTCTTTTTGAAAAACCAAATTAATCAACTCGTTTTTTTAACCTGAAAGTTGAAACTGAAAACAACTAGCTAATTTAATAGTCTTTATTTTTCTGAATATTTTCTTTGTATAACTTTACACATTTATGACTCAATGAGTACCTTATCGGCCAATATATTTAGTAGTTTTATCAATAGATTTCTTTTAATTTTTGGATGGTGAACTGTTTCTTGTTGTGGTATATTGACAGTTGAGGTAAAAAAGGAGGAAGATTATAGCTGTTGTTGAAGGAGATAATTGGCGTGGGAATGCTTGGAGTCACCAAAATTATTGATTATGGGAGGCTGTTGTAATGCGGTTTGATTGATGTGTAAGAAAAATAAAACTATCTCAGCTTCCCTTCATCTTCCATTCTCTACAATGTCAATGAAATAACACCATTATTTATAAGAGAATAAAATATCTCACATTTTGGGGCACGGCATGCATCTTGATGATCCTGGGCGGGCAGAATGGGAAGGATTTCCTTCAGGAACAAGAGCAGCCGCTGCTGGTATGCAGATGTTTATTTTACTAATTTTGCTGAAGTTATGTGCTTTGAAGCTAAAGAGGAGATAGTAGATTAATTCTTTGGACATATCAAAAAGGGTGTCAGATGCTCTCTAAATTACAAACAGAGAATATGAATATGATCCTCACTGTTGGTTATTATTCATGCATTTTACTATTTTTTTTTTTTGTATACATAGGGGACCTTGTTTCACTCATATATGTTTTCCTTGTGCTTTTCTTTCACAGGTGGAATCACAACGTTGATTGACATGCCTTTGAACAGTATGCCATCTACAGATTTCAAAGAGACTCTCAAACTTAAGTACTACTCCCTCCGTCCATGAAAAGTTTGCCCTTTTTCTTTTGGATATCATGAAAAGTTTCTTGGCAAAAAAAGAAACTCCTTACTAAAATTCAGCCTCCATGATATTCGTATATTTACACCAGTAAGCATTCTTTTGGGGCAGCATATACCTCAATCCAATTAATTCATTTTACTTTATACATAAGAGTTTGCCACATTAGCTCTCAACTCTCTTCTCATTATACCTTTTTTTTATTTGTATTGTGCCAAAAGTTGGGGCAAATATTTTGGGAAGGAGGGTAATAATTTACCTTTGTTTATGTCAATCTCGCTAAATAGCTTTTCTGTCCTCATAATTTGTTTTCGGGTTTTATTCAGTCACTGCTGCCCAATTTTTGTCATTACCCTCATTATAATAAGAAGCAAAAGAAAAAGGCATAATTTTTCATCCAAATAGCTATAAAATGTTCTTAGTTTTCCCATGATTGATCTTACCTAATCTTTACATGTGTGGTTCTCTAACTCTGTCTCTTTTTCATCCTTTCTCTTGAATTCAGACCAAAGGCTGCTCAGGGGAGGATCTTTGTTGATGTCGGTATGCTCTTTATATTTTCTTAAAAACTCTTATTTTATTTCTTGTAAGTTGTAACTGATTTTTTTTTTTCTCAACAGGTTTTGGGGAGGATTGGTGCCTGAAAATGCATTCAACGCCACTGCTTTGAAGCGTCTTCTTGATGCTGGAGCACTCGGCCTCAAGGTTCAAATGTCTACTATTTTTTAAATATTTTAGCTATGCGTTGCCATATATAATTTCTTTAGCCTATGAGGGAGAGGTGTATTATGCTTGTAATTAGAACTTTAGGTTTCTGTTGCTGATTTTTACTAGATCTTGAGTATAATTTCTTGTTTATTTTGCATCATTTGAATTTCTTGATCATTTTTTTTCTTTTCATTTTCTTTTGTAGTCTTTCATGTGTCCATCAGGAATCAATGACTTTCCCATGACAAATTCCACTCATATAAGGTATACAGTATCCTCCTTTGACTATCTTGGCTTTATTTTCTAACATTTAATGGTAATTATCTCGTTCAACTGTCCTAAATGAATGTGTTTCTTGTTGTAGGAAGGGCTGTCTGTTTTGGAAGTACAAAAGGCCATTGCTTGTACATGCTGAGGTTCAACAGGAAACCGAGGTGACTTGGAAATGATAGACGATGCTGGGAATCCGAGATCTTATTCGTACCTGAAGACTAGGCCTGCTTCAATGTAAGAAGAATCAAAATATCAAGCAAGAGTGCAAGACCATTCATGACATTTTTACTTAATTTTAATTTTTTTGGTAAAAATCTACTTCTACAGGAAGAAGCAGCAATAAGAGCTCTTAACAGTAACAAAGGACACTAGAAATGGAGGCCCTGCTGAGGGAGGCTCATCTTCACATTGTTCATCTGGCTGATGCCAGATCATCTTCTTTACAACTTATAAAGGTATTCATTATTATATCTTAACAAAAAAGCATGCTATTTTTTTTGATTAAGTAGAGCACTTAGAGCTCATTAAAATGAAAGTGATGCAAGTAACTGAGTCTATGGATCCTATTTAATCGAATCTTCTTCTTTTGTGGAACCTTTATGTTTATAGGAAGCTAAAATAACAGGTGATAGCATTAGTGTTGAAACGTGCCCCCACTATTTGGCCTTTTCAGCTGGAAAGAAATCCCAGATGGCGTCCCCAGCGTTTCAAGTCGCCCCACCCATCCTTCGATCGGATAATAAAAAAACAACTCTGGGCAGCTTTGCTGGTGATATATCGTGTTTGGAGTAGCTTTTTCGTAACTCTCAAAATTTTAGATAACTTCCTTGATTTGATTATTTTAGGATGGGGAGACATTGATATGTTGAGCTCCTGATCACTCGCCTTCAGTTCCAGAGCTCAAACTCTTCGATGAGGTGATTTTTCCTTAAAAGCGTGGGGTGGCATATCTTCTTTTGCAGGTTATCATTTTTCCTCACTCACTCAATTATCTTGTTCAGTTCAGTTGTTTTTTACTGAGTTGTTATTACAATCATTTTGGGTGTACCCGTACAGTTTGTTCTACCTGTAGCGTGGTCCATATGGCGTAAACACAACATCAGTTTCCATCAGTTAGTTTTCATTGTGGGAGAAGCCCGCAAAACTAGCTGGCCAAGATCTTAAAAGGTATTAATAAATCTCTCTCTCTCTCTCTCTCTCTCTCTCTCTCTCTCTCTCTCTCTCTCTCTCTCTCTCTCTCTCATGTCTATATGAATCATTATACATGCAGGGGGCCATTGCGATCGGAAACTATGCAAGATATCGTTGTCTGGGATCCTGAAGTAGAATTTGAACTTGATGATAATCACCTCGTATACCTTAAGCATCCGGTATGCATATGCATTAACTTGTCACGATCTAAAAGTTGTTTTTCCATCCATTCATTCACTTATGGTGATTTGATCATGGATGCAGAGTATATCATATACATGGGATCAAAACTCTCAGGTAAAGTTATGGCAACATTTGTAAAAGGCAACCTTGTTTTACCAGAAGGGGCATGCTCCGGTTGCATGTAGTGTCAAATCTTGGCTAACTGGCGACAAGGTACGCAGCAAACATATTTGTCCATATTTTTTTGTCATATGGCTTTCTATATGACAAATTAATCAACCAACCAACAAAACACATGTTTTTTTTCATTTCTTTATTTTCTTTCTAAGCCTTTAACTTTCTAAATATTATACCAAGGTTATCGTTTTTTTTCTGCACCAAGGCTCTTGCTGGTATAGAAGATGGGGTAGCTGGCTGAAATGATAATAAATTCTACTCTTTAATCAACTCAAAATCTTGGTTGTGAATTGGCAATTGTTCGTTAAGCTCAAGTGTACATAATGAATTGTACTATACTATGGATTTGGATCCGAATAAGGAGGTCAAATTCAGGTTTTCTATCAAGATTTACCTCAGGTCAAAGCTGCCGAAATTGATACTTACCTCTCATGGGGGTTCAAAACGTGTTTCTGAAAAGAAATTAAGTCCATTTATAAAAACATAATTGATTGTTAGTAAAGTATAATGATAACTTGAGTAATTAGTGATTGTTGATGATGAAAATAAAAAATCCCATAAACGTATTTAATCTACATTTTAAAGTAAAAAAATCATCGGCGATCTTTTTGGCCCACCTTTGATCAATTGCAACCTTGGTTGCAAACTGACAATTTTTGTTAAAGCTCAAGTGTACATAATGAATCTTACTAATTTTCTGGACCTGGATCCGGAGAAGGAGGTCAATTATATCGAGAAATCATTGGATTTTTTTTTTAATTGTGCTTGAAGAGCGGTCTCGGAATTGATTCGGTTATCTTATTACGGATGGTTTTGACTTTGGTATGAAAAGCAGAAAGTTATTTTGTTGCAAATGGTATGAATTTGAATGACTGAAAGTTGTTATTTTATGGATGGTTTAGTTTGGTATGAAAGATTGAAAGTTGTCCTTTGACTGATTTGGTTAAACATGAAATAATTAAGTTGCCCATCCAAACCAAACAATTCAGGACAACTTCCTAGAGTCGGAAAAGATTGCAATTTCATTAATGGTTTGGTATGGAAATTATTTGCAGTGATTGGCAAGGGGATCAGGGTGTACTTAACTATTCGAAGATATCTTAGAACTAGTGATGATACAGATATTAAACGGATTGACCCTAGTGTTATTGGATCAGGCATAGAAACAAAACCTGAAGACTACTGGGCTGTTATTTATAATGGCCCATTGAACTGGTAGGCTCATTGATGCTGGTATTATTATTATTATTATTATTATTATTATTATTATTATTATTATTATTATTATTATTATTATTATTATTACTACTACTGTTGCAAACTGCGATCTTACTCGCCGTCAATTGCGTCGGCGTTAGTTTAATTGGCGGCGCTCCCACTGCGCGGTATGCTGTTAAGCCTAGTAAAAGATCACCTGAAACATAACTGCCGTAACATTTCCTTCTTCATCTTCCCGCATGATCCCTCTTATTCATAGGATGATCAAAAGCTTATCAACCCCCATTACCATTCAGAATATGCACCCTGCAAAATTCAACTCCACAATATTTCATTTAAACTTTGAATAACACAGCCGAGATTTGATTTATTGAGTGAAAGAGACCAACTCAAGGCGCAAAAACCAATGTTTGATGTAAGCAAGTTGAGCGTTATAGTGAAACAAGCGCGTGAGTTGCGCGTCGTTTGGTGTATATAACGGCGTTCACCTACTCTTATATTGAAATTGCATACCAGGAGGAAAAAAGGGGCGTAGGATTTCCCCTGCAGCGAGAATGTAGCGTTAGGATCATCAGTGCACACTAAAGACCCATCAGCAGCAGTTCCCCAGTAAAACTGCACGCTTCCATCACGATCCTGAAAGAGTTTAATCAATTATTGAAATTTTCTTTAGATAAAGAGATATGGTCAAGTATAAAAGTAGGTACCCTGGCGAGAAAAAGCGTTGAAGATTTTGGAATCAAAGAAGAAAGCAAATTTCCCAGCTGTTTGACTACTTGATCAGGTGGATATGGTGCACGATCGCGTAAAACTTTATAGGCTTCAACAACGATCATGCCATCTGTAGCTTGTCTTGATAGCCCATAGTGCTTTCTCAGGTCACAAGTGTTGTTCCAGTGCCCCAGTGAATATACAGAATATAAATCCCATTACTATGATAGACCTGCACAAATCATCAAGGTATCAGATAGATACATTGATAAATAACCAAGTTTGAGAGATGGAAATAGTACCTGGGAAGTGCTGGATTTCGTCTCGATGAGGAAAGCAAGAAATTACCGTTTGGGAGGTGTAACAAGTGCAATCTGATCTCCATGAACAGAAAATTTCCACGATTTCTTCCGGCGAGCTGTTGAGACATTTATCCCCTGCAACTGGAAGACTAGTTAGCTCTTTAGGTGGCTGTGCGATTGATTTATAAAACGCCCAACATTATGAACCAAGATCACAGTACAGGTATGAAACTATGCAGAATTAAAATCAATAGTTATCAGATACTTTGCTTCCTTTAATACAATTGAAAATGGACGAGGGTTGAAAATGCAGTTATGCAGGTGGCGCTTACAGAGTCCGGTCATGTTATATTGGTTTCGTGTAATGAGATGAGAAGGACAATAACACAACCAAGTGTGGAAGGATAGCCATACCATAAATAGAAACCTGCAACTGACTGTTATCTTTTCACGCACTTCTAGAATGAATATTGCCGGATGCAAACAAATTATTCAAAGTATCAAAATTAACCCATCACGTTGCCTGAGTTACTCCACAAAACTCATTTCAAGTTGGAAATAACTTGCATATATATATATATACACACGTGCAAACGCTCAAAATTCAAAGATAAATTGTGCATTCTATTATAGCTTTTCAGTTGATGTAGGCCACTGTACAACCATAATTCGTAGAACTTTCCTGTTCAAATTTTTGCGATCGTGGATGTTTTTTTTTAGTAGTTGAATAACGTGTTCCTTCAAAACTCAGTGCCCATTCCATGTATGATGAAGAAGAACAGATTTAGACCCTCTGGCATTGATGGCCATGTTCACATTGAGCTCAGCTTCTCGACTCTCATGCCCGTAAGTCCACGCTGTTTTTAAGCGTTTGCACTGCAGGTCCGCAAAGCCTCCCCATACGTTTATGGTTTCCGAAGGAGACTCAGATTCTTAGGTCTCTTGGTTCTTTGACCTACAATATCAGTGCAATAATCCTTCTATTAGATTTCCATGTTTCAAGGAGATTCAACAGTTCAAATAAACAAAAAGCACAAATATTTACCTTTCTTCTTGTTGTGGGGCGGGATCATTACCATCAGTGACAGGTTTGATACTGCTAATGTTTAAGCGGACTGTGATTTTTTCCATATTGGACAAGGACTGTGTTATCATCACCTGGTGCTTCAACTACAGTAGCCATACCTTAGTCCCTAAGCCCTTTATGGACTTTCTCCCCAATCTGTGGTGCGTGGAAACTAGTAGCAATTCTATCAACAGATTCATCAATGGAAGGCTGGTGAGCTTGGACAATGGATGCTATAAGCGGATTCTGATTTCTTCAGAAGAATACTGAAGTCATTGGGGTCTGTACTTTTAAGTTGCTCCTCTAGCTCTTGTACAATAGAATCAATCTCGGTCTTCACAACCTCCCAATTCATCATGAATCTGTTGGGTTTCCTTCACCTTAAGTGCTGCTTCGCACATCAAGATCATCTGCCTCATCACGAATCTTCAGAAAAACTACAGATTAGATAAAGCTGTTGTCCAACCATAGGACAGAAAGTACAAATAAAATTGGACATTGGACCAAAAAACTAGGCAATTTAACAGGGGGATGGTTTGGAAAGCCTTTAAAAAACTTTAAAAGAAGTAAAAAAAGTATGTACTTAATTGGAGTAATCAGCAGCTAATAATATTTAGTACAAGATGCAGACAACAAAATCACACACTAATATGGCTAATTCACGCGGGGTTAACCCCAGATACCTCAGACCACTACTTAAAATTAAATAATTTTAAACATGAGAGTTCAAGTGTTTGCAGAAATTTGAACCTTGCCTCATTATAAAGTTTCAATATGTCTGAATGAACAGAGGCAGCTCTTGTTGCTTGGATTTCTAGTTTATTTTCTCTTCAGCCAAAGATTGGTACAGCAAACTGTTAAGCTTCTGCATCTTCTCTGGTGTTAACTTCTTTACCCAAAGATTGTGCCCGCTTAATTATTTGCCCATCAAAACCTATTGTTTTGGCAATACTTAATGCATTTGATTCACCCATGCTTCCCCAAAAACCCGATAAGTAGGGTGTAGACTCTCAGGGCAGAACTCCATTGCTGCATTCTCCGCGTGCATCTCTTTTCTTTCAAACAAGTTAAATCCGAATAGTGGGTTGTCACAACGCCAAATTTACTCTATCCTTGAGATATTGCAATATGCTAGCTGATAGAGCCACACCTTCGATGGATCAGTTCCACTTCAATTTCATCAAGAAGGACAAGAGATCTTTCCAGAAGCCACATTCAGGATTTTTACAAATTAAGTGATATGTGTCCACTAAAGGTTGAAAGACTTTGTTCTAAAGACTTCAATTGAACATGATAAACTTAAGATTAATAGCTGTTGTACAAATAATGAAATAAAGCGAGACCAAACCAAAGGGAAACAGGTAGAGAGAATCACTTACCTGTTGATCACCAATATCTGCAAGCACAAAGATCAAACCAAGAAGCTGTGGATGGTTTTGCGCGGGAAGGTACATTCCAGCTTTCATCATAATAGCAGCCAATCCTAATGTTTTCATGGATGCAGTTTACCTCCTGTAATAGGCGAGATCACAACCACCTTACGGCTCCACTATTAATTTTAATGTCAACAGGCACAGGAAAATTAGAAGAAACAGCTGTGATGTCAGTTTCATTCGGAAGAACCCCAATTCCATCTCAGTGAAGACTCCAAGCAGCAAAAGGATGTGAATAGCATCTATATCTCCCGGATAATGAATTAGCTCAGAATCCTGCAACTTCCAGTACTGAATTTTGGACAAACCCCTTTTATCCCCCAAGCATGAGCAGCTCTTGCAAAAGCAAGATCTAGTTCTAATACTCTATCTAACAGATACTTGATCTTTCTACTGGATTCTGTAATTTCAGTGCTAAGATAATAATATGGCTTTCTCCTCTATCTTTTCAGCATTTGATAGCCCTAACTTCCAGATTATTCAAGTCAACTGCCTCCCTTGGTTCCATGAAGTAAGTTGCTCCAGAGCTGCTAGAGTCAGTAATACGCCCGTTAGAAAGTAGAGATCTATGTGTGTGGTTCTGATAGCTACACACATTCTTGATCGTTTAAGTAACCAGAGATCTATCAATTCCTCCAGCCCGAAAAACTTGAGCAGCGATCCGCTTCAGCATTGACTCTAGATTTTCCATATTTCTCTTCCTTTCTGACCTTATCATTTCTAGTTCTTCACTTGTGATGGGGACCACCGAAAAATTACAATCTACGCAATAGGCTATCTTTTGCTCTAGTTTCATCAGAAAATCGCATTTTTTGAAGAATTTCAAGCAGCGGAGAGCACCTATTTAAACACAGCAGAACACAATGAAACAGCAAATCACTACTAACCGGGAAACATTTTAAGCTGCAGCTTCTATGTTAAGTAAGTGAAACGAGAAGGAACAACTTATCATGATCTTCTATTCATTAGTGCTCATTTCCTATTTCAGATTGCGAGTCTATAAAAAAAATATCAAGCAACAATTAAACAAACCTTTCGTATGAATTTCTGCGAGAAGCGATGTCATCCAACTGTTCGATCAACGATCTAGCCGACCTTAGCGTCCTACGCACAGTACAAAGCTCACCAATCACTTGAGCACTTCACCTGCGACAGGCGTCAACTATCCGAAAACATCTTCGATTCCGGGAAATCAACGGCCGAGATTGCAACGGCGGCGGAGGTCTGAGCGAGAGGCGGCGGCGGCTCTCTTGGGCTTCGGCCTATGGGAATCGTCGCGGCATGGGCCGCCCGCAGGGCCATGGAGGTGGAGGTGAAGGCGGAGAGTTGGTTGCATAGAGCCGGCCATTCGAGGATTTTGAGGTTTCGGACTGGGTGACTCGGCTAATTTGGCTCGTCGATCTCCGACTCAGTAGATGGGGTAAAACAGAATAAAGTGGTGGCGGGGGAGAGATTCCGATACGGCGGAGGTGTATTGCAGATGAGAGGTGTGGCAGAGTTTCATGGAAGGACAGCCGCTTGATTTGAATTGATTTCCCTATCCGAAATAAATTGGTGGGAAAGTTTAGCACTCAGGTTATAAAGCAGCGTATCACTCGTATGAATTGAAATTGGATCTTGGGCAGCTCTTTTTTGAAATTTGAATTAGGAATATTGCATTTTTACCTCACATTAAAACAATTGTAGAAATTTTTTTGAATAGTAGAAAATAGGGAACTGGTATAAAAATTCTAAATTGTGTAGAACACCATAAAAAATTTCGATTATTCTTAGAATAATTCTATAATTTTTTTTGTGTACAAAAGTTCGATTAATCTATAACCACTGGATTAATGAATATAGTACTATAAATAGGAGAAAGAAAGAGGTTGGGCATTTTATTTGCTTTGGTAACTTTTACTAAAAATACAACAATATTCTGATAAAATAAATAGTAACATTTTTCATCTATACCAGATACTATTATCATTAAGATAGTTAATTATTGATATATCTCATAAAATGTCATCATGTTATCAGATGATGATTAAGAAAACTTGAAATTGAAGACAAAACAAGCTGGCAATTCGGATGACCTCGAGCATGTATATTCTTGAAATTATGTGACTTACATAAATTTAACTCATTTAGTTTATATGCACTTTCCTACCGTCTCAATTGTATGCATGAACTTGTTGCAGTTTATATGTACTTTCCTACTGTCTCATTTGTCTTCAGAACTAGTTGAATAGATCTACGGTATCTAACATCTACCTTAATAATCCAAAAAAAAAGGCATACCCTTGCGTGGGCAGTCTAACAATAGGGCAATTTGTAATTTGTGCATGACCATGATACTTTAACATTTAGAAAAGAAATGAGTGTTAATTTGTGTTAATATATAT